>OX451737.1:1358704369-1359954369 GCA_948472305.1 Vicia faba
TCCTAGTTGTTCTTCTTGCAGCAGCACGTTGTTTCTATCTTGCATTTATTTTCCTTTTTTATCATTTTTTATATTAACCCTTTTTTTTATTAATATAAAAAAAAACATAAAAGTATTTTCTTTTATTATTTAATTAACTTAAGACAAAAACATTTTCTAAACAAGTCCATTTCTTTCTTATATTGCATATTTCAATATGGTTGTAATAGTAACTTAGAACTTATTTTTATTTGCAATCCCCATTCGTACATATGTACCCCCATCCCCTAAATGTTATAATAGCGTAGAATTTCATTTTTCGCAATTTGTTGTTTTCCTTATACTGTATAGTAATTAGGCGTGTATGGAAAGAATAAAATCAACAAGTAGATAACCTTAATCAAAGATTAAATGCATGCAAATCAAACACATTATTCACACATGCACCCTTAAGGTTAACTCCACTTGTTACCTAAAAAATGGCCATGTTATGCATGTGGGATGTCTTAGCACAAACAAAAATAAAAGATCATAGTCCCTCAATGACGCTATCAAAGTTGCCTTTCGAAATGATCTTAGTCCCTAAAGAAAAGTGCTAAGTCATCTCACAATATTGCTATCATGGTCATACGATGACCCAATGCCCGTCCCTTCACATCCAACGATGGGGCTTCTTACCAAATAAATGGTAAGATAACAACATATAAAGGAGGAGGAAAAGAACATTTAAGACCTTTTGAGTAGGTAGATTCGCTCCTAGTTGCTCGCTTGCTCACAACAAAAACATTTTATACACTCACACTTCCATTTGAAACATTTTCAAAAGATAACACTTTGTACGCGTTCTTATAGAAACGAGAGCCATTACAAAGAAAACCCTTTTTAAAGTCACTTTCAAAAACACATCCCACAAACACTTCTTTGAATTATTTTCAAAACAAAAGTTTGTACGCATTCTTATAGAAACAAGAATCATTACAAAGTTACATTTTCAAAATACTTTCAAAAACACACAAAGCATATTTTCAAACAAAAGCAAGTGATCTAGCGAGTAACTAAGAGCCCATGGAAAACCATGGATGAAAAGTGTGCTAACACCTTCCCTTTTCATAATCTACCCCCCGAACTCAAAAACATCTCTAAAGGTCTTTCCTGTGCTTTTTCACCTTTCCTTTTTGGATAAAAGAAAAGTCGGTGGCGACTCTTGCTAAACCGCAACATTTCAGAACACAAACGCAAAACACCTCAAGTCAGTTCTCCCACCGTATCACAATAAGTAATTAAATAATATCTTGATCTGAGAAGTACTTGGACCATCACTTTTCTTTCTATTAGTAAGTTTTGTTTCGACCCAACCTTTCTTATGTTTTGAACCCTTTCCACCTTGTCTTTTTTTAAAGTCATTGACATGTGTTGAATTATCAATACTACTTTCAATCTCTTTAACTTTTTTAAGAAAAATGTTCACTTGTGCACCACTTACATAACTATTTTAAAACTTTAGTATGCACTTATCTAACTCGTCAATAACTTTGGTAAGAAAAGTGAATGTTTCTGGACTTTTACATGCTTCAGTGACAATCCTAATAAGGCAACGACAAATAATCTTATAGCATTGCTTTGGAGAAAATCAACATCTTCCACGTGATGATTAAAATCAATATATTTCGTATCATGACTAAAACCAACATCTTCAACACTAGGAGAAACACCGCTTCTTGTTGATTGTGTCCACCTCTTTAAGATATAAGCTCTAGGCACCAATTTCATATCTATACGAATAAATATTCTTAAACAATGACAACATAGTATGTCGAATATATCAAACTTACGACAAGAACAATGAATTGAGTTCTTAACAAAATTAAAGAACACTTGCCACTCTCCCAAATCCATTGCCATTGGAATAAAATAATCAATTATTGATGTTTGTATGTTGAAACTCTTGCTAGAACATGCTTCAAACAACTCATACTTAGTCTGGAATAGATAAAACATAGTGGGAGCATAAATCTCAGACATTTGTTGCCATATATATGAATATGGGTTTCAGAGTCTTGGTATCTTTTGGCGTGCCTCGTATTCACGCTTTGATTCATTATGTATTTTTTCTTCTATAACATCCTCAAAACACTTACAAAACTTTATAATATCCAAATTCACATTCATAATAATTTTAATATTTGCATTCACACTTCCTCTAAGTTGGGTGCTTCACATTCCTAATGTAAAAGCCTTCTTCATGTAACAAGATGCCCATTTCTCTTTTCTCAACCAAGTGTTCTCCTCAACCTTGTAGTTTATAAGGAGATTTCTCTAACTTTCTTTGAATTGTTCTTCATCGTCATATTCACACATGAACTTTTTAAAGTCACTAAGAAAATGATATCCACCTTTCATTAAATTGCCTAAATGTTTGATACCATTTTGCATCAAGTGCTATGTACATAGGTTGTGACATGTTTCAGGATTAACTTCAACAAGTGCTTTTACCATCGCATGATCTTGGTCGATAAAAATAGTTTGAGGTTTCTTTTGCTCGTGTGCCTCTAGAAATGTTTCAAAAAGGCACTTATATGATTTTGTTGTTTCATCATACAATAAGGCAGCCCCAAAGATCACAACTTTTGATGGTGGTTAAATCCTGAAAACACCACTAGCACTAGTGGTCTATGTAATCTATTTGTACAATATGTTGAATCAAAAGAAATTACGTCACCAAAATATCCATAATCAATAAGCATTCTTGCAGCTACCAAGAATAATTTAGTAATTTGATCTTCCATATCCATTTGATAGGCATAATCAAAATATGGATTTTCATCCGACTTCTTTTGAAAGTATTGTAGTAGATAGTCGGCTTCCCCATGCACCAAACTTATTTGCCTTCTATTTTAGAGGTGATTCTTTTGATCAATATGTGTAAATCCCAAGTTGGTTCTACCTCTCACTTTCTTACTCGTTAAATCAAATGAATTCTTTTGTTGAAGACCAACATCATCTGCTAATTCAATTTATTGTAATTGAATTTCTGAAACTTTTCGTTGAGATGACAAAATATGTGTTGTTTATTTCAAGTGGGAATTATGGTTGTGTTACTCCATAAAATCATGCACTATCAAAACTTTACCCATGTTTTTAAGTCTTATCCTTGCTTGACAATTAGTTCTAGTCTTAGCTCTTGGATTGAGTGTTTTAAAATCTCGTTTGTCTGGTTTTCGTAAACCTTCTTTGCAACAAACAAACTTGTAAAAAGTAGTCGAATAGTCTCTACTCTTATGTATGTATTATTTTCTCACTCCAAACCCAACTCTTCCATCGTAAGCAATCCAAAATTTCCAAGCATCATTCATGCTATAAAAAACCATGCCTACTTTTGGCTTCCAATCTTCTTGCATTTTGCATCAATAATTCTACATTTTTAGGGGGGAAAAGTTAAAACATAAAACCATATTTTGATACTAAATATTTCAAAAGTCACTAAGCATGAACACATAAATGAATGCACATTCTATATATTATACTAACGGTAGAAATATGAGAACTACATGATAAAATGTTATTTAAAAACAAAACCACATCAAATGAAAGTTATTCATAAAACTTGCAATGATAAATTAAAATATACGAGTGTAGATTTTAGCAAACATGGAAGATATGGATGGAATATTTTTTTAGATGGAGATCCTAGAAGAAAGATGAAGAAAAAACCGGTGGTACTTAAGTAAACTTCTGCACAAACTGTATGAGACACAATGTGGTGTTCTTTTGAATATATATATATATATATATATATATATATATATATATATATATATATATATATATATATATATATATATATATATATATATATATATATATATATATATATATATATATATATTGGCTTAATACATATTTTAGTCTCTTAATTTAATTTAATATTTTGCTTTATGCCCTTAACTAAAAAACGTTACAAGTTAGTACCTTAACTTCATTTCCGTTACACTATTTGGTCCCTTCCATTAATTTATGGCAAAAAAAATGTTAAGTTATAGTGCCGTGGATGTACAATAAGGCTCAATATTCAAATGTGACTCAACATGTGTACTATAAAGTAGGGTTTTCAATTAAGTTTCTCAGAATGTGAACAATGTTAATATGAGAAACTTAAGTGGAAATCCTACTTTATAGTACAAATCTTGAGTCACATTTGGATCTTGAGTTTTGTTGTACATCTACATCACCATAATTTACATTTTTTTTCTCCAAAATTTGACAGAAGAGATCAAATAAAGTAACATAAGTGAAGTTAAGAGACTAACTTGTAACATTTTTTAGTTAAGAGACTAAAGTGAAACATTAAGTTAAGTTAAGAGACTTGAAGGCTAAATATACATTTTTTTTAAAAATTCTTAAACTATGAGTTATTGGATTAATCAAGTAGTTGGAATTTGGAGAAGGAGATAAAAATAGACAATATTAAAGAAGACGATCTGAACTCTGCCAACCTCACATCAACGCCAATATTACTATTATCACCTTTACATAGGAAAATCAACAGGTCCGACCTCGATAATTTGTAAGTCATGTGTCAATTTTAAAAATTGACCCCAATAAAAAATAAAGTAGAGAAATAGTATCACATTTTTGTAAAATAATACATTTACATAGTAAAAATATAAGCATCAATGATTGAACAATTGACCTTTGAATAAAAAATAAACTTCTCCACCACTAGACTAATTAGCTTACATATTATATTGAATAATTAATATTTATATATTTTTTTTAGGGCTATGTCTAGAATGAGGTAGCAATCACATGGTTCATGGGTGGACCAGAAAAAAATACACCACTGGATTTGATCAACGATTCATATTAATTGAGTGGAAATTAAAATATATATTCGTTCCTCATAGAATCTGTTTCTTTGTCTTTTTTTCCATAACCTCCTTTATTTTTATCAAAACTATGGTGCATTCCATTTCTTTTTATGTTTTTAGTAATAAAACTCATACAATTTCTCATAGACATAAAACACAAATGTCACCCACAAATACTAGAATTACATTTGGAGTATTTTTCCATTAAAAATATGGTAACCGTTTTATGATTTGAAAATTTGACTATAAAATGTTAGAACAAGATTTAGTTCTGTAATATTATCTCTGAGTTTTGATGATAACAAGTGAATATGTTTGTATGAACAATTTTGATACTCTAATATTTGTTATTTTTGAGTATTTAACAAATAGGTTCTGCTTCTGATGGATGGCGTGGCCAAAACATTAGAAGAGAACTCATTCTGCTTTTGCGCTACACAAGTTCTGATGAACAGTAGCAAGGCACTCCAAAAGACTCTGAAGTGTAGGCTCTGATGTTTGTCTAAAGAAACAAGTCAGAATATCTGAAGACAGAAGTTTCTACTTACGTCAAGATGCTGAAGACTTGTGCTTATAAAGACAACATGTTTTAAAGACCAAGTGCTAAAGACTCTGAAGACAGAAGTTCTTAAGACTCAGAAGACTTGAAGTTCTTAAGACCCAAGGTTCTAGAAAAGGTTCTCACGACCAAGTGATGAAGACTCTGAAGACGCAGTTCTAAAGACTCTGAAGACTTGAAGTTCTAAAGACCCAAGGTTCTAGAAAAGGATCTCAAGATCAAGTGCTGAAGTTTCAAAGACAAGGTTCTGAGTGAACAAGCTTTGACGGCTGAAGACTTGATTATCTGGAGATTCAAATGCCACGATTCTACTCATGCTTCAATCATCTACCATCAGAATCCTTTGAAGTTTCGAAGATAAATGTTACTGTTAGCAATGATAAGTACACAATATGAAAAAGCCTTATCTCACTACTTCTCCACTAGCTTAAATTATGGAAAAGAAAAAGAAGTGGCAATACTATTTTCATCATTGTGTAACGACTCTTTTTCAATAGCCAACGGATCTATTTTGCTTGGCTATATAAGAAAATGATCATATACTTAAAAAATTGTTGGTGTTCAATGTTCAAATGAAAGCTGCCATTATTAGAACACAACCACTATAAAACCAACAAGAACAACTGTTGTCAAAATGATTCTTCAACATAAATGTTGTGTTCTAAAGTGATCATTGAATTAAATAGAACAACGGTTATTATCCAGAATGTTCTAAGATAAATCAAGATGAAGAAGTTCTTCTCTTTACTACATCAAGATCAACAAAGCTTTCAAAAGCTTATGAAGAAGACTTCGGTAATTCAAGTGCTTTGGGTTGTTGTCCGTGAAGAAGTTACTTGAAGAAAATGAAGACAAGAAGGCTACAAGATGTTGCACTTAAACTTAGATCATATTCATATTTGTAAAATCATGTAGACATAAGAGTTGTTGCTTATATTGTGTTATATCTTTAGTTTTTCATGTAAATTGTTTGTACACAAGAGTTGTTGCTCATAATTGTGTCAAACAATCATGACTTAATCATTTGTGTAATATGCTTAGAAAGAAGCAATCATGTAAACACAAATATTATCAACTGAATATTGATGGTTCCTTGAGAGACTCGGTTGAGTCAGGATTATCAAGAAGACTTTGGCTGCGGTCATCGTAGATGAAATCCTGTTAAGAAAGACCAGGTTGGTCAGATTTCTTAAGGGGTCCTTGATCGTTATATCTCATGGAGATTACTGAATGTATCATTGTATTGTTCCTTGAGAGACTCAATTGATTCAGGATTCTCAAGAAGGAAAAGGCTGCAGTCTTTGCAGAATTAGTAATAAGGATCAACTGAACTTGTTGGGGTTGTCAGCAAGGTTGATCGGAATTATTGTTGTCATTTGTAATCAGATTTGGTTATAGTGTATTAAGTCCTTGAGTTTAAGGTGAAAACACCTTGGTAGGGTGGACTGGAGTAGCTTGAGGATTTCTCAAGTGAACCTGGATATATCATGTGTTCCTTACTTCTGCTTATGCTTAATTGTTTATGCTTCTACAACACATTCAAAAGCATCACTCAACACAACAATGTTAAGAAACGAAAGTTTGTTAAGAAAGGAAAACCCAATTCAAACTTCAATTTCTTGCATTTTCTTCACACTTTCATAAATGTTTAATTCAACTCTACTATCAGGAATAAATGGTAGAAAGTAACTGTATTTACGATTCATAAATCACCTAATAAGAATTGATTGGGGAAAAATGAAGTTAACAAATTAAAAGTTTCTTTATTTCCTTTCAATAAGAAAGAAGATCATATGGTTGCACTATTACTTTTTCATGGCTTATCATAAATTTTATACACAATTCATAAAAGCTTATGATAATAAAGATTAAGGACGTATCATGGCAAAATTTTAAATTGAAGTTTTGATATCAACATAACTATCCGTGCAAGGAGAATAGAAATTTGAGAAAAAATTATTTGATCTGGAGTCACAAGAAAAAGGGGAAGAGAAATTTTTTTGAAGTCGACCATCGCAATTAGGATTTTAATTTTGATTTCAATTTCTCTGTCAAATTCAACTTGTAAATGATAAAGATGTAACACAATATCAACAATTTTTTTAGATTCTAGTCTTTTCAATTAAACAAAAGAGAAAAAAAATAGGAATTTAGTGTGACACTTATTAAAGAGATCATGTAAACTTATTTTGATCTAACGGTCAAATTTAGTAATACACAATTAAAGACTTAATTGATCCTCATTTTAGAAGTCATCTTATTTTAGATTTATAATTTATAAAAATAATAATTTAAAACCCTTATTTAGGTGGTGGACCTGTTGCCTTAGGCAAGGTCGACCCTGAAAATTAATGCATATGAAGAAAATATTTGAAGCTAAATTCAAAATATTTTTTATGCTTGGTAGATGGTATTTTCAATTTTATTTTTTATAAATTTAATATAACTTTTAAACTGGGAAAACAAAAGTAACAACCATCATTCGTCTAAATTCGTGCGAAAAATCTTTCCTAACATTATAGCATTACTCTTGAAAATAGATAAATATTAATTTTAAAATTAAAAAAAAAAGAAAAAAACAGAAAAGAAAAGGGCTGGAGAGGGCGCGCAAGTGGGCCCGAAATAAGCAGCATCTTAGCCTGTCCGGTTCTGTTAAGAATTAAAACAATTATCGAAAACCAAACTCCCCTCTGTCTTCTTTTCCCCGTCCCGTTCTCTCTCTCTCTGTTCCGTTACTTGCTCCTGTTCGTTTTCATTTTCAACATCTTTTTCTCATAATAATAACCCACTTCCTTTTCACAACTCATCCAAAATCTAAATATAAAGATCAGAATGAATAACTTCCACTTTCCTTCTCTTCCTCCACCCTGTCACCACACATCAACAACAACAACCACCTTTTTCTTTCCTTCTCATTTCTAGGGTTTTTCATTCTCCCCCTTTTTTTCCCCCTCAATTTCACTCTCTTCCTCTCTCTTCCTTCTATTTCATACTGATCCATACTATTCTCGTGTTCATAATCAAAATTTATTTAATTACTCTAGTTATTTGTTTTTTTTTTTTTGTGGAAGTGAAGTGATTGATTGATTGTTGTTGTTGTTATATATATAAAAAATGGCGTATCAGGGTCCGAGTTCGGGATCGAGTTCGAGTTCGGGGTTTCAATTGGTGAATTCTCCGTTTGGAGATACGACTTATACTAAGGTGTTTGTTGGGGGATTGGCGTGGGAGACGCAGAGCGAGACTATGCGGCGTTACTTTGATCAATTTGGGGAAATTCTTGAAGCCGTTGTTATTACTGATAAGAATACAGGACGATCTAAAGGCTATGGTTTTGTGAGCATCTTTGCTTTTATTAATTAATGTTGCCATTATTGTTGATTCTTATTTTTGTGTCATTTGTTGTATATTTTTGTAGTATATCTTATCATATTAGGCTGTAACTTGTTTAATTGTGTAAAGATTGATCATATTTTCTAGACGAGTATGATTGCTTTTTTATTTTTATTTTTAATGTTTACTATAGAATGACTTGATTTCTGTCTTACCTGCATGGAATTGGAGGGTATAGGTGACTTTCCGTGATCCAGAAGCTGCTAGGAGAGCCTGTGCTGATCCAAGTCCTGTTATTGATGGTAGACGAGCTAATTGTAATTTGGCTTCGCTGGGTCGTCCACGGCCTCCTATCCCCTATGGTATTATTTCTTAGTAATATATATACTTTCCCTATGAATTTACTAGCCCACTTTGCTTATGGTACATTTTCATCCATTTTGTGGTGTGGTTCTTGTGGTATGTAGCACCGACACTTCGGAAAAAAGGCGTGTCCAAAACCAACACTTGTGAATATGTTTGATTTTTTTTATTTTTTTATACTTATTACGGGTGTCGACGCGTCTGTGTAGTGTCGGTGTTGTGTTTTCAGTGTCCATATCCGAAACCAACACTTGTGATTACGTTTGATTTATTCTTTTTTTTTTAATTATTACCGGTGTTGACGCGTCAGGGTCGGTGTTGTGTTTTTGGTGTCCGTGCTTCATAGGTTGTGTTCCATACTTTACCCAAATGGGTATACTGGAATTTAATTCTCAAGTTGTTTATTTGTAGTTGCTTTATTTATTTTTATTATGTGAACCTTGCATTGACATGCGTTGGTTATTAAGATTGCAAGATAATATCATGGGGAGGGCTAATCCGTTTGATTATTTTGTCAAGTGAGCAAGCTTGCTAATTCTGATTGATGGTTTAACCCACTGTCTTTTTTTTTCCTTAACGAATGAGTTTATTTCAAGTGATATTATATCATTTTTTCCTTTATATGCATGGCAGTCTTCTATAACTTGAAGTTTCTAGATTATTCTTCCGACATAGAATACAGTCTGCTTCTGTTTTTCTGATTGTTTCTTTTGTTTTTTATAGGACGGGTAAGACCAGCATCCCCTTATGTTGGAAGTTTGCAACCAGCCCGTGGTGCTTATGTTGGAAGTTATGGCTACCAACAACCACTTTCCTATGGCTATCAACAAGGAGGAATGGTTTATCCTCCTTATGGGTGAGTGGGATGCCGTTGTACATGTTTTGCAAAAACTGGATTTTAAGATTTATTTTATCTGCCAGTCTGCAAATGATTATGCTCTTGCCTTTAATGTGTTATGGTTCTTTTTATGTCCATGCTTATTTAGCAGTTACTTGACTTATTTTGAACCCATTCATCGTGTTTTGTAGCTGTTAAATAACAATTATGAGGTCAACTAGACCCATACACTTGTCCTTGCAAAGACAAAAATCTTTTTTCTTTCTCTTTGTGGCAATCAATACACGACAATCACAAGTCACTACATGCAGCACCCTTGTGGTGGTGGTTAGTTAGGAGTTAAAAATCCCGAGAACTTTGGTCATTACTTGCCCGTTGTATATGGAAAGCATATGTTAATTGGATGTAATAACTAATACTCTCTCTGTCCCAAATTTTATGTCATTCTAACAAGATATGTTTGTCTCAAATTATATGTCGTTTTACAATATCAATGAAGCATTAATGCTTCTTTTCCCATTATCCTTTATTATTTATTACTCTATTTTCCCAGTTATTTTAATTAATCTTTCTCCTATCATTAATTAAGGGTATTTCTGTTAAGTAATTCGTAATTTCTCTTTTTCAAACACCATTAACTACATTTCTTAAAATGCATGAATTTGTCAAAGTGACATAATTTGGGACGAAAGGAGTAATTGTTTAATATTAATCTCCATGTATGAGGTGTTCCTAACCAACCACATTTGCATTGTGCATCAGGATGTATTACACCAGAATCATGCTATAGAGGTATCTTTTCAACATTATATGTGGTTGTTTTTATCTTTGCAGGTATACGGCATATGGACCTGAGTACGTCTACCCACAGGTCAAATTAGTTTTTTTTCTTCTTTCTTTCTAATTGGCTTAAGATAAATGTGAATGGTATTTGTAAGATGCTGATGTTTTCTACTTCTTCTATCTTGTCTAACAGAGTATGTACAACCCTTATGCGGGCCAACAATACCTTCAGATATATGGCGTGCCGGGTGGGATGAATACAGCCATTTATCCTTATGGACAATTGGGTCAAGCTATTCCTGGTGGTCATGGTTATACAGCAATGCAGGGTTATACAGTACCAGGTCATCAGATTGTTCCATATGGTGGATCCAATGTTAATGCAATGACAACTTCACCTATGCCTGCCATTCAAGCCTCGTATCCTAGCGGTATAGTCCTCTGTCCCAAAGAATTTCTATCTGTGACTCAGGCTGTTCCTTTTTCTTGCATTTTGAGCATGCATTTCACACATCTCAATTTGATTCGTGCACCTTGTATACTTTTTATATGATTGAAAGAGTGCCGATATTATCCATCTCAGCAGGTATTCTTTGAGAAACAAAAGCCCTGTATATTGGAATTAACATTCATTTGGACATATATTTGCAAATAACCTTTTAAAAACATTGATACTTATATCATCCCACAAAGAGGTCAATGCACAATCAAGGCATATGTAGGCAGTTTCAGTTATCAAACTGATTTCCGTAAAAAAATTAAGGGTACAGCAATCTATAATAGAAGGATTGGGTTTATAATATTAAATATGGACAATTGAAGTTCTGATAGACGGGGAAGTAGAAAATCTGTAATGATTAGTTGATTTGAATTTGATACATATGTACAGTGTTGTAAGATTGTATATAGAACAAGGCATTAAAATCTGCTGATTATTATCGAGTGCAAACTTCAAATTCTTTGAAAATGGGTGTGAATTGTAACTATTTTCTTTTTTCAGGAATTGGTGCACCCGTTCCAGGCCAACAATTTATTGTTTCTCCTCAGTTCATACAAGGTAGCGGTCCTGACCAAACAACTGGTTGAGGGGGCGATTAAGGTGGGCTATTCACCGAGCATCTTACAGTGCATATGTATTTGTACATCATGTACTTATGTTTTGAATCTACCCCTGTTGCAGATATCCTTAGTTTGCAGCAGGACTAAGAGCTGTGGAACTGCTACTTGAGTGGCGGGCTTCTAATCTAGCCTTGCATGTATTTATTTTGCATTCTAGAGGTATTGTTTCTATGTTATATATGGTCTTGATTGATGACAGGGGCGGAAATGAGTTAAGTTGCACATTAGCAACTCATAGGTCATAACTCAACTTGTTATTTGACTCAATAAGCCGAATCGGCGAGCAATTGAAGTGGGCATAACTGGGCTTATTCACACACTGTAGTGAGTGCTCAACTTGTCCGCGAGCTGGCTTATTATGTCTAAAAAATTTGTCGCATATTTGTTAGTACTACAGACAGTATCAGAAATGGTTTTGCTATTTAATATTTACTTCATGTTAATTATTCCAATAAGGATTGTTCTCTGTTTGTATGAAGTTGAAAATGTTAGTATTAGAAACAAGATCAAGATTTAGCTTTTAACAAATTTTATGATATGCCCTGCAGGTCATATAGTCATGCTCACAAAGTTGTGTCTGAGTCAGCTCCAGATGGCGAAGGAAAATGGAACATGCAGGCTGCTTCTTCCATTTGGACGTTTACGCTACCGTATTTATACCTAATACTACTCCTACTCAAGAAGAGTGGAGGTAGTATTGGGTCAATGGTTGTCGGAAAAGGTTTCTGGCAGCCATGTAGAAAATAATAAACTTGTGTAAAAAGAAAATCACGTCTGAATCAAATTATGATTCCCTTAGTCCTCCTGTCCGCTATTGGGTTTGTAGATATAGTTGTCATCAATGTTCGTGGCGATGGATGGTCCATCACAATCGAATATGACTTTTGTGCATAGTAGTTGTCATAGGTTCTACCACAAAACATGATTGTAATTTTATGATTCTATGCAGAACCTGCCATTAATGCAGGGTAGACCCATTAGAGAAGATTGCATTGTAGTGTTCATATTACCACCATCAGCATTTAGTCACATGCCAACTACCTCGTTAAATTCTTATCTGATTTTTCTCAACACCTTTTTAATCATTGATGGAGTTGGTCACGGTAATCACGCACTGTGGTCCTGTTGTTATCATGATATCATTGAAGTTGGTTGTTGCTTGTATTAGGTTGTACCGCACCTACAGGGCTGATTCTCTAATCATCAATTTCTAATGATATCATGATACTGTTGAATGAGTTGACTAAGGAAATATGAATAGTTAATGAACTATTTTTGTCAAAAACATAATTTTACTTGTTACGCATCCAAATTATAACTCAAATGGAAATTTTTTGACACAATAATATATACTAGTACAAGTGTTTGACTTTAATATATTTGGTTTGGTGTACCGTTGTTGGGATAAGCTGTTGTTCTTTTTGCTCTTTCATGACCTTTGTCTCTTATAACGTGAATTCTTCTAGTTTTATCACGTCATTGTTTCATCCATGGCACAATTTAATCAATAAACTAAATTAACCATTGGTTTTTAAATATTCAAATTCACGGACAATGGTTTTTTTATATCATAATAACATTATAACGACACTAAAAATAGTAGAAATGATGTTAAATTAAAAATAAAAATTTATCGATTATGTTTTTAAAATAGTGAATGATAATGACACACGGCGTGACTTGGCATGTTATGGGTCGCCCGATCAGATCCACCATGTTAGGGTGTGGATTAGAAAACTCTGAAAAGGCTATTGTTTGTCACTTTATCGAAAAAGAGACCACTTCTTTCTAATAATGGGAGATAACTGATTTTTTTATTCTCACACTCTAGTCAAACAGTTGAGAGGGAATTGGTTTCTCACATAACAATTTGATTCACAAATTAGGCATATAAATACATTAATCTTTAAGGGATCTTTGATACGGTGGCAGAATCGACTGTTATATACTGGTTTTGCATTTTGTGTTCACAAATATTGCGGTAAGTAAGAGTCGCCACCGACTTTTCTTTTATCCAAATTAAGGAAAGGGTGAAAAGAACAGAAAAAGACATTTTCGAGATTTTTTGAGTAAGGGGGTAGATTATGGAAAGGGAATGTGTTAGCATCCTTTCCATCCGTAGTTATCTACGAGCTCTTAGAGGTTTGCTCATTTTGAAAGTACTTTGTGCTTTGTGTGTTTGAAAATATTTAGAAAATGCCTTAATGCGGCGATTTGCTTTGCATTTAACTCTTGTATCAGTCCTCGAGAGTGTTAACAAAGCAAATGTTTTGAAAATTGCTTTTGAAAAGTAGTATTTGTGTAAGTGCAAAAATGTTTTTGAGCAAATTTCTAACAACTATCTACTTTTATACTCGAAAAGGTTCTTTTCCTCCTATCCTTTAGACAGTACTATCCTACTACTAGAGAGTAGGTAGCTCTATCGTTGGATGTATAAGGGACATTCGAAAGGGATGTTACAATCACAAAGACAACTTGTGGAGACGCTTTAGCAATTTTTTTAGGGACTAGATCATTTACCGAAAGACAACTGTAGGGTCATCGAGGGACTATGATCTTTTGATTTATGAGTTTTTGCTAAAGTGTTCCTGCCTCATGACTGTTTTATTTCTGAAGGCAACCAAAATGGGTGTACCTTAGAGGTGCATATGTGCAAGTGTGTTATGTTCAGTTATTTTTTGTCTTTTTGTTAAGTTTGCTAACGTTTGATTTCAGTCTTTTTCATACACGCCTAGTTACTAGCAGTTAATATATATACAGAAATGTAAAGTACAGAAATATAAAGTGCGAGAATGTAAATCCTACGTTATTACATGACTTTGTGAGAGATACATTATAAAAATGCGAGAAATAAAGCCCTAGTTACTATTACAAACTAGGAAGCAATTACAATAAGATGAGAAAAAAATGCGAAAATAAATAAATACGCAAACAAATTAAAATGGACGTCTAAATCCTAAGGGGAAGAAATCTTTTTGTTTGTTTTGTTTTATTTTAAGAAAATACAACCTAAGTCTATTTAATTTTAATTTCAAGAAAAAGGTTAGAATAATTAATTAATTTATTTACAAAATTAATTTAATTAGAAAAAACAACTAGCCTAATGTTTTTTTGTGATTTTTGATTTAAGGTCAATTTAAAGAAAAGAGGGTCAATAAAGAAATGAAAACAAAAATAAAAATATAACAGGAAGCGTCCTTCGATTGCAGGGAGATGGTGTCTTTTGATTTTATGAAGGGAAAGTTGTCTTTCGATTACCCTTTGATCCAGTGACAGGATGTGGCTTTTGATCCAGAGGGCGCTGCTGGAATTGCCTGATGGATCACTTCTGAGGGCACTACATCTGCAAACATGTTGGCAAAATGAAAAGCATGACCTGGGTGCCAAACCCAAGTCTTTCAATTATGCATGCGTTAGGTCTATTTAGGCTACATCTGCAGCAAGTGTTAGCAACAAAATAAATGTAGACTTGGGTGTCGAACCCAGGTCCTTAATTTTGATTACAAATCGAATGACTACAAGTATTGATGTGTCATGCAAATACAAAGTTTGATCTTTTACCCTCTCTTACCAATAGTTGGAACCTTCGATTTGACACTTGCTGGATGTAGAGACACTTGCTTAAGGGTTGGGGATGATTGTAAAAAGCTTCAAAAAAACCTCCAAGAATATGTTTTTGATTTCGTGTGATTCTCCCTCCTGTTGTCTAGCCTCTTCTTGTGCGTATGTATGTGGTTCTTTATATAGAGGGGATGGAGGGGACAAGAAAACAAATGTTTAAACAACCATAAACAAATGTTTTCAAAGCCATGAATGATATTTTGTAACGTTTCAAAAGTCATAGAAACTTGTCCTATTTTGAATTTTGAATGTATGTCGACATTTTGGCTCTTTCGAATGCCTTCAACTCATGCCCTTTGATTGGCCTTAGGTTGCCTCTTTCGACTGGGCCTCTTGTGTAGCCTTCGAATGGGCCTTCTGCATGCTTCTTCGAATATACCTCTTGTGTACCCTTCGATTGGCCCATGTTCTCATCACTGTGGCTTCTTCGTTTGAACCTTTATTCAGCTGGCCCAAACGAAGACTCTTTCCTGGCCAATGACTGTGCTTGTGCATGTTGGCTTGAAACTGGAAGTATGTTGGCTTTTGGGCCAGCAGGCCTCTTTGAATATTTTTCTTTCGTTTTAGCTAGCAATATCCTTCGCTTTGAACCAATGTATGTGCTCTTTTGAAGGGAACCCATGCATCACTTGTATACATCACTTGACATTCCTTCAAATGGGCCAACAAAGTATGTCCTTTGAATGGACCATGTGCCTGTCCTTCGAATGCGCCAGCACTAGGTGTCAAATTATGGAAAACTGTGTGTTGAATATTTTAGAGGTGGAGTCAAAGCTAGCATGAGGGGAGCCAATTGCTTGATGAATCGAAGCACATATGAAAGAAAACCTTACTTTATGGGCGCTGACATGAAGGGAAACCATTGCCTTGCACATTGGAGGCAAGCCCAGAGGAAGTCATTTTCTTGTGGGCCGAAAGCAAACACAGAGCCAAGTTAAAGGGGCCTTGGCCTTGTGGATTGAAGGAAAGTCTGAGGCCTTTTTCCTTGTGAGTTGAAGGCATGCTGATGGGTCTTTGCCTTGTGAAACCAAGGCAAGCATGAAGAGACATACGTGTGCTGCTGACAAGCTGAGGTGACTTTTTCCCAGTGGGAGATTTGTGAATCGAAGGCCAGTTTGAAGGAGTTCTTGCTTTGTGCGCTGAAGGCATGCACAGAGGGATACTTTTCCCAATCGAAGCAAGAATTCAGCTTGCTCTAAAGAGACCAAATGCCCAAATGAAACAAGAATCCAGCTTGCATGCAGGTAGCCATTGTATTGTTAATCAAGCCAACATGCAAAGCCAATGGTGCAATCGAAGGAGCACTAACAAGAGGCCCTTCCCTCTTGGATCGAAGGAGGTTGTTTCAAAGGAAACACATGCCCAGTCGAAGCAGGAATTAGCAAACAAGCAAAAGACCAAGGCTTCAATCGAAGCTTGGAAATTTGAGGCAAGCTTGGAGGAGGTTTGACGCTCAATCGAAGCCCTATCAAAATATCAATCGAAAGACACCTTATTCATGCCAATCGAAAGACCTTATTTATCTTCAAAAAAATTTATTTTTCTTTAATCAAGTGTTTGTAAACACCTATGTAAGAGAAAAATCTTGGGAAAAAGTGAGAGGGCAAATTTTAGGGTACAACAGCTGCCCCTGTTCAATCTTCTTAAACTTGAGGATTTAGATTGGCTTGTCTGCCTTTCGTGATCTGAAGGTGGAAGATGTTTGAACACTAGAGTTCCCAGAAATTTGCACTCGCATGAAATAACATTGATGGTTGATGATGTAGGGAATGGGCTTATAGATGCCATTTGAAGGAGATGACAGAGAGTCGTCAAAGATAGGCTTAAAGATGTCATCTGAAGTAGATGGTGATTTCACACATGGTCCCTTTGAGGGTTCTTGTTCCTGCTATCTGAGGAGGAGTCTGTTGGGGAATATGGGTTTCTGTTGTTCTCCTGTTTGAGGAAAACTCTGTGGAGAATAGAGTCTGGGAACTTCAGTTGTCCAAGGCTCTGCTGAAGAACTATCTCTGGAGAGATGATAGTTTGCTGTATTCTGGTTGAAGTCCAGGTTTCAAGTAATTTGCTAGGGATAATGGAATTAACCTTTATCTGGAAATGTATTAGCAAGAGCCTGTGTAGGATTGTTCCAGGATGAGTCCGTGTTGGACTGCCTCTGGAGGGTTATATGAATGAATCTTTGACTATTGCTACCTCAATGGATAATGAAGGAATCTTTGACGATTGCTACCTCAACAAATGATGAAGGAATCTTTGACGATTTCTACCTCAATAGATAATGAAGGAATCTTTGTCGACTGTTGCCTCAATAGATGATGAAGGAATATTTGAAGATTTCTACCTCAATGGATAATGAAGGAATCTTTGACGATTGCTACCTCAATAGATGATGAAGGAATCTTTGACGATTGCTACCTCAATATATAATGAAGGAATCTTTGAAGATTGCTACCTCAGTAGATGATGAAGGAATCTTTGACGATTTCTACCTCAATAGATGATGAAGGAATCTTTGACGATTGCTACCTCAATGGATAATAAAGAAATCTTTGACGATTTCTACCTCAATAGATGATGAAGGAATCTTTGACGATTGCTACCTCAATGGATAATGAAGGAATCTTTGACAATTACTACCTCAATAGGTAATGAAGGAATCTTTGACGATTGCTACCTCAATGGATGATGAAGGAATCTTGGACGATTTCTACCTCAATAGATAATGAAGGAATCTTTGACAATTGCTACCTCAATAGATGTTGAAGGAATTTTTGACGATTGCTACCTCAATAGATAATGAAGTAATCTTTGACGATTGCTACCTCAATGGATAATAAAGGAATCTTTGACGATTTCTACCTCAATAGATGATGAAGGAATCGTCTGTGTACAGGCTTTACCTGAAAAGATAAAGATTTAGTTTCATGCAATGTCATGATGCATGAAGTACAAATGACGTTCTCAAAATGAATGAGATTTGTAATATATGCATTCGTGCTGTTTATGCTATGACATCTGTAAAATGATGTATGAATGTAATGCATGAACGTGTTAGTCATTCCATTGTTGTATTGTCGAACTAGGGAAAATGAATCCCTGATTGTTACTGAGGAGTACCAGGAAGCTGAATCCCAGACTACTGTTGGTGAGTGTTGTACCCCAAAATTTTCCCTCTCATGTCTCGAGGACTCTTGGAATTACTTCAGTCAAGTTTCAAGCCTTAGACCACATTTTCTTAGAAGAATCATTCAAATTATCAAAAAGGGGCAAAATGAGTAACATTGGAGTTTCAGTTGGAAAAAGTCAATCGGACGCTAAAAAGTCAAACTTTGACTTTTTGACCAAATTTGAGTCCCAAAAATCACATTATGTCAAGACATCCAAAAATGGAGTTTGATCATAAAAAATCAAGAGAATCAAAAATCCAACTTTGCAAGACTTTGAAATTTTTCTAAGTATTTTCTATACTTGGTTAATTTTATTTACTTCATGACATTTTTGCTACAATTCCAAATAATTCAAAATGATGTAAGTAATTCAAGTTATTACAAAGTGGAATTTTTGCAAAATTACAAATTCTAAAACTATGTCTTGATTGAGTTCTCTAAAAAAAACCTTGCCACATTATTTTTCCCTTGACATAATGTACATGAAATATTCCACAAGACCAAATTTGTGTCATGCTACAAATCATACTGTCCAAGTTGAACAAAATGTGATATGCCACATTGCCAAAACACCCCATGCTGCCCTGCAATAAAGCTTGTGCTATACTGCACCCCAAGTATACATGCTGCCCAATACAGTCCAAAACTGCTCTATGCAGTCTGCCCAAGCCTGCATCACAACAGCCCCAGAATTGCACCAAAATGGCAAAGAAAAATTGTGGGAAGAAAGTGTCAAAACAGTAAGCAAAAACAATTCAAAATAACTTATTTGGCTTCCCCCCTAAACCACAGTCAAAGGTCTACAAGAGGGACGCTCTCATAAGACAAAGGGGCTGGATTTTTTGAGAGGTGGGATCTTTTGGAGAGAGGACATTTTCCAGAGAGAAGATGGAGAGTTTTGGTTGAGCAGAAAAACAACATTCCTTGTACTCTTGACTCATTCATTCAAAAACCAGCTCTGTTCTTATTCAAAACAAGACCCCAACCCATTACTCCACCATACAAAACTCCCCCATAAGCCAAACACCTCATCACATACAAAGATTATCCAAACATAAAAATAGTCCTTGTAGTGCTATCATCTCCACCCTCAAAACACCAAAAAGCATTACAGTACAGCCTAACTTAGTTTCAACAGTCCGGAGCAGCTTTATGGAGATTCATTAGGGCCATCATAGCATTTGGAAAAGCATTCAAATCTAAAACAGCCAGTGCAGCCCAAAGGTAAGTCTTCTTGACTTGATATCTTTTCATACATCAATAATGATTTGTTGTAGTATTTTATTACCCCTTTGAACTAGTCGTGTGCACATTGTTTAGGCTTATCTAATTGTTTGTCGTTTATGTTTATCAATCATATCCTATAAACTGACATGTATGGATAGTAAAACAATGTTTAAGACAGGAAAATACAGCATGTATCGATACATATCCTCATGTGTCGACTCATCCTAGTGGAAAAACTGGGTATGAGTCGACACATAACCCCCATGCATCGACCCATACTGATTTCAGGTTACAAAACAGAAGTTGGAAAAGTATATGAGTCGATACATACGCGTTTCACATCGATGCAAGAAGGTGTATGAGTCGACGCATCCCATTATGTGTCGACTCACACAGAGTTGATTTTGTTTTACAGGGGCAAGGAAAAGCTATGTGTCGATGCATAACAGCATGAGTCGACACATAGCAATTCAAAATGTTGTTTTCCTTTTATTTTACACTGTTTTTACATTGTTTTCATTATCATTCGATATGGTTGTAATATTTCAGTCTCCACTTCATCCCCATTGTTAAATTGTACCCCCATCCCCCTAAAACGATGTAATAGCTTAGATTTTATTTCCGCATTTTACTTGCTTTTCATATATTGTTAGTAAATAGGATGTATGGCAAGATAAAATCAATAAATAGATGACTTTCAAATGCAAGACAAAATGCATGCAAACCAACACACTTTCACACATGCACCCTTAGGGTAATCTCACTTGTTGCCTATCGGAAATATAGTCATGTCTCTCGAACATGGGCGTTTTAGCAAAGACCCTCGATAAAATATCGTAGTCCCTCGATGACCCTCAATGTTGCCTTTGTTAAACGAACGAGTCCCTAAAATGACATTGCTAAAACGTCCTATGGGTTTCCTTTTATGACTATCCAAATGTCCCACGCCCGTCCCTTCACATCCAACGATGGGGCTTCTTATCAAATCAATGGTAAGATAGTCACATCTAAAGGAGAAGGAAAAGCACATTTAAGACCTTTAGAGTAGGTAGGTTCTCTCCTAGTTACTCGCTTGCTCACAACAAAAACATTTTATACCCCAACACTTTCATTTTGAAAACATTTTCGAAAAACAAACACTTTGTATGCGTTCTTATAGAAATGAGAGCCATTACAAAGAATACACCTTTTCAAAATCACTTTCAAAAAACACATTCCACAAACACATCTTTGAATTATTTTTGAAACAAAACTTTGTACGCGTTCTTATAGAAACGAGAACCATTACAAAGACATTTTCAAAATACTTTCAAAACCCACACCACAAGCACATTCAAACAAAAGCAAGTGATCTAGCGAGTAACTAAGAGCCCATGGAAAACCATGGATGAAAAGGATGCTAATACCTTCCCTTTTCATAATCTACCCCCCGAACTCAAGAAAACATCTCTAAATGTCTTTCCTGTGCTTTTTCACCTTTCCTTTTGGATAAAAGAAAAGTCGATGGCGACTCTTGCTAAACCGCAACATTTGCAAACACAAACACAAAACACCTCAAGTCAGTTCTCCCACCGTATCACAGTGAGTGAAGAAAGTGATTCTTCAATTTACGCTAGGGACAATGAATGAAGATAGTTTTGTTGGCGATTCCCTTTCTCTGCCGAGGATCTCCGACTTCTATTTGAGAATTATTTTTCCAAGGGGAAAAGTTCTGTTGGAAGATTTCACCAATTTTGAGAAACAAACTCCGCTGGGGGATGAACTTCTGTAGCTAAAGAAATAAACTCTACTGGGGATAAGGCTTTATAAACTACTTTAGACTTATAAAACTCTGTTGCGGAAGGTAAACTCTATAAACTGCTTGGGGAATTTGTTGAAATCCTGTAGGGGATCTTGAAAAGCTTGGCGACTTCACTGGGGGATTTTCCTTAGATGTTAAAGCAGTAGTTTGGAGATTGTTTCTCGGCCGGGGATATGAGAACCTGGCACTTTTAGGCTGCACACTGAGAATGCGACAATGAACTTTTTTAGGAGGATGCCCCTGCCTCTGTACCTGCCGGAGAAGGTATCTGCTGGGATTTTGTAAACGGTTTTGATTGTTATCCCAACATCTGGAGTCCTTGGTATATGTTGATCAGGGAGTGTTCTATTGATAGATAAATGACAAGATTACGGGATATAATCGTATGCTTTAATCCCCAACTTTTTCCTGGATTGCCCTTTCAGGTTTTCAGTCCACCAGGATATCCCTTTTTTCCTGAGCCGCCTATTCAGGTTTTTGACTTGCCGGGTGTACAGATTTTTATGTATATCCCTAATTTTGCCCGAACCCTTTTGGTTCGCTGGGAAGCCCTTATTTTTTCCTAGACCAATCAACCTAGCGAGTCTTTGTTCATGCATAGTAATTTCCGACTATGTCCATGTTCACCGGGTACGGAGAATTGTCACTGTCCATAGTAGTAAGTGTTGCCACGCTGCCAAAAGATGTTTCATTACTGGAATTCATGTCTAATGCCCCAAGTGATTCAGATGGAGATCTGCCCCTGGCTATTTGGCATTTTTGAGAGATTCCTTGAACCTTGACTTGACTGCCCCTGATAAGCTGAACTCCGTGCTATACCCCTTAATTATGAAGGTCCTGTTATTGGAAATGTCTTTTTCGTCTGAGGTGATTCTGTCCATTGAGAGGATCTTCGTTCACTGAATATTTGTTGTGCGAATTTCTATGTTGTTTGAACAATTAGCCATATGGAAACAATGTCATTTAAAGAATGCAAAGCTTATGTTTGTCTTGAAGTTTGAAAGTTCATTTTTTAGTAAAACAAACAAATTTTGTAAGAGTGTGATATCAACTTAGGATTTATAGCAAACCTTATAGGAGTCAGGATACCTTTTGTAACAGTATGCTTTCGAACTAACCCATGCTTCAGCTAGGACTTTTAAGGGTTATAACATGGTCTGGTTCACGGTTTAAGAAACAAAGGATAAAGGATCAAAATTTATTTGTACCCAACCCGTTCTTCGTGATGTTCTTCAGTCCTATACTCAGTTAATTGTGCGTTTAACTCCCTTTTGAGTTTATGCTCTGATATTTCAGTGATGGTTCAGGAATTAAACGTTTGTTTAAGAAGGCAGTCATTTTTGGTAACCTTTTCTTTTTTGTTGAGGATTTATAGGACCTCTTTTTATTTTATTTTATTATGCCTGTCTTTTTCATGAACTGTTTATTTTGTGATTACAGTCAGCGGGATGCCTCAACTTTTCTTAAGTCCCTTTCATAGGTTTTGACTTAGCAGGCTTTTATTTTGAGAGATAATGACTGCCGACTTTAATGATTATGTGAAACCATCACCATTTTCTGATTTGGAAGGACGTTTTTAATGCCATTCATTGTGTATGAAGTGGAAGATTACGAATGACTGCACATCTGAATTGACTGAGAAAACTACCCTGCCCCAAGTTATGATTAAGGGTTTTAATTTGTGTGAAAATAAAAACTCCTACTTCTCTGGCTCAAAGGGGTTGACTAGGGATTATCTTCATTATAACTCCACTATTTAGGATTTGAAACAACGCCTGTACATCGTCAGCAGGGTCTGTTCAAAAGCATATTGTAGAGATTGTGGTATCGTTTTCGTCATCCTCCATGTAAGTGTTTGCTTGTTGGCATTAATTTTTGGTAAAACCAGATTTGCGAATGTCATGACAGATGTCATAACATTCTGGGATAAAGACATTTTCTGCATAAGGAATGTTCTACAGGAACAACTCAGTATGAGTAAATATCATGATGATTAAGCTATGATCATATGTACTGAATTCTACCAAAATCAGTGAGCAAGATACATGATGTCATAACCAATGTTAAGACATCCTGTACTGATCAAGTTGTTGTGCAGATTTATTGTTCCTGAGATTTTTCAGGAATTTGGTGGGCTATTCTGAGTTGAAGTATATTGACTAGATCAGATGCTCACGTGGATATTAGGTTAACCTTGCTTAACCCTAATCTGTTATGATGAAAGTCCAAGATCAAGTCTTTAGGTTAACTTTGGTTAACCCTAGCTATTTTTATGGAAGCCCAAAATGAAGAATAGACTGCTTATATATTTCTCACAAATCCTAATGGAGAGAAGCACTTTCACAGAAGATCAATAAGGCATTGTATAGTTGTGATAGTTTTAGTAACTACTGTGAGCCAAGCAATTATCACTTGATAAGTGACTTGGAGTAGGTTTTGGTTGTAAGGGTTGTTTATCACTCAAAGCTTTGAAGCACGAGTGTTGTGTCTCTTGATTAAAGCTTTGAAGCAAAATCAAGCGTGTGTATTGAAGAATGTCTTCATAATCTTATTAATCTGTAGATTAGTATCACTGCTGTGATTGAGGGGGAGTGAGTAGGAACTCAGGTTTAAGTAGGACTTAGATTGAAGTTGCATTGGGTAGTGTGATCGGTGGATCTGGAACTGACTGTTTAAAGCTGGTTCGCGAAATGTCGCGGAAGCAAGAGTCGCCACCGTCTTTTATTTTCTCCAAATGGAAAGGACAAAAGCACAGAAAAATTCCTTAAAGAGATTGCTCTCGGTTCGGGAGGTAGGTTATAGAAAGGGAAGGTGTTAGCACCCTTTCTATCCATGGTTATCCATGGGCTCTTAGATACTTGCTCAATGTGTTTTCAAAATTGTTTGTTTGCTTTTCAACGTGGGTTTTAAAAAGTTTCTTTGAAAAATTTCAGTTCGACTCGTACGTCAGAGTGTTTGAAAAATTTGCTTTGAAAGCTTTTGAAAATGTGTTGGTGAAAAGATGTTTTGATTTTTTAGAGCAAGTATCCTTGAGAATCTACCTACCCTAAGGAATTCGTCTGTGTAAATGTCCTTTAAAGTAGTGCCATCCCACCATTGAGAGGTAGGTAGCACCACCGTTGGAGGTGTTCGGGTCAATTCGAGGTTCGGGACATGGTAATCACCGGAGCAATAGGAAGACACCTTAGAAGCTACCCTCATGCCAGGTTCCCGGATCATGAGGACTTACTAAGACATCCTCTACTCGACGATCACCTTTCGAAAGGCAACAGTGAGGCGTACCCTAGGGGTGGTGTGTGCGAATCGTGTGTTGTTTTCATTGATATTTGTCTTGTCATGTTTGTTGTGATCTACGCTTGATTTTAATTAAGACCTTCATTCTTGCATGCTTTTTAACAGTCATAAAGTTTACGGGAAAATAAATCTAAGGCTATTACAAATGGCGCGGGTCCACATCGCCAAAATTAAACCGGACCCGATTTGACGGAAAAATAAATAAAGCGAATAAAAGTGCGAAAAGTTAAATGTTACAGCGCTTTGGGAGAATTACATAATTATAATAAACGACATAAAATAAATGCGCGAAATTAAATATATTATGAACATGGGCGTTGGACCCTTTTGCAAAAATAATTAAATTAATGAGAATAAAAATTAAAATTTAAAAGACGAAAAATGTTTTTTAGTATTTGTGGTTTTTTATGTTTAATAGGAAAAAAGAGAATTAATTACAATTAAAACAAAGTGTCGAACCCTAATTCTAATATTTTTTAGTTATCATGAAAATGTTGTATTAACCTAAATTAAACCCTAATTTTTATTTATGTACATTTAATTATAAAAATAAATAAATAAATAAATAATATTGTGATAAGAAAAAAAGAAAATTAAAAAGGTATAAAAATTATCAATTAACCTAATTCTATATTTTTCTTGGATTTTTAGTTGTTAAAAAGAACTAAAATGGCAACCTAATTAAAACTAAATATTGACATGTTAATTTATTTAAAAAAAATAATTAAAATAAAATAATTATTAAATTTTGTCTTTTTCTGAATTTATGATGTTTTTGTATTTTGTTAAAAAAAATAATTAATTAATGAAAACAATAACAATAAATAACGTAACAATTAAAAAAAATAAAATATGAAAAGAATAAGCAAACCAGGGTGGGGGTGGAAATCCCAATTGTGAGGTACAGGCCTAGCAATCTGGCCCATTTATCTTTGAGTTCGTTGACTTTTCTGGATCATGTGTGATGCATTTGACCAGGCGTAGTATGCTCTTTGAATCTAAACCTTTGGTGTGGATTGGATGGACGCGTGGGCATCTGGATGATGAGGGTACATGGTGAACCTGGATGTTAGCGTAGCATAGGATTTTGTATTGAAAAATAACATTGAAATTTGCCAGACCTGGGACTTGAACCCAGGTCTTGAGGGTTAACCATATCACGTTGTTATACCCCAAAATTTGCCCTCCCATATTCTTCAAGAAATTGCCAAGCCAAGTCACAAAATTCCCCAAGGGTTGTGCAGTGCAACAGTCTCCCATACAGTCAAAATTAGGGTTTATGTTCTGATCAAGAAAAGGAAGTTTTCAAAGGCCCAATCAAGTCTCATATGCTTACAAACATGGTCAAGCATCCTCATATCAAGTTTCAAGGCATTCAGCTCAAAATTGCACAGTCAAAACCCTAGATTGCACTACAGTCAACTGTAGGGGCAAAATGGTCATTTGGCAGTCAAAAGTTCAAATTTTTGGTCAACATATCATTTTGAAGCCACAAACATCATTTGATCAATGCTTGATCATGATTCTCAAAATTTGGCTCAGAAATCATCAAAGATGCAAAAGTTGCTATATTTGGACAGCTGAAAAAGTCAACTGAAATTGACCAGGGCATAACTTTCACATGGATTATCAGAAAAATTCCATCCAAAGCTCATTTTGAAGAGAAAGACATTTCCTACAACTCATCTTCATACTTCAAGTCCAAGAAATGCTCTCACAAAAAGTTATCAATTTCAACATTATAGGTCATTTTCAAAAGTCAACAAAAAGGGACTTTAAGTCAAAGGCCATAACTTGATATTGGTAAATCAAAATGACATGGGACCAAAGGCATTGGTTAAAGGACTCAAAGACCTTTCCAAAATGTCCAAGAACATGTGAAAAGCTTAAAAATTGAGCAAGTTATGCCTTGTAGAAGTTGGGAAATTTTTGTGAAATGGCAAAAGTCAACTATCCTTGAAAATCCAATTTTGACAAAAGGGCCCCATTTTTCTCACTTTGTTCATCCTTGTCATGCCACACACGTGTTCCATGGTTGATTTCAAGACCAAATATTGATTTTTTTATTTTATTTAATTTTTGATGATTTAATTCATTTTAATTCTTTGAAAATTCAAATAAAATTTAAAAACCAATGGAATAGTGTCAAATGAACTTGGACAATTCCTATGTATCATGAACCAACTCAAGAAATCAGGCTAGGGTTCATTTGCATACTAGGTCTAGGTTTTAGCTAAAAAGAAGGAAAATGGTTAATGGAAGAAACCCTAAGACCAATTCTTTCTCAAGCATGGATTAAGGTCAAATAGCAAGCCTATTCCATTCTATGATGATCACTGAGTCCAACCCTAACTAGAACATAGCAAAAGACTCGCCCAAAAGCCATTGGACATTTTGAAAATTTGGCCATATAATGAAAATCTGAAATCAGTGCTAGGGATCTTTTCAAGCCTTAATTTTTGTACCAATAGCTTCCTGAGACAATTCTGAACGTATCCCAATTCATAACATCAATCAAAACTCCTTGAACTGGTATCTACAAGTGAAACTGTACAGAAAATTTTTTGAATTCGTGTTCTTGATTCTACGCATCCTTTTGCATTTTTAATTACATATTCATGTTCCTCACAAAGTTTCCAAGCTGTTCATGGTATTTAATTGCATTTTCATAAGCCATACACGATTTTACCATTTTCATGTTCTAGGGTTTCCAGCTTCTTAAATTGGGGCTTTTGTAAATAAGAAAAATCAGAACTTCAGAGCAACACCATCACACTCCATGCATCTGGACGAAAAGATCTACATACTTGCGCCTAATTTATATTAGGAAACAAGCTATTCGCTATTTTTTTGTAGCTTACCTAATGCAACGCTTCAAAACCGTTGCTCTTTTGTTTTATGTTACAGGGGTGGTGAGGAAGAAGATGGCGTGTCAATCAGTGATACGTCCGTTTAAATTTCGCGCGTGTTTAACCAACTAGCTTTATTTTTCTTTTATATTATTTATGTTATA
This sequence comes from Vicia faba, assembly GCA_948472305.1. NCBI lineage: Eukaryota > Viridiplantae > Streptophyta > Magnoliopsida > Fabales > Fabaceae > Vicia > Vicia faba. The sequence goes on from OX451737.1 coordinate 1,358,732,335, forward strand.
TTATATATTAAATGAACTTGCATAGCTCAGCTGGCCAAGACACGCGCATGTAACCACAATGACCTGGGTTCAAGTCCCAGGTCTTGCAAAACTCAATATTATTTTTTCATTTGAATTCCCATGCAGCATAACATTGAAGACTCACCATACACTTCAAAAGCAGCTCATCCACGTGTCCCTGAGCACCCACATCAATGGCATGGATCTGAGGAACACTATAAGCCCCAGTCAAAGCATCACACTGGATCAAAAAAGGTCAATGGATTTCAATGCAAATGGGCCAAAATCACCAGGCCTACACCTCCAAATTTGAGACCACACCTCCCTGGTTCTATCTTTTTTATCTTTTTTCTAATTTTCTTTATATTCTATTATTTTTAAATTTACTTGTGTTTTATTTTCTGATTTAATTAATTCTTACAAAAATACAAAAAAACATTAAAAATACAGAAAGGACAAAAAAATATAATTAACTTTGATTACTTTTATAAATAAATTAAAATGTAAATCATTTAGTTTAATTAAGTTTTAATTTTAATTCTTTTTCATAATAAAAATCCAAAAAATGTAGAATTAGGTTAATTGTTAATTTTTTATATCATTTTTTTTAATTGTTCCTTTTCTCACAATAATATTTTTTTTATTTTTCATAAATCAAAAATTGTACATAAATTAATTTAGAATTAAATTAGGTTAGAAATTAAATCTCTTTCTTAAAAACTTAAAAAACATCAGAACTAGGGTTTAGCATTTTAATTTAAAATAATTTTTCTCTTTTTCTTTTAAACCTAAAAAACACAAAAACATTATTTTTCATTTAATTTTTAATTTTAGATTCCTTGATTAATTTTAATTATTTGTAAAAGGGTCCAAAGCCCTAATTTTGTTTAATCTCTTTATTTCGCGCATTTGTTTTATATTGTTTAATAATTCTGTATATGCCCCAAAGCCCTGTAATAAGTTTAGATTTATTTCTTGCACTTTTATTTTATTGTTTTTTTTTACTTTCAGTCAAATCGGGTTCGGTTTTTTTTGGCGATGTGGACCCGCGCCAGTTGTAATAGTCTAGATTTATTTTCTCGCAAATATATAACTGTTAATAAATATGCATGAAAGAATGAATGCCCAAAAATAAAATCGAATCGATAGATCACCAATGCATGACAAGACAAATAATAAACTGAAAATGACACACAATTCACACACCACCCCTAGGGTACGCCTCACTGTTGCCTTTCGAAAGGTGGTCGTCGAGTAGAAGACGTCTTAGTAAGTCCTCATGATCCGGGAACCTGGCATGAGGGTAGCTTCTAAGGTGTCTTCCCATTGCTCCGGTGATCACCATGTCCCTAAAACTCGAATTGACCCGAACACCTCCAACGGTGGTGCTACCTACCTCTCAATGGTGGGATGGCACTACCTTAAAGGACATTTACACAGACGAATTCCTTAGGGTAGGTAGGTTCTCAAGGGTACTTGCTCTAATTTCAAAACAAAATCAAAACATCCTTTCACCAACACCTTTCAAAACTTTCAAAACAAACTTTTCAAAACACTCTGACGTACGAGTTGAATTGAAACTTTTCAAAGAATATTTTTGAAACCCACATTGAAAAGCAAACAAACAATTTTGAAAACACATTGAGCAAGTACCTAAGAGCCCATGGATAACCATGGATAGAAAGGGTGCTAACACCTTCCCTTTCTATAACCTACCTCCCGAACCGAGAGCAATCTCTTAAAAGGAATTTTTCTGTGCTTTTGTCCTTTTCTATTGGAGAAAATAAAAGACGGTGGCGACTCTTGCTTCCGCGACATTTTCGCGAACCAACTTTAAAACAGTCAGTTCCAGATCCACCGATCACAGAACTGGCGACTCTGCTGGGGACAAACTTAAAGTGAGGTGTACCTTAGGACTAAGATCACTGTGTTTTCAATTGTATTGCTTTGTTTATTATTGTGGGACTGTCTTGGGAGTTCTATAGATCCTAACCCGGATCTGGGGAATACCTTCTTAGAAAGTAGCAACAAGGCTGTGAGGGAACTGTGCGGGGTATACCGACATGGTTGAAACAGTCTGCTACGTTGATGTGACACTTTGGTGTGTACCGGTAACCCTTGAGTCAGTCAAGGAGAGTACGGGGCCTCCATGTGGTGTCATGAAGCATCAACAGACCTTAGGAACCTTAATTGAACAATCTTGGCCTCTTTAGGGTAGTGAGATAACTGACTTTGGTGCAGTCCGAGGTTGGTTGATACTCGATACTACACTCAATTGAGGGTTGCTTTCCTGGAATATTTCGGTCGCCAGTTCAGTGGCTAAATCGAAACGATGAACAATGAAAGCAATCCCGTGATATTGGGAACCTTAGAACCCGGTTACTTTGATTAGGACAGGATGAACCCACCAACTTCAAGAGGGTACTACCCAGACCTCATGCTGGCCTTAAACCTTAAGGGCCTGTCTTGTGTGCCTTGTGTGCCTTACATGTTTGTCTTTGTAAATATCTGTGTTTAATCATAACATCATGACATCATCCAGCATCATATGCATTAACTAACCATTTCAGGGGTTCGAATTTTCATCTTTGTTCTTGTTTTGTAGGACATGGAAACTGTTCGTAGAAAGACAATTCCAATCAGTCTTGTAAGGATCCCTCCTCAGCTTAAGGAGCTTACATCCAGGATTCCTGAGAACTCTTCATTCAGTGAAAGGCATGGAAGCCTCATCAGCTTGGTCAACACCAACATTGAGGAAGATATGATAAAAGTCCTGTTCCAATTCTTTGACCCTCTGCATCACTGTTTCACCTTCTTGGATTATCAGTTGGTACCTACATTGGAGGAGTTCTCCCGACTCCTGAAGATCCCTATCCTTGATCAGCTACCCTTCAACGGTACAGAAAAGGAACCTAAGCTTGAAGAGATTGCTAAAGCCTTGCACCTACAGTCATCTGACCTCAAGGGACATTGGGAAGTTAGAAGTGGTATCAAAGGGTTCTTAGCCAGGTTTCTGTTTGAAAAGGCCTATGAATGTTGGAACTCTCTTGACTTACAAGCTTTTGAAAAGATTGTGGCCCTTCTTGTTTATGGTTTGGTGTTGTTCCCTAACCCAGATCAGCTCATTGATATCAGTGCTGTCCAGATCTTTATGTCCAGGAATCCTATACCTACGTTGCTGGGGGACATCCTTCACTCATGTTACACTCGAACCATGAGAAAAAGAGGTGTCCTTATGTGTTGCACTCCTCTCCTGGGAAAGTGGTTTATTTCGCACCTTCCACAATCAGTCCTGAAGAACGAGCGGGGTTTGAGATGGTCACAACGGTTGATGACTCTTACACATGCAGATATACATTGGTGCCCTAGGTCCAGAGAAGATGTCACTATCATTGATCGTTGCGGGGAGTATCCTAATGTTCCTTTACTTGGAATCAGAGGGGGTATTACTTATAGTCCAGGCCTGGCTTGGAGACAATTTGGTTATGCTCGGAGAGATGGTCCTCATGACATGTTGATTCCTGACATAGTTTTTGACTTCGACAACGATACTCAAGGACTTCGCCAGAGGTTTATCAGAGCTTGGAGGATGCCTAGTAGGATAGACAGCAAGACACTGGGGCACAGGAACTCCATCCCTTTGGAGCCTTACCTCAAGTGGGTACGAGCCCGCTCTCAGAAATTAGTGATGCCTTATCCTCACATGCTTCCAGTAATCAAAGAGCCTGCCTTGGAAGGAGAGGTGTCTCATGTTATTCAGCACCCTGATATGCCCACATCCTGGGAAGAGATGCAGAAGAGTTGGATCCAGCTTAAGGAAGAGCGGAATTCTCTTGAGACTAGTTTACATGCCAGTGAAAGGAAGGTCTTGGAGCTCACCCGCCTGTTGCACGAGGAAAGGAATCTCAACACTTACATAGCTCCAAAGAAGATGCGCAACATATTTTGGATGTGATTTGATCCTTTTGTACTTTTGCCCATGAGGCTTTGATGTATTAAACAATGATTTTCTTAATAATAATGCGTGTTCCTTTTGGTCTACAACAAATTTGAAATTTCGAACTCTTGAATGCATTGCATAAACACATATCATTCATCATGTGCATCATAAATACTCTTCTTTTCAGGTTGTTTACCGTTCTTCGCTGTTTATTTCAGCATCATGAACCCTCCTGAATCATCAACCGATGCGGCTATCAAGGCTCTTCAGGCGCAGAACGTCCAGTTTCAGGCGCAAAACGCCCAATTTCAGGAGCTGATCAAGGGTTTGTCTCAGGGTCAACAAGAGTTAAAGACCATGCTGTTGAAGAAGACTAAGAAGAAGAGGAGGACTGTGCTATTTAACACTGGGCACAGACTCGGGAACACTTTGGTTGTTGAAGCTGAAAGGACTCCTCCGTCTGTGACGGAAGGTAGTCACCATGAAAGGGAGGTCACTACTCCTGTGGGCTCTGATACTGAAACAGACTTCAATGACGACCAGTACCCTCCTGCTGAAGACCGGTACAAACAGCTGGAAGACAGATTAAAGGCTGTGGAAGTTCAACGGGTACCTGGATTGGATTTCGGAGACTTGGGGTTATCTACTGGAGTGGTGATCCCGCACAAGTTCAAAACACCTGCCTTTGTGAAGTATGATGGGGCTTCCTGTCCCAAGATGCACCTCCGTTCTTATGTAAGGAAGATCCAGCCTTACACAGCAGACAAGAACCTTTGGATCCACTTCTTCCAGGAGAGTCTTTCAGGGACTCACCTCGACTGGTTCTATCAGCTGGATGGAATCAGCATTCGTAACTGGGAGGATCTGGCCACTGCTTTTTACAAGCAGTATCAGTATAATGCCGACCTCGCTCCTACGCGTACCCAGCTCCAGGGTATGTCGCTAGGGTCGGGTGAAGGTTTTAAGGAGTATGCTCAGAAATGGAGAGACCTGGCTGGCAGGGTGCAGCCACCGTTGACGGATCGGGAGCTGGTAGATATGTTCTTGGGGACCCTGTCTGGTCCATTTTTCAATCATCTCATTGGTAATTCCTCTGCCGGGTTTACCGATCTAATCCTGACTGGTGAAAGGATTGAGGCCGGTATAAAATCAGGGAAGATACAGAAAGTTGCCTCCTCCAGTACTGAGAAGAAACCCTTCAAAAAGGAGGCTAGTGCTGTATATAACTCCCGGAGAACAGAGCGACCTGAACACCGCCAATCTGTCAGTGCGGTAATGATTGCCAAACCTGCTGCCGCTCCTCGGCCAACTAATCCACAAAAGTTTGAAAGACCCCGGAGAGAGTTCACCCGGTTAAGCATGACCTTATCACAAATCCTGCCACAGTTGCTATCCACCAATTTGGTGACTGTCAAGGAGGTTCCAAAGTTTCCCAACACTGCATCCCCCAAGTTCAATCCAAATGCTCGCTGTGCTTATCACTCTGATAGCCCGGGGCATAACACAGATGACTGTTGGGCCCTAAGGAATAAGGTTCAAGACCTCATTGATGCCAAGGAGATACAGTTTGAGGCGCCCGAGAGGCCGAATGTTGTAAATGCTCCCATGCCCCAGCATGGAGTGAACGCTGTTGAGGAGAATTTGTATGTAGCTTCGGTGGATGATGTTGCTACTCCGTTGCTGATAGTCAAGAGGAATCTGTTGCTAGCCGGTTTATTTCCGGGATGTAGCGAAAGTTGCCCTCTATGTGTTGCTTCCCCTGTTGGTTGTTCTCTGTTGAAGTCAGGCATCCAAAACCTGATAGATAATAGAGAGATTTTGTTTGAAAAGACTGTTGTTCCTGCTGCTCCTGTTGAAGAAGTGTCAATCGTTACCATCTTCAACAACTATTCCGAGGCTCCTTCAAAGAAGCCTATACAAGTTTTGTCAGTTCACAAGAATGTTCCCATCACCATTACTGTTCCGGGGCCTATACCCTACAAATCTGATAAGGCTGTCCCATGGCACTATGGGGCGGATGTTTATGTTCTGGGTGTGAAACAAGAGTGCAACATTGATACTGGTGTCTCCAACATCACCGGGCCTGCTAAGGTCACTCGTAGTGGAAGACTGTTCTCGCCAGACATTGCTCCTCCAGCAATTCATAGGCCTTTGATCTTCACACCTGCCAGAGTGCCTGTTTCTCCTTCTGACCAAGTATCCACCCCTGCTGCTGAGTCATCTGATACTCGGGGCAAGGGAATTGCTGCTGATGTGCCTGCCAGGACGGAGGCACCAAAGACCATTGTTGAGGCTTCCAAGCAGGAAATGGAAGAAATTCTCAAGATAATAAAGAAAAGTGATTTCAATGTTGTGGAACAGCTGGGGCACACCCCCTCTAAAATCTCCATGTTGTCACTGCTGCTGTGTTCAGAGGCCCATGCAAAGGCTCTGATTGCTTTCTTAAAGACTGCCCATGTACCCCAAGATACGACTGCTGACCAGTTCACCGATTGTGTGGCCAACCTAACTGCTGATAATGGCCTGGGTTTCTCTGATGCCGATCTGACAGCAAAGGGGAAGAACCATAATGATGCCCTGCATGTCTCCATTGAATGCAGGGGCACTACTCTTGCTCATGTGCTGGTTGACACAGGTTCTTCATTAAATGTGCTGCCCAAGAAGGCTCTGGATAGGCTGGATTGTGAGGGTCTAGAGCTCAAACCAAGTAGCATTGTTGTCCGGGCCTTTGACGGGTCCAAAAGAATGGTGCATGGTGAAGTGGACATCCCAATCAGGGTTGGGTCACAAGTATTTGATTCAAAATTTTATGTGATGGACATCCATCCGTCCTATTCTTGTTTGCTGGGTCGCCCATGGATCCACAAGGCTGGAGCGGTGACCTCCACATTGCATCAGAAGCTCAAGTACCCGGTCAGGGGGAGGATCGTAACAGTGCAAGGGGAGGAGGAATACATGGTCAGCCACCTCAACTCTTTCAGATACGTGGAAATGGATGGGGAGTTCATTGAAACCCCCTTTCAACATTTTGAGGAGGTACCACCAACCTTGGCAACAGCAGAAGATGAAGAGGTTTCTCCTATGAAGATGGCCTCCTTAAAGGACGCCCGGGCTGTGATCGAAAAAGGTGAATGTGCAAATTGGGGCAAGCTCCCTGATCTTACTCCTAAGACTAACAAGTTTGGGCTGGGTTTCACCACGGAAGCTCAGAAAGCGGTGCGCAAGGCAAGAATTGGAAGACCTCCGTTGCTCATCACTCAGCATGGAGTGAATGCTATTGGAGAGGAAGATGAAGTGGGAGAGTCAGAGTTCGATAGCTGGATCTACCCAACGGCCGACGGTGGATTGACCAATTGGACTGCTAAAGATTTTACTCCCATAACTTTTGTTCCCCAGTAATGAATTTCTTTGTTTTTGATTTGTAATAAACAATAATTTGAGACTATATGGCCCGGTGTTTTACCCGGGGCACTGTGGTTTTATTTATGAGGGCTTTTGTTTGTCACTATCATATATCATGAATAAAAGCATTGGACGTTTTTCACATTTCAAATTTTGCGCTCCTTTTCTTTCCTTTCTTTACATATTGCAAAACAGCTGTATTTACACACACACTCACTCATACAGGTTTCAATCCACTCTGGATCTCACTGGTAACGACTCTGCTACTGCCAGTTATGACTTCGAAAATCCGATCAACTTAGCCGCCGACGAAGGTGAAGATGATTGCGAAGTGCCTGGTGAACTTGCAAGACTGTTACAACAGGAAGAGAGGGCAATTCAACCCCATGAAGAGCCAGTGGAAATAATAAACTTGGGTACGGAGGAAGACAAGAAAGAGGTGAAGATTGGTGCCAACCTAGAACTCAGCGTGAAGCAACGGTTGACTCAGATGCTGCATGACTATAAAGAAATCTTTGCCTGGTCCTATGAAGATATGCCCGGATTAGATACCGACATTGTGGTCCATCACTTACCTACTAAAGAAGATTTCCCTCCGGTTAAGCAAAAGGTCCGTCGTATGCGTCCAGAGATGTCTGAGAAGATTAAAGCTGAAGTTATGAAGCAGTTTGATGCCGGGTTTCTTGCAGTAACTTCTTACCCTCAGTGGGTTGCTAATGTGGTGCCGGTACCTAAGAAGGACGGCAAGGTCAGGATGTGTGTTGATTACAGGGATCTGAACAGGGCCAGCCCCAAGGATGACTTCCCTCTACCCCACATTGATGTCCTTGTTGATAATACAGCTCAGCATAAAGTGTTCTCTTTCATGGATGGTTTTTCAGGCTACAATCAGATCAAGATGGCACCTGAAGACATGGAAAAGACTACCTTTGTTACTCAGTGGGGCACCTTCTGTTACAAGGTCATGCCGTTCGGGTTAAAGAATGCTGGGGCAACCTACCAACGTGCCATGGTTACCTTATTTCATGATATGATCCATCATGAGATAGAAGTGTATGTGGACGACATGATCGCTAGGTCCCAGACTGAGGAAGAGCACCTAGATCATCTGCAGAAGTTGTTCGACCGGTTGAAACTGTACAAGCTGAGATTGAACCCGAACAAGTGCACCTTCGGGGTAAGATCTGGGAAGTTGCTAGGCTTCGTGGTCAGTGACAAGGGAATTCAAGTGGACCCTGCTAAGGTCAAAGCCATTCAAGAGATGCCAGTTCCTAAGACAGAGAAGGAAGTCAGAGGCTTTCTAGGACGTCTGAATTACATTGCCCGGTTCATCTCACATTTAACTGCTACCTGTGAACCAATCTTCAAGCTGCTGAAGAAAGATCAGGTAGTACGTTGGAATGATGAATGCCAGGCTGCTTTTGACAGAATCAAGGAATATCTCCAAGAACCACCCATCCTTATGCCACCAGTTGAAGGGAGACCTTTGATACTTTACCTGACAGTGCTTGATAATGCAATGGGGTGTGTGCTGGGGCAGCATGACGAGTCTGGCCGAAAAGAGCATGCCATTTATTACCTTAGCAAAAAGTTTACCGACTGTGAGACCCGATACTCACTGCTTGAGAAAACTTGCTGCGCTTTGGTATGGGCTGCTCGCCGGCTGAGACAGTATATGCTGACTCACACTACCTTGTTAATCTCAAAAATGGATCCTATAAAGTACATATTCGAAAAGCCTGCTCTGTCTGGGAGAATTGCAAGATGGCAGATGATCTTGACGGAATACGACATTCAGTACACGACCCAAAAAGCCATCAAGGGAAGTGTATTGGCAGACCACCTAGCACATCAAGCTGTGGATGACTACCAATCAATGAACTTCGAGTTTCCAGACGAAAGCATTATGATAGTAACTGACTGTGAAATACCCGGACCGGATGAAGGACCTGAACCAGGATCCCGATGGTCTATGCACTTTGACGGAGCCTCCAATGCTTTGGGAAATGGTATCGGCGCCATAATCGTATCTCCACAAGGTACTCATACTCCACTCACCGCCCGGCTGTGTTTCAACTGTACCAACAACATGGCGGAGTATGAAGCGTGTATTATGGGTCTTCAAGCTGCGATTGACCTGAGGATCAAATTTCTAAGTGTCTTCGGAGATTCCGCTCTTGTGATCAATCAGATCAAAGGAGAGTGGGATACGAAACATCCAAACTTGATTCCTTACCGAGAATGTGTGTTGGCCCTGATCCCCCATTTCACAGAGATAACATTTGAGCACTTTCCAAGAGAAGAGAATCAGCTGGCGGACGCGTTAGCTACAATGTCTTCAATGTTCAAGGTTAAATGGGATAATGAAGCTCCCCGGATCATCATCTGGAAACTGGACGAACCGGCATACTGTTGTGATCTCGAAACCGAATTGGTGACTGAAAAGCCTTGGTACCACGAAGTGAAGAGATACCTAGAAGCTCAGGAATACCCTGAAGGAGCATCGGTCAATGATAAGAAATTCCTGAGAAGGTTTGCAGCCAAGTTCTTCCTAAGCAACGGCATCTTGTACAAGCGAAACCATGATTCCACCTTACTGCGTTGTGTAGATAAGACTGAAGCGGAAAGAATCATGGAAGAGCTACATGACGGGACCTTTGGTACACACTCCAGTGGACATACCATGGCAAAGAAGATCCTACGGGCAGGATATTACTGGTCTACAATGGAAGCTGACTGCTACCAACATTCTAGGACATGCCATAAATGCCAGATCTACGCAGACAAGGTGCATGTTCCTCCGGTTCCCCTGAATGTTCTGACTGCGCCTTGGCCATTTGCAATGTGGGGCATAGACATGATCGGTGAGATAAAACCTACGGCATCCAATGGACATCGCTTCATCCTAGTGGCAATTGATTATTTCACGAAGTGGGTTGAGGCAGCATCCTATGCTACGGTAACCAAGACTGTTGTGGCACGGTTCATTCGGCACAACCTGATCTGTCGGTACGGCGTCCCTGAGCGGATTATTACAGACAACGGTACCAATCTGAACAATAAGATGATCGCTGAGCTCTGCGAACAGTTCAAGATACAGCACCACAATTCTTCTCCTTACAGACCGAAGATGAATGGGGCTGTAGAAGCAGCTAATAAAAACATCAAGAAGATCGTGCAGAAGATGACAGTAACGTATAAAGATTGGCACGAGATGTTACCGTTCGCTCTGCATGGGTATCGTACTTCAGCTAGGACGTCAACTGGGGCAACTCCTTTCTCTCTGGTTTATGGCATGGAGGCAGTCTTGCCGATCGAAGTACAAATTCCTTCTCTCCGGATAATGAAGGATGCAAATCTGAACGAAGATGATTGGATCCAGACACGACTTGATCAACTCAACCTTATTGACGAAAAGAGACTTGCTGCTATCTGCCATGGTCAGACGTATCAGAAGCGAATGATCAGGGCATTTAACAAAAAGGTCAGACCACAGGAATATCAAGTCGGGGATCTGGTGATCAAGCGAATCATCCTTCCTCAGAGTGATCCAAGGGGCAAATGGACCCCTACGTACGAAGGGCCATTTGTGGTTAAGCATGTGTTCTCGGGAGGAGCAATGATATTAACCAATATGGATGGTGACGACCTTCCTCACCCCGCCAATGCAGACATAGTTAAAAAATACTACGCATGAAAAAAGACCCGCTAGGCTGACATGTCTAGGCAAAAATTAGGGCTTCCCGTCGAACCAAAAGGGTTCGGGCAAAATGAAGGGATGAAAATGAAAAAAATCTGTACACCCGGCAAGTCGAAAACCTGAAAAGGCGGCTTGGGCAAAAATGGGTATCCCGGTGGACTGAAAACCCGAAAAGGCAGTCCAGGCAAAAGTTAGGGATAAAAGCGTAATACTATGTCTCATTGGATCACTTTGCATCCAGAATCCGGTATCTACATCAAGACGGCATCGATCAGTCAGCCTCACCTTCAACCAAGGTCACCAAGTGATGAGACGCTCGGAGTTATAAAGGCTATAGCAGAGTTGAAACCCAGTGGATCATTCATATTTCACACAGCTGTTTTATTTTCTTTTGTACAAAACTTGTATAAACTCTCTTGTTCGGCGACGTTCCGCTTACCAGGACGTCAGCCTCTTGTACACAAAACGCCTATTAACAGGCTATTCAAAATCAATACAAATATATTTTCCAGTTAAACGTGCCAACTGTTTTTTCTTTTTTCGTTTTGTTTTGCGAAGAACGTCCAAGGTTCAATTTGTGATATGTGCATTGACAATTATTTGCTAGCTCATAAATATTTGCATACGAAACAAAGAATTAATTGCAGGTGACACTAGAAACAGGGGCAATAAAGAGTTGTCTGAGCAGTTTAATTGTTTTATCCTCCAAGGTACCAAGGTAGGTTCAGCTAAAGAACCTAACCAGACATCTTAAATTCCCCAGAGAATGAGACAGCAAGTCAGTGCAGTCTTCCCCAGCATATCAAAATTCCCCAGGAGAGTCCCATCCAAGTTCCCCAGGAAAATTGGAATTCATCTCTCCAAGCAGTAAGCTTATCCCCAGTAGATTCTGGAAGCTTATCCCCTCACAGAGCACGGACGCGTCGTCCGGCTTAATTTAAAGAGTTATTTCCTTAACAGGATATAACTGGGTTATCCTCAGCCAAAAGCCAAGGGAAAGTCGTCGTCAGCGTAGTTCTTTCCTATCCCCAGCGAAGTCAATTCACACTTCCAATGCAACAACGGTATCCCCAACAGGGTTACTATCAACATTCAGCGAAGCATTACTCTTCCCACAGAGTATTGCTTTCCAGCATGATCGTTAGAGTATCTTTTCTCCCCGCAGAATCTTCCATTCGCCAAGTTTATTCCGTAACGGAGTCATCTTCTCCTACCGGTATCCTTGCAACTATCATTCCCAGCGGAAGGGAAATCTATTCTTCAAACATCAGCCCGGGATAGGACTTCCTGGCACCCGTCAAGGATTCATTTTCCTGGACGAAAACATACATAAAACATCACATACATCATTATAGCATGCATAACGCACTGCATCATACAAATCTCATTTATGTTGAGAACATCATTGCTTGATCCATATCATGCATCGCATATGACTGACTTTTACCTTTCAGGAAAGATCCAGTTAAGTTCTCAAGCTACATTTCAAAGACCTAGACTGGTTCAGTCAAAGGCCTTCTCTGGTTCAGTTAAATCGTCCCAAGATTTTCCTGATGCTTATCCCTTTGAAGACATTTCAAGACCTAGACTGGTTCAGTCAAAGGCCTTCTCTGGTTCAGTTAAATCGTCCCAAGATTTTCCCGATGCTTATCCCTTTGAAGACATTTCAAGACCTAGACTGGTTCAGTCAAAGGCCTTCTCTGGTTCAGTTAAATCGTCCCAAGATTTTCCTGATGCTTATCCCTTTGAAGACATTTCAAGACCTAGACTGGTTCAGTCAAAGGCCTTCTCTGGTTCAGTTAAATCGTCCCAAGATTTTCCTGATGCTTATCCCTTTGAAGACATTTCAAGACCTAGACTGGTTCAGTCAAAGGCCTCCTCTGGTTCAGTTAAATCGTCCCAAGATTTTCCTGATTGCTTATCCAGTGGAAGACATTTCAAGACCTAGACCGGTTCAGTTAAATCGTCCCAAGATTTTCCTGATTGCTTATCCAGTCAAAGGCCTCCTCTGGTTCAGTTAAATCGTCCCAAGATTTTCCTGATTGCTTATCCAGTGGAAGACATTTCAAGACCTAGACCGGTTCAGTTAAATCGTCCCAAGATTTTCCTGATTGCTTATCCAGTCAAAGGCCTTCTCTGGTTCAGTTAAGTCGTCCCAAGATTTTCCTGATTGCTTATCCAGTTGAAGACATTTCAAGACCTAGACCGGTTCAGTTAAATCGTCCTAAGATTTTTCTGATTCTTACCCAGTCAAAGGCCTCTCTGGTTCAGTCAGATCGACCCTAAGATCTCCCTGATTCTTATCCCAGTAGAAGACACCCCAGATTTTTCTCAACGAGCGTTGTTGAAGTTAAAGTCGCCCAAGGCTCTCTTACCATTCATGCTAAGGAAGTTATCATCCCTGGTTCTTTCATCGCCGTTTGAAGCTCCAGACTCAGCTCCTGCAACGTGTCAGGTACTCATTTTCTGTTTTGCAGGTATGCAGGTTCTCGCCAAGGAATCTCTTACGCAATCAAACATCCAGATGGCATCTATAAGCTCATTCCCCCATCATTGCTAACATGTGAGCGCAAATTTCCGGGCACTCTAGTGTCCAATCATCTTTTACCCTCGGATTACGAAAGGCACGTCAGCCAATCTGCATCCTCAGGTCTAAGAAGATTGAACAGGGGCAACTGTTATACCCCAAAATTTGCCCTCCCATATTCTTCAAGAAATTGCCAAGCCAAGTCACAAAATTCCCCAAGGGTTGTGCAGTGCAACAGTCTCCCATACAGTCAAAATTAGGGTTTATGTTCTGATCAAGAAAAGGAAGTTTTCAAAGGCCCAATCAAGTCTCATATGCTTACAAACATGGTCAAGCATCCTCATATCAAGTTTCAAGGCATTCAGCTCAAAATTGCACAGTCAAAACCCTAGATTGCACTACAGTCAACTGTAGGGGCAAAATGGTCATTTGGCAGTCAAAAGTTCAAATTTTTGGTCAACATATCATTTTGAAGCCACAAACATCATTTGATCAATGCTTGATCATGATTCTCAAAATTTGGCTCAGAAATCATCAAAGATGCAAAAGTTGCTATATTTGGACAGCTGAAAAAGTCAACTGAAATTGACCAGGGCATAACTTTCACATGGATTATCAGAAAAATTCCATCCAAAGCTCATTTTGAAGAGAAAGACATTTCCTACAACTCATCTTCATACTTCAAGTCCAAGAAATGCTCTCACAAAAAGTTATCAATTTCAACATTATAGGTCATTTTCAAAAGTCAACAAAAAGGGACTTTAAGTCAAAGGCCATAACTTGAGATTGGTAAATCAAAATGACATGGGACCAAAGGCATTGGTTAAAGGACTCAAAGACCTTTCCAAAATGTCCAAGAACATGTGAAAAGCTTAAAAATTGAGCAAGTTATGCCTTGTAGAAGTTGGGAAATTTTTGTGAAATGGCAAAAGTCAACTATCCTTGAAAATCCAATTTTGACAAAAGGGCCCCATTTTTCTCACTTTGTTCATCCTTGTCATGCCACACACGTGTTCCATGGTTGATTTCAAGACCAAATATTGATTTTTTTATTTTATTTAATTTTTGATGATTTAATTCATTTTAATTCTTTGAAAATTCAAATAAAATTTAAAAACCAATGGAATAGTGTCAAATGAACTTGGACAATTCCTATGTATCATGAACCAACTCAAGAAATCAGGCTAGGGTTTATTTGCATACTAGGTCTAGGTTTTAGCTAAAAAGAAGGAAAATGGTTAATGGAAGAAACCCTAAGACCAATTCTTTCTCAAGCATGGATTAAGGTCAAATAGCAAGCCTATTCCATTCTATGATGATCACTGAGTCCAACCCTAACTAGAACATAGCAAAAGACTCGCCCAAAAGCCATTGGACATTTTGAAAATTTGGCCATATAATGAAAATCTGAAATCAGTGCTAGGGATCTTTTCAAGCCTTAATTTTTGTACCAATAGCTTCCTGAGACAATTCTGAACGTATCCCAATTCATAACATCAATCAAAACTCCTTGAACTGGTATCTACAAGTGAAACTGTACAGAAAATTTTTTGAATTCGTGTTCTTGATTCTACGCATCCTTTTGCATTTTTAATTACATATTCATGTTCCTCACAAAGTTTCCAAGCTGTTCATGGTATTTAATTGCATTTTCATAAGCCATACACGATTTTACCATTTTCATGTTCTAGGGTTTCCAGCTTCTTAAATTGGGGCTTTTGTAAATAAGAAAAATCAGAACTTCAGAGCAACACCATCACACTCCATGCATCTGGACGAAAAGATCTACATACTTGCGCCTAATTTATATTAGGAAACAAGCTATTCGCTATTTTTTTGTAGCTTACCTAATGCAACGCTTCAAAACCGTTGCTCTTTTGTTTTATGTTACAGGGGTGGTGAGGAAGAAGATGGCGTGTCAATCAGTGATACGTCCGTTTAAATTTCGCGCGTGTTTAACCAACTAGCTTTATTTTTCTTTTATATTATTTATGTTATATTATATATTAAATGAACTTGCATAGCTCAGCTGGCCAAGACACGCGCATGTAACCACAATGACCTGGGTTCAAGTCCCAGGTCTTGCAAAACTCAATATTATTTTTTCATTTGAATTCCCATGCAGCATAACATTGAAGACTCACCATACACTTCAAAAGCAGCTCATCCACGTGTCCCTGAGCACCCACATCAATGGCATGGATCTGAGGAACACTATAAGCCCCAGTCAAAGCATCACACTGGATCAAAAAAGGTCAATGGATTTCAATGCAAATGGGCCAAAATCACCAGGCCTACACCTCCAAATTTGAGACCACACCTCCCTGGTTCTATCTTTTTTATCTTTTTTCTAATTTTCTTTATATTCTATTATTTTTAAATTTACTTGTGTTTTATTTTCTGATTTAATTAATTCTTACAAAAATACAAAAAAACATTAAAAATACAGAAAGGACAAAAAAAATATAATTAACTTTGATTACTTTTATAAATAAATTAAAATGTAAATCATTTAGTTTAATTAAGTTTTAATTTTAATTCTTTTTCATAATAAAAATCCAAAAAATGTAGAATTAGGTTAATTGTTAATTTTTTATATCATTTTTTTTAATTGTTCCTTTTCTCACAATAATATTTTTTTTATTTTTCATAAATCAAAAATTGTACATAAATTAATTTAGAATTAAATTAGGTTAGAAATTAAATCTCTTTCTTAAAAACTTAAAAAACATCAGAACTAGGGTTTAGCATTTTAATTTAAAATAATTTTTCTCTTTTTCTTTTAAACCTAAAAAACACAAAAACATTATTTTTCATTTAATTTTTAATTTTAGATTCCTTGATTAATTTTAATTATTTGTAAAAGGGTCCAAAGCCCTAATTTTGTTTAATCTCTTTATTTCGCGCATTTGTTTTATATTGTTTAATAATTCTGTATATGCCCCAAAGCCCTGTAATAAGTTTAGATTTATTTCTTGCACTTTTATTTTATTGTTTTTTTTTACTTTCAGTCAAATCGGGTTCGGTTTTTTTTGGCGATGTGGACCCGCGCCAGTTGTAATAGTCTAGATTTATTTTCTCGCAAATATATAACTGTTAATAAATATGCATGAAAGAATGAATGCCCAAAAATAAAATCGAATCGATAGATCACCAATGCATGACAAGACAAATAATAAACTGAAAATGACACACAATTCACACACCACCCCTAGGGTACGCCTCACTGTTGCCTTTCGAAAGGTGGTCGTCGAGTAGAAGACGTCTTAGTAAGTCCTCATGATCCGGGAACCTGGCATGAGGGTAGCTTCTAAGGTGTCTTCCCATTGCTCCGGTGATCACCATGTCCCTAAAACTCGAATTGACCCGAACACCTCCAACGGTGGTGCTACCTACCTCTCAATGGTGGGATGGCACTACCTTAAAGGACATTTACATAGACGAATTCCTTAGGGTAGGTAGGTTCTCAAGGGTACTTGCTCTAATTTCAAAACAAAATCAAAACATCCTTTCACCAACACCTTTCAAAACTTTCAAAACAAACTTTTCAAAACACTCTGACGTACGAGTTGAATTGAAACTTTTCAAAGAATATTTTTGAAACCCACATTGAAAAGCAAACAAACAATTTTGAAAACACATTGAGCAAGTACCTAAGAGCCCATGGATAACCATGGATAGAAAGGGTGCTAACACCTTCCCTTTCTATAACCTACCTCCCGAACCGAGAGCAATCTCTTAAAAGGAATTTTTCTGTGCTTTTGTCCTTTCCTATTGGAGAAAATAAAAGACGGTGGCGACTCTTGCTTCCGCGACATTTTCGCGAACCAGCTTTAAAACAGTCAGTTCCAGATCCACCGATCACACACGTTTTGCCAACTGAGCCACTAACTTTCAATTAATATATTATAGTCAACAAATAACAAAAGGAAAAACCAACGCGTAATGGAGAGCACGCGCGAAATTCAAATGCAACCAATCCCTGTGTGCCACGGAGTCGTCTTCTCCACCATCCCTGTAAACAAAACATATAGGCAACGGTTTTCGTTGCGTTGCCTAAACCCATATATCACAAAATAGCGAATAGACCCTCGACGCTCATAAATTGAGCGCGAGGGTTGGAATCTCTTCGTCTTCAAGCGCTGAGTCCATTGGTGGTCATTTGGAGTTCTAATTTTGCTTTATTATGAAAGCCCCAATTTGGAAAACCTGTAACCCTAATATTCAAACATGGTAAAATCGCATATGTGGCACAAAAACACAATTGAATACGTTGGTTAGCTTAGAAACATCATTATGAGCATGAATCAATAAAGAAAAATGCAAAAAGATGCTTGAATCATGCTATACGATTTCAAAAGTTTTGCTTTACAGTTTGAGTTCTTGATACCGATTCAGGGTGTTTTGGTGGTTGATATTGATTGGAATGTGATCAGGAGTCCACGAGCAAGCTTTTGGAATGAGTATTAGGGCTTAAAACCACCTAGAATACTGAATTCAGTTTTGAGTTTTTTGGCAATTTTTCCAATGTTGCAATGAGGTTTGGATTCCTGATCATATAGTGAAGCTTTTAGGTCAACAAAATTGGATAATATCCAAGGCATTCATTGTTTTCAATCTTTGATTTTCTTAAGATTTTTTCAAATCTTTTCCATGTGCAATTTTGTTCAATCAGCTCAAATCAAACCAAATCCTTCCATAATTGGCTAAGCACGAGATCTTGAGCCTAGAATGTGCATAAAAAGATTTTTTTAGGTCAAATTTATATTTTCTACATATTTAAATAATTTAAATGAATTAATATTAATATAAATTCAAATAAATAATTAAAAAATGAGAAAATACTTTCCCTTGGGCTTAATGGTCGTGCATAGGCTTAGAATGATGAATCATGGAAGAAAAATGGGCCCATTTGCATTTTTAGGTCATTTGGATCAAAGTTGACTTTTCAAAATTCCCAAACATTTCCCAACTTCCACAAGGCATAACTTGCTCAATTTTCAAGATTTTCACATGTTCGTGGACATTTTGGAAAGGTCTTTGAGTCCTCTAACCAATGCCTTTGGTCCCATGTCATTTTGAATTACCAATATCAAGTTATGGCCTTTGACCTAAAGTCCCTTTTTGTTGACTTTTGAAAATGACCTATAATGTTGAAATTGATAACTTTTTGTGAGAGCATTTCTTGGACTTGGAATATGAAGATGAGTTGTAGGAAATGTCTTTTTCTTCAAAATGAGCTTTGGATGGAATTTTTCTGATAATCCATGTGAAAGTTATGCCCTGGTCAATTTCAGTTGACTTTTTCAGCTGTCCAAATATAGTAACTTTTGCATCTTGATGATTTTCTGAGCCAAATTTTGAGAATCATGATCAAGCATTGATCAAATGATTTTTGTGGCTTCAAAATGATATGTTGACCAAAAATTTGAACTTTTGACTGTCAAATGACCATTTTGCCCCTACAGTTGACTGTAGTGCAATTTAGGGTTTTGACTGTGCAATTTTGAGTTGAATGCCTTGAAACTTGATATGAGGATACTTGACCATCTTTGTAGGCATGTGAGACTTGATTGGGCCTTTGAAAACTTCCTTTCTTTGATCAGGACTCAAACCCTAGTTTTGACTGTATAGGAGACAGTTGAACTGCATAACCCTTGGGGAATTTTGTGACCTGGCTTGGCAATTTCTTGAAGAATATGGGAGGGCAAATTTTGGGGTACAAAAGTTGCCCCTGTTCAATCTTCTTAGACCTGAGGATGCAGATTGGCGGACGTGCCTTTCGTAATCCGAGGGTAGAAGATGATTGGACACTAGAGTGCCCAGAAATTTGCGCTCACATAGTAGCAGTGATGATGGGGGAATGGGCTTATAGATTCCATTTGGATGTTGATCGCGGGGGAGATTCCTTAGCGAGAACCTGCATACCTGCAAAAGAAAAAATGAGTACCTGACACGTTGCAGGAGCTGATTTTAGATGCTTGGTATAGATATGTCCTGACTGGTTACAGGAGCTGAGTCTGGAGCTTCAAACGCTGACGAATGAACCAGGGATGGTTACTGCCTTAGCATGAATGATAAGAGAACCTTGGATGACTTTAACTTCAACAACGCTCGTTGAGAAAAATCTTGGCGGGAATTACCATCTTTGCGATATCGGGAAGAGAACCGATAGACCATTATAATCTGAAGGGAAATCACCTCACTCGCCGTTGGAGAGGGAATCATAGGAAAAGGAATTGTCACCTCACACACCGTCGGAGAGAGAAACATAAGGGACTATTACCTCACACTCATCATCGGAGAGGGAACCATCTTGAAAAGGACTTACTACCTCACACACCGTCGGAGAGGGAACCATGGGAGACTATCACCTCACACTCATCGTCGGAGAGGGAAACATCTGAAAAAGGAATTACCACCTCACACTCATCGTCGGAGAGGGGACCATAGGAGACTATTACCTCACACTCATCGTCGGAGAGGGAAACATCTGAAGAAGGAATTACCACCTCACGCTCACTGTCGGAGAGGGGACCATAGGAGACTATCACCTCACACTCATCGTCGGAGAGGGAAACATCTGAAGAAGGAATTACCACCTCACGCTCACTGTCGGAGAGGGGACCATAGGAGACTATCACCTCACACTCATCGTCGGAGAGGGAAACATCTGAAGAAGGAATTACCACCTCACGCTCACTGTCGGAGAGGGGACCATAGGACTATTACCTCACACTCATCGTCGGAGAGGGAAACATCTTGAAAAAGGAATTACCACCTCACACTCATCGTCGGAGAGGGGACCATAGCTTCTACTGAGTCTTTATCAGAAAAATCTGTTGGGAGTCGATTTAGCTGGGCTAGAGAAGGCTTTGAAATATGTCAGAGTATTTTAACTGCGTCTTTCCTGAAAGGTAAAGGTCAGTTATATGCAATGCATGACATGGATCAAGCAGTGATGTTCGCAACATAAATGAGATTTGTATGATATGATGCGTCTATGCATGCTATGATGATATGTGTGATGTTTTATGAATGCTTTCGTCTAGGAAAGTAAATCCTTGACGGGTGCCGGGAAGTCATATCCTGGGCTGATGTTGAAGAATAAGCTTTTACTTCCGCTGGGGATGATAGTTGCAAGAATACCGGTAGGAGAAGATGACTCCGTTGCGGAATAAACTTGGCAAATGGACGATTCTGCGGGGAGAAAAGATACTCTGACGACCATGCTGGGACGCAATACTCTGTGGGGATAGAGATGCTTTGCTGAATTGTTGATAATAGTTTGCTGGGGATAGAAAGACTTTGTCGACGACGCTCTTTCCGTGGCTTTTGGCCGAGGATAACCCAATTATATCCTAGTACGGAAATAACTCTTTAAATAAAGCCGGGCGACGCGTTCGTGCTCTGCGAGGGGGTAAGCTTCCAGAATCTTACTGGGGATAAGCTTGGTGCTTGGGGGATATGAATTCCAACTTTGCTGGTGAAGCTGGATTGGACTCTTCTGGGGAGTTTGATATGCTGGGGAAGTGATCCCTTTGAATGCCGGTATACCGCCGGGGAACAATCTTTAGACCAAGACTGCCGGGGATGCTTTGTTAAGAATATGTGCTGCTGGGGAGGTTGAGATCTACGGGAGGATACTCAATTTCCTTGATAATCTGATAATAGCTTGGAGAAGAGTGTATTGTTTTGCTGAACCACTCTCTGGGGAATTCAGGTGTACTGATCGTGTTCTTTAGCTGAACCCATCTTGGTACTTTGGAGGATAGAACAATTAGACTGCTCAGACAACTCTTTATTGCCCCTGTTTCTAGTGTCACCTGCAATTAATTCCTTTGTTTCGTGTGCAAATATTTATGAGTTAGCAAATTATTGTCAATGCATATATCACAAATTGAACCTTGGACGTTCTTCGCAAAACAAAACAGGAAAAGAAAAACACTTGGCACGTTTAACTGAAGATATATTTGTATTGATTTTTGAATGGCCTGAAAATAGGCGTTTTGTGTACAAGAGGCTGACGTCCTAGTAAGAGGTACACCGCCGATCAAAAGAGTTTATACAAGTTTTGTACAAAAGAAAATAAAACAGCTGTGTGAAAGATGAATGATCCACTGGGTTTCAACTCTGCTATTGCCTTTATAACTCCGAGCGTCTCATCACTTGATGACCTTGGTTGAAGGTGAAGCTGACTGATCGATGCCGTTTGAGCTTGATGCAGATACCGGATTCTGGATGCAAAGTGATCCAATGAGACATAGTATTACGCTTTATCCCTAATTTTTGCCTGGACCGCCCTTTCGGGTTTTCAGTCCACCGGGATACCCATTTTTGCCCAAGCCGCCTTTTCAGGTTTTCGACTTGCCGGGTGTACAGATTTTTTTCATTTCATCCCTTCATTTTGCCCGAACCCTTTTGGTTCGACGGGAAGCCCTAATTTTTGCCTAGGCCTATCAGCCTAGCGGGTCTTTTTCATGCGTAGTATTTTTTAACTATGTCTGCATTGGCGGGGTGAGGAAGGTCGTCACCATCCATGTTGGTTAATATCATTGCTCCTCCTGAGAACACATGCTTAACCACAAATGGCCCTTCGTATGTAGGGGTCCATTTTCCCCTTGGATCACTCTGAGGAAGGATGATTCTCTTGATTACCAGATCCCCAACTTGATATTCCTGTGGTCTGACCTTTTTGTTAAATGCCCTGATCATTCGTTTCTGATACGTCTGACCATGACAGATAGCAGCAAGTCTCCTTTCGTCAATGAGGTTGAGTTGATCAAGTCGTGTCTGGATCCAATCATCCTCGTTCAGATTTGCATCCTTCATTATCCGGAGAGAGGGAATTTGCACTTCGATCGGCAAGACTGCCTCCATGCCATAAACCAGAGAGAAAGGAGTTGCCCCGGTTGACGTCCTAGCTGAGGTACGGTACCCATGCAGAGCGAACGGTAACATCTCGTGCCAATCTTTGTACGTTACTGTCATCTTCTGCACGATCTTCTTGATGTTTTTGTTAGCTGCTTCTACAGCCCCATTCATCTTTGGTCTGTACGGAGAAGAATTGTGGTGCTGTATCTTGAATTGTTCGCAAAGCTCAGCAATCATCTTGTTGTTCAGATTGGTACCGTTGTCTGTAATAATTCGCTCAGGGACGCCGTACCGGCAGATCAGGTTGTGCCGAATAAACCGTGCCACAACAGTCTTGGTTACCGTAGCATAGGATGCTGCTTCAACCCACTTCGTGAAATAATCAATCGCCACTAGGATGAAGCGATGTCCATTGGATGCTGTAGGTTTTATCTCGCCAATCATGTCGATGCCCCACATTGCAAACGGCCAAGGCGCAGTCAGAACATTCAGGGGAACTGGGGGAACATGCACCTTGTCTGCATAAATCTGGCACTTGTGGCATGTCCTGGAGTGTTGGTAGCAATCAGCTTCCATGGTGGACCAGTAATATCCTGCCCGTAGGATTTTCTTAGCCATAGTGTGCCCACTGGAGTGCGTACCAAAGGTCCCTTCATGTAGCTCTTCCATGATTCTTTCTGCTTCAGTCTTATCTACACAACGCAGTAAGGTTGAATCATGGTTTCTCTTGTATAAGATGCCGTTGCTTAGGAAGAACTTGGCTGCGAACCTCCTCAGGAATTTCTTATCATTGATAGAGGCACCCTCATGGTATTCCTGAGCTTCCAGATATCTCTTCACTTCGTGGTACCAAGGCTTCTCAGTCACCAATTCAGTTTCGAGATCACAACAGTATGCCGGTTCGTCCAGTTTCCAGATGATGATCCGGGGAGCTTCATTATCCCATTTGACCTTGAACATTGAAGACATTGTAGCTAACGCGTCCGCTAACTGATTCTCTTCTCTTGGAAAGTGCTCAAAGGTTATCTCTGTGAAGTGGGGAATCAGGGTCAACACACATTCTCTGTAAGGGATCAAGTTTGGATGTTTCGTATCCCACTCTCCTTTGATCTGATTGATCACAAGAGCGGAATCCCCGAAGACACTTAGAAATTTGATCCTTAGGTCGATCGCAGCTTGAAGACCCATGATACACGCCTCATACTCCACCATGTTGTTGGTACAGTTGAAACACAACCGGGCAGTGAGTGGAGTATGAGTACCTTGTGGAGATATGATGATGGCGCCGATACCATTTCCCAAAGCGTTGGAGGCTCCGTCAAAGTGCATAGACCATCGGGATCCTGGCTCAGGTCCTTCATCCGGTCCAGGTACTTCGCAATCAGTTACTATCATAATGCTTTCATCTGGAAACTCGAAGTTCATAGACTGATAGTCATCTACAGCTTGATGAGCTAAGTGGTCTGCCAATACACTCCCCTTGATGGCTTTCTGGGTTGTGTACTGAATGTCGTATTCCGTCAAGATCATTTGCCATCTTGCAATTCTCCCAGACAGAGCAGGCTTTTCGAATATGTATTTTATGGGATCCATTTTTGAGATCAACAAGGTAGTGTGAGTCAGCATATACTGTCTCAGCCGGCGAGCAGCCCATACCAAAGCGCAGCAAGTTTTCTCAAGCAGTGAGTATCGGGTCTCACAGTCGGTAAACTTTTTGCTAAGGTAATAAATGGCATGCTCTTTTCGGCCAGACTCGTCATGCTGCCCCAGCACACACCCCATTGAGTTGTCGAGCACTGTCAGGTATAGTATCAGAGGTCTCCCTTCAACCGGTGGCATAAGGATAGGTGGTTCTTGGAGATACTCTTTGATTCTGTCGAAGGCAGCCTAACATTCATCGTTCCAACGCACTACCTGATCTTTCTTCAGCAGCTTGAAGATTGGCTCACAGGTAGCAGTCAGATGTGAGATGAATCGAGCGATGTAATTCAGGCGTCCTAAAAAGCCTCTGACTTCCTTCTCTGTCTTAGGAACTGGCATCTCTTGAATAGCTTTGACCTTAGCGGGGTCCACTTGAATACCTTTATCACTGACCACGAAGCCTAGCAACTTTCCCGATCTTACTCCGAAGGTGCACTTGTTCGGGTTCAACCTTAGCTTGTATAGTTTCAACCGGTCAAACAACTTCTGCAGATGATCTAGGTGCTCTTCCTCAGTCTGGGACCTAGCGATCATGTCGTCCACATATACTTCTATCTCATGATGAATCATATCATGAAATAAGGCAACCATGGCACGTTGGTAGGTTGCCCCAGCATTCTTTAATCCGAACGGCATGACCTTGTAACAGAAGGTGCCCCACTGAGTGACAAATGTAGTCTTCTCCATGTCTTCAGGTGCCATCTTGATCTGATTGTAGCCTGAAAAACCATCCATGAAAGAGAATACCTTGTGCTGAGCTGTATTATCAACAAGGACATCAATGTGAGGTAAGGGGAAGTCATCCTTGGGGCTGGCCCTGTTTAGATCCCTGTAATCGACACACATTCTGACCTTACCGTCCTTTTTAGGTACCGGCACCACATTAGCAACCCACTGAGGGTAAGAAGTCACTGCAAGGAACCCGGCATCAAACTGTTTCATGACCTCGGCTTTAATCTTCTCGGACATCTCTGGACGCATCCGACGGACCTTTTGTTTAACTGGAGGGCAGTCTTCCCTAGTCGGCAAATGATGGACAACAATATCGGTATCCAACCCAGGCATGTCTTCGTAGGACCAGGCAAAGATCTCCATATAGTCGTGCAGCATCTTGGTTAACCGTTGCTTCATGCTGAGCTCTAGGTTAGCACCAATCTTTACCTCTCTCCTGTCTGCTTCAGTACCCAGGTTTATGGTTTCCACTGGCTCTTCATGGGGTTGAATTGCCCTCTCTTCCTGAAGCAACAGTCTAGCAAGCTCGCCAGGCACTTCGCAATCATCTTCACCTTCGTCTTCGGCTAAGTTGATCGGATTTTCGAAGTCATAATTGGCATTAGCAGAGCTGTTATCAGTAAGATCCAGAGTGGATTGAAACCTGTATGAGTGAGTGTGTGTGTAAATACAGCTGTTTTTGAAAATTATGTAAAGGAAAAGAAAGACAGAAAAGGAACACAATATTTGCAATGCGAAAAGTACGTCCAAGATTTTCATTCATGATGTATAAAATGACAGTTTGTATGCCCTCACAAATAGAACCACGGTGCCTCGGGTAAGACACCGGGCCATAGAGTTTATCATTGTCTATTACAAAATAACAAAACAAGGAAATTTATTACTTAGTAACAAAAGAAACAGGGAGATTGTCCTTTGCGCTCCAATTGTTAAGTCCACCGTCAGCAGCCGGGTAGATCCAGCTATCAAACTCAGCTTCATCAACTTCCTCTTTATCCCCAATAGCATTAACTCCATGAGCAGGCAGGGGAGCTGTCACTACATTAGGCTTGTCAGATGCCTCAAACTGTACCTCCTTAGCGTCAATGAGATCCTGCAGCTTGTTCTTTAGTGCCCAACAGTCATCGGTAGAGTGCCCCGGGCTTTCTGAATGGTAAGCACAACGAGCATTCGGGTTGTACTTGGGAGATGTTGTATTTGGGAACTTCGGGGCCTCCCTGACAGTCACCAAATTGGTTGCGAGCAACTGTGGCAGGATCTGCGATAGGGTCATGCTTAGCCGGGTAAATTCTCGCCGGGGTCTTTCAGCCCTTTGGGAATTGTTTGGCCGAGGAGCGGCAGCAGGCTTAGCGATCATCACCGCACTGACAGATTGGCGGTGCTCAGGTCTCTCTGATTTCCTAGAACCATACACGGCACTAGACTCCTTTTTAAACGGTTTCTTTTCTGAACTAGATGAGGCACCCTTTGCAATCTTCCCAGACTTCAGCCCAACTTCAATTCTCTCTCCAGTCAAGATTAAATCAGTGAAACCAGCAGAAGAATTCCCAATGAGATGGTTGAAGAATGGCCCAGATAGGGTCCCCAAGAACATGTCAACCAACTCCCGATCAGTCAATGGTGGCTGCACCCTGCCAGCCAGGTCTCTCCACTTCTGAGCGTACTCCTTAAAACCTTCGCTTGCACCTAACGCCATACCCTGGAGTTGGGTACGTGTGGGGGCAAGGTCGGCATTATACTGATACTGCTTGTAGAAAGCAGTAGCCAGCTCCTCCCAGTTACGAACTTTGGTCCCATCCAGCTGATAGAACCATTCGAGATGAGTCCCTGAAAGACTCTCCTGGAAGAAGTGGATCCATAGATTCTTGTCCGCAGAGTACGGCTGAATTTTCCGAACATAGGACCTTAAGTGCAGCTTGGGACAAGACGCCCCGTCATATTTGGAGAAAGTTGGTGCTTTGAACTTATGCGGGATAATCACACCAGTCGACAAACCCAGATCTCCGAAATCCAGCCCAGGTGCCTGTTGTACCTCCATAGCCTTCAACCTGTCCTCCAGTTGCTTGTATCTGTCATCTGCAGGAGGATACTGCTCTTCATCAAAATCTGTCTCGTTGTCGGAGACCACTGGAGTAGGAACCTTTACTTCTGCCTGAGAAGGACTCTTGCCAACAGAAGAACCAGCCTCCTCATGTTGCAGAGTATTGCCAAACCTTCGGCCCGAGTTGAACAGAACCGTTCTTCTCTTCTTCTTCTTCTCCTTCTTCAGGAGCATAGCCTTCAGTTCTTCTTGGCCTTTAGCCAGACCCTTGATTAGTTCTTGGAACTGCGCATTCTGCGCCTGAAGAGCCTTGATTGATGTCTCGGTTGATTCAGATCCGGGATTCATGATGCTGAAATAAACAGCGAAGAACTGTAAGCAACCTGAAAAGAGAAAAACCTGCTATGCACATGATGTATGAAATGCGTATGGATTATGTTTTCAAAGACAGTCGGGAATCAACTTCATAAACAAAAAGAGAACACACTTCATTATATTCAACTTTGTAACTGAAATTATTCAACAAGTTGCCCTTAGGCGTTTACATGAAATGAAATAACTGGAAAGGAAATAAAAACTGTAAAGGCACATTCAGAATTCCTCATTGATCCCATGGTCTCCTCTTCTCAGTACGGAGGTAGGCATTCAGAGCTCTCTCATTCTCCAACTGCTTTGTCAGCTTCTGGATCTTTGATTCCTGCTCGTTGAACTTTTCCCGGTAAGAATCCCGCTCTTCTTGCAGCTGCGACCAAGATCTCTTCAATGTCTCATAATCAGTAGGTATCTGAGGAGGAAGGACAGTTGGAGGAACACCATCTTTACCAGGACATTCAAGAATGACGGGTCTGACAGCTTCATACGGCATACCTAACTTCTGAGCACGGATGCGAACCCATTTGCAGTAGGCTTCCATAGGTAAAGAAGTCTTTGGCCCTAGCTCTTGTGGGTCAGCTTTATGAACCTTGTCCCAAGCCTTGATGAACCTACGACGCAGCTCGTCACTATCCACCTGAAACTCGAAACTGATGTGAGGCACCAACATCTCATGGGGGCCTGCTCTTCTTGCTCTTCCAAACTGACGGAGTGCTAGACATGGATTGTAAGAGATCCCTCCTTGAGTACCAATCAGAGGAACATTAGGATACTCCCCGCATCGATCAATAATAGCTATCTCATCCAAACCTCTGCAAGTCCAAATGATGTCTTTATCGGTGAGAGACATTAACCTATGAGCCCAACCTCTTCCTTCTTGGTTCTTCAGTACGAACTTAGGGAGGTGCGAAATAAACTACCTCACCAACAAAGGGATACAACACCATAGGGTTCCTCGTCTTCGGGTAGTACGGGCATGAAGTTGTTGCAAGATGTCACCCAAGAGAGTGGGCACAGGGTTCTGAGACATAAAGATCTTAATGGAAGTGACATTGATGAAGTTGTCTGGATTAGGAAACAGGACTAACCCATAGATTAGGAGAGCCAAGATGTCTTCATATGCCCTAAAGTCCAAGTCATTCCAGAAGCTGTTAGCTTTACCAATCAGAAACTTGGCCAAGAAACCCTTAACTCCGCTTCTAGTTACCCAGTTGTCTGTTACCTCTTGATGGGTCAAAGGAAGAGCTGCAGCAATGTCCTCAAGCCTGAGGGTCTTTTCCCAACCAGTAAAGGGGGTCTGATCCAAGATAGGGATACCAAGCAAATCAGAGAACTCTTCCAGGGTAGGGACCAGCTGGAAGTCTTGAAAGGTGAAGCACTGGTACTGAGGGTCATAGAACTGGGTCAGAACACTCATCAACTGTTGATCCCGCTTTGCAGTGACTAAACTGAGAAGAGAACCATGCCTCTGAATGAAGGAAGTGGTGTTTGGAATTCTGCTAACCAATTCATCAAGCAACTCAGGTGAACGAACAAAGTTGAACCGGATAGTATTCCTTCGCACAGGCATCATAATGTCCTACAAAACAGAGCAAAGATGAAACCCTCTTGTCTTTGAAATGGTCAGTTCTTATGCAGGATGCATGCAATGCTCATGATGCTATGATGTTATGATAAAGCACACCACATACAGATACAAAGGCAAACATGTAAGGCACACAAGTCACACAAGGCAAGCCCCTAAAGTTTAGGCCAGCATGAGGTCTAGGTACTACCCTCTTTCAGTTTGTTGGTTCACACCTGTCCTAATCAAAAGTAACCGGGTTCTTAGAGGATCCCAATATCATTGACTACCCTCAATCGGTCATAACTCCAGCATCGCAATCTTTTCTTGCCGCCAGAACCATCACGAGAGTTTAGCCTCAATGGGCGTAGCATACTGCTACAATTCTAAAGGCCAAGTTGTGTCAATTAAGGTTCTAAGGTTGTTGGTGTTTAAGGACTCCTTAGAAGACCCATATTCTCCTCGTTGCGACACAAGGGATATCGGTACAGACTAAGGTGCCACACCAACGTAGCCACTGCTTCACCTGTGTCGGTCTACGCCGGACAGGTCCCTCACAGCTTATGCTACCTAAACAGGGTATCCCCAGATCCGGGTTAGGATCTATGTATCTCCGATGCCACCCACAATAGTAAAGCAAGCAAAACAATACAAGTGAAAACACAGTTATGACCTAGCCCTAAGGTACACCTCACTTTAAAAGAGTCCCCAGCAGAGTCGCCAGTTCTGTGATCGGTGGATCTGGAACTGACTGTTTAAAGCTGGTTCGCGAAATGTCGTGGAAGCAAGAGTCGCCACCGTCTTTTATTTTCTCCAAATGGAAAGGACAAAAGCACAGAAAAATTCCTTAAAGAGATTGCTCTCGGTTCGGGAGGTAGGTTATAGAAAGGGAAGGTGTTAGCACCCTTTCTATCCATGGTTATCCATGGGCTCTTAGATACTTGCTCAATGTGTTTTCAAAATTGTTTGTTTGCTTTTCAACGTGGGTTTTAAAAAGTTTCTTTGAAAAATTTCAGTTCGACTCGTACGTCAGAGTGTTTGAAAAATTTGCTTTGAAAGCTTTTGAAAATGTGTTGGTGAAAAGATGTTTTGATTTTTTAGAGCAAGTATCCTTGAGAATCTACCTACCCTAAGGAATTCGTCTGTGTAAATGTCCTTTAAAGTAGTGCCATCCCACCATTGAGAGGTAGGTAGCACCACCGTTGGAGGTGTTCGGGTCAATTCGAGGTTCGGGACATGGTAATCACCGGAGCAATAGGAAGACACCTTAGAAGCTACCCTCATGCCAGGTTCCCGGATCATGAGGACTTACTAAGACATCCTCTACTCGACGATCACCTTTCGAAAGGCAACAGTGAGGCGTACCCTAGGGGTGGTGTGTGCGAATCGTGTGTTGTTTTCATTGATATTTGTCTTGTCATGTTTGTTGTGATCTACGCTTGATTTTAATTAAGACCTTCATTCTTGCATGCTTTTTAACAGTCATAAAGTTTACGGGAAAATAAATCTAAGGCTATTACAAATGGCGCGGGTCCACATCGCCAAAATTAAACCGGACCCGATTTGACGGAAAAATAAATAAAGCGAATAAAAGTGCGAAAAGTTAAATGTTACAGCGCTTTGGGAGAATTACATAATTATAATAAACGACATAAAATAAATGCGCGAAATTAAATATATTATGAACATGGGCGTTGGACCCTTTTGCAAAAATAATTAAATTAATGAGAATAAAAATTAAAATTTAAAAGACGAAAAATGTTTTTTAGTATTTGTGGTTTTTTATGTTTAATAGGAAAAAAGAGAATTAATTACAATTAAAACAAAGTGTCGAACCCTAATTCTAATATTTTTTAGTTATCATGAAAATGTTGTATTAACCTAAATTAAACCCTAATTTTTATTTATGTACATTTAATTATAAAAATAAATAAATAAATAAATAATATTGTGATAAGAAAAAAAGAAAATTAAAAAGGTATAAAAATTATCAATTAACCTAATTCTATATTTTTCTTGGATTTTTAGTTGTTAAAAAGAACTAAAATGGCAACCTAATTAAAACTAAATATTGACATGTTAATTTATTTAAAAAAAATAATTAAAATAAAATAATTATTAAATTTTGTCTTTTTCTGAATTTATGATGTTTTTGTATTTTGTTAAAAAAAATAATTAATTAATGAAAACAATAACAATAAATAACGTAACAATTAAAAAAAATAAAATATGAAAAGAATAAGCAAACCAGGGTGGGGGTGGAAATCCCAATTGTGAGGTACAGGCCTAGCAATCTGGCCCATTTATCTTTGAGTTCGTTGACTTTTCTGGATCATGTGTGATGCATTTGACCAGGCGTAGTATGCTCTTTGAATCTAAACCTTTGGTGTGGATTGGATGGACGCGTGGGCATCTGGATGATGAGGGTACATGGTGAACCTGGATGTTAGCGTAGCATAGGATTTTGTATTGAAAAATAACATTGAAATTTGCCAGACCTGGGACTTGAACCCAGGTCTTGAGGGTTAACCATATCACGTTTTGCCAACTGAGCCACTAACTTTCAATTAATATATTATAGTCAACAAATAACAAAAGGAAAAACCAACGCGTAATGGAGAGCACGCGCGAAATTCAAATGCAACCAATCCCTGTGTGCCACGGAGTCGTCTTCTCCACCATCCCTGTAAACAAAACATATAGGCAACGGTTTTCGTTGCGTTGCCTAAACCCATATATCACAAAATAGCGAATAGACCCTCGACGCTCATAAATTGAGCGCGAGGGTTGGAATCTCTTCGTCTTCAAGCGCTGAGTCCATTGGTGGTCATTTGGAGTTCTAATTTTGCTTTATTATGAAAGCCCCAATTTGGAAAACCTGTAACCCTAATATTCAAACATGGTAAAATCGCATATGTGGCACAAAAACACAATTGAATACGTTGGTTAGCTTAGAAACATCATTATGAGCATGAATCAATAAAGAAAAATGCAAAAAGATGCTTGAATCATGCTATACGATTTCAAAAGTTTTGCTTTACAGTTTGAGTTCTTGATACCGATTCAGGGTGTTTTGGTGGTTGATATTGATTGGAATGTGATCAGGAGTCCACGAGCAAGCTTTTGGAATGAGTATTAGGGCTTAAAACCACCTAGAATACTGAATTCAGTTTTGAGTTTTTTGGCAATTTTTCCAATGTTGCAATGAGGTTTCTTGCGCAGCTTAGAGTCTAATGCAATTAGGTTTGGATTCCTGATCATATAGTGAAGCTTTTAGGTCAACAAAATTGGATAATATCCAAGGCATTCATTGTTTTCAATCTTTGATTTTCTTAAGATTTTTTCAAATCTTTTCCATGTGCAATTTTGTTCAATCAGCTCAAATCAAACCAAATCCTTCCATAATTGGCTAAGCACGAGATCTTGAGCCTAGAATGTGCATAAAAAGATTTTTTTAGGTCAAATTTATATTTTCTACATATTTAAATAATTTAAATGAATTAATATTAATATAAATTCAAATAAATAATTAAAAAATGAGAAAATACTTCCCCTTGGGCTTAATGGTCGTGCATAGGCTTATAATGATGAATCATGGAAGAAAAATGGGCCCATTTGCATTTTTAGGTCATTTGGATCAAAGTTGACTTTTCAAAATTCCCAAAAATTTCCCAACTTCCACAAGGCATAACTTGCTCAATTTTCAAGCTTTTCACATGTTCTTGGACATTTTGGAAAGGTCTTTGAGTCCTCTAACCAATGCCTTTGGTCCCATGTCATTTTGATTTACCAATCTCAAGTTATGGCCTTTGACTTAAAGTCCCTTTTTGTTGACTTTTGAAAATGACCTATAATGTTGAAATTGATAACTTTTTGTGAGAGCATTTCTTGGACTTGGAATATGAAGATGAGTTGTAGGAAATGTCTTTTTCTTCAAAATGAGCTTTGGATGGAATTTTTCTGATAATCCATGTGAAAGTTATGCCCTGGTCAATTTCAGTTGACTTTTTCAACTGTCCAAATATAGTAACTTTTGCATCTTGATGATTTTCTGAGCCAAATTTTGAGAATCATGATCAAGCATTGATCAAATGATGTTTGTGGCTTCAAAATGATATGTTGACCAAAAATTTGAACTTTTGACTGTCAAATGACCATTTTGCCCCTACAGTTGACTGTAGTGCAATTTAGGGTTTTGACTGTGCAATTTTGAGTTGAATGCCTTGAAACTTGATATGAGGATACTTGACCATCTTTGTAGGCATGTGAGACTTGATTGGGCCTTTGAAAACTTCCTTTCTTTGATCAGGACTCAAACCCTAGTTTTGACTGTATAGGAGACAGTTGAACTGCATAACCCTTGGGGAATTTTGTGACCTGGCTTGGCAATTTCTTGAAGAATATGGGAGGGCAAATTTTGGGGTACAAAAGTTGCCCCTGTTCAATCTTCTTAGACCTGAGGATGCAGATTGGCGGACGTGCCTTTCGTAATCCGAGGGTAGAAGATGATTGGACACTAGAGTGCCCAGAAATTTGCGCTCACATAGTAGCAGTGATGATGGGGGAATGGGCTTATAGATGCCATTTGGATGTTGATCGCGGGGGAGATTCCTTAGCGAGAACCTGCATACCTGCAAAAGAAAAAATGAGTACCTGACACGTTGCAGGAGCTGATTTTAGATGCTTGGTATAGATATGTCCTGACTGGTTACAGGAGCTGAGTCTGGAGCTTCAAACGCTGACGAATGAACCAGGGATGGTTACTGCCTTAGCATGAATGATAAGAGAACCTTGGATGACTTTAACTTCAACAACGCTCGTTGAGAAAAATCTTGGCGGGAATTACCATCTTTGCGATATCGGGAAGAGAACCGATAGACCATTATAATCTGAAGGGAAATCACCTCACTCGCCGTTGGAGAGGGAATCATAGGAAAAGGAATTGTCACCTCACACACCGTCGGAGAGAGAAACATAAGGGACTATTACCTCACACTCATCGTCGGAGAGGGAACCATCTTGAAAAGGACTTACTACCTCACACACCGTCGGAGAGGGAACCATGGGAGACTATCACCTCACACTCATCGTCGGAGAGGGAAACATCTGAAAAAGGAATTACCACCTCACACTCATCGTCGGAGAGGGGACCATAGGAGACTATTACCTCACACTCATCGTCGAAGAGGGAAACATCTGAAGAAGGAATTACCACCTCACGCTCACTGTCGGAGAGGGGACCATAGGAGACTATCACCTCACACTCATCGTCGGAGAGGGAAACATCTGAAGAAGGAATTACCACCTCACGCTCACTGTCGGAGAGGGGACCATAGGAGACTATCACCTCACACTCATCGTCGGAGAGGGAAACATCTGAAGAAGGAATTACCACCTCACGCTCACTGTCGGAGAGGGGACCATAGGACTATTACCTCACACTCATCGTCGGAGAGGGAAACATCTTGAAAAAGGAATTACCACCTCACACTCATCGTCGGAGAGGGGACCATAACTTCTACTGAGTCTTTATCAGAAAAATCTGTTGGGAGTCGATTTAGCTGGGCTAGAGAAGGCTTTGAAATATGTCATAGTATTTTAACTGCGTCTTTCCTGAAAGGTAAAGGTCAGTTATATGCAATGCATGACATGGATCAAGCAGTGATGTTCGCAACATAAATGAGATTTGTATGATATGATGCGTCTATGCATGCTATGATGATATGTGTGATGTTTTATGAATGCTTTCGTCTAGGAAAGTAAATCCTTGACGGGTGCCGGGAAGTCATATCCTGGGCTGATGTTGAAGAATAAGCTTTTACTTCCGCTGGGGATGATAGTTGCAAGAATACCGGTAGGAGAAGATGACTCCGTTGCGGAATAAACTTGGCAAATGGACGATTCTGCAGGGAGAAAAGATACTCTGACGACCATGCTGGGACGCAATACTCTGTGGGGATAGAGATGCTTTGCTGAATTGTTGATAATAGTTTGCTGGGGATAGAAAGACTTTGTCGACGACGCTCTTTCCGTGGCTTTTGGCCGAGGATAACCCAGTTATATCCTAGTACGGAAATAACTCTTTAAATAAAGCCGGGCGACGCGTTCGTGCTCTGCGAGGGGGTAAGCTTCCAGAATCTTACTGGGGATAAGCTTGGTGCTTGGGGGATATGAATTCCAACTTTGCTGGTGAAGCTGGATTGGACTCTTCTGGGGAGTTTGATATGCTGGGGAAGTGATCCCTTTGAATGCCGGTATACCGCCGGGGAACAATCTTTAGACCAAGACTGCCGGGGATGCTTTGTTAAGAATATGTGCTGCTGGGGAGGTTGAGATCTACGGGAGGATACTCAATTTCCTTGATAATCTGATAATAGCTTGGAGAAGAGTGTATTGTTTTGCTGAACCACTCTCTGGGGAATTCAGGTGTACTGATCGTGTTCTTTAGCTGAACCCATCTTGGTACTTTGGAGGATAGAACAATTAGACTGCTCAGACAACTCTTTATTGCCCCTGTTTCTAGTGTCACCTGCAATTAATTCCTTTGTTTCGTGTGCAAATATTTATGAGTTAGCAAATTATTGTCAATGCATATATCACAAATTGAACCTTGGACGTTCTTTGCAAAACAAAACAGGAAAAGAAAAACACTTGGCACGTTTAACTGAAGATATATTTGTATTGATTTTTGAATGGCCTGAAAATAGGCGTTTTGTGTACAAGAGGCTGACGTCCTAGTAAGAGGTACGCCGCCGATCAAAAGAGTTTATACAAGTTTTGTACAAAAGAAAATAAAACAGCTGTGTGAAAGATGAATGATCCACTGGGTTTCAACTCTGCTATTGCCTTTATAACTCCGAGCGTCTCATCACTTGATGACCTTGGTTGAAGGTGAAGCTGACTGATCAATGCCGTTTGAGCTTGATGCAGATACCGGATTCTGGATGCAAAGTGATCCAATGAGACATAGTATTACGCTTTATCCCTAATTTTTGCCTGGACCGCCCTTTCGGGTTTTCAGTCCACCGGGATACCCATTTTTGCCCAAGCCGCCTTTTCAGGTTTTCGACTTGCCGGGTGTACAGATTTTTTTCATTTCATCCCTTCATTTTGCCCGAACCCTTTTGGTTCGACGGGAAGCCCTAATTTTTGCCTAGGCCTGTCAGCCTAGCGGGTCTTTTTCATGCGTAGTATTTTTTAACTATGTCTGCATTGGCGGGGTGAGGAAGGTCGTCACCATCCATGTTGGTTAATATCATTGCTCCTCCTGAGAACACATGCTTAACCACAAATGGCCCTTCGTATGTAGGGGTCCATTTGCCCCTTGGATCACTCTGAGGAAGGATGATTCTCTTGATTACCAGATCCCCAACTTGATATTCCTGTGGTCTGACCTTTTTGTTAAATGCCCTGATCATTCGTTTCTGATACGTCTGACCATGACAGATAGCAGCAAGTCTCCTTTCGTCAATGAGGTTGAGTTGATCAAGTCGTGTCTGGATCCAATCATCCTCGTTCAGATTTGCATCCTTCATTATCCGGAGAGAGGGAATTTGCACTTCGATCGGCAAGACTGCCTCCATGCCATAAACCAGAGAGAAAGGAGTTGCCCCGGTTGACGTCCTAGCTGAGGTACGGTACCCATGCAGAGCGAACGGTAACATCTCGTGCCAATCTTTGTACGTTACTGTCATCTTCTGCACGATCTTCTTGATGTTTTTGTTAGCTGCTTCTACAGCCCCATTCATCTTTGGTCTGTACGGAGAAGAATTGTGGTGCTGTATCTTGAATTGTTCGCAAAGCTCAGCAATCATCTTGTTGTTCAGATTGGTACCGTTGTCTGTAATAATTCGCTCAGGGACGCCGTACCGGCAGATCAGGTTGTGCCGAATAAACCGTGCCACAACAGTCTTGGTTACCGTAGCATAGGATGCTGCTTCAACCCACTTCGTGAAATAATCAATCGCCACTAGGATGAAGCGATGTCCATTGGATGCTGTAGGTTTTATCTCGCCAATCATGTCGATGCCCCACATTGCAAACGGCCAAGGCGCAGTCAGAACATTCAGGGGAACTGGGGGAACATGCACCTTGTCTGCATAAATCTGGCACTTGTGGCATGTCCTGGAGTGTTGGTAGCAATCAGCTTCCATGGTGGACCAGTAATATCCTGCCCGTAGGATTTTCTTAGCCATAGTGTGCCCACTGGAGTGCGTACCAAAGGTCCCTTCATGTAGCTCTTCCATGATTCTTTCTGCTTCAGTCTTATCTACACAACGCAGTAAGGTTGAATCATGGTTTCTCTTGTATAAGATGCCGTTGCTTAGGAAGAACTTGGATGCGAACCTCCTCAGGAATTTCTTATCATTGATAGAGGCACCCTCATGGTATTCCTGAGCTTCCAGATATCTCTTCACTTCGTGGTACCAAGGCTTCTCAGTCACCAATTCAGTTTCGAGATCACAACAGTATGCCGGTTCGTCCAGTTTCCAGATGATGATCCGGGGAGCTTCATTATCCCATTTGACCTTGAACATTGAAGACATTGTAGCTAACGCGTCCGCTAACTGATTCTCTTCTCTTGGAAAGTGCTCAAAGGTTATCTCTGTGAAGTGGGGAATCAGGGTCAACACACATTCTCTGTAAGGGATCAAGTTTGGATGTTTCGTATCCCACTCTCCTTTGATCTGATTGATCACAAGAGCGGAATCCCCGAAGACACTTAGAAATTTGATCCTTAGGTCGATCGCAGCTTGAAGACCCATGATACACGCCTCATACTCCGCCATGTTGTTGGTACAGTTGAAACACAACCGGGCAGTGAGTGGAGTATGAGTACCTTGTGGAGATATGATGATGGCGCCGATACCATTTCCCAAAGCGTTGGAGGCTCCGTCAAAGTGCATAGACCATCGGGATCCTGGCTCAGGTCCTTCATCCGGTCCAGGTACTTCGCAATCAGTTACTATCATAATGCTTTCATCTGGAAACTCGAAGTTCATAGACTGATAGTCATCTACAGCTTGATGAGCTAAGTGGTCTGCCAATACACTCCCCTTGATGGCTTTCTGGGTTGTGTACTGAATGTCGTATTCCGTCAAGATCATTTGCCATCTTGCAATTCTCCCAGACAGAGCAGGCTTTTCGAATATGTATTTTATGGGATCCATTTTTGAGATCAACAAGGTAGTGTGAGTCAGCATATACTGTCTCAGCCGGCGAGCAGCCCATACCAAAGCGCAGCAAGTTTTCTCAAGCAGTGAGTATCGGGTCTCACAGTCGGTAAACTTTTTGCTAAGGTAATAAATGGCATGCTCTTTTCGGCCAGACTCGTCATGCTGCCCCAGCACACACCCCATTGAGTTGTCGAGCACTGTCAGGTATAGTATCAGAGGTCTCCCTTCAACCGGTGGCATAAGGATAGGTGGTTCTTGGAGATACTCTTTGATTCTGTCGAAGGCAGCCTGACATTCATCGTTCCAACGCACTACCTGATCTTTCTTCAGCAGCTTGAAGATTGGCTCACAGGTAGCAGTCAGATGTGAGATGAATCGAGCGATGTAATTCAGGCGTCCTAAAAAGCCTCTGACTTCCTTCTCTGTCTTAGGAACTGGCATCTCTTGAATAGCTTTGACCTTAGCGGGGTCCACTTGAATACCTTTATCACTGACCACGAAGCCTAGCAACTTTCCCGATCTTACTCCGAAGGTGCACTTGTTCGGGTTCAACCTTAGCTTGTATAGTTTCAACCGGTCAAACAACTTCTGCAGATGATCTAGGTGCTCTTCCTCAGTCTGGGACCTAGCGATCATGTCGTCCACATATACTTCTATCTCATGATGAATCATATCATGAAATAAGGCAACCATGGCACGTTGGTAGGTTGCCCCAGCATTCTTTAATCCGAACGGCATGACCTTGTAACAGAAGGTGCCCCACTGAGTGACAAATGTAGTCTTCTCCATGTCTTCAGGAGCATTGGGAGAAAAGATGTCAGAAGAAAAGCCGGTGAGAAAGATTCTCAGATCCTTGCCTAAAAGGTTTGCAATGAAAGTGACTGCTATAGAGGAAGCTCAGGATATCTGCAACTTGAAGGTTGATGAACTCATTGGGTCACTTCATACATTTGAGATGGGGATCAGTGACAATGTTGACAAGAAAAACAAGAGCATATCCCTTGTATCCAATACTGAAGACGAAAGCAAGGAGAGTGATGAAGAAAATATATCAGAAGCTATAGCTATGCTTGGAAGGCAGTTCAACAAACTCATCAAGAGAATGGACCCAAAGTCAAGGTCAAATGTCAAGAACATTTCCTCTGATATTAGCAGATCCTATGACTCCAACAGAAGAACTAAGTCTGAAGAAAAGGGAAATCAAAGCAGAGGAATCCAATGCCATGGATGTGAAGGATATGGGCACATTCGAGCTGAATGTCCTACCTTTGTAAAGAAACAAAAGAAAGGAATGTCTGTTACTTGGTCTGATGGTGACTCAGAAAGTAACTCTGAAGAAGAATCTGCTAATCTAGTTACTGCACTGTCTGGTGTTTGTAACTCTGATAATGATTCTAGTGATGAGGAAGTGACATTTGAAGAACTTGCTGACTCCTACAAGAAGCTATGTATCAGAAGTGCTGAAGTCTGTCAGCAAAATGAGAAACAGAAAAAGCTCATAGTGAAGTTAGAGGCTGAGAAGAAGGCAGATACTGCTACTATAAGTCATCTCGAAGGTGAAGTTCTAATGTTGAACTCCAAACTTGATCAGATGACTAAGTCTGTCAAGATGTTAACATCTGGAATTGACAAGTTGGAAGAAATCCTTCAGGCTGGACAAAATGCAGGAAACATGTCTGGTCTAGGATTTGTGGCTGCAAAGAAATCTGCTGTTGACAAGAAGAAGACCAGGCCTGATAAACAAATGTCAAAGCAGATGTCACAACATAGGACTCAATATCAAGAACAGAGAAATATGAAGAAAAAGTATCAAAGATGGAGATGTCATTATTGTGGAAGGTTTGGTCACATAAAGCCATTCTGCTTCAGATTATATGGATATCCTAATCAGACCCCATATGTCAAACCTAAGACTAACAAGGCACCATATACTCAACAGTGGAAGAAAAAGACTGCAGCCCTGATAGCTCACACCTCCCTTAGAGTTTCTGCCAAGGAAGACTGGTACTTTGACAGTGGATGCTCTAAACACATGACTGGAATCAAGAATCTGCTGAATGATGTCAAACCTCATACTACTAGTTATGTCACTTTTAGAGATGGTGCTAGAGGAGAAATCAAAGGAGTTGGAAACTTGGACTACCCTGGAGTTCCAAACCTAAATGAAGTGTTGCTGGTAAATGGTTTGACTGCTAATCTCATAAGTATCAGTCAATTATGTGATCTAGGATTCAAGGTCAACTTCACCAAGTCTGAATGTCTTGTAACTAATGAAAAACAAGAAGTTGTAATGAGAGGAGTCAGATCAAAAGACAACTGTTACTTATGGGAGTCTGAGAACACTAACTACTCTTCTGTGTGCTCTATAGCCAAAGAAGAAAAGGAAGTGAAACTGTGGCACCAAAAACTTGGTCATTTACATCTTAGAGGGATGAAAAAGATCATATCCATGAAGGATGTCAGAGGGATTCCAAGGCTTCAGATTGATGAAGGGAGAGTCTGTGGTGAATGTCAGGTTGGAAAGCAAACTAGGATGTCACATCCAAAGACAAGACATCTGACCACCTCTAAGGTGCTAGAACTTCTACATATGGATCTGATGGGTCCCATGCAGGTGGAAAGTCTTGGTGGAAAGAGATATGCCTATGTTGTTGTGGATGATTTTTCCAGATTCACCTGGATAAACTTCATTAGGGAAAAGTCTGATGTATTTGATGTATTTAAGGAATTGTGCAAAAGAATTCAAAGAGAAAAAGAAGGATGCATTGTCAGAATCAGTAGTGATCATGGCAAGGAATTTGAAAATAGTAAGTTTGATGTGTTAGAACATAGTTTGATTCTACAACCCTCAATTAGAGTTTTGATGATAACAAAATACAAGAATAAATAAATTGTAAGATTTATATATAAGACATATATGCTACTTAAAATTATGTTGTGTATTTACAGAAGTTCTGATGGAATCAGCATCAGAAGATCAGTATCAACATCAGCATCAGAAGATATGTCAGCATCAGAAGATATGTCAGCATCAGAAGATCAATAACATATGCTACACGCTGAAGTTACCAGATCATACGCTGAAGCCTGATGACCAGAGTCTGCGCATAAAATACTCTAACTCTGATCAAGATCCTTACCAAGTCATCAACACTCAGAAGTGTCAGCATCAGTTAAAACAAAGAACACTCTGATTATCATAAAGAAGACTCTAAAGCGTTACTAAGCATTCAAGACTGATTAATTACCAACGGCTTTATCCAAGACAAGATCTTCTCAAAAAGGAAAGAACGTTATTATCATTGAAAGTGATTTATGGACACCAACGTATCTTTGCCTTGGTTATATAAACAAGTCAGTATGAGAAAAGAAAAGGCTAATAATCTACGCACGCACTCATACAAATTGCTAAGCTTTCCAACCACGCTCATTCAAACGCTTTAGCAATCCAGTTTCATTCTAAGCTTAAATTTGTGTATTATCACAGTTGTGGTATACTGTTTTATTAGAAAACATCAAACACAGTATTTGTTCAATTATTTGTTAAGAGATTTCCTTGAGATAAACCGGTTTGTGGTTATACTCAAGAAGGCTTTAACAGTTGTTAAAGTAGTTGTTGTATTCAGTTGAATATAGTGGATTAAGACCTCGTTGGAGAGAGGTGAAATCACCTTGACGGGTGGACTGGAGTAGTTTGAGATCAAACGAACCAGGATAAAAATACAGTGTTGATTAATCTTTTGATTTAAGTTTTACAATTCAACCCCCTTTCTTGTATTTTTCACATCTTCAATTGGCATCAGAGCGCCTGGTTCTGAGCTTATAACACTTAACCGTGTCAGTACAAGATCTAGCGTCAGAAAAACACAATGGCAGGACCACATCAAAACATCAGCAATGACAACAATGAAGAAAAAGATAGATTCAGTGGCAAACCTCCAGTCTTTGATGGAGAGAACTTTGACTACTGGAAAGACAGAATTGAAAGCTTCTTTCTGGCCCATGATGCTGATTTGTGGGACATGGTAACTGATGGATACATGCACCCAGTGGATGGAAGTGGTCAGAAGATTGACAAGAAAGCAATGTCTGATCAGCAAAAGCGTGATTTCAGAAATCATCACAAGGCCAAAACAATTCTTCTCAGCGCCATCTCTTATTCAGAATATGAAAAGATATCAAACAGAGACACTGCAAAGAATATGTTTGACTCTCTGAGAATGACGCATGAAGGCAACATTTAAGTCAAAGAAACCAAAGCTCTTGCGCTCATTCAGAAGTATGAGGCATTCAAGATGGAAGAGAGTGAATCAATAGAGACTATGTTTTCAAGATTTCAAATTCTTGTTGCTGGTCTAAAAGTTCTTGACAAAGGGTATTCCATTGCTGATCATGTTAAGAAGACCATCAGAAGCTTGCCAAAACAGTGGAGGCCAATGGTCACAGCGCTTAAGCTAGCCAAGGATCTCAACAAAATCTCTCTGGAGGAACTTGTCAGCTCCCTCAGAAGTCACGAGATAGAGCTAGAAGCAGATGAACCTCAAAATCAAGGTAAGCCATTAACTTTAAAATCTAACAGAAAATCTGACTCCAAAGTTTTGCAGACTATAGAAGAAACCTCTGATGGGTCCTCATCAGAAGAAGATGAACTATCTCTCCTCTCCAGAAGGGTGAACCAATTATGGAAGCAGAGTCAAAGGAAGTTCAGGAATCCCAGAAGATCAGAGAATCATAATGAATCTTTCTCCAGATACAGAAGGTCAGAATCCTCCTCTGGACACATAAGATCTGAAGGTTCTTCAGGTAACAGAAAGCCAAACAACAAAGACATCATCTGCTATGAATGTAATGAGCAAGGGCACTACAAAAGTTATTGCCCAAAGCTTCAGAAGGAAAAGCCCAAAAAGAAGTTTGGAAAGGAAAAGAAGAAAAGTCTCATGGCTACATGGGATGATTCTGACACATCTGAAGCTGACTCAGAATCAGATGATGAAAGAGCAAACATAGCTCTCATGGCAAACATAACAGAAGACAATGAAGCTTCTGAGTCAGACTCTGATCAGATACAAAAGAGGTATTCCCTGACTTTTCTATAAACTTTACTAAGGCTGAACTAGCTGAAAGCCTTAATGAAATTCTGGAAAGATATCAGCAGATCAGAGTCAAATTCAGAAACCTGAAAAGGAATCTTGCTTCTGACTCTGATAAGACCGAGAGTCTCAAATTGGAGAATTCTAAGTTAAAAGAAAATTTCAAAATTAGAAAATCTATTGCAAAACTCTCAGAAGGAAACAATCCCTGAAACTCCCAGTAGTGTTGATGAGATCATCAAGGAGTATGATCACAGCTTTCAGAAGTTTCTAGCTAAAAACATAGATAGAAGCAAAATGGCTTCAATGATCTATGGAGTTAGCAGAAATGGCAGAAAAGGAATAGGATACCAAGGTAAGGTACCTACACCAAAAAATGCCATGGATTTAGTTATAAAACGCACTTCACTTGATTCACACTTTGTATACGGGCACACACATGACATAAAATATACAAGTAGTAATTATTCTATCAAACCAAAATTCAACCAGAGTTTTGGTAAAACTAACAAATCAGGACCCAAGAAAATATGGGTACCTAAGGATAAAATAATACATGTGGCATATATCTTTAGCAGCAAAGCAGAAACACCAATCATGGTACCTGGACTCTGGCTGCTCACGACACATGACGGGAAGAAGGCATATGTTCCAAAGCCTGGAACTTAAGCCTGGAGGCCGCGTAGGTTTTGGAGGCAATCAGAGAGGAAAGATCATTGGCTCTGGAACTGTAGGTAATGGAAATCTTCCCTCTATAAGTAATGTTTTATTAGTAGATGGATTAATGCATAACCTGTTATCCATAAGTCAATTAAGTGATAACGGTTATGATATAATCTTTAATCAAAATTCATGCAAAGCTATTAGTCAGAAAGATGGGACTATCCCATTTAATGGAAAGAGGAGAAACACCATTTATAAAATAAAACTTTCTGAACTAAAAAGTCAGAATGTAAAGTGTCTTCTGTCTGTTAACAATGAGCAATGGATCTGGCACAGAAGATTGAGACATGTTAGTATGAGAAGAATATCTCAGATTAACAAACTCAATCTGGTCAGAGGACTTCCTAACCTGAAGTTCAATTCAGATGCTATGTGTGAAGCATGTCAGAAAGGCAAGTTTTCAAAACCAGCTTTCAAATCCAAAAACGTTGTTTCTACCTCCAAGCCATTAGAACTTATGCACATTGACCTATTTGGACCAGTTAAAACTGCTTCAGTCAGTGGAAAGAAGTATGGGTTAGTAATCGTAGATGACTATAGCAGATGGACATGGGTAAAGTTCTTAAGACACAAGGACGAGTCACACTCTGTGTTTGTCACCTTCTGCAACCAAGTTCAGAATGAAAAGGATCTTAGAATCGTCAAAGTCAGAAGTGATCATGGTGGAGAG
The DNA here is from genome assembly GCA_948472305.1 of Vicia faba. Lineage (NCBI taxonomy): Eukaryota > Viridiplantae > Streptophyta > Magnoliopsida > Fabales > Fabaceae > Vicia > Vicia faba. Next base: position 1,358,776,847 of record OX451737.1, read on the forward strand.
TTTGAAAACAAAGATTTTGAATCATTTTTTAATGACAAAGGCATTCTGCATGATTTCTCTTGTCCTAGAACTCCCCAGCAAAATGGAGTTGTAGAACGAAAGAACAGAACATTGCAAGAAATGGCCAGAACCATGATCAACGAGACTAACATTGCTAAGATCTTCTGGGCAGAGGCAATAAACACAACATGTTACATTCAAAACAGAATCTCCATAAGACCTACTCTGGAAAAGACTCCGTATAAACTGTGGAAGAACAGAAACCCCAACATTTCCTATTTTCATCCATTTGGATGTACATGCTTTATTTTGAATACAAATTTTTTTTTGAACAAGTTTGACTCTAAAGCACAAAAGTGTATTATGTTAGGATACTCTGAACGCTCAAGAGGGTACAGAGTATACAATACAGAAACACAGATTGTGGAAGAATCAATTAGTGTTCGTTTTGATGATAAGCTTGACTCTCAAAAGTCAAAGCAGAATGAATTACTTGCAGGTATGGAAGTTGAATTCACAGGTACTGAAGACAAGTCATCATAATCTCTTAACATAGACACTCCCTCAACATCAGAAAGAGTCACTGCAAGCAATCCAGCACCTTCTGTTAATCAACTCCAGAAAAGACAATCCAAAAGCAGCATGGATCACCCAGAAGAAACAATCTTAGGAAGAAAGGAAGATCCAATCAGAACAAGAGCTAGCTTCAGAAACTCTAAAGAATCCCTCATGGGACTGGTTTCTCTAATTGAACCAACATCAATTGATGAAGCACTTCTGGACAATGACTGGATTCTAGCAATGCAAGAGGAGCTAAATCAATTCACAAGAAATGACGTATGGGATCTAGTTCCTAAACCAAAAGGATTCAACATCATTGGAACTAAATGGGTGTTCAGAAACAAACTGAACGAACAAGGTGAAGTCATCAGAAATAAAGCACGATTGGTAGCACAAGGTTATAGTCAGCAAGAGGGGATAGACTATACAGAAACCTTTGCTCCAGTCACCAGGTTAGAATCTATCAGACTCTTAATCTCATTTGCTGTTAATAAAGGCATCACTCTGTATCAGATGGATGTTAAGAGTGCATTCTTAAATGGATATATAGAAGAAGAGGTATATGTGAACCAACCCCCCTGGTTTTGAAAGTTCCAAAAATCCAGAATATGTTTTCAAACTAAAGAAGTCACTGTAAGGTCTGAAACAAGCTCCCAAAGCTTGGTATGAAAGACTGAGTAACTTCTTGTTAGAAAAGGAATTCACCAGAGGGAAAGTGGACACAACCTTGTTCTGTAAGATAGTTAAGAATGACATTTTAGTATGTCAGATTTATGTTGATGATATCATATTTGGATCTACTAAACCTTCTTTGGGAAGAAAGTTTGCTAAGTGTATGCAGGCAGAATTTGAGATGAGCCTAATGGGGGAACTGAAATTCTTTCTGGGCATTCATATCAATCAAACCCCAGAAGGAACTTACATTCATCAGAGCAAATATGTCAGAGAACTTCTGAAGAAATTTTATCTCTCAGAATGTAAGCCATCAAAGATTCCAATGCATCCCACGTGCATTCTGGAAAGAGAAGAGGTAAGTAAAAAGGTAGAACAGAAGGTCTACAGAGGTATGATTGGTTCTCTTCTCTATCTGACGGATTCAAGGCCTGACATTTTATTCAGTGTTTGCATTTGTGCTAGATTCCAATCAGATCCTAGAGAATCTCACTTAACAGCAGTTAAGCGAATTTTCAAGTATCTGAAAGGTACTACTAATCTGGGTTTGTTTTATAGAAAATCAAGTGATTACAGCTTAGTAGGACACTGTGATGCTGATTTTGCTGGAGACAAAGTAGAACGTAAAAGCACTTCTGGAAGCTGCCAGTTTTTGGGAGAAAATCTGATCTCATGGTCCAGCAAAAGACAATCCACAATCGCTCTATCAACAGCAGAAGCTGAATACATAGCAGCAGCTGGATGCAGCACACAAATGCTCTGGATGAAAAGTCAACTTGAGGACTTCCAGATATTTGAGAGTAACATTCCTATCCTCTGTGACAATACTTCTGTTATTTGTCTCAGCAAAAATCCAATTTTACATTCTAGGGCTAAGCATATAGAAATAAAACATCATTTTATTAGGGACTATATTCAGAAAGGGATTTTAAACTTAAAATTCATTAACACAGACCACCAATGGGCTGATATTTTTACAAAACCACTTTCTGAAGATAGGTTCAACTTCATTCTGAAACATCTCAGCATGAAGCTCTGCCCAGAATGAAATTGTTTTGATTCTATATATTAACCTTCAGAACTTTGTTTATTTTTCTGTGAACTTCTGATCAATCTTCTTTCAGAATTTTAGAAGTACAGATTGTATCAGAATCTATCCATGAAGATCTGAGCCCTTCATTTCAAGGATAGAAATGTGCTGTTCACTCAAGAAAACAAGTGTCATCCAGTCATCATCTATTTTCTGAGGCTGAACACGCGTTCACGTTTCTGAAAAGGCAAAAGCGCTGATTGGATGCATTGAGACACATGTCATGGGTAACCGTTCCAAATATCTTTCTGAATCCCCTAAAATCAGCTATCATTAAATGCTAATAATCATCATTAATTTCTCTCTCTTGACGTTTATGTTTTCAAAACCTTTTAGAAATCTATTTAAACACACTTCACACCATTTACACTCTTTTACCGTCACTTTCACTTTCTCTAAATATTTCTGATTTCAGTGTTCTTACCTTCTCAAAAACCCTTTCAATCTTTTTCACAAAAACCTCGTGTGAACATGGCTTCTTCCAGCATTCCTACTTCAGGTTCCCAGAAAACTGTTTCATCTGATCAATATGAAGAACCTTACAGAACGCTTCTAACACCAATCAAAAACCTAGAGGTTCTGTAAGAATTAATCGTGGATTTCAACAGCCTCCAAGAGAATGGGTTTGATCTATCTGAAGAGGTTAAAGCTCAAGGTTGGGAAAAGTATTTTGACAGACTGGTGGGTCCAACATTTCCTATTCTGGTAAAGGAATTTTGGATTCACGCTTCTTCTTCCAATCATCAAGTCATGTCTTACATCATGGGGAAGAAGATTGTTATTACTGAAGACCTGATTGCAAGACTAATAGGGTACAGTGGTGGTGGTGTTCATTGCATTGATATGGCAGAAAGGTGTGCTGATGCTGCCCTAATTGCAAGGGAAATCTTCACTCTGGGGTTTCCCTCCAGCAAAATAAGAGATTTGAAAGACAAACATAGAATTTGGGCCAAGATCATTCTGGGGTGCTTTAACCACAGGAAGCTTACCAACTCTCCTGATTACATTAATATTGATCAACAGTTTCTGATCTATTTCATCTCTCAGAAGGTCAAGATAAATCTAGCTCATCTTCTGTTTAATCATCTCAGAACAAGTGTTAAGGAAACAAGAGAAGAGGAACGTACAAAAAGGGATTGGATACCCTTAGGAAGACTGATATTAGATATTCTTACAGAGAATAGGCTGATTGATCATCTGAAAGAGGCTCAAGAAATCAACTCTCTGGAAGCTACTGTTGGCAAGCAGCTGAATGCCAAAAATCTGAAGAAAATGAAGTTGATAGAGAACATCAAGAAGGAGCCCAGCGTCACTCCTTTTGCTGCAATCTCCAGCAGAAGAGTCCCTCTGGATGACTTCCCACTGTTCTCAGAAATTGACTCTAAACCTGAAATCATTCTAAGATATCGGGATGCGTGCAAGGCTGATGGTACAACACCAAATCTGAATATTCAAGATCTTCAGCAGAAGGCTCCAGAGGTTGTTCTGAAGAAGACAAAGAAAATAAAAGCTGCAGCAGAAGGATCATCTCAGCAGACTCCTAAGAAGAGAGGTAATCCTTCTTCTGAAGATCCTCAAGCTTCCTCCCTTGACAGGCAGACTCTTGAAGACTTGAAAAGATCTGATATGCTGATGAATGAAAGAATGGATAAGCAGGACACCAAAATTGATACAATAGCGAACATGTTAACTCAGCAACAGGAAACCAACACCCAAATCAAGAGCATGTTGGAGGCTTTGTTCACACGACTTCCTCCTCCTTCTTAGAAAATTCCTTTTTGTTTTTATAACTTGTTTATCTGTAATATTTTTACATGTTCTGAACTTATCATTGCTTCTGTTTTTTAATATAAATGCATTTTTAGCTCTGATTATTTTAGCTCTGATTATTTTAGCTCTGATTATTTGTGCTTTTTGATAACTGACAAAAAGGGGGAGAAAGAATGATATTTTTCAATAACGGATTACTGAGACATAAGTCTCAAACATTCTGACATTCTGATCTATTTGAATTTCTTTTTTTCTGAAAAGCTTGAACAGGTACGAAATTCTGACGAAAGAAACAGTAAAGTACATTAAGGTTCTGATGCTCAAAGACTCGTGGAACTAAAGGGAAGTAATCAACTCAGGGGGAGTTTTCTCCTCTTAGCTCTGATACCTTTTATTCGTTATTTTTAATCTCTGATACCTTTTATTCCTTAATTTTAATTGAAAAAAATCTGGTTTTTGTCATCATCAAAAAGGGGGAGATTGTTAGAACATAGTTTGATTCTATAACCCTCAATTAGAGTTTTGATGATAACAAAATACAAGAATAAATAAATTGTAAGATTTATATATAAGACATATATGCTACTTAAAATTATGTTGTGTATTTACAGAAGTTCTGATGGAATCAGCATCAGAAGATCAGTATCAACATCAGCATCAGAAGATCAATAACATATGCTACACGCTGAAGTTACCAGAACATACGCTGAAGCCTGATGACCAGAGTCTGCGCATAAAATACTCTAACTCTGATCAAGATCCTTACCAAGTCATCAGCACTCAGAAGCGTCAGCATCAGTTAAAACAAAGAACACTCTGATTATCATAAAGAAGACTCTGAAGCGTTACTAAGCATTCAAGACTGATTAATTACCAACGGATTTATCCAAGACAAGATCTTCTCAAAAAGGAAAGAATGTTATTATCATTGAAAGTGATTTATGGACACCAACGTATCTTTGCCTTGGCTATATAAACAAGTCAGTATGAGAAAAGAAATGGCTAATAATCTACGCACGCACTCATACAAATTGCTAAGCTTTCCAACCACGCTCATTCAAACGCTTTAGCAATCCAGTTTCATTGTAAGCTTAAATTTGTGTATTATCACAGTTGTGGTATACTGTTTTATTAGAAAACATCAAACACAGTATTTGTTCAATTATTTGTAAAGAGATTTCCTTGAGATAAACCGGTTTATGGTTATACTCAAGAAGGCTTTAACAGTTGTTAAAGTAGTTGTTGTATTCAGTTGAATATAGTGGATTAAGACCTCGTTGGAGAGAAGAGAAATCACCTTGACGGATGGACTGGAGTAGTTTGAGATCAAACGAACCAGGATAAAAATACAGTGTTGATTAATCTTTTGATTTAAGTTTTACAATTCAACCCCCCTTATTGTGTTTTTCACATCTTCATGATGAGTTCTGTTCCTCAGAAGGAATCAATCATGAGTTCTCTTCACCTATAACTCCTCAACAAAATCAAGTTGTGGAAAGGAAAAACAGGACTATACAGGAATCTGCCAGAGCAATGATACATGCCAAGAAGCTTCCTATTCATTTTTAGGCTGAAGCTATGAATACAGCCTGTTATGTCCACAACAGGGTCACCTTGAGAAAGGGAACATCATCCACCCTTTATGAACTATGGAAAGGAAGAAAGCCTACAGTGAAGTACTTCCATGTCTTTGGGAGCAAATGCTATATTCTGACAGATCGTGAACAAAGGAGAAAGATGGACCCTAAAAGTGATGAAGGAATATTCCTAGGATACTCTACCAACAGCAGAGCATATAGGGTGTTCAATTCCAGGACCAAAGTTATGATGGAGTCTATAAATGTCATAGTTGATGATCATCATGAGGAAACAAATGTCCCATATGATGTTGAGACATTCTTTGAGACTTCAACACAAGTGTCTAAAAAGGATGATGTGCCTAATCCTACTCCATCAGAGTCTGAATCAAAGGAAGCTAACAAAGATCCTTCCATCAGAATTCAGAAAGATCATCCTAAGGAACTCATCATAGGAGATCCTAACAGTGGAATTACTACAAGATCTAGAGAAATCATCACAAACTCTTGTTTTGTGTCTAAGATTGAACCAAAAAATGTTAAAGAGGCTTTAACTGATGAATACTGGATTGGAGCAATGCAAGATGAATTGAACCAGTTCAAGCAACATGAAGTATGGGAGTTAGTTCCTAGACTAGAAGGAACAAACATCATTGGCACAAAGTGGATCTACAAGAACAATTCAGATGCTGAAGGAGTTGTCACCAGGAATAAGGCAAGGCTTGTTGCTCAAGGATACACTCAAGTTGAAGGGGTTGATTTTGATGAGACTTTTGCTCCTTTAGCCAGACTAGAATCAATCAGACTTCTCTTGGGAGTTGCTTGTCTCCTTAAGTTCAAGCTGTTTCAGATGGATGTGAAGAGTGCCTTCCTAAATGGGTACTTAAATGAGGAAGTGTATGTGGATCAGCCTAAAGGATTTGTGGATCCAAACTGTCCTGATCATGTCTACAAATTGAGGAAAGCATTATATGGTCTGAAACAAGCTCCTAGAGCTTGGTATGAAAGGTTGACAAAGTTCCTCACTGACAAAGGATACAGGAAAGGAGGTTTGGATAAAACTCTTTTTGTCAAGGATGAAGGAGGAAAGATAATGGTAGCTCAAATTTATGTTGATGACATAGTGTTTGGAGGAATGTCAGATAAAATAGTTAAAAATTTTGCTAACCAGATGCAAGCTGAATTTGAAATGAGCCTCATGGGAGAATTGACCTACTTTCTTGGACTACAAGTCACACAGATGGAAGACTCAATTTTTCTGTCCCAAAGCAAGTATGCAAAGAATATTGTCAAGAAGTTTGGGATGGAGAATTCCAGTCATAAAAGGACTCCTGCACCTACTCATTTAAAGTTGTCCAAAGACACAAGTGGGGCAAATGTGGATCAAAGCTTGTACAGAAGCATGATAGGAAGTCTGCTATACTTAACAGCCAGCAGACCTGACATTGCCTTTACAGTTAGAGTATGTGCAAGATACCAGGCTGAACCCAAAGTAAGTCATATCAACCAGGTGAAAAGAATTCTGAAGTATGTGAGTGGAACTTACAATTATGGCATGCTGTACTCTCATGGATGTGAACCAATTCTGTCTGGCTATTGTGATGCTGATTGGGCTGGGAGTGCTGATGATAGAAAGAGCACCTCTGGAGGATGCTTCTTTTTGGGAAATAATCTTGTTTCTTGGTTCATCAAGAAACAAAACTGTGTGTCTCTATCTACTGCTGAAGCTGAATACATAGCAGCTGGTAGCAGCTGTTCTCAAATGATCTGGATGAAACAGATGCTGACTGAGTATAATGTCACACAAGATGTCATGACATTGTACTGTGACAATTTGAGTACTATTAACATATCCAAGAATTCTATACAGCACAACAAGACTAAGCATATTGACATTAGACATCACTTCATCAGAGATCTTGTGGAGGAGAAGGTGATTAAGCTGGAACATGTTGCCACTGAACTACAACTGGCTGATATTCTTACCAAGGCACTTGATGCTAGTCAGTTTGAGAATTTAAGGGGCAAACTGGGTATCTTCCAATATGAAGAGATGTAGCAATTAATTTTTCTTAATACAAGGTTTGAAAGAGAGATTTTAATCAAGTTTATTCTGATTGGGCTAATCATTTGTTTCCCTCTTTCTTTCCAAAAGTTTAAGAAGAGGAATAGACATATTTATATCTCCCTCTTCTCAGTTTGCTGCATCACTCTCCATTCCCTCAAAAGAAAATTTCACACTCGCTGTCACTTGTATTCTCAATCTCTCAAGATGTCTCAACAATCTGTGTCATCATCTTCATCAAAGGCAACTGCATCTTCCTCACCCACTGACACCGATCCTAGGGCAATCGTAAACCCCATGGATGCTGATGTTCTTGAGGTAACTCCACTTCGTGAAATGGCAGTTGATCCTACTAAGGTCAAGAAGCTGCGAACCAGACATGCAAGAAGATCACAAGCTTCTTGTAACACCCCTTCTAAATAACCCACGAATATATTAATTAAATCAGAGTAACATGAAAAACAGGGATGTCACAATTCATTGATAAATATAAAAACCTCAAATCTACAGTTATCGTGCTTTACTGAAGGAATTATTAAGATAAATATTCAAATCAATATCATGTTCTACACAGCGGAAATGTCTCAAAACCGGAATAACTTCACTTCATAAGTATTCCCAACATAAATTAAACAATAGAGTATAAAACAAAACTCATCATTCAAACGTTTCCCCCAGTGTTACAACCTATCAGAGCACGACACTGACACGCGGACTTAAAGTAACATAGCTCTAGAGCCATCTTCACCAACTCCTGAGCTGCTAACTTTAATCTAAAATCATTAAAGTAAGGGTGAGATTTCTCATAATTAACATGCATTATAAGCTTCTCAATCAACATTATATCACAAGCATATTATTTCACCCATTTTAGCATAAATTCAGGTTCAACACACAGTTCCAATCATACAAGTCATTATGCACCGATCAATAATCAACCAAAGAATTGTAACACTGGAAGACATCCTAACATGTTACAATCCCATGCAAACACAAATGCAGACACAATGCATGTGGTACCAATCACGTGACCAAGTCACCCAACACTGATCCATCATCAACCGGATACAATAACCATCGATTCGTCCATAAACACCGGACACGAATCCAACCGATCCATCATCAATCAGATACAGCAATCCATCGATTCGTCCATAAACACCGGACACGAATCCAGCCTAACCACCCATCATCACCCGGGTATCGGTTAACGGCAATACAAGTCAAATTCCACACAATGGGAATTAACTTCACCGAAACAATGCATATGCATGCACATCACCAGCATGCAACATCAAATCAGTCTATGAAATACATCAATTTATCATAACTGAACCAAAACCAAAAGAAACATGATATCATTATTTATCATACACACATCAAACAGCATAAACATGCACTTCATCCACAAGGACCTGATACAATCAATTATCATGGATACACCATTGCATATACACCAAATATGCACATAATAACAAACCGCATAATCGGAAAGTCAACATCAAATCAACGGAATATGATCACAACATAATTCCAAATAATGCCAAAACTAATATATCACATGATCACATCTCAATCATAATCGATAGCAGGCACAACACATAAGTATCAGTTCTCATTCACCAAATCAGAACAATTTACAAATAATTCTACATCATTCTCAAAATACCAAAGTTTACAAAAATCGGGAATTCGACTCTTTTTAAAATAATTTTCATAAAATAATATTTTTCTTATTTTATAAAATAGAATTTTAAATTTAAGAAATACTGCCGAAAACGGCACTCAAATCGGACTTACGGTTTGAAAGTTATGAATTTTCAAAGTTTAATATTTTTCAAAAAGTTATGTTTCTGGAAAATGTACTGGAACCCGGTTCCTACCTATACAGGAACCGGTTCCTGCGACCAATTTTGCAAGTTTTTGTATGTTCACACAGTGGAACCCAGTTCCTCCCCACTGGGAACCGGTTCCCACGACCTGCAGAGTCAAAATCTGCTATTTTGACAACATTATTCATTCCAATCCCATCCAATTCATACCCATACGAATTATAACATTTGGAACACCAAAATGCAACCAATACACATCAATACAACATCATAAATCATGTTTCCATCATTCCTATTACTTATTCATTACATTAATGGTTCCAATTCCTATACTCTGACACAATTAGGGATAATCCCACAAACCTAGAATTCCAAAATCGAGATTCCTAACATGCTTAATCAATTCTATTGATCTCAAAATCTATAAGGCATATTAAATAATTGAAATCACCCCTTACCTCGCGATGATCTTTTGAATTCACGGCGTTTGGCTTTTTCCTCTCTTCTCTTCTCTTCTCCAATTTCACGTACAATGACTTTCTCCCAATAACCTTTTTTTTCTTTTCCTTTTTATTCTTCTCTTTATTTCCTTTTTCTATTTGCCAAATAATAGAAATAAATTAGTTATTATTTAGTAGGGCTTTTTACTTCACACACCACTAATTCAACCTTACACCCCCCCGGTCTTCCTTTTTAATTCCATAATTAATTCATCCATTTAATCCAAAATATTATTAATTAAGCCTTTAATTAATTTAATAATTAAATTCCTAATTATTTAACACTTGAATTAATTTGGGGTGTCACAACTCTCCCCAACTAAAAGAGTTTTCATCCTCGAAAACATACCTTAGACGAACAGTTCGGGATACGAGTCCTTCATCTGGCTCTCCAGCTCCCAAGTGACATTTCCATCTGCTGGTCCTCCCCAAGCCACTCTTACCAACGCGATCTCCTTGCCTCGTAACTGTTTCAACTTCCGATCCTCAATTCTCGCAGGTACTGCTTCCACAGTCAAATTCTCTCGTACCTGTATATCGTCTACCCGAATCTCATGAGACGGATCGGCAATGTACTTCCTTAGCTGAGATACATGAAAAACATCATGCAAATTTGCAAGTGACGGCGGCAAAGCAATCTGATAAGCAACTTTCCCAACTCTCTTGGTAATCTAAAACGGACCAATAAAATGTGGAGTCAACTTCTTTGACTTCAAAGCTCGACCAATACCAGTCATCGGAGTAACTCGCATAAAAACATGTTCTCCTTCACTAAACTCAAGATTCTTCCTCCTCTTATCGTGATAACTTTTCTGACGACTCTAAGAAGTCCTCATCTTCTCCTGAATCATCTTAATCTTTTCCGAAGTCTGTTGGATAATTTCCGGTCCAATCACAGCACTCTCTCCAGATTCATACCAACACAACGGCGTCCGACACCTCCTACCATACAATGCCTCAAACGGAGCCATACCAATGCTCGAATGAAAACTATTGTTGTAGGTAAACTTAATCAATGGTAGATAACTATCCCAAGCTCCACCTTTCTCCAACACACAAGCTCTTAACAAATCTTCCAACGACTGAATCGTTCTCTCCGTCTGACCATCTGTCTGTGGATGATAAGCGGAACTCAAACGCAACTTAGTACCCAAAGCTTCTTACAATCCCGTCCAGAATTTAGATGTAAACCTCGGATCTCGATCCGACACAATACTAGAAGGAATACCGTGCAAACTCACAATCTTCTCAACATACAATTCTGCCAACCTTTCCATCGGATAATCCATTCTTATCGGAATAAAGTGAGCAGATTTCGTCAACCGATCAACAATAACCCAGATAGAATCACAATTCTTCGATGTCCTTGGCAAACCAGACACAAAATCCATAGAGATTCCATCCCATTTCCATTCCGGAACAAACAACGGTTCCATCAATCCTGACGGTTTCTGATGCTCAATCTTCAACTTCTGACAAACCAAACAAGCATACACAAACTCAGCAATTTCCTTTTTCATTCCCGACCACCAAAACAACTTCTTCAAATCATGGTACATTTTAGTAGCACCAGGATGAATACTCAATCCACTACGATGTCCTTCTTCCAAAATACTCTTCCTAATCTCTGCAACATCCGGAACACACACCCTATTACCAAATCTCATAACACCATTCTCATCAATCCGGAACTCGCCTCCTTGACCTTGGTTGATCAATGTCAATTTATCAACTAACCCAACATCGGACTTCTGTCCATTCCGAATTTCTTCCAGAATACCACTAGTCAGTTTCAACATACCCAATTTCACACTATTCGGAGTAGTTTCACATTCCAAACTTAAATCTATGAACTGCTCAACCAAATCTAACTCACGGACCATTAACATCGACATATGCAAGGACTTCCTACTCAAGGCATTCGCAACAACGTTTGCCTTACCAGGATGGTAATTCAAACCGAAATCATAATCCTTTAGAAATTCTAACCATCTCCTCTGCCTCATATTCAACTCTTTCTGATCAAAGAGATACCTCAGACTTTTGTGATCACTGAACACCTCAAACCGAGAACCATATAAATAATGCCTCCACAACTTCAAAACAAACACAACAACTGCCAACTCCAAATCATGAGTCGGATAATTCCTTTCATGTACTTTCAATTGTCTCGAAGCATAAGTCACCACCTGCTTATCTTGCATCAACACACCACCTAATCCCATTAATGATGCGTCACAATACACAACAAAAGACTTAGTCGGATTTGGCAAAATCAAGATCGGAGCACTTGTCAACCTCCTCTTCAGCTCTTGAAATCCTTTCTCACATTCAACATCCCAAAAAAACATCTGACCCTTCCTGGTCAACTTAGTCAACGGTAACGCTAATTTGGAAAATCCTTCTATAAACTTCCTGTAATAACCTGTAAGACCCAGAAAACTACGGATCTCAGAAGCATTCTTAGGCGCTTCCCACTGAGATACTGCTTTTACCTTCGTAGGATCCACAACAATTCCATTCTTGGAAATTACATGGCCAAGAAAACTTACTTCACTTAACCAGAATTCACACTTGGACAACTTCGCATAAAGCTTCTTCTCTTTCAATAATTCCAACACAACTCTGAGATGTTCTGCATGCTCTTCATCGCTCTTCGAATAAATTAGAATATCATCAATGAACACCACCACAAACTTATCAAGATACGAATGAAATATCATGTTCATATACTCCATGAAAACACCAGGTGCATTAGTAACTCCAAACGGCATAACAGAATACTCGTAATGTCCATACCTCGTTCTAAATGCAGTTTTCTGAATATCTTCCGACTTCACACGAATCTGATGATATCCAGATCTCAGATCAATCTTACTAAATACACAAGCTCCAACTAGTTGATCCATCAAATCATCGATCCTCGACAAAGGATATCGATTCTTGATTGTAACTTTATTCAGTTGTCTGTAATCAACACATAATCTCATTGAACCTTCTTTCTTCTTAACCAACAACACCGGAGCACCCCACAGCGAAACACTCGAATGAATAAACTTCTTCTCAAACAAATCCTCAAGTTGACTCTTCAACTTTCTCAATCTAGAAGCAGACCTCTTATAGGCATCCTCGAATTCGAACTAGTTCTAGTAACAAAACCCATTAAGACTTCACCTTGCACTCTCACACCGTTCCACTTACTTCTTCACGGAATACTTCATAAAAAAAATTACATCCAATAGGTCACATGCCTTTATCTTGCTCTCGCCGAGATCTAAATCTCTCATTACGCAAACCATAACGCTTCTCTTCTTGCCGACTCAACTAATTTCACACACTGTAAAGCTGGCACAATAAGTACATCCCATCCAACGCGATCCCGACTACTATCAACAAGAGATTAAGGGTGATCAGTTCCTCAATTTGTCAATAGATAGTCAACAATCATGAGGTGGCATCAACCATCATTACCAAACCATAACAGCATCTTCAATCTTACTCTTCAAGCTACTTAAACATAACCATGCTTGAAGCATCAACTGCTCGACAATACTTACATCTTACAATCGGCGGTATACTGAACCAACCTCTTGCACAAAACTTCAGAGAAGAAACTTCTCCCCCACTTGTTTCACACGTACCTCTGAAGACAATGAAAAGGAAACAATCAAGTACCGACAGTGTTTCACACACATGTCACATACCAAAAGGGAGTAAACACATAAACAACCTGGCCGATAGACCGACCTGCTCTGATACCACTATTGTAACACCCCTTCTAAATAACCCGCAAATATATTAATTAAATCAGAGTAACATGAAAAACAGGGATGTCACAATTCATTGATAAATATAAAAACCTCAAATCTACAGTTATCGTGCTTTACTGAAGGAATTATTAAGATAAATATTCAAATCAATATCATGTTCTACACAACGGAAATGTCTCAAAACCGGAATAACTTCACTTCATAAGTATTCCCAACATAAATTAAACAATAGAGTATAAAACAAAACTCATCATTCAAACGTTTCCCCCAGTGTTACAACCTATCAGAGCACGACACTGACACGCAGACTTAAAGTAACATAGCTCTAGAGCCATCCTCACCAACTCCTGAGCTGCTAACTTTAATCTGAAATCATTAAAGTAAGGGTGAGATTTCTCATAATTAACATGCATTATAAGCTTCTCAATCAACATTATATCACAAGCATATTATTTCACCCATTTTAGGATAAATTCAGGTTCAACACACAGTTCCAATCATACAAGTCATTATGCACCGATCAATAATCAACCAAAGAATTGTAACACTGGAAGACATCCTAACATGTTACAATCCCATGCAAACACAAATGCAGACACAATGCATGTGGTACCAATCACGTGACCAAGTCACCCAACACTGATCCATCATCAACCGGATACAGCAACCATCGATTCGTCCATAAACACCGGACACGAATCCAGCCGATCCATCATCAATCGGATACAGCAATCCATCGATTCGTCCATAAACACCGGACACGAATCTAGCCTAACCACCCATCATCACCCGGGTATCGGTTAACGACAATACAAGTCAAATTCCACACAATGGGAATTAACTTCACCGAAACAATGCATATGCATGCACATCACCAGCATGCAACATCAAATCAGTCTATGAAATACATCAATTTATCATAACTGAACCAAAACCAAAAGAAACATGATATCATTATTTATCATACACACATCAAACAGCATAAACATGCACTTCATCCACAAGGACCTGATACAATCAATTATCATGGATACACCATTGCATATACACCAAATATGCACATAATAACAAACCGCATAATCGGAAAGTCAACATCAAATCAACGAAATATGATCACAACATAATTCCAAATAATGCCAAAACTAATATATCACATGATCACATCTCAATCATAATCGATAGCAGGCACAACACATAAGTATCAGTTCTCATTCACCAAATCAGAACAATTTACAAACAATTCTACATCATTCTCAAAATACCAAAGTTTACAAAAATCGGGAATTCGACTCTTTTTAAAATAATTTTCATAAAATAATATTTTTCTTATTTTATAAAATAGCATTTTAAATTTAATAAATACTGCCGAAAACGGCACTCAAATCGGACTTACGGTTTAAAAGTTATGAATTTTCAAAGTTTAATATTTTTCAAAAAGTTACGTTTCTGGAAAATGTACTGGAACCCGGTTCCTACCTATACAGGAATCGGTTCCTGCGACCAATTTTGCAAGTTTTTGTACGTTCACACAGTGGAACCCGGTTCCTCCCCACTGGGAACCGGTTCCCATGACCTGCAGAGTTAAAATCTGCTATTTTGACAACATTATTCATTCCAATCTCATCCAATTCATACCCATACGAATTATAACATTTGGAACACCAAAATGCAACCAATACACATCAATACAACATCCTAAAATATGTTTCCATAATTCCTATTACTTATTCATTACATTAATGGTTCCAATTCCTATACTCTGACACAATTAGGGATAATCCCACAAACCTAGAATTCCAAAATCGAGATTCCTAACATGCTTAATCAATTCTATTGATCTCAAAATATATAAGGCATATTAAATAATTGAAATCACCCCTTACCTCGCGATGATCCTTCGAATTCACGGCGTTTGGCTTTTTCCTCTCTTCTCTTCTCTTCTCCAATTTCACGTACAATGACTTTCTCCCAATAACCTCTTTTTTTCTTTTCCTTTTTATTCTTCTCTTTATTTCCTTTTTCTATTTGCCAAATAATAGAAATAAATTAGTTATTATTTAGTAGGACTTTTTACTTCACACACCTCTAATTCAACCTTACACCCCCCCGGTCTTCCTTTTTAATTCCATAATTAATTCATCCATTTAATCCAAAATATTATTAATTAAGCCTTTAATTAATTTAATAATTAAATTCCTAATTATTTAACACTTGAATTAATTTGGGGTGTCACACTTCTCCCTCTGGTAAATCTTCTCAACCATCATCCTCTGTTCCTCCAGAGATAGCTAATAGGGAAGGTTCTGCTTATGTGCATCAAGCTATTGCCAGACTAGTCACTAGGATTCTTAATGAGAATCACTCTGTTCCTGGTATATCTGTACCATTGAACCAAGAAACTGCTAGCCCTAATTTATAAAGGGATCCCAATGTCACTCAGAATGTTAAGACACCTGATGACAACATTGAGAAATCTCCAGAGAAACCTGATGATCACCAGACCCCTACTGACAAGGCTGTTGAACCTCCTGTCATTGATGTTGATGAAGAATTCTCTGACAATGATTTAATTGCTAATATCAACCCTAGCATAGCAAGAAGGATGATGAGTAGAAAAGAAAAGCAGAGTGTTGCCTAAAGCCCCTCCAAAGAGAAGGCCACTGAAGTTGTTCATGAGAAAGCTAGGTCTGAGAACAAGGCTAGAGAAGAAGCTGAGAAGGATCAAAAGGCTGGAACTTCCAAAGGGAAGGGTAAGGTAAAAGCTAGGGTATCTGTTGGTAGTCTCTCAAAACCCTTGAGACAACCTATATCCAAGAAAAGAAAGGCTCCCGAACCCTCTGAATCTGATGAGGAATCAGACTTTGATTTTGATGTTGAGAGCAATGTTCCAGACATTCCTCTCAGGAAGAAACCCTCTTCTAGCAAACTTCCTAAGGTTCCTGAGGTTTCCATTGACAACATCTCCTTTCACCATCCATAAAATGCTAGTAGGTGGAAGTATGTGTTTCTGAAAAGGATTGCCTTAGAGAGGGAGCTGAACAAAAGTGCTATTGAGTGTAAGGAAGTCATGGATCTCATCAAGGCTGCTGGCCTGATGAAAACAATGGTTGAGTTTTCCAACTGCTATGAGATTCTTGTCAAAGAATTCATAGTAAATTTGTCTGATGGATGTGCTGATGGAAAGTCAGCTGATTTTAAGAGTGTTTATGTGAGAGGAAGGAAGGTAAATTTCTCTCCTACTGTGATAAACAAATACCTAAGGAGGCCTGATGATGCTCAGCCTGAGCTTGAAGTTACTGACAACCAGGTTTGTCAAACCATCACTGCCAAGCGAGTCAAGCACTGGCCCTTGAAAGGGAAGCTAACTGCAAGCAAGATGAGTGTGAAGTTTGCCATACTGCACAAAATTGGTGCAGCTAACTGGGTTCCCACCAACCACAAATCCACCATCTCCAATGGTTTGGGAAGATTTATCTATGCTGTTGGAACCAGAACAAACTTTGATTATGGAAACTACATCTTTGATCAAACAATGAAACATGCTGAGAGCTGTGCTATTAAAGGCCCTATTACTTTTCCCTCTCTCTTGTGTGGTATAATCATTGATCAGTATCCTGATATTCTGGTTGAAAAGGACTCTGTATGCAAAAGAGCCCCTGCACTTGGTTTTCACTATAAGCTGTTTCAGGGAACACATGTCCCTGACATTGTTATGACATCTGCTGAGACATCAAATGTCAAAGCTCATTCCAAGAAAGCTGATGTTATAGCGGTTCTAAAAGAAACCTGCAGAGAGCTTGATGCAAGAAAAAGGACTCTTGAAGAGCTGATTACTAGTCTGGAACAGGAGGAGAATGAAGAACAAATGAGGGAAGAGGATGCTGATGAAGAACAACATGATGGTTCTTCAAGAAGCTCACCAGAAGATGCTGCTGAAAATAGTGCTTCCTCAGGGGATGAAAGTACCTGAAGGACTGTGTTTGCTGAGTTGTAAAGATTGATGCTCGAACTTGCTGCTGCAATTTGATACCTTCTCTCTGTTTCTGTGTCTTTTGGATTTCTTTTTTATGACTGTATAACTTGAAGTACTAGATACTTTGGCCTCTTTATGGCTAAAAAGGGGGAGAAGTAGTTGTGGTAATTTTGGTAGAATTGGATATTGGTAGTTAGATTAGCTGTTATTAAAAATTCTACTGCATTCTAATCTCTGATTATTTAGGGGTTTTAGCCAAAAATTTGCCAAAGGGGGAGTTTGTAAGTGTTTGCTTGTTGGCATTAATTTTTGGTAAAACCAGATTTGCGAATGTCATGACTGATGTCATAACATTCTGGGATAAAGACATTTTCTGTAGAAGGAATATTCTACAGGAACAACTCAGTATGAGTAAATATCATGATGATTAAGCTATGATCATATGTACTGAATTCTACCAAAATCAGTGAGCAGGATACATGATTTCATAACCAATGTTAAGACATCTTGTACTAATCAAGTTGTTGTGCAGATTTATTGTTCCTGAGATTTTTCAGGAATTTGGTGGGCTATTCTGAGTTGAAGTACATTGACTAGATCAGATGCTCACGTGGATATTAGGTTAACCTTGCTTAACCCTAATATGTTATTATGAAAGTCCAAGACCAAGTCTTTAGGTTAACTTTGGTTAACCCTAGCTATTTTTATGGAAGCCCAAAATGAAGAATAGACTGCTTATATATTTCTCACGAATCCTAATGGAGAGAAGCACTTTCACAGAAGATCAATAAGGCATTGTATAGTTGTGATAGTTTTAGTAACTACTGTGAGCCAAGCAATTATCACTTGATAAGTGACTTGGAGTGGGTTTTGGTTGTAAGGGTTGTTTATCACTCAAAGCTTTGAAGCACGAGTGTTGTGTCTCTTGATTAAATCTTTGAAGCAAAATCAAGCGTGTGTATTGAAGAATGTCTTCATAATCTTATTAATCTGTAGATTAGTATCACTGCTGTGATTGAGGGGGAGTGAGTAGGAACTCAGGTTTAAGTAGGACTTAGATTGAAGTTGCATTGGGTGGGTCTTAAGTGAAGGAGATAAACTGGTTGGTTTATGCCTAAATTAATACCGCTTATAGTGAATTTCCTCCCTGGCTTGGTAGCCCCCAGATGTAGGTGTTGTTATACACTGAACTGGGTTAACAATTGATTGTGTTCTTTACTGTCTTTTAAATTACTGTTTGGTTTGTGTACAATTTGTCAGATACGGTGTCATAACATTCACTGTGACATTAGGTATCTATTGCCAGAATTTCACTCCATCCAAAG
This sequence comes from Vicia faba, assembly GCA_948472305.1. Classification (NCBI taxonomy): domain Eukaryota; kingdom Viridiplantae; phylum Streptophyta; class Magnoliopsida; order Fabales; family Fabaceae; genus Vicia; species Vicia faba. Next base: position 1,358,795,982 of record OX451737.1, read on the forward strand.
GCTTAGAGCTTTTTAATCAGGAGTTTGGATATCACAAAAAGGAAGTAAAAACACAGTTTGAATATAATGAATACGAATGAAATAATTCAAGACAAACATATGCAATGTATTAATGTGAGTAACCAAAGTTTGACATAAAGGTAAATGTTCTAAGCAACAAAGGAATTACAAATGATAATTCAAATGCAAAAAGCAATCTCAATTTTGGCCATGATTTGGCATGGGAGCAACGATCACACTGGGGTATTAGGAGAGTTAAATTCAATCTCCTTACTGTAGATCAAATCCTGAATCTTGTTCTTCAAAGTCCAGCAGCTGTCGATGTCTTGTCCAGGGTTATCAGAATGGTAAGCACATTTTACATTAGGATTGTACTTAGGAGAAGAGGTATCAGGTTTTTGAGGAGGATCCTTTAGTGTAATCAGCTCCTCTTTTAGAAATTGTTGTAATGCTTGAGACAAAGGCATATTAATATTAGTGTACTGCCTCTCTTGATACTTTATCCTACGCCTACTGCCCCGTTGATGTTGAACAGGTGTAGGATTAGATATTAACACCGCTCCCACGAACTGATTGTGGTTATTTGTATTATGGCACCTTTGTGCATAAACAACATTAGTTTATTTTTTACCACCAAATGGCTTCCTCTCGGCATTAGAGGATGCAACCATTGGAATCTTCCCACTCTTGATACCGTTTTCGATCCTTTCCCCAGTCAGAACCATCTCTGTAAAGCCGGATGAAGAACTCCCAATCAGTAGATTAAAGAACGGGCCTGTCAGAGTGCCCATGAACATGTCTACCGTTTCCCGATCATTCAGAGGAGGTTGTACCCTGCTAGCTAGATCCCTCCATTTCTGCGCATATTCCTTAAACCCTTTTCTTGAGCTCATGGATATATTCTACAGTTGCACTCGAGTTGGTGCCAGGTCAGCATTGTATTGGTACTGCTTGTAGAAATTAACAACCAAGTCTTCCCAGGTATGGATGTTCGTTCCTTCTAGATGATAGAACCAATCCAGCTGAGTGCCAACCAAAATTTCTTAGAAGAAATGTACGCATAGCTTCTGGCCAGTAGTGTGAGGTTAGATCTTTCTGACATATGACCACAAGTGAAGCTTGGGACAGGAAACACCGTCATATTTTTCAAAGATAGGGACCTTGAACTTAGGTGGGATGACCACCCCTGAAACCAACCCTAATTCTTCAAAATCCAGACCAGGTACCCTCTGAGTTTCTATTGCATTGAGGCGATCCTCCAACTGCTTGTATTTGTCATCATCAAGAGGATACTGCTCTTCAGTATAGTCGGCTTCATCTTCCACAGACACTGGATTTTTGTCTCCTTCCTCAGATTCCTCGTCACCTTCCTCTTGATTATCCATTCCCTTTGATGGGGTTGCAAAATCTAGAGCTCAGTTAGTTGGTCTTCTTCTTCCCACACTCAAAACACAAACTGGTTTCTTTGCCTTTTTCTCATGGTCTTTAAGAACAAGAGCCTTCAGATCTTCTTGTCCCTTATCCAGATTTAGGAACATTTCTTGGAATTGAGCATTTTGTGTCTGAAGTTCCTTAACTGTTTGTTCAAGAGCCATTTATTTTTGCGGAAATAAACAGCGAAAAGATAAGAAGCCTGCCTGGGGAATACCTATTATGCAATGTGTTGTACCCCAAAATTTGCCCTCCCATATTCTTCAGAAATTGCCAAGTCAAGCTTCAAAATCTCCCCAAGGGTTGCACAGTGCAAGAGTCTCCTGAACAGTCAAAATTAGGGTTTTGGTTCTAATCAAGAAAATGAAATTTCCAAAGGTCCAATCAAGTCCCACATGCCTATAAATATGGTCAAGCATCCTCATACAAAGTTTCAATACTTTTAGCACAAAATTGCACAGTCAAAACCCTAATTGCACTACAGTCAACTGCAGGGGCAAAATGGTCATTTGACAGTCAAAAGTCCATATTTTTGGTCAACATCTCATTTTGAAGCCACAAACATCATTTGATCAATGCTTGATCATGATTCTCAAAGCTTGGCTCAAAAATCGTCAAGATGCAAAAGTTTCCTTATTTGGACAGCTGAAAAAGTCAACTGTAAATTGACCAGGGCATAACTTTCACATGGATTATCAGAAAAATCCCATCCAAAGCTCATTTTGAAGAGAAAGGCATTTCCTACAACTCCTCTTCACACTTCAAGTCCAAGAAATGCTCTCACAAAAAGTTATCAATTTCAACATTATAGGTCATTTTCAAAAGTCAACAAAAAGGGACTTTAAGTCAAGGGCCATAACTTGAGATTGGTAAATCAAAATGACATGGGACCAAAGACATTGGTTAGAGGACTCAAATACCTTTCCAAAATGTCCAAGAACATGAGCAAAGCTTAAAAATTGAGCAAGTTATGCCTTGTGGAAGTTGGGAAAGTTTTGGATATTTTGAAAAGTCAACATTGATTCAAATGACCTAAAATTGCTAATGGGCCTATTTTTCTTCCACAATTCATCATCCAAGGCATGTGCACGACCACTTGGCCCAAAGGGAAGTTTTCTTCATTTTTTAATTATTTATTTGAATTTTTATTAATAATAATTCATTTAAATCAATTAAATACATGAAAAATATTTAACCTAAGTTTTTCAATCTTTTTGTGCATGATATATACTCAATAATTCGTGCATGATCAGATATGGAAGGAATTGAATTGATTGGATATGATTAGGGTCAAAATAGCATGGAAAAATATTGAAAAAAGATCTTTGAAAATCAAATCTTCCAAACCATGAATGCAAAGGTTTTGGATCAAGTTTTCAACCCTAAATCATTCATACATAAGTACCAAACGCAACCCTAACACCATAAACCAAGAAGCTGCGCCAGAAGTCCTTACACAAACTTGAAAATTTTGCTTGAAAACTCAAATCTGAAAACCTATTTGCAGGTCGATTCAAGCCAAGAAACTCATCCTATTGCCTTCCAAGGACATCAAGCAACCTTCCTGGATCAAAAGCATCAATTCTAACACCTTGAAACATTGTACAGAAGTCAAGCTTTCTTCACTTTTTTTCATAATCGTGTCTCCATATTTAGGCATTTACATAGCATTTTGTTTGTGTATTCATACTGATTGATGTGTTCTGAAGCTAACCATACAAATTAATTGTATTTTTATCACCTATATGCAATTCTACCATGGATGCAGATTAGGGTTTTGCAAGCTTGAAATTGGGGGTTTCCAAACGCGGTAAAATTAGACCACCATAGTACCATGACTGAACCAAGCATGATTGGACGATCAACAAACATACATCGCGCTCAATTTATGGAGCCCCAGGGGCTATTCGCTATTTTCTCTAATGATGCCTTTTAGAACGGTGTAAAAACCGTTGCCATTGTTTTTATATTTCAGGAACGAGGAAGAAGAAGACCCGGTGGCCAGCAATGATTGGCTCCTTTGAATTCAGCGCACGCTTTTTCATATTTTTAGGCCACTAACCAATTTTTGTTTTTGTTATTTATTCATATTATATGTTAAACGTGCGTTGGGTGGCTCAGTGGTATCCGCATATGCTGGTAACGTTCATGACCTGGGTTCGAGCCCCAGGTCTTCACTCTTTCCAGGTTATTTTTCATTTAATATTCACATACAGTTTCAACGTTGTGGATCATCATACGTCCCTCCATCCAGCCGTCCACGCGTTCAATTTCATCAATCCAAGGGCACAGATTTGGAGAGCATGGTGGACCCTAGTCAAAGGTCCCACACGTTGCATGAAAAAGTCAGCCAGGCCATGAATGATTGGGCTCAAATTGCTGGGCTTTCACCTCCACTTTGGGGACAGATACCCCCCTAGGCTTGAATTTTTATTTCTTTTCTTTATTTTACTTATTTCACATATTATTTTTTTAATCAGTTTCTTTGAATTAATATTTTCACAAATAATATAAAAAACACATAAAAAATCAGAAAAGAGGAAAAATAATAAATATTTTATTTTAGTATTTTTTTTGTAAATAAATTGCATTAATTGAATTTAGTTATTAAATTAGGTTTAATAGTAATGTTTTCTTAAATTAAATTAAAATTTGTAGAACTAGGGTTTATATTAGTTTTTATCCCTTTTTATTTTTTTTCATAATAATTAAATATAAAATATTATTTATTTTTATTAAAAATTGCATGTAAAAAAATTAGGGTTAATTTTAGGTTAAACTTTAACATGTTTTCATAATAAAATAAAAATTGTAGAATTAGGTTTAATTGCATTTAATTCTTTTTCCCATTAAAATCATAAAACCAAAAAATACCAAAAACAATTTCTTTTCTTTTTTTAATTAATTAATTTCATCGTTTAATTTAATTTTGCAAAAAAGGGTCCAACGCCCTCGTTTTTAATTCTTATTTAATTCGCATATTTATCTTACTTCTTTTAATATTTATGTATCTCTCCCCAAGCCGTGTAATTAATTTCTCGCACTTTACTTTTCTTTTAATTCTTTATTTTTCTGTCAAATCGGGTTCAAGAAATTTTGGCGATGTGGACCCGCGCCTTTTGTAATAGCTTAGAATCTTTACTCTTCTCGCAATTTTTTAACTGTTAATCAAAGCATGAAAGAATGAATGGAAAAAAATAAAAACAAGCGCATAGATCACTAACAACATGACAAGATAAAATATCTGAATCTGACACACGAATCACACACCACCCCTAGGGTACGCCTCACTGTTGCCTTGCCTCGAAAGGTGATCGTCGAGTAGAGGATGTCTTAGTAAGTCCTCATGATTCGGGAACCTGGCATGAGGGTAGCTTCTAAGGTGTCTTCCCATTGCTCTAGTGATCACCATGTCCCGAACCTCGAATTGACCCGAACATCTCCAACGGTGGTGCTACCTACCTCTCAATGGTGGGATGGCACTACTTTAAAGGACATTTACACAGACGAATTCCTTAGGGTAGGTAGGTTCTCGTAGATACTTGCTCTAAATTCAAAACAAATTCAAAAATACTTTTCACACCGACACCTTTTCAAAAAGCTTTCGAAAGCAAATTTTCAAACACTCTTGAGGACCGATACAAGAGTCGAACTGGAATTTTCAAAGAAACTTTTTTAAAACCCACATTGAAAAGAAAACAAACCATTTTGAAAACACAAGTGAGCAAGTATCTAAGAGCCCATGGATAACCATGGATAGAAAGGGTGCTAACACCTTCCCTTTCTATAATCTACCTCCCGAACCAAGAGCAATCTCTTTAAGGAATTTTTCTGTGCTTTTGTCCTTTCCATTTGGAGAAAATAAAAGACGGTGGCGACTCTTGCTTCCGCGACATTTCGCGAACCAGCGTTAAACAGTCAGTTCCAGATCCACCGATCACAGAACTGGCGACTCTGCTGGGGATAATCTTAAAGTGAGGTGTACCTTAGGGCTAGTTCATAACTGTGTTTTCAATTGTATTGATTTGCTTGCTTTACTATTGTGGGTTGCATCGGAGTTACATAGATCCTAACCCGGATCTGGGGATACCCTGTTTAGGTAGCATAAGTTGTGAGGGACCTGTCCGGCGTATACCGACATGGGTGAAGCAGTGGCTACGTTGGTGTGGCGCCTTGGTCTGTACCGATATCCCTCGTGTTGAAACGGGGAGAATATGGGTCTTCCAAGGAGTCATTAAGCACCAACAAACCTTAGAACCTTAAATGACACAACTTGGCCATTAGAACAGTAGCAGTATGCTACGCCCACTGAGGCTAAACTCTCGTGATGGTTCTGGCCGCAAGAAAAGATTGCAATGCTGGAGTTATGACCGATTGAGGGTAGTCAATGATATTGGGATCCTCTAAGAACCCGGTTACTTTGATAGGACAGGTATGAACTAATAAACTGAAAGAGGGTAGTACCTAGACCTCATGCTGGCCTTAAACCCTAAGGATTTCTATTGTGTGACTTGCGTGCCTTCGTACTTGACTGTTTGCATGCTTGTTATCTGACACTTGAGTTTCTTGCAGGTTTTGTTTATAGTCCTTAATAGGGACTCATAACAGGGTATACTAAGTTTCTTACAGGTTTTGGTTTGCAGTCCTTAATTAGGACTCATAACAGGGTTTACCGAGTTTCTTGCAGGTTTTGTTTTTTAGTCCTTAACTGGGACTCATGACAGGTTTTACTTGAGTTTCTTGCAGGTTTCTGTTTATAGTCCTTAATAAGGGCTCATAACAGGGTTTATTCATATTACCCCATGCATCATGACATCATACCATTGCATACATCCTAACCCATTTCAAGGATCTCAAGGGCTTGTGATGCAGGTCATGATGAATCAAACATCTAGCAAGGGGCAAAGAGGATTTATTTTCCTCTAGCCAAAGTTGTCAGAGGCTATGACCCACTTGATATGGTGAGCTTTGACTCCTGAAGAAGGTTCCCCTAGCCAAGGTTGTTTGGAAAGCAAAATAAGGTTGATAACTTGAGTCAGGGGCTATGACCCACTTGATATGGTGAGCCTTTGACCCTTGGAAGAAAGACTCTCAACAAATATGAAGTTCTTTCAATCAAGCTACCGGATCCAAATGCTAACAAATTTTCTTGTTTACCCCGCGAGGTCCTTGAAAACATTACATGCATGTCATACACATCATTACATAACAGGTATCTTTGTTGCAGGTCACTTACCTTTCTCGCTGTTTATTTCAGCAATGGCCTTCCAACCAGATAACCAGGACCTTCTCGCTCAAGAGACTCAGTTCAGGGAAATCCTCCTGAATCTATCCAAGGGGCAGGAGGAGCTAAGGACACTTCTCATGGAGACTTTTGTCAGGAACAGTGCTGAGGATGAAAGGCTGAAACACCTACAAGCTGAGGTGGATGCATTGAAGGTCCAGATGCTGGGGCAGGTGACTGCCATTCAAGGGTTAGCTCAAAGACAAGATGAGCTCTGGTTTCTCGTCAACCAACTGCTTCAGGGTAACCAACTGGGGCAAAAGTCTAAGGGTAAAAAGCCAGTCATCGTTCAACCACCTTTGAGACAAGGAGGTAAGGGGAGAGCTCCTCAAATGGCTCCAGTGTCACAAATTCAACATCACAACCAACAAAAGAGCGAGAGAAGGCAGTTCACTCGGCTCAGCATGACCTTATCCCAGATATTGCCACAGTTGCTGGAGACCAAGCTGGTAACTCTAAAAGAAGCTCCGAAGAACCAAAATACAATGTCACCGAAGTATAACCCCAACGCCCGCTGCGCTTATCACTCTGACAGCCCGGGGCATACTACAGATGATTGTTGGAGCTTGAAAAATAAGATCCAAGACATGATCGACGCTGGAGAGATTCAGTTTAAAGTACCCAAGACTCCCCACGTGATCACTGCTCCCTTGCCAAAACATGGCTAGGATTGAGAAATTTTTGTTCATTCGAATGTTCAAGTTGCAATTCTCTTTTGTTCAAACATTTACTCATGTTAAACATTGTTATTTCATTAATGCATCGCATATGTCTGTTCTAAAACAATATATTCGTATTCACTAAATGCAAATTATTTTCATATTTTTTCTGATGATCAGCTCTTAAATAATAATTCTAAGCCTCTTGAGGGAGGATGACGAAAACGATACCATAATCTACAGTATGCTTTTGAACAGACCCCGCTGATGAGGTACAGGCATTGTTTCAATCCCTAGACACTGGAGTTATAAGGATGATAATCCCTCGGCAACCCCTCTGAGCCAAAGAAGTAGGAGTTTTTTTTTTTTTTTTTTCGAAATTTAAAACCCTTAATCATAACCTGGGGCAGGGTAGTCTCTCAGTTGATCCAAGTGCATAGCGAATGGCATCAAAGAGGTCCTTACAAAAACAAAGAAAGACAGTGATGGTTCCGGATAATCGATAAAGAAAGGCAGTATTACTTCTCAAAATAAAAACCCATTAAGTCAAAACCTATGAAGGAGACTTACAAAACTGGGGCATCCCGCTGACTGTAATTCCAAAAGGAAACAGTTCAGGCAAAAAAAGAAAGGGATAACAAAAATCAGACAAGAAAGAGGTCTTACAAACCCTCAACAAAAAAGGAATGACTGCCTATCCAAAATAAATTGTCAACATCCGAATCATCACCGGAAAATCAGAGCAAAGACTCAAACAAGGTCTAACGTATGATCAACTGAGTTTAGGTTTGGAGAACATCACGAAGAGCGGGTGGGTACAAATAATTTGAGCCTTTATCCTTTGTTTCTTAAACCGTGAACCAGGCCACGTTATAACCCTTAAAAGTCCTAGCTGAAGCATGGGTTAGTTCGAAAGCATACTGGTACGAAAGGTATCCTGACTCTTTAAGGCTTACGGTAAATACGGAGTTGACATCACGTTTTACAAACATTCACTTGTTTTATGAAAAAGAATGCATTTTCAAAATCTTCAAGACAGACATAAGCTTTGCATTTTAACATAACTTTGTTTGCATATGACTTTTTGTTTGAACAGCATAGAAATTCGCACGACGAATGCCTAATGAACATAAGTACTTCCAATCAAGGGGCATAGCATGACTATTGTCTATTATCTGGGGCAATTCAGTCAAGATTCGGAGAATCTTTCAAAATGCCAAGATAACCAGGGGCAAATCTCCACCTGAGTCACTTAGGGCACTCCAACAACGAATCTTGCCTGATCAAACATCTTCTGGTGGCGTGGCAAAATACTTCCAACAGGGGCAACTCCCCACATTCCCTGAACATGGACATAGTCGAAAAAAATACTACGCATAATCAAAGACCCGCTAGGTTGACATACCTAGGCAAAAATTAGGGCTTCCCGGCAAACCAAAAGGGTTCGGGCAAAATGAAGGGATGAAATGAAAAAATCTGTACACCCGGCAAGTCGAAAACTTGAAAAGGTCGCTTGGGCAAAAATGGGTATCCCGATGGACTGAAAACCCGAAAGGGCGGTCCAGGCAAAAGTTAGGGATCAAAGCGTACGACTATGTCCTGTCATCTTGTCACCTGCCTACCAGAAGAAGGTTTGACCCTCAACAATTATCAGCATCCCACATGTGCCTCCCCCATAGAAACAGGGGCAATAATGAGTGGTCTAAGCAATCCGATTGTTCTTTCCTCCAAGGTACCAAGGTAGGTTCAGCTAAAAAACATAACCAGGTATCCTAACTCCCCAGAGAGTAAGCCAACAGTCAGAGCACTCTTCCTCAAGCAAAGTTATCAAATCTTAAGGAAGTTGGGTATCCTCCAGCAGAGCTCAACATTTCCCAGCAACATACATATTCTTAACAAACATCCCCGACAGTCTTGGCCTAAAGATTGTTCCCCGGCGGTATATCAAATATTCAAAAGAGTCACTTCCCCGATGCAGTTCAAAACTTCCCCAGGAGAGTCCAATCCAGTTCCCCAGGACAGTTGGAATTTATCTCCCCAAGCAGTAAGCTTATCCCCAGTAGATTCTGGAAGCTTATCCTCGCAGAGCACGAACGCGTCGCCCGGGCTTATTCAAAGAGTTATTTCCTTACTAGGATATAACTGGGTTATCCTCAGCCAAGAGCCACGGAAAGATCGTCGTTGACACAGTCTTCTTATCCCCAGCGAAGTCTATCAACACTTCCAACACAACAAGGGTATCCCCAGCAAGTTATTATCAACAACTCAGCAAAGTATCTCTCTCCCCACAGAGTATTGCTTCCCAGCAAGATCATTAGAGTACTTTCCTCCCCGCAGAGTTATTCCATTCGCCAAGTTTATTCCCCAACGGAGTTATCTTCTCCTACCGGTATTCTTGCAAACAACATCCCCAGCGGAAGCGAAATCTATTCTTCAACCTCAGCCCAGGATATGACTTCCCGGCACCCGTCAAGGATTTATTTTCCTAAGACAAAAACATACATTCATAAACATCACATACATCATTATAGCATGCATATACGCATCATATCTTACAAATCTCATTTATGTTGAGAACATCATTGCTTGATCCATATCATGCATTGCATATGACTGACCTTTACCTTTCAGGAAAGATTCAATTAAATTCTCAATCATCTTTCAAGACCTAAACCGGTTCAGTTAATCGACTCCAAAGATTTCTAATCCAGTCCAAGGCCTTCTCTAGTCTAGCTAAATCGACCCCAAACAGATTTTTCTGATGAAGACTCAGTAGAAGTTATCAAAGGTTTTTCTCAATGAATGTTATTGAGATTATAATTTCCTATGGTTCTCTCCCCAATGCTGCGGAGACGATAATTCCATTCCAGGTTTTTCTCAATGAATGTTATTGAGATTATAATTTCCTATGGCTCTCTCCCCAATGCTGCGGAGACGATAATTCCATTCCAGGTTTTTCTCAATGAATGTTTTTGAGATTATAATTTCCTATGGTTCTCTCCCCAATGCTGCGGAGATGATAATTCCATCCCAGGTTTTTCTCAATGAATGTTTTTGAGATTATAATTTCCTATGGTTCTCTCCCCAATGCTGCGGAGATGATAATTCCATCCCAGGTTTTTCTCAATGAATGTTTTTGAGATTATAATTTCCTATGGTTCTCTCCCCAATGCTGCGGAGACGATAATTCCATTCCAGGTTTTTCTCAATGAATGTTTTTGAGATTATAATTTCCTATGGTTCTCTCCCCAATGCCGCGGAGACGATAATTCCATTCCAGGTTTTTCTCAATGAATGTTTTTGAGATTATAATTTCCTATGGTTCTCTCCCCAATGCTGCGGAGATGATAATTCCATCCCAGGTTTTTCTCAATGAATGTTTTTGAGATTATAATTTCCTATGGTTCTCTCCCTAATGCTGCGGAGAGGATAATTCCATCCCAGGTTTTTCTCAATGAATGTTTTTGAGATTATAATTTCCTATGGTTCTCTCCCCAATGCTGCGGAGACGATAATTCCATTCCAGGTTTTTCTCAATGAATGTTTTTGAGATTATAATTTCCTATGGTTCTCTCCCCAATGTTGTGGAGATGATAATTCCATCCCAGATTTTTCTCAATGAATGTTTTTGAGATTATAATTTCCTATGGTTCTCTCCCCAATGTTGCGGAGATGATAATTCCATCCCAGGTTTTTCTCAATGAATGTTTTTGAGATTATAATTTCCTATGGTTCTCTCCCCAATGCTGCGGAGATGATAATTCCATCCCAGGTTTTTCTCAATGAATGTTTTTGAGATTATAATTTCCTATGGTTCTCTCCCCAATGCTGCGGAGACGATAATTCCATTCCAGGTTTTTCTCAATGAATGTTTTTGAGATTATAATTTCCTATGGTTCTCTCCCCAATGTTGCAGAGACGATAATTCCATTCCAGGTTTTTCTCAATGAATGTTTTTGAGATTATAATTTCCTATGGTTCTCTCCCCAATGCTGCGGAGACGATAATTCCATTCCAGGTTTTTCTCAATGAACGTTATTGAGATTATAATTTCCTATGGTTCTCTCCCCAATGCTGCGGAGATGATAATTCCATCCCAGGTTTTTCTCAATGAATGTTTTCGAGATTATAATTTCCTATGGTTCTCTCCCCAATGCTGTGGAGACGATAATTCCATTCCAGGTTTTTCTCAATGAATGTTTTTGAGATTATAATTTCCTATGGTTCTCTCCCCAATGCTGCGGAGATGATAATTCCATCCCAGGTTTTTCTCAATGAATGTTTTTGAGATTATAATTTCCTATGGTTCTCTCCCCAATGCTGCGGAGAGGATAATTCTATCCCAGGTTTTTCTCAATGAATGTTTTTGTGATTATAATTTCCTATGGTTCTCTCCCCAATGTTGCGGAGACGATAATTCCATTCCAGGTTTTTCTCAATGAATGTTTTTGAGATTATAATTTCCTATGGTTCTCTCCTCAATGCTGCGGAGATGATAATTCCATCCCAGGTTTTTCTCAATGAATGTTTTTGAGATTATAATTTCCTATGGTTCTCTCCCCAATGCTGCGGAGAGGATAATTCCATCCCAGGTTTTTCTCAATGAATGTTTTTGAGATTATAATTTCCTATGGTTCTCTCCCCAATGCTGCGGAGACGATAATTCCATTCCAGGTTTTTCTCAATGAATGTTTTTGAGATTATAATTTCCTATGGTTCTCTCCCCAATGCTGCGGAGATGATAATTCCATCCCAGGTTTTTCTCAATGAATGTTTTTGAGATTATAATTTCCTATGGTTCTCTCCCCAATGCTGCGGAGATGATAATTCCATCCCAGGTTTTTCTCAATGAATGTTTTTGAGATTATAATTTCCTATGGTTCTCTCCCCAATGCTGCGGAGACGATAATTCCATTCCAGGTTTTTCTCAATGAATGTTATTGAGATTATAATTTCCTATGGTTCTCTCCCCAATGCTGCGGAGACGATAATTCCATTCCAGGTTTTTCTCAATGAATGTTATTGAGATTATAATTTCCTATGGTTCTCTCCCCAATGCTGCGGAGATGATAATTCCATCCCAGGTTTTTCTCAATGAATGTTTTTGAGATTATAATTTCCTATGGTTCTCTCCCCAATGATGCGGAGACGATAATTCCATTCCAGGTTTTTCTCAATGAATGTTTTTGAGATTATAATTTCCTATGGTTCTCTCCCCGATCCTGCGGAGATGGTAATTCCCACCAAGATTTCGCTCAATGATTGCTGTTGAAGTGAAGTTATCCAAGATTTTCTCAACGATTGCTGTTGAAGTTAAAATCGTCCAAGGTTCTCTCACCGTTCCTGTTGAGGTAGTAACCACCCCTGGTTCATTCATCACCTTTTGAAGCTCTAGATCCAGCTCCTGTAACCAGTCAGGACACATCTATACCAAGCATCTGAAGACCAGCTCCTGCAACATGTCAGGTATTCATTTTTTCTTTTGCAGGTACGCAAGTGCTCGCTAAGGAATCTCTTATGCGATCAACATCCAGATGGCATCTATAAGCCCATCATCCTATTCATCAACCTCTAAATGGCATCTATAAGCCCATTTCCATCACTGCTACTATGTGAGCGCAAATTTCTGGGCACTCTAGTGTTCAATCATCTTCCACCTTCGGATTACGAAAGGCACGTCAGCCAATCTGCATCCTCAGGTCTAAGAAGATTGAACAGGGGCAATTGTTGTACCCCAAAATTTGCCCTCCCATATTCTTCAGAAATTGCCAAGTCAAGCTTCAAAATCTCCCCAAGGGTTGCACAATGCAAGAGTCTCCTGAACAGTCAAAATTAGGGTTTTGGTTCTAATCAAGAAAATGAAATTTCCAAAGGTCCAATCAAGTCCCACATTCCTATAAATATGGTCAAGCATCCTCATACAAAGTTTCAAGACTTTCAGCACAAAATTGCACAGTCAAAACCCTAATTGCACTACAGTCAACTGCAGGGGCAAAATGGTCATTTGACAGTCAAAAGTCCAGATTTTTGGTCAACATCTCATTTTGAAGCCACAAACATCATTTGATCAATTCTTGATCATGATTCTCAAAGCTTGGCTCAAAAATCATCAAGATGCAAAAGTTTCCTTATTTGGACAGTTGAAAAAGTCAACTGTAAATTGACCAGGGCATAACTTTCACATGGATTATCAGAAAAATCCCATCCAAATCTCATTTTGAAGAGAAAGACATTTCCTACAACTCCTCTTCACACTTCAAGTCCAAGAAATGCTCTCACAAAAAGTTATCAATTTCAACATTATAGGTCATTTTCAAAAGTCAACAAAAAGGGACTTTAAGTCAAGGGCCATAAATTGAGATTGGTAAATCAAAATGACATGGGACCAAAGACATTGGTTAGAGGACTCAAAGACCTTTCCAACATGTCCAAGAACATGAGCAAATCTTAAAAATTGAGCAAGTTATGCCTTGTGGAAGTTGGTAAAGTTTTGGATATTTTGAAAAGTCAACATTGATTCAAATGACCTAAAATTGCTAATGGGCCTATTTTTCTTCCACAATTCATCATCCAAGGCATGTGAACGACCACTTGGCCCAAAGGGAAGTTTTCTTCATTTTTTATTTATTTATTTGAATTTTTATTAATAATAATTCATTTAAATCAATTAAATACATGAAAAATATTTAACCTAAGTTTTTCAATCTTTTTGTGCATGATATATACTCAATAATTCGTGCATGATCAGATATGGAAGGAATTGAATTGATTGGATATGATTAGGGTCAAAATAGCATGGAAAAATATTGAAAAAAGATCTTTGAAAATCAAATCTTCCAAACCATGAATGCAAAGGTTTTGGATCAAGTTTTCAACCCTAAATCATTCATACATAAGTACCAAACGCAACCCTAACGCCATAAACCAAGAAGCTGCGCCAGAAGTCCTTACACAAACTTGAAAATTTTGCTTGAAAACTCAAATCTGAAAACCTATTTGCAGGTCGATTCAAGCCAAGAAACTCATCCTATTGCCTTCCAAGGACATCAAGCAACCTTCCTGGATCAAAAGCATCAATTCTAACACCTTGAAACATTGTACAGAAGTCAAGCTTTCTTCACTTTTTTTCATAATCGTGTCTCCATATTTAGGCATTTACATAGCATTTTGTTTGTGTATTCATACTGATTGATGTGTTCTGAAGCTAACCATACAAATTAATTGTATTTTTATCACCTATATGCAATTCTACCATGGATGCAGATTAGGGTTTTGCAAGCTTGAAATTGGGGGTTTCCAAACGCGGTAAAATTAGACCACCATAGTACCATGACTGAACCAAGCATGATTGGACGATCAACAAACATACATCGCGCTCAATTTATGGAGCCCCAGGGGCTATTCGCTATTTTCTCTAATGATGCCTTTTAGAACGGTGTAAAAACCGTTGCCATTGTTTTTATATTTCAGGAACGAGGAAGAAGAAGACCCGGTGGCCAGCAATGATTGGCTCCTTTGAATTCAGCGCGCGCTTTTTCATATTTTTAGGCCACTAACCAATTTTTGTTTTTGTTATTTATTCATTATTATATGTTAAACGCGCGTTGGGTGGCTCAGTGGTATACACATATGCTGGTAACATTCATGACCTGGGTTCGAGCCCCAGGTCTTCACTCTTTCCAGGTTATTTTTCATTTAATATTCACATACAGTTTCAACGTTGTGGATCATCATACGTCCCTCCATCCAGCCGTCCACGCGTTCAATTTCATCAATCCAAGGGCACAGATTTGGAGAGCATGGTGGACCCTAGTCAAAGGTCCCACACGTTGCATGAAAAATTCAGCCAGGCCATGAATGATTGGGCTCAAATTGCTGGGCTTTCACCTCCACTTTGGGGACAGATACCCCCCTAGGTTTGAATTTTTATTTCTTCTCTTTATTTTACTTATTTCACATATTATTTTTTTAATCAGTTTCTTTGAATTAATATTTTCACAAATAATATAAAAAACACATAAAAAATCATAAAAGAGGAAAAATAATAAATATTTTATTTTAGTATTTTTTTTGTAAATAAATTGCATTAATTGAATTTAGTTATTAAATTAGGTTTAATAGTAATGTTTTCTTAAATTAAATTAAAATCTGTAGAACTAGGGTTTATATTAGTTTTTATCCCTTTTTATTTTTTTTTCATAATAATTAAATATAAAATATTATTTATTTTTATTAAAAATTGCATGTAAAATAATTAGGGTTAATTTTAGGTTAAACTTTAACATGTTTTCATAATAAAATAAAAATTGTAGAATTAGGTTTAATTGCATTTAATTCTTTTTCCCATTAAAATCATAAAACCAAAATATACCAAAAACAATTTCTTTTCTTTTTTTAATTAATTAATTTCATAGTTTAATTTAATTTTGCAAAAAAGGGTCCAACGCCCTCGTTTTTAATTCTTATTTAATTCGCATATTTATCTTACTTCTTTTAATATTTATGTATCTCTCCCCAAGCCGTGTAATTAATTTCTTGCACTTTACTTTTCTTTTAATTCTTTATTTTTCTGTCAAATCGGGTTCAAGAAATTTTGGCGATGTGGACCCACGCCTTTTGTAATAGCTTAGAATCTTTACTCTTCTCGCAATTTTTTAACTGTTAATCAAAGCATGAAAGAATGAATGGACAAAAATAAAAACAAGCGCATAGATCACTAACAACATGGCAAGATAAAATATCTGAATCTGACACACGAATCACACACCACCCCTAGGGTACGCCTCACTGTTACCTTGCCTCGAAAGGTGATCGTCGAGTAGAGGATGTCTTAGTAAGTCCTCATGATCCGGGAACCTGGCATGAGGGTAGCTTCTAAGGTGTCTTCCCATTGCTCTGGTGATCACCATGTCCCGAACCTCGAATTGACCCGAACATCTCCAACGGTGGTGCTACCTACCTCTCAATGGTGGGATGGCACTACTTTAAAGGACATTTACACAGACGAATTCCTTAGGGTAGGTAGGTTCTCGTAGATACTTGCTCTAAATTCAAAACAAATTCAAAAATACTTTTCACACCGACACCTTTTCAAAAAGCTTTCGAAAGCAAATTTTCAAACACTCTTGAGGACCGATACAAGAGTCGAACTGGAATTTTCAAAGAAACTTTTTTAAAACCCACATTGAAAAGCAAACAAACCATTTTGAAAACACAAGTGAGCAAGTATCTAAGAGCCCATGGATAACCATGGATAGAAAGGGTGCTAACACCTTCCCTTTCTATAATCTACCTCCCGAACCAAGAGCAATCTCTTTAAGGAATTTTTCTGTGCTTTTGTCCTTTCCATTTGGAGAAAATAAAAGACGATGGCGACTCTTGCTTCCGCGACATTTCGTGAACCAGCGTTAAACAGTCAGTTCCAGATCCACCGATCACACAATGACATGTATGATATGCAAATGTTTTCAAGGATCTCGCGGGTTAAACAAGAAAATGTCAGAAGTTGAATTTTGCAGCTTTGATTGGAGAACTTGGCATTGTTGAAAGTCCTTCTACGAGAGTCAAGCTCACCATATCGAGTGGGTCATAGCCCCTAACTCAAGTTATCGTGTTTTGGTCTTTTGAAGGCATTTGGTTAGAGGAAAATAAACCCCCTTGCCCCTTGTTAGACGTCTGGTTCATCATAGCTTGCATCACAGACCCTTGAGATCCTTGAAATGGTTAAGGAAATGCTATGGTATGATGTTTATGATGTGTATGCTATGCGTTAAGAAAAAAAGTAAGGTGATGAATACAAGTGGGTCTAAGAAGTCCAGGTTACTGGATAATGACTATAAATAAATCCTGCAAGGAAATCATGTTGTTAGATAATGAAACCCTGCAAGTAGTTAAAGTTGAAAGAAAACAAGTCACACAAGTAGCCTTAGGTTTAGGCTTGCATGGGGTTTGTAGGTAAGTACACTCTTGAAGTTTAGTTGGCTCAACCTATCCTAGTAATAGTAACCGGGTTCTAAGGGATCTCAATATCACTGATTTTTCCCACAAGTTTCGTTCCGATTGGCAACTGACTTACCATAAAACAAAACTCGGGAGTCAAATCTCAATGAGTGTAGCATTGAGTATCAACCAATCCCCATCTTTACAGCGAGGCAGGCTATCTCACTACTTCCTAATGGCCAAGTTTGTTCAACTAAGGTTCTAAGGTCCATTAGTGCTTCACGACACCATGCGGCGGCCCCGTATTCTCCTTAATTCAACACAAGGGACACCAGTACCAACCAAAGTGTCACACTAACGTAGCTATCGCTTTGACCATGTCGGTATACCCTGCACAGTTTCCACGATCTATTTCTACTTACCTAAAAGGTTCCCCAGATCCGAGTGTAGGATCTATAGTAACAACCCAAACAACCCTCCAAGGATAAAGCATACAAAGCACAAAAAATTAGTTTAATAAGGAACTAACTCTAAGTTAAACCCCACTTTTTATTATGTCCCCAGCAAAGTCGCTAGTTCTGTGATATGGTGGCAGAACCGACTGTTATATACTGGTTTTGCATTTTGTGTTCGCAAATGTTATGGTAAGCAAGAGTCGCCACCGACTTTTCTTTTATCCAAATTAAGGAAAGGGTGAAAAGAACAGAAAAATACCTTTTCGATATTTTCTGAATAAGGGGGTAGATTATGGAAAGGGAAGGTGTTAGCATGCTTTCCATCTGTAGTTATCTATGGACTCTTAGTGGTTTGCTCATTTTGAAAGTACTTTGTGCTTTATGTGTTTGAAAATGTTTGAAAAATGCCTTAGTATGAAAATTTGCTTTGCGTTTAACTCTTGTATCAGTCCTCAAGAGTGTTAACAAAGCAAATATTTTGAAAATTGCTTTTGAAAAGTAGTATTTGTGTAAGTGCAAAAAAGTTTTTGACCAAACTTCTAACAGATATCTACTTTTATACTCGAAAAGAGTAGTTCTTTTCCTCCTATCCTTTAGACAATGCTATCCTACTACTAGAGAGTAGGAAGCTTAATCGTTGGATGTATAAGGGAAATTTGGAAGGGATGTTACAATCACGAAGGCAACTTGTGGAGACGCTTTAGCAATTTTGTTAGGGACTAGATCATTTACCGAAAGGCAACTGTAGGGTCATCGAGGGACTATGATCTTTTGATTTATGGGTCTTTGCTAAAGCGTTCCTGCCTCATGACTGTTTTATTTCTGAAGGAAACCAAAGTGGGCGTACCTTAGAGGTACATATGTGCAAGTGTGTTATGTTCAGTTATTTTTGTCTTTTTGTTAAGTTTGCTAATGTTTGATTTCTGTCTTTTTCATACACGTCTAGTTACTAGCAATTAATATATATACAGGAATGTAAAGTACAAAAATATAAAGTGCGAGAATGTAAACTCTACGCTATTACATGGCTTTGTGAGAGGTACATTATAAAAATGCGAGAAATAAAGCCCTAGTTACTATTACAAACTAGGAAGAAATTACAATAAGATGAGAAAAAAATGCGAAAATAAATAAATACGCAAACAAATTAAAATGGACGTCTAAATCCTAAGGGGAAGAAATCTTTTTGTTTGTTTTGTTTTATTTTAAGAAAATACAACCTAAGTCTATATAATTTTAATTTCAAGAAAAAGGTTAAAATAATTAATTTATTTATTTAAAAAATTAATTTAATTAGAAAAAAACAACTAGCCTAATGTTTTTTGTGATTTTTGATTTAAGGTCAATTTAAATAAAAGAGGGTCAATAAAGAAATGAAAACAAAAATAAAAATAGAACAGGAAGCATCCTTCGATTGCAGAGAGATGGTGTCTTTCGATTCTATAAAGGGAAAGTTGTCTTTCGATTACCCTTTGATCCAATGACATGATGTGGCTTTCGATCCAGAGGGCGCTGCTGGAATTGCCTGATGGATCACTTCTGAGGGCACTACATCTGCAAAAATGTTGGCAAAACGAAAAGCATGACCTGGGTGCCAAACCCAGGTCTTTCAATTCTACACGTGTTGGGTCTATTCAGGCTACATCTGTAGCAAGTGTTAGCAACAAAACAAATGTAGACCTGGGTGTCGAACCCAGGTCCTTAATTTTGATTACAAATCGAATGACTACAAGTATTGATGTGTCATGCAAATACAAAGTTTGATCTTTTATCCTCTCTTACCAATAGTTGGAACCTTCGATTTGACACTTTATGGATATGGAGACACTTGCTTAAGGGCTGGGGATGATTGGAAAAAGCTTCAGAAAAACCACCAAGAATATGTTTTTGATTTCGTGTGATTCTCCCTCATGTTGTCTAGCCTCTTCTTGTGTGTATGTATGTGGTTCTTTATATAGAGGGGATGGAGGGGACAAGAAAATAAAGGTTTAAACAACCATAAACAAAAGCTATGAATGATGTTTTGTAACGTTGCAAAAGTCATGGAAACTTGTCCTTTTTTTAATTTTGAATGTATGTGGACATTTTGGCTCTTTCGAATGCCTTAAACCCCTGCCCTTCGATTGGCCTCAAGTTGCCTCTTTCGATTGGGCCTCTTGTGTAGCCTTCGAATGGGCCTTCTGCATGCTTCTTCGAATGTACCTCTTGTTTACCCTTCGAATGGCCCATGTTCTCATCATTGAGGCTTCTTCGTTTGAACCTTTATTCAGCTGGCCCAAATGAAGACTCTTTCTTGGCCAATGACTGTGCTTGTGCATGTTGGATTGAAACTGGTATTATGTTGGCTTTTGGGCCACATGCCTCTTTGAATATTTTTCTTTCGTTTTGGCTAGCAATATCCTTCGTTTTGAACCAATGTATGTGCTCTTTTGAAGGGAACCCATGCATCACTTGTATACATCACTTGCCATTCCTTCGAATGGGCCAACAAAGTAAGTCCTTCGAATGGAACACCCATGTACGTCCCTTTAAATCCATCAATACATGTCTTTCGAATAAGGAAAGTATATATCCTTCGAATGGACCATGTGCCTGTCCTTCGAATGCGCCAGCACTAGGTGTCAAATTATGGAAAACCGTGTCTTGAATATTTTAGAGGTGGAGTCAAAGCTAGCATGAGGGGAGCCAATTGTTTGATGAATTGAAGCACTTATGAAAGAAAACCTTTACTTTATGGGCGTTGGCATGAAGGGAAACCATTTCCTTGCGCATTGGAGGCAAGCCCAGAGGAAGTCATTTTCTTGTGGGCCGAAAGCAAACACAGAGGCAATTTGAAGGGGCCTTGGCTTTGTGGATTGATGGAAAGTCTGAGGCCTTTTTCCTTGTAAGTTGAAGGCATGCTGATGGGTCTTTGCCTTGTGAAACCAAGGCAAGCATGAAGAGGCATACATGTGCTGCTGACAAGCCGAGGGGACTTTTGCCCAGTGGGAGCTTTGTGAATCGAAAGCCAGTTTGAAGGAGTTCTTGCTTTGTGCGCTGAAGGCATACATAGAGGGCTAATTTCCTAATCGAAGCAAGAATTTAGCTTGCTCTAAAGAGACCAAATGCCTAAACAAAATAGGAATCCATCTTGCATGCAGGTAGCCATTGCATTATGAATCACGCCAACATGCAAAACCAATGGTGCAATCAAAGGAGCACTAACAGGAGGCCCTTTCCTCTTGGATCGAAGGAGGCTGTTTCAAAGGAAACACATGCCCAATCGAAGCAGGAATTAGCAAACAAGCAAAAGACCAAGGCTTCAATCGAAGCTTGGAAATTTGAGGCAAGCTTGGAGGAGGTTATACACTCAATCGAAGCCCTGTCAAAATATCAATCGAAAGACACCTTGTTCATGCCAATCGAAAGACCTTGTTTATCTTCAAAAAAAATTATTTTTCTTTAATCAAGTGTTTGTAAACACCTATGTAAGAGAAAAATCTTGGGAAAATATGAGAGGGCAAATTTTGGGGTACAACAACTTCCCTTGTTCAATCTTCTTAAACCTAGGGATTTAGATTGGCTTGTCTGCCTTTCATGATCTGAAGGTGGAAGATGATTGAACACTAAAGTGCCCAGAAATTTGCACTCGCATGAAATAACACTGATGGTTGATGATGTAGGGAATGGGCTTACAAATGACATTTGGAGGAGATGATTGAGAGTTGTCAGAGATGGGCTTAAAGATGCCATCCAAAGTAGATACTAATTTCACACATGGTCCCTTTGGGGGTTCTTGTTCCTGCTGTATGAGGAGGAGTCCATTGGGGAATATGGGTTTATATGGTTCTCCTATTTGAGAATAACTCTGGGGATTAGAGTCTGGGAACTTCAATTGTCCAAGGCTCTGCTGAAGAGCTATCTCTGGAGAGATGACAGTTTGCTGTATTCTGGTTGAAGTCCAGGTTTCCAGTGATTTGCTAGGGATAATGGAATTAACCGTTATCTGGAAATGTATTAGCAAGAGCCCGTGTAGGGCTGTTCCAGGATGAGTCCGTGTTGGACTGCCTCTGGAGGGTTATATGAAGGAATCTTTGCCGATTGTTACCTCAATGGATAATGAAGGAATCTTTGACGATTTCTACCTCAACAGATGATGAAGGAATATTTAAAGATTTCTACCTCAATAGATAATGAAGGAATCTTTGACTATTGCTACCTCAATAGATGATGAAGGAATCTTTGACGATTTCTACCTCAATGGATTATAAAGGAATCTTTGATGATTGCTACCTCAATAGATGATGAAGGAATCTTTGGAGATTGATACCTCAATAGATAATGAAGTAATCTTTGACGATTTCTACCTCAGTAGATGATGAAGGAATCTTTGACGATTGCTCAACTCTTAGCTCGTAGGCCTTGACGATTCATTCTGGTCAGGTACAAACAGTGGCACCATCTGTGGGAAACAAGCTTCCCCGTCTTTCATTAACCCAAGACTAAAGAAACTCTTCACTCTTTTGATTTTCATGGCCGACCTAGCTGTCAAGAACAACTTAGACGCCCATCTCGCCTACCTCAACAACAACGTCATCGACAACATGGGCAACAACAACATAAACAACGAGAACGACTAGGACATGGCCAGTCTCATGTAGAATTACAGAGACGGAATGACCGCCTCTTCCTCATCATACTCTCGACCATACGAGGGAACCCATCCGCCCAAGAACTACGAGCCAAATTCTTTCCAGGAGGTCCCCGTCCCTCCAGGCGCTGATGCCACGACCAGGGCTCTGTTCGCGGCCATTAACTAGACGAATTACTTGATCTTTGCACAAGGTGGGCAACTAAGGGCGCTCGAGGAATCTCGTCGAGCCCCCAGAAGACATAGAAGGCTTGGAACTCCACCTCCTTGTTAGAATGAAGAACGTCTTCAATCTCCCCCGCGGAGACACAAATGGTACAGGTCGCAAAGCCTCTCTCCTTGATGGACTGGCAGACGCCCCGCGCTGGAGAGGACCATGCCCGAGGCTACTGGGAGATGCGACCTCACCCCCCGCATAGGGAATAACAATCCTCTTAAAATAGAAACATAGGCAACATATAAGCGCATCCACGACCAAGGGATCATCCCCGAGGCCAAGGACATCACTATGACCGCCACTACAACCGGTCTCCTTCCCACTCCTCCTACAAGAGTGACGAAGACGACCCCCACGGTCCTTTATCACAAGCAATCATGGAGGTGCCTATTCCCAGGGGAATGGAGAAGCCTCCCCAACTGAAGGAGTATGACGACATTACTGACCTAGTCGACCATATCGATGAGTTTAAGGTAATGCTCCACTATCAAAACATCACGGGACCAATCAAATGCCAGTTGTTTCCCACGAACTTGAGAAAGACTGCAATGGTCTGGTATAAGAATTTCCCCCAAAGTCAATCACCTCCTGGGGGAACCTAAAGAGTCAGTTCATCAGCTCCTTTACAGCATCTCATCGACACTCGAAGACTGAGGCTGCCCTCGAGGTTATCGTCCAAATAAGCGAAGAAACCCTCAGGGAATTCATCGATCGGTTCAACCGCGAGGCCATTCAGGTCCCGTGAAATAACCACATGAAGAGATATTTGCTCGAGAGAGGACTCCTCCCAGGCACAAAATTCAGGAAGGTCGTCGGCATCGAACCATCCCGGACTTTCGATGCTCTCCTCAAGAAAGTTAGGGCCTATATGGACTACTAGGAGAGGGAAGCGGCCAACAAAGCCCGTGACCCAAGGAATTATGGATTGACCAACACCCTGCGACACCAGGATGCAAGCCCTCCTCGATGAAAAGGAGAGAAGAGAAAGGAGGATAAACCGCGTGATCCCCGCGAGCATAGGGGACCCGCAAGCTGATTCACCAAATACACTCCGCTGACCGCTTCTCGCAGGCACATCTTGGAGGAGTGCGCTAATACCGAATTCAAGGATGGCGGTATCAAACATCGTCGACTTGCTCCTGTAAAGCCCAGGGGTGACATGAGCAAATACCGTCAGTACCATCAGAGTCACAGACACCTGACTAAAGACTGTGTCCACCTCAAAGATGCCATCGAAACCCTTATTAAGGGTGGCAGACTCGGGAAATATCAACCCAATGACGCCCCTCGTCAACATATCCGTGAGGAAAAAGAGGTCAAGGAGGAAACTCGAACATCAAATGAGATGCCCCCCATCCAGATATCCTTCTCTGTTACAAGGCCAGAAGACTTCTACGTCTCTGACAGATACAAAGAAGAACCTCTGTCCACACACAGTAGGTGGGAGAAATTCCCCTATGCCATGGTTATAACTGGCGGGGGGTTCAACATCATCTCCATAAACTCCGCAAAAAGAAAGCTCGATGAGTTGGTTGGTGCAGCCCCGACTCAAGTGGTGACATTCGAGAAGGTCAAGGGTAGATAAGAACCAATCACGTTCTACCTTGAAGAGTTTCTCGGAGGGGCCCTTAACTCGAGAATTCCCCTGCTGGTGAGGGCAAGAATGGCTAATTTAGACGTTCACCATGTCTTGGACGATGAGGGGAGTTCCGTCATGTTATGTACAACCATCTATTTCGAACCTTACAACTCGACGACACCCACCTCTCACCATACGTGGGGTCCGACCTGCAAGGCTTAAATGGCTCGACCTCCAAACCGTGGGGGTACGTTGAACTTTTCGTCACCTTCGGGGAAGAAACAATTTCCCAGCAGGTCAAGGTGCGATTTCTGGTCATCGACTGCCCATCTCTCTACAACTGCATCCTAGGGAGATCAACTCTATCCGAATTGACCATTGTGCACTCCACCGTACATCTAAATATGAAATTCTACATGAAGAGGGGACACATCACCACCATCCACGGTGAAATCTCAGCTTCTCGAAGATGTTTCAACGCAGCTTCTAAGGGACAGAGTACGGTCGACACCGGGGCACGACCTGCTAAGAGAGCCGCTACTGCTCGATCTGAACCACAACCTGTCAAGATAGAAGAGAAAAGGGATTCACCCAAGGTCGACTTTATCTCGCTAGACACCCGCTTCGACAAGGATGAAGCACCCAACAGTGAACAGGAACTCCTACGACCAATCCTGGATGAAGACTTCGAGTTCATCTCCCTCGGTGAAGACCCTCACAAAGGCGTGAAGATCAGAATCAGACTCCCTGACTTGGAAAGGAAACAAATCAAAGCTTTCTTGAGGGAGAACATAGACCTCGTCCACGCGAGTATATAGGAAATCTATGGCCGCGTCCGTCAAAGGTTTCACGACAAAATACCTCTCTTTGAAATGATAGACAGACTCCAGGTAAGGCCGAAAGAGTTTCCCGAACTGTTTGAGGGACGCCCACGCTTGCCCTCCTCCAATGGATTGCCTTGGTAAGTGGAAGATATGGAAGAAGAGGGGTAACATAGTGCCTATTTGCAGATATTAGCAGACGAACTCGAACACCTGCATGAACTCCAACGCGTTTGGGTGAAGTTGAGAGGGTGCCAATTGAAGCCACTGGAAAACCCTCACTTGAAAGTCATTGAAGGGTAAACGCATCCTCGCCTCTTTAAACGCGAAATCGTACATAGGAAAACATTTTCCCGGATATGCCGAGCAGATCCTCCGGTTACGATGAGAAATTTGGAGAATCCAGTTGGCGGGGGCTCCTTCGGCTCGAACTTTCGGACAATTGAACGTGTCTGTTACGTCATACGAAAATCACGACCTCTTATTTCTAGGCTCAGGGGCGACCTATGCCAAAGGTTCCTCCTCGACGTGAATTTCATCTTCGTGGTTGGCGGGCAACACATCCTCCCCGACCGAGTGTGCCATTATACCTGAAAAGCAGGGGAAAATAATGAATTCGACATCATCAAATTCACCCTTCCGTCGCAAATCAAGTGAAAGGGAGATGAAGCCGTCGAGGGATGGACTTCGACCTAAGCCCTCGACTGCACACTAAAACCAACCACTCTTCTATTGGGGACATCTAGTCAAACATGCAAGGTGCCCGAATTAATCCCCACTATCCAGGGAACATGACCCTGACATCATGAAGTTCATGTATCTATCATGAACTTAAATGGACATTCATGGATGTTCATCGCAGAACCCATGGGTGTTCATCCAAGATTCTTCCAATCAACACAGAAACTATGCGTTTAATCTAAATTTTTTAAAGGAAACATGTTGTTAGGAGAATATGACTTACTTGGATAAAGATGCTTTGAAGAACTCTGAGAAGAAGTTGAGAGGAAAGGGTTCACACGCGGGCAAGGGATACTGAAGAAAACTTGAGAAATGATAAATGAAACCATGGGGTCCCCTTTTTATAGGTGGCTCACACCCCACGAGGTCTATCACGAAAAGTCATCATTGGATTAGACCTTTTGGACTCCCCATGAAGAGATGACACCCCAAAGCAACAACCGTGTGGCCCAACAATCAACCACATATCCATTCTCAAGATATGAACACGTCCCCGAATTTAACACGAAACTTCGCACGCAAGCACGATGCAGACGCCACACATGAATAAATGCTTGTTACCGTGGCTGAAACATGCATGCAGAAATATTCGTTACGATCCACCTCGAGGGCGAAATATCTCTCGACATCGTGACAATCCCTTAAAGACGAGCATGTCGAAAAAGAGTTCGTGGAAGCTCCCCGTAGCCTATATTCTCCTGTACAACACTGGACGAACAACTGACCCAGTTGGTCTCACAACTCGCTTGTCCATGAGATCCATGACACGGCCAAAAAGGTTGTCCCCGACACGGGAAACAACTCATTTCCGTCAGAGGACTTTGACCTCCCTTCTCGAGCAAATTCTCCCTGGTCATACAGTTGGACTTAAGTCATCACCATTTCACCTAATGGAAATAACTTGGAGGGATCATGATCATGACTGGGCCCACACTTTCCCCACTGTTGGGAGGCCCAATCCAGCACCCTCTCATAAGGCCTAAATGCAAGCAACCCAAGCCTAGGATCTTTGGGCAACTCCCCATGCGTTCGTTGGGGAACGTGGCCCACGTGTCCGTATCATTGTCATATAACCGCCCTCCGGAAATCATGGGTCAAACACCTATTCTCCTGTGGCAGTTGACCAGGGGGGAGTCCATGTGCTGGACTCCATACACACGTAAGTCCTGATAGTCTTCATTGTTAAGCCTCATAGTGGCCTAACATTGGGGACCTTGGCCCAACGTTGGGGGCTATAAATACCCTCTCACTTGAGAGGGCCAGATATTCATTATTTCATACTCTTACACTTGCTAGTACTCTCCCTGAAACTTACTTTAGCATCAGAGTGTCTTGCAGGTACCCCCATCTCATCTTCATCTACTGCTCAATTCTCAGCTCGTAGGCCTTGACGATCCATTCTGGTCAGTTACGATCAATGACCTTATTGTATTTCTCGCAAGTATAATTTATACTCACCGTGAGGTCTTGGTAAAACTAACCTAAGCACACTCTCACTTATGACTCAACCTCCACAGTCACCCCTCTCATTGGTGACACTATAAGTCACCACAACAACTAGCAATACCAACAACGATGATAATTAGACCTTAGAGGATGATGCGAGTTACTATGGAGGAGTTGCATTACTCTAACCAAGCACTGCAGGATAAGATTCAATCCCTTCAAAAATGGCATCATGATGACAAAACACCCTAAGATGATGATATCTTAGATCTTATGCCCCTTTCCAAGGAAATATGGGGCACTCATGTATAAGAAAAATTTAAATCACCATCACTGGTGAAATGTCATGAAAAAAGAAACCTCTAGGAACATATTTCTGCCACAAATACTCAAATAGAAATAATTGACGCTTCTAAAACCTTGAAATGAAAGGTCTTGTCCAATACACCTTTTGATCACTATTATAAGAAATTTTTACTTTTTGGGTACATTTGACTATCAATGTATGTATTTCATATATGTACTAGATACATTAATAGTCAAATGTACCAAAAAAATAGAAGTTGCTGATAATAGTGACCAGAGGGTGTACTTTCAAGGAGGAAACTCCTAGGTGGTTCATGAAGCTCCCAGTTTGTTAGTGATCAATTTTCAAGACCTCTCAAGAAAACTATTCCATTAGTTTTGGCGAGTAATCACCAATAGGTTTCAACCATTAGCCTATTCAATATCTGTCAGGGGAACTCCGAGTCCGTAAATAAATACCTCACCCGATTCAATGAGCCAACTATATAGGAAATACATAAAATCTAGAAGATGTTCATGTGAACATTCCAAAATAATTAAAAGGCCAGACACTTCATCGAGTCTCTTGCCCATAACATGACGTTTCAATGGGTGAAATTATGACATTGCTGAGTTTTATATCAAAGAAAGAAGATATCAATGTCGAAAAGTGTTAGACAAGCGACTCTAAGCACAAGAGTGGAATAAATTGTGGTATTTAAAATCCGTGATTACTTTAAGTGTTTTTCTTACTTAAAAAATAATTTGTGTTAGTATTAAAAAAAATAGAGGGGAAAATAAATTAATAGTAAATGACATAATTTAAATAGATAGGATTAGAGAGATGCCACCAAGATTTATATAGGTTCATCTGAATGGTGAAGATGGTCAAGTAAAGGTTCTAAAAGTCCATTAGTGCTTCATGACATCACTCAGCGGCCCCGTATTCTCTTTTATTGACTCAAAGGCTACCGGTACCCACAAATATGTCGCACTAATATAGCTATTGCTTCAACCATGTCGGTATACCCCGCACAGTTTCCACAATGTATTGCTATTTACCTATGAATGTTTCCCAAATCTGGGTAGAGGATTTCAAACCCAAACAATAGAACCAAATGTAAAGCAATCAAGGCAAACAAGATAAGCATGTAAAGGTGATCTAAACCCTAAGGTAACCCCAATTTTAGAATATTCCCCAGCAGATTCGCCAGTTCTATGATACGGTTGGAGAACTGACTTGAGGTTTTGCGTTTGTGTTCGCAAATGTTTCGGTTTAGCAAGAGTCGCCACCGACTTTTTATTTTATCAAAAGGAAAGGTCAAAAAGCATAGGAAAGACCTTTGAGATGTTTTCTTGGGTTCGGGGGGTAGATTATGAAAAGGGAAGGTGCTAGCACCCTTTTCATCCATGGTTTTCCATGGGCTCTTAGTTACTTGTTTAGATCACTTGCTTTTGCTTTTCAATTGTTTGAAATGGTGCTTTGTGTGTGGTTTTGAAAATGTTTTGAAAAGATGCCTTGTATTGGGCAACCTTTGTAATGATTCTTGTTTGAATATATACAAAAGTGTTTGTCTTTTGAAAAGATATTTCAATGTTTGAAAGTTTGTTTTGGGAAATGTTTTGAAATTGTATTTTTGAAAATAGCAAGGATGTTTGCAAATTTGATCAAGTAACTAGGAGTTGTCTACCCTATCTACTCAAAGATCTTTCCTACACATTTTTAACCCTTTCATATTGTTGTTTTACCATTGTATTTGGTAAACAACCTTGTGTTTGGATGTTAAACGGGACAGGCGCGGGTCATCGTATTGACCATGATAGCAATTGTGCTAAGTATCTTTAGCAAATTTTTGAGGGACTAGATCATTTTTGTTAGGTAACCAAGATAGCGTCATCGAGGGACTATGATCTTTTTGTTTTGATTTGTTTTGCCAAGATACTCAACATGCATACCATGGCCAATTTAAAGGCAACAAGTGGATGAAACCCTAGGGGTGCATGTGGGCATTGTGTTGTTATTTTCATGCATTTTTGTCTTGTATTAGGTCTAGCTATTTGTTTAATTTTGGATATTGCATACAAAACCCTAATCTCTATCATGGCATATTTGAAAATAATAAATGCGTAAAAGTAATCTAAGCTATTACAACATTGATATGGGGAGGGGGATACAATTTAACAAATGGGGATGAAGTAGGAACTAAAATATTACAACCATATCGAATGATAATGAAAAGAATGTGAAAACAGTGTAAAATAAAGGGAAAATGCACTTTTGAACTGCTATGTGTCGACCCATGCTGCTATGCATCGACACATAGCTTCTTCTGCTCCTGTAAAACTAAATTAGTTCAATATGGGTCGACACGAAATGGGATGTGTCGACTCATGCATCTTCTTGTATCGACGTGAAACAGTATGTATTGACCCATAGGCTTTTCCAGTTTCTGTTTTGTGAAATCTGTTTAGTATGTGTCGATACATAATGGGATGTGTCGACTCATACACCTTTTGGCATCGACGCGAAATGCGTATGTGTTGACTCATAGTCCTTTCCAGTCCCTGTTTTGTGACATGAACTCAGTATGTGTCGATGCATGAGGGTCATGTGTCGACTCATACATCATTTTTCACTAAGATGGGTCGACACATATGGATATGTGTCGATACATCCTGCATTTTTCTGCCTTAAACGCCATTCTTTGCATACATCAGTTAGTTTTTAACGTATGAATGAATAACATGAACAACAAATAAATGATTAACTTCAAAACAATGATTGTTACTTCCTATAAACAGCAAAGTTGATGTATGGAAAAGGCAAGGTAAAGATGACTTACCTTCAAAACTACGCTTTAGGTTTTGAAACCAAATATCCTTCAAGATGTTGTATGAACCTTAAGGAAGCTCCAACCAGCTTCTAGACTTTACTTTTTGTTGAAGGTTACTAAACAACCTATGTATGGTATGAAATGTTGGATGGTTGGGCAAAACGCACGAGTAGTTTGTGATTTGGAAACAAAAATGCAGAAATTGCCCTGTTTTGCAAGAAGAAGGTGTTTTGATGTTCAAGGGTGTTTGAGGATTGGATAGCTCGTGTTTTTGGCTTAATGTGATATGCCAAAGTTGTTTGGAATGGTTACAAGAGTTGGTTTTATCAGATTGCCTAGTTCTCTCACTTTTGTAAGCTTTCTTGTTTTTGAAGCAAAAGGTGAGAAGTGACAAAGGCCAGGCCTGTACAGGCTAGGTCTAATCATGCACACATTTTGTGAGCTTGGCCCCCCAAGTTTGTGGATTTTGTTTGCTGTCCAAGATTGGGTTCAAGGCTCAAGGGATGCAATTTGACATAAAGCAAGTTTTGACAAAAATGGCAACATTAACTTTTTGCCAAAAATGGATTAAACCCTTGTGTAATCCTCCATTGATCAGAACAATGCATTAATCCATTAAGTTTGCCTTTAATTCTTTAGTGTGGAAGGGTTTAGATACCTGTAAGCAAGTACAAACAATGCTGGATGGAAATTGCAACTTGTAGCAACATGAGAAATGCCATGGATCAAAGTGACATTTTGCCAAATTCAAACCTTCGATTCTCTCTAACCACAAATGATTTTGGAGAGTTCTTGGACATTTTGGAAAGCTTGTAACATGCTCTACAATCCATATTTGAAATGAATTTTGAGATTACAATTGTAACTAGGTGAAAATTTGTCATGAAGATAGGTCAAAATCCTGCCTAAATTAGGGCAAAATTTCACTAAATTAGTAAGTTTTTGGACCCTTATTCCAAAAATCATAACTTGAGATCCAAGCATATTTTGGGAAAACTTTGTGAATCAAAGTTGTAGATTTTCTGGAGGAATACAACTTTCATGTTGTAAGTTTTGTTTGAATCCAATTTAATCATGGTTAAAATGTTGGGCAAAGTTGGGGAAAATTAAGAAAATTTTATGACTTAGAAAATTTCTAAGTTATGAAAATTTTCAATCTTAAACCCTAATTTGCAAAATTAGGTTTCTTGATGAACAAGTTTCATGTTTTGACACATATTGATGAGAAATGACCCTTGGCACTTGATTTTGACCAAAAAGTCCAAGTTTGACTTTTCAGTGTACAGTTGATTTTTTTATCAATTGACTGGAAAATTCATCTGTCAATCCAATGCTTTTGAGATCTTTTGAACCTTGTGATTAGGTCCAGATGATTCCATTGAGTCCTTGAATCCATGCTTGAACCCAATTTGCCATCGGCTAGGTGAAAAATCAGAAATTGCCCTTCTGCAGTCAAAACCCTAAAAATGACCATTTTGCCCTTTTGATGATCTGATCAAATTTCTTGAGGAGTTGTGGTCCAAACTTGATAAAATGATTCATATGAGTCTATAATGTTGATGTGGATCAAAATTTATGAGGTTTGACTGTAAATTGGCCACAGTTGACTTTTCCCCCAATACAGTTGATTTTTAGGTCAACTGTCCAATTGACTGGGCAAAATTTTGATTCAAGGCTTGAAACTTGGTATGAGCAATCTTATAAGTCCAACATGAAACATGAAAGTCACATGAGACACTAGAAGTCCAAAATTCCTTGTGCAAACTCAAACCCTAATTTAGGTCATCAGTGCAAGGAGATGTCTTGAGCAGAGCAAACCCTAATTCTATCTGGAATTCAAAGAGTCTTATGAGGGGAAATCTTGATAAAATGAGAGGGAAAATTTTGGGGTACAACAAAAGTCTTACCTCTTTACCAATTGTAGTGGTTCATTTATTTGTGATAAGAAGTCACTTGAAAGTATATGAAGGGTGCGAAAACATTTGCTATTTTAAAAAATATAAATAATTTAAAGTAAACTATTATATATTTTTAAATAATCAAAATTAGTTAATTTTAAAATGTTAGTAAATTAAATCAAATAAATTTATAAAATCCAATTTTGAAAATCATTTGAATTTTTTAAATGGGCGAGCAAATTTAGGATATGGATGATAAAAAAACCCGTACTCATGGGTACCCGCGGGCACGGGCACGAGTAGGATGGCTTAATAAGTATCCACAGGTAAAATAAACAGATATTTAGTTATCCGTTTACTTACGGGTACAAATAAAGATTTGATGGTACCCATACCCGTGGGTATCCGTATTCGTTAATAATTAACAAAATTATTTAAATATTAATTTTTTAATATAAAATTATTATTATTATTATTTTGTTGAATACAAAACTATTTTTATTTTGTTGAATGTAATATAATTATTTGAAAAAAGAAGAAATAAAATGAATGTGATTTATTATTATTATTATTATTATTATTATTATTATTATTATGTGTTAAATTTGAAAATATTATTTTTCTTTAAAGGGGATAAAAATTTAGTTTATTATATATATATATATATATATATATATATATATATATATATATATATATATATATATATATATATATATATATATATATATATATATATATATATATATATATATATATATACATTATTTTAAAAATTATTTAAATAAAAGTATTTATGGATCCCCGTATATACGCGTGGGTATCTCAAAATCTACGGATACCCACGCGGGTATGGAGCGGGTACAGGTATCATATTTACTAAATGGGACGGGTAGCGGAAAACTAGTATCCGTACCCATGGGTACTCATTGTCATCTCTAATTTGGGGTATGACAGTATGGTTTTGTACCAATGCAAGAAGGGTCAAAATAAAAGGAAGACTTTTTTAGAGATGTCCATTTTGGTGCAGTGATGAAACATGTAATTTGTTCATATGGGATGAAGACATGAGAGAAAAATTGGAAGATGAGAGTAATATGATGCCAGAGTTTGAAGTTGTTGGGTATTTGAAGGTTATGTATGAAGATTTATAAAAGAAGAACAATAATTTGAAAAACAAACTGAAATCAGAGAGATTTTCTGAAAATTTAAAGATGTTATGTTTTCTTATCTCCTTTATGTTTAATATTTACTTTGTTATGAAATGTAATAGTTGAAGTAGGGTTTGAAATTTGAAAATGTTATGTTTTCTTATATCCTTTATGTTTAATATTTACTTTATTATGAAATGTAATAGTTTAAGATGTAGTGGACTTGGCAGGAATGCAACTAACAGACGGTTTCTTACGAGTAAGTTCATCGCAAACGGTTGAATTTTCAATTACAATTATGTGTTAAATATATTTTGTAGTTTAAAAAACACCCTCTACATCAATATTTTGATTCTCAGCATTGTTGGTAGCTTGAGCAGGATACCACATGTTAATTTCTTTGGATGAAGTTGTTTTTGTGTTTTGGTTCTTCCGCTTTTATATTGTTCCTTCTGACTCTTCATCTTCTTCTCTTGGAATTTTAAAAACCAAAGTTGCTCATCATTGTTTCTATAATTCTATCTGATTTCTTTTCTCTTGGAAGTTGGAAAGATTGTATACCTTGAGCTATTAAAATTTTGATGTACTTAATATAATTATATACTTGTAATACAAGTTTTGATATCAATTCAAATTTGGTTTAGTGTTGATTCTGGTATGAAAATTTGATATTTATTCATTTACAATATCACAATGGTTAATAGGAATAACCGTTGTTATAAGGCATGCACTTTCCAGTTTACTACGACGATCACTAGACCGTGATTATAAGTAACACATATACAACCACACGCTACATAACAACGTTTGGTCCCGAGTAGTTATGTATCTTTTCCAACCGTTGTTAAATGTCTTTTCCGTAGTAGTGCACATATAATCATAATTGAACAAAGAGCCACAAAGAAGAATCACTCATAGACACTGACTCAATCAGACTTGGTCAAAAGATTTACTCTAACATTTCACCAAAAACTAACTCTCAATCAAGTGGAGATATAGACACCAATATAAAGAACTCTTTTGAAAATAGCAATTATAACTAGAGAGTTTTCATATATAGCTCTTCCTAACTCCTAGAGACTTAAAATGTTGAGATGATGTCCCAACATTAACTTGGACATTAGTATATTTCATAATGATCATACCATTGGAATTACTTTTGAGAACTCCATCTAGAACCACCTAACACACATGTAGTCCATCTTGCCTTATCCTGCAACGTTACTTCTTGGAGAACCATCTAGATTATTAAACACATGGATGACCAAAACATTTCATGATGAACCACATATAGAAGTTATCTTCTTCACAATAGTTAGCTTCCCTATTTGACATTCACCACAAATTTTAAGGACAATCTCTTCACAGACAAACTCCAGGCTTCTGATCAACTCAACCATCGTCGGACGAAGTAACGAATGGACAAGATATCCAGAGTTATGAAGGTTATAGCAGAATGGGAACCCCATGGAATTTTTGCATATAGCCATCTTTCTTTGTATAAATTTTTTCTCATTTTTATGGCAACATTCTCTTACTAGGATGTTTGTCTCATTTGTACAAAATACTTACACAAAGTTAATACAAAGATACTTCAAAGTGCAGAAAATTATTTGCCCTTTCTTTCTTTTTTACACTTGTGTTTTATTTGAAAATGTCCAATGATTTATTAAATGAGCATATGCATTTGAATATAATCACTGCTTACAAATAAAATGAAATGAGAAAGAATAATTACTGACAGATTGAAAGTATGGGAAAACGTCTTTAGGCTATTCCAGGAGAAATCCCCTGAAGTACATCATCCAGATCCTCAGCGGAGTTAAAACCTTGAAATACATATCCCCAGCGGATTTAAGTTTCAAAATCCCCATCAGAGTTGAGTTTTCAAACTCCCAATCCCCAGCGGAGCAAAACTTTGAACTACAAACCCTCAATGAAGATGAAACTTTCTTCCCCAAACGGAGTCAAACTTTCAACCTTCAAACACCAGTGGAGACCATCCAGTTTCCTTCAATTTCCCCGGAGAGTCGCTTTAAAACCAGATAATTCCACAGAGAGTTATTTTAAAACCTTCTTCCTCAACGGGGTCAAATTTCCATACACGATCAAATCAGCACATCATTAAGATCCCCAGCAGAGATGAAACTTTGAGCTACCAATCCCCAGCGGAAACCATCCAGTTTTCCCCTGATATCCCCAACAGAACGAAGATTCTCATTCTTGAAGTCCCCAGTAGATTGGCATACAACCCAAACTCCTGATCTCCCCAGCAGTTTAGCTTCTCCCCACAGAGGTTGTCCAAGATTTTGAAATCTCTAGCAGTGGTCAAGGATTTATTTTCCCCGACAATAGTCAAATATTTTATTATCTCCAGCTATCTGGATAATAAAATCTTTGACTGTTGTCAGGGAAAATAAATCCTTGACCACTGTTGGAGATTTCAAAATCTTGGACAACCTCTGTGGGGAGAAGCTAAACTGCTGGGGAGATCAGGAGTTTGGGTTGTATGCCAATTTACTGGGGACTTAAAGAATGAGAATCTTTGTTCTGTTGGGAATATCAGGGGAAAACTGAATGGTTTCTGCTGGGGATTGGTAGCTCAAAGTTTCATCTCCACTGGGGATCTTAATGACGTGCTGATTTGATCGTGTATGGAAATTTGACTCCATTGAGGAAGAAGGTTTTAAAATAACTCTCTGGGGAATTATCTGGTTTTAAAGCGACTATCCAGGGAAATTGGAGGAAACTGGATGGTCTCCACTGGTGTTTGAAGGTTGAAAGTTTGACTCCGTTTGGGGAAGAAAGTTTCATCTTCACTGAGGGTTTGTAGTTTAAAGGTTTGCTCCACTGGGGATTGGGAGTTTGAAAACTCAACTCTGATGGGGATTTTGAAACTTAACTCCGCTGGGGATATGTATTTCAAGGTTTTAACTCCGCTGAGGATCTGGATGATGTACTGTAGGGGATTTCTCCTGGAATAGCCTAAAGACGTTTTCCCATACTTTCAATCTGTCAGTAATTATTCTTTCTCATTTCGTTTTATTTGTAAGCAGTGATTATATTCAAATGCATATGCTCATTTAATAAATCATTGGACATTTCAAATAAAACACAAGTGTAAAAAAGAAAGAAAAGGCAAATAATTTTCTGCACTTTGAAGTATCTTTGTATTAACTTTGTGTAAGTATTTTGTACAAAGGAGACAGACATCCTAGTAAGAGAATGTTGCCATAAAAATGAGAAAAAATTTATACAAAGAAAGATGTCTATGTGCAAAAATTCCATGGGGTTCCCATTCTGCTATAGCCTTCATAACTCTGGATATCTTGTCCATTCGTTGCTTCGTCCGACGATGGTTGAGTTGATCAGAAGCCTGGAGTTTGTCTGTGAAGATTTTGCTTCCCTATTTGACATTCACCACAAATTTTTCCTTCCTCAATTCTTAGCTTGGGAATACTTCTGACTGCTTCCTTTGACAAGGCTTTCTTGATACCTTTTAGGTGTAAATGGCTAAGTTTTTTATGACATAAATTCACTTCAAATTTTTTTTACATCAAGCATGTGTAGAAGTAATTTGTTTCTTGAGGAATCCACAAGTAACAATTATCTTTTGATTTGGCTCCCTTCATGATAACTTTATTCTTCTCATTTGTTATCAGACATTCAAATGTAGTAAAGTTAACTTTGAGACCTTGGTCACACAGTTCAATAATACTTATTAAATTAGCAGTCAGCCCCTTAACAAATAGCATATCATCAAGATTAGGCTGTCATGTATAGTCCAACTTTCTAACACCATTTATTTCACCTTTTGATCCATCTCCAAAAGTGACATAGTTAGTGAAATATGATTTAATATCCACCAAAAATTTCTTGACACCAGTCATGTGTCTAGAACAACCACTATCAAAATATTAATCATCTCTTGTAGAACCTCTAAGAGAGGTGTGAGCTATGAGTCCACAAGTTTCATTTTTGGGAATCCTCTTAGACTTTGCTTTAGCATCATCATGTTTTCTTCTGTGATGTGTAACAGAATTGGGATAGACATACAACATGTAGAAAAAGGGTTCTAAATGACCAAACCTTCCACAATAATGACATCTCCACTACTGATTCCTGCCTCCATTGTACTTCTTCTAATGTCTCTGTTGACGTTGGGACATGTGATTCAACATCTTATGCTCTTGTTTCTTATTTGGAGGTACACACTTAACTTCAAGACTTCCTCCTTTGTTCTTTACAGCTTGATTACCATCACCAAGGCCTTTAATATTTCCAGCATTCTTCCTAGTTTGAAGAATCTCATCAAGAACAGTAGAGCCATTATTTAACATTCTTACAGATTTAGTCATATTGTCAAGTTTTGAATTGAGCAATACAACCTTCTCCTTCATATAAAAAATGATGGATAAATGCTCTACTTTCTCATCATGTAGTTAAGAAATAACTTTATTTTGTTCTTCTCCCAGTTGACACACTTCTTCACTTTTGAGGCACAACTCCTTGTAAGAGGCAGCAAGTTTCTCAAAAGTAAGTTCTCCACCATCTGATTCATCACCAGAGTCATAAATTCCGGTCAAGGCAGACACTTGCTTGACATATTTCTCTTCATGATCACTTTCAGAATCTTTCTTCAACCATGACACAGACAAGCCTTTCTTCTGCTTCTTAAGATATGTGGGACACTCAAATGTGTCAAAACCTTTCACATTTATGACATTGAAATCTTCTTCCTTGGATAGGTTTGTCATCAGTTCAGGCCCTTCTACCAAAATCTTGGTTTTTGTTAATGTCGAATGACATGTTCCTGGCATTTGTTCTGGACATCCTCAACACTTTGTTAAATTGGCTTCCCATTAACACAAGATCATTAAATATCCCTTATGTATTCGTCACATTCATCTTCTAAGTCTTCAACACTAGAGGAAAAGGCTAGGCTCTTCTTCTTTTAAAATTTTTCATTGATCCCTAATTCAAAGGTCTACAGATACCCCATAAGCTCACCAACCTTCAGATTGTTTATATCTTGTGTTTCTTTAATGGCAGTCACCTTCATGTCAAACCTCTTTGGAAGAGATCTGAGAATCTTTCTCACAAACTTGACTTCTAACATCTTCTCCCCCAAGGCACTTGAGACATTGACTATCTTAATAATATTCATGTGAAAGCCAAGAATACTCTTATCCCCCTTCATTCTTAAGTTCTCAAACTTGGTAGTTAGAAATTAAAGTCTTAACATCTTCACCTTAGAGGTTCCTTCATGAGCAGTCTTCAGAACTCTCAAGCTTCTTTAGCAACAGTACAATTCCTTATCAGTTTGAATATGTTATTGTCCACTCCATTGAATAGAGAATTCAATGCTTTGGAGTTTCCCTCTGCTAACTTGTCATCTTTATCATTTCAGTCTTCCTTAGCCTTCAACACATCAGTAGTCTTCCCATCCTTATCTTTAGCCATTGGTGGATCCCATCCTTTGACAACAGATTTCCAAGCTTTGTTGTCCATGGATTTGATAAGAGCCACCATATGAGCTTTCCAATAGTCATAAATGGTTCCATCAAGGATGGGTGGTTTGTTCATAAATCCTCATTCCTTATTTATTGTACCGTAAAGTATCTTCCCTGAATCTCACCCAGATACAGAGAAGGATGCCTGCTCTGATACCAATTTAAATTCAGGTATTCATATCTCAGATGTCCTAAGATATTTCGAGACACTAATCTCTGAATATAAACACAATGACAAGGTATAATAATTTAAACAGTGCAGAAAATAAGAGAACCCACAAAATTATTAACACGGTTCAGTGTACAATAACACCTACTCTAAGGGCTACCAAGCCAGGGAGGAAGTCCACTATAATAGTATTAATTCGAAGCTAAACTCCCATGTTTACAACTTCTCACTTAATCACTACATGTGCTTACTTCTACCTAAGACTCGCCTAGGTATGAGACCATTCTTATTTCCCTTTCAACCACAAACAGTGATAAGAACACAATTCAAAAGAGTTAGAAGATAAACTTCAAACACACACAATCACTCAATACCTATAAGCTTAAGAGTGATTGAAAATACTTACAACTCAATAAGAGACAATCCTACTCTTTTATCAAAGTGATATTAGAGAGACTCACAATTAACAAAACAGTCCTAATACATTCACTAAGACTCGGTGTTCAATCAACACATAAGACGACCAAAATCACATTCTACAATGCTACAAAATACACTATAGTGCCACCCTTAATTAGGTTTGTGTCCTTCTATTAAAGTAATCTTCTAGACTGGACTGGGCTTAAAAAATGCAGCAAATCAGCTGCTAAAAATCTGCAAAAACTTATGCATAAAAATAAGACTTCAATTATTATTTTCCTAAATTATCTCCATAATTAAAAACTAAGAATACTCCTTGAATTCAGCTTGAATCTCTTAACTCTTAAACTATGCGCCACATAGGATAGCATAATGTTCTCAGAATATTATGCCTTGTAATAAACTAAAAGCATCCAAATGTCATATTATACACAGTCACGATGTTGAATGAATCTACATAGGACATCTTGTTCAACATGTTTCTTCAGTTGATAGAACATCTTATTTCAACATGTTTATGCTAAGTTAGTTTTACCAAACATAATGTCAATCACAAAAATAGAGAATTAACATACTTATTTCGACTTTGTTAAATACTCTTAATTTATAACTTTATATATGTCATTTTCTGCATAAACATTGTACTGTTTAATCATCATAGCATACCTTTTGACTAATTTATCTAAGCATCACTAAAAAAACAAAATTTACTGTCTGGATTGGGTACAGAAATGTATCTCCGGATTTTGTCTGGTGAGAATACGGAGATGCATCGCCAGAACAATCTACTCCCCCGTCTCATATTATAAGCAATTTTTATTTTTTAAATTCATTAAATAATTAGTGTATCCGGTCAGCATATAAACCAAATATATTAATTATTCAATAAATTTAAAAAGTGAAATTTTCTTATAATATGAGACAGAAAATATAACAAAAAGAGACGTTTCAGAGAATGATTCATGACGTATAGATATAATTAATCCATAGATATATTTTCGGATTAAATTTTGAAAAATATATTCGATGTGCTTCAATTTTAACATTTTGGCAAATAAAAGAAGGACCAAAGATACATTTCTAAAATTTGAAAAACAATTTTAAATTTTCATAAAATACTTTTTCAAACACGTAGGAAATACTAAGAAATTCCAACAAAAAAAAACAACCAATAAACTTGCTAGACCCAATGTATTTTGTTAACTAACTTTCATAGGCATAAAAATAGAATATGATTATAATAATCAATATAAATGATGTAATTATGATATTACTAGAAAGAGAAAATATAACACGTTTGTGAATGAAGAAACAAAGATATCTTAAGTTAATAATAATAAGAAATATTTAAGATCGATATAAGTTTGTGAAATAGTTTAACTTAAATTTCAGTTTAAGTTCGCCACAAAACTTTGTTTAAGCTCAAATTATATTCATTATAAGTTTGTGAATAATTCGATTCAATCTTTAAGGTTTAGCTAGTTTATTTCACAGATTTAAAATTTATTTTTTAAAGTATTTTTTTATAATATATTTAATATTTTAAATAAATATTTTTTAAAAATAAAAAATATAGAAATAAAATAAAAATGATGTCTTTTACATTATTTTAGTAAAAACGTAATTTATATGATATTAATTTTAACTATATAATCATTTTTAAAATATTTTGCTCACTTGAAAATATTAATTATCATTAAAACCGTCGTATCAAAATAAAATGTTAAGATTTAAAGTAAATATTTAAATCTACTCTTAAAAATAATATAATACATCTTATATATAATTGAATTGACTCATTTAAATCATAAATCTAATTCAATCATTTAATTTTCGAATCAAATTTTAAATTATTTTCGAGTTGGTTCGGTTTATTGCCAACTCTAAAGTTAATTGAATTTTTTTAGAAATTTTAGAATTTTAAACATATTAAACTGTTTAATGAAATTCATTTTTTTTTGTAGAGAGTATTAGAATTATTTATTGTTAATTTTTTTGTTTATTCTATATAAAACTTAAAAAATTTGAGCTAAATTTAAACTTTGAAAAATAGGAATTAATTTATAATTTTTGAAAATTTAAAAGATTTATTTGTAAAATCTAAAACTTATTAAGAATTAATTTGTAGTTTTGAAACTTTTGAGGTCAATTTACTTTACTTTTTAAACATAATCTGTAAATATAACTCAACCCAGCCCATAAATAAATGGGTTTATTTGATTAAGTTTTGATAGTGTAATTTTGGGTTGGACAATGAAACCAATCTATTAACGTCTGAATGAGTTGGGTAACACATTGGGCCAAACCCTGTCTAATACAATTCGTGTCGTTTAATTCTTTTTAAATTTAACTTAGATAAGATACTTAGTAGATTTCCACATGTTTAACAATTATTCATATTTTTTTAATCCAAACAATGGATTTTAAACAAATCATTTTAAATTTATTTAAAAAATTATTTTCCTTCATCAAAATCATTAATCTAAACATATTCTCGGTTTCCTACATTGATATTGCCCTCATTTGTGTTTTTTTAATTAGTGAAAATACATTGTTTCACCAAAATCTAATCTCAATCGCCCTATTTTAAAATCAATAGACCAATTGACTTACTCCATAGATTAATTAAATGTGTACTTTACATAATCTATGTTTTTTCGGTCGATTGTAGATCTTACACAAACATAATTTATGCATTAGAAAAATTGCGACAATTAACTTAACATTACTAGAAATCATCTATGATTATTGTACTCTTACATGTATTGAGATTCATAGATAAACATCGCAAAGAGTAATAAACATAAAACAACAAGACATATAACATAAAACAATAAAACAACAAGACATATAATGATATAAAAAAATTTATTGACTCTCTAGCTATATGTGAATTTGGACTCTTTAGCTAGATCCGAGAAGAAAGATTTTAAAAAGCATTGTCTGAGTATAAGACAACAGTCAATACCAATGGATGTGAAGCCACAAGAGGGGACACCACACTCCCTCCAATCACCTCATATGAAGAGCTTGATAAATAAACGTCCAGTTCTTGTGCACTCTCCAACGTCGATGATGGGAGAATTGTCCCAGCCATTGAGATGATATTGAAACTTCCTTGAAGGGTTACGATTCTCCCTGTGGGTTGACGGAGCGTGACTTGCTCAATCACTCCTCTTCCATTAAGGACTCGAATAGATCTCCTTCGACGTCGAGCTAATTCAAAGAGAGCATCTACCAAATCGACTCCAACACCGATCTCAATGATGTGAGTAATGTTTGCACTAGACATATTGTAATGAATGGCAATGAAGGATGGTGTTAGTTTTCGATGGTGGTATTGGAGCTTGTGTTTGAAAGTGAAATTACGCTGTCATAAATAGGCAAACCTCTTGAAACGAAAAACAACGGCGCAACAAATTATGTTGACCAAAGTCGTAGTTTCTTCTATACTTTTTATATATTTACGTCGCCCACAGAATTCATTCACTTATTCTTAAAACGATATGATTATCTTTTTGTAATAAATTACGCTGGCCAAAAACGTAAATTATTTTGTATTTTTTATCCTATTTATTAATTTGATTTAGCCTATTCATTTTTATTATTTTATTTGTTTCGATCATAATCAATTATTTTTATTTTGTAATATTAACTTTTAATATAATATACGATATATATTATATCAAATCTATTATATATTAATATTTGTATAGTTTTAATAAAAAATATATTTTGTATAAGCAATTATTCTTATTATGTATGATGCTCATACTTATTACTTTATTTGAATTTTCGGAATCTTTCTTAAAACCATAACTCATAGTAAATTTGAGAGCAAATTTGAAAATGTAATTTCACTTTTTTGATTTATTTAATGGTAAATTTGAATATATAATTTCACATATTTTAGCATTATTTTAGTGTGTGAATTTTGCCATCAGACTCATTAAAAATTCAATTTATTGTTTTTTATACAAACTTAAAAAAATTTAAATTTAATTAAATTATTTAAAATAGTTGTTTATCAATCAACGGCAAAAAAGTAATATCATATATTTTTTTAAATAATGATAGTATAAAAATAAATTATGTTTATTAATTCAGCCTGATTGTCATAAAAAAAAAATCACTTAAAAAAATTTCTATAGTTAAAAAAAAAAAAAAGAGAGAATTTTCTTAACAAATATAAAAATACTTTGAATAAAAAAAACTATTTTGATTACTTTCTCTAAAAAAAGTGATTTCTTTATTTAAAAGAATGGTATTTTCTTTATGGAAAATAACACAAAATAACTTCTATTTTTCCACCTCTAAAAATTAATATCTTAATTATCAAATATCAAAATTACACCTTTTTTCAAATCGTAATAATTATTGGTGGTTGTGGTACAATTAGAACAAAGTATCTTGTGAATGAAAGGGTAGGTTCAAACATTTTAAAAATCCTGTTCGCATTTTAAAAATAAGGCCTTCTATAAATAATAAAAAAGACCAATTGAAAAATAATATTTAACAAAAAAAAAATTGAATATTTATTAAGTAATTTAATTTCTGAACAAGAATTGTTTCTCGGTGTAGTGGCAGGGGTTGAGTAAGACAATTATTTTTGGAATAAGAACGTTACAGAGCAAGCCGATCAAAAGATCCAGACTGAAAATATCAACACACTATGAAATATAATGTGTGCCCACATTAGCATGTTTTCTAATATTGTTATGTAACGTGCCTCTGACACTAATGTTGTGTATTATCTTACAAGTAGTGGTA
This sequence comes from Vicia faba, assembly GCA_948472305.1. Classification (NCBI taxonomy): domain Eukaryota; kingdom Viridiplantae; phylum Streptophyta; class Magnoliopsida; order Fabales; family Fabaceae; genus Vicia; species Vicia faba. The sequence goes on from OX451737.1 coordinate 1,358,840,224, forward strand.
CTATATGAAATGGGCCTCATATGCTTCATTGATTTAGCATAATTGGTCTTTGGGATAAGGGTGACAATAGCATAGTTGACAACATCATACATATAGTTATTTTCAAGCAACTCCAGAACAACTGCAATAAGGTCCTTTTTATGATATTCCAGGCAAACTTGAAAATTTTGGACGTGAAACCATCCATCCCTGGAGCCTTATTGTCACCAATACTCTTTAGGGAAGTGTAAAGTTAATGCTCAGAGATGGGTTAAGTTAAATACACACTCTGGTCATCTTTCAACTGCTTACCTCTTCTAAGCACATTAACATTCACATGTAAAAGGGTATGTTTCTTTGTTCCAACTAAGTCCCCATAAAACCTAAGGATTTCCTTCTCAATATCCTTGAAATCTTTAAGGGTTCTACCCTGATTATCCTCAAGAGTCCAAAGTCTTATTTGTTTATTTTTCTCCTTAACAATAACATGGAAATATGCATTATTGCCATCACCTAACTTTAACCAGTCCCTCTATCTTCAAGAAGAACTTATTCAGTTAATACATCAACTTCCACAAGACCATGGCGTAAGAAACTCTTTGTTTTCTAGATGTACATTCACCAGTCATTAATGGGTTAGCCGCAACACTTGCAATCTTGCCAATACTTTTTTCACCCCAATATGCCATAGGAAGTTGAGGTAACATAATCCAGATTTGGATGATACAGATCATATCATCTTTCAGGGTAAAATCTGGGCTCCATTCATGTAAGAACCTGAGTTTACGATATATGGTATAAGGTCTTCTTCTAAGAACATCACCACAATCGGATTTTGTTTTGAATCTGATAATGAAATATCCCTCTTCATTATAGTAGAGTTCTCGTGGGGTAACAAAATTCCATGTGTTTGTCATAAATTTCTTCATCCCATTCACCGATAGGTCTCCCCCAAAGTTTCATATCAGCTTCGCTTTCTTCCTTTTTAATGTCTTCTTCTAAATCGTTCTTGCTGACTATGTCTTCTCCTTATTTCAATATCTTCGAAGATTCTCCTACTAGATGGACAACTGAGTAAGGTGATAACACTTTCATTGTCACTGGAGGGGTTGTAGCCGCCTGTTTCGGCGCCCCACTACGTCATCTCCCCCATGCCCTAATTCCAATTCTGATTCTTTCTTGCCCGTGTGCAGAAACTGAATAAGACCCTCATACATCACATTACTAGCCAACAATTTGGCTTTTACATTTTAAGTGGACCTATCGAATCACCGGTATAATCCGATTTTGGTTCAGTTCTAACCTCAAGTAATTTTAACTCCTTTCTTCTGATAGCAACCCTCACTACAAAATAAGTTGTGTTTTGCCACGTGAATCCCACATCGCTAACACCAAAATCACGTCACAACTTCATTTTTGCCACCTTAAGAAACACGTCGCTGGAGAGCGCGTGGCAATGTTGTTGCGGCGTAGAAAACATGTCACAATGTTGCCACGTGAAATTCACGCCGCAACAAACTTTATAGGGTCAAAGGAATTCAGAACAGAGCAGAGGTCAGAGCAGGTTTTATATTTACTTTTACGTTTGGTGTTGCGGCGTTTTTTCATGTCACTAATTAGTGACGTGGAAAACACGCCACAACTTGTTTTTTTATTTAAAATAAATTATTTTCTGTTTTAAATATATTAATTCTGATATAATAATTAATATTATTTTTTGTTTCATTAAATTTATAAATAAAATATTATAATTTATTTATTAAATACAATATTATAAATCAAATTATCAAAAATAAAACTAAATATATCAAAATGTATAAATTAATATACTTAATATTAAAAATTTAATAAACTAAAATTTAAATTTAATATTTTTAAATATACAATATGATTATAAATTTATATTACACAAATAAAAAACTAAATAGAAAATAAAAATAAAACTAAGCAGAAGGATCATTCGAGTCGTCGGAAAAGTCGCGAAGAAAGTCATCATTATTTTGGTGGTTATTATTTTGGCCATCACTGTTGGGATTTCTACCAAATGCTTGCATAAATTGTCGCATTTGCTCCTCTATATCAGCCTGCCTCTTCGCCATTGCCCCCATTTCTCTATTATGTTCACCCCCCATTGCCTCCATTTATGCCTTCAATGCAGCCTCACGTTCTTCGAACTCGCGTCTAGCCAATTGTCTTACCAGTTCTAACTGATCTGGTGTCAAATTTGTTTGACGTGACCCTCATTCACCGTCCGCAGCTCTCTGATACAGATTTCTATCCCCACTCCTCAAGATGCCCGCCAAATTTCCACCACAAAAAAACACCCGTTAGGCCCCTTTCTCCCAACAACTTGACTCAAAATATAGAAATCCACATCTGGATGAACCGGTTTTCCCGGAGGAGGAGTATACTGAGGATTATGGGTCAGAAATTCTACAAGCAAGACCTGATAATCCTCCTACACATACAATAAAAAAATCAAGTTAAATATATAAGTAAAATTAATGAAATTAAATTAAATAAAAAAATAATAAAAAACAAATAGCCACGTGATTGTAACGCCACAACTTATCAGTTGCCACTCAATTTTCCCGCCACAATATCTCACTTGCTACGTGAAAATCACGTCACAAAATTGCTTTAAAAAAATATAAACATAAATTTACTTACCAGGGCTTTTTTTGTACGCTCGTCAATAAATCTTCCTGATTTCTTTGTCCGAGTTTCGGTAACCAGCTCAGTCATCAATGGTTGTCTCCTCAAACGCTTAGCCTAAATAAAAAAATTAACTTAAATTAATAATATACGTTATAAATCCAAATATGACTTTAAAAAGTGGTAATAATTACCATACGTCGAGCATGCTCAGCAGTACTAATACTTCCAACAGCATTAAGGCAACCCCCTTTTTTCGATGCCCTCATCTTTTTTGCATTTTCAGATTTAGCCTTAAATTCATCTGATTCCCAATACTTAAGAAGTTTTTCAAAAACTTCTTTGCCTATCCATTTGGGACGAATGCCCAAAAGTTGCCAATTCTCTCTAACACGTCGTAGCATGTCAGAAAGTCGTCTTGAACTCCTGTCAATTTTTTTTTTTTACTTTGTTATGGTTCAGTGGATCCCAAACACATTTCGCCTGCAATGTTGTATGACATTAAAATAAATAGTTAGATAAATTATAACAATAATGAAAAGGTCATTTAAATAAAAATAACTTAAGAAATAAATTAATTATACCTTAAATTGCTTAAACCATTCGTCTTTATCGGAAACTTCTCTAAAACTCTTCAAAAAATTTGTATAATTCTGCTGAATTATATAATTTATAACCCTAGCAGCAGTCCGACTCGGCCCGAAACTAAAACAACAATAATTGAATTAGCATAATTAAGTATATAAAGTTATATTAAAAATGGAAATGTGTACTTATAAATAAAAATCAATAAATAAGAAACTTACGAGTTCCCTTCAGGCGAAATCCAAAATCTCTCATCAATGGTATGAATCTCACTCGAATCATCATCCCCTCGAAGATCTCTCCCATCTATCTGATCATCGCCCACACCAAGATCGTCATCATTCGACTTTGCATGATCATCGGATGCAGGTACATGTGTGGGATGTGGGGTGCGACCAGTCTGTGTGGGTCGTGAATAGGTGGATCCTCCAGGCTGCTGGATGGATTGGGGCATCTGTGTAGGAAGTGGGGTGCTGGATCCTCCAGACTGCTGCACGAATGAGGGTATCTGTGTGGGAAATGGAAAACTGTGCTGGAAGGATGAGGGCATATGTGTCTGCTGGAATGGTAAACCAGGTGGGGCCCCAAATGGACTAATAAAACATGGACTCCCAGATGGGAACTGAAGAGGACTCTGAGAGGATAGTAATGGCGTAAATGGCATAGTATTGTCCATGGACATATGATAAACCTGACTCTGCAGGGGAGGACACGTGGCTGAGTGAGATGACTGGCATACTACTACCCTTGGACGCCTGGGCTTCCTACCACTATCACTAGGACCTTTACCCTTATTATCCTTGGGTGGCATTTTTACCTATTTATAGAAAATACAAGTTAACATATAATATATTTGAAAAGCACATTTCTCATGAATACATATTCATTAATGAAGATGTGAAAAACACAAGAATGGGGGTTGAATTGAAAACTTAGATCAAAACAGCTTAATGACACAATGTTTTTATCCTGGTTCGTTTGATCTCAAACTACTCCAGTCCACCTGTCAAGGTGATTTCGCCTCTCTCCAACGAGGTCTTAATCCACTAATCTCAAAAGATTACAACATCTACTTTAACAACTGTTAAAGTCTTCTTGAGTACAACCACAAACCGGTTAATCTCAAGGAAATCTTTTACAAATAATTGAATAGGAATGTGTTGTTGTTTTCTAACAAAACATTTTATCACAACTGTGATAATTACACAAATTAAGCTTAGAATAAAATAAATTTGCTAGAGCTTGAATATGCGTGGTTTTGGAATTCTCTGCAAATTTTATGTGTGCGTACGTACGTGCTTCTTTCACAAGCAGACTTGTTTATATAGGCAAGGCAAAGACGTTGTCCATAAAGCAAGTTTAATGTTAGTAACACACTTTCCTTTTGTAGAAGATCTTGTCTGAAGAAAGCCATTGGCATTAATTCTTTCTTGAATGAACAGTAACGCTTCAGAGTCTTATTTCCTTAACTGCTGATGACGCTTCAGAATATTGATGACTTGGTTGATATGTATTTGTTCAGAATCAGAGTTTGTTGTCATTAAGTGCAGGTTCTGGTCACCAATCTTCAGCGTATGATCTGACTTCTTCAGCATGAAATTCTTTATTGCTTATCTTCTGATGATGATCCCATCAGAACTTCTGCATATACAAAACATAATTTTAAGGAGCATATTTGTTCTTTGTATATATTTCTTTGTATTTATTTATTCTTTGTATTTGTTATCATTAAAACTTTAACCAAGGGTTGTAGAATCAAACTATGTTCTAACAATCTCCCCCTTTTTGATGATGACAAAAACCAGATTTTTCAATTAAAAATAAAGAATAAAAAGTATAGAATTAAGAAGAAAAACTCCCCCTGAGTTGATTACTTCCCTTTAATTCCATGAGTCTTTGAGCATCAGAATTTAACTGCGTCTTTCATCAGAGTTTTGTACCTGTTCAAGCTTTTCAGAAGAAAGAAATTAAGTAGTTCAGAATGTTTGAGACTTATGTCTCAGTAAACCGTTATTGAAAATATCTTATTCTTTCTCCCCCTTTTTGTCAGTTATCAAAAAGAACATATAATCAGAGCTAAAAAAGGGTTTATATTAAAAATAAGTAGCAATGATACGAAGTTCAGAACATCAACAATGTAGAACAAATATTACAGATAAACAAATTTTAAAAACAAAAGAGAAATCTAAGAGGGAGGAGGAAGGCGTGTGAAGAGTTCTGAACGGTTCTTCATATTGTTCCATAGAATCATTTCTCTGAGAACTGGTATTTAGGACGCTTGAGAAAGCCGTGTTCACACAAGAAATTTGAGAAGAAAATGAAAAGGTTTTGAAGGTACGAACAGAAAATACTTAGAGTGTATTGAGAGAGTAAAAGTGAAAGAGTGTGAAGAGTGAAATTTGTGTTTAAATAGATTTTTGAAAACATAAACTGCGAGAGAAATAATTAGTAATGATTATTTGCATTAATGACAGCTGATTTTAGGGGATTCATAAAAGATATTGGAACGGTTACCTATGACATGCGTCTCAATGCACCCAATCAGCGCTTTTGACCTTTCAGAAAAGTGAACGCGTGTTCAGCCTCAGAAGGTAGCTGATGAATGGATGACAATTGTTTGCTTACGTGAATAGCATACTTCTATCCTTGAAATGAAACACTCAGATCTTCATGGATAGATTCTGATACAATATGTACTTCTAAAAATCTGAAGGAAGGTTGATCAGTGGTTCACAGAAAAGAAAACTAAAATTTTGAAGGTTAAGATATGTAAATAAAACAGTTTATTCTAGGCAAAGCTTCATGCTGAGATGTTTCAGAATGAAGTTAAACCTATCTTCAGAAAGAGGTTTTGTAAAGACATCAGCCCATTGATGGTCTGTGTCAATGAATTTTAAATTGAGAATCCCTTTCTAAATATAGTCCCTAATAAAATGATGTTTTATTTCTATATGCTTTCCCTAGAATGCAAAATAGGATTTTTACTGAGACAAATAGCAGAAGTATTGTCACAGAGGATAGGGATGTTACTCTCAAAGATATTGAAGTCCTCAAGTTGACTTTTCATCCAGAGCATTTGCGTACTGCATCCAGCTGCTGCTATGTATTCAGCTTCTGCTATTGATAGAGCAATTGTGGATTGTCTTTTGCTGGACCATGAGATCAGATTTTCTCCCAGAAACTGGCAGCTTCCAGAAGTTCTTTTACGTTCTACTCTGTCTCCAGCAAAATCAGCATCACAGTATCCTACTAAGCTGTAATCATTTGATTTTCTATAAAACAAACCCAGATTAGCAGTACCTTTCAGATACTTGAAAATTCGCTTAACTGTTGTTAAGTGAGATTCTCTAGGATCTGATTGGAATCTAGCACAAATGCAAACACTGAATAGAATGTCAGACCTTGAAGCCGTCAGATACAGAAGAGAACCAATCATACCTCTGTAGACCTTTTGTTCTACCTTTTTACTTACCTCTTCTTTTTCCAGAATGCACGTGGGATGCATTGGAATCCTTGATGGCTTACATTCTGAGAGATCAAATTTATTCAGAAGTTCTCTGACATATTTGCTCTGATGAATGTAAGTTCCTTCTAGAGTTTGATTAGTCTGAATGCCCAGAAAGAATTTTAGTTCCCCCATTAGGTTCATCTCAAACTCTGCCTGCATACATTTAGCAAACTCTCTTCCCAGAGAGGGTTTAGTGGATCCAAATATGATGTCATCAACATAAATTTGACATACTAAAATGTCATTCTTAACTGTCTTACAGAACAAGGTTGTGTCCACTTTCCCTCTGGTGAATTCCTTTTCTAACAGGAAGTTACTTAGTCTTTCATACCAAGCTCTGGGAGCTTGTTTCAGACCATAGAGTGACTTCTTTAGTTTGAAAACATATTCTGGATTTTTGGAACTTTCAAAACCAGGGGGTTGGTGCACATATACCTCTTCTTTTATATAGCCATTTAAGAATGCACTTTTGACATCCATCTGATACAGAGTGATGCCTTTATTAGCAGCAAATGATATTAAAAGTCTGATAGATTCTAACCTGGCGACTGGAGCAAAGGTTTCTGTATAGTCTATCCCCTCTTGCTGACTATAACCTTGTGCTACCAGTCGTGCTTGGTTTCTGATGACTTCACCTTGTTCGTTCAATTTGTTTCTGAACACCCATTTTGTACCAATAACGTTGAATCCTTTTGGTTTGGGAACCAGATCCCATACGTCATTTCTGGTGAATTGATTTAGCTCCTCTTGCATTGCCAGAATCCAGTCATTGTCCAGAAGTGCTTCTTCAATTGTTGTTGGTTCAATAAGAGAAACCAGTCCCATGAGGGATTCTTCAGAGTTTCTGAAAGTAGATCTTGTTCTGATTGGATCTTCCTTCCTTCCCAAAATTGTATCTTCTGGGTGATCAATGCTGCTTCTGGATGGTCTTTTTTGAAGTTGATCAACAGAAGGTGCTGGATTGCTTGTAGCAACTCTTTCTGCTGTTGAGGGAGTGACTCTGTTGAGAGCCTCTGATGGGTTGTCTTCAGTACCTATGAGTTCAACTTCCATACCTGCAAGGGATTCATTCTGCTTTGACTTTTGAGAGTCAAGCTTATCATCAAACCGAACACTGATTGACTCTTCAACAATCTGTGTTTCTGTATTGTATACTCTGTACCCTCTTGAGCGTTCAGAGTATCCTAACATAATACACTTTTGTGCTTTAGAGTCAAACTTGTTCAAATAATTTTTTGTATTCAAAATAAAACATGTACATCCAAATGGATGGAAATAAGAAATGTTGGGCTTTCTGTTCTTCCACAATTCATATGGAGTCTTTTCCAGAATAAGTCTTATGGAGATTCTATTCTGAATGTAACACGCTGTGTTTACTGCCTCTGCCCAGAAGATCTTAGCAACGTTGGTCTCGTTGATCATGGTTCTGGCCATTTCTTGCAATGTTTTGTTCTTTCGTTCTACAACTCCATTTTGCTGGGGAGTTCTAGGACAAGAGAAATCATGCAGAATGCCTTTTTCATTAAAGAATAATTCAAAATCTTTATTTTCAAATTCTCCACCATGATCACTTCTGACTTTGACGATTCTAAGATATTTTTCATTCTGAACTTGGTTGCAGAAGGTAACAAACACAGAGTGTAACTCGTCCTTGTGTCTTAAGAACTTTACCCATGTCCATCTGCTATAGTCATCTACGATTACTAACCCATACTTCTTGCCACTGAATGAAGCAGTTTTTACTGGTCCAAATAAGTCAATGTGCAGAAGTTCTAATGGCTTAGAGGTGGAAACCACATTTTTGGATTTGAAAGCGGGTTTTGCAAACTTGCCTTTCTGACATGCTTCACACAGAGCATCTGAATTGAACTTCAAGTTATGAAGTCCTCTGACTAGATTGAGTTTGGTAATCTGAGATATCCTTCTCATACTAACATGCCCCAATCTTCTGTACCAGATCCATTGCCCGTTGTTAACAGACAGTAGACATTTTACATTCTGACTTTTCAGTTCAGAAAGTTTGATTTTATAAATGTTGTTTTTCCTCTTTCCATTAAATAGGATAGTCCCATCTTTCTGACTAACAGCTTTGCATGAATTTTGATTGAAGATTATATCATAACCGTTATCACTTAATTGACTTATGGATAACAGGTTATGCATTAATCCATCAACTAATAAAACATTACTTATAGAGGGAATATTTCCATTACTTACTGTTCTAGAGCCAATGATCTTTCCTCTCTGAATGCCTCCAAAGCCTACGTGGCCTCCAGACTTAAGTTCTAGGCTTTGGAACATATGCCTTCTTCCCGTCATATGTCGTGAGCAGCCAGAGTCCAGGTACCATGATTGGTGTCTTTGCTTTGCTGCTAAAGATATCTGCCACATGTATTATTTTATCCTTAGGTACCCACATTTTCTTGGGTCCTGATTTGTTAGTGTGATACGGTGGGAGAACTGACTTAAGGTTTTGCGTTTGTGTTCGCAAATGTTTCGGTTTAGCAAGAGTCGCCACCGACTTTTTATTTTATCCTAAGGAAAGGTCAAAAAGCATAGGAAAGACCTTTGAGATGTTTTCTTGGGTTCGGGGAGTAGATTATAGAAAGGGAAGGTATTAGCACCCTTTCTATCCATGGTTATCTATGGGATCTTAGTTACTTGTTTAGATCACTTGCTTTGCTTTTCAATTGTTTGAAATGGTGTTTTGTGTGTGGTTTTGAAATATGTTTTGAAAAGAGGCCATCATTGTGGCAACCTTTGTAATGATTCTTGTTTGAATGTATACAAAGGTGTTTTTGTCTTTTGAAAAGTTTTCAATGTTTGAAAGTAGGGTTTTGAAATTGTGTTGTGAAGTGTGTTTTGAAAATAGCAAGGATGTTTTTGCAAGCTTTTGATCAAGCAACTAAGAGCTATCTACCCTATTTTACTCAAAGATCTTTCTTGTGTTTTTAACCCTTTTAACAGTGTTGTTTCACCATTGTATTTGGTGAACAACCTTGTGTTAGGATATTAAACGGGACAGGCACGAGTCATCATATAGACCATGATAGCAATGGCGCCAAGTATTTTTGGCAATTTTCTTAAGGGACTTGATCATTTTTGTTTAGGCAACTCAGATAGCGTCATCGAGGGACTATGATCTTTTGTTTTGTTTTTGTTTTGCCAAAGCACTTAACATGCATACCATGGCCCATTTTTGAAGGCAACAAGTGGATTGTAACCCAAGGGGTGCAAGTGTGCATTGTGTTTGTTTTTTCATACATTTTTGTCTTTGATTAGGTCAAACTATTTGTTGGTTTTGATTTTGCATACAAACCCTAATTCTCTAATCATGGCATAATTGAAAGCATTAAGTGCGTAAAAATAAATCTAAGCTATTACAATTTTGATATAGGGAGGGGGGTACAATTTTGATGAGAGGATTATTTTGCAAGAAATAAAAAATCCTAATTTACTATTACATCCAAATTGAATTCTTTGTGCAAATAAATAAATGGACAATATTTAATTAAACAAGATAAATGAATATTAAATAAAATGTATTATGCAAAAAAAGAATTTTTATTTGTTCATGTATGCAAAAGTATTTTTTAATGTAAAAAGTATAAAGAAATAAATAAAAGATTAATTTTATTTGTTTTAGGGTAAAACCCTAATTTCTTTAAGAAAATAAATATAATATATTATTTATGTACAAAAATATATTAATATGTGTAAAAAATGAAATATATCTAAAAAAGGTATTTTTTAGTATAAATAATAATAAAAATAAAAATGTAATACTTTTGTATTTTTATTCTATATTTTTAATATATATATTAAATATATTAAATATGTATAAAATAAGATAAAATATTTATAAAAATAAAATATATTCAAGAAAATATTTTCAATATGAATAAAAATAAGAAATGAAAATAAAAATATTTATTACATTATGTTTATATTTTAACAAATAAGAAAAAGGTATTAAAAGTGTTTTAATATTAGAAATAATTAAAATAAATACCAAATAAATAAAAAAAATTATGAAAATATTTTTTAAGCATTTTTTATGGTTGGAAATAAAATAATAAAGTCAGAAATGAAATTAAACATGCAAAAATATCAAAATACAAGAAAATGGGTCAGGGGGTGTGAAACTGAAAATGGGGGGTGCCAAAAGTAGGAAATAGCCAGGCCCAACCCGGCTACTTCATCTTCAACCTTCGTCCAACAGAAACACGCGCGTGCTTAGTTCAAACTCGTATCTCCTGTTCCAGTGCTTAAAACACAAAAACTTGTAACATGAAAATTGTAGAGCATAATCGCACGATTCCAACCATATAGAAAATTTAATCTAACTCTCAAAGACCAGAGAGAATTTCTCTGGCCCTAATTTCTAACCTAGTTTTTTCAGAAAGTTCATGGATGAAATTCTCTTAGCACGTTTACTATAAATGAAAACTGAGCATATGTATAGTTTCAGGGCAATGAGTACTACATCTTTCATTCATAAACCTAAGGCTAAATGTTCCTAAATAGAGAGATAGAAGTTCATGAAAAAACCTGTTTCAGTTGGATTCGAGTTGGATAATGCAACAACTTTCAGTGAGGCCTGAGGTTCTTTTGAGCTTGCTTGATGTTCCCTGAACCTTTCCCAATGCTTAGTTTGTTTTGAAATGGCCTGAATCAACCTCTAGAAGTCAACCTGCATAAGTTTGAAACAGAAATGGTGAACACTGTAAATGGAGTTACAGTTGGCAATGGAGGTTTGGGACAGCTTGGGTGAGTTGAATGGAAGGTATTGGAACTGATTGCAAGCAAAACGCACGAGTGGAATGTGATTTGGCTTGTGATTTGCAGGTCCTGCCCTGTTTTGCAAGAAAAATGTGGTTTTTGTGTATAAGGGTGCTTTAGAGGTGAAAGGCTCGTGTTTCTGACCTTAGGCAATGTATCAAACTTGTTTCAAATGTTGGCTTGAGTTGATTTTATCAGATGCACAAGATATGGACTTTTGGCACAATGACTTGTTTTGAAAGAAAAGTGTGAAGTGAAATGAGATAGGCCAGTACAGGCTATTTCCAAGCATGCACAAGTTCCTTTTACCTTTGCCTGAGTTTGTGGAACTTGTTTGCTGCAAAGAAAGAAGTCCAAGGCTCAAGAAAAGTAATTTGACATAAAGTTACCTTTATGAAAATGGAAGTGCCATCTTTATGCCCAAAATGGAATTATTCATTGTGCCAAGCTCTAATGATCAGAATAACACCAATGTCCAATGTATTTGCATTCAATTTTTGAGTGTAAATTGGTTTAGAGGCCTGTAATTAAGTACAAAGCTAGTTTGGTCAGATTTTGCAAGTTGTATGAACATGTATTAGCCATGGTTACAAAGTGAGTTTTTGCCAACTTCAAGCACTCGATTCTCCCTAACCACAAAGGTGTTTGAGGAATTATTTGAAAATTTGGAAATATTGTAACATGTACTATAATCCATCTTTGAAATGCAACTTGAGACTACAAGTGGAACTATGTGAAAAATGGCCAAGAAGATGGGTCAAAATCCTGCCTAAATTAGGGCAAAATTTCTCTAAGTTAAAAGTTTTAGGGACCCTTGTTCCAAAAATCATAACTTGAGATCCAAGCTTCTTTTGAGAAAACTTTGTGAATCAAAGTTGTAGACTTTGTGATGGAATACAACTTTCATGTTGTAAGTTTTGTTTGAATCCATTTGCATCTTGGTGAAAATATGGGACAAAGTTAGGAAAAATTAAGAAAATTTCATAACTTAGAAAATTTCTAAGTTATGAAAATTTTCAATTTCAAACCCTAATTTGTAATTTTGGGTTTCTTGAACAAGTTTCATAATTTTAAACATCTTGATGAAATATTACCCTTGGCACTTGATTTTGAGCAAAAAGTCAAAGTTTGACTTTTCAGTGTACAGTTAGATTTTGATTAGTTGACTGAAAAATTCATCTGCCAATCCTATGCATTTGAGATCTTTTGAACTTGTTGAATGGATCAAGATAATGTAATTTAGTCCTCGAGTCCATGGTTGAGCTTGATTTTCCATTGGCTAGGTCAAACAGTCAAAAATTGCCTTTGTACAGTCAAAACCCTAAAAATGACCATTTTGCCCTTTTGGTGATCTGATCAATTTTCTTGTGGAGTTATGGTCCAAACTTGATCAAATGGTTCATATGAGTTCATAATGTTGATGTGGGTCAAAATTCATGAGGTTTGACTGTAAATTGGTCACAGTTGACTTTTTCCCCAATACAATTGATTTCTAGGTCAAGTGTCCAATTGACTGGGCAAAAATTTGATTCAAGGCTTGAAACTTGGTATGGGTAAACTTAGGAGTCCAAAATGAAGTATGAAAGTCAACTTGGGTATTGAATGTCCAAAAATCCCTGTGCAAACGCAAACCCTAATTTCAGGTCAACAGTGCAAGGAGATGTCTTGAGCAAGGCAAACCCTAGCTTGGTCTTGAGTTCCAAGAGTCTTGTGATGAGAAATATTGATAAAATGAGAGGGTAAATTTTGGGGTACAACAGTTTCCCCTATTCAATCTCCTTGAACCTGAAGAGTTAGATTGGCCAGTTTGCCTTTCGTGACTCGAAGGTAAAAGAGGATTGGACACTAGAGTGCCCGTAAATTTGCACTCATCAAGATATTGTTGAGGGAATGGGCTTAAAGATGCCATTTTGAGATGGTAGAATCTTTCTGGAGATGGGCTTAAAGATGCCATCCAAGAATGTTTGTCGAACTGCAATGTTGTAGGTCAAAAGAGTGAGCATCAAAATGGTATCCGTGTCTGGAATGCATTTGAACTGTATATGGAGACTGAGTTTGTATTAGCAAAGGAATGGCGTCCGTGTCTGGAGCATATCTGAGCTGTAACTGTATTTGATCTTTGAATGAATATCAAAATGACTGTCGTGTTTAGAGTGTATCTGTATTATGAATGGGTAACAGAGAAACATCTGTATATGGAGCAACTGTGTGTTGGGGATAAATTCCGAATGAGTGACAGAATGGCAACCGTGTCTGGGGCGTATCTGGATTATATCTGTAGTTAAGATCTGTATGAGTAGCAGAATGACATCCGTGTCTGAAGCGTATCTGAAACTTTAACTGGGATCTGAATAAGTGACAAAATGACTTCTGTGGCGACTACACTGGGGAGAATCAAACTTCTGGTGTAAGGGCCAGAATGGTATCCGTGTTTGGAGCGTATCTGAACTTGAAGTTGATAGTTGAATATGAATGAGAGATAGAATGGTCGCCGTGTCTGGAGCGTATCTAGTCTGTATCAGATTGCTGAAGTCTAAATGAGTAATAAAATGACCACCGTGTCTGGGGTGTATCCGTACTATCTCTGAATAATTGTTAACGATAGCCTTTTAATCTTATCCTGAAAAGGGTAAAATGTTAGCTAAAACACAAAATTATGTTGCATGATATGTATGATACAATGAACTGTGTTTCAACAATGTTTATGATATATGAATGTAATGGATGTGCATGTAAGCTGAGTAGCCGTCTTGCTGAGGAAAATAAATCCTTGATAACTGGAGATAATGAAATCTTTGAATGCTGTCGGAGGAAGTAAATTCCTGACCGATGCTGAGGATTCAAAAACCTTTGATTGTTGAAGATGAGAAATCCTTGCTGACTGCTTGGGGATCTACAAGAGCTTTGACAACTTCTGCGGGAAATGAGAATCCTAGGAAATAATGAAAACTCTGAAGAGCTCTACTGGGGAATTAGAACCTGGGAGGCTTCTGCTTGGAGAAATGGGACCGAGAATCTTCGATCTACTGGGAAATAACTCTGTGGGGAGAATGTTTATTTGGCCGGTGAAATCAGAAGCTTGGGTTGTACGCCAATCTACTGGGGAAGTTGGGGAACACTGAATGGTTCTCACTGGGGATTGATAGTTGGAAATTTGACTTCGCTGGGGAAGAAGGTTTAGAACATTCTGGCTCTGCTAGGGATATGTTTTTTAGGGTTTTAGGGCTCCACTGGGGATCGGGAGTTTAAACTCTGATGGGAATTCTGAAACTTACCTCCGCTGTGGGATAAATTTTAGAACACTCTGGCTCCGCTGGGGATTTTGAGATTTAACTCCGCTAGGGATGTATACTTCGAGGTTTTAGCTTTGTTGAGGATTTGAATGACATATTGCAGGAGATTTCTTCTGGAATAGCACAAAGGATATCTTCCTACACCTTCAACCTATCAGTAATTATCCTTTCTCAATTTCGTTTTATTTGTAAGCAGTGATCATATTCAAATGCATATGCCTATTTAACAAAACATTGGACGTTTTCAAATAAAACATAAGTGTAAAAAAAAGAATGAAAGGCAAGTAAATTTCTGCACTTTGAGGTATCTTTGTATTAACTTCTGTAAGTATCTTTGTACAAAGGAGACAGACATCCTAGTAAGAGAATGTTGTCGTAAGAATTGAGAAAAGTTTTATACAAAAGAAAGATGGCTATGTGTAACAATTTCATGGGGTTCCCATTCTGCTATAGCCTTCACAACTCTAAGTATCTTGTCTATTCGTTGCTTCGTCCGCCGATGATTGGATTGGTCAGAAGCCTGAAGCTTGTTGGTGAAGAGATTGTTCTTAAAGTGATCCGACGAGATATAGTCATACGCTTTAATTCCCTAACTTTTTCCTGGACCGCCCTTTCAGGTTTTCGATCCACCGGGAAACCCTTTTTTGCCCAAGTCGCCCTTTCGGGTTTTCAACTTGCCGGGTGTATAGATTTTTTTGTTTATCCCTAATTTTTGCCTGAACCGCCCTTTCGGGTTTTCGATTCACCGGGATGCCCATTTTTGCCCAAGTCACCCTTTCGGGTTTTCAACTTGTCGGGTCGTTTTATGCGTAGTATCTTTTGACTATGTCTGCATTCACAGGGTGCGGCAAGTCGTCGTCCATGGTGGTCAGAATCATTTCCCCACCAGAAAAGATGCTCTTGATCACAAATGGTCCTTCATAAGTAGGAGTCCACTTGCCCCTAGGGTCACTTTGCGGTAAGATGATCCGCTTGATTACAAGATCTCCGACTCGATATTCCTGACGCTTTACCTTCTTGTTGAAAGCCTTGATCATCCGTTTTTGATACGTCTGACCATGACAAACAGTAGTAAGTCGCTTCTCGTTGATCAAGTTAAGTTGATCAAGTCGGGTCTGAATCCAATCGTCTTCACTCAAACCGGCATCCTTCATAATCCTCAAGGAAGGAATCTGAACTTCCATGGGTAGAACAACTTCCATGCCATATACCAAAGAAAAAGGGGTTGCCCCTGTTGAAGTACGTGTCGTGGTACGATATCCATGCAGAGCAAACGGTAACATCTCATGCCAGTCCTTGTAGGTGACTGTCATCTTTTGAATGATCTTCTTAATATTTTTGTTCGCAGCTTCAACAACACCGTTCATCTTCGGCCGATAGGGAGATAAATTGTGATGATAAATCTTGAAATGCTCGCACAAAGCGGTGATCATAGTGTTGTTCAAATTCGTACCGTTGTCTGTGATGATCCTGTCGGGGATACCATACCGGCATATGAGATTCTGCTTGATGAAGCGGGCAGCCACATTCTTTGTAACGGAGGCTTAGGAAGCGGCTTCGCCCCATTTGGTGAAGTAATCAATAGCCACCAGGATGAAGCGATGTCCATTGGATGCCGTAGGCTTTATCTATCCAATCACGTCAATGCCCCACATTGCGAACGGCCAAGGAGCTGTCAGAACGTTGAGAGGAACAGGAGGAATATGTACTTTGTCGGTGTAGACTTGGCATTTGTGGCAAGTACGGGAATGTTGATGACAATCAGCTTCCATGGTAGACCAGTAGTAGCCTGCCCTTAGAATCTTCTTAGCCATCGTATGTCCGCTCAAGTGGGTGCCGAATGTGCCACTATGTATTTCGGTCATGATCAACTCTGCTTCAACCTTGTCCACACAACGAAGTAGAACACAATCATGGTTGCGCTTATAAAGTATGCCATTGCTTAGGAAGAACTTGGCAGCAAATCTCCTTAAGAAATTTTTATCATTGACTGAAGCTCCTTCAGGATATTCTCTAGTCTGGAGATACCTTTTGATTTCGTGAAACCAGGGTTGTTCCACTACCTCTTCGGTATTTATCTCGTGACAGTGCGCAGGTTCGTCCATTCGCTCGATGGTTATTTGGGGAGCCTCATTATCCCAGTTGAGTTTAAACATGGAAGACATTGTAGCCAGAGCATCTGCTAGCTGATTTTCTTCTCGCGGGAAGTGCTCGAAAGTAATCTGCTCAAAATGAGGCAACAATGTCAGGACATATTCTTTGTATGGGATAAGATTAGGATGTTTAGTGTCCCACTCTCCTTTGACTTGACTGATAACCAAAGCCGAGTCCCCAAATACGACCAAAGATTTGATTCCCAAGTCTATAGCAGTCTTGAGACCAAAGATGCAAGCTTTATATTCAGCCATGTTGTTGGTACAACTGAAGCAAAGTCGGGCAGTAAAGGGTGTATGGCAACCTTCCAGAGAAATGAGTACCGTACCGATACCGCTGCCAAGTGCATTTGAAGCACCATCAAAGTACAGGGTCCATCGGGATCCTTGTTCAGGTCCGTCATATGGTCTGTTACCTTCAATGTTGTCCAATGTCATGATGTCCTCGTCAGGGAAGTCAAATCTCATAGATTGGTAATCTTCGACGGCTTGATGAGCTAGATGGTCAGCTAGTACACTCCCTTTTATAGCTTTTTGGGTAGTATACTGGATATCGTACTCAGTCAGGATCATTTGCCATCTAGCGATTCTTCCAGATAAAGCAGGTTTCTCGAAGATATACTTAATCGGATCCATCTTGGAAATCAGTAAAGTGGTATGAGTCAACATATACCGCCTTAGCCGGTGAGCAGCCCATACCAAAGCGCAACAAGTTTTCTCGAGCAGTGAGTAGTGAGTCTCACAGTCGGTAAACTTTTTGCTAAGGTAATAAATGGCATGCTCTTTTCGGACAGACTCGTCATGTTGGCCTAGTACGTACCCCATTGAGTTATCGAAAACAGTCAGATACATGATTAACGGCCTTCCTTCGACGGGTGGCATCAGGATAGGAGGTTCTAGTAAATACTCCTTGATCTTATCAAAAGCAACTTGACAATTATCGTTCTATTCAACTACCTGATCTTTCTTCAACAGCTTGAAGATTGGCTCACAGGTAGATGTTAGGTGAGATATGAACCTCACAATATAGTTTAAGCATCCCAAGAATCCTCTAACCTCCTTTTCAGTGCGGGGGCAGGCATTTCTTGTATAACCTTTACTTTAGCAGGATCAACCTCAATGCCTTTGTTGCTGACAATAAATCCCAAAAGTTTACCAGACCTGACTCCAAAAGTTCACTTGTTTGGGTTCAGTCTGAGCTTAAACTCCTTCAACCTGACAAACAGCTTTTGCGGATGATCAAGGTGTTCTTCCTCTGTCTGTGATCGGGCTATCATGTCGCCTACATAGACTTCAATCTCATGATGTATCATATCATGAAATAAAGCTACCATGGCGCGTTGATAGGTTGCCCCGACATTCTTCAGTCCGAATGGCATCACTTTGTAGCAGAAGGTACCCCATTGCGTAACAAAAGTAGTTTTCTCCATATCTTTGGGGGCCATTTTGATCTGGTTGTAACCCGAGAATCCATCCATGAAGTAAAATACCTTGTGTTGAGTTGTGTTGTCAACCAAGATGTCAATGTGTGGTAGTGTAAAATCTTCTTTAGGGCTAGCCCTGTTTAAGTCCCGATAGTCCACACACATTATGACTTTGCCGTCCTTCTTAGGTACGGGCACAATGTTAGCAACCCATTGCGGATAGGAAGTAACAGCCAGAAAGCCAGTGTTGAATTGCTTCATTACCTCAGCTTTGATCTTTTCAGACATGTCGGGCCTCATTCGGCGGACCTTTTTCTTGATCGATGGACAATCTTCTCTTGTAGGGAGACGATGAACCACGATATCTGTGTCTAATCCCGACATGTCTTCATAGGACCAGGCGAAGATTTCAACATATTCGTTCAACAACTGCACTAAGCGCTCTTTGACACTTGGTTCCAGGTTAGCACCCACTTTTACCTCTTTCTTGTCTTCCTCGGTTCCCAAGTTGACATTTTCTAGCAACTCTTCATGAGGCAGAATAGCCCTCTCTTCTTGTTGCAAAAGTCTGGCTAACTCTCCCGGCACTTCACAGTCTTCGTCAAATTCGTACTCAGCATGATTGACCAAATCTTCAGAGTCACCGAAGGCTAAAGCAGAATAGTCACCCATGGAATCCGGAGTGGATAGGTACCTGCATCTGTGAGTGTGTGTGTGTGTAAGGGATAGCCATCCTTAAACAAAACAAAATGCAAAAGGAAAGAAAATGAACACAACAGTTTATAGATGAAAACATCCAATGATTCATTAAAGCATGGCATATGATAATAAAGAAAATCAAGCCCTTACAAATGGACCTATATGCCCCGGGCAAGGCATAAGGTAAAAATAGTGTACGAATTGTTTAGTTATTACAGACCAAAATAGGAAATTATTCAAAGATAAATTACTGGTTGATGAAAGTGATGGGAATAAAGTCCTTTGCTTTCCAGTTGCTTAATCCTCCTTCGATGGTTGGAAAGATCCAATCTTCAAAGTTGTCTTCTTCATCATCATCTTCTAAGGCATTAATTCCATGGTGAGTGATTTTTACGGGTGGTCCTCCAGCCTTTGAGCGACGCATAGCTTTCTGGCCAGCAGCAGTAAAACCTAGTCCGAACTTGTCCGTCTTGTGAGGAAAATCAGGCAGTTGCCCCTACACTGTACTCCTTCCTTCTTTGATTACAGCCTCTGTGTCCTTGAGAGATGCCATCCTAGACACAGGCTTGGAAACGATAGGCACATCTGTCATTGTCTTTGCAACTGCGACCTCAGGAGAAACTTCCTCAAAATGTTGGAAAGGCGTTTCTATGAATTCTCCATCCAACTCCACATAACGGAAAGAGTTGAGGTGACTTATCATGTACTCTTCCTCGCCGTGCACCGTTATAATCTTACCCTGAACAGGATACTTTAGCATTTGGTGTAAAGAGGAGGTAACTGCCCCAACATAGTGGATCCACGGCCTTCCCAACAAACACGAATATGAAGGACGGATGTCCATCACATAAAAGGTGGAGTTAAAAACTTTTGTGTCCACTTTGATAGGAATGTTAACCTCTCTGTGAACCATTCTTTTAGACCCATCAAAGGCCCTAACAACGATGTTACTGGGTTTGAGGGTCAATCTTTCACAGTCCAAACGGTCTAACGCTTTCTTCGGCAGCACATTCAAGGATGAACCGGTATCAACTAAGACATGGGTAAGAGTGGTTCCCCTGCATTCAACTGATACATGCAGCACTTCGTTGTGCTTCCTTCCCTTGGGAGTCAAATCAACATCGAAAAAACCAAGACCATTATCGGCAGTAAGGCTGGCCACGCAATCTTGAAACTGGTCAGCCAAAGTTTCTTGGGGCACGTGTGCCGTCTTTAAAAATTTGATCAAGGCCTTAGCATGGGCCTCAGAGCAGAGTAGAAGAGCCAACATGGAGATTTTGGAAGGGGTCTGCCCTAGCTGTTCCACGATGTCGTAGTCGCTCTTTTTGATTATCTTTAAGATTTCTTCCATCTCTTTCTGGGTGGTTTCGGGGATTACCACAGTCTGAGCCTTCATCCTGACAGGCGCTTCTAGTATCCCCTTACCCTTATCGGTAGTATCAACGGATTGTCTAACTTCAGGAGTATCCAATTCTTCAATTATTGGGCCTTGCGCATATGGCTTAACAGGCACAAAAGCTTTCGAGGGTCTGAAGACTGCTCGTGGGGGAACAATCTTCGGAGAAAAAATCCGTCCGCTGCGAGTTATCTTGTTTATTCCCGCAATGTTCCCTATATTAGGTGTTTCATCATCAGAGTTATCTTGGACTGATTCAATCTGTTTGATACCATGATAGAAGATTTCTCCTCTGTAGTTCCATGGTATTATTTTGTTAGATTGATACGGGACAAGCCCCGGCATGGTGATTTTTAATGGCACAAACTTAGGATCAGGCGTAATCTTGACAGGCCTTTTGCAAGCCTTGGGAAGATTGTCGGAGATGGATATTATTGCAATGTCATTGGTTGAAGTAGCAAAAGTAGCAGGAGTAAAGGTATCAACAGGAGTCTTTTGGAAGAGTATCTCTTGGGTATCCATCAGGCGTTGGATGCCTGATTTCAACAATGGGCAGTCAGCTTGTATGTTTAAACAAAAGTAACATTCCTTTCCACAGACTAGGAATATCCCGACTCTCATCAAGTTCATTTTAATCACTGGTAACAGAGTCAAAAGGTCAGCAACATTGGTAACATGAAGGTCTTCCATTATGGCATGAACATTATGACCGTGCTTGGGCATTGGGGCATCGAATTCTACCTCCTTGGCATCAATCAGGTCTTGGATTTTGTTCTTAAGAGCCCAACAGTTGTTGGTATCATGCCCTACACTGTCAGAGTGGTATGCACACTTTGCGTTGGAGTGGTAATATGGAGAAGAGGTATTAGGGTTCTTTGGCGCTTCCTTCAAATTGGTAAGATTCAGCTTTAGCAAATGAGGGAGTACTTGAGCTGGTGTCATGTTGATTCAGGTGAATTGCCGTTGTGGCCTTTCTACCCATTGCTGATTAGGTCTTAGCTGATTGCTGCGAGGTTGATCATTTGAAGAGTTTTGAATCATCACAGCCTCTACAGTTGGCCGGCGCTCAGTTCTTCCTTGGCTTTTCTGAGAATAAACAGCAGAAGCTTCCTTCTTAGCAGGGAAGGTCTTCTTAATAGCAGTGGACGCGGAGGCATCTTTCTGAATCTTACCACTTTTAATGTCGGCCTCGACCCTTTCGCCGGTCAAAATTAATTCGGTGAATCCCGCGGAGGAACTCCCAATTAAATGATTTAAGAAAGGGCCAGACAGGGTCCCTAAAAACATGTCAACCAGCTCTCTATCCGACAATGGTGGCTGCACCCTTCCAGCCAGATCACGCCACTTCTGGGCATACTCTTTAAATCCTTCATTAGAAGCCATACCCATACTCTGTAATTGAGTACGAGTGGGCGCTAAATCAGCATTGTATTGGTACTGCCGGTAGAAAGCAGCAGTTAAGTCTTCCTAGTTATGAACCTCCGATCTCTCGAGTTGATAGAACCAGTCCAATTGTGTGCCTGACAAACTGTCTTGGAAAAAATGGACCCAAAGATCCTTATCAGATGAGTGGGGTTGGATCTTTCGGACGTAGGATCTTAGATGCATCTTTGGACACGACAGACCGTCATACTTGGCGAATGTAGGAACTTTGAACTTGGGAGGAATGACGATCCCAGCGACCAACCCTAGTTCTTCGAAATCTAAACCAGGTACCCTTTGCAACTCCATGGCTGCCAATTGATCCTCAAGATTTCTAAACTTAACATCCGCCGGGGGATATTGCTGTTCGGAGTAATCTTTGTCTTCTTCCTCTTCCTCTTCTTCAGCTTCAGATTATGAGGGTACTGCTGCTCCTTTTCCTTTACTGACCCCTTCATCAGACGTCGAGGGGAAATCAAGAACCTTTCTAGCTTGGCTTTCAAACCTTCTGCCCATAGTGGCCATACCAGTCCTTTTCTTCTTTTTCTCTTTATCTTTCTCCAACAGTGCTTTAAGGTCCTCTTGACCCTTTGCTAAGATCATGAGGAGTTGCTGGAATTGAGAATTATGTGCTTGCAGATCCTTAACCGTCTGCTCCAAATCCATCTTGCTGAAATAAACAACAGAAAGATAAGGAAACCTGGTGTGAAGACCTGTTTATGCATATGATGAATGGTATGTTATTCATGTAATGCATTCAAGGATTCAGAAATTCAAATTTATTGCAAACAAAAAGGAACACACGTCATATTAAGAAGAAATTTGTTAGTACATAAGTGCCCCATGGGCAAAATATTACAAAATTCTTAATGTAAAAAGACATTGCGCATCCTCTTTGGTATGATGTAAGTGTTGAGAGTTTCCTCCTCATGAAGTCGGCGGGTAAGCTCCAAAACCTTCTTCTCACTGGCATAGAAGTTGGCTTCAAAATTATTCCGCTCCTCCTTGAGTTGGATCCAACTCTTTTGTAATTCTTCCAATGATGTTGGCATGTCAGGATGTAGGAGGGTGTATGGAACCTCTCCTTCCATAACAGGCTCTTTGATCACCAGGTGAATGTGAGGATATGACATCATAAGTTTTTGGGCGCGGGTTCGTACCCACTTGAGGTAAGGCTCAAGGGGGATGGAATTCTTGTGCCCCAGTGTCTTACTATCCACTTTGTTGGGCATCCTCCAAGCTCTGATGAACCTTTGTCGAAGTCCTTGCGCATCGTTGTCGAAGTCAAAAACCAAGTCAGGAATTAGCATATCATGAGGGTCATCCCTTCAAGCATATCTAAATTGTCTCAAAGCTAAACAAGGGTTGTAGGTAATTCCTCCCCTAATTCTAAGTAATGGGACATTAGGGAATTCCCCACAACGATCAATAATGATGACATTTTCTCTGGACCGAGAACACCAATGGACATCAGAATGTGTGAGGGTCATCAACTGTTGTGACCACCTTAAACCCTGCTCATTCTTCAAAACTGTCTGGGGAAGGTGAGAAATAAACCACCTTTCTAGAAGAGGAGTACAACACATGAGAACACCTTTTTTCCTCATTGTTCGTGTGTGAAATGAGTGTAGGATGTCCCCAAGCAATGTATGTACAGGATTCCGAGATATGAAAATTTTGACAGCGTTCACATCTATAAGCTGATCAGGGTTTGGGAACAAGACCAACCCGTAGATGAGAAGTGCTACAATCTCCTCAAAAGCTTGTAGATCTAGAGAATTCCAGCAGTCTTGTGCCTTCTCAAACAGAAACTTTGCCAAGAAACCCTTGACACCACTTCTGGTTTCTCAATGACCCTTGATATCAGATGGTTGCAAGTGTAATGCTTGAGCAACATCTTCAGGCTTTGGTTCTTTTTCCGTACCGTTGTAGGGTAGTTGATGAATAATAAGAATTCTCAGGAGTTGAGAAAATTCCTCCAAAGTAGGTACTAACTAGTAATCAGGGAATGTGAAACAGTGGTGTAGGGGGTCAAAGAACTGGAAGAGAACTTTCACCATGTCTTCTTTAATGTTGGAGTTGACCAAGTTGAGAAGTCTACCATGTCTTTCACTGAAGAGAGAATTCTCTGGAATCCTGGAAGTAAGCTCCTTGAGTTAAGGAGGGATTCTCACAAGGTTGACTTGAATTGTTTTCCTGCGAAGAGATTCCATGACCAACAAAACAAGAACAAAGATGAAGATCCAAATCCTTGAAATGGTTAGTGGATGCATATGATGCTTTATGATGTTCATGATGTATGCACAAGCACATGTACAAGCAAGTCACACAAAACCCTAGTTTCAGGATTGCATGAGGTTTCATAGGTAAGTACCCTCTTGAGGTTAGTTGGCTCAACCTATCCTATAAATTGTAACCGGGTTCTAAGGAGCTCAATATCACTGGATTATTTTCTATGTTCATTGTTTTGGTTTAGCCACTTAACTGGTGACTAAAATATTCCAAGAAAACAACCCTCAATGAGTGTAGTATCGAGTATCTACCAACTTCGGACTGCACCAAAGTCGGTCATCTCACTACCCCTAAAAAGGCCAAGATGGTCAAGTAAGGTTCTAAGAGTTCATTAGTGCTTCATGACATCACTCAGCGGCCCCGTATTCTCTTTGATTGACTCAAAGGCTACCGGTACTCATAAATATGTCGCACTAATATAGCCATTGCTTCAACCATGTCGGTATACCCCGCATAGTTTCCACAACGTATTGCTATTTACCTATGAATGTTTCCTAAATCCGGGTAGAGGATTTCAAGCCCAAACAAGAGAACCAAATGTAAAGCAATCAAAGCAATCAAGATAAGCATGCAAAGGTGATCTAAACCCTAAGGTTACTCCACTTTTAAAGTATATCCCCAGCAGATTCGCCAGTTCTGTGATACGATGGGAGAACTGACTTGAGGTTTTGAGTTTGTGTTCGCAAATGTTTTAGTTTAGCAAGAGTCGCCACTGACTTTTTATTTTATCCTAAGGAAAGGTCAAAAAGTACAGGAAAGACCTTTGAGATGTTTTCTTGGGTTCGGGGAGTAGATTATAGAAAGGGAAGGTATTAGCACCCTTTCTATCCATGGTTATCCATGGGCTCTTAGTTACTTGTTTAGATCACTTTCTTTGCTTTTCAATTGTTTGAAATGGTGCTTTGTGTGTGGTTTTGAAAGATGTTTTGAAAAGAGGCCATCATTGTGGCAACCTTTGTAATGATTCTTGTTTGAATGTATACAAAGGTGTTTTTGTATTTTGAAAAGTTTTCAATGTTTGAAAGTAGGGTTTTGAAATTGTGTTGTGAAGTGTGTTTTAAAAATAGCAAGGATGTTTTTACAAGCTTTTGATCAAGAAACTAAGAGTTATCTACCCTATTTTACTCAAAGATCTTTCTTGTGTTTTTAACCCTTTTAACAGTGTTGTTTCACCATTGTATTTGGTGAACAACCTTGTGTTAGGATGTTAAACGGGACAGGCGCGGGTCATCGTATAGACCATGATAGCAATGGCGTCAAGTATTTTTGGCAATTTTCTTAAGGGACTTGATCATTTTTGTTTAGGCAACTCAGATAGCGTCATCGAGGGACTATGATCTTTTGTTTTGTTTTTGTTTTGCCAAAGCACTTAACATGCATACCATGGCCCATTTTTGAAGGCAACAAGTGGATTGTAACCCTAGGGGTGCAAGTGTGCATTGTGTTTGTTTTTTCATGCATTTTTGTCTTTGATTAGGTCAAACTATTTGTTGGTTTTGATTTTGCATACAAACCCTAATTCTCTAATCATGGCATAATTGAAAGCATTAAGTGCGTAAAAATAAATCTAAGCTATTACAACTTTGATATAGGGAGGGGGTACAATTTTGAAGAGGGGATTATTTTGCAAGAAATAAAAAATCCTAATTTACTATTACATCCAAATTGAATTCTTTGTGCAAATAAATAAATGGGCAATATTTAATTAAACAAGATAAATGAATATTAAATAAAATGTATTATGCAAAAAAAGAATTTTTATTTGTTCATGTATGCAAAAGTATTTTTTTAATGTAAAAAGTATAAAGAAATAAATAAAAGATTAATTTTATTTGTTTTAGGGTAAAACCCTAATTTCTTTAAGAAAATAAATATAATATATTATTTATGTACAAAAATATATTAATATGTGTAAAAAATTAAATATATCTAAAAAAGGTTTTTTTTAGTATAAATAATAATAAAAAATAAAAATGTAATACTTTTGTATTTTTATTCTATATTTTTAATAAACTAAATATATATATATATATATATATATATATATATATATATATATATATATATATATATATATATATATATATATATATATATATATATATATATATATATATATATATATATATATATATATATATATATATATATATATATATATATATATATATATATATATATATATTAAATATATTAAAAATGTATAAAATAAGATAAAATATTTACAAAAATAAAATATATTCAAGAAAATATTTTCAATGTGAATAAAAATAAGAAATGAAAAAAAAAAATTATTTACATTATGTTTATATTTTAACAAATAAGAAAAAGGTATTAAAAGTATTTTAATATTAGAAATAATTAAAATAAATACCAAATAAATATAAAAAATTATGAAAATATTTTTTAAGCATTTGTTTTTGGTTGGAAATAAAATAATAAAGTCAGAAATGAAATTAAACATGCAAAAATATCAAAATACAAGAAAATGGGCCAGGGGGTGTGAAACTGAAAATGAGGGGTGCCAAAAGTAGGAAATAGCCAGGCCCAGCCCGACTACTTCATCTTCAACCTTCGTCCAACAGAAACACGCGCGTGCTTAGTTCAAACTCGTATCTCCTATTTCAGTGCTTAAAAACAAAAACTTGTAACATGAAAATTGTAGAGCATAATCACATGATTCCAACCATATAGAAAACTTAATCTAACTCTCAAAGACCAGAGAGAATTTCTATGGCCCTAATTTCTAACCTAGTCTTTTCAGAAAGTTCATGGATGAAATTCTCTTAGCACGTTTAATATAAATGAAAATTGAGCATATGTATGGTTTCAAGGCAATGAGTACTAGATCTTTCATTCACAAACCTAAGGCTAAATGTTCCTAAATAGAGAGATAGAAGTTCATGAAAAAACCTGTTTCATTTGGATTCGAGTTGGACAATGCAACAACTTTCAGTGAGGCCTGAGGTTCTTTTGAGCTTGCTTGATGTTCCCTGAACCTTTCCCAATGCTTAGTTTGTTTTGAAATGGCATGAATCAACCTCTAGAAGTCAACCTGCATAAGCTTGAAACAGAAATGGTGAACACTGTAAATGGAGTTACAGTTGGCAATGGAGGTTTGGGACAACTTGAGTGAGTTGAATGGAAGGTATTGGAACTGATTGCAAGCAAAACGCACGAGTGGAATGTGATTTGGCTTGTGATTAGCAGGTCCAGCCCTGTTTTGCAAGAAAATGTGGTTTTTGTGTATAAGGGTGCTTTAGAGGTGAAAGGCTCGTGTTTCTGACATTAGGCAATGTATCAAACTTGTTTCAAATGTTGGCTTGAGTTGATTTTATCAGATGCACAAGATATGGACTTTTGGCATAATGACTTGTTTTGAAAGAAAAGTGTGAAGTGAAATGAGATAGGCCTGTACAGGCTATTTCCAAGCATGCACAAGTTCCTTGTACCTTTGCCTGAGTTTGTGGAACTTGTTTGCTGCAAAGAAAGAAGTACAAGGCTCAAGAAAAGCAATTTGACATAAAGTTGCCTTTATGAAAATGGAAGTGCCATCTTTATGCCCAAAATTGAATTATTCATTGTGCCAAGCTCTAATGATCAGAATAACACCAATGTCCAATGTATTTGCATTCAGTTTTTGAGTGTAAATTGGTTTAGAGGCCTGTAATTAAGTACAAAGCTAGTTTGGCCAGATTTTGCATGTTGTATGAACATGTATTGGCCATGGTTACAAAGTGAGTTTTTGCCAACTTCAAGCATTCGATTCTCCCTAACCACAAAGTTGTTTGAGGAGTTCTTGGACAATTTGGAAAGATTGTAACATGTAATATAATCCATATTTGAAATGAAACTTGATAATCCAAGTGTAACTATGTGAAAAATGGCCAAGAAGATGGGTCAAAATCCTGCCTAAACTAGGGCAAAATTTCTCTAAGTTAAAAGTTTTAGGGACCCTTGTTCCAAAAATCATAACTTGAGATCCAAGCTTCTTTTGAGAAAACTTTGTGAATAAAAGTTGTAGGCTTTGTGATGGACTACAACTTTCATGTTGTAAGTTTTGTTTGAATCCATTTGCATCTTGGTGAAAATATGGGACAAAGTTAGGAAAAATCAAGAAAATTTCATAACTTAAAAAATTTCTAAGTTATAAATTTTTTCAATTTCAAACCCTAATTTGTAATTTTGGGTTTCTTGATGAACAAGTTTCATAATTTGACACATCTTGATAAAATATGACCCCTGGCACTTGATTTTGAGCAAAAAGTCAAAGTTTGACTTTTCAGTGTACAGTTAGATTTTGATCAGTTGACTGAAAAGTTCATCTGCCAATCCTATGCATTTGAGATCTTTTGAACTTGTTGAATGGGTCAAGATAATTTCATTGAGTCCTTTAGTCCATGGTTGAGCTTGATTTGCCATTGTCTAGGTCAAACAGTCAAAAATTGCTTTTGTACAGTCAAAACCCTAAAAATGACCATTTTGCCCTTTTGGTGGTCTGATCAAATTTCTTGTGGAGTTGTGGTCCAAACTTGATAAAATGGTTCATATGAGTTCATAATGTTGATGTGGGTAAAAATTCATGAGGTTTGACTGTAAATTGGTCACAATTGACTTTTTCCCCAATACAGCTGATTTCTAGGTCAACTGTCCAATTGACTGGGCAAAAATTTGATTCAAGGCTTGAAACTTGGTATGGGTAAACTTAGGAGTCCAACATGAAGTATGAAAGTCAACTTGGGTATTGAAGGTCCAAAAATCCCTGTGCAAACTCAAACCCTAATTTCAGGTCAACAGTGCAAGGAGATGTCTTGAGCAAGGCAAACCCTAGCTTGGTCTTGAGTTCCAAGAGTCTTGTGATGAGAAATATTGATAAAATGAGAGGGAAAATTTTGGGGTACAACAGTTAGTTTTACCAAAACTCTGGTTGAATTTTGGTTTGACAGAATAATCACTACTTGTGTATTTTATGTCATGTGTGTGCCCATATATAAAGTGTGAATCAAGTGGAGTGCGTTTTATAACTAAGTCCATGGCATTTTTTGGTGTGGGTACCTTACCTTGATATCCTATCCCATTTCTTCCATTTCTGCTAACTCCATAGATCATTGAAGCCATCTTGCTTTTGTCTATGTTTTTAGCAAGAAACTTCTGAAAGCTGTGATCATACTCTTTGATGATCTCATCAGCATTGCTGGGAGTTTCAGGAATTGTTTCCTTCTGAGAGTTTTGCAACTGGTTTTCTAATTTTGAAATTTTTTCTTTTAACTCAGAATTCTCCAATCTGAGATTCTCAGTCTTATCAGAGTTAGAAGCAAGATTCCTTTTCAGGTTTCTGAATTTGACTCTGATCTGTTGATACCTTTCCAGAATTTCATTAAGACTTTCAGCTAGTTCAACCTTAGTAAAGTTTATAGTGAAGTCAGAGAATACCTCTTTTGTGTCTGATTCAGAGTCTGAACCAGAAGCTTCATTGTCTTCCGATACGTTTGCCATGAGATATATGTTTGCTCTTTCATCATCTGATTCTGAGTCAGCTTCAGATGTGTCAGAATCATCCCATGTAGCCATGAGACTTTTCTTCTTTTCCTTAATAAACTTATTTTTGGGCTTCTCCTTATGAAGCTTTGGGCAGTCACTTTTGTAGTGCCCTTGCGCGTTACATTCATAGCAGATGATGTCTTTGTTGTTTGGCTTTCTGTATCCTGAAGAACCTTCAACTCTTCTGTGTCCAGAGGAGGATTCTGACCTTATGTATTTGGAGGAAGATTCATTCTGATTTTCTGATCTTCTGGGATTCCTGAACTTCCTTTGTCTCTGCTTCCACAGTTGGTTCACCCTTCTGGAGAGGAGAGACAGTTCATCTTCTTCTGATGAGGATCCATCAGAGGTTTCTTCCACAGCCTGCAAAACTTTGGAGTCAGATTTTCTGTTAGATTTTAAAGCTAATGGCTTACCTTTCTTTTGAGGTTCATCTGCTTCTAGCTCTATCTCGTGACTTCTGAGGGAGCTGACAAGTTCCTCCAAAGAGATTTTGTTGAGATCTTTGGCTAGCTTAAGTGTTGTGACCATTGGCCTCCACTATTTTGGAAAGCTTCTGATGATCTTCTCAACATGATCAGCAGTAGAGTACCCTTTGTCAAGAACTTTTAGACCAACAACAAGAATTTGAAATCTTGAAAACATAGTTTCTATTGATTCACTATCTTCCATCTTGAATGCCTCATACTTCTGAATGAGCGCAAGGGCCTTGGTTTCTTTGACTTGAATATTGCCTTCATGTGTCATTCTCAGAGAATCAAACATATTCTTGGCAGTTTCTTTGTTTGATATTTTTTCATATTCTGAGTATGAGATGGCGCTGAGGAGAATTGTTCTGCCCTTGTGGTGGTTTCTGAATTCACGCTTTTGCTGATCAGACATCATTTTTCTTTCTATCTTATGACCATGTACATCCACTGGATGCGTGTATCCATCAGTCACCATGTCCCACAGATCAACATCATGGGCCAAAAAGAAACTCTCAATTCTGTCTTTCCAGTAATCAAAGTTCTCTCCATCAAAGACTGGAGGTTT
This sequence comes from Vicia faba, assembly GCA_948472305.1. Lineage (NCBI taxonomy): Eukaryota > Viridiplantae > Streptophyta > Magnoliopsida > Fabales > Fabaceae > Vicia > Vicia faba. The sequence continues at coordinate 1,358,870,988 of OX451737.1, forward strand.
TCCACTGAATCTGTCCCTTTCTTCATTGTTGTCATTGTTGATGTTTTGACTTGGTCCTGCCATAGTATTTTTCTTACGCTGGATCTTGTACTGACACAGTTAAGTGTTTAAGCTCAGAACCATGCGCTCTGATGCCAATTGAAGATGTGAAAAACACAAGAAAGGGGGGTTGAATTGAAAACTTAAATCAAAACAGCTTAATGACACGGTGTTTTTATCCTGGTTCGTTTGATCTCAAACTACTCCAGTCCACCCGTCAAGGTGATTTCGCATCTCTCCAACGAGGTCTTAATCCACTAATCTCAAAAGATTACAACAACTACTTTAACAACTGTTAAAGTCTTCTTGAGTACAACCACAAACCGGTTAATCTCAAGGAAATCTTTTACAAATAATTGAACAGGAATGTGTTGTTGTTTTCTAACAAAATAGTTTATCAGAAGTGTGATAATTACACAAATTAAGCTTAGAATAAAATAAATTTGCTAGAGCTTGAATATGCATGGTTTTGGAATTCTCTGCAAATTTTATGTGTGCGTACGTACGTGCTTCTTTTACAAGCAGACTTGTTTATATAGGAAAGGCAGAGACGTTGTCCATAAAGCAAGTTTAATGTTAATAACACACTTTCCTTTTGTAGAAGATCTTGTCTGAAGAAAGCCGTTGGCATTAATTCTTTCTTGAATGAACAGTAACGCTTCAGAGTCTTCTTTCCTTAACTGCTGATGACACTTCAGAATATTGATGACTTGGTTGATATGTCTTTGTTCAGAATCAGAGTTTGTTGTCATTAAGTGCAGGTTCTGGTCACTAATCTTCAGCGTATGATCTGACTTCTTCAGCATGAAATTCTTTATTGCTTATCTTCTGATGTCGATCCCATCAAAACTTCTGCATATACAAAACATAATTTTAAGGAGCATATTTGTTATTTGTATATATTTATTTGTATTTATTTATTCTTTGTATTTGTTATCATCAAAACTTTAACCAAGGGTTGTAGAATCAAACTATATTATAACAATTAACTCATTCAATAGATGGTTCGTCAAGTAAAATTACAAGACACAATTCTCATGAATACATATTCATTAACTCATTCAATAGATGGTTCGTCAAGTAAAATTACAAGACACAATTCTCATGAATATAGGTTCACTATTCTAAATCATCATGCTCATCATCCATATCATCCTCGTCATCTGATGTGATATTGTCCCCGGATCCAGAATCTTCATGATCTTCATCCTCATCAACTTGATTCCCCTCAACCATTGTATCAGAAAAACTTGTAGTGTGTTCATCTGGAATCACATCATTAACTTCAACTTCATCAACTTGGTAAGCAACATCTTCCACTAGATCGTCAGTTTCAATATGACCCAATGGTTTTGTTTTTATTACAACACAACACCGTCGTTTACGTGGCACAAATGAAGGATAAGGAACATAATAAACTTGCCTAACAATATTTGACATTATGAAAGGGTCGTACTCTTTGTACCTCTGGTCCATTTGAATCTCAACAGTATCATATGTCTTATCTATTTTTGTGCCTCTAGTTGGATCATACCATTCACAATAAAACAAGACAACTTTATTTTCCGAGTCCAAGTAATTGTATACTAACTCGTAGATATGTTTAACAAAACCATAGAAGTCATCTTCACCACCATCTGTAACTCCTTTCACAAATACGCCACTGTTTATGGTTTTTTTTCCTTCAGTCCATTCATGAGTGTGAAATTTATATCCATTCACGAAGTATGTGTGTCATTTGTTTGCACTTTGACGAGGACCATTAGACAAGTTTCTCAAATGAAGTACTTCTGGAGTCGGTGCAACAATCCTATACAATTTCTCTTTGAACCATGTTGGAAATTGGGCATGAATGACACCAGATGTTGATTGTACACCGGTACTATCAAAATAGGCGTTGTTAAATTCCCTGAAAAGAAACACGCTATAAGTTTCAAGGTAATCAATTTTATATTCACACTGTAAAGAAAATTAAAAAGTTAGATTATACTTACTCAAGATATGGTTTAACTTCAATGCAGTTGATCAAGACATGAACATGTGCAGATTGCATTTCTTGTTGGGTTAACCAATGCTCACCCTTCTTTCCAGAGGGGCGACCTGGAAGCCCGAAGACTGATAAGGTGTACTGACTTCTTTCAATAACATTTACAGGATTCCTTATGATTCTTGGAGTTAACATCAAGTGCTTGAAATAGTGACTGCAAAAATGTGAAGTTTCTCGATGCAAGTAATATGCACATATTGATCCTTCAACTTTAGCTTTATTACTGATCGCTTTGAATCATCCATGAACCTTTCAAACGGATACATCCACCTATATTGAACATGTCCTCCTAGATAAGCCTCGTATGCAAGATGCACAGGTAGATGTTCCATGGAGTCAAAAAAACCAGGCGGAAATACTTGTTCCAACTTACAGAGAATGACTGGAATATTTTGGTCCAACTTAATGATGTCATCCACTCTTAAAGCTGACGCACAAATATCTCTAAAAATTGACTAATTTCAATGAGTAGATTAAGCACATGTTTGGGTAGAGAACCGAACGCAATTGGTAGCAATTTTTCCATAAGAACATGGCAATCATGACTTTTCATACCATGCAACTTCCCACTGTTAGCATCAGCACACCTTGCTAAATTTGAAGAATACCCGTCGGGCATTCTCAAACCTTTTAGCCATCCACAAACCGCTTTAGCTTCTTGGGGGGTCAGACTGAAACAAGCTTTGGGTTTAAATAATTTTCCATTTGGTTGAGGCTTCAATTCCAACTCTTTACGATTACACCAAATTTCCATGTCTTGTCTAGCCTTCACATTATCTTTTGTTCTGTCTTTAACATCCATCACTGTGTTAAATACGTTATCAAAAAAATTCTTCTCAATATGCATAACATCAAGATTATGGCGCAACAAATTATCTTTCCAATACGAGAGGTCCCAAAATATACTTCTTTTTGTCCAATTATGTGTGACCCCATATCCTTCAATTCTACATGCTTTGCTAGTATCTGTAAACTTTGGAAGTTCACAAACTTGATTCCATATAGCAACTGGTGACAATCGAGGCAGAGGCAGATCTGTTACCCGTTCGTCCTTTTTGAAATTTGTCTTGTTTTTTCTAAAGGGATGATTTGATGGTAGGAATCTGCGGTGACAGTCAAACCACAAGTTTTCCCCCCCTTTTTCCAATGTAAACGCCTTAGTGCATTCCATGCAATGCAGACAACCCATTCTGCCATGCGTACCCCAACCAGACAACATGCCATATGCTGGAAAGTCGTTAATGGTCCACATCAAGGCAGCTCGCATAGAAAAGTTTTGTTTACGGGATATATCATAAGTCCATTCTCCATTATTCCACAACCTCTTCAAATCATCAATTAAAGGTTGTAAGTACACATCAATTCCGGTTTTTGGACTCGACGGTCCTGGAATGACGCACGTAAAAAACATGTATGATTTTGTCATGCACATCTCAGGAGGGAGATTGTAAGGGGTTACAATAACTGGCCAACAAGAATACGCACTTCCAGACGCTTGGACATATGGAGCAAAACCATCAGAGCATAATCCAAGTCTGACATTTCTAGGTTCCGCGGCAAAATCAGGATGTACCTCATCAAAGTGCTTCCATGCATGGCCGTCAGATGGGTGTCGCATATTGCCTGGGCTTGTTTTTTTTGTATGATGCCATGTCATTTGACTTGCATTGTGCGTTGAAGAAAACATTCTTTTTAACCTTGGTATTATCGGAAGATAAAACATGGACTTTACTGCTACACGTTTTTGCTTACTGTTAATGGCTCTATTGCGAACTTTATATCTTGGACTCTGACAAAACTTACATTCCTCTGACGATCCATCTTGAGTACCAAACTCGTTGTCATAAAACAAAATGCAACCATTACTGCAACAATCAATCTTTCTTACTCTTAAACCCAACTTCGACACCAACTTCTTTGCATCATAGAAACTCGCAGGCAAGTTGTCTTTCGTTGCAGTTGAGTCCAACATCATTTTTGAGAAGTGCTCCAAACACTGATCAGGAACATTCCAATTTGACTTGGCGGCCAATAATCTCACACACATTGATAGCTTTGAGTCTGACGACCCCTCAAACAACGGCGTATTTATCTCATTCAACAACTGATAAAATCTATGCGCTTCCTCATTCGGCAACTCTTCCCCGTCAAAATCTTCTGGTTGATCATAGGTCACGTTAACACCAAAAGCATCACCAACCATGTCACCTATCAGATTAAAGTTTTCCTCAAATTCCATAGGCGGTTGCATAGCCGGTTGACTACTTGAAGCATCTGTGTTGCTAGTCTCTGGTACATTACTCGGCAGTGTTTCACCATTATACGTCCAAACCCAATAATTTTCAATGAAACCTTTTCTATGCAAATGACATGTTATTTCCTCTGGGTCACTAATTATATATCTACATCCACATTTAAGACAAGGACACCTAACTCCTCCTTCACTTCGACAACGTTCCTGAGCAAACGTCCACGTGATAAAACCATTAACTCCGTCTATAAAATTGGGTTTAAGTGCGCGTCTTCCTGGATATAGTCTATCGTACATTCAACTACGATAATACCTATAATATTCCATTTACTGCAAATTTATATAATCAAAACCTATTTAATTAGAAATATTAATTAATCAACTTAATAATAATCCTAAACATATACTATTAAACATAAATATATGCTTTTACTTTAACTATTTTTAATATATAATATTTTTTATTATATACTATTAAATATACTATATATTAATATAGTTTATTAAATATATAATAATTAATAAAAAATATGATAGCGGTCAAATATGACACATTTGTCCATGAATTTTTTTTATTAATAAATAATAAATATTAATATTAATTTTACTTTATTTTCAATTACGCATAAATTTGTCTTCATTTCCATTTATTTACAATTATGTATTGATATTTAAAACGTATCATTAAAGAAAAAATCATATTCACTAAATATATTTGGCTTTAGCACTCATAATTTTTTTTTATTTCAATTTATTATCAATTATTAATTAAAATTATTTACAATTACTTGATTTTTGAAATTTTAATCAAATATTATTTATAATTTATAATAATAAATTGAAAGCTTTTTACAAATCAATAAAATATAAAGTCATAAAGATAAAATATTTTTTTATTTTTAACTTTCAAATAAATTAAATATATAAATTATTAATATTATTATTCCTAACTCATTTATTATACATAAACTTAATAATATTTACTTTCATAAAATATTAATATTTAAATTAATATGCACTGCAAAAAATTAAAAATAAAAATAAAATTTATTTTTTTAATTAAGAAAAAATATTATACAATCTAACCCATAAAATTTTTAAACTTTTTTAAATTTCAAAAAACATCAAGTGGCTATTATACCTTTTCTAATTCTAACTTATTAGACTTAACAACATTCTATTAAAATAGTTCATCCAAAAAAAATATTTTCAGTTAAGACAAAAAAATTTAATTTAAACACTTAAAATTTATAAACTCCTAAAAATATTTTTTACTTTCTTTATAAATTAATAAATAAAAACTTATAAGGATAATTTTTTTTTGATTTTTAAATTGCAAATGATTAAAATGATTATTGTTATTATTTTTATTATTCACTAAGTTACTACATAAATTAATAATTATAACTATTGTATTCATCACAATTTATTTATTTATTTGTGTTTCTCACTAATTACTATATTTATTATTATTTATTTTGTAACATTAATTTACTTATTACTAAATTTTTTATTATATACCCCTAAGAATATAATCAACTTAAATTTTAAATGGTTATAAAGATATAAAATATAAAGTAATAACGATATAATCTTTTTTATTTTTAAATTCAAAATAAACTAAATAATAAAAATGATTAATATTATTATTCCTAACCAATTAAATATTTTTTATTCTGTTTTTATAAATTAAATAAAATCAGATTCAACCAAATTCAACTAAAATTACAATATTATAATTTAACCCAAATTCAACCTAAAATTTAACTAAATTCAAAAAAAAAATCCAAGAAATACCTCTTATCTTCTAACTCCTTCAATCTTCTTGTCCAACCTTTTTGCAATCTACTTCTATCAATCTTCTTCTATTCAAAGAAAAATTAAAAAAAATTACAATCCCATAATACAATAAATAAAAACTTGTTAACAAAATAGAGACAAAATTGAATTAAATTTACCTTAAAACAAGAATTAATGGAGATTGAAGAGATTTTATATTGGAGAAGAAGAAATTTTATGAAGAAGAAAATGGTTAATGGATGGATGGAATAAGGAGAAGAGGGTTGAAGAAGAACAATTTTTATTCTAACATAACAATACTGTCTGTCTGTGGAGCGTGATTGAAATAAATATATAAAGCATTTAGCGACGTGAAAATCACGCTGCAACGTTGCCACGTGATTTTCACGTCGCAACCATCTCAACAGTCATATTCTCTTTCTTCACATGCCTTCAAAGCCTGAACACGCCAGTCTGTAATGATTTGATTTTACCCTCTTAAATGTTGCGACGTGAATAACACGTCGCAACTTACTTTTTCAAAATTTCATAATGACAACCATCTGAATGTTAGACCAATTAAATTATTTTCTATTGTATTTTTAGTAGCGACGTGAATCCCACGTTGCAACATATTTTTTTATATAAAAAAAGTCAGAGAACCATCAGGCTTCTTTATTTTATTAATAAAACATGTCGCCATGTGATTTTCACGTCGCAACTGGCTTTTTTTAGCCATATGAAAATCATGTGGCAAAATCACGTGGCTGGAGATGATATTTCTTGTAGTGCCTCCTAATCACAGATACAGATAATCAAATTATGGTCCTCCTCTATATCTAGCGTCAATCATCACTAAATCAATTAATAATTAGTTAAATATATTTCATTTTAATTACTATATGTTAGTACTCATCAAAAGATATTTAATATTTTCACTGACTGCATTATAAATGAGGAGTATATAATTGAAGATAAATAATATGATTTGATCATGTTTAATTGCATTACAATATTCTATTTACATATTGCTTACATGATTTATAATTAAGAAATTAATTGACACATAAAGTTACACTTTGACCTTTTTATGATGTCATAGCTACTTATAAGTTCACTAATATGTATCTCAATCAACTAATTAGTGTAGTTTTAAGTTTTTTTCTATTCCTACATTTTCCTATTTATTTTTAGTTAAAATTTCAACTCTTTTGAAATGAATGCTTTTTCCTGCAATTTAGCTTTAATTAAATAAGTATATTTTGTTTTCTTATATCATAGAAATTATTGTTAAATTGTAATTCAGTGTGTCGAAAATATTTGATTTGTTTTAGATTTAAATAGATTTGATTTGAGTTTAAAATAAATTAGATTTGATTTAGTAACAAAAAGATATTTTGGGTTTTGGGCTTAGGGTGTAAGCTCAGTTATAAATAGAGTGAGTAACCCCTATTTTTGAAAAACAGGTCAAGCAATTCATTCGCATTATTTTGCAGTTGCAAAGTGAATAATAAAGTTTTCACAGTTTGTGAGCAGAGAGAAACTCTGCAGAAATTATTTGTCTTGTCTTCTTTTCTTTGTTTGTCTCATAATTAAATTGTCATTGTAGTAGAAATTCATCATAGAATTTGGTGGATTTCCAACATCTGGTATCAAGAGCTTTTGTTTCGATTCGAGGGAAGTGTCAATCAAGAACGATTGAAGAATTCACGATGACAAGTTATGGGAATGCAAACTACCCAGCAACGCTATCAATTCTGAAAGTTGACAACTATGAGAATTGGTGCAAACAGATGAAAGTCTTATTCAGGTGTCAAGGTCTTTGGGACCTTGTAAAAGATGGAGTCAAAGCGCTTGGAGAAAACACTTCAGAAGAAGAAAAGAAGAAATACACAGAATCTGAGAAGCTGAGTTATAAAGCATTATTTATAATTCATCAACGTGTCAGCCCAGACAACTTCGAAAAAGTTAGTGATTCAGAATCTGCAAAAGAAGCTTGGGAAATCCTTGAGAAGTCTTTTGGAGGCGCTGAGATGGTGAAAGAAGTGAGGTTACAAACTCACAAAAGGACGTATGAACTACTTCAGATAGAAGACAGTGAAAGCATATCTGATTTCTTCACTAGAGTTACAAAACTAGTAAATCAACTCAAGATATGTGGAAAAGCGTTAAAACAAGAGTTGTCGTTTCGAAGATCTTGAGATCTTTAGCTCCTAAGTTTGACCATATAGTGGTGGCGATAGAAGAGGGGAAAGACTTGTCGAAATTGACAAAGGAAGAGCTTCAAGGAACGCTTGAATCTCATGAACAAAGAATGAACGAAAGAGCTGTAGGCAAATCAAAGAGTGATGTGGCCTTGCAGGCACATTCAGCAAAAGAGACCAAAGGCAAAGGAAAGTGTTTCGACAGAGGCAGAGGTGGCTACAACAAATCGAATGGTAGAGGAAACCAAATCGAAGGAAACATGCTGAATCAAAGAAGACCATACCAAGGCAACCAAAGAGGTGGTGTTGCAAATAGAGGAAGAGGTGGTGGTCGAAAACCTGATAAGAGTCACATTCAATGTTATAATTGTCATAAGTATGGACATTATTCGAGTGATTATCCAGAAAAACGAAAGAATCAAGGAAGTGGTGCAAAACTTGCAAAACATGAAGAAGAAGAGATGATGCTGATGGTCACAACAAGAGATGAAGATAGATTCAAGGACCAATGGTACTTGGATTCAGGATGTTCATCACATATGTCTGGAAGGAAAGACTGGTTTGTCAATATAAATCCCTCAATGAAAAATATGGTAAAATTTGCAAATGACAATACCCTAGCAGCTGAAGGTATTGGTGATGTTATGATTATGAGGAAAGATGGCAAGAGGTCAGTAATTTCTAATGTGTTGTACATACCAGGCATGAAGAGAAATTTGCTCAGTATAGGGAAGTTGATCGAAAAGAATTATAAAGTGTCAATCAAAGATAAGATGATGAGAGTCGTTGATGCAAATGGGAGATTAATCTTGAAGGCTCCTATGTCTCAAAATCGAACCTTCAAGATTGAAATAAATGTGATGGAGCACAAGTGCCTTTCGAATGCAGCTAGCAGAGATGAATGGATATGGAATTATAGACTAGGCCATCTCAACTTCAGAGACATCAGAGATTTGAAGAGAAGAAATATGGTTTCAGGATTTCCAGAAATCGACATTCCAAACGAGGTATGTGAGGAATGTGTGCAGGCGAAGCAACACAAGAATAACTTCAGCAAGGATGTAGGAAGCAGGTCGAAGGCTAGTCTTGAAGTCTTATACTCTGATGTATATGGACCAATCCAGGTGGATTCGATGGGAGGTAACAAATACTTTGTTACATTCATAGATGATTTCAGTCAAAAGCTGTGGACTTATCTGATCAAGAAGAAAAGTGAAGTGATTGAAGTATTTGCCAAGTTTTAGTCTATGGTCGAAAGACAGAGTGGTCGAAAGCTCAAAGTTTTGAGAACTGATGGTGGTGGAGAATATCTGTCGAAAGACTTCGACATGCTATATGAAAAGGAAGGGATTGTGCATGAGGTGGTGCCACCCTATACTCCACAACAAAATGGAATTGCAGAAAGGAAGAATCGAACCATCATGAATATGGTACGGAGTATGTTGAAAGGCGAGAATTTACCTTAAGAGTTTTGGGGTGAAGCTGTTTCGACTTGTGATATGGTGGAAGAACTTACTTGAGGTGTTTTGTGTTTGTGTTTGCAAATGTTGCGGTTTAGCAAGAGTCGCCACCGACTTTTCTTTTATCCAAAAGGAAAGGTGAAAAAGCACAAGAAAGACCTTTAGAGATGTTTTCTTGAGTTCGGGGGGTAGATTATGAAAAGGGAAGGTATTAGCACCCTTTTCATCCATAGTTTTCCATGGGCTCTTAGTTACTCGCTAGATCACTTGCTTTTGTTTGAATGTGTTTGTGGTGTGTGTTTTGAGAGTATTTTTGAAAATGTCTTTGTAATGGTTCTCGTTTTTATAAGAACGCGTACAAAGTGTTGTTTCAAAAATAGTTCGAAGATGTGTTTGTGAGGTGTTTTTGAAAGTGATTTTGAAAAGGGTTTCCTTTGTAATGGCTCTCGTTTCTATAAGAACGCGTACGAAGTGTTGTCTTTTGAAAATGTTTCAAAGATGAGAGTGTTGGTGTATGAAATGTTTTTGTTGTGAGCAAGCGAGCAACTAGGAGCAAATCTACCTACTCAAAAGGTCTTAAATATTATTTTCCTCCTCTTTTAGACGTTGCTATCTTACCATTGATTTGGTAAGAAGCCTCATCGTTGGATGTGAAGGGATGGATGTTGGGACGTTTGAATAGTCATAGAAGGCAACTTATGAGACATTTTAGCAATGTCGTTTTAGGGACTAGATCGTTTTACCGAAGGCAACATCGAGGGTCATTGAGGGACTACGATCTTTTATCGAGGGTCTTTTGCTAAAACGCCCATGTTCGAGGGACATGACTATTTTCCGAAAGGCAACAAGTGAGATTACCCTCGGGATGCATGTGTGTAAGTGTGTTTGATTGCATGCATTTTAGTCTTTGATTAGGGTTATCTAGCGATTTATTTTTGAATCTTGCCATGCTTACCTGATTACTATACAGTATAAGGAAAACAGTAAATTGCGGAAAATGAAATTCTACGCTATTACAATATTTAGGGGATGGGGGTACATATTTATGAATGGGGGTTGCAAGTAAAAATAAGTCCTAAGTTACTATTACAACCATATTGAAATGTACAATATAAGAAAGAAATGGACTTGTTTAGAAAATGTTTTTGTCTTAATGAAATAAATTAAAAGGAAAATATTTTTATGTTTTTTATGTTAATAAAAAAAATGATGAAAAGGAAAATAAATGCAAGATAGAAAAGGCGTGCTGCTGCAAGCAAAACAGCAAGGATCAGAAGTTCTGAAGCCAGGCGCGTTGTGACTCAGAAGGAAACGCCAATGAATATCAGAAGTTTTGATTTGGTAAACTCTGAGGTCCTGCAAGAAATGTTAGAGGACAGACATAGAAATTCTGGGTTGCATTCAGACAGTGGGCCACAAGTCAGAAGTTTTGTATTACACAAACAATGAGTAACGTCAACAGTTCAGTGTGTTATCAGCATGTAAAAATCAGAAACTCTGAGTGTTTGAAAACAGCAAGTGGAAACATCAAAAGTTCAGTGTATTTGACATGCAAAGAGAACTCAGAAGTTCTATGCTGTGTTAGAATAGTGAGTGAATCATCAGAAGTTCTGTGTGTGTTAACAGTGAGAAAAATCATAGAAGTTCTGTGTGTTAAAACAGTGAAGAGAACTCAGAAGTTCTGTGTGTGTTTAACAGTGAGAAAAATCATAGAAGTTCTGTATGTTAAAACTATGAATGAACATCAGAAGTTTTAATGCCATATTTCAACACTCAATCAGCACATCAGTAATCTATTCAGTTCTTAATAAACAGCAAATCAGAAGGATAATAGCACAACAGTTTATAGAAGTTCTAATCCTGATTCTGAGCCTAGCCTTAATCAAGAAGTTCTGATCCACAGTTTTTCTACTTGAGCAATGATATGTACAACATCAATACTATGATATTTACATGTTAATGATGTTCAGAATGAAAAAAAAACAAGCAAAGTCAGAAAGACTTACCTTGAACCTGGAGCGTGCTTGGAGCTTTGAGTGGCTGCCTTTGGATGTTCTGGAATCAGCAAGAGTAACGGAAGAGAAAATGCCAAGTTCTTTGATTCAAAGGGAAGAACAAAGGTTTGGTTTTCTGTTTGGGAAATCTGGATTTTTATGAAGGGTTTCACATGTTTCTTTTTCTCTTTTGATAGTTCTCTCTCTCCAAAAGCCAGCCCCTTGAACGTGTGATGGAGCAAAGTATTTATAGGTGAATTTGTTGTGATTTTGGGGCGGAAAACAAATGGGATTTGAACCTTTTTTAGCATCCTGTTCATTTTCTTTTTCATCACAGTTTTTGTATGCTAGTTTGGTGTAATCATGGGTTGCAGGCGTAGAATGAACTTAGCTGCTGATCATAGGTCTGCAGCAGGTTGTATAAACAAGGTTTTGGGATTTGGTCAAGTTCTGACCAAAGCGTTGACTATAACCTTCATGTGCTGAAGCGCTGCCTTGTTCTTGAAGAAAGCATGGTGGTTGTCAGCAGGAAATAAGGAAAAGTAAAGTATGGGCTTAATACCAAAGTTGCTATCCCAAGACAGTAGAGGTACACGTGGTGGACATCCTTTGGATAAAGACTCAGAAAGTGGTTGTGAGCATTAAATGAGCATTAGATGATGATGAGACTTATCACAACCAGAAATCCTGCAACGTGAGATTCTACACCAAGGCTTAGTTATGGATCATAAGTTCTGAGCTGGCGTAGCATCCATCCTCTGGTCTTTGTATCTTCTGGCTCCTGCATGTTCTGAAGGAGCGTTGAACATAACTTCCATATGCTGAAGAATCATGTTCTAACTGAAGCATTATGTTCTGACCAAAGAGCAACGCTTCTGCATGTTCTGATTAAAGCGTCATGTTCTGGACCATGTTTGCAACTTCTGACTGCACTTGCATAGAGGCTGGCTCAGAAGTTCTGACCAAACTCTGCCTTGAGAGTGTCCAAAATTTGCTGAGTGTTATGGTGATAATCTGGTCAGAAGTTCTGAGTTTTGTCATGCTTCTTAAACACTTAGAAAAATTTCTAAGTATTTAGAATTTGACTTTTCCAAAGTATAATTTGACTTTTGAAATTCTTGATGAAACAAACTTCATATTCCAACATGTCTTGATGAAATATGATTTTTGAGATTTGATTTTGATCCAAAAGTCAAAGTTATACTTCTCAGTGTGCAAATGACCATTTTGCCCTTATGAATGACTTTCTTGAAAAATTGCAGTTCAAGGCTTGGAAGCAAACTTGAGGATTCAGGGTGATTCTTTGAGAAATGAGAGGGAAAATTTTGGGGTGCAACAGACTGCAACATACATTTTGAACAGATGTCCTACAAAGAAGCTAGAAGGAATTACTCCAGAAGAATGTTGGTCTGGTGTGAAACCTAGCTTGAGTCATCTGAAGGTATTTGGATCTATTGCACATAGACATGTGCCAGATCAGTTGAGAAGAAAACTTGATGACAAGTCAAGTTAAATGATTCTAGTTGGACATCATTCGACAGGAGGCTACAAGTTGTTCGATCCAGTGAAAAAGCATATTGTGATAAGCAGGGAAGTGATCATAGATGAGTTTAAAGAATGGGATTGGACTGAAAATGTCAAGAAATATTCAGTGAGAATCCTTCTTGAAGAGCCATAAACTCAATTCGAAAGAGAAGTTCGACAAGAGGAACCAGCAGATATATCAAGTACAAGCAGGCCTCAAAGAACAAGACGCATGCCTGCAAGATTGCGAGATTGTGTGATTACATCAGATGATGTAATGGATAATGAAGGTGAGCTGGTACATTATGCTTTCTATGCAGATGTCGAACCCGTTAATGCAGCTGAAGCATCGAAGGATTCTAAGTGGGTGAAAGCAATGAACGAAGAAGTGAAGTCTATCAAAGACAACAACACTTGGTCACTTGTTGAATTGCCTCAAGGCAAGAAGGTAATTAATGTCAAGTGGGTATACAAAGTGAAAACGAATTCAAAAGGGAAAGTAACTTGACACAAAGCAAGGCTTATGGTGAAAGGATTTCTACAGAAAGAAGTAATAGACTTCGATGAAGTTTTTGCACCTGTTGCTAGGATTGAAACAATCAGGTTGGTTGTTGGTCTAGCATAAATAAACAGTTGGCACATATGTCAGATGGACGTGAAGTGTGCATTCCTAAATGGACCCTTAGATGAAGAAGTCTATGTTAAACAACCAGTTGGGTTTGTGAAACATGACGAAGAAAGAAAGGTGTACAGGCTACATAAAGCCCTGTATGGATTGAAACAAGCTCCAAGAGCTTGGAATAAGAAAATTGATAGTTTCCTAAGGGAGAAGGAATTTGTAAAGTGCACACTGAACATGGAGTATATGTAAGAAGAAGCAATAGTGAATTGTTTATACTATGTCTCTATGTAGATGATTTGTTGATAACAGATAGCTGTAAAAGTGAGATCGAAGACTTTAAAGGTGAACTCAGCAAGGAATTCGAAATGTATAATTTGGGTGAGATTTCATATTTCCTTGGAATCGAATTCTACAAGAGAAGTAGAGGTTTGATGATGCATCAAAGAATATATGCAGGAGAAATTCTCAAGATATTTGAGATGGAAGAGTACAACCCAACTTCGACACCTGCAGAACCAAGACTGTAACTGTCGAAAGATGCAGATGAAGATGATGTTGATCCAACCCAATACAAAAGACTTATTGGATCATTGAGATACCTTTGTCATACAAGGCCTGACTTAGCATACAGTGTAGGTATGGTAAGTAGATTCATGCTGAAGCCAAAGGTATCACATCTAGCAGCAGTGAAGAGGATACTAAGGTATCTCAAAGGAACTTTCGATTATGGCATTTTGTTTCCTGTAGCTAATAAAGGAAAAGAATGCAAGTTAGTGGGATACACTGATTCGAGTTGGTGTAGTGATGCTGAAGATCGAAAGTCAACAGTAGGATGTATGTTTATGCTTGGTGGTGCACCCGTTGCTTGGAATTCAAGAAAGGAACCAGTTGTGGCATTATCATCATGCGAAGCAGAATACATAGCTGCTTCTCTTTGTGCATGTCAAGCAACTTGGATGGTGAACTTGGTCGAAGAGATAACATGGAAAAATCATGGAGCAATTACCATGAAGATAGACAGAATGTCATCTATTAATCTGGCGAAGAACCCAATAGCACATGGTCGAAGTAAGCACATCGAAATGAGGTTCCATTATCTTCGAGAGCAGGTAGAAGATGGGAAGATGAATTTGGAACACTGCAGAACTGAGAATTAGATTGCAGACATCATGACGAAGGAAGTGCAAGTCGAAGTATTCAGAAGACTAAGAGCCATGATGAACATAGATAGTTTAGACACAATGAATTAGGTGGTGTGTTAAATTGTAATTCAGTGTGTCGAAACTATGTGTCTAAAAGATTTGATTTGTTTTAGATTTAAATAGATTTGATTTAAGTCTAAAATAAATTAGATTTGATTTAGTAACAAAAAGATATTTTGGGCTTTGGTCTTAGGGTGCAAGCTCAGTTATAAATACAGGGAGTAACCCCTATTTTTGTAAGCAAGTCAAACAAGTCATTCACAGTATTTTGCAGTTGCAAAGTGAATAATAAAGTTTTCACAGTTTGTGAGCAGAGAGAAACTCTGCAGAAATTATTTCTCTTGTCTTCTTTTCTTTGTTTTTCTCATAACTAATCGTCATTGTGGTAGAAATTCATCATAGTCTTTTGGTGGATTTCCAACAATTATATGAAACGAGATAAATGTAACAATTGATTTAAATATTGAATAATAAAATTTATCGACAATTTTTTCAAGTATGTGAAAAATGTTAAAGGAGCTTATTATAAAATATTGAGTAGAAATTTTAAATTTGTATTCTCTCTTATAAAATAATTGTCATATTTGTAAAAAACTAAAACGACTGATTTATTTAATACAAATTTCATTTTTTGTTTTTAATCATATTATTCATAACATTGTTATTTATATTTCGTCTCCTACATGTATTATTATTTTTCAACTTCAAGTTACTATTATTCATAAGTTTTTTCTTTTTCCAACTTCCTATCTTTGTTACAGTCTGCAAACAAATGCGCGTCCAAAATCATATCACAATCGAAAACACACCCCGTGCGTATGCACATGTTTCTTACTCGTTACTATGATAACTGCCTTTGAACCCCCTAACTGCCTCTGTTGAGAGTCTCTGATTGACTTCAATAGTGTTGTTGAGACATCCCTGGTTTGAGTGACTCTTAAACTACAAAATACACTAAGTCCTCAACATCCGATGAACGTGTTGAACATGACACTTGGTCGAAGGATTGATTTGTGTAGACCTTTTCCAGATTTTGGACATGTTTTAAAGATGGAGTGTTCCTAATATTGTGGATCTATTCTTGAGACTCTTTGATCGGTAAATTAGCAAGTTTATCAATCTACCAAAATAGTATTGAATGGAAATCTCAAAGTATCGAACTTAAAGACTGTGTGGTGATATAGAGTTAAAATTTAACTATCGTTAAAGAAAAGTAATAGGGAGTTTGGTATGGTAATTTTTCTATTTAGAAATAGACTTACAAACAAAAGTAAACAGGGTTATTGAACATATTTAACTTAATATGAGTGAACATGCTAGAGAAGGTGTTTGATCAAACAAATTAACGATTCTAACTAGACCTTGCAACAACTTTTCTAACACAATTGAGTACATATTCTTAAGGTTGTTTATTCCTAAGTCCTTATTAAACAAACCTTTAATCATTCAAATTAACTCCTATATCCATAGAGAGTTACATATGAAATTAAGCAATCTTTGATCAAGAACAATTCGGTTTCTATAGAGTATCCCTAGTCCTAAGTGATATTTATTGTAAAATGCTTTTAATTAAGCATTAACACCGACAGTCCTGTCTAATAATCAATCATAAACCAATTCTTTATTTTTCTGAAAGAGAAAGCATTAAACAAAAATTAAAAGAAAATCAAATATATGTCAAATTATACTCGTTACAAGGTTCAAGAGAAAATCATCAACAAAATCCAAATCATGGACACCCCCTAGCATTGGGGGTTTTACTACTCATAGAAATCAAGAAAAACATAGTAAAAGTCACAATCATTACAGAAATTTAAATGGATTAGTCTTCAATCACGAAGAGCTCTTGAAGATCTTGATCCACCTTGAAAATTTGAGTTTTCCAGCCTTCTAATTGTGTCTTTACCGTAAAAAAATCGTCCCATCCTTATAAGTTCTCATTCTGGAGTTAAATAGAGTGAATTTCAGACTTCCTGTGTTTCTGGGATTTGATGCGTGTATGGACTTAGGTCATACGCGTATGTCCATCTTTTCCTTGCTTCTTCACACGCGTATGGACCAAGGTGTCTCATATGGCCAACCTGGTCCTATACGCGTAGCAGATTGCACTGGTGGTGGGTTGCTTCTGTTGATGCCCCATACGCGTATGGATAACCTTATACGCGTATGGACAATGAATTTATTTTTCTGCCCTTCTGTTGTTACGTGTATCAGGAAAAGTGGCTTGCATGGCTATATGCGTATGGACTTTCTCATATGCGTGTGGGCATTAGATCATTAAAAGTTCTCCTTTTTCTTCTGATCATGCGTTTTGGCCTGACTTTTTGTTTTGACGATCTTTCCTTTTTTCTTCGGCCCTGTAAATAACATGAAAACTACACCAACCACGTACACTCAATCCACAACAAAGATGAAATAGACATAACCTAATTAAAATAACCCTAAACTACACATCAACTACAACGGTTTACATGACTTTTAATGTCTAAATGATGATAAATATAACTCAAATGGTGACTGATCACTCTTCCAAACTGAAATTCTGGCTGCAGATACTCAATGTCACGTTCAATGTTATGACACCGTATCTGACTTTCTATTAGACAGTAAATACAAAAACAGTAAAGAACACAGTCAATTGTTTACCCAGTTCAGTGTGCAACAACACCTACTCTGGGGGCTACCAAGCCAGGGAGGAAATCCACTATAAGAGATATTAATTCAGGAATAAACCAACCAGTTTATCTCCTTCACTTAAGACCTACCCAATGCAACTTCAATCTAAGTACAACTTAAACCTGAGTTCCTACTCACTCCCCCTCAATCACACCAGTGATACATAAAACAATTTGACTAATGAATTGATGAAGACACTCTTCAAAACATACACTTGATTATGCTTCACAGCTTTTTAATCAAGCAACACAAACACTCTTGCTTCACAGCTTTGAGTGATACACAAACCTAACTTGACTTTGCTTCAAAGCTTTAGTCAAGAAACATACAAACACTCTTGCTTCAAAGCTTTGAGTGATACACAACCCTCACAATTAAAACCTATTCCAAGTCACTTATCACAATGATAATTGCTTGGATTACAATAGTTAAAACTATACAGCTTCTAAATGATCTTCTGTCAAAAAGGGATGCTTCCAAAACAGCAGCTCTGTTGAATATATAGCAGCTGCATCTTCAGTTAGGGTTTCCACAAAAAGCTAGGGTTAATTCCGTTTGACCTTAAGACTAGGTCACATGACTTTATCAACCAGGTTAGGGTTGAGCTAGGTTAACCCCAAGTCCACGAGATTTTCTGTTCTGGAAAGACTGTGTCATAATCCTGAAAAAACTCAGAATTACCCAAACTGCATAACTGTTAGTTCAGAACAGGATGTCTTAACATTTGTTATGACATCTGAAAACCTGTCTACTGATTTAGGTAAATGTGATCTTTTTGCAAAATGCTCAGATACACACTTATAAACAGCAGCACCTGAATGACAATATTTTTCTGCAAAGGTACCTAATGAATCAGTACATACTAAACTAGAATGTTATGACATCAGTCATGTCATTCACACACACACACATACACACACCTGGTTTTACCAAAAATGCAAGCCAATAACTAAACAACTACAAACTCCCCTTTGGCAGATTTTTGGCTAAAGACCCTAAGCAATCAGAGATAGACAGCAGCAGAAAAAATATGACTGCAGAAAAATAGAATGTCTAATAAAGTCTACCAAAATATATCTCACCCTCTTTAGCCACAAATGGGCCAAAGATACATGTTCTTAAAATTTATACAGTCATCCAGAAAAAGTAACATAACAAGACAAAAACTGAACACACTTTCCAAACTCCATCAGGGACCAGCATCAACTCCACCAATCAGCAACTCCACCAACCTTTAAGCACTGTCATCAGACTCAGAGGAGCTAGTATGATCTTCAGCTTCTTCACCCTCTTCCCTTCTGTTTCCTTCAGCTTCCTCCTTTTCTAACCTGGCAATTAGGTCTCTAGGGACTTTTTCCTAGCTTCCAGCTCTTTGCAGGTCTCTTTCAATACAGCTATAACATCAGATGTTTTGGACTGAGTCTTCACAGAAGATGTCTCAGCTGATGTTATGACAATATCAGGAGCATGAGATCCCTGAAACAGCTTGTAGTGTAACCCAAGAGCAGGAGCTCTTTTGCAAGCAGTATCTCTTGCCACCAGGATATCAGGGTATTGTGCAAGGATAATTCCACAAAGGAGGGAGGGAAAGGAAATTGGGCCTTTGACAGCATAACTACCAGCATGTTTTAAAGTTTGTTCAAAAATATACCTGCCATAGTCAAAAGTAGTCTTGGTTCCCACAGCATAAATAAATCTCCCCAATCCTGTGGAGATAGTTGATTTATGGTTTGTAGGGACCCAGTTGGTTGCACCAATCTTGTGCAGGATGGCAAATTTCATGCTAAGTTTGCTGGCATTCAGCTTGCCTTTCAAGGGCCAGCACTTCACTTGTCTTGCTGTGATGGTTTGACAAACTTCATTGTCAGTGACTTCCAGTTCAGGACAATCCTCATTAGATCTTCCAAGAAATTTGTTAATTTATGATGGAGAGAAATTAACCCTTCTTCCTCTAACATAAACACTTTCAAAGTCAGCTGACCTTCCATCAGCACATTCATTAGACAAGTTAACTATGAACTCCTTGACCAGATTTTCATAACACTTGGTAAATTTTATCACTGTCTTCATCAGTCCAGCATTCTTAATCAGGTCCATGATGTCCTTGCACTCCATGGCATCATTGTTGAGTTCTCTTTCTAAGGCTATTCTCTTCAAGCAAACATACTTCCATCTGTTTGCATTGTCAGGATGGTGGAAAGAGATGTTGTCTGTTGGGACTTCAGGAACTCTAGCAATTTTGCTGGAGGGGAGTTTCCTTCTGATAGGAATTTCTTCAGCATCAATCTCAAACTCTGATTCTTCATCAGAATCAGAAGATTCAGGTTCTTTTCTCTTCTTTGTAATTGGTTGTCTACCAGTATACACCTGGGCTTTCACCTTCCCTTTGGACTGACCAGTTTTCACAGATTCTACCCCAGCCTTGCCTTCAGCCTTGGATTTCTTAACAGCAGGTTTATCTTTGGACATACATTTTGCATCATTCTGATTACCCTTTATTTTCATCATTCTCCTAGCTATGCTAGGGTTTACATTAGCAATCAGATCATTGTCTGAGTATTCCTCATCCACATCAATGATAGGTGGATCAACAGTCTTTTCTGAAGGGTTATGAATGTTGTCATTTTGTGTCACAACATTCTCAGAGACATCTACATTCTCAGAGACATCCACATTTGGGCTTGCTGATTGATTTAATGGGACAGAAATCCCCGGTACAGATTGGTTTCCGCTTAGTATACTTGTCACAAGCCTAGCAATTGCTTGATGAACTTAAACTGATCCTTCCCTATTTGGAACAGAGGAAGAAGGATGAGAAGGATTACCAGAGGCAGTAGCTTGAGCTCTTCCTGCATGCCTAGTTCTCAGCTTTTTGACTTTGGAGGGGTCAGTTGCCATTTCTCTGAGAGGGGTGATCTCCAGGACATCAGAATCTATGCATGTGGTGATTGCTCGAGAATCTTGGTCAGATGATGAAGATGAAGTGGTCGCCTTGGTTGAAGATGATGTTTGAGACATTTTGATTGACTTAGAGCACCAGTAGCAATTTGAGCGAAAACTTTGATTGAGAGAAAGGAATAGGTTGCAAAGACGAGAGAGGTAGGAGGCAAATGAGAGTCTAACAAATTTGAAGGAGTTGGAAAGACATATGATTAACCCACTAAAAATAGACTCAACACAAATAACTCCTTCAACCCTTGTTTTAAGCAAAATTAATTGCTATAATTTTTCACGTTGGCAAATACCCATCTTGCCCCTCAAGTTTTCAAGTTGATTTCCGAAAAGAGCCTTGGTAGAAGAATCAGCTAGCTGAAGCTTGATGACACCATGTTCCAGTTTAATTGTCTTCTTCTCTACAAGGTCAATGTGCTTGGTCCTGCTATGCTGAATAGGGTTCTTGGAAATATTGATTGTATTCAGATTGTCACAATACAATGTCACAACATCTTGTGAGACATTATACTCAGTGAGCATCTGTTTTGTCCAGATATTTTGAGAACAGCTACTACCAACTTCAACTATTTCAGCACAGAGTTGGGAAGGCATTCTTTTAACATGAATCATAGCTCTGGCAGATTCCTGTATGTTCCTATTTTTCTTTTTGTCAACTCCATTTTGATGATGAGTTTCATGACTCTTTTTTTTTGGAAAACAGAATTTATTAAACTTGTTGTTTCCAAATTTTTTGTCATGATTACTTCTGGTTCTGACCACACATCCTTCTTCAAGTTTATTCACCACATCATAGACATGTCTCTTTTTACCAAGCCTTTCAATCTGAAGTTCACCACAAACCCTCCTTTTATCAATTTGCAGTCTTGGAATCCTTCTGACTGCTTCCATAGAGATAGTTCTTTTCATTCTTCTTAGATGAAGATGGCCAAGCTTATGGTGCCACGATTTCATCTCTTTTTCTTCTTTGGTAATGGAACACATAGTGGAGTTATTAGTGTCCTCAGGCTACCACAAGTAACAGTTATCTTTAGATCTGATTCCTTTCATTACCACTTCTAGTTTTTCATTAATTACTAGACATTCAGATTTTGAGAAGATGACCTTGAATCCTAGATCACACAATTGACTGATACTAATGAGATTAGCAGTCAGGCCTTTTACCAATAGAACTTCATTTAGATTTGGGACTTCAGGGCAGTCCAAATTACCAACTCCTTTGATTTCACCTTTAGCACCATCTCCAAAGGTCACATAACTAGTGGTGTGAGGTTTAACATGATCGAGAATGTTCTTTATTCCAGTCATGTGCTTAGAGCACCCACTGTCAAAGTACCAGCCTTCCCTTGCAGAGACTCTCAGGGAAGTGTGGGCTATCAGGGCAGTAGACTTTTTCTTCCATTGAGGAGTATGTGGTACCCTTTTTGACTTAGGTTTAACACCTGAGTTTTGAGTAGGGTATCCATGCAATTTGAAGCAGAAAGGCTTTATGTGGCCATACCTCCCACAATGATGACATCTCCATCTTTGGTACTTTTTCTTCATATATCTCTGTTTCTGATGTTGAGAGTCGTGTTGAGACATCTGCTTTGACATTTGTTTAACAGGCCTGATCTTCTTGTCTGCACTAGATTTCTTAGCTTCCACAAATCCTAGTCCAGATTTGTTTCCCACATTTTGTCCAACCTGAAGGATCTCTTCCAATTTGTCTGTTCCATTAGTCAGCATCTTGACAGATTTGGTCATTTGATTCAGTTGTGAGTTCAGCAATTGAACTTCTCCTTCTAGATGACTTATAGTTTCAAGGTTTGCCCTTTTTTCAGCCTCCAGCTTTATGATGAGTTTTGATTGTTTCTCATTCTGCACACAGACTTCAACACTTCTAATACACAGTTTCTTGTAAGTATCAGCCAGTTCTTCAAATGTCACTTCTTCATCACTAGTGTCACTTTCAGAGGTACAAACACCAGTTAAAGCAGTAACTAGTTTGGCAGATTCTTCTTCAGAATTACTTTCTGAATCACAGTCAGACCAAGTAACAGTCATTCCTTTCTTTTGTTTCTTAAGAAAGGTAGGACATTCAGCTCGAATATGCCCATATCCTTCACAACCATGGCATTGAATTCCTCTGCCTTGATTTCCCTTCTCTTCTGACCTTGGTCTTCTGCTGGAACTGTCAATGTCAGAGGGAATGTTATGAACATTAGACCTTGACTTTGGATCTATTCTTTTGATGAGTTTGTTGAACTGTCTTCCAAGCATGGCTATAGCTTCTGAAATATTTTCTTCTTCATCCTCCTTGTTTTCAACATCAGTGTTGGATACAAGTGCTATGCTCTTGTTCTTCTTGTCACCATTTTCAATGATCCCCATCTCAAAAGTCTGAAGAGACCCAATAAGTTCATCCACTTTCAACTTGCTGATGTCCTGGGCTTCCTCTATGGCAGTTACCTTCATTGCAAATCTTTTAGGCAAGGATCTGAGAATCTTTCTCACCAATTTTTCTTCTAACATCTTTTCTCCCAGTGCTCCTGAGGTGTTGGCAATCTCCAAGATGTTCATGTGAAACTCATGAATGGTTTCATCTTCCATCATTTTTAGATTCTCAAACTTGGTAGTCAACATCTGAAGTCTTGACATTTTTACTTTGGAAGTGCCCTCATGGGTAGTTTTGAGAGTGTCCCAAACTTCCTTGGCCAGTTCATATTGACGTACTAGTCTGAATATGTTTCTATCAATTCCATTGAACAAGGCATTTAAAGCTTTGGAATTTCCCAGGGCTAACTCATCTTCTTCTTTACTCCAATCTTCCTCAGGCTTCAGACTGATTGTCCCATCTTTCTCAGTTATGGTGGGATGGATCCA
Organism: Vicia faba; assembly: GCA_948472305.1. NCBI lineage: Eukaryota > Viridiplantae > Streptophyta > Magnoliopsida > Fabales > Fabaceae > Vicia > Vicia faba. The sequence goes on from OX451737.1 coordinate 1,358,894,603, forward strand.
TCCTTTGTCAGCAGCTCTCCAAGCCTTTTTGTCCAGAGATTTTAAGAAGGCAATCATACGAGGTTTCCAGTAGTCATAATTTGTTCCATCCAGAATGGGTGGTCTATTTCCAAAAACTCCTTCTTTGTCCATAGTGCCAGAAAGTGATATCCCCAGATCTCACCCAGTAATACAGGCAGGGTGCCTGCTCTGATGCCAATTGAAATTCTGGCTGCAGATACTCAATGTCACGTTCAATGTTATGACACCGTATCTGACTTTCTATTAGACAGTAAATACAAAAATAGTAAAGAACACAGTCAATTGTTTACCCAGTTCAGTGTGCAACAACACCTACTCTGGGGGCTACCAAGCCAGGGAGGAAATCCACTATAAGAGATATTAATTCAGGAATAAACCAACCAGTTTATCTCCTTCACTTAAGACCTACCCAATGCAACTTCAATCTAAGTACAACTTAAACCTGAGTTCCTACTCACTCCCCCTCAATCACAGCAGTGATACATAAAACAATTTGACTAATGAATTGATGAAGACACTCTTCAAAACATACACTTGATTATGCTTCACAGCTTTTTAATCAAGTAACACAAACACTCTTGCTTCACAGCTTTGAGTGATACACAAACCTAACTTGACTTTGCTTCAAAGCTTTAGTCAAGAAACATACAAACACTCTTGCTTCAAAGCTTTGAGTGATACACAACCCTTACAATTAAAACCTATTCCAAGTCACTTATCACAATGATAATTACTTGGATTACAATAGTTAAAACTATACAGCTTCTAAATGATCTTCTGTCAAAAAGGGATGCTTCCAAAACAGCAGCTCTGTTGAATATATAGCAGCTGCATCTTCAGTTAGGGTTTCCACAAAAAGCTAGGGTTAATTCCGTTTGACCTTAAGACTAGGTCACAGGACTTTATCAACCAGGTTAGGGTTGAGCTAGGTTAACCCCAAGTCCACGAGATTTTCTGTTCTGGAAAGACTGAGTCATAATCCTGAAAAAACTCAGAATTACCCAAACTACATAACTGTTAGTTCAGAACAGGATGTCTTAACATTTGTTATGACATCTGAAAACCTGTCTACTGATTTAGGTAAATGTGATCTTTTTGCAAAATGCTCAGATACACACTTATAAACAGCAGCACCTGAATGACAATATTTTTCTGCAAAGGTACCTAATGAATCAGTACATACTAAACTAGAATGTTATGACATCAGTCATGACATTCACACACACACACACACACACCTGGTTTTACCAAAAATGCAAGCCAATAACTAAACAACTACACAAACAAAGCCTACTAAGTTACTATGCTTTATGTAACATGGAATGATGATAACCTTTGACTGACCCCTCACATCCCTCTAAACATGGAAATATAATCCAATGCTGATCACCTGTTATGACTTTGACTACCTCACGCCTGCTGAGAGGGAGGTGATTCAACTTTTAGATGAATTCAAGGTCATGAGTGTAATGTCCCATATTCTCTTAAGTGTGTTTCCTTATTAAGTGGGACAAATTGAGTAATTGGTGAGCTAAGATGAGACTAATTCTTGATCAATTCTCTTAATCTTGACTAATTAGTAAGAGATGACAAATTGGTAAATTTGATTAATGGAATTTTTTAGAATATGAGAAAATGACAAGGGCAAGATGTTCATTTGTCAACTAAAGAACAAAACTTCATTCTACATATCATTACCACTCTCTCATACCATTCATTTTCATATTTTTTTAGTAAGAAAAAAGAAGAGAGGATGAAGAGAAAGTGGAAGAAGAGGATAAGTGTTTGGAGTAAAGGAAGTGGGAGAAACATCATTCAAATATTCATCTCATTTCATCTCAATTAATCATCATCTTCTTGATTAAGTAGGGTTCTAGTTTAGTTGTAGTCTTGGGAGAATTTTGCACGAAATTGGGAATTATATTTTTATGAAATTGATAATTGAAACACGATTCTTGTTATGTCATGTGCTATAATTGTTAATACATTAAATTGTTGAATTATAAATGCTCTTTGATGTGTGTTCATTTGTACTTTTCTCATCACCGGCTTATTCACATATAATGCATATGATATGTGCGATTGTATGTTATATTGTGTTATTGTATTCTATATATAACTGTTATTATGTTATCATAGTTGTCAAATGATATGTGTGTACATCTAATTGTACATGTTGCATGTAATAAAAATTATGTCATGTGAAATTATGTATGTGATCACATATGATTTACATGTGCTCTCTACATCAGCCTCGGGATGTCACAACATCTTTTGTGACATCTGGCAGAAAAACACATAACAACAAAACCTGTTATGACAATTGATAAAAATGTTCCACCATCTTACTTAACACCAACATATAATCATGCTTAGCCAAAATTTAGCCAACCATAAATCCGTGGAACTAACAATCTCCCCCTTTGGTAAATTTTGGCTAAAACAACCAAAGACCAAATTCATTTGGAGAGAGGAATAAAACCATAACACAAGCTACATGCTGATCATGTAAACTTTGTAAAAACATAGCTCATAAGCTTATACATATAGACAAGTATAGAACTCCCCCGTCAAACATAATAGGTTCTCCCCCTCAAGGATAAAAACCACACCGAGCACCTGCAGCGGAACAACAGAAGCAACAACAGTCGCTTCAACATACACAGGCATAAAAACTCTTGCTCCCCCTTAAAGATTTCATAAGTAACCAAACACACAGTTGCTCTCTCACAAGCAGTAGCACACAGTCCTATCATAATGCTAAATCAACATGTCAAGACACGTGATGTAACATCAGGACACAACATTTTACTCCCTGTTTTTAGCCAAAATATTGACAAAAAAAACAAAGTAAATATACACATTTGGAACCACAAAGAACACTTCATAACACATTGCACTCAGGCAATACAATATATGGAAACACAAATTTCACACTAGCAATACCATAGATTTTCTCTAAGTGGAAAGTGTAAGTGTTTAGTTATTGGCATGTTTTTTGGTAAAACCAGGTGTGTAAATGTCATGACTGATGTCATAACATTCTGGATTATTAGGTTCTTTATGCAGAAAAAGTATGGCATACAGTAGCTACTGTTTATGAGTGTGTATCTGAGCATTTTACAATGATCACATTTATTGCCTTCTACCAAAATCAGTAAACAGGAATTCTGATGTCATAACAAATGTTAAGACATCCTGTACTGATCTAACAGTAGTGCAGTTTGGTTAATTCTGAGATTTTTCAGGAAGTTGGCTCATTCCTTCCAGAACAGAATCTCCCGTGGTATTTGGGTTAACCTAGCTCAACCCTAAACTGGTTGATAAAGTCTTGTGACCAAGTCTTAAGGTTAAACCTAATTAACCCTAGCTTTTTGTGGAAACCCTAACTGAAGAATCAGCTGCATATATATTCAACAGGAATGCTGGCTGCAGAGTAACTCTTTTGACTGAAGATCAATTAGGAGCTATATAGTTTTAACTGCTGTAATCCAAGCAAGTATCATTGTGATAAGTGACTTGGAATAGGTTTTGATTGTAAGGGTTTTTGTATCACTCAAAGCTTTGAAGCAAGAGTGTTTGTGTCTCTTGACTAAAGCTTTGAAGCAAAGTCAAGTTAGGTTTATGTATCACTCAAAGCTGTGAAGCAAGAGTGTTTTTGTTACTTGATTAAAAAGTTGTGAAGCATAATCAAGTGTATGTTCTGAAGAGTGTCTTCATTAATTCATTAGTCAATTGTTTTAAGTATCACTACTGTGATTGAGGGGGAGTGAGTAGGAACTCAGGTTTAAGTTGAACTTAGATTGAAGTTGCATTGGGTAGGTCTTAAGTGAAGGAGATAAACTGGTTGGTTTATTCCTGAATTAATATCTCTTATAGTGCATTTCCTCCCTGGCTTATTAGCCCCCATAGTAGGTGTTGTTTCACACTGAACTGGGTAAACAATTGACTGTGTTCTTTACTGTTTTTATTTACTGTCTTATAGAAAGTCAGATACGGTGTCATACCATTCACTGTGACATTGAGTATCTGCTGCCAGAATTTCAATTGTCATCAGAGCAGGCACCCTGCCTGTATTACTGGGTGTGATCTAGGGATATCACTTTCTGGCACTATGGACAAAGAAGGAGTTTTTGGAAATAGACCATCCATTCTGGATGGAACAAATTATGACTACTGGAAACCTCGTATGATTTCCTTCTTAAAATCACTGGACAAAAAGGCTTGGAGAGCTGCTGACAAAGGATGGAACCATCCCACCATAACTGAGAAAGATGGGACAATCAGTCTGAAGCCTGAGGAAGAATGGAGCAAAGAAGAAGATGAGTTAGCCCTGGGTAATTCCAAAGCTTTAAATGCCTTGTTCAATGGAATTGATAGAAACATATTCAGACTAGTTCATCAATGTGAACTGGCCAAGGAAGTGTGGGACACTCTCAAAACTACCCATGAGGGCACATCCAAAGTAAAAATGTCAAGGCTTCAGATGCTGACTACCAAGTTTGAGAACCTAAGAATGAAGGAAGATGAAACCATTCACGAGTTTCACATGAACATCTTGGAGATTGCCAACACCTCAGGAGAATTGGGAGAAAAGATGTCTGAAGAAAAACTGGTGAGAAAGATTCTCAGATCCCTGCCTAAAAGATTTGCAATGAAGGTAACTGCTATAGAGGAAGCCCAGGACATCAGCAAGTTAAAGGTGGATGAACTCATTGGGTCTCTTCAAACTTTTGAGATGGGGATCAGTGACAATGTTGACAAGAAAAACAAGAGCATAACACTTGTATCCAACACTGAAAATGAAAACAAGGAGGATGAAGAAGAAAATATTTCAGAAACTATAGCCATGCTTGGAAGACAATTCAACAAACTCATCAATAGAATGGATCCAAAGTCAAGGTCAAATGTTGAGAACATCCCCTCTGACATTAACAGATCTTATGACTCCAGCAGAAGACCAAGGTCTGAAGAGAAGGGAAATCAAGGCAGAGGAATTCAATGCCATGGTTGTGAAGGATATGGGCATATTCGAGCTGAATGTCCTATCTTTATTAAGAAACAAAAGAAAGGAATGACTGCTACCTAGTCTGACTGTGATTCAGAAAGTAATTCTGAAGAAGAATCTGCCAAACTAGTTACTGCACTAACTGGTGTGTGTACCTCTGAAAGTGACACTAGTGATGAGGAAGTGACATTTGAAGAAATGGCTGATACTTACAAGAAATTGTGTATCAGAAGTGCTGAAGTCTGTGTGCAAAATGAGAGACAATCAAAACTCATTATAAAGTTGGAGGCTGAAAAAAGGGCAGACCTTGAAACTATAAGTCATCTAGAAGGGGAAGTTCAAATGCTGAACTCAAAACTGAACCAGATGACCAAATCTGTCAAGATGCTGACAAATGGAATTGACAAATTGGAAGAAATCCTTCAGGTTGGACAAAATGTGGGAAACAAGTCTGGTCTAGGATTTGTGGCAGCAAAGAAATCTGGTGCAGACAAGAAGATCAGGTCTGATAAACAAATGTCAAAGCAGATGTCACAACATAACACTCAACATCGGGAACAAAGAAATATGAAGAAAAGGTACCAAAGATGGAGATGTCATCATTGTGGGAGGTTTGGTCACATAAAGCCTTTCTGCTTCAGATTGTATGGATACCCTAATCAGAACCCAGGTGTCAAACCTAAGTCTAACAGGGTACCACATACTCCTCAATGGAAGAAAAAGGCTACTGCCCTGATAGCCCACACTTCCCTGAGAGTCTCTGCAAAGGAAGACTGGTACTTTGACATTGGGTGTTCTAAGCACATGACTGGAATCAAGAACCTTCTCAATAATGTTAAACCTCACACCACTAGTTATGTGACCTTTGGAGATGGTGCTAGAGGTGAAATCAAAGGAGTTGGTAATTTGGACAGCCCTGGAGTTCCAAATTTGAATGAAGTACTTTTGGTAAAAGGCCTGACTGCTAATCTCATTAGTATCAGTCAATTATGTGATCTAGGATTCAAGGTCAACTTCTCAAAATCTGAATGTCTTGTAATTAATGAAAAATAAGAAGTTGTAATGAAAGGAGTCAGATCTAAAGACAACTGTTACTTGTGGGAGCCTGAGAACACTAATTACTCCACTGTGTGTTCTATTGCCAAAGAAGAAAAAGAGGTGAAACTGTGGCACCAAAAACTTGGCCATCTTTATCTAAGAGGAATGAAAAGGATTATCTCCATGGAGGCAGTCAGAGGGATTCCAAGACTGCAAATTGATGAAGGGAGAGTTTATGGTGAATGTCAGGTTGGTAAGCAGACTAGGATGTCACATCCAAAGTCAAGACATCTGACCACCTCTAAGGTTCTGGAACTTCTACATATGGATCTGATGGGACCAATGCAGGTGGAAAGTCTTGGTGGAAAGAGATATGCCTATGTTGTTGTGGATGACTATTCCAGATTCACATGGATTAACTTCATTAAGGAAAAATCTGATGTGTTTGAAGTTTTTAAAGAACTGTGCAAAAGAATTCAAAGAGAAAAAGAAGGGTGTATTGTCAGAATCAGAAGTGATCATGGCAAGGAATTTGAAAACAGTAAGTTTAATGAGTTCTGTTCCTCAGAAGGAATTAGTCATGAATTCTCTTCTCCTATAACTCCTCAACAAAATGGAGTTGTAGAAAGAAAAAATAGGACCATACAGGAATCTGCCAGAGCTATGATACATGCCAAAAGACTTCCTATTCATTTTTGGGCTGAAGCTATGAATACAGCCTGTTATGTGCATAACAGAGTCACTTTGAGAAAGGGAACCTCATCCACCATTTATGAACTCTGGAAAGGAAGAAAGCCAACTGTGAAGTACTACCATGTATTTGGCAGCAAATGCTATATTCTGGCAGATCGTGAACAAAGGAGAAAGCTGGACCCTAAAAGTGATGAAGGTATATTTCTAGGATACTCCTCCAACAGCAGAGCTTATAGGGTATTCAATTCCAGGACCAAAGTCATGATGGAATCAATAAATGTCATAGTTGATGATTATCATGAAGAAACAGATGTCCCTTGTAATGTTGAGACATTCTTTGAGACTCCAATCAACATAATGACCTTCCTAACACCACTACAACAGACTCTGAATCCAAGGAAGCTAGCAAAATCCCTTCCATCAGGATTCAGAAAGATCATCCTAAATAACTCATTATAGGGGATCCAAATAGTGGAGTCATTACAAGATCTAGAGAAATCATCTCAAACTCTTGCTTTGTGTCTAAAATTGAACCAAGAAATGTTAAGGAGGCCTTAACTGATGAATACTGGATTGGTGCAATGCAAGATGAATTGAACCAATTTAAGCAACATGATGTTTGGGAGTTAGTTCCTAGACCAGAGGGAACAAACATCATTGGCACAAAATGGATATACAAGAACAAATCAGATGCTGAAGGAGTTGTCACTAGGAATAAGGCAAGACTTGTTGCCCAAGGATACACTCAAGTTGAAGGGGTTGATTTTGATGAGACCTTTTCCCCTGTAGCCAGACTCGAATCTATCAGACTCCTATTGGGAATTGCTTGTCTCGTAAAGTTCAAGCTGTTTCAGATGGATGTAAAAAGTGCCTTTCTAAATGGGTACTTAAATGAAGAAGTTTATGTGGAACATCCTAAAGGTTTTGTGGATCCAAACCACCCTGATCATTTCTACAAATTGAGGAAAGCTCTATATGGCCTGAAACAAGCTCCTAGAGCATGGTATGACAGGTTAACAAAATTTCTCTCAGACAAAGGATACAGAAAAGGAGGCTTGGATAAAACCCTCTTTGTAAAAAATGAAGGAGGGAAGTTAATGGTAGCTCAAATATATGTTGATGACATAGTGTTTGGGGGAATGTCAGAACAAATGGTTAAACATTTTGCTGACCAGATGAAGGCTGAATTCGAAATGAGTCTCATGGGAGAACTGACTTATTTTCTTGGACTGCAAGTCTCACAGATGGAGGACTCAATCTTTCTATCTCAAAGCAAGTATGCAAAGAACATTGTCAAGAAGTTTGGTATGGAGAATGCCAGTCACAAAAGGACCCCTGCACCTACTCATTTAAAGCTATCCAAAGATTCAAGTGGGGTTAAGGTGGACCAAAGTCTGTACAGAAGCATGATAGGAAGTTTGCTGTACTTAACAGCCAGCAGACCTGACATTGCTTTTGCAGTTGGAGTTTGTGCAAGATACCAAGCTAATCCTAAAGTCAGTCATATCAACCAAGTAAAGAAAATTTTGAAGTATGTAAGTGGAACTTACAACTATGGCTTGCTGTAATCTCATGGTTATGAACCAACTCTGACTGGTTATTGTGATGCTGATTGGGCTGGAAGTGCTGATGATAGAAAAAGCACCTCTGGAGGATGTTTCTTCTTAGGAAATAATCTGGTCTCCTGGTTCAGCAAGAAACAGAACTGTGTGTCTCTCTCTACTGCTGAAGCTGAATACATTGCAGCTGGTAGTAGCTGTTCTCAAATGATCTGGATGAAACAAATGCTTACTGAGTATAATGTCACACAAGATGTTATGACATTGTACTGCGACAATCTGAGTACAATCAACATTTCCAAGAATCCTATTCACCATAGCAGGACCAAGCATATTGACATAAGACATCACTTTATCAGAGACCTTGTAGAAGAGAAGACGATTAAACTGGAACATGTTGCCACTGAGCTACAGCTGGCTGACATTTTTACCAAGGCTCTTGATGCAAATCAATTTGAAAACTTGAGGGGCAAGTTGGGTATTTGCCAACAGGAGGAATTGTAGCAATTAATTTTGCCTAAAACAAGGGTTGAAAGAGTTATTTTTGTTAAGTCTCTTTTGATTGGGTTAATCATATGCTTTCCCATTTCTTTCATAATTATTAAGAAGCTGAATAGACACTCATTTGCCTCATTCCTCTCTCAACTCTGCAACAAATCCCATTCTCTCAATCAAAGTTCTCTCTCTAGTTGGAACAGGAGGAGACTGAAGGAAACAGAAGGGAAGAGGGTGCTGCTGAATATCAGCTCAATACTGAAGAAAGTAGCTCCCCTGTTGATGCAAGTGTTTTCAGATTTTATTTGTTGTTTTTATTACTTATTTTGGATGACTGTATAACATATAAGTACATGTATCTTTGGCCCATTTGTGGCTAAAGAGGGGGAGATATTTTGTGTTATTTCTTGGTAGACATCATATTTTTTTCTGCAGTCATATACATTCTACTACTCTCTATTCTCTGATTGCTTAGGGGTTTTAGCCAAAAATATGCCAAAGGGGGAGTTTGTAAGTGTTTAGTTATTGACATGTTTTTTGGTAAAACCAGGTGTGTAAATGTCATGACTGATATCATAACATTCTGGATTATTAGGTTCTTTATGCAGAAAAAGTATGGCATACAGTAGCTACTGTTTATGAGTGTGTATCTGAGCATTTTGCAATGATCACATTTATTGCCTTCTACCAAAATCAGTAAACAGGAATTCTGATGTCATAACAAATGTTAAGACATCCTGTACTGATCTAACAGTAATGCAGTTTGGTTAATTCTGAGATTTTTCAGGAAGTTGGCTCATTCCTTCCAGAACAGAATCTCCCGTGGTCTTTGGGTTAACCTAGCTCAACCCTAAACTGGTTGATAAAGTCTTGTGACCAAGTCTTAAGGTTAAACCTAATTAACCCTAGCTTTTTGTGGAAACCCTAACTGAAGAATCAGCTGCATATATATTCAACATGAATGCTGGCTGCAGAGTAACTCTTTTGACTGAAGATCAATTAGGAGCTGTATAGTTTTAACTGCTGTAATCCAAGCAAGTATCATTGTGATAAGTGACTTGGAATAGGTTTTGATTGTAAGGGTTTTTGTATCACTCAAAGCTTTGAAGCAAGAGTGTTTGTGTCTCTTGACTAAAGCTTTGAAGCAAAGTCAAGTTAGGTTTATGTATCACTCAAAGCTGTGAAGCAAGAGTGTTTTTGTTACTTGATTAAAAAGCTGTGAAGCATAATCAAGTGTATGTTCTGAAGAGTGTCTTCATTAATTCATTAGTCAATTGTTTTAAGTATCACTGCTGTGATTGAGGGGGAGTGAGTAGGAACTCATGTTTAAGTTGAACTTAGATTGAAGTTGCATTGGGTAGGTCTTAAGTGAAGGAGATAAACTGGTTGGTTTATTCCTGAATTAATATCTCTTATAGTGGATTTCCTCCCTGGCTTGGTAGCCCCCAGAGTAGGTGTTGTTTCACATTGAACTGGGTAAACAATTGACTGTGTTCTTTACTGTTTTTATTTACTGTCTTATAGAAAGTCAGATACGGTGTCATACCATTCACTGTGACATTGAGTATCTGCTGCCAGAATTTCAGAAAGACACAAAAAAACCCTTCACACTTTAAGAGTGTTACTGTTAGAACATAGTTTGATTCTACAACCCTTGGTTAGAGTTTTAATGATAACAAATACAAAGAATAAATAATAAATTCAAAGAACAAATATGCACCTTAAAAATTATGTTTTATGTATACAGAAGTTTTGACAATATCAGCATCAGAAGATAAGCCATAAGAGCTACACGCTGAAGCAATCAAAACACGCGCTGAAGATTGATGACCAGAACCTACGCTTAATCAAAGTAAACTCTAATTCTGAACAAGAACATGTTACTCAAAGTCATCAATATTTTGAAGCGTCATCAGCAAGTAAGGAGATAAGATTCTGAAGTGTTACTGATCATTCAAGACAGCATCAATTCCAACGGCTTCTTTCAGACAGGATCTTCTCCAAATGGAAAGTGTGTTAATGACATTAAAAATGCTTTATGATCAACGTCATTCCACTGCCTATATAAACAAAGTCAGCATTCAAAATCAATAATGATTTTTCCATATTACCACTCATGCATATTCAAAGCTGCAAGCAATATTCTTTATATTTCCAAGCTATAATCCTGTGTAATTTATCACAGTTGTGATAAACAGTTTTGTTAGAAACACAACAACACATATCTTGTATAATTGTATTGAAACAGTGTTCCTTGAGATTAACCGAATTGTGGTTGTACTCAAGAAGACTTTAACAGTTGTTAAAGTAGCTTTTGTAATCCTTTGAGATTAGTGGATTAAGACCTCGTTGGAGAGGGTGAAATCACCTTGACGGGTGGACTGGAGTAGTTTGAGATCAAACGAACCAGGATAAAAATACTGTATCATTGAGCTTTTAATTTCAAATTTTCAATTCAACCCCCCTTCTTGTGTTTTTCACATCTTCAATTGGCATCAGAGCGCCTGGTTCTGAGCTTAAACACTTAACAGTGTCAGTACAAGATCCAAGCTTCAGAAAAACACTATGGTGGGACCAAGCCAAAACATCAGCAATGACAACCATGAAGACAAGGACAGATTCAGTGGCAAACCTCCAGTATTTGATGGAGAAAACTTTGACTACTAGAAAGACAGAATTGAGAGTTTCTTTCTGGCTCATGATGCTGATCTGTGGGACATGGTGACTGATGAATACATGCACCCAGTAGATGGATGTGGTCAGAAGATAGACAGAAAAATGATGTCTGATCAGCAAAAATGTGAATTCAGAAACCACCACAAGGCCAGAACAATTCTCCTCAGCGCCATCTCATATTCAGAATATGAGAAAATATGAAACAGAGAAACTGCCAAGAACATGTTTGACTCTCTAAGAATGACGCATGAAGGCAACATTCAAGTCAAAGAAACCAAGGACCTTGCGCTCATTCAGAAGTATGAGGCATTCAAGATGGAAGATAGTGAATCAATAAAAACTATGTTTTCAAGATTCCAAATTCTTGTTGCTGGACTAAAGGTTCTTGACAAAGGGTATTCTATTGCTGATCACGTTAAGAAGATCATCAGAAGCTTGCCCAAACAATGGAGGTCAATGGTCACAACACTTAAGCTAGCCAAAGATCTAAACAAAATTTCTCTGGAGGAACTTATTATCTCCCTCATAAGTCACGAGATAGAGCTAGAAGAAGATGAGCCTCAAAAGCAAGGTAAGCCATTAGCTTTAAAATCTAACAGAAAATCTAACTCTAAGGTTTTGCAGGCTGTGGAAGAAACTTTTGATGGATCCTCATCAGAAGAGGATGAACTATCTCTCCTCTCTAGAAGGGTGAACCAACTGTAGAAGCAGAGACAAAGAAAGTTCAGAAATCCCAGAAGATCAGAGAATCAGAATGAATCCTCCTCCAGATACAAAAATTATGAGTCTTCCTCTAGACACAGAAGACTTGAAGGTTCTTCAGGATACAGAAAGCCAAATAACAAGGACATCATCTGCTATGAATGTAACGAGCAAGGGCACTACAAAAGTGACTGCCCAAAGCTTCAGAAGGAAAAGCCCAAAAAGAAGTTCTTCAAGGAAAAGAAGAAAAGCCTCATGGCTACATGGGATGATTCTGACACATCTGAAGCTGACTCAGAATCATATGATGAAAGAGAAAACATAGCTCTCATGGAAAACGTATCAAAAGACAGTGAAGCTTCTGGTTCAGACTCAGAATCAGACACTGAAGAGGTATTTCCTGATTTTACCATAAATTTTACTAAAGTTGAACTTGTAGAAAGCCTAAATGAAATTCTGGAAAGGTGTCAGCAAATCAGAGTCAAATTCAGGAACCTGAAAAGGAATCTTGCCTCTGACTCTGAAAAGACTGAGAGTCTAAGATTAGAGAATTAGAGAATTCTGAGTTGAAAGAAAAAATTTCAAAATTAGAAAATGATTTTCAAAACTCTCAAAAGGAAACAATCTCTGAAACTCCCAGTAATTCCGATGAGATCATCAAAGAGTATGATCACAACTTTCAGAAGTTTCTAGCTAAAAACATAGACAGAAGCAAGATGGCTTCAATGATCAATGGAGTTAGCAGAAATGGCAGAAAAGGGATAGGATATCAAGGTAAGGTATCCACACCAAAAAATACCATGGACTTAGTTATAAAACTCACATCACTAAATTCACATTTTATATATGGGCACACACATGACATAAAATACACAAGTAGTGATTATTCTGTCAAACCAAAATTCAATCATAATTTTGGTAAAACTAACAAATCAGGACCCAAGAAAATGTGGGTACCTAAGGATAAAATTATACATGTAGCAGATATCTTTAACAGCAATGCTAAGACACCAATCATGGTACCTGGATTCTGGCTGCTCGCGACACATGACGAGAAGAAGGCATATGTTCCAAAGCCTGGAACTTAAGCCTGGAGGCTACGTGGGCTTTGGAGGTAATCAGAGGGGAAAGATCATTGGCTATGGAATAGTAGGTAATGGAAATATTCCCTCTATAAGTAATGTATTATTAGTTGATGGATTAATGCATAACCTGTTATCCATAAGTCAATTAAGTGATAATGGTTATGATATAATATTCAATCAAAATTCATGCAAAGCTGTTAGTCAGAAAGATGGGACTATCCTATTTAATGGAAATAGGAAAAACAATATTTATAAAATAAAACTTTCTGAACTAAAGAGTCAGAATGTAAAATGCCTACTTTCTGTTAACAACAAGCAATGGGTCTGGCACAGAAGATTGGGGCATGTTAGTATGAGAAGAATATCTCAGATTAACAAACTCAATCTGGTCAGAGGACTTCCTAATTTGAAGTTCAACTCAGATGCTTTGTGTGAAGCATGTCAGAAAGGCAAATTTGCAAAACCTGCTTTCAAATCCAAAAATTTTGTTTCCACCTCTAAGCCATTAGAACTTCCGCACATTGACTTATTTGGACCAGTAAAAACGGCTTCAGTCAGTGGCAAGAAGTATGGGTTAGTAATCGTAGATGACTATAGCAGATGGACATTGGTAAAGTTCTTAAGACACAAGGACGAGTTACACTTTGTGTTTGTTACCTTCTGCAACCAAGTTCAGAATGAAAAGGATCTTAGAATTGTCAAAGTCAGAAGTGATCGTGGTGGAGAATTTGAAAATAAAAATTTTGAATTATTTTTTAATGAAAAAGGCATTTTGCATGACTTCTCTTGTCCTAGAACTCCCCAGCAAAATGGAGTTGTAGAACAAAAGAACAGAACATTGCAAGAAATGGTCAGAACCATGATCAACTAGACTAACTTTTCTAAGATCTTCTGGGCAGAGGCAATTAACACAGCGTGTTACATTCAGAATAGAATCTCCATAAGACCTATTCTGGAAAAGACTCCATATGAATTGTGGAAGAACAGAAAACCCAACATTTCTTATTTTCATCCATTTGGATGCACATGCTTTATTCTGAATACAAAAAATTATTTGAACAAGTTTGACTCTAAAGCACAAAAGTGTATTATGTTAGTGTGATACGGTGGAAAGAACTGACTGTTTTTTGGAATGCTGGTTTGCGTTTTGCGTTTATTTTCACAAAATGTCGCGGTAAGCAAGAGTCTGTTAGAACAAAGTTTGAATATACTACCCTAAGTTTAAGTTTTGATGATAACAAAATGAAAAGATATATTAATTATGTGATTCATGTAAGAACTATTTGCTACCTAAAAATTACTTTCTGTTTTACAGAAACTCTGATGGGTATCAGCAAGAGTACATCATAATCAGCATCAGAAAATTAGATATCAACATCAGCATCAGAAGATGCTATATCAGATACCAGAATCAGAAGAACAACTCACGGTTATGTTGAAGCTTGATGAACAGATATGCGCTCAACACTCTGAACTCTGATAAAGACAACAACAGTTCATCAGCACTTAAGCAGCGTCAGAATGAGCCAAAGCCAGAACACGCTTAAGTGGCAACGGTACTGTGCATTCAAGATGAGTTATTACCAACGACATCATTCCAGACAAGATCTGCTTGATAAGGAAAGATTATTATTGGCATTGAATCAGAATTATTGCTCCAACGTCACTAATTCCAATGCTATATAAACAAGTCAATGAAGATTGAATTGGCTAATGCTCTACACCAATCTACACGCCTAAAAGCTATTCATCATCTTCCTCACTCTCAGTTTGCTAAAAGCTCCAAAATTCCTTACTCAATTATTTTAGCAATCTAGTTTCCATAAGCTTAATTTGTGTAGTATCACAGTTGTGATAAACAGTTTTGTAGAAAACATTCACACACCTAGATTTCAATTCTTTGTAAGAAAGTGATTCCTTGAGAAACCGGTTTGTGGTTTGCATCAAGAAGGCTTTAGCAGTTGTTAAAGCAGATTGTAATATTCAGTTGAATATAGTGGATTAAGACCTCGTTGGAGAGAGGCGAAATCACCTTGACGGGTGGACTGGAGTAGTTTGAGATCAAACGAACCAGGATAAAAATACCGTGTTGATTGCAATTGATTTCCAGTTTTTACAATTCAACCCCCCTTCTTGTGTTTTTCACTTCTTCAATTGGCATCAGAGCGCCTGGTTTTGAGCTAAAACACTTAACCGTGTCAGTACAAGATCCAGTGTCAGAAAAACACAATGGAAGGAACTTATCATCACACCAGCAATGACAACAATGAAGACAAAGACAAATTCAGCGACAAACCTTCAGTCTTTCATGGAGAAAATTTTGATTACTGGAAAGAGAGAATTGAAAGCTTCTTTCTGGCACATGATGCTGATCTGTGGGACATGGTGACAGATGGATACACGCACCCTGTGAATGCAAGCGGTCAGAAGATTGATAGGAAAGCAATGTCTGACCAACAAAAGCGTGACTTCAAAAATCACCACAAGGCCAGAACCATCCTTCTCAGCGCCATCTCTTATGCTGAATATGAAAAGATCTCTAACAGAGACACATCAAAGAACATGTTTAACTCACTCAGCATGACGCACGAGGGCAACGTTCAGGTCAAAGAAACTAAAGCTCTTGCGCTCATTCAGAAGTATGAGGCATTCAAAATGGAAGAAAGTGAATCCATTGAAACAATGTTCTCAAGATTCCAGATTCTGGTAGCTGGTCTCAAGGTTCTGGATAAAGGATACTCTACTGCTGATCACGTCAAGAAGATCATCAGAAGCTTACCTAAGCAGTGGAGGCCAATGGTTACAGCTCTGAAGCTAGCAAAAGATCTCAACAAAATTTCTCTGGAGGAACTTATCAGCTCCCTCAGAAGTCATGAGATAGAGCTAGAAGCTGATGAACCCCAGAAGCAAGGTAAGCCTTTAGCATTAAAATCTAACAAAAAATATGAGTCTAAAGTTTTGCAGGCAGTTGAAGAAACATCTGATGGATCCTCATCAGAAGAAGACGAACTTTCTCTCCTCTCCAGAAGAGTGAATCAACTGTGGAAGCAGAGGCAAAGGAAGTTCAGGAATCCCAGAAGATCTAATCAGAACGAGTCTTCTTCCAGATACAGAAGGACAGATTCTTCCTCTGGATACAGAAGATCTGAAGGCTCCTCAGGAAGCAGAAAGCTAAACACCAAGGACATCATCTGCTATGAGTGCAATGAGCAAGGACACTACAAGAGTGACTGCCCAAAGCTTCAGAGGGAAAAGCCCAAAAAGAAGTTTGGAAGAGAAAAGAAGAAAAGTCTCATGGCTACATGGGATGACTCTGACTCGTCTGAAGCTGACTCAGAATCAGATGATGAGAGAGCAAACATAGCTCTCATGGCCAACATTTCAGAAGATAGTGAAGCTTCTGAATCAGACTCAGAATCAGATACTGAAGAGGTATTTCCTGACTTTGCAGTTAATTTTACCAAGGCTGAACTTGCTGAAAGCCTTAACGAAATTCTGGAAAGGTACCAGCAAATTAGAGTTAAATTCAGAAACCTGAAAAGGAATCTTGAATCTGACTCTGATAAGACTGAGAGTCTTAAATTGGAAAATTCTGAGCTGAGAAATAAAATTTCAAAATTAGAAAATACTTTACAAAACTCTCAGAAGGAACCAATTTCTGAAACTCCCAGCAGCTCTGATGAGATCATCAAGGAGTATGATCACAGTTTCCAGAAGTTCCTTGCTAAAAGCATAGATAGAAGCAAAATGGCTTCAATGATCTATGGAGTTAGCAGAAACGGCAGGAAGGGAATAGGATACCAAGGTAAGGTTCCTACACCAAAGAATGTCATGGATTTAACCATTAAACACACTCCTCTTAACTTACATTTTGTGTATGGTCACACACATGATATTAAATACACTAGCAGTAAGTATTCTGTGAAACCAAAATTCAACCAGAGTTTTGCTAAATCTAACAAATCAGGACCCAAGAAAATCTGGGTACCTAAGGATAAAATAATACATGTTGCAGATATCTTTAGCAGCGAATCAGAAACACCAGTCATGGTACCTGGACTCTGGCTGCTCGCGACACATGACGGGAAGAAGGCATATGTTCCAAAGCCTGGAACTTAAGCCTGGAGGCCACGTTGGCTTTGGAGGCAATCATAGGGGAAAGATCATTGGCTCTGGAACTATAGGTAATGGAAATCTTCCCTCTATAAATAATGTTCTGCTAGTAGATGGATTAATGCATAATCTGTTATCCATAAGTCAATTAAGTGATAACGGTTATGATATAATCTTTAATCAAAAATCATGTAAAGCTGTTAGTCAGAAAGATGGGACTATCCTGTTTAATGGAAAAAGGAAAAACAACATCTATAAAATCAAACTTTCTGAACTGAAAAGTCATAATGTAAAGTGCCTTCTGTCTGTTAACAACGAGCAGTGGATCTGGCACAGAAGATTGGGGCATGTTAGTATGAGAAGAATATCTCAGATTAACAAACTCAATCCGGTCAGAGGACTTCCTAATTTGAAGTTCAATTCAGATGCTCTGTGTGAAGCATGTCAGAAAGGCAAGTTTGCAAAACCTTCTTTCAAATCTAAAAATGTTGTTTCTACCTTTAAGCCATTAGAACTTCTGCACATTGACTTATTTGGACCAGTTAAAACTGCTTCAGTCAGTGGCAAGAAGTATGGGTTAGTAATCGTAGATGACTATAGCAGATGGACATGGGTAAAGTTCTTAAGACACAAGAACGAGTCACACTCTGTGTTTGTTACCTTCTGTAACCAAGTTCAGAATGAAAAGGATCTTAGAATCGTTAAAGTCAGAAGTGATCATGGTGGAGAATTTGAAAACAAAGATTTTGAGTCATTCTTTAATGACAGAGGCATTCTGCATGATTTCTCTTGTCCTAGAACTCCCCAACAAAATGGAGTTGTAGAACGAAAGAACAGAACATTGCAAGAAATGGCCAGAACCATGATCAATGAGACAAACGTTGCTAAGATCTTCTGGGCAGGGGCAATAAACACAGCGTGCTATATTCAGAATAGAATCTCAATAAGACCTATTCTGGAAAAGACTCCATATGAATTATGGAAGAACAGAAAGCCCAACATTTCATATTTTCATCCATTTGGATGTACTTGTTTTATGTTAAATACAAAGAATTGTTTGAACAAGTTTGACTCTAAAGCACAGAAGTGTATTGTGTTAGGATACTCTGAACGCTCAAGAGGGTACAGAGTATACAATACAGAAACACAGATTGTGGAAGAATCAATCAGTGTTCGTTTTGATGATAAGCTTGACTCTGAAAAGTCAAAGCAGAATGAAGTTTTTGCAGGTATGGAAATTGAATTTACAGGTTCTGAAGACAAGTCATCAGAAGCTCTCAACACAGACACTCCTTCAACATCTGAAAGGAGCACTGCTAGCAATCCTACAACAGCTGCTGATCAACCTCAGAAGAGACTACCCAGAAGCAGCTTGGATCACCCAGAAGAAACTATCTTAGGAAGAAAGGAAGACCCAATCAGAACAAGAGCAAGCTTCAGAAACTCTGAAGAAACCCTCATGGGACTTGTGTCTCTGATTGAACCTTCTTCTATTGATGAAGCACTTCTGGACAACGACTGGATTCTAGCAATGCAAGAAGAGCTGAATCAATTCACCAGAAATGACGCATGGGATCTTGTTCCCAGACCAAAAGGATTCAACGTCATTGGAACAAGATGGGTGTTCAGAAACAAGCTAAATGAACAAGGTGAAGTCATCAGAAACAAAGCACGACTGGTAGCACAAGGTTATAGTCAGCAAGAAGGAATAGACTATACAGAAACCTTTGCTCCAGTTGCCAGGTTAGAATCTATCAGACTTTTAATTTCATTTGCTGTTAATAGAGGCATCACTCTGTATCAGATGGATGTCAAGAGTGCATTCTTAAATGGTTATATAGAAGAAGAGGTTTATGTGCACCAACCCCCTGGTTTTGAAAATACAAAACATCCAAAACATGTTTTCAAACTAAAGAAGTCACTATATGGTCTGAAACAAGCTCCCAGAGCTTGGTATGAAAGACTAAGTAACTTTCTGTTAGAAAATGAATTCACCAGAGGGAAGGTGGACACTACCTTATTCTGTAAGTCAGTTAAGAATGACTCCAGCACAAGTGCTTCCCCATCTATTAAAGTTGAATCTTGCCACCATTATGGAGGCGCCAAAGAATGTAAATACGTCCTCCCCGCATTATCATGCCAATGCTAAATGCGCCTATCATTCAGACAATGTTGGACACGACACCAATGATTGTTGGGCACTCAAGCATAAAATCCAAGACCTGATAGAGGCTAAGGAGGTAGAGTTTGACGCTCCAGAGAAGCCTAATGTGATATCCGCACCTATGCCAAAGCACGACCGAAATGTCAATGCCATCGAGGAGGATTTGTATGTTGTTGACGTCAGTGATCTGACTACTCCACTGCTAACCATTAAGTTGAATTTGTTAAGGGCCGGGATCTTCCCGGGATGTAAAGAGGACTTCTACTGTTGCCACTCTCTGCCGTTTGATTGTCCGCTATTAAAGAAAGGAATCCAAGGCCTTATGGATAGCCGACAAATTTTGTTCGAAAAAGTTTATGCTGTTCCAGTTCATGTTGAAAATATCTCAATCATAACCATTCACGCCAATCTTTCCGAGGCCGTCAAAAAGCCTGTTAAGATTACACCAGCTGCAAAATCTGTTCCTTTAAAGATAACGATGCCAGGGCCTGTTCCCTATGTCTCTGAAAAGTCGATACCTTGGAACTATGGTGGTGACATCTACTACCATGGTATCAAGCAAGTCGAAGTAATTGAAGAAAGTTCGGACGATGAAGAAGCCAGCATTAGTAACATTGCGGGCACCAGCAAAATCACCAGGAGCGGGAGGATATTTTCTCCAGAGATTGCCCCTCCAAGAGCAGTCTTTGGACCCTCATCAGCTAAAGAAGTCATCCCTGCACCAGTAAAGCTCTCTGCTAGAACTCCTTTGATTGAAGAAGTTGTTGTTCCTAGTGCTGTCTCTCCTACCATTGCTGATAAAGGAAAGGGAATACAAGATGAGCCCGTCGGGACGAGGGCTCAACCCTTGGTGATCCCGGAAGCCTCCAAGAAAGAAATGGACGAGATTTTGAGGATAATTAAGAGAAGTGATTACGATGTGGTGGAACAGTTGGGGCAAACCCCCTCCAAGATCTCCATGCTGGCACTATTGCTTTGCTCAGAAGTGCACGCTCAAGCTTTGATTAAGTTTCTGAAGGCAGCTCATGTGCCCCAGGAAACCTCCGCAGACCAATTTCAACATTGTATGGCTATCCTGACTGCGGACAATGGATTAGGGTTTTTTGATGCCGACCTGACCCCTAAAGGCCGAAACCACAATGACGCTTTGCATATTTCAATCGAGTGTCGCGGAACCACCCTTGCACATGTTTTGGTTGATACCGGGTCGTCGCTGAATGTTTTGCCCAAAAAGGCCTTGGACCGACTGGATTGCGAAGGGTTGGAATTGAAGCCGAGTGATATTGTCGTCAGAGCTTTCGATGGGTCGAAGAGAATGGTCCATGGATAGGTTGAAATTCCCATCAAGATAGGTACTGAGGTGTTTAAATCCACTTTCTATGTAATGGACATCCGTCCATCATATTCCTGCCTGCTGGGTAGACCTTGGATACACCATGCTGGGGCAGTCACCTCCTCCTTGCATCAGATGCTGAAGTATCCTGTCAAGGGGAAGATCATCACTGTCCACGGCGAAGAAGAGTACATGATTAGCCATTTAAATTCTTTCCGGTATGTGGAGGTTGAAGGAGAGTTCATTGAGACGCCGTTTCAACATTTCGAAGAAGTTCTTCCTGAAATAGCAGTAACAAAGTTGGAAGCTGAGACCCCAAGACAGATGGCCAGGATGGCATCTCTGGAGGATGCAAGGGCCATAATCAAAGAAGGGAGGAATTCAGCGTGGGGGCAGTTACCCGATTTTCCGCATAAGACTGATAAGTTTGGATTAGGTTTCACAGCCGCTGGCCAGAAAGCTATGCGCCATTCAAAGATTGAAAGAGCGCCAATCAAAATTTCCCCTTACCGAATCAACGCCCTGGAAGATGAAGACAAGGAAAGCAACATTGAAGAGTGGATTTATCCAACTGTCATAGGAGGATTGAGCAATTGGGAGGCTAAAGACTTTGTCCCCATCACTTTTATTCATCAGTAATTTATCTGTTAAACATTTCTTATTTGGTCTGTAATATTTTACTTTCAAACTATCTGTACACTATCTTTTCACCTCCTGCCTTGCCTGGGGCATGTAGGTCCACTTGTAAGGGTTTTGACTATTTTTCATATTCATATGCCATGTTTAATGATTCATTGGACGTTTTTCATTTGATAAACTGCTTATGTTCATTTCCTTTCCTTTTGCATTTTTTGTTTAAGGATGGCTGTCCCTTACACACACCTACACTCACCAATGCAGGTACCCATCCACTCCGGATTCCATGGGTGACTATTCTGCTGTATCTTTCAATAACTCTGAAGATCTGGTCAATCTAGCCGAGTATGAAGATGACGAAGGTTGTGAAGCACCCGGGGAACTAGCCAGACTTCTGCAACAAGAGGAAAGGGCCATCTTGCCGCATGAAGAGCCATTGGAAGCTGTTAACTTGGGAACCAAGGAGAATCGGAGGGAAGTGCAAGTGGGTGCCAACCTGGAACCAAAAGTCAAGGAGCGCTTGGTACAATTGCTGAATGAGTATGTTGAAATCTTCGCTTGGTCCTATGAAGACATGCCGGGTCTAGACACCGACATCGTGGTTCACCGTCTCCCCACAAGAGAAGACTGTCCACCAATCAAACAAAAAGTTCGCCGAATGAGGCCTGACATGTCCGAAAAGATCAAAGCAGAAGTAATGAAGCAATTCGATGCTGGCTTCATGGCCGTTACGTCCTATCCTCAATGGGTCGCTAACATTGTGCCAGTACCAAAGAAAGATGGCAAAGTCAGAATGTGTGTGGACTACCGGGATTTGAATAGGGCCAGCCCTAAAGATGATTTCCCGCTACCTCATATTGACATCTTGATCGACAATACAGCTCAGCATAAAGTGTTTTCCTTCATGGACGGATTCTCGGGCTACAATCAAATCAAAATGGCTCCCGAGGATATGGAGAAAACAACTTTTGTCACACAATGGGGCACTTTCTGTTATAAGGTGATGCCGTTCGGGCTGAAGAACGCAGGGGCAACTTATCAACGCGCCATGGTAGCTTTATTTCATGACATGATACATCATGAGATTGAAGTTTACGTAGACGATATGATAGCTCGATCACAAACAGAGGAAGAACATCTTGAACATCTGGAGAAGCTGTTTTCCAGGTTAAAAGAATACAAGCTCAGGCTGAATCCAAGTAAATGCACTTTTGGAGTTAGGTCTGGTAAACTCCTGGGATTCATTGTAAGCAACAAAGGCATTGAAGTCGATCCGGCAAAAGTGAAAGCAATACAAGAGATGCCTGCTCCCCGTACTGAAAAGGAGGTTAGAGGATTTTTGGGGCGCATAAACTATATTGCCAGATTCATCTCACATCTAACTTCTACCTGTGAGCCAATTTTCAAACTCTTGAAAAAAGATCAGGTAGTGGAATGGAACGACGATTGCCAAGCTGCTTTTGATAGAATCAAGAAGTATTTTCTAGAACCTCCCATTCTGATGCCACCCGTCGAAGGAAGACCATTGATCATGTATTTGACCGTCTTGGATAACTCAATGGGGTGTGTTTTGGGCCAGCATGACGAGTCTGGTCGAAAAGAGCATGCTATTTATTACCTTAGCAAAAAGTTTACCGACTGTGAGACTCGCTACTCACTGCTCGAGAAAACTTGCTGCGCTTTGGTATGGGCTGCTCGCCGACTAAGACAGTATATGTTGACTCATACTACCTTGTTGATTTCCAAGATGGACCCTATCAAGTATATCTTCGAGAAGCCCGCTTTATCTGGAAGGATAGCTAGATGGCAAATGATCTTAACCGAGTATGACATCCAGTACACCACCCAAAAAGCTATAAAAGGGAGTGTACTAGCTGACCATCTGGCTCATCAGGCTATCGAAGATTATCAACCCATGAGATTTGACTTCCCAGACGAGGACATCATGAATTTGGACAACGTTGAAAGTGACGGACCGTATGACGGACCCGAAAAGGGATCCCGATGGACCCTGTACTTTGATGGTGCTTCAAATGCACTTGGAAACGGTATTGGTGCAGTACTCATTTCTCCGGAAGGTTGTCACACTCCTTTCACGGCCCGACTTTGCTTCAGCTGCACAAAAAACATGGCTGAGTATGAAGCTTGCATCTTTGGTCTCAAGGCTGCTATAGACTTGGGAATCAAATCTTTGGTCGTATTTGGGGACTCGGCTTTGGTCATCAGCCAAATCAAAGGAGATTGGGATACCAAGCATCCTAATCTTATCCCATACAAAGAACATGTCCTGACATTGTTGCCGCATTTCGAGCAAATTACCTTCAAGCATTTCCCGCGAGAAGAGAATCAGCTAGCCGATGCTCTAGCCACAATGTCCTCCATGTTTAAACTCAACTGGGATAACGAGGCTCCCCAAATCACCATCAAGCGAATGGATGAACCGACACATTGCCACGAGATTAATACCGAAGAAGTAGTGGAACAACCTTGGTTCCATGAAATCAAAAGGTATCTCGAGACTAGAGATTATCCTGAACGGGCTTCCGTAAATGACAAGAAGTTCTTAAGGAAATTCGCTGCTAAGTTCTTCCTAAGCAACGACATCCTTTACAAACGAAGCCATGATTGTGTATTACTCCGATGTGTGGATAAAGCTGAAGCAGAGTTGATCATGACTGATATACACAGTGGCACATTTGGCACTCACTTGAGCGGGCATACAATGGCTAAGAAGATCCTAAGGGCAGGCTATTACTGGTCTACCATGGAAGCTGACTGCCATCAACATTCCCGTACTTGTCACAAGTGTCAAGTCTATGCTGACAAAGTTCATATTCCTCCGGTTCCCCTTAACGTCCTGACTGCTCCATGGCCCTTTGCAATGTGGGGCATTGATATGATTGGAGAGATCAAGCCCACGGCTTCCAATGGACATCGCTTCATCCTGGTTGCCATTGACTACTTCACTAAATGGGTCGAAGCAGCTTCCTTCGCCTCTGTCACCAAAAATGTGGTTGCCCGCTTTATCAAGCAAAACCTCATATGTCGGTATGGTGTTCCAGACAGGATCATCATGGACAACGGTACAAATCCGAATAACACAATGATCACTGCATTATGCGAACAGTTCAAGATTTATCATCACAATTCATCTCCCTATCGACCGAAGATGAACGGTGCTGTTGAAGCTGCGAACAAAAACATTAAGAAGATCATTCAGAAAATGACAGTCACTTACAAAGACTGGCATGAAATGTTACCGTTTGCTCTGCATGGATACCGTACGACGACACGTACTTCAACTGGGGCAACCCCATTTTCTTTGGTTTACGGCATGGAAGCTGTTTTGCCTATGGAAGTCCAGATCCCCTCTCTAAGAATTATGAAGGATGCAGGTTTGAATGAAGATGATTGGATGCAGACCCGACTTGATCAACTCAATCTGATCGACGAGAAGCGACTTGCCGCTATATGCCATGGTCAGACGTATCAAAAGCGGATGATCAAGGCCTTCAACAAGAAAGTCAGACGTCAAGTGTATCGAGTCGGGGATCTCGTAATCAAGCGGATTATCTTGCCGCAAAGTGATCCCAGGGGCAAATGGACTCCTACATATGAAGGACCATTTGTGATCAAGAGCATATTTTTTGGTGGTGCAATGATTCTGACCACCATGGACGGCGACGATTTTCCGCACCCTGCGAATGCAGACATAGTCAAAAGATACTACGCATAAAATAACCCGACAAGTCGAAAACCCGAAAGGGCGGCTTGGGCAAAAATGGGCATCCCGGTGAACCGAAAACCCGAAAGGGCGGTTCAGGCAAACATTAGGGATAAAAACGAAAAAATCTGTACACCCGGCAAGTCGAAAACCCGAAAGGGCGGCTTGGGCAAAAAGGGGTTTCCCGGTGGATCGAAAACCCGAAAGGGCGATTCAGGCAAAAGTTAGGGAATTAAAGCGTATGACTATGTCTCGGCGGATCACTTCAAAGACAATCTCTTCTTCAACCAGTTCCAGACTTTCGATCAATCCAGTCATCGTCAAACGGAGCATTGAATGGACAGGTGTTCAGAGTTGTGAAAGCTATAGCGGAACGGAATCCCATGGAATTATTTCACATAGCCATCCTTTATTTTGTATAAAATCTTTCAATATTTACGACAAAGTCCTCTTACTAGGATAACTGTCTCCTTTGTACAAATATACTCAAAGAAAATCAATACAAATACTCTTCCCAAAACTTGTGTCATTTTGCTTTTCTTTTTCTCTTGCGCTATTTGTTTTATTTTGAGAAACGTCCAATGTTTTGTTAAATAGGCATATGCATTTGAAACATAATCACTTCCTAAATGAACCTAAGAAAGAGGATTACTGATAGGATGAAGGTACAGATGGATATCTTGACACCCTTTCTAAGGAAACCCCCCAAGAGATTTGAAATCCACACTCCTAGCAAACCCTGAGGCTTATCTCCAGCAGACTCTCGAGGCTTATCCCCAGTAAGGTTCTGAAAGGTATTTCCCCCGCAGAGCACGGACGTCTCTCCCGAGTTTTATTCAAAGTTATTCCTCACAAAGGCTTATAACTGGGTTATCCTCAGCTAACAACCACAGAAGATCGCACTCGCCAGAATTCTTCCTATCCCCAGCGGAGTTCATCAAGAGTTTCCCAGCACAACTTATCAATATGATCCCCAGAGGAGCTTATCTTTGTTATCCCCAACCAGAGGATCCTCTAGAACTCATTTCCCCTCAGAGTTTAAATTTCAGTATCCCCAGTCGAGCTAAAACTTCAAATTGTCAATCCCCAGCGGAACCAGACTAATGAGCCTTCTCCCCACAGAAAGAGAAATATTGAGTTCCCCAGTGAGATCGCCAGAGTTACTTCCCATCAAATTGAAGATTCTTAGTCTTACCTCCCCATCATGAGTCTACTAGATTGATACTCCCCAGTAGAGGTCATCTGGAATTCTCTTTTCCAGCAGCAGCCAAGGATTTATTTTTCCCAGCGGCAGTCAAGAGGTTTTTAGCTTCGGCCACCTCGGATTCATTTATCCTCAGCAAGATAGCTCGTCAGCTTACATACGCATTCATCACATTCATGTCATAAACATTGATGTCACATATATTGCATCATGCATCATAACATTGCATACAACTAACTCTTTACCTTTTCAGGAAAGATCAGTCGACAGACTAAAATTATTCAACTTCAAGATTTCTGAAAACAGTTCACGGGTTCTCCAAGTAAACGGATGTTAACCTGTCACTTGTTCAGATTCTTCTTCAAGACTTCTGAAAACAGTTTATGGATTCTTCCCAACAACGGATGTTAATCTATTGACTTGTTCAGATGCAACCTTTGAAAACAGTTTACGGACGCTTCCCAACAACGGATGTTGCTCTATTGCTTATTCAACTTCAAGATTTCTGAAAACGGTTCACAGGTTCTCCAAGTAAACGGATGTTAACCTATCACTTGTTCAGACTCTTCTTTAAGACTTCTGAAAACAGTTTATGGATTCTTCCCAACAACGGATGTTAATCTATCGACTTGTTCAGATGCAACTTCTGAAAACAGTTTACGGACGCTTCCCAACAACGGATGTTGCTCTATTGCTTATTCAACTTCAAGATTTCTGAAAACGGTTCACAGGTTCTCCAAGTAAACGGATGTTAACCTATCACTTGTTCAGACTCTTCTTCAAGACTTCTGAAAACAGTTTATGGATTCTTCCCAACAACGGATGTTAATCTATCGACTTGTTCAGATGCAACTTCTGAAAACAGTTTACAAACGCTTCCCAACAACGGATGCTGCTCTATTGCTTATTCAACTTCAAGATTTCTGAAAACAGTTCACGGGTTCTCCAAGTAACGGATGTTAACCTATCGCTTGTTCAGTTTCTTCTCCAAATCCCTGAAAACAGTTTACAGATTCCTCCCAACAACGGATGTCAATCTATTGCTTGTTCAGACCCCCCCAGTTCAGAGATGGTCCCAAGCCTGGACACCTTCCTGATATTCCCTTCCAGATGGCATCTTTAAGCCCATCCCCGACAAGTTTCTGCCACTCTCCCAGATGGCATCGTTAAGCCCATCTCTAAATGGCATCTCTAAGCCCATTCCCGCATCCATTGCTTTGACGAGTGCAAATTTTCGGGCACTCTAGTGTCCAATCTCCTTTTACCCTCGAGTCACGAAAGGCAAGCTTGCCAATCTAACTCTTCGGATTCAAGAAGATTGAACAGGGGCAACTGTTGTACCCCAACATTTGCCCTCCCATTTCTCATTGATTTCTCACCACAAAGCCCTTGAAGCTCAAGATCCAGTTAGGGTTTCATCTGCTCAAGACCTCTCCTTGCACTGTTGACCCAAATTAGGGTTTGTGTTTGCACAAAGATGTTTTGACCAAAAATGCCTAAAATGACTTTCATGCTTCATATTGGACTCCCAAGTTTACCCATATCAAGTTTCAAGTCTTGATTCCAAGTTTTGCCCAGTCAATTGGACAGTTGACCTAGAAATCAACTGTATTGGGGAAAATGTCAACTGTGGCCAATTGACAGTCAAACCTCATGAAATTGAACCCACATCAACATTATGAACTCATATGGACCATTTGATCAAGTTGGGATCACAATTCCCCAAGAAATTTGATCAGATCACCAAAAGGGCAAAATGGTCATTTTTAGGGTTTTGACTGCACAAAGGCAATTTTTGACTGTTTGACCTAGCCAATGGCAAACCAAGCTCACATATGGACTCAAGGACCCCATGGAATTATCTTGACATGCTCAACAAGTGCAAAAGATCCCAAGTACACAAGATTGACAGTTGAATTTCCCAGTCAATTGATCAATTTTGACTGTATACTGAAAAGTCAAACTTTGACTTTTTGGTCAAAATCAAGAGTCAAGATTCATTTTTCATCAAAACATGCCAAATCATGAAACTTGTTCACCAAGAAATCACAAAATGCAAATTAGGGTTTAAAATGGAATTTTTCATAACTTAGAATTTTTCTAAGTTATGAAAAACCCTAATTTTTTCCCAACTTTGCCCCACTTTTTCACCATGATCCATTTGGATTCAAACAAAAGTCCAAACATGAAAGTTGTAGTTTGTTGCATAATCTACAACTTTGATTCACAAAGTTTTCTCATTTGAAGCTTTCATCTCAAGTTACAAATTTTTGAATAAGGGCATTAAACCATTTTTAACTTGGTGAAATTTTAACCTATTTTGACAAGTTTTTCTACCCCACTTCAAGGCCATTTTCCATACACTTCCACTTGGAATTTCAAATTGCATTTCAAAGATGGATTGTAGTACATATTCCAAGCTTTCCAAAATGTCCAAGAACTTCTCAAACAACCTCATGGTTAGAGAGAATCGAATTTCACAATATAGCAAAAACTCACTTTTGAATTGGCCATTTTTCATGTTCATAAGATTATGCAACTTCTCAAAACCAGCATGCCCTTGATTACAGGTCCTTAAACCAAGTTACACTCATAAATTTAATGCATTTTCTTTGTGCCAAGACCAAGTTCTTTGAGTTCAAGCTTTGTCTAGAGGATTAATCCCAATTTGGAAAAAGTGAACTATCCATTTTTGCAAAAGTTCACTTTATGTCAAATTGAAAATCAAGCAAGTACAAACTAAATCTCTTTGGCACAAGATTATGGACAAATTACTCTGATCAAGAGAAGCTTTGCAGCAGGATTAGAGGTCCCCTACTGACCTAAAACACCAGGTTGCATTTTGTTGCTTAAGAATGAAGAAAAGTGCCATAACATAACACAACATCCATCTCAGCTTAGACACACAAGAACAAAGTTATCAAACACCTTTGACACAACACAACCAAGCTTTTGCACGACCCTTGCACCTCTCAAACACTCCCATTGCCATAATCACCCTCAAACTGCACAAACAGGGCAAAGCCTGCAGTTTGAGTGCTATCTCCCATTTCTCTCAAGCTTTCTTGCCCAAACCAGTTCCTATACATCCCCTAGCATCTATACAAGCTAACCATGACCTGAAACACGATCTGTAACTCCTCTAACAAGTTCCACCATTTTCACTTTTCCATTTTTGCAGTTGAAGTTCTACAGCTCAGTTGAAGGTGTCTCAAGGCAAAGTAGATATTGGAACAGCATCACCACACCTCAAGGAAGCTATACCAACTAGTACCTTGCACTGAAAGTTCCTATATCTCCAGATAGAAGTTCAACTGAATAGGTAAAATTTTGAATTCGTATCTCTCTTATTAGGCATCATTAGCTTTAAGTTTGTGAATAAACAAGGTTCTACTCATGCCACTGAACATGTCCATGTCTTTACTTTTCATTTCTTTTGCTTGAGTTGTGAGAATTTTGAGTTTGAAAATGGCAGAAAAACTAGGTTAGGATTTGGGGGAGGAGAAATTCTCCCTCATCTTAGAGAGTTAGATCAAGTTATGCATATGGTTAGAATCGTGGTTTCATGCTTAACATCTTTTGTGTTGGAAGTTTGTTCAAAAAATCAAAGAATCAGGATTTCAAACAAGCTTGCAGGCGCGCGTTTTTTGGTTCAGAGGTTGAAGAAGAAGTGGTTTGGGCTGGGCTTGTGCTGTATTTTCTGTTCACACTACATAATTACTTTTGCACCCCCAAGGCCCTTTTGCTTATTTATTTAACTTTTTGACTTTTTTTCTTTTTTGATTGACTTTGTTTATTTTTCCTCATGACATAAAAAATATAAAAATATTTTTCTCACCATTTTTTTAATTTATTAGGCATTTATATTGATTTTCTTTTGATTAATACTTAGATAAATGAATATATGCATTTTATTAAAATGTTGAGAAATAGGTAGAAATACTTTTATTTTCATTTCTTTTGATTAATACTTAGATAAATGAATATTTTACATAAAAAAATACTTTTTTGTTAAATATTAAAAATTATTATTATTTATATATAATACATGTTTAAAATAATATATATATACATATATTTATTAATGTACTTAGGATAAAAAAATACCAAAAAATGTACATATTTTATTTTTTTTAATATTTAATACTAAAAAATGCCTTTTGTACAAATATACCATATTTTATTTTGTTTTTATATGTAAATAATAAATATTATATGAATTGATTAATTAATGTCCCTTTTGATTAAAAAAATTAGGGTTTTTGCCCTAAAACTCAAAAATACTCCAAAAATAATATTTTGTAATATTTTTATTTTCTTTCTTATTATGCATAAATAATACTTTTTTCATACATATAAAAAATTCCTTTTTGCATTCTTGCATATTTGTTTTATTTACCATTTAAATTATACATTTATTTATCTTGTAAATATTCATAGAAAATGATGTAATAGTTTAGGTTTAATTTTTTGTCTAAATATACCCCATTTGAAACATTGTACCCCCCTCCCCATATTATTGTGTTGTAATAGCGTAGGAATTTAAATTTCGCACTTTATCGCTTTCTAAACATACTATGCTAGAATTAGGGTTTTGTATGCAAATAAAAATGAACAAAATAGTTGGACATAATACAAGATAAATGAGCATGAAAATAGACAACACATTTCACACTTGCACCCCTAGGGTATTCCACTTTGTTGCCTTCAAATAATTGGGCCATATTGCATGTTGAACTTCTTTGGGTAAAATAAACAATCAAATGATCATAGTCCCTCAAAATGTTGCTTAAATGAATGATCAAGTCCCTTTTAAAAGAAAATTGCCCAAAGACATTTAACACTATTGCAATTATGGTCTAAACGATGACCCGCGCCCGTCCCTTTCATCTCCTAAAACAAGATTGTCCACCAAATGCAATGGTGGAACAAAATTGTCAAAAAGGTTTAAAACATGACAAAAATCTTTGAGAAAATTTTAGGGTAGATGAACTCTTAAGTACTTGTCAACTTTCCAAGAAAACACTTGCCTTATTTCAAAACCCACTTCACAAACACTTTCAAAACGAACTTTCAAAAAACCTTGGAACATCTTTTCAAAAAGACAAACACCTTTTGTAAAACATTCGAGTAAAGAATTGTTACAAAGGTAGCCTATACAAGGCATCTTTTTCAAAACCTTTTCAAAACCACACACCAAGCACCATTTCAAACAATTGAAAACCAAGGCAAGTTGATCTAAGCAAGTACCTAAGAGCCCATGGATAACCATGGATAGAAAGGGTGCTAATACCTTCCCTTTCTATAATCTACTCCCCGAACCCAAGAAAAATCTCAAAGGTTTTTGCTGTGATTTTTAAACCTTTCCTTAGGATAAAATAAAAAGTCGGTGGCGACTCTTGCTCAACCGAAACATTGGCGAAAACAAACGCAAAACCATAGTCAGTTCTCCCACCGTATCACAGAACTGGCGACTCTGCTGGGGAGAATTTTTAAAGTGAAGTAACCTTAGGGCTTAGATCACCCTCTTGCATGACTAATTGTTTGATTTTCTTTCTTTATACTTTGGCTCTATTGTTTGGGTTTACAATCCTCCACCCGGATTTTGGGAAACATTCATAGATAGCAATACGTTATGGAAACTGTGCGGGGTATACCGACACGGTCTAAGCAATAGCTATATTAGTGCGACATATTTGTGAGTACCGGTAACCCTTGAGTTCAATCAAGGAGAGTACGGGGCCGCTGAGTGATGTCACTAAGCACTAATGACTTAGAACCTTACTTGACCATCTTGGCCTTTTATTAGGGGTAGTGAGATGACCGGCTTTGGTGCAGTCCGAAGTTGGTAGATACTCGATACTACACTCATTGAGGGTTGTTTTCTTGGAATATTTTGGTCGCTAGTTAAGTGGCTAAACCAAAACAATGAACATTGAAAACAATCCAGTGATATTGTGCTCCTTAGAACCCGGTTACTATTTATAGGACAGGTTTTTAAGCCAACTACACTCAAGAGGGTACTTACCTATGAAACCCCGCGCAGGCCTGAAACTAGGGTTTGGTGTGATTTGCTTGTACATATATTTTGTGCATACATCATAAACATCATAAAACATTATATGCATTCACTAACCATTTCAAGGGTTTTGGATCTTCATCTTTGTTCTTGTTTTGTAGGACATGGAAATCCCTCGCAGAAATACCATTCAAGTCAACCTTGTGAGAATCTCTCCTCAACTCAAGGAGATCACTTCAAGAATTCCGGAAAATTCATCCTTCAGTGAAAGACATGGTAGACTGCTCAGCCTAGTCAACACCAACATTGAAGAAGACATGATGAAAGTGCTATTCCAGTTCTTTGACCCTCTTCACCACTGCTTCACTTTCCCTGATTATCAGTTGGTACCCACTTTGGAGGAGTTTTCTCAACTCCTAAGAATCCCTATCCTTAATCAACTACCCTTCAACGGTACGGAAAAGGAACCAAAGCCGGAAGATGTTGCTCGAGCATTACATCTTCAACCATCCGACATCAAGGGGCATTGGGAAACCAGAAGTGGCGTCAAAGGATTCTTAGCAAAATTCTTGTTTGAGAAGGCACAAGAATGTTGGAACTCATTGGACCTACAAGCCTTTGAAGAGATTGTGGCACTCCTTATCTACGGGTTGGTCTTGTTCCCAAATCCTGACCAATTGGTAGACGTCAACGCCGTCAAAATCTTCTTGTCCAGAAATCCAATACCAACATTGCTTGGGGACATCCTTCACTCATTTTACACACGAACAATGAGAAAGAGGGGTGTTCTCATGTGCCGTACTCCTCTCCTCGTAAGGTGGTTTATTTCGCACCTTCCACAATCTGTCTTGAAGAATGACCAAGGTACAAGGTGGTCCCAACGGTTGATGACTCTTACTCATTCTGATGTGCATTGGTGTTCTCGGTCCAGAGAAAATGTCATCATTGTCGATCGTTGCGGAGAATTTCCTAATGTTCCTTTACTTGGAATCAGGGGAGGTATCACCTACAACCCTTGCCTAGCTTTGAGGCAATTTGGATATGCACGGAGGGATGGCCCTCATGATATGTTGATTCTTAGCCTAGTTTTTGACTTCGACAACGATGCGCAAGGACTTCGCCAAAGATTCATCAGAGCTTGGGGAAAACTCAACAAGGTTGATAGCAAGACTCTGGGACACAAGAACTCCATCCCTCTTGAGCCCTATCTCAAGTGGGTACGAGCCCGAGCCCAAAGTCTAATGATGCCTTATCCTCATGTTCTCCCTATGATTAAAGAGCCCGTCAATGAAGGAGAGGTTCCCTACACTATCCTACATCCAGACATGCCCACATCATGGGAGGAAATGCAGAAAAGTTGGATTCAGCTCAAGGAGGAACGAAACACTTTTGAAGCTAGCTACTACGCCAGTGAAAAGAAGGTTCTAGAGCTTACCCGCCGACTCCACGAGCAAGAGGCCCTCAACACCTACATCGCACCAAAGAGGATGCGCAATGTCTTTCTGCCTTAAGAAGTTTATTTTGTAACATTTGGCCCATGGGGCATTTATGTACTAACAATTTTCTTCTTATTAATATGACGTGCGTTCTTCTTTGTCTGATACAATTTTGAATGTCCTAAATCCTTGGATGCATTGCATACATCAGCATACCATTCATCATGTGCATAAGCAGGTCTCACTCCAGGTTTCCTTATCTATCTGCTGTTTATTTCAGTAGGATGGATCTCGAGCAAACAGTCAAAGACCTACAAGCCCAGAATGCACAGTTCCAGCAACTCTTGATGACTTTGGTTAAAAGTCAAGAGGATATCAAGGCTCATCTGGAGAATAAGGACCCAGTGAAGAAGAAAAAGAGGGCCGGAGTGGCTACTTTGGGGAGAAGATTTGACAGAGAAGCTCAGAGGGTGCTTGAATTTCCTCCTACTTCTGATGAAGGGACTAGTAAAAGAGATCGAGTTGCGGTGCCTTCCGAGTCCGATGCGGAGGAGGAAGAGGTTGAAGAGGATGAAGATTATTCGGACCAGCAATACCCTCCAGCTGATGATAAGTATAAGGGTTTAGAAGACAGATTGGCTGCCATGGAATTGCAAAGGGTACCGGGTTTGGATTTTGAGGACATGGGCTTGGTCGCCGGAATTGTGATTCCCCCAAAATTCAAAGTGCCAGTGTTTGTGAGGTATGATGGGCTGTCATGTCCCAAAATGCATCTCAGGTCCTACGTGAGAAAAATTCAACCCTATACGGCAGATAAAAATCTCTGGATTCATTTCTTTCAAGACAGCCTATCGGGAGCCCAGTTGGAATGGTTTTATCAGCTAGAAGGAACCAGTGTCAGAAACTGGGAAGATTTGGCCACCGCTTTCTACAAGCAATACCAGTATAATTCTGATCTTGCTCCTACTCGTACCCAACTTCAGGGTATGTCACTAGGAACAAGTGAGGGATTCAAAGAATATGCACAAAAATGGAGGGATTTGGCAGGCAGGGTGCAGCCTCCTTTAACCGATCGCGAGCTCGTTGATATGTTTCTTGGGACCCTATCTGGGCCATTCTTCAATCATCTAATTGGTAACTCTTCCGCAGGGTTTACCGATCTGATCTTAACCGGCGAGAGAATAGAAGCTGGCATCAAGTCAGGAAAGATTCAGAAGGGTGTTGCTGCAAGTGTTGAGAAGAAGCCTTTTAAGAAGGAGACAACTATGGTATATTCCCAGAGAAGAGCAGGGAAGATGGAGCGCCGGCCAACTGTGGGGGCCGTAATGATTCAAAACACTCCGAGTGAGCAGCCTCGCTATAACCAGTCCAGACCAAATCAGCAACGGGTGGAAAGGCCACAACGGCAGTTCACCCGTATTAATATGACTCCAGCACAAGTGCTTCCCCATCTATTAAAGTTGAATCTTGCCACCATTAAGGAGGCGCCAAAGAATGTAAATACGTCCTCCCCGCATTATCATGCCAATGCTAAATGCGCCTATCATTCAGACAGTGTTGGACATGACACCAATGATTGTTGGGCACTCAAGCATAAAATCCAAGACCTGATAGAGGCTAAGGAGGTAGAGTTTGACGCTCCAGAGAAGCCTAATGTGATATCCGCACCTATGCCAAAGCACGGCCGAAATGTCAATGCCATCGAGGAGGATTTGTATGTTGTTGACGTCAGTGATCTGACTACTCCACTGCTAACCATTAAGTTGAATTTGTTAAGGGCCGGGATCTTCCCGGGATGTAAAGAAGACTGCTACTGTTGCCACTCTCTGCCGTTTGATTGTCCGCTATTAAAGAAAGGCATCCAAGGCCTTATGGATAGCCGACAAATTTTGTTTGAAAAAGTTTCTGCTGTTCCAGTTCATGTTGAAAATATCTCAATCATAACCATTCACGCCAATCTTTCCGAGGCCGTCAAAAAGCCTGTTAAGATTACACCAGCTGCAAAATCTGTTCCTTTAAAGATAACGATGCCAGGGCCTGTTCCCTATGTCTCTGAAAAGTCGATACCTTGGAACTATGGTGGTGACATCTACTACCATGGTATCAAGCAAGTCGAAGTAATTGAAGAAAGTTCGGACGATGAAGAAGCCAGCATTAGTAACATTGCGGGCACCAGCAAAATCACCAGGAGCGGGAGGATATTTTCTCCAGAGATTGCCCCTCCAAGAGCAGTCTTTGGACCCTCATCAGCTAAAGAAGTCATCCCTGCACCAGTAAAGCTCTCTGCTAGAACTCCTTTGATTGAAGAAGTTGTTGTTCCTAGTGCTGTCTCTCCTACCATTGCTGATAAAGGAAAGGGAATACAAGATGAGCCCGTCGGGACAAGGGCTCAACCCTTGGTGATCCCGGAAGCCTCCAAGAAAGAAATGAACGAGATTTTGAGGATAATTAAGAGAAGTGATTACGATGTGGTGGAACAGTTGGGGCAAACCCCCTCCAAGATCTCCATGCTGGCACTATTGCTTTGCTCAGAAGCGCACGCTCAAGCTTTGATTAAGTTTCTGAAGGCAGCTCATGTGCCCCAGGAAACCTCCACAGACCAATTTCAACATTGCGTGGCTAGCCTGACTGCAGACAATGGATTAGGGTTTTCTGATGCCGACCTGACCCCTAAAGGCCGAAACCACAATGACGCTTTGCATATTTCAATCGAGTGTCGCGGAACCACCCTTGCACATGTTTTGGTTGATACCGGGTCGTCGCTGAATGTTTTGCCCAAAAAGGCCTTGGACCGACTGGATTGCGAAGGGTTGGAATTGAAGCCGAGTGATATTGTCGTCAGAGCTTTCGATGGGTCGAAGAGAATGGTCCATGGAGAGGTTGAAATTCCCATCAAGATAGGTACTGAGGTGTTTAAATCTACTTTCTATGTAATGGACATCCGTCCATCATATTCCTGCCTGCTGGGTAGACCTTGGATACACCATGCTGGGGCAGTCACCTCCTCCTTGCATCAGATGCTGAAGTATCCTATCAAGGGGAAGATCATCACTGTCCACGGCGAAGAAGAGTACATGATTAGCCATTTAAATTCTTTCCGGTATGTGGAGGTTGAAGGAGAGTTCATTGAGACGCCGTTTCAACATTTCGAAGAAGTTCTTCCTGAAATAGCAGTAACAAAGTTGGCAGCTGAGACCCCAAGACAGATGGCCAGGATGGCATCTCTGGAGGATGCAAGGGCCGCAATCAAAGAAGGGAGGAATTCAGCGTGGGGGCAGTTACCCGATTTTCCGCATAAGACTGATAAGTTTGGATTAGGTTTCACAGCCGCTGGCCAGAAAGCTATGCGCCAGTCAAAGATTGAAAGAGCGCCAATCAAAATTTCCCCTTACCGAATCAACGCCCTGGAAGATGAAGACAAGGAAAGCAACATTGAAGAGTGGATTTATCCAACTGTCATAGGAGGATTGAGCAATTGGGAGGCTAAAGACTTTGTCCCCATCACTTTTATTCATCAGTAATTTATCTGTTAAACATTTCTTATTTGGTCTGTAATATTTTACTTTCAAACAATCCGTACACTATCTTTTCACCTCCTGCCTTGCCCGGGGCATGTAGGTCCACTTGTAAGGGTTTTGACTATTTTTCATATTCATATGCCATGTTTAATGATTCATTGGACGTTTTTCATTTGATAAACTGCTTATGTTCATTTCCTTTCCTTTTGCATTTTTTGTTTAAGGATGGCTGTCCCTTACACACACCTACACTCACCAATGCAGGTACCCATCCACTCCGGATTCCATGGGTGACTATTCTGCTGTATCTTTCAATAACTCTGAAGATCTGGTCAATCTAGCCGAGTATGAAGATGATGAAGGTTGTGAAGTACCCGGGGAACTAGCCAGACTTCTGCAACAAGAGGAAAGGGCCATCTTGCCGCATGAAGAGCCATTGGAAGCTGTTAACTTGGGAACCAGGGAGAATCGGAGGGAAGTGCAAGTGGGTGCCAACCTGGAACCAAAAGTCAAGGAGCGCTTGGTACAGTTGCTGAATGAGTATGTTGAAATCTTCGCTTGGTCCTATGAAGACATGCCGGGTCTAGACACCGACATCGTGGTTCACCGTCTCCCCACAAGAGAAGACTGTCCACCAATCAAACAAAAAGTTCGCCGAATGAGGCCTGACATGTCCGAAAAGATCAAAGCAGAAGTAATGAAGCAATTCGATGCTGGCTTCCTGGCCGTTACGTCCTATCCTCAATGGGTCGCTAACATTGTGCCAGTACCAAAGAAAGATGGCAAAGTCAGAATGTGTGTGGACTACCGGGATTTGAATAGGGCCAGCCCTAAAGATGATTTCCCGCTACCTCATATTGACATCTTGATCGACAATACAGCTCAGCATAAAGTGTTTTCCTTCATGGACGGATTCTCGGGCTACAATCAAATCAAAATGGCTCCCGAGGATATGGAGAAAACAACTTTTGTCACACAATGGGGCACTTTCTGTTATAAGGTGATGCCGTTCGGGCTGAAGAACACAGGGGCAACTTATCAACGCGCCATGGTAGCTTTATTTCATGACATGATACATCATGAGATTGAAGTTTACGTAGACGATATGATAGCTCGATCACAAACAGAGGAAGAACATCTTGAACATCTGGAGAAGCTGTTTGCCAGGTTAAAAGAATACAAGCTCAGGCTGAATCCAAGTAAATGCACTTTTGGAGTTAGGTCTGGTAAACTCCTGGGATTCATTGTAAGCAACAAAGGCATTGAAGTCGATCCGGCAAAAGTGAAAGCAATAGAAGAGATGCCTGCTCCCCGTACTGAAAAGGAGGTTAGAGGATTTTTGGGGCGCATAAACTATATTGCCAGATTCATCTCACATCTAACTTCTACCTGTGAGCCAATTTTCAAACTCTTGAAAAAAGATCAGGTAGTGGAATGGAACGACGATTGCCAAGCTGCTTTTGATAGAATCAAGAAGTATTTGCTAGAACCTCCCATTCTGATGCCACCCGTCGAAGGAAGACCATTGATCATGTATTTGACAGTCTTGGATAACTCAATGGGGTGTGTTTTGGGCCAGCATGACGAGTCTGGTCGAAAAGAGCATGCTATTTATTACCTTAGCAAAAAGTTTACCGACTGTGAGACTCGCTACTCACTGCTCGAGAAAACTTGCTGCGCTTTGGTATGGGCTGCTCGCCGACTAAGATAGTATATGTTGACTCATACTACCTTGTTGATTTCCAAGATGGACCCTATCAAGTATATCTTCGAGAAGCCCGCTTTATCTGGAAGGATAGCTAGATGGCAAATGATCTTAACCGAGTATGACATCCAGTACACCACCCAAAAAGCTATAAAAGGGAGTGTACTAGCTGACCATCTGGCTCATCAGGCTATCGAAGATTATCAACCCATGAGATTTGACTTCCCAGACGAGGACATCATGAATTTGGACAACGTTGAAAGTGACGGACCGTATGACGGACCCGAAAAGGGATCCCGATGGACCCTGTACTTTGATGGTGCTTCAAATGCACTTGGAAACGGTATTGGTGCAGTACTCATTTCTCCGGAAGGTTGTCACACTCCTTTCACGGCCCGACTTTGCTTCAGCTGCACAAACAACATGGCTGAGTATGAAGCTTGCATCTTTGGTCTCAAGGCTGCTATAGACTTGGGAATCAAATCTTTGGTCGTATTTGGGGACTCGGCTTTGGTCATCAGCCAAATCAAAGGAGATTGGGATACCAAGCATCCTAATCTTATCCCATACAAAGAACATGTCCTGACATTGTTGCCGCATTTCGAGCAAATTACCTTCAAGCATTTCCCGCGAGAAGAGAATCAGCTAGCCGATGCTCTAGCCACAATGTCCTCCATGTTTAAACTCAACTGGGATAACGAGGCTCCCCAAATCACCATCAAGCGAATGGATGAACCGGCACATTGCCACGAGATTAATACCGAAGAAGTAGTGGAACAACCTTGGTTCCATGAAATCAAAAGGTATCTCGAGACTAGAGATTATCCTGAAGGGGCTTCCGTAAATGACAAGAAGTTCTTAAGGAAATTCGCTGCTAAGTTCTTCCTAAGCAACGACATCCTTTACAAACGAAGCCATGATTGTGTATTACTCCGATGTGTGGATAAAGCTGAAGCAGAGTTGATCATGACTGATATACACAGCGGCACATTTGGCACTCACTTGAGCGGGCATACAATGGCTAAGAAGATCCTAAGGGCAGGCTATTACTGGTCTACCATGGAAGCTGACTGCCATCAACATTCCCGTACTTGTCACAAGTGTCAAGTCTATGCTGACAAAGTTCATATTCCTCCGGTTCCCCTTAACGTCCTGACTGCTCCATGGCCCTTTGCAATGTGGGGCATTGATATGATTGGAGAGATCAAGCCCACGGCTTCCAATGGACATCGCTTCATCCTGGTTGCCATTGACTACTTCACTAAATGGGTCGAAGTAGCTTCCTTCGCCTCTGTCACCAAAAATGTGGTTGCCCGCTTTATCAAGCAAAACCTCATATGTCGGTATGGTGT
Source organism: Vicia faba (assembly GCA_948472305.1). Taxonomy (NCBI): domain Eukaryota; kingdom Viridiplantae; phylum Streptophyta; class Magnoliopsida; order Fabales; family Fabaceae; genus Vicia; species Vicia faba. The sequence continues at coordinate 1,358,935,084 of OX451737.1, forward strand.
TCCAGACAGGATCATCACGGACAACGGTACAAATCTGAATAACACAATGATCACTGCATTATGCGAACAGTTCAAGATTTATCATCACAATTCATCTCCCTATCGACCGAAGATGAACAGTGCTGTTGAAGCTGCGAACAAAAACATTAAGAAGATCATTCAGAAAATGACAGTCACTTACAAAGACTGGCATGAAATGTTACCGTTTGCTCTGCATGGATACCGTACGACGACACGTACTTCAACTGGGGCAACCCCATTTTCTTTGGTTTACGGCATGGAAGCTGTTTTGCCTATGGAAGTCCAGATCCCCTCTCTAAGAATTATGAAGGATGCAGGTTTGAATGAAGATGATTGGATGCAGACCCGACTTGATCAACTCAATTTGATCGACGAGAAGCGACTTGCCGCTATATGCCATGGTCAGACGTATCAAAAGCGGATGATCAAGGCCTTCAATAAGAAAGTCAGACGTCAAGTGTATCGAGTCGGGGATCTCGTAATCAAGCCGATTATCTTGCCGCAAAGTGATCCCAGGGGCAAATGGACTCCTACATATGAAGGACCATTTGTGATCAAGAGCATATTTTCTGGTGGTGCAATGATTCTGACCACCATGGACGGCGACGATTTTCCGCACCCTGCGAATGCAGACATAGTCAAAAGATACTACGCATAAAATAACCCGACAAGTCGAAAACCCGAAAGGGCGGCTTGGGCAAAAATGGGCATCCCGGTGAACCGAAAACCCGAAAGGGCGGTTCAGGCAAACATTAGGGATAAAAACGAAAAAATCTGTACACCCGGCAAGTCGAAAACCCGAAAGGGCGGCTTGGGCAAAAAGGGGTTTCCCGGTGGATCGAAAACCCGAAAGGGCGATTCAGGCAAAAGTTAGGGAATTAAAGCGTATGACTATGTCTCGTCGGATCACTTCAAAGACAATCTCTTCTTCAACCAGTTCCAGACTTCCGATCAATCCAGTCATCGTCAAACGGAGCATTGAATGGACAGGTGTTCAGAGTTGTGAAAGCTATAGCGGAACGGAATCCCATGGAATTATTTCACATAGCCATCCTTTATTTTGTATAAAATCTTTCAATATTTACGACAAAGTCCTCTTACTAGGATAACTGTCTCCTTTGTACAAATATACTCAAAGAAAATCAATACAAATACTCTTCCCAAAACTTGTGTCATTTCCCTTTTCTTTTTCTCTTGCGCTATTTGTTTTATTTTGAGAAACGTCCAATGTTTTGTTAAATAGGCATATGCATTTGAAACATAATCACTTCCTAAATGAACCTAAGAAAGAGGATTACTGATAGGATGAAGGTACAGATGGATATCTTGACACCCTTTCGAAGGAAACCCCCCAAGAGATTTGAAATCCACACTCCTAGCAAACCCTGAGGCTTATCTCCAGCAGACTCTCGAGGCTTATCCCCAGTAAGGTTCTGAAAGGTATTTCCCCCGCAGAGCACGGACGTCTCTCCCGAGTTTTATTCAAAGTTATTCCTCACAAAGGCTTATAACTGGGTTATCCTCAGCTAACAACCACAGAAGATCGCACTCGCCAGAATTCTTCCTATCCCCAGCGGAGTTCATCAAGAGTTTCCCAGCACAACTTATCAATATGATCCCCAGAGGAGCTTATCTTTGTTATCCCCAACCAGAGGATCCTCCAGAACTCATTTCCCCTCAGAGTTTAAATTTCAGTATCCCCAGTCGAGCTAAAACTTCAAATTGTCAATCCCCAGCGGAACCAGACTAATGAGCCTTCTCCCCACAGAAAGAGAAATCTTGAGTTCCCCAGTGAGATCGCCAGAGTTACTTCCCATCAAATTGAAGATTCTTAGTCTTACCTCCCCAGCATGAGTCTACTAGATTGATACTCCCCAGTAGAGGTCATCAGGAATTCTCTTTTCCAGCAGCAACCAAGGATTTATTTTTCCCAGCGGCAGTCAAGAGGTTTTTAGCTTCGGCCACCTCAGATTCATTTATCCTCAGCAAGATAGCTCGTCAGCTTACATACGCATTCATCACATTCATGTCATAAACATTGATGTCACGTATATTGCATCATGCATCATAACATTGCATACAACTAACTTTTTACCTTTTCAGGAAAGATCAGTCGACAGACTAAAATTATTCAACTTCAAGATTTCTGAAAACAGTTCACGGGTTCTCCAAGTAAACGGATGTTAACCTGTCACTTGTTCAGATTCTTCTTCAAGACTTCTGAAAACAGTTTATGGATTCTTCCCAACAACGGATGTTAATCTATTGACTTGTTCAGATGCAACCTTTGAAAACAGTTTACGGACGCTTCCCAACAACGGATGTTGCTCTATTGCTTATTCAACTTCAAGATTTCTGAAAACGGTTCACAGGTTCTCCAAGTAAACGGATGTTAACCTATCACTTGTTCAGACTCTTCTTCAAGACTTCTGAAAACAGTTTATGGATTCTTCCCAACAACGGATGTTAATCTATCGACTTGTTCAGATGCAACTTCTGAAAACAGTTTACGGACGCTTCCCAACAACGGATGTTGCTCTATTGCTTATTCAACTTCAAGATTTCTGAAAACGATTCACAGGTTCTCCAAGTAAACGGATGTTAACCTATCACTTGTTCAGACTCTTCTTCAAGACTTCTGAAAACAGTTTATGGATTCTTCCCAACAATGGATGTTAATCTATCGACTTGTTCAGATGCAACTTCTGAAAACAGTTTACGGACGCTTCCCAACAACGGATGCTGCTCTATTGCTTATTCAACTTCAAGATTTCTGAAAACAGTTCACGGGTTCTCCAAGTAACGGATGTTAACCTATCTCTTGTTCAGTTTCTTCTCCAAATCCCTGAAAACAGTTTACAGATTCCTCCCAACAACGGATGTCAATCTATTGCTTGTTCAGACCCCCCCAGTTCAGAGATGGTCCCAAGCCTGGACACCTTCCTGATATTCCCTTCCAGATGGCATCTTTAAGCCCATCCCCGACAAGTTTCTGCCACTCTCCCAGATGGCATCGTTAAGCCCATCTCCAAATGGCATCTCTAAGCCCATTCCCGCATCCATTGCTTTGACGAGTGCAAATTTCCGGGCACTCTAGTGTCCAATCTCCTTTTACCCTCGAGTCACGAAAGGCAAGCTTGCCAATCTAACTCTTCGGATTCAAGAAGATTGAACAGGGGCAACTGTTGTACCCCAAAATTTGCCCTCCCATTTCTCATTGATTTCTCACCACAAAGCCCTTGAAGCTTAAGATCCAGTTAGGGTTTCATCTGCTCAAGACCTCTCCTTGCACTGTTGACCCAAATTAGGGTTTGTGTTTGCACAAAGATGTTTTGACCAAAAATTCCTAAAATGACTTTCATGCTTCATATTGGACTCCCAAGTTTACCCATATCAAGTTTCAAGTCTTGATTCCAAGTTTTGCCCAGTCAATTGGACAGTTGACCTAGAAATCAACTGTATTGGGGAAAATGTCAACTGTGGCCAATTGACAGTCAAACCTCATGAAATTGAACCCACATCAACATTATGAACTCATATGGACCATTTGATCAAGTTGGGATCACAATTCCCCAAGAAATTTGATCAGATCACCAAAAGGGCAAAATGGTCATTTTTAGGGTTTTGACTGCACAAAGGCAATTTTTGACTGTTTGACCTAGCCAATGGCAAACCAAGCTCACATATGGACTCAAGGACCCCATGTAATTATCTTGACATGCTCAACAAGTGCAAAAGATCCCAAGTACACAAGATTGACAGTTTAATTTCCCAGTCAATTGATCAATTTTGACTGTATACTGAAAAGTCAAACTTTGACTTTTTGGTCAAAATCAAGAGTCAAGATTCATTTTTCATCAAAACATGCCAAATCATGAAACTTGTTCACCAAGAAATCACAAAATGCAAATTAGGGTTTAAAATGGAATTTTTCATAACTTAGAATTTTTCTAAGTTATGAAAAACCCTAATTTTTTCCCAACTTTGCCCCACTTTTTCACCATGATCCATTTGGATTCAAACAAAAGTCCAAACATGAAAGTTGTAGTTTGTTGCATAATCTACAACTTTGATTCACAAAGTTTTCTCATTTGAAGCTTGCATCTCAAGTTACAAATTTTTGAATAAGGGCATTAAACCATTTTTAACTTGGTGAAATTTTAACCTATTTTGACAAGTTTTTCTACCCCACTTCAAGGCCATTTTCCATACACTTCCACTTGGAATTTCAAATTGCATTTCAAAGATGGATTGTAGTACACATTCCAAGCTTTCCAAAATGTCCAATAACTTCTCAAACAACCTCATGGTTAGAGAGAATCGAATTTCACAATATAGCAAAAACTCACTTTTGAATTGGCCATTTTTCATGTTCATAAGATTATGCAACTTCTCAAAACCAGCATGCCCTTGATTACAGGTCCTTAAACCAAGTTACACTCATAAATTTAATGCATATTCTTTGTGCCAAGACCAAGTTCTTTGAGTTCAAGCTTTGTCTAGAGGATTAATCCCAATTTGGAAAAAGTGAACTATCCATTTTTGCAAAAGTTCACTTTATGTCAAATTGAAAATCAAGCAAGTACAAACAAAATCTCTTTGGCACAAGATTATGGACAAATTACTCTGATCAAGAGAAGCTTTGCAGCAGGATTAGAGGTCCCCTACTGACCTAAAACACCAGGTTGCATTTTGTTGCTTAAGAATGAAGAAAAGTGCCATAACATAACACAACATCCATCTCAGCTTAGACACACAAGAACAAAGTTATCAAACACCTTTGACACAACACAACCAAGCTTTTGCACGACCCTTGCACCTCTCAAACACTCCCATTGCCATAATCACCCTCAAACTGCACAAACAGGGCAAAGCCTGCAGTTTGAGTGCTATCTCCCATTTCTCTCAAGCTTTCTTGCCCAAACCAGTTCCTATACATCCCCTAGCATCTATACAAGCTAACCATGACCTGAAACACGATCTGTAACTCCTCTAACAAGTTCCACCATTTTCACTTTTCCATTTTTGCAGTTGAAGTTCTATAGCTCAGTTCAAGGTGTCTCAAGGCAAAGTAGATATTGGAACAGCATCACCACACCTCAAGGAAGCTATACCAACTAGTACCTTGCACTAAAAGTTCCTATATCTCCAGATAGAAGTTCAACTGAATAGGTACATTTTTGAATTCGTATCTCTCTTATTAGGCATCATTAGCTTTAAGTTTGTGAATAAACAAGGTTCTACTCATGCCACTGAACATGTCCATGTCTTTACTTTTCATTTCTTTTGCTTGAGTTGTGAGAATTTTGAGTTTGAAAATAGCAGAAAAACTAGGTTAGGATTTGGGGGAGGAGAAATTCTCCCTCATCTTAGAGAGTTAGATCAAGTTATGCATATGGTTAGAATCGTGGTTTCATGCTTAACATCTTTTGTGTTGGAAGTTTGTTGTACCCCAAAATTTTCCCTCCCATATTCTTCAAGAAATTGCAAAGTCAAGCCTCAAAATTCCCCAAGGGGTTGCACAGTTCAAGGGTTCCTATACAGTCAAAACTAGGGTTTATGTTCTGATCAAGAAAATGAAGTTTTCAAAGGTCCAATCAAGTCTCATATGTCTAAAAATATGGTCAAGCATCCTCATATCAAGTTTCAAGGCATTCAGCTCAAAATTACACGGTCAGAAACCCTAATTGCACTACAGTCAACTGTAGGGGCAAAATGGTCATTTGACAGTCAAAAGTTCAAATTTTTGGTCAACATATCATTTTGAAGCCACAAACATCATTTGATCAATTCTTGATCATGATTCTCAAAATTTGGCTCAGAAATCATCAAGATGCAAAAGTTTCCTTATTTGGACAGTTGAAAAAGTCAACTGAAATTGACCAGGGCATAACTTTCACATGGATTATCAGAAAAATTCCATCCAAAGCTCATTTTGAAGGGAAAGACATTTCCTACAACTCATCTTCATACTTCAAGTCCAAGAAATGCTCTCACAAAAAGTTATCAATTTCAACATTATAGGTCATTTTCAAAAGTCAACAAAAAGGGACTTTAAGTCAAAGGCCATAACTTGAGATTGGTAAATCAAAATGACATGGGACCAAAGGCATTGGTTAGAGGACTCAAAGACCTTTCCAAAATGTCCAAGAACATGAGAAAAGCTTAAAAATTGAGCAAGTTATGCCTTGTGGAAGTTGGGAAATTTTTGGATATTTTGAAAAGTCAACATTGATTCAAATGACCTAAGATTGCTAATGGGCCCATTTTTCTTCCATAATTCATCATCCATAACATGTGCACGACCACTTGGCCCAAAGGGAAGTATTTTCTCATTTTTTATTTATTTATTTGAATTTTTATTTATATTAATTCATTTAAATCATTTAAATATATGAAAAATATTTAACTTAACATAACCAATCTTTTTATACATGTTTTAGCCTCTATAATTCGTGCATATGCAAATAAGGAAAGAATTGGAGCAATTGGATATGATTTGGACCAAAAACACATGGAAAAAGATATGGAAAAATCTTAAGAAATCAAATATTCAAAACCATGATTACAAGAGATTTGATTGAGTTTTTCTTAACCTAATTGTTCCTACATATACAAGAAACATAACCCTAATCAAGATAACCACGCAGCTGCTCAGAAACATAAGAATCAAACTTGAAATTTTCTCTAAAGAACTCAATTCCGAAATCATCTTTACAGGTCGATTCAAAGCACAATACTTGTTTCAATAGCTTCCTCAAGGATTACTGATCACATTCCAATCAGAATCATCCATCACCACGCCAAGAATTGGTAAAACGAACTCAAACTGTATCAAGAAAAATCCATGATCGTATTTTAATTTCTAGACATCCTCATAGCATTTTAATTGTAGATTCATGTTCCTTGTGAAGTTTTGAAGCTAACCATGGGGTCTAATTTCGTTTTCGTGCCATATTTGGAGATTTGCCATTGATAACTTTTAGGGTTTGTAGAACTGTAAATTAGGGGTTTTCAGGTGCTGTAAAATTGGACATCCTCAATACCATAATTGGATTTAGCACGTCTGGACGAAGAAGTTAGGACCATCGCGCCCAATTTATGAATGCCTGAGCTCTAGTCGCTATTTTCTTGAAAAGGGCCTAAGGGAACAAATCCAAAACTGTGGCTTAATGTTCTTGTTTCAGAAAAATAAAAAAGGCCACGAAGAAGACGATCACGTGGGAGGCATTGATTGGAGCGTATGAATATTTCACGCGCTACCCACTGACTCCCTTGTTTTCTCTTATAATATTTGTTGTTTGTTTATTAATCAAAAGCGTGAACTGGTACAGATGGCAAGCAAGTCTATTGGCAAAGCACATGACCTGGGTTCGAACCCCAGGTCTTCAATATTGTCCATATTATTTTTCCATAAATCTTCCCATGCAGTGCCAGCATCAAGGCGCACCATATACCTCCAAGAATCTCTCCTTCCACGCGTCCAGCTGCTTCAGATCAAAGGCTCAAGATTGATGAACACGCTAAGCCCTAGTCAACGCACAACACGCTACTCAAAAAAGTCAATGGACCCAGGTTGTTGGGCCAGAATTCTTGGATCAAGACCTCCACTTTGGGGACTACCACCCCCCCTGGTTTGCAATTCTTTATATTTTTTCTTGTGTTTTATTTTCAATCATTTTTTTTTATTTCTCTTAATTATTATTTATTCAGTTAATTAATTATTTTTCATAAATATAAAAAATGCATAAAAATCAGAAAAAGATAAAAAATACTATAAATATTCTTGTTTTAATATTTTTATAAATAAATTCACATGTAATTATTTAGTTTTAATTAGGTTGTAATTTTAATTTCTTTTAATAACAAAATACAAAAAATGTAGAAATAGGTTTAATAATTGTTTTATTCCTTTTGATTTTTCTTTTTCACAATAATATTATTTATTTTCATAATTAAAATTGTAAGTTAATTAGGGTTTCATTTAGGTTAAAAAACTCCAATGTTTTCTTAATAACTTAAAAAATAATTAGAATTAGGTTTAACATTTTATTTTAATTTTAATTAATTCTCTTTCTTTTTCATTAAATCCTAAAAATACCAAAAACAAGTCTTTCTTTAATTAATTAATTAATTTCACCATGTAATTTAATTTTTTTGCAAAAGGGTCCAACGCCCTCGTTTCGTTCGTAATTTCTTATTTCTTCGCATCTTTATTTTATGTCATTTAAATAATTATGTACCTCTCCCGAAGCCTTGTAATTACCTCTCGCATTTTTATTTACTTTGCTTTCTATATTTTTCTGTCAAATCGGGTCCTGGTTAATTTTGGCGATGTGGACCCGCGCCCTTTGTAATAGCTTTAGATTTACTTTTCCTCGCAATTTTTAACTGTTAAACAAAGCATGCAAGAATGAATGGCCCAAAATAAAAACGAACGATAGATCACCAATGACATGACACAAGACAAATATAAATGAAAACAACACACGAATCGCACACGCCACCCCTAGGGTACGCCTCACTGTTGCCTTGCCTTCGAAAGGTGATCGTCGAGTAGAGGATGTCTTAGTAAGTCCTCATGATCCGGGAACCTGGCATGAGGGTAGCTTCTAAGGTGTCTTCCTATTGCTCCGGTGATCACCATGTCCCGAACCTTCGAATTGACCCGAACACCTCCAACGGTGGTGCTACCTACCTCTCAATGGTGGGATGGCACTACTTTAAAGGATATTTACACAGACGAATTCCTTAGGGTAGGTAGACGACTCTAGATACTTGCTCTAATCTCAAGACAAATTCAAAAAGACTTTTCACACTGACACCTTTTCAAAAAGCTTTCGAAAGCATTTTTTCAAACACTCTTGAGGGCCGATACAAGAGTCGAACTGGAATTTTCAAAGAAACTTTTTAAAAACCCACAGTTGAAAAGCAAACAAACCTTTTGAAAACACAATGAGCAAGTATCTAAGAGCCCATGGATAACCATGGATAGAAAGGGTGCTAACACCTTCCCTTTCTATAATCTACCTCCCGAACCGAGAGCAATCTCTATAAGGAATTTTTCTGTGCTTTTGTCCTGTCCATGTTGGAGAAAATAAAAGACGGTGGCGACTCTTGCTTCCGCGACATTTCGCGAAACCAGCGTTAAACAGTCAGTTCCAGATCCACCGATCACAGAACTGGCGACTCTGTTGGGGACATTAACTATAAAGTGAGGTGTACCTTAGGGCTAGTTCATAACTGTGTTTTCACTTGTATTGATTTGCTTGCTTTACTATTGTGGGTTGCATCGGAGATACATAGATCCTAACCCGGATCTGGGGACACCCTGTTTAGGTAGCATAAGCTGTGAGGGACCTGTCCGGCGTAGACCGACACAGGTGAAGCAATGGCTACGTTGGTGTGGCACCTTAGTCTGTACCGATATCCCTTGTGTCGCAACGAGGAGAATATGGGTCTTCTAAGGAGTCATTAAGCACCAACAACCTTAGAACCTTAATTGACACAACTTGGCCTTTAGAACAGTAGCAGTATGCTACGCCCATTGAGGCTAAACTCTCGTGATGGTTCTGGCCGCAAGAAAAGATTGCGATGCTGGAGTTATGACCGATTGAGGGTAGTCAATGATATTGGGATCCTCTAAGAACCCGGTTACTTTGATAGGACAGGTATAAACCAACAAACTTAAAGAGGGTAGTACCTAGACCTCATGCTGGCCTTAAACTCTAAGGGCTTCTCTTGCGTGACTTGTGTGCCTTCGTACTTGACTATTTGCATGCTTGTTGTCTGACACTTGAGTTTCCTGCAGGTTTTGTTTATAGTCCTTAATAGGGATTCATAACGGGGTATGCTAAGTTTCTTACAGGTTTTGGTTTATAGTCCTTAATTGGGACTCATAACAGGGTTTACTAAGTTTCTTGCAGGTTTTGGTTTGCAGTCCTTAATTAGGACTCATAATAACGTTTGCTAAGTTTCTTGCAGGTTTCTGTTTATAGTCCTTAACAAGGGCTCATAACAGGGTTCACTCATATTACCCCATGCATCATGACATCATACCATGGCATACATCCTAACCCATTTCAAGGATCTCAAGGGTCTGTGGTGCAGGTCAGGATGAATCAACTGTCCAGCAAGGGGCAAAAGGGGATTTATTTTCCTCTAGCCAAGGTTGTCAGGGGCTATGACCCACTGGATATGGTGAGCCTTTGACCCTTGAAGAAGGACTCTCAACAACATGAAGTACCTTCAATCGAGTTACCAGTTTCCAACTCTAACAATTTGTTTACCCCTCGAGGTCCTTGAAATCATTGCATGCATATCATACATATCATTGCATAACAGGTACCCTTTCTCTGCAGGCTACTTACCTTCTTCGCTGTTTATTTTAGCAGTCTCGTCATGAATCCTGAATCCTCAACCGAGCACACTATCAAGGCCCTCCAGGCTCAGAACGCCCAGTTCCAAGGGTTGATCATGAATTTGACCCAGGGGCAACAAGATCTGAAGGCTCTGCTCTTGAAGAAGGAAAAGAAGAAGAAGAGGACTGTTTTGTTCAGCCCTAGACGCAGATCTGGGAACACCCTGCAGGATCAAGCTGAGAGGACAACTCCGTCTGTGGGGAAAGGCAGTCATAAAGAGGAAAGGATTCCCAGCCCAGTGGTCTCTGACAATGAGACAGATTTCAATGACGAACAGTACCCTCCGGCTGAGGATAGGTACAGACAGTTGAAAGACCGGCTAAAAGCTATGGAGATACAAAAAGTGCCTGGCATGGACTTCGAGGATCTAGGTCTGTCTTCTGGGGTAGTAATCCCGCACAAATTCAAGGCACCTGCCTTTGCAAAGTATGACGGGGCATCCTGTCCAAAGCTGCATCTCAGGTCATACGTGAGGAGGATCCAGCCCTATACAGCTGACAAAAACTTATGGATCTATTTCTTCCAAGAGAGTCTTTCAGGGACTCAGCTCGAGTGGTTCTATCAATTGAATGGAGCCAGCATCCGTACCTGGGAATACTTAGCCACTGCATTCTACAAGCAGTACCAGTACAATGCCGACCTCGCTCCCACGCGCACCCAGCTTCAGGGGATGTCTATGGGTACGGGTGAAGGTTTCAAAGAATATGCTCAAAAATGGAGGGACCTTGCTGGAAGGGTACAACCACCTCTGCCTGACCGCGAGCTCGTCGACATGTTCTTGGGGACCCTGTCTGGTCCATTTTTCAACCACCTGATTGGGAATTCTGCTGCAGGGTTTACAGATCTGATCTTGACTGGGGAAAGAATAGAAGCTGGCATTAAGTCAGGGAAAATACAGAATGGTGACTCCTCGAACACTGAGAAGAAACCATCCAAGAGGGAGTCTAGTGTCGTCAACGCAGTAACTATTGCAAAGCCGGCCGGTGTTCCTCAGCGTCACAATCAACAAAGGGAAGAAAGACCCAAGAGGCAATTTACTCCCCTCGGCATGACCTTGTCACAGATATTGCCACAACTGCTGGAAACCAAGTTGGTAACTCTCATGGATCCCCCGAAGAATCCTAACAGAACACCTTCAAGGTACAATCCCAATGCTCGCTGCGCCTATCATTCCGACAGCCCAGGGCATGCTACAGATGACTGTTGGACTTTGAGAAACAGGGTTCAAGATCTGATTGATGCAAAGGAAGTCCAGCTCGACTCTCCAGAGACTCCGAATGTGATCACGGCTCCCCTGCCAAAATATGGCTAGGATTGGAAACTTTTGTTCATTTGAATGTTCAAGATTGTATTTTTCTGCGATTGTTCAAACATTTTATTTCATGTCAAACTTGGTTATTTCATTAATGCATTACACATGTCTGTTTTGAAGTAATTATTTCGTATTCACTATGTGCAAATTATTTTCATATTTTTTCTGATTGTCAACTCTTAATTAATAATTCTAAGCCTCTTGAGGGAGGATGACGAAAACGATACCACAATCTACAATATGCTTTTGAACAGACCCCGCTGATGAGGTACAGGCATTGTTTCAATTCCTAAACACTGGAGTTATAAGGAAGATAATCCCTCGTCAACCCCTTCGAGCCAAAGAAGTAGGAGTTTTTCTTTTCGAAAATTAAACCCTTTAATCATAACCTGGGGCAGGGTAGTTCTCTCAGTTGATCCAAGTGCACAATGAATGGCATAAAAGGAGTCCTTCCAAAACAAAAGACAGTAATGGTTCCGAATAATCATAAAGACAGGCAGTCATTACCAAAAAAAACTAAAGCCCAATAAGTCAAAACCCATGAAGGAGACTTACAAAACTGGGGCATCCCGCTGACTGTGATTCCAAAAAAGGAAACAGTTCAGGATAAAAAAAGAAAGGGATAACAAAAATAAAAAAAAGAAAGAGGTCCTACAAACCCTCAGCAAAAAAGGAGATGACTGCCTATTCAAACAAACGTTCAATATCTGAACCATCATTGGAACATCAGGACAAAAACTCAAATAAGGTCAAACGCACGATCAGCTGAGTTTAGGTTTGGAGAACATCACGAAGAGCGGGTGGGTACAAATAAAATTTGAGCCTTTATCCTTTGTTTCTTAAACCGTGAACCAGGCCACGTTATAACCCTTAAAAGTCCTAGCTGAAGCATGGGTTAGTTCGAAAGCATACTGTTACGAAAGGTATCCTGACTCCTTAAGGCCTACGGTAAATACGGAGTTGACATCACGTTTTACAAACATTCACTTGTTTTATGAAAAAGAATGCATTTCCAAAAAAACTTCGAAACAGACATAAGCTTTGCATTTTTAACATAACTTTGTTTGCATATGAATATTTGTTTGAACAGCAGGGAAATTCGCACAATGAATACCTAGTGAACAAAAGCACTTCCAATCAAGGGGCAGACGTGATTATTGTCCATCATCTGGGGCAATCCAATCAAGATTCGGAGAATCTCTCAAAGGTCAAATAGCCTGGGGCAAATCTCCGCCTGAGTCACTTGGGGCATTTCAACAACGAATCTGGCCTGATCAAACACCTTCTGGTGGCATGACTAAATACTTCTAAACAGGGGCAACTCCCTACGTTCTGAGAACCTGGACATAGTCGAAAAGATACTACGCATAATCAAAGACCCGCTAGGCTGACATGCCTAGGCAAAAATTAGGGCTTCCCGTCGAACCAAAAGGGTTCGGGCAAAATGAAGGGATGAAAATGAAAAAAATCAGTACACCCGGCAAGCCGAAAACCTAAAAAGGCGGCTTGGGCAAAAATGGGTATCCCGGTGGACCGAAAACCCGAAAGGGCGGTCCAGGCAAAAGTTAGGGATCAAAGCGTACGACTATGTCCTGTCATCTTGTCACCTGCCTACCAGAAGAAGGTTTGACCCTCAACAATTATCAGCATCCCACAGGTGCCTCCCCCATAGAAACAGAGGCAATAACGGGTGGTCTAAGCAATCTGATTGTTTCTGTCCTCCAAGGTATCAAGGTAAGTTCCATTGAAGAACATAACCAATACAGTTCAAAACCTCCCCAGGAGAGTCCAATCTAGTTCCCCAGGAAAGTTGGAATTCATCTCCCCAAGCAGTAAGCTTATCCCCAGTAGATTCTGGAAGCTTATCCTCACAAAAGCACGAATGCGTCACCCGGATCTATTCAAAGAGTTATTTCCTTAACAGGATATAACTGGGTTATCCTCAGCCAAAAGCCATGGAAAGAGCGTCCTCGACAAAGTTCTCTTACCCCCAGCGAAGTCTATCAACACTTCCAATACAGCAAAGATATCCTCAGCAAGTTATTATCAGCAATTCAACAGAGTATCTCTCTCCCCACAGAGTATTGCTCCCCAGCAAGATCGTCAGAGTACTTTTCTCCCCGCAGAATCTCCCATTTGCCAAGTTTATTCCCCAACGGAGTCATCTTCTCCTACCGGTATTCTTGCAATCATCATCCCCAACGGAAACGAAGAATCTCACTCTTCAACATCAGCCCAGGATTTGACTTCCCGGCATCCGTCAAGGATCTATTTTCCCAGACGAAGATACATTCATAACATCACATTGTTATACATCATGATACATGCACATATGCATCATATCATACAATCTCATGTGTTGAAAAATATTATTGCTTGATCCATATCATGCATTGCATATGACTGACCTTTACCTTTCAGGAAGGATACAGTTAAAAGATTAGCTATGTAGACGAATTCAGTCAAAGTAGACAAATCCAGTCAAAAGAAGACAAGTCCAGTTAAAATTACTTCCGCTCGTCGTTATAGACACTCGTCGTCATAGACACTCGTCGTCATAGACACTCGTCGTCATAGACACTCGTCGTTATAGACACTCGTCGTTATATACACTCGTCGTTATAGACACTCGTCGTCATAGACACTCGTCGTTATAGACACTCGTCGTTATAGACACTCGTCGTTATAGACACTCGTCGTCATAGACACTCGTCGTTATAGACACTCGTCGTCATAGACACTCGTCGTTATAGACACTCGTCGTTATAGACACTCGTCGTTATAGACACTCGTCGTCATAGACACTCGTCGTTATAGACACTCGTCGTTATAGACACTCGTCGTGATAGACACTCGTCGTCATAGACACTCGTCGTCATAGACACCCGTCGTTATAGACACCCGTCGTTATAGACACCCGTCGTTATAGACACCCGTCGTTATAGACACTCGTCGTTATAGACACTCGTCGTTATAGACACTCGTCGTTATAGACACTCGTCGTTATAGACACTCGTCGTTATAGACACTCGTCGTCATAGACACTCGTCGTCATAGACACTCGTCGTCATAGACACTCGTCGTCATAGACACCCGTCGTTATAGACACTCGTCGTTATAGACACTCGTCGTTATAGACACTCGTCGTTATAGACACTCGTCGTTATAGACACTCGTCGTTATAGACACTCGTCGTCATAGACACTCGTCGTCATAGACACTCGTCGTCATAGACACTCGTCGTCATAGACACTCGTCGTTATAGACACTCGTCGTCATAGACACTCGTCGTCATAGACACTCGTCGTTATAGACACTCGTCGTCATAGACACTCGTCGTGATAGACACTCGTCGTTATAGACACTCGTCGTCATAGACACTCGTCGTCATAGACACTCGTCGTCATAGACACTCGTCGTTATAGACACTCGTCGTCATAGACACTCGTCGTCATAGACACTCGTCGTCATAGACACTCGTCGTTATAGACACTCGTCGTTATAGACACTCGTCGTTATAGACACTCGTCGTCATAGACACTCGTCGTCATAGACACTCGTCGTTATAGACACTCGTCGTTATAGACACTCGTCGTTATAGACACTCGTCGTTATAGACACTCGTCGTTATAGACACTCGTCGATAAAGACCACCCGTCCATGGAAATAACCTGTCAGTAGAGACAACTCACCAACCTTTCTGAATTCCAGACTCGATTCCTGTATCCGGCCAAGGCACGTCTGAAGAGTTCGAAGATCCGATTCCTATATCTCGCCAGGGTGTATCTGTTAACGACTAACATTACCAGACTCGATTCCTGTATCTTGCCAGGGCACATCTGAAGAGTTCGAAGATCCGATTTCTGTATCTTGCCAGGGTGTATCTGTTGACGACTAATATTCTCCGGACTCGATTCCTGTATCCTGCCAGGGCACGTCTGAAGAGTTTAAAGATTCGATTCCTGTATCCAGCCAGGGCACATCTACGTAAAGAGTTTGAAGATCAACTCCTGTAACAGGCCAGGTAATCATTTTCTATTTTGCAGGTATACAGGTTCTCACTAAGGAATCTCTTACGCAATCAACATCCCGATGGCATCTATAAGCCCATCATCCTATTCATCAACCTCTAAATGGCATCTATAAGCCCATTCCCACCACACTGCCACTATGTGAGCGCAAATTTCTGGGCACTCTAGTGTCCAATCATCTTCTACCCTCGGATTACAAAAGGCACGTCAGCCAATCTGCATCCTCAGGTCTAAGAAGATTGAACAGGGGCAACTGTTTTACCCCAAAATTTGCCCTCCCATATTCTTCAAGAAATTGCAAAGTCAAGCCTCAAAATTCCCCAAGGGGTTGCACAGTTCAAGGGTTCCTATACAGTCAAAACTAGGGTTTATGTTCTGATCAAGAAAATAAAGTTTTCAAAGGTCCAATCAAGTCTCATATGTCTAAAAATATGGTCAAGCATCCTCATATCAAGTTTCAAGGCATTCAGCTCAAAATTGCACGGTCAGAAACCCTAATTGCACTACAGTCAACTGTAGGGGCAAAATGGTCATTTGACAGTCAAAAGTTCAAATTTTTGGTCAACATATCATTTTGAAGCCACAAACATCATTTGATCAATGCTTGATCATGATTCTCAAAATTTGGCTCAGAAATCATCAAGATGCAAAAGTTTCCTTATTTGGACAGTTGAAAAAGTCAACTGAAATTGACCAGGGCATAACTTTCACATGGATTATCAGAAAAATTCCATCCAAAGCTCATTTTGAAGAGAAAGACATTTCCTACAACTCATATTCATACTTCAAGTCCAAGAAATGCTCTCACAAAAAGTTATCAATTTCAACATTATAGGTCATTTTCAAAAGTCAACAAAAAGGGACTTTAAGTCAAAGGCCATAACTTGATATTGGTAAATCAAAATGACATGGGACCAAAGGCATTGGTTAGAGGACTCAAAGACCTTTCCAAAATGTCCAAGAACATGAGAAAAGCTTAAAAATTGAGCAAGTTATGCCTTGTGGAAGTTGGGAAATTTTTGGATATTTTGAAAAGTCAACATTGATTCAAATGACCTAAGATTGCTAATGGGCCCATTTTTCTTCCATAATTCATCATCCATAACATGTGCACGACCACTTGGCCCAAAGGGAAGTATTTTATCATTTTTTATTTATTTATTTGAATTTTTATTTATATTAATTCATTTAAATCATTTAAATATATGAAAAATATTTAACTTAACATAACCAATCTTTTTATACATGTTTTAGCCTCTATAATTCGTGCATATGCAAATAAGGAAAGAATTGGAGCAATTGGATATGATTTGGACCAAAAACACATGGAAAAAGATATGGAAAAATCTTAAGAAATCAAATATTCAAAACCATGATTACAAGAGATTTGATTGAGTTTTTCTTAACCTAATTGTTCCTACATATACAAGAAACATAACCCTAATCAAGATAACCACGCAGCTGCTCAGAAACATAAGAATCAAACTTGAAATTTTCTCTAAAGAACTCAATTCTGAAATCATCTTTACAGGTCGATTCAAAGCACAAGACTTGTTTCAATAGCTTCCTCAAGGATTACTGATCACATTCCAATCAGAATCATCCATCACCACGCCAAGAATTGGTAAAACGAACTCAAACTGTATCAAGAAAAATCCATGATCGTATTTTAATTTCTAGACATCCTCATAGCATTTTAATTGTAGATTCATGTTCCTTGTGAAGTTTTGAAGCTAACCATGGGGTCTAATTTCGTTTTCGTGCCATATTTGGAGATTTGCCATTGATAACTTTTAGGGTTTGTAGAACTGTAAATTAGGGGTTTTCAGGTGCTGTAAAATTGGACATCCTCAATACCATAATTGGATTTAGCACGTCTGGACGAAGAAGTTAGGACCATCGCGCCCAATTTATGAATGCCTGAGCTCTAGTCGCTATTTTCTTGAAAAGGGCCTAAGGGAACAAATCCAAAACCGTGGCTTAATGTTCTTGTTTCAGAAAAATAAAAAAAGCCACGAAGAAGACGATCACGTGGGAGGCATTGATTGGAGCGTTTGAATATTTCACGCGCTACCCACTGACTCCCTTGTTTTCTCTTATAATATTTGTTGTTTGTTTATTAATCAAAAGCGTGAACTGGTACAGATGGCAAGCAAGTCTATTGGCAAAGCACATGACCTGGGTTCGAACCCCAGGTCTTCAATATTGTCCATATTATTTTTCCATAAATCTTCCCATGCAGTGCCAGCATCAAGGCGCACCATATACCTCCAAGAATCTCTCCTTCCACGCGTCCAGCTGCTTCAGATCAAAGGCTCAAGATTGATGAACACGCTAAGCCCTAGTCAACGCACAACACGCTACTCAAAAAAGTCAATGGACCCAGGTTGTTGGGCCAGAATTCTTGGATCAAGACCTCCACTTTGGGGACTACCACCCCCCCTGGTTTGCAATTCTTTATATTTTTTCTTGTGTTTTATTTTCAATCATTTTTTTTATTTCTCTTAATTATTATTTATTCAGTTAATTAATTATTTTTCATAAATATAAAAAATGCATAAAAATCAGAAAAAGATAAAAAATACTATAAATATTCTTGTTTTAATATTTTTATAAATAAATTCACATGTAATTATTTAGTTTTAATTAGGTTGTAATTTTAATTTCTTTTAATAACAAAATACAAAAAATGTAGAAATAGGTTTAATAATTGTTTTATTCCTTTTGATTTTTCTTTTTCACAATAATATTATTTATTTTCATAATTAAAATTGTAAGTTAATTAGGGTTTCATTTAGGTTAAAAAACTCCAATGTTTTCTTAATAACTTAAAAAATAATTAGAATTAGGTTTAACATTTTATTTTAATTTTAATTAATTCTCTTTCTTTTTCATTAAATCCTAAAAATACCAAAAACAAGTCTTTCTTTAATTAATTAATTAATTTCACCATGTAATTTAATTTTTTTGCAAAAGGGTCCAACGCCCTCGTTTCGTTCGTAATTTCTTATTTCTTCGCATCTTTATTTTATGTCATTTAAATAATTATGTACCTCTCCCGAAGCCTTGTAATTACCTCTCGCATTTTTATTTACTTTGCTTTCTATATTTTTCTGTCAAATCGGGTCCTGGTTAATTTTGGCGATGTGGACCCGCGCCCTTTGTAATAGCTTTAGATTTACTTTTCCTCGCAATTTTTAACTGTTAAACAAAGCATGCAAGAATGAATGGCCCAAAATAAAAACGAACGATAGATCACCAATGACATGACACAAGACAAATATAAATGAAAACAACACACGAATCGCACACACCACCCCTAGGGTACGCCTCACTGTTGCCTTGCCTTCGAAAGGTGATCGTCGAGTAGAGGATGTCTTAGTAAGTCCTCATGATCCGGGAACCTGGCATGAGGGTAGCTTCTAAGGTGTCTTCCTATTGCTCCGGTGATCACCATGTCCCGAACCTTCGAATTGACCCGAACACCTCCAACGGTGGTGCTACCTACCTCTCAATGGTGGGATGGCACTACTTTAAAGGATATTTACACAGACGAATTCCTTAGGGTAGGTAGACGACTCTAGATACTTGCTCTAATCTCAAGACAAATTCAAAAAGACTTTTCACACTGACACCTTTTCAAAAAGCTTTCGAAAGCATTTTTTCAAACACTCTTGAGGGCCGATACAAGAGTCGAACTGGAATTTTCAAAGAAACTTTTTAAAAACCCACAGTTGAAAAGCAAACAAACCTTTTGAAAACACAATGAGCAAGTATCTAAGAGCCCATGGATAACCATGGATAGAAAGGGTGCTAACACCTTCCCTTTCTATAATCTACCTCCCGAACCGAGAGCAATCTCTATAAGGAATTTTTCTGTGCTTTTGTCCTGTCCATGTTGGAGAAAATAAAAGACGGTGGCGACTCTTGCTTCCGCGACATTTCGCGAAACCAGCGTTAAACAGTCAGTTCCAGATCCACCGATCACAAAGTTTGTTCAAAAAATCAAAGAATCAGGATTTCAAACAAGCTTGCAGGCGCGCGTTTTTTGGTTCAGAGGTTGAAGAAGAAGTGGTTTGGGCTGGGCTTGTGCTGTATTTTATGTTCACACCACATAATTACTTTTGCACCCCCAAGGCCCTTTTGCTTATTTATTTAACTTTTTGACTTTTTTTCTTTTTTGATTGACTTTGTTTATTTTTCCTCATGACATAAAAAATATAAAAATATTTTTCTCACCATTTTTTTAATTTATTAGGCATTTATATTGATTTTCTTTTGATTAATACTTAGATAAATGAATATATGCATTTTATTAAAATGTTGAGAAATAGGTAGAAATACTTTTATTTTCATTTTTTTATTTTATTATACCCCCTGTAAATATTTTACATAAAAAATACTTTTTTGTTAAATATTAAAAATTATTATTATTTATATATAATACATGTTTAAAATAATATATATATATATACATATATTTATTAATGTACTTAGGATAAAAAAATACCAAAAAATGTACATATTTTATTTTTTTTAATATTTAATACTAAAAAATGCCTTTTGTACAAATATACCATATTTTATTTTGTTTTTATATGTAAATAATAAATATTATATGAATTGATTAATTAATGTCCCTTTTGATTAAAAAAATTAGGGTTTTTGCCCTAAAACTCAAAAATACTCCAAAAATAATATTTTGTAATATTTTTATTTTCTTTCTTATTATGCATAAATAATACTTTTTTCATACATATAAAAAATTCCTTTTTGCATTCTTGCATATTTATTTTATTTACCATTTAAATTATACATTTATTTATCTTGTAAATATTCATAGAAAATGATGTAATAGTTTAGGTTTAATTTTTTGTCTAAATATACCCCATTTGAAACATTGTACCCCCCTCCCCATATTATTGTGTTGAAATAGCGTAGGAATTTAAATTTCGCACTTTATCGCTTTCTAAACATACTATGCTAGAATTAGGGTTTTGTATGCAAATAAAAATGAACAAAATAGTTAGACATAATACAAGATAAATGAGCATGAAAATAGACAACACATTTCACACTTGCACCCCTAGGGTATTCCACTTTGTTGCCTTCAAATAATTGGGCCATATTGCATGTTGAACTTCTTTGGGTAAAATAAACAATCAAATGATCATAGTCCCTCAAAATGTTGCTTAAATGAATGATCAAGTCCCTTTTAAAAGAAAATTGCCCAAAGACATTTAACACTATTGCAATTATGGTCTAAACGATGACCCGCGCCCGTCCCTTTCATCTCCTAAAACAAGATTGTCCACCAAATGCAATGGTGGAACAAAATTGTCAAAAAGGTTTAAAACATGACAAAAATCTTTGAGAAAATTTTAGGGTAGATGAACTCTTAAGTACTTGTCAACTTTCCAAGAAAACACTTGCCTTATTTCAAAACCCACTTCACAAACACTTTCAAAACGAACTTTCAAAAAACCTTGGAACATCTTTTCAAAAAGACAAACACCTTTTGTAAAACATTCGAGTAAATAATTGTTACAAAGGTAGCCTATACAAGGCATCTTTTTCAAAACCTTTTCAAAACCACACACCAAGCACCATTTCAAACAATTGAAAACCAAGGCAAGTTGATCTAAGCAAGTACCTAAGAGCCCATGGATAACCATGGATAGAAAGGGTGCTAATACCTTCCCTTTCTATAATCTACTCCCCGAACCCAAGAAAAATCTCAAAGGTTTTTGCTGTGCTTTTTAAACCTTTCCTTAGGATAAAATAAAAAGTCGGTGGCGACTCTTGCTCAACCGAAACATTTGCGAAAACAAACGCAAAACCATAGTCAGTTCTCCCACCGTATCACAGTGATCTAAGTTGATTTTAGTTTAAAACATTCAGTCTTGTCATGCAAACCTATTATCAAACATCTAACAGTTATAAGTTGCGAAAAATAAGTTGCGGAAATTTAACTAACTATTACAAGGCGTCGGGTATTTACATCGCCAAAGACAAACCCTTAAAGAATAAATAAAGCGATAAAAAGTAATAAAAGGTCCTATTAACTATTACAAATCGGGAACAAATACATTATGATATAAAAGAAAATAAATCGCGTGCGAGAAATTAAATCGAGCGCAAATAGGGTTTTGACCCTTTTTGAGAGAAAGTATCTTTTTTTGTTGTTTTTGAATTAAGAAAGAAACTATCCTAAATTAATTACTAAATTAATAAATTAATTAATTAAATGAAAAAAGGTATTTTTGGGTTTTTGGTATTTTAAGAAAGAAAAATAAAATTAATTAATGTTAGTAAAAACCTAATCAAATCTAGTTTAATTTTAATTTTTTACAAAAATATGTTAAAGTTATTCTAATTAAACCGAAATTAATTTATTAGTATTTATTAATAAAAAATTAAAATTTAAAGTTTGGTTTGATAAAGAAAAATATTTTGTGATTTTATTTTATGAAAAAAAGGGAATTTGTGATTGGTTAATAGAATTAAATAATAATAATAAAACAAATACTAAATAAAATAAAATAAAGAGAAGAGGGGGTATGGGCCTGAATATAGGTGTTTGAACAGCAGATCTGTGGCCCAAACGAGCTGGCCCTTTGTTGACTTTTGAGATCCAGTAGGCGTGCATGGACTTTGTCTATGGTGAACCATCAATTATTGGCCATCAGATTTGGCCTTGGGCCGTCTGGCAGCTGGATATGTGAAGGCGTATGGTGTTATGCACGCTTGAATATGCATGTAATTACCTGATGAATGAAAATAACAAAGAAAGTGGGGGACTTGGGATTCGAACCCAGGTCCTGTAGGCTAATGGATGTACACGTTTACCACTAGGCTACTCGGTTTATTTGTTAATAATATACAAATAATATATAATATAAAAAACAAGTCAATATGCCAGCAAAAAAGTAAAAAGCGTGCGTGGTTTTGAACTGGCCATTGATGGTGCGACACGTCTTCATCTTCTACCTCACGTCTGTGGCTAAAACATTCCAGACTTATACCAACAGACACAAACCGTCACTATAAGTCATGCACATTCCAAAAATCTCTGTAAGCCATGAAAATGAATTCTAAGGGCATGGTTATGCTCGTCTCATCATCCCGGTCACAACCATACCGTTCTTGATGGCCAATTTTTCCTGAAAGAGAAACACCCAAAAAAAACCACGAAACCCTAGCTATGGTATTTGGCTTTACAGGTCAGATAAACAAAATTAACTAATGCCAAAAGCTTGGAAATATTATGAAGATCACAAATATATCAATGATTTGTTCAAATGATGCAAGAATAATGAGTTATGATTTCAAATACAGAGCGAGATAATGTGATGCTTACAGCGTGCTAGGTGGTCTGAGAATGCTTGTTCTTGATCTAGGTAGACTGAGTGAACACCCAGGAATCGTTTGAGACCGGTCTAAGCTTCTGAAATTGCCTCTTGCTATGGTTTCGAATTCAAGCTTTTTGGTGACTTTTTCAAACTTTGTTCTGCCTCTTATTGCAGCATCCAACCTCTATTTTCGTGCCTTTGCCTTCCTTATGTAATGTATATTGCATTAGGGTAAGAAACTTGGTACAAATCTCTCCATATCAATGCTCATGAATTGGATTTGATTCCACCATTACAACCTTCCAAATTTGGCCAAATCTCAATCTTTTTCACATGAATTGGTGAGATACGAATTTGATGCTGATCATGATGATAATTAAGACCTGAAACAACCAAAAAGATCTTAAGTAATCAATATTTGGATTTTATATGATTTAATTTTGATTTAAAATGAATAAATTCAATAAAAATCAAATTAAATAGTAAAAATAAAATATGGGCTCATGGCTGAAGCTAGGACACGTGTACACTGATTCAAGCTCAAATCAAGTGGAAAAGAATGGGCCCATTTGACAAAATTTGAAGTTTTGAGGATAGTTGACTTTTGGCAATTTTGCAAAAATGTCCAACTTCAACAATGCATAACTTCTTCAATTTTGAACTTTTGGAAGTGTTATTGGACTTTTTAGAAATCCTGAGATGTCCTCTAACCAACCCTTTTGGTCTAATATCATTTTGATATTCCATGCTCAAGTTATAAGCTTTGGAAAAAAAGGTGTTTTTGTTGACTTTCAAAAATGACCTATAATGTCCAAATTTATAACTTCTTGTGAGTGCCTTTTTAGATCTTGGGGTATGAAGATGGATTGTAGGAAATTGCATTCTCTTCAAAATTAGCTTTGTATAGGTCATTTCTCATAAAGTATGAGAAAGTTATGCTTGGTCAAAGTTGAGTTGACTTTTCCTACAAAACCCTAATTTAGCAACTTTTGAGTCTTGATGAATTTTGAGCAATCCTTGGTGAATCATGATCAACCCTTGATAAAATGATGAAATATACTTCAAAATGAGAATGTTGACAAAAAATCTTGAAGTTTGACTGTTTATAGGTCACAATTGACTTTTGCCCTAGCACAGTCGATTTTTGGACCCTTTGAGCAATTGACTGAGCAAACTTCCTCTTCAAGGCTTGAAATTTGACATGGATGATATTGAGAGTATATTATGATATTGGGGAGAACTTGAGGTCATTTGGATTCAAGGATTTTGATGTAACACAAAACCCTAATTTGGGGTAGACTGCCTTAGGAGATGACTTGTCTGACCCACTTTTGAGCAAACTTGAGCAACTTGGAGATTTTCCTTGCAATGTTTTGAGAAATATGAGAGGGCAAATTTTAGGGTACAACAGCTGCCCCTGTTCAATCTTCTTAAACCTGAGGATGTATATTGGCTTTCGTGCCTTTCGTGATCCGAAGGTGGAAGATGATTGATCACTAGAGTACCCAGAAATTTGCACTCGCATGAAGTGGTATCAGCCTTGTGATGTCGGGAATGGTCTTACAGATGCCATTTGGAGACTGCTGATGGGAGGATGGGTTTAAATATGCCATCTGCAGGAGCGTTGATCGCATAAGAGATTCTTTAGCGATAACTTGCATACCTGTTGTTTTAGAAGATTCTGCTGGGGGAAGCCTGATCTTTGTTGAGATTTAGGAACTTGCCTGTACCTTAGCTGAGAGAACATCTCTGCTGAGTTTTAAGAACTTGTCCGTAATGCAAATGGGGGAACTCTGTCGAGATTTAGAACCTTATCTGTAATTCAACCGAGGATAATTCAGTTGAGATTTAAGAACCGGTCAGGTCTTCGACTAAGGGAAACATCTTCATCAAGATCCAGGACTGTATGGTCTTCAACGGAGGATAATTCTGTTGAGATTTTAGAGCTCGTCCACACTTCGACGGAGGAAAATTGTCGAGATTGAGAACCTTATCTGTAATTCAATCGAGGATAATTCAGTTGAGATTTAAGAACCGGCCAGGTCTTCGACTGAGGGAAACATCTTCATCAAGATCTAGGATTGTCTAGTCTTCAACGGAGGATAATTCTGTTGAGATTTTAGAACTCGTCCACACTTCGACGGAGGAAAATTGTCGAGATTGAGAACCTTATATGTAATTCAACCAAGGATAATTCAGTTGAGATTTAAGAATCGGCCAGGTCTTCGACTGAGGGAAACATCTTCGTCAAGATCTAGGACTATCTGGTCTTCAACGGAGGATAATTCCATTGAGATTTTAGAGCTCGTCCACACTTCGACGGAGGAAAATTGTCGAGATTGAGAACCTTATCTGTAATTCAACCAAGGATAATTCAGTTGAGATTTAAGAACCGGTCAGGTCTTTGACTGAGGGAAACATCTTCATCAAGATCTAGGACTGTCTGGTCTTCAACAGAGGATAATTCTGTTGAGATTTTAGAACTCGTCCACACTTCGAAAGAGGAAAATTGTCGAGATTGAGAACCTTATCTGTAATTCAACCGAGGATAATTCAGTTGAGATTTAAGAACCGGTCAGGTCTTCGACTGAGGGAAACATCTTCATCAAGATCTAGGACTGTCTGGTCTTCAACGGAGGATAATTCTGTTGAGATTTTAGAACTCGTCCACACTTCGACGGAGGAAAATCGTCGAGATTGAGAACCTTATCTGTAATTCAACCAAGGATAATTCAGTTGAGATTTAAGAACCGGTCAGGTCTTTGACTGAGGGAAACATCTTCATCAAGATCTAGGACTGTCTGGTCTTCAACGGAGGATAATTCTGTTAAGATTTTAGAACTCGTCCACACTTCGACGGAGGAAAAATGTCCAGATTGAGAACCTTATCTGTAATTCAACCGAGGATAATTCAGTTGAGATTTAAGAACCGGTCAGGTCTTTGACTTAGGGAAACATCTTCATCAAGATCTAGGCCTGTCTGGTCTTCAACGGAGGATAATTCTGTTGAGATTTTAGAACTCGTCCACACTTCGACGGAGGAAAATCGTCGAGATTGAGAACATTATCTGTAATTCAACCAAGGATAATTCAGTTGAGATTTAAGAACCGGTCAGGTCTTCGACTGAGGGAAACATCTTCATCAAGATCTAGGACTATCTGGTCTTCAACGGAGGATAATTCTGTTGAGATTTTAGAACTCGTCCACACTTCGACAGAGGAAAAATGTTGAGATTGAGAACCTTATCTGTAATTCAACCGAGGATAATTCAGTTGAGATTTAAGAACCGGTCAGGTCTTCGACTGAGGGAAACATCTTCATCAAGATCTAGGACTGTCTAGTCTTCAACGAAGGATAATTCTGTTGAGATTTTAGAGCTCGTCCACACTTCGACGGAGGAAAATTATCGAGATTGAGAACCTTATCTGTAATTCAACCGAGAACAATTCAATTGAGATTTAAGAACCGGTCAGGTCTTCGACTGAGGGAAACATCTTCATCAAGATCTAGGACTGTCTGTTTACTTCAACGGAGTATAATTCTGTTAAGATTTATGAACTTGTCCACACTTCGACGGAGGAAAATTGTCGAGATTGAGAACCTTATCTGTAATTCAACCGAGAATAATTCAGTTGAGATTTAAGAACCGGTCAGGTCTTCGACTGAGGGAAACATCTTCATCAAGATCTAGGACTGTCTGGTCTTCAATGGAGGATAATTCTGTTTAGATTTTAGAACTCGTCCACACTTCGATGGAGGAAAATTGTCAAGATTGAGAACCTTATCTGTAATTCAACCGAGAATAATTCAATTGAGATTTAAGAACCGGTCAGGTTTTCGACTGTGGGAAACATCTTCATCAAGATCTAGGACTGTCTGGTCTTCAATGGAGGATAATTCTGTTGAGATTTTAGAACTCGTCCACACTTCGACGGAGGAAAATTGTCGAGATTGAGAACCTTATCTGTAATTCAACCGAGAATAATTTAGTTGAGATTTAAGAACCGGTCAGGTCTTCGACTGAGGGAAACATCTTCATCAAGATCTAGGACTGTCTAGTCTTCAACGGAGGATAATTCTGTTGAGATTTTAGAGCTCGTCCACACTTCGACGGAGGAAAATTGTCGAGATTGAGAACCTTATCTGTAATTCAACCGAGAATAATTCAGTTGAGATTTAAGAACCGGTCAGGTCTTCGACTGAGGGAAACATATTCATCAAGATCTAGGACTGTCTGGTCTTCAATGGAGGATAATTTTGTTGAGATTTTATAACTTGTCCACACTTCGAAAGAGGAAAATTGTCGAGATTGAGAACCTTATCTGTAATTCAACTGAGAATAATTCAGTTGAGATTTAAGAACCGGTCAGGTCTTCGACGTGGCTGAGAACTTTAACTGTATCTTTCCTGAAAAGTAAAGGCCAGTCGTATGCAATGCATGATATATATCAAGCAATGATGTTCTCAAAATAAATGAGATTGTATTGTATGATGCGTATATGCATGTGTCATGATGTATGGAAATGTAATGTTTTAGCTGGGGAAAATAAATCCCGGATAGCTGCTGGAGAAAAGAGTTGAATTCTTCGCTTCCGCTGGGGATGACGAACGAAGATGATTGTGAGAATAGACCTGCAGGAGAGGATAACTCCGTTGGGGAATATACTGATGAGGAGATTACTCTGTGGGGAAGAGATGCTCTGCTGAGGATTCCACTGATAAATTCCATTGGGGACGAATTACCGTTGCTGGTGATACTGAATCCTGTTGGGGATTGAATTCCTGGTTGTGAAAGGAAAGAACTCCGTTGGGGATGATCTTTCAGTTGCGACTTCACTAGGGATAACCTTTTAGGATCTAATGGGGATAATCCTTTGAGCTTTGCTGGGGACAATATTCCTTTGAACTCGGCTGGGGATATTCATTTTTATACTCCGCCGGGGACGAACTTCTGGAGTCTACTGGGGATGATTCTTCAACTCCATTGGGGAAGCTTTTTCAGACTGCGCTGGGAAAATTTTAACTCCACTGGGGATATTTTGTATTCTACCGGGGAATATTCTTATACTCCGCTGGGGAATATTAAGACTGTCGGGGATATTAAGGCTTTTTAGTGTTGATGGTAGATAAACTCTGCTTGGGGAGAATATTACCGACTCATTCACAGTTGCAAGCCTCAGCTGGGGAGAGCTATCTTTACTGTCTTACTCTGCAGGGAGTGAATGTTACTGGGACGTGTGCTAAGGATATGACGATGGCTTGCATCGAGACTTTTTTGCCCCTGTTTCTGCGGGAGAAGGTGCCTGCGGAGGCCCTGTGAATCGAGTATTATCCCCACCTATGAGGTGCTTGGTATCTTTCGGTCAAAATGACAAGTCTTCTTCTGGTAGGCCAGTGACGAGATGATGAGACATAGTCGTATGCTTTGATCCCTAATTTTTGCCTGGACCGCCCTTTCGGGTTTTTAGTCCACCGGGATACCCTTTTTTGCCCAAGCCGCCTTTTTAGGTTTTCGACTTGTCGGGTGTACAATTTTTCATTCTCATCCCTAAATTTTGCCTGAACCCTTTTGGTTCGCTGAGAAGCCCTTATTTTTGCCTAGGCCAGTCAACCTAGCAGGTCTTTATTCATGCGCGATATTTTCTGACTATGTCCACGCTCTCAGGATGTAGGAAGGTGTCACTGTCGGTAGTGTTGTGTTTCCATACTACCAGAAGATCTTTGTTTTATCATGCAAGATTCGTTGCTGGAATTCATGTCCAATGCCCCAATTGATTCAGATGGAGATTTGCCCCTGGCTATTTGGCATTTTGAGAGATTCCTTGAATCTTGACTTAACTGCCCCAGATGATGGACAATGCTCATGCCGTGCCCCTTGGTTGGAGGTCTTTTTTCCACTTGAGGTGACCCTTTTTATTGAAAAGGTTTTTGTTCACTAGATATTCGTCGTGCGAATTTCTCTGCTGTTTGAACAAATAGTCATATGCAAACAATGTTATTTTAAGAATGCAAAGCTTATGTCTGTCTTGAAGTTTTTGAAAATGCATTTTTTCAGTAAGATAGGAAAATTTTGTAAAATGTGACGTCAACTCAGGATTTACAGCAAGCCCTACAGGAGTCAGGATACCTTTTGTAACAGTATGCTTTCGGACTAACCCATGCTTCAACTAGAACTTTTTAAGGGTTATAACGTGGCCTGGTTCATGGTTTAAGAAACAAAGGATAAAGGCTCAAATTTTATTTGTACCCACCCGTTCTTCGTGATGTTCTTCGATCCTAAACTCAGCTAATCGTGCATTAGATCTTGTTTGAGTCTTTGCTCTGATATACCAGTGATGGTTCGGATACTGACAATTTATTTTGAACAGGCATTCATTTTGTTGAGAGTTTGCAGGATCTCTTCCCTTTTGGTTTTTATTATCCCTGTTTTTTGCATGAACTGTTTCTTTTTGTGATTACAGTCAGCGGGATGCCCTAGTTTTTCTTAAGTCTCCTTCACAGGTTTTGACTTATTGGGCTTTTATTTTGAGAGATAATGACTGCCTGTCCTTACGATTATACGGAACCAACACCGTCTTTTGTTTCGGAAGGACTTCTTTGATGCCATTCATTGTGCACCTGGATCAACTGAGAAAACTACCCTGGTCCAGGTTATAATTAAGGGTTTTAATTTGTGAAAATAAAAACTCCAACTTCTTTGGCTCAAAGGGGTTGACTAGGGATTATCTTCCTTATAACTCCACTGTTTAGGATTTGAAACAATGCCTGTACCTCGTCAGCGAGGTCTGTTCAAAAGCATATTGTAGAGATTTTGATATCATTTTCGTCATCCTCCCTCTAAAGGCTTAGAATTTTTTAATCGAGAGTTGATCATCATAAAAAATGAAAGCAATTTGAATATAGTGAAATACGAATGGATTGATTCAAAACAGACATATGCAATGCATTGATAAAGTAATAAAGTTTGACATAAATAAATGTTCGAACAATCAAAAGAAAATTACAACTTGAAAATTCTAATGAACAAAAAGTCTTCTCGTCTCAGTAATTGTCACTTCAAATGGTGAACCTTGGGGGGATGGCAAAAGAATTCAATCTGACCGTCTTGTGTGAGTTCCAATGCTCCTTCATCAATCAGGTCTTGAATTTTGTTGCCCAACGCCCAACAGATGTTAGTATCATGCCCCGGGCTGTTGGAGTGATATGCACACCTTGCATCAGGATTGTACCTTGGGGAGGCTATGTGGGGATTCTTAGGAGGGTCCCTTAACGTCACCAGATTCAATCTCAACAGGTGTTGTAAAGCCTGAGACAACGACACGTTGAGCTTGCTAAATTGCCTCTTGGGCATATTTGGCTTACTCTGATCAACCTGTTGTTTATGGCAAGGTTGTTGTTGGACCCGTGAGATAGTAGCAACTTGGAGAGGTCTATTCTTCATCAAACCAAACCTTTGACTTCTCAGAAGTTGATTAATGACCTGGTCCCCGGCCTTGACTGTTTGCTTCATGTTGTTGTATCTGTCTTGATGAAGTTGGTTGATAATGGTTCTCAGCTCTTCTTGTTCCCGAGCTAAGCCTTAGATAAGAGCCATCTTCCCTAGCATCTGGGTTTTCATGGCATTGAACTCAGCTTGCAGTTGTTCCAGCCGTTCGTCCTTATTGTCTTCAGGACTTTTCTTGACCAAGTTCCCAATGAGGAGTGTTTTCAACTCTTCCTGCCCCTTGGATAGGTTTAGGAATACGTCCCTGAACTGAGCTTCTCGAGTTTGAAGATCTTGGTTGTCTGGTTGGAAAGCCATTTCTGAAATAAACAGCGAGAACATGAGAGACCTGTACTGGGAGACCTGTTATGCAATGATATTTATGATATATGTATGCAATGTTTTCAAGGATCTCGTGGGGTAAACAAGAAACTGTTAGAATTTGATTGCAACTTGATTGAAGAACTTCGTGTCGTTGAGAATCTTCCTTCAAGAGTCAAGCTCACCATATCGAGTGGGTCATAGCCACCGACTCAAATCATCGTGTTTTGATCTCTAGACGACATTGGTTAGAGAAAAATAAATCCCCTTTTCCCCTTGCTAGACATTTGATTTGCCAAAACCTGCATCACAAAGCCTTGAGATCCTTGAAATGGTTAAGGAAATGTTAAGGCATGATGTTATGACGTGTATGTTATGCGTTTAAGCAAAAGTGCAAGGTGATGTAAGTGAACCCTGTAATAAATCCAGATTATTGGATAAGGACTGTAAATAAAACCTGCAAGGAACTCATGTCGTCAGATAACAAGAATGTGCAAGTAGTTCAAGTTTGAAGGCACACAAGTCACACAATAGCCCTTAAATTTCAGGCTGGCAAGGAGTCTAGGTACTACCCTCCTTCAGTTCAGTTGGTTCAAACCTGTCCTAAAATAGTAACCGAGTTCTAGAGGATATCAATATCACTGACTACCCTCGATCAGTCATAATTCCAGTTTAGCAACCTTTTCTTGCAGCCGGAATCATCGCGAGAGTTTAGTCTCAATGAGTGTAGCATACTGCTACTGTTCTATGGCCAAGTTGGTCAATTTAAAGGTTCTAAGGTCAGTTGGTGCTTAATGACCCCTTAGCAGACCCATATTCTCCTCGTTGCGCCACAAGGGATATCAATACATACTAAAGTGCCACACCAACGTAGCTACTGCTTCAACCGTATCGGTCTACGCTGTACAGTTCTCTCACAGTTTATTGCTACTTACTTAAAGGGTATCCCCCAGATCCAGGTTAGGATCTATAGTAACTCCGATACAAAGCCCACAAAATAAAGCAATCAAATCAAGCAATTGAAAACAATATGATGAACTATTCCTAAGGTACACCCCACTTATGGAATCCCCAACAGAGTCGCCAGTTCTGTGATACGGTGGAAAGAACTGACAGTTTTTTAGAATGCTGGTTTGCGTTTTGCGTTTGTTTTTGCAAAATGTCGCGGTAAGCAAGAGTCGCCACCGACTTTTATTTTATCCAACAAGGAAAGGAAAAAAGCACAGAAAAATTCCTTTTTCGAGATATTTCTCGGGTTCGGGGGGTAGATTATAGAAAGGGAAGGTGTTAGCACCCTTTCTATCCATGGTTATCCACGGGCTCTTAGGTACTTGCTCATTTTGTTTTCAAAATTGCTTTCTTTGTGCTTGTGGGTTTTGAAAAATTTTTTGTTTGAAACTTCTATTTAACTCTTGCTTCTATCCTCAACAGCGTATGAAGTGTTTTTGAAAACTTTGTTCGAAAAGTGTAAGTGTGAAAAGTTTTTGTTTTTGAAAGAGCAAGTATCTAAGAACCATCTACCTACTCGAAAAAGGAATCGTTCTATGATAATGTTCTTTAGACAATGCTATCCTACTATTGATGAGTAGGTAGCACCGTCGTTGGAGTTTGAGGGTCAATTCGAATTTAGGGACTTACGGTCACTAAAGCAATGTTAGGACGCCTTAGCAGTAACCCTAAAGTCTTGGATCATTTGTTTGAGACAACAATATCCGAGGTAACCATTTCTAGGTGACTATGATCTTTTAGACAAGAGGGCGACCTCTAAAATAACCTATACTCAATGACCGTGTACGAAGGCAACCAAGTGGGGTGTACCCTAAGAGTGCGCATGTGCGAGTGTGTCATTTTCAGTTTATTTTTATCTTTGTACATGTTAAGGGTGATCTAAGTTGATTTTAGGTTAAAACATTCAATCTTGTCATGCAAACCTATTATCAAACATCTAACAGTTATAAGTTGCAGAAAGTAAATTGCGGAAATTTAACTAACTATTTCAAGGCGTCGGGTATTTACATCGCCAAAGACAAACCCTTAAAGAATAAATAAAGCGATAAAAAGTAATAAAAGGTCCTATTAACTATTACAAATCGGGAACAAATACATTATGATATAAAAGAAAATAAATCGCGTGCGAGAAATTAAATCGAGCGCAAATAGGGTTTTGACTCTTTTTGAGAGAAAGTATCTTTTTTTGTTGTTTTTGAATTAAGAAAGAAACTATCCTAAATTAATTACTAAATTAATAAATTAATTAATTAAATGAAAAAAGTTATTTTTGGGTTTTTGGTATTTTAAGAAAGAAAAATAAAATTAATTAATGTTAGTAAAAACCTAATCAAATCTAGTTTAATTTTAATTATTTACAAAAATATGTTAAAGTTATTCTAATTAAACCCAAATTAATTTTTTAGTATTTATTAATAAAAAATAAAAATTTAAAGTTTGGTTTGATAAAGAAAAATATTTTGTGATTTTATTTTATGAAAAAAAGGAAAATTGTGGAATTAAATAATAATAATAATAAAATAAATACTAAATAAAATAAAATAAAGAGAAGAAGGGGTATGGGCCTGAATATGGGTGTTTGAACAGCAGATCTGTGGCCCAAACGAGCTGGCCCTTTGTTGACTTTTGAGATCCAGTAGGCATGCATGGACTTTGTCTATGGTGAACCATCAATTATTGGCCATCAGATTTGGCCTTGGACCGTCTGGCAGCTGGATATGTGAAGGCGTATGGTGTTCTGCACGCTTGAATATGTATGTAATTACCTGAAGAATGAAAATAACAAAGAAAGTGGGGGACTTGGGATTCGAACCCAGGTCCTGTAGGCTAATGGATGTACACGTTTACCACTAGGCTACTCGGTTTATTTGTTAATAATATACAAATAATATATAATATAAAAAACAAGTCAATATGCCAGCAAAAAAGTAAAAAGCGTGCGTGGTTTTGAACTGGCCATTGATGGTGTGACACGTCTTCGTCTTCTACCTCACGTCTGTGGCTAAAACATTCCAGACTTATACCAACGGACACAGACCGTCACTATAAGTCATGCACATTCCAAAAATCTCTGTAAGCCATGAAAATGAATTCTAAGGGCATGGTTGTGCTCGTCTCATCATCCAGGT
The DNA here is from genome assembly GCA_948472305.1 of Vicia faba. Classification (NCBI taxonomy): domain Eukaryota; kingdom Viridiplantae; phylum Streptophyta; class Magnoliopsida; order Fabales; family Fabaceae; genus Vicia; species Vicia faba. The sequence continues at coordinate 1,358,969,163 of OX451737.1, forward strand.
CACAACCATACCCTTCTTGATGGCCAATTTTTCCTAAAAGAGAAACACCCAAAAAAAAACCACGAAACCCTAGCTATGGTATTTGGCTTTACAGGTCAGATAAACAAAATTAACTAATGCCAAAAGCTTGGAAATATTATGAAGATCACAAATATATCAATGATTTGTTCAAATGATGCAAGAATAGTGAGTTATGATTTCAAATACAGAGCGAGATAATGTGATACTTACAGCGTGCTAGGTGGTCTGAGAATGCTTGTTCTTGATCTAGGTAGACTGAGTGAACACCCAGGAATCGTTTGAGACCGGTCTAAGCTTCTGAAATTGCCTCTTGCTATGGTTTCGAATTCAAGCTTTTTGGTGACTTTTTCAAACTTTATTCTGCCTCTTCTTGCAGCCTCCAACCTCTATTTTCGTGCCTTTGCCTTCCTTATGTAATGTATATTGCATTAGGGTAAGAAACTTGGTAGAAATCTCTCCATATCAATGCTCATGAATTGGATTTGATTCCACCATTACAACCTTCCAAATTTGGCCAAATCTCAATCTTTTTCATATGAATTGGTGAGATACGAATTTGATGCTGATCATGATGATAATTAAGACCTGAAACAACCAAAAAGATCTTAAGTAATCAATATTTGGATTTTATATGATTTAATTTTGATTTAAAATGAATAAATTCAATAAAAATCAAATTAAATAGTAAAAATAAAATATGGGCTCATGGCTGAAGCTAGGATACGTGTACACTGATTCAAGCTCAAATCAAGTGGAAAAGAATGGGCCCATTTGACAAAATTTGAAGTTTTGAGGATAGTTGACTTTTGGCAATTTTGCAAAAATGTCCAACTTCAATAATGCATAACTTCTTCAATTTTGAACTTTTATAAGTGTTCTTTGACTTTTTAGAAATCCTGAGATGTCCTCTAACCAACTCTTTTGTTCTCATCTCATTTTAATATTCCATGCTTAAGTTATAAGCTTTGGAAAAAAAGGTGTTTTTGTTGACTTTCAAAAATGACCTATAATGTCCAAATTTATAACTTCTTGTGAGTACGTTTTTTGATCTTGGGGTATGAAGATGGATTATAGGAAATTTCATTCTCTTCAAAATGAGCTTTGGATGGGTCATTTCTCATAAAGTATGAGAAAGTTATGCTTGGTCAAAGTTGAGTTGACTTTTCCTACAAAACCCTAATTTAGCAACTTTTGAGTCTTGTTGAATTTTGAGCAATCCTTGGTGAATCATGATCAACCCTTGATCAAATGATGAAATATACTTCAAAATGAGAATGTTGACAAAAAATCTTGAAGTTTGACTGTTTATAGGTCACAGTTGACTTTTGCCCTAGCACAGTCGATTTTTGGACCCTTTGAGCAATTGACTGAGCAAACTTCCTCTTCAAGGCTTGAAATTTGACATGGATGATCTTGAGAGTATATTAGGATATTGGGGAGCACTTGATGTCATTTGGATTCAAGGATTTTGATGTAACACAAAACCCTAATTTGGGGTAGACTGCCTTAGGAGATGACTTGTCTGACCCACTTTTGAGCAAACTTGAGCAACTTGGAGATTTTCCTTGCAATGTTTTGAGAAATATGAGAGGGCAAATTTTGGGGTACAACAGTTAGGATACTATGAACGCCCAATAGGGTACAAAGTATACAATACAGAAACACAGATTGTTGAAGATTCAATCAGTGTTAGGTTTGATGATAAGCTTGACTCTCAAAAGTCAAATCATAATGAATTCCTTGCAGGTATGGAAGTTGAACTCACAGGTACTGAAGACAACTCATCAGAAGTTCTCAACAGAGACACTCCCTCAACATCAGAAAGAGTTACTACAAGCAATCTAGCACATTCTGTTGATCAACTCCAGAAAAGACTATCCAGAAGCAGCATTGATCACCCATAAGATACAATACTGGGAAATAAGGATGATCCCATCAGAACAAGATCAACATTCAGAAACTCTAAAGAATCTCTCATGGGACTGGTCTCTCTGATTGAGCCAACAACTATTGATGAAGCACTTCTGGACAATGACTGGATTCTGGCAATGCAAGAGGAACTGAATCAATTCACCAGAAATGACGTATGGGATCTGGTTCCTAAACTAAAAGGATTCAACGTCATTGGTACAAAGTGGGTGTTCAGAAACAAACTGAACGAACAAGGAAAAGTCATCAGAAACAAAGCACGACTGGTAGCATAAGGTTATAGTCAGCAAGAGGGGATAGACTATACAGAAACCTTTTCTCCAATCGCCAGGTTAGAATCTATCAGACTTTTAATATCATTTGCTATAAATAAAGGCATCACTCTGTATCAGATGGATGTCAAAAGTGCATTCTTAAATGGCTATATAGATGAAGAGGTATATGTGCACTAACCTCCTGGTTTTGAGAATTCCAAAAATCCAGAATATGTTTTCAAACTAAAGAAGTCACTCTATGGTCTGAAACAAGCTCCCAGAGCTTAGTATGAAAGACTAAGTAACTTTCTGTTAGAAAAGGAATTCACCAGAGGGAAAGTGGACACAACCTTATTCTGTAAGACCGTTAAGAATGACATGTTAGTATGTCAGATTTATGTTGATGACATTATATTTAGATCTACTAAACCCTCTCTGGGAAGAGAGTTTGCTAAATGTAGGCAGGCAGAGTTTGAGATGAGCTTAATGGGGGAACTCAATTTCTTTATGGGCATTCAGATAAACCAAACTCCAGAAGGAACTTACATTCATCAGAGCAAATATGTCAGAGAACTTCTGAAGAAATTTGATCTCTCAGAATGTAAGCCCTCAAAGATTCCAATGCGTCCCATGTGCATTCTGGAAAAGGAAGAGGTAAGTAAAAAGGTAGAACAGAAGGTCTACAGAGGTATGATTGGTTCTCTCCTCTATCTGATGGCTTCAAGGCCTGATATTTTATTTAGTGTTTGCTTGTGTGCTAGATTCCAATCAGATCTTAGAGAATCTCACTTAACAGTAGTTAAGAGAATTTTCAAGTATCTGAAAGGCACTGCTAATCTGGGTTTGTTTTATAGAAAATCAAATGATTACAGCTTAGTAGGATATTATGATGCTGACTTTGCTGGAGACAGAGTAGAACGTAAAAGTACTTCTGGAAGCTGCCAGTTTCTGGGAGAAAATCTGATCTCATGGTCCAGCAAGAGACAATCCACAATAGCACTATCAACAACAAAAGTTGAATACATAGCAGCTGCTGGATGTAGCACGCAAATGCTCTGGATGAAAAGTCAACTTGAAGACTTCAACATATTTGAGAGTAACATTCTTATCCTCTGTGACAATACTTCTGCTATTTGTCTCAGTAAAAATCCAATTTTGCATTCTAGGGCTAAGCATATAGAAATAAAACATCATTTTATTAGGGACTATATTCAGAAAGGGATTCTTAACTTAACATTCATTGACACAGACCATCAATGGGCTGATGTCTTTACAAAACCTCTTTCTGAAGATAGGTTTAACTTTATTCTGAAACATCTCAGCATGAAGCTATGTCCAGAATAAATTGTTTTATTTACATATCTTAACCTTCATAACTTTGTTATTTTCTGTGAACTACTGATCAACCTGTCTTCAGAGTTTTAGAAGTACAGATTGCTTCAGAATCTATCCATGAAGATCTGAACCTTTCATTTCAAGTATAGAAGTGTGTTGTTCACATAATCAAACAGTTGTCATCCATTCATCAGCTACTTTCTGAGGTTGAACATGCGTTCACTTTTCTGAAAGGTGAAAAGCGCTGATTGGGTGCATTGAGACACACGTCATGGGTAACCGTTCCAATATCTTTCTGAATCCCCTAGTTTCAGTTATCATTAATGCTTATAATCATGAATAATTATTTCTCTCTCTTACTGTTTACACTTTCAAGAAAAACTATTTAAACTCAAATCTCACTTTTTACATTCACTTCGTTTTACTCTCTAAATACTTTCAATCGTTTCAAGTTCGTATTTTCAAAAAAACCCTTTCATCTTCCTCAAATCTTGTGTGAACAATGGCTTCTTCAAGCGTCCAAAACATCAGTACTCAGGAATCTGCTTCAATGGAACAGTACGAAGAACCTTACAGAATGCTACTCACTCCCATTGATAATTTGGAAGTTCTTTCAGAACTGATTATTGACTTTGAAAGCTTGCAAGAAAACGACTTCAATCTGTATGAAGACGTTAATGCTCAAGGTTGGAACATATACTTTGACCGTCTTCTGGGGCCAACATTTCCAATTCTTGTCAAAGAATTCTGGATACACGCTTCTTCTTCAAATCATCAAGTTACCTCTTATGTCATGGGGAAGAAAATTGTCATTACAGAAGACCTAGTTTCAAAGCTTATTGGTTACAATGGTGGAGGTGTCAGATGTATTGACATGGCTGAAAGATGCTCTGATGTAGGGTCTATTGCAAGGGAAATATTTACTCATGGACTTCCCTCCAGTAAAATCAGAGATCTGAAGGATCACCACAGAATTTGGGCAAAAATTATTCTGGGGTGTATCAACCACAGGAAGCCAACTAGCTCTCCTGATTATATAAACATTGATCAATAGTTTCTGATCAATTTCATTTCCAAGAGGACTAAGGTAAACCTCCCACACTTATTGTTTAATCATCTTAGAACTATTGTTAAGGAAACAAGAGAAGGTGAACGAACCAAAAGGGACTGGATACCCTTAGGAAGACTCATATCAGATATTTTGACAAAGAATAGGCTAATAGAGCATTTGACTGAAGCTCGGGAAATCAGCTCTTTGGAAGCAACCGCTGGGAAGCCCCTGAATGCAAAAAATCTGAAGAAGATGAAAATCATTGAGAATATCAAGAAGGAACTTACTATTACTTCTCATGCAACCATCACTTCAAGAAGGATTCCTCTGGATGATTTTTCTCTATTTTCTAATATTGACTCAAAGCCAGAAATAATAGTCAGATATCTGGATGCTTGCAAGGAAGATGGTACTGCACCAGAAATCAATATCCAAGACTTACACAAGGCTGCTCCAGAAGTTTCTTTAAAGAAGACCAAGAAGAGGAAAGCTGCAGCAGAAGGACCATCTCAGAGGACTCCAAAAGCTTCCAAAAAGAAAGGTAATCCTTCCTCTATTCCTGTTTTAGAATCAATAAATATATCAACATATGAAAGTGTTGTACCCCAAAATTTTCCCTCCCATATTTCTCAAAACATTTCAAGAAAGATCCTCAAGTTGCTCAAGGAAGTCCAAGGGTTGACCAGACAAGCTCTCTCCTAAGGCAGTCTACCTCAAATTAGGGTTTCATGTTGCATCAAGATACTTGAGTCCAAGGGATCCCAAATGCTCACCATTGTCCTAATATTTTCTCAAGGTCATCCAGGTCAAGTTTCAAGCCTTGCAGAGAAATTTTGCTCAATCAATTGTTCAAAGGCCTGGAAATCGATTGTGCTAGGGCAAAAGTCAAATGTGGCCTACATACAGTCAAACTTCAAGATTTTTGGTAAACATCCTCATTTTGAAGTATATTTCATCATTTTATAAAGGGTTGATCATGATTCATCAAGGATTGCTCACAATTCATCAAGAACCAAAAGTTGCTAAATTAGGGTTTTGTAGGAAAAGTCAACTCAATTTTGACCAAGCATAACTTTCTCATACTTTATTATAAATGACCCATCCAAAGCTCATTTTGAAGAGGATGCAATTATCTACAATCCATCTTCAGCTCCAAAGATCAAAATATGCACTCACAAGAAGTTATGAATTTGGACATTATAGGTCATTTTGAAAAGTCAACAAAAACACATTTTTTGTCAACGCTTCATACATGAACATGGAATACCAAATTGAGGTGAGACCAAAAAGGTTGCTTAGAGGACATCTCAAGATTTCTAAAAGTCCAAGAACACTTTCAAAGAGTCAAAATTGAAGAAGTTATGCATTGGTGAAGTTGACCTTTTTTGCAAAATTGCCAAAAGTCAACTATGCCTCAAACTGCAATTTTTGCTAAATGGGCCTAACTTTTTGCACTTGTTTTGAGTTGGTAGCACGGTCCACGATCCCTAGCTCTTTCCACTTGTCATTATCTTATTTTTATTATTTATTTTGATTTTTATTTGAATTAAATCATTTTAAATCAAAACAAATCATAGAAAATCCAAAACATTGAAATCTCAAGATCTTGTACATGTTTCAGGTCCTATATCCAGCTAGGAAGAGATTGAATTCGTGAAAGGCCTTTATGTGCATGAAAAGATTGGTTTTGGAAATTTTTGGAAAGATATTCAAAGGAATCAAATCAAGATCAAAATCAATAATGGAGGAAGATTGAGATCATATTGGCAACCCTAATCCATTCCTCAATACATAAGGAACATTTGCAGACCTAAAAGAAGAGGTTAGAGAGGCGTGAGAAGTCAGAACAAACTTGGAAAAAACACAAAAAAGTGCTGAGTCGAATTCATAGTTCCAGGCTATTCCAGGGCTTCCTGACCATTCCAATCGCTTCCTGGGATCACAAGTAAGCGAAACCAATCAAGAACAAAGAGTTTCTAACCCTATAACACACTGTAAGTTATCCACGATAATGGCTCTTTCTTGAATTCGAATTTCATAATCTTAGCATCTATAGCATGAAATAATTGTAAATTCTTGCTCCTTGAAACATTTCCAAACTATATGTAACATTTAATTTCGTTTTTGTTGATTGTATGAAGACTTGCCATTATTAGGGTTCTTGGTCTCGTTTTAGGGTTTCTGTATGCAGGTAAAATTGGGCCATGAAAGGGGCACCATCACGCTCAAAATGTCCAGACGAGTTGATTCATGGCCTTAAAAGTTATTTATCTCGCTTGTATTAGATTTTGAGAATGACAGGGTCTGTAGCTATGGATAAACATCCATAGGTAAAAGTCTGTGACTTTTACCAACGGTGCAAGGAGGAAGACGACTAGTGTGGCAGCCTCTCATTTGCTGATTTAAATTCTGGCGCTTTCTCTCTCCACTAACGCCCATTATTGTATATTACTTATTATTATTATTTTATGTACAAGAAGCAAAGCCAGCGCAATTGGTAGTGGAGCAGTGGGAAAATGCTTTGGGGCCTGGGTTCGAATCCCAGGTCCCCCAATTCTTTCATATTATTTTCTTTCATGTAATCAGGCGTGCACCCAAGGCCAAGGACCACCATACATCCTCATAATCCAACCAGCCAGATGTTAGGAAGCCAGATCTGATGGCTATCAAGTGATGGTCCACCAAAGGCGTTGGTCAACACGTAGCATTGGATCCAGCAAGTCAATAATGGATCAATTCTTCTTGGGCCCAGAATCTGCTGTTTACACCCTCCAATTCACTAATTTCAGGCCCATATCTCTTTTCCTTTGTTATTTTTATTTTCTTAATTAATCATTTAAATTATTTTTACTAACATAAAATAATAATTCTTTTATCAAAAAATCACAAAAAATAATATTTTCATCCAATTAGATTTAGGTTTATCTTTTTTATCAAAAATTAATTAATTTAATTAGGTTATTTAATTTTAGGTAACTTTAATTGTTTTTGTAAATAAATTAAAATTAATTAGAACAATTAGGGTTTTTGTTTCTAACTTAATTATATTTTCTCTTTTTTTAAAATAACCAAAAACACCAAAAATAGGTTAAATTTAATTATTTTCTGTAATTAATTTAATTACTAATTACTTTTGTATTTAATTTAAAAACCTAATTCTTTTCTTAAAAATAATTTGAAGAATAACAAAAATAATTCTTCTTTCGATTAGGTTAGAAGGGGTCAAAACCCTAATTTCTTATCGTTCTTAATTTCCTCGCGCGCGCTTTATCATTTTATTTTTCCATATTAATGTAATTGCTCACAAGTTGTAATAGATTAATTACGACCTTTTACTTTCATTTATCGTTTTTAAGGGTTTGTTTTTGGCTATGTAAATACTCGGAGCCTTGTAATAGCGTAGCTTTACTTCCCGCATTTTAAATTCCGCAAATATTAACTGTTAGATGTATGAATATTAGGGATGCATGACAAGAATGTATGAAAACTTTAAAACAGTTAGCTAACCCTAAATGTGCAAAGATAATAAACTTGAAATTGAATCACTCGCACATGCGCACTCCTAGGGTATACTCCCACTTCGGTTGCCTTCGGTAAACGGTCATTAAGTATAGGATGCTTTAGTGGTCGCTCTCTTGTCTAGACAAAGATCAAAAGTCCCGTTCGAAAAAGTTGCCTCAGAATGGTTGCCTCGGAATTGTTGCCTCGAATAATTGATCTAAGACATTAGGGTTACTACTAAGACGTCCTAACATTGCTTTAGTGATCGTACGTCCCTTTCGAATTGACCCTTTAAACTCCAACGACGGTGCTACCTACTCACTAATAGTGGGATAGCACTGTCTAAAGGAAACAAGCATAGAACAATTCTTTTTTTCGAGTAGGTAGATTAGTTCTTAAGTACTTGCTCAATCCAAACAAAATTTTTCACACCTACACTCCCCTTTTTAAACAAAGCTTTCAAAAACACTTCGTAACACTCTTGAAGACAGAAGCAAGAGTTAAATCAAAGTCAAAAACTTTTTTCAAATCAAACACGAACACAGAAGCAATTTTGAAAATGATGAGCAAGTACCTAAGAGCCCGTAGAAAACTACGGATAGAAAGGGTGCTAATACCTTCCCTTTCTATAATCTACCCCCCGTACTCAAAATCTCGAAAAAAGGAATTTTTCTGTGCTTTTGTCCTTTTCGGTTGGATAAAATAAAAGTCGGTGGCGACTCTTGCTTACCGCGACATTTAAAGGGTCAATTCGAAAGGGACGTACGGTCACTAAAGCAATGTTAGGACGTCTTAGTAGTAACCCTAATGTCTTAGATCAATTATTCGAGGCAACCATTCCGAGGCAACTATTCCGAGGCAAATTTTCCGACCGGGACTTTGATCTTTGTTTAGACAAGAGAGCGATCACTAAAGCATCTTATACTCCATGACCGTTTACCGAAGGCAACCGAAGTGGGAGTGTACCCTAGGAGTGCGCATGTGCGAGTGATTCAGTTTCAGATTATTATCTTTGCACATTTAGGGTTAACTATCCGTTTTAAAGATACATACATTCTTGTCATGCATCCCTATTATTCATACATCTAACAGTCAATATTTTGCAGAATTTAAAGTGCGGAAAGTAAAGCTAAGCTATTACAAGGCTTCGGGTATTTACATAGCCAAAAACAAAACCGTAAAACAACGATAAATGAAAGTAAAAGGTCCTAATTAATCTATTACAACTTATGAGCAGTTACATCAATATGGTAAAAAAAAAGTGTGCACAAGGAATTAAGAACGAGGGAGAGCTAGGGTTTTGACCCCGTCTAACCTAATCGAAAGAAAAATTGTTTTTGTTATTCTTTAATTATTTTTAAGAAAAGAATTAGGTTTTTAAATTAAATACAAAAGTAATTAGTAATTAAATTAATTACAGAAAATAATTAAATTTAACCTATTTTTGGTGTTTTTGGTTATTCTAAAAAAAGAGAAAATAGAATTAAGTTAGAAACAAAAACCCTAATTGTTCTAATTAATTTTAATTTATTTAAAAAAACAATTAAAGTTACCTAAAATTAAATAACCTAATTAAATTAATTAATTTTTGATAAAAAGATAAACCTAAATCTAATTGGATGAAAATATTATTTTTTGTGATTTTTTGATAAAAGAATTATTATTTTATGTTAGTAAAAATAATTTAAATGATTAATTAAGAAAATAAAAATAATAAAGGAAAAGAGATATGGGCCTTAAATTGGTGAATTGGAGGGTGTAAACAGCATATTCTGGGCCCAAGAAGAATTGATCCATTGTTGACTTGCTGGATCCAATGCTACGTGTTGACCAACGCCTTTGGTGGACCACCACTTGATAGCCATCAGATCTGGTTTCCTGACATCTGGCTGGTTGGATTATGAGGATGTATGGTGGTCCTTGGCCTTGGGTGCACGCCTGATTACATGAAAGAAAATAATATGAAAGAATTGGGGGACCTGGGATTCGAACCCAAACCCCAAAGCATTTTCCCACTACTCCACTACCAACTGTGCTGGCTTTGCTTCTTGTACATAAAATAATAATAATAAGTAATATACAATAATGGGCGTTAGTGGAGAGAGAAAGCGCTAGAATTCAAATCAGCGAATGAGAGGCTGCCACGCTAGTCGTCTTCCTACTTGCACCGTTGGTAAAAGTCACAAACTTTTACCTACGGATGTTTATCCATAGCTACAGACCCTGTCATTCTCAAAATCTAATACAAGAGAGATAAATAAATTTTAAGGCCATGAATCAACTCGTCTGGACATTCTGAGCGTGATGGTGCCCCTTTCATGGCCCAATTTTACCTGCACATAGAAACCCTAAAACGAGACTAAGAACCCTAATAATGGCAAGTCTTCATACAGTCCACAAAAACGAAATTAAATGTTACAGATAGTTTGGAAATGTTTCAAGGAGCAAGAATATACAATTATTTCATGCTATAGATGCCAAGATTATGAAATTCGAATTCAAGAAAGAAAAATTGTCGTGGCTGACTTACAGTGCATTATAGGGTTGGAAACTCTTTGTTCTCGATTGGTTTTGCTTACTTGTGATCCCAGGAAGCGATTGGAATGGCTAGGAAGCCCTGGAATAGCCTAGAACTATGAATTTGACTCAGCACTTTTTTGTGTTTTTTCCAAGTTTGTTCTGACTTCTCACGCCTCTCTAACCTCTTCTTTTAGGTCTGCAAATGTTCCTTATGTATTGAGGAATGGATTAGGGTTGCCAACATGATCTCAATCTTCCTCCATTATTGATTTTGATCTTGATTTGATTCCTTTGAATAAATTTCCAAAAATAGCCAAAACCAATATTTTCACGCACATAAAGGTCTTGCATGAATTCAATCTCTTGCTAGCTGGATATAGGACCTGAAACATGTACAAGATCTTGAGATTTCAATGTTTTGGATTTTCTATGATTTATTTTGATTTAAAATGATTTATTTCAAATAAAAATCAAAATAAATAATAAAAATAAGATAATGACAAGTGGAAAGAGCTAGGGCTCGTGGACCATGCTACCAACTCAAAACAAGTGCAAAAAGTTAGGCCCATTTAGCAAAAATTGCAATTTGAGACATAGTTGACTTTTGGCAATTTTGCAAAAAAGGTCAACTTCACCAATGCATAACTTCTTCAATTTTGACTCTTTGAATGTGTTCTTTGACTTTTTAGAAAGCTTGATATGTCCTCTAAGCAACCTTTTTGGTATCATATCAATTTGGTATTCCATGTTCATCTATGAAGCTTTGACAATAAGGTGTTTTTGTTGACTTTTCAAAATGACCTATAATGTCCAAATTCATAACTTCTTGTGAGTACATATTTTGAACTTGGGAGCTGAAGATGGATTGTAGAGCATTGCATCCTCTTAAAAATAAGCTTTGGATGTGTCGTTTCTCATAAAGTATGAGAAAGTTGTGCTTGGTCAAAATTGAGTTGACTTTTCTTGCAAAACCCTAATTTAGCAACTTTTGGTTCTTGATGAATTGTGAGCAATCCTTGATGAATCATGATCAACCCTTGATCAAATGATGAAATATACTTCAAAATGAGGATGTTGACCAAAAATCTTGAAGTTTGACTGTATGTAGGCTACAATTGACTTTTGCCATAGCACAGTCGATTTCTAGGCCTTTGAGTAATTGACTGAGCAAACTTTCTCTGCAAGGCTTGAAACTTGACATAGATGACCTTGAGAACATATTAGGACAATGGTGAGAATTTTGGATCCCTTGGACTCAAGTATCTTGATGCAATATGAAACCCTAATTTGAGGTAGACTGCCTTAGGGGAGAGCTTGTCTGGTCAACCCTTGGACTTCCTTGAGCAACTTGAGGATCTTTCTTGAAATGTTTTGAGAAATATGGGAGGGAAAATTTTGGGGTACAACAGTTTCCCCTGTTCAATCTTCTTAAACCTGAGGATGTAGATTGGCTTGCGTGCCTTTCGTGATCTGAAGGTGGAAGATGATTGAACACTAGAGTGCCCAGAAATTTGCACTCGCATGAAGTGGTATCCGTCTTGCGATGTCGGGAACGGGCTTAAAGATGCCAACTAAAAGAGTGTCGATCACATAAGAGATTCCTTAGCGAGAGTCTTATACCTGTTGTTGAGGAAGACTGCGCTGGGGAATGCTGATCTCTGTCTTGAGAGAAATAGAATTTTAGGAGCTTCGGTCGTTCGTTATTCTACTGGGGAATCGTCTCTTAGTTGAGGAAGTGAAAATGAACTACTATCTTGTTGTAATCCAGGCTTCATAGTGATAAGACCGACTGTTATCTGGTCGTAATCTAGGCTTTACAGTGACTTACTGCGGAGATGAGATTGAACTTTGTATCCGGTCGTGATCCAGGCTTCGCAATTTCTCAATTCTTATCTGGTCGTATTCCAGGCTTCAGAAGGAATTAAGTTGTTATCCGGTCGCATCCGGGCTTCAGATTAAATTTAGGGCACACTAATATCCGGTCTGTTGTACCCCAAAATTTGCCCTCCCATATTCTTCAAGACATGTCAAGAATCATCTTCAAATGGTTCAAGACTACTCAAGGATTGCACAGTCCAAATGCCTCATAAGCCAGTCAAAATTAGGGTTTTGGTTCCTTCAATGAATTTGGGATTTTCAATGGCTCAATCAAGTCTCATAGGTCCATATACATTCTCAAGCACCTACATGCCAAGTTGCAAGACCCATAGTGCCAAATGCCACAGTCAAAAGCTTCATTTGCTTCACAATCAACTATAGGGGTAAAATGGTCATTTCACAATCAAAAGTCAGAACTTTTGGTCAACATCTTATTTTGAGCTCACAATCATCATTTGATCAAGTCTTGATCATGATTCCACAAGCATGGCTCAAAAATCATCAAGATGCAAAAAGTTACTATTTTGGGACAGCAGAAAAGTCAACTGTATCTTGACCAGGGCATAACTTTTTCATGGTTCATCATAAAAATCCCATCCAATGCTCATTTTTAAGGGGATGACATTTCCTACAACTCATCTTCACATTCCAATTCCATGAAATGCTCTCACAAAAAGTTATCAATTTCTACATTATAGGTCAATTTCAAAAGTCAACAAAAATGCACTTTAAGTCAAAGACCATAACTTGAGATTGGTAAATCCAAATGACATGGGACCAAAGGCATTGGTTAGAGAACTTCAAGACCTTTCCAAAATGTCCAAGAACATGTTCATATGATCAAAATTGAGCAAGATATGCATTGGAGAAGTTGGGAAATTTTTGTGAATTTGCAAAAGTCAACTTTGCTCAAAACACTTTGTTTTTGCTAATGGGCCTCAAATTTCTTCTTGAAACTTTATTCAAAGCCTATGCACGACCCATTGAGATTATTTGAATTTATTTTCTTATTTTTTATTAATTAATTGGATTTTTAATTGATTTTAATTCATTTAATTAATTTAAAATGTAGGAAATTCAAAGATATGATTTTTCAATCTTTTGGTGAAGCAAAGATGACCAATATATGCTGGAGATTTCGTGTGCCAATCAAGGATATCAAAAACTCCAAATTTAGCAACTTTCTTCAATAAAAAAGGTTCAAAAATATTTGATTTTCAATCAAATATTGAAACATCAATTCCATGGATTTCTTGTCAAGGATTTAACCTAAACTCAGTCTCCTATATATACACAACTCAACCCTAATGCATTGGACGTGAAAATTGCCGCAGAAAAGCCATAGCAACATTGAAAAAAATCAAAGAAACTTGAAAACTGATTTCCACATTCCAACGTGATTCAAAGGCTTTTCTTGTTTCTAATACCTTGCAGGAACTCTCAGGGACCTTTTGCAATCAAAATCACACGCCAAAGCTCAAGAAATCATCATTCACAGACCCACGGTTTGCTTGACTTTTTCAGAATCGAAACTCATATTTCATGCATAATTAACATGTTCTAATCATTGTTTTGCATTGCTTGAATCTATACAAAGCTAATGGTACAGGTTAATTGAATTATAGAGCCCTAAATCAAAAGATACCATTGAAGAAATCTAGGGTTCCTAAGCTTTGATTTTGGGGCTTTATTACCTAGGAAAGATTAGCACCTCTAATGCCTATGGTTGAGATCGTTGCATCCAGACGAACATAAAGCCGTGCTCGCGAAATACTTATATAGCCTAGGGAGCTAATCGCTATTATTCCTCGTTCCATATTGTGGGGGTTAAAAACCCCCGCTATTTGATTTGTTTTTTGTAGGTATACATGAAGAAGATGAAGACGTGGTGGCTTTTGGTTGGGCTATTCAAAAAATAGGCGCGCGTGTTTCTTGTTTTCCAGCATTTTGATTGTTTCTTAATAAAATAATTGTCACTTGTTTTACTAACGAATAATGCGCGCAGTTGGAGTGGTTGAGGCATTGGTGTATTGATCATTGGGACCTGGGTTCGATTCCCAGGTCCCCCCAAATATTTGTTTCTATTTTTTCTAACATAATTGCATGCAGACTTCCTAGCGCGATTCACCATGTGCCTCCAAACATCAGCATGCCATGTGTCCTAAAGCAGCAATCCAATGGCCAGGAGATGAAGAACACCATGTTCCCAGTCAAAGCATGCGTGGACAATTTCCAGAAAGTCAACAAGGCTTGAGTGTTATTGGGCTGGAAAATTGCTAACAAACCTCCATATTTGGGCCATCACCCCCCTGGTTTCTTTGATTCTTTCCTTTTTTATTTTCTTTTTCTTTTAATTTCTTTTATTAACTATTATTATTATTATTTAATTAACTTAACTAATATTTTTCATAACAAATTCTGAAAACTAATATTATTATTATTATTTATTAAATTCACTATTAATTATTATTTTGTAAATAAATACTAACATAAATTAATTTAGTTTAATTAGGTTAAATTTGACTTTTTTTCACAATAAATAAAATTAACCTAGAATTAGGGTTTTTCTTTTGACAATTTTAATCCTTTTTATTTTATTTTCATTAAGACCAAAAAAACATAAAAAATACTTTTTCTTTTAATTAAATAATTAATTATTAAATTAGGTTTAATATTAATTAATTGCAAAAAGGACCAAAATTCCATTCTTTTCTCAAAAAGGGTCAAAACCCTAAGACTTTTCCCGATTCAATTTCTTCTCGCGCATGATTATTCTTGATTATTATTTTGATCATATTTATGTATCTGTTCCGAGAATGTAATAGATAATTAGGACTTTTATCGCTTTCTTTATTTTCCCGCATTTACTTTTCAAGGGTTATGTTTTTGGCGATGTAAATACCCGACGCCTTGTAATAGCGTAGATTTACTTTCCGCAATTTATTTTCCGCATAATTATTAACTGTTAACTATGCATGACAAGACTTGCCTGACAAATAAAATCAAAACGTAGCTCACCATAACTTGTGCAAAGACAATTAACATGAAACCTGACACACTCGCACATGCCACTCCTAGGGTACGCCTCACTTGGTTGCCTCGAACGTGGTCATTGAGTATAGGGTGTTTTAGAGGTCGCCCTCCTGTCTAAAGATCCAAGTTTCCTCGAAACGGTTGCCTCGGATAAAAAGGATCTAGGACATTAGGGTTACCGCTAAGGCGTCCTACTATTGCTTTGGTGACCACACATGTCCCTATAATCGAATTGACCCGAATAACTCCAACGACGGTGCTACCTACTTCTCAATAGTTGGATAGTACTGTCTAAAGGACACTTACACAACTTAATTCCTTAGAGTAGGTAGATTTATCCTGGGTACTTGCTCTTTCAAAATAAAATAAAAACAACTTTTCGCACCTACACTTTCAAAAAGTTTTCAAACAAACACTTCATACACTCTTGAGGACTGATACAAGAGTTACCTAGAAGTTTTCAAACAAACTTTTCAAAACCCACAAACACAAAGAAAAGCAAAACATTTTTGAAAACATAGTGAGCAAGTACCTAAGAGCCCGTGGATAACCACTGATAGAAAGGGTGCTAACACCTTCCCTATCTATAATCTACCTCCTGAACCGAGAAACATCTCGAAAAGGAATTTTGCTGTGCTTTTGTCCTTTCCTTGTTGGAGAACATAAAAGACGGTGGCGACTCTTGCTTACTGCGACATTTCGTGAACCAGCATTTCTAAACAGTCAGTTCTATTCCCACCGATCACAGAACTGGCGACTCTGCTGGGGATATTAATAAGTGAGGTGTACCTTAGGATTAGATCATTCTATGTTTTCAATTGAATGCTTTGTTTGCTTTAATATTGTGGGCTTGCATCGGAGTTTCATAGATCCTAACCCGGATCTGGGGAATACCCTTTAGGTAGCAATAAGCTGTGAGGGACCTGTCCGGCGTAGACCGACACGGGTGAAGCAGTAGCTACGTTGGTGTGACACCTTGGTCTGTACCGATATCCCTTGTGTTGGAACAAGGAGAATATGGGTCTTCTGAGGAGTCATTAAGCACCAACTGACCTTATAACCTTAAATTGACCCAACTTGGCCATAGAACAGTAGCATTATGCTACACTCATTGAGGCTAAACTCTCGCGATGGTTCCGGCCGCAAGAAAAGATTGCGAAGCTGGAGTTATGACCGATTGAGGGTAGTCAGTGATATTGAGATCCTCTAGAACCCGGTTACTATTTTCTAGGACAGGTCTTAACCAACTGAAACTGAAAGAGGGTAGTACCTAAACTTCATGCCGGCCTGAAATCTAAGGGCTCTTTTGTGTGACTTGTGTGCCTTCAAACTTGAACTACTTGCACATTCTTGTTATCTGACAACATGAGTTCCTTGCAGGTTTTGTTTACAGTCCTTAATCTGGGCTTATAACAGGGTTTACTTACATCACTCCACGCATAGCATAACATCATACCATCATACCATTGCATACATCCTGCATAAGAACTAACCCATTTCAAGGATCTTAAGGGTCTGTGATGCAGGTCATGATGAACCAACTGTCTAGCAAGGGGCAAAGGGGATTTATTTTCCTCTAGCTGACATGATAACTTGAGTCAGGGGCTATGACCCACTCGATATGGTGAGCCCTGACTCTTGAAGAAGGACTCTCAGCAACATGAAGTTCCTTCAATCAAGCTATCAGATTCAAATTCTAACAAGTTTCTTTGTTTACCCCGCGAGATCCTTGAAAACATTGCATACATATATCATACATATCATTGCATAACAGGTTACCCTTTACAGGTCTCTCATATTCTCGCTGTTTATTTCAGCAATGGCTCTCCAACAAGACAACCAGGATCTCCATACTCAAGAGACTCAGTTCAGAGAAATCTTCCTAAATCTATCCAAGGGGCAGGAAGAGTTGAGAACACTCCTCATGGGGACTTTGGTCAGGAATAGTCCTGAAGACGATAAGGACGAACGGCTGAAACATCTGCAAGCTGAGGTAGATACAATGAGAACCTAGATGCTGGGGCAGATGGCTCTTATCCAAGGCTTAGCTCGGGAGCAAGAAGAGTTGAGAACCATGATCAACCAGCTTCATCAAGACAGATACAATAGTATGAAGCAAACGGTCAAGGCTGGGGATCAAACCAGTAATCAGCCTCCAAGAAGACAAGAGTTTGGTATGGTGAAGAATGGACCTCTCCAAGGTGCTACTACCTCAAAGGTCCAACAACAAACTCACCAAGAACAACGGGTGGATCAGAGCAAGTCAAACAAGCCCATGAGGCACTTCACTAAGATCAACGTGTAACTGACTCAAGCACTACAACAATTGTTGAAGGCAGGGCTGGTTACATTAAGGGCTCCTCTCCGGAATCCAAACACTTCTGCTCCTACCTATCATCCCAATGAAAGGTGTGCATACCACTCTGACAGTCCGGGACATGACACAAACAACTGCTGGGCCCTGAAGAACAAGGTTCAAGACATGATTGATGCCAAAGAAATCCAGTTTGAAGCACCAGAGACTCCAAACATAATCACTGCTCCTTTGCCAAATCATTGAAGGCTTTTGTTTTATTTGAATTTCCGAGTTGTATTTTTCCTTGCTTATTCAAACAACTATTGTCATAGCAAACTCTTTTATTTCATTAATGCATTGCATATGTCTGTTTTGAATCAATCCATTCGTATTCACTATATTCAAATTGCTCTCATTTCTGGTGATGTTCAACTCTCGATTAAAAATTCTAAGCCTTTTGAGGGAGGATGACGAAAACGATACCATGATCTTTACAGTATACTTTTGAACAGACCCCGCTGATGAGGTACAGGCATTGTTTCAAATCCTAAACAGTGGAGTTATAAGGAAGATAATCCCTCATCAACCCCTTTGAGCCAAAGAAGTTGGAGTTTTTCTTTTCGAAAATTAAAACCCTTAATCATAACCTGGGGCAGGGTAGTTCTCTCAGTTGATCCAGGTGCACAATGAATGACATCAAAGTAGTCCTTCCACAACAAAAGACAGTGATGGTTCCCTATAATCATAAGGACAGGAAGTCACTATCTCTCAAAATAAAAGCCTAATAAGTCAAAACCTATGAAGGAGACTTACAAAAACTGGGGCATCCCGCTGACTGTAATCACAAAAGAAACAGTTCAGGCAAAAAAAAAACAGGGATAACGAAATCAAAAAGAAAGAGGTCCTACAGACTCTCAAAAAAAAATTTTTTGACTGCCTGTTCAAAACAAACTTTCAGTATCCGAACCGTCACCGGAATATCAGAGCAAAGACTCAAACAAGGTATAACGCACGATTAGCTGAGTTTAGGATCGAAGAACATCACGAAGAACGGGTGGGTACAAATAAATTTTGAGCCTTTATCCTTTGTTTCTTAAACCGTGAACCAGGCTACGTTATAACCCTTAAAAAGTCCTAGCTGAAGCATGGGTTAGTTCGAAAGCATACTGTTACAAAGGTATCCTGACTCCTGTAGGGTTTGCTGTAAAATCCTGAGTTGACATCACATTTTACAAAATTTGCTTGTTTTACTGAAAAATGCATTTTCAAAAATTTCAAGACAGACATAAGCTTTGCATTCTTAGAATAACATTGTTTGCATATGACTATTTGTTCGAACAGCAGAGAAATTCGCACGAAGAATATCTAATGAACAAAGAACACTTCCCATCCAGGGGCAGACATGATCATGGTCCGTCATCTGGGGCAGTCCAGTCAAGATTCAAGGAATCTCTCAAAAATGCCAAATAGCCAGGGGCAAATCTCCGCCCGAGTCACTTGGGGCATTGGACATGAATCCCAGCAACGAATCTTGCACGATCAGACGAAGATCTTCTGGTGGTATAGCAACACAATGCTACTGACTGTGACAACTCCCTACACTCTGAGAGCGTGGACATAGTCAAAAAATACTACGCATAATCAAAGACTCGCTAGGTCGACTGACCTAGGCAAAAATAAGGGCTTCCCGGCGAACCAAAAGGGTTCGGGACAAAATAAGGGATGAAACGAAAAAATCTGTACACCCGGCAAGTCGAAAACCTGAAAAGGCGGCTTGGGCAAAAATGGGTATCCCGGTGGACTGAAAACCCGAAAGGGTGGTCCAGGAAAAAGTTAGGGATCACAGCATACGACTATGTCCCGGCATCTCGTCACTTGCCTACCAGAAGAAGATTTGTCAAATCGGCAGTTATCAGCACCTCCACAGGTACCTTCTCCCACCGAAGCTGGGGCAATAAGAATTGTCTGAACTGTACAAGCTGCTCTGTCCTCCAGGTACAAGGTAGGTTCGGCTGAAGAATTTGACCAGGATACCGTCACTCCCCGCAGAGTAAGACAAGATTCAACAATACTCTCCCCAAGCAGAGTTGGCCTCCCATCAAAGGCACAGTATCCCCAGCGACTCAGCAATACTCTCCCCCCGAGCAGAGTTGGTCTACCACCAGTCCTGGAAAAATTGGGTATCCTTAGAAGATCTCAATATTCCCCAGCGGAGTTTACAGATATTCTTCAGCAAGCATCCCCGGCAGTCTTAATATAAGATTGTTCCTCGGCGGAATACCAGACACCCCAGTGGAGCCATTTCCCCAGTGCAGTCCAAAGAGTTTCCCCAGGAGAGTTGAATCATCTCCCCAGTAGATTCTGGAAGCTTGTCCCCTGCAGAGTACAAATATCTCTCCCCGACCATGTTCAGAGGTTATCCCCACCAGAGCCTAACTGGGTTATCCTCAGCAAATTGCAACGGAAAGATCGTCCTCAGCGAAGTTCTTCCTATCCCCAGCGGAGTTCATCATCAAATTCCCCAACAGAGCTTATCAACGGTATCCCCAGCGGAGTTATTATTAAAATCTCAGCGAAGCATCTCTCCCCATAGAGTAATTCCCCGTAGAGTAATCTCTTCAAAAAGTTTATTCCCCAACGGAGTCATCTTCTCCTACAGGTTTATTCTTGCAATCAGCTTTGTTCATCATCCCCAGCGGAGACGAAGAACTCTACTCTTCAACATCGGCCCAAGATTCAACAAACTCCCGGCATTCGTCAAGGATTTATTTTCCCAGACGAAAATACATTCATAAACATATCATATCTCATACCTCCTATTCATATACATGATAAAATGCATACGACACGATCTTGTTCTGAGAACATCATGACATCATGCATTTCATGCATCATGACATTGCATACAACTAATGTTTGCCTTTTCAGGAAAAGGTCAATCAAAAGATATTACGATCGACCTTTTGAAGTTCCAGATTCGATACCTGTATCTAGCCAGGGCATATCTGTGAGCGACTGATTAGAGGTCTACGCCTGTATCCAGCCAGGAAAGCTATCTCGATCAACCTTTTGAAGTTCCAGATTCGATACATGTATCTAGCCAGGGCATATCTGTGAGCGACTGATTAGAGGTATACGCCTGTATCCAGCCAGGAAAGCTATCTCGATCAACCTTTTGAAGTTACAGATTCGATACCTATATCTAGCCAGGGCATATCTGTGAGCGACTGATTAGAGGTCTACGCCTGTATCCAGCCAGGAAAGTTATCTCGATCAACCTGTTGAAGTTCCAGATTCGATACCTGTATCTAGCCAGGGCATATCTGTGAGCGACTGATTAGAGGTCTACACCTGTATCCAGCCAAGAAAGCTATCTCTACCAACCTTTTGAAGTTCCAGATTCGATACCTGTATCTAGCCAGGGCATATCTGTGAGCGATTGATTGTAGATCTATACCTGTATCTAGCCAGGAAAGTATCTGCATGAAGAGTTTGAAGATCAATACCTGAAGCCAGACAGGAAAACTATCTTTCTTTCTCAAGTATGCAAGTTCTCACTAAGGAATCTCTTAAGCAATCGACACCCCTGGATGGCATCTTTAAGCCCATCTCCACAACTATCCATTACATTTCCAAATGGCATCCATAAGCCCATTCCCGACAAGATTCTGTCACATCTCCAGATGGCATCTATAAGCCCATCCTCCTATCCACCATCTCTCCAAATGGCATCTTTAAGCCCATTCCCGACATCACATTGCTGATACTCCACTATGCGAGTGCAAATTTCTGGGCACTCTAGTGTTCAATCATCTTCCACCTTCGGATCACGAAAGGCACGCAAGCCAATCTACATCCTCAGGTTTAAGAAGATTGAACAGGGGCAACTGTTGTACCCCAAAATTTGCCCTCCCATATTCTTCAAGACATGTCAAGAATCATCTTCAAATGGTTCAAGACTACTCAAGGATTGCACAGTCCAAATGCCTCCTAAGCCAGTCAAAATTAGGGTTTTAGTTCCTACAATGAATTTGGGATTTTCAATGGCTCAATCAAGTCTCATAGGTCCATTTACATCCTCAAGCACCTACATGCCAAGTTGCAAGACCCATAGTGCCAAATGCCACAGTCAAAAGCTTCATTTGCTTCACAATCAACTACAGGGGTAAAATGGTCATTTCACAGTCAAAAGTCAGAACTTTTGGTCAACATCTTATTTTGAGCTCACAATCATCATTTGATCAAGTCTTGATCATGATTCCACAAGCATGGCTCAAAAATCATCAAGATGCAAAAAGTTACTATTTTGGGACAGTAGAAAAGTCAACTGTATCTTGACCAGGGCATAACTTTTTCATGGTTCATCATAAAAATCCCATCCAATGCTCATTTTGAAGGGGATGACATTTCCCACAACTCATCTTCACATTCCAAGTCCAAGAAATGCTCTCACAAAAAGTTATCAATTTCTACATTATAGGTCAATTTCAAAAGTCAACAAAAATGCACTTTAAGTCAAAGACCATAACTTGAGATTGGTAAATCCAAATGACATGGGACCAAAGGCATTGGTTAGAGAACTTCAAGACCTTTCCAAAATGTCCAAGAACATGTTCATATGATCAAAATTGAGCAAGATATGCATTGGAGAAGTTGGGAAATTTTTGTGAATTTGCAAAAGTCAACTTTGCTCAAAACACTTTGTTTTTGCTAATGGGCCTCAAATTTCTTCTTGAAACTTTATTCAAAGCCTATGCACGACCCATTGAGATTATTTGAATTTATTTTCTTATTTTTTATTAATTAATTGGATTTTTAATTGATTTTAATTCATTTAATTAATTTAAAATGTAGGAAATTCAAAGATATGATTTTTCAATCTTTTGGTGAAGCAAAGATGACCAATATATGCTGGAGATTTCGTGTGCCAATCAAGGATATCAAAAACTCCAAATTTAGCAACTTTCTTCAATCAAAAAGATTCAAAAATATTTGATTTTCAATCAAATATTGAAACATCAATTCCATGGATTTCTTGTCAAGGATTTAACCTAAACTCAGTCTCCTATATATACACAACTCAACCCTAATGCATTGGACGTGAAAATTGCTGCAGAAAAGCCATAGCAACATTGAAAAAAATCAAAGAAACTTGAAAACTGATTTCCACATTCCAACGTGATTCAAAGGCTTTTCTTGTTTCTAATACCTTGCAGGAACTCTCAGGGACCTTTTGCAATCAAAATCACACGCCAAAGCTCAAGAAATCATCATTCACAGACCCACGGTTTGCTTGACTTTTTCAGAATCGAAACTCATATTTCATGCATAATTTAACATGTTCTAATCATTGTTTTGCATTGCTTGAATCTATACAAAGCTAATGGTACAGGTTAATTGAATTATAGAGCCCTAAATCAAAAGATACCATTGAAGAAATCTAGGGTTCCTAAGCTTTGATTTTGGGGCTTTATTACCTAGGAAAAATTAGCACCTCTAATTCCTATGGTTGAGATTGTTGCGTCCAGACGAACATAAAGCCGTGCTCGCGAAATATTTATATAGCCTAGGGAGCTAATCGCTATTATTCCTCGTTCCATATTGTGGGGGGTTAAAAACCCCCGCTATTTGATTTGTTTTTTGCAGGTATACAGGAAGAAGATGAAGACGTGTTGGCTTTTGGTTGGGCTATTCAAAAAATAGGCGCGCGTGTTTCTTGTTTTCCAGCATTTTGATTGTTTCTTAATAAAATAATTGTCACTTGTTTTACTAACGAATAACGTGCGCAGTTGGAGTGGTTGAGGCATTGGTGTATTGATCATTGGGACCTGGGTTCGATTCCCAGGTCCCCCCAAATATTTGTTTCTATTTTTTCTAACATAATTGCATGCAGACTTCCTAGCGCGATTCACCATGTGCCTCCAAACATCAGCATGCCATGTGTCCTGAAGCAGCAATCCAATGGCCAGGAGATGAAGAACACCATGTTCCCAGTCAAAGCATGCGTGGACAATTTCCAGAAAGTCAACAAGGCTTGAGTGTTATTGGGCTGGAAAATTGCTAACAAACCTCCATATTTGGGCCATCACCCCCCCTGGTTTCTTTGATTCTTTCCTTTTTTATTTTCTTTTTCTTTTAATTTCTTTTATTAACTATTATTATTATTATTTAATTAACTTAACTAATATTTTTCATAACAAATTCTGAAAACTAATATTATTATTATTATTATTTATTATATTCACTATTAATTATTATTTTGTAAATAAATACTAACATAAATTAATTTAGTTTAATTAGGTTAAATTTGACTTTTCTTCACAATAAATAAAATTAACCTAGAATTAGGGTTTTTCTTTTGACAATTTTAATCCTTTTTATTTTATTTTCATTAAGACCAAAAAAACATAAAAAATACTTTTTCTTTTAATTAAATAATTAATTAGTAAATTAGGTTTAATATTAATTAATTGCAAAAAGGACCAAAATTCCATTCTTTTCTCAAAAAGGGTCAAAACCCTAAGACTTTTCCCGATTCAATTTCTTCTCGCGCATGATTATTCTTGATTATTATTTTGATCATATTTATGTATCTGTTCCGAGAATGTAATAGATAATTAGGACTTTTATCGCTTTCTTTATTTTCCCGCATTTACTTTTCAAGGTTTATGTTTTTGGCGATGTAAATACCCGACGCCTTATAATAGCGTAGATTTACTTTCCGCAATTTATTTTCCGCACAATTATTAACTGTTAACTATGCATGACAAGACTTGCCTGACAAATAAAATCAAAACGTAGCTCACCATAACTTGTGCAAAGACAATTAACATGAAACCTGACACACTCGCACATGCCACTCCTAGGGTACGCCTCACTTGGTTGCCTCGAACGTGGTCATTGAGTATATGGTGTTTTAGAGGTCGCCCTCCTGTCTAAATATCCAAGTTTCCTCGAAACGGTTGCCTCGGATAAAAAGGATCTAGGACATTAGGGTTACCGCTAAGGCGTCCTACTATTGCTTTGGTGACCACACATGTCCCTATAATCGAATTGACCCGAATAACTCCAACAACGGTGCTACCTACTTCTCAATAGTGGGATAGTACTGTCTAAAGGACATTTACACAGCTTAATTCCTTAGAGTAGGTAGATTTCTCCTGGGTACTTGCTCTTTCAAAACAAAAAAAAATAAACTTTTCGCACCTACACTTTCAAAAAGTTTTCAAACAAACACTTCATACACTCTTGAGGACTGATACAAGAGTTACCTAGAAGTTTTCAAACAAACTTTTCAAAACCCACAAACACAAAGAAAAGCAAAACATTTTTGAAAACATAGTGAGCAAGTACCTAAGAGCCCGTGGATAACCACAGATAGAAAGGGTGTTAACACCTTCCCTTTCTATAATCTACCTCCCGAACCGAGAAACATCTCGAAAAGTAATTTTGCTGTGCTTTTGTCCTTTCCTTGTTGGAGAACATAAAAGACGGTGGCGACTCTTGCTTACCGCGACATTTCGCGAACCAGCATTTCTAAACAGTCAGTTCTATTCCCACCGATCACACGGTCGACTCTGAGCTTCTTTGTAATTGTCCAGGTAAACTGCTATTTGGTCAAAATCCAAGCTTCATAGTGTCTTGTACTGTTATCTGGTCGTAATCCAGGCTTTGTAATACCTTACTTCTTATACGGTTGTAATCCAGGCTTCAGAATAAATCAAATGGTTATCCGGTAGTAATTCGGGCTTCCCTTTGGTTTTTGGGCCTACTAATTCCGGTCGAATCCTGGCTTCATAGTAATTGGCCGGGTAAACTGCTATTTGGTCGTAATCCAAGCTTCATAGTGTCCCTTCACTGTTATCTGGTCGTAATCCAGGCTTCACAATGTCTTTTATCGCTATCTGGTCGTAATCCAGGCTTCACGATGTCTCATACCATTATCTGGTCAAATCCAGGCTTCATGGTGTTCGGAGAAAATCAAGATACTATTCGGTCGTAATCCGGGCTTCATAACTTGTATTAAAGATGTACCACTATCTGGTCGTAATCCAGGCTTCGCGGTGTCTTTGGCTGTTATCTGGTCGTAATCCAGGCTTCACAACATCTTCTACCATTATCTAGTCGTAATCCAGGCTTCATGGTCTTGTATTGCTATCTAGTCGAATCCAGGCTTCACAATAACTTGTTGAGCTGTTATCCGGTCAAAATCCAGGCTTCACGGCTTGTGTTTATGATATACCACTATCTAGTCGAATCTAGGCTTCATGGTGTCTCGAACTGCTATCTGGTCGTAATCCAGGCTTTACAGTAACTTGCTGAGTTATTATCCGGTCGTAATTCGGGCTTCATGGCTTGCTGGGGATTAAACTATTATCCCGTCGAATCTGGGCTTCATATCTTAGAGATAAACCACTATCTGGTCGAATCCAAGCTTTGTGGTGTTTGATACTATTATCTGGTCGTTCTCCGGGCTTCACAATATGCTGTAGAGATCAAGGTACTATCCGGTCGGATCTGGGCTTCATAGCTTGAACTTTGTAAGAATTTGGTTGTATCTTTCCTGAACGGTAAAGGTTAGCTGTATGTAATGCATGATATGTATCAAGCAATGATGTTCTCAAAATAAATGAGATTGTGTCGTATGGTGCGTATGCATATGTCATGATGCACGGATATGCAAATGTTTATGATGTTCTCTAGCTGGGAAAAATAAATCATGGACTGCTGCTTGGAGAAAAAGAGTTTCGTTCGCTGGGGATAACAACCGAAGATGATTGTGAGAATGATCCTGCTAGAGAATAAACTGACGAGAAAATGACTCTATGGGGAGGATATACTCTGTCGGAGGATCTGTTGATTCAGAGGAATAACCTCGGCTGGGTATGAATTATCGTTGCTGGCGATAATGAATCCTGTTGGGGATTGAGTTTCTGTCTATGGAAGAAATGAACTCTGCTAGGGATAATCTTCCAGTAATGGTGATAGATAAACTCTGCTTGGGGAGAATCTTACCGACTCATTCGCGATTGCGAGCCTCAGCTGGGGAGAGTGGTGTCCTGTTCGGGACCGCTAACATCACTATCTTTTCTTACTCTACAGGGAGTGAATGTACCTTTAGTCGTATTCTTAAGCTAGGTCTATCCCTATACCTGGTGGACAGAGCAACCGTAAGGTTTGGACATTTCTTGTTTGACCATGTTCTTGATATTATGAGTAATCGTATTTTGTTTCGCATGTAAATATTTATGAGCAGCAATTATTGTCAAATGCATATACCAAAAATGAACATTGGACGTTCTTGCAAAACAAAACAGAAAAAGGAAAACAATTTGAAATTTCTCTGTGAAAATGAATTGTATTGATTTTGAAGTTGGCCTGTAAAATAGGCGTTTTGTACAAGAGGCTGACGTCCTAGTAAGAGAACGTCGCCGAACAAACAGAATTTATACAGTTTGTGTAAAAGAAAGAAAAATAGCTATGTGAACAATCCCACTGGGTTCCAACTCTGCTATTGCCTTTATATCCCCGAGCATCTCATCTCTTTGCTACTTGGTTGAAGGTGGATCAGACTGATTAGCGCATGTCCGAGCTTGATAGTCGATATCGAAGTTTGGTTGCAAGATGATCCAATGAGACATAGTGTTACGCTTTGATCCCTAATTTTTGCCTGGACCGCCCTTTCGGGTTTTCAGTCCACCGGGATACCCTTATTTGCCCAAGCCGCCTTTTCAGGTTTTCTACTTGCCGGGTGTACAGATTTTTTTATTTTCATCCCTTATTTTTGCCCAAACCCTTTTGGTTCACCGGGAAGCCCTTATTTTTGCCTAGGCCAGTCAACCTAGCGGGTCTTTGATTAGGCGTAGTATTTTTTCACTATGTCTGCATTGACGGGGTGAGGAAGGTCGTCACCATCCATGGTGGTTAGAATCATAGCTCCTCCTGAGAAAATGTTCTTAACCACAAATGGCCCTTCGTACGTAGGGGTCCATTTTCCCCTGGGATCACCTTGTGGCAGTATGATGCGTTTACTCACCAGATCCCCGACTTGATACTCTTGTCGTCTAACTTTCTTGTTAAATGCCTTAATCATCCTCTTTTGATACGTTTGACCATGACAAATAGAAGTAAGTCTCTTTTCGTCGATTAAGTTCAGCTGATCAAGCCGGGTCTGTATCCAGTCGTCCTCGCTCAAACCTGCATCCTTCATAATCCGAAGAGAGGATATCTGGACTTCAATGGGTAAGACTGCTTCCATGCCATACACCAAAGAATAGGGTGTTGCCCCTGTTGAAGTCCGCGCTGAGGTTCGGTACCCATGAAGAGCAAATGGTAACATCTTGTGCCAGTCTTTGTATGTCACCGCCATCTTCTGCATAATCTTCTTAATATTCTTATTAGCTGCTTCAACAACCCCATTCATCTTCGGCCGGTTGGGATAAGAGTTGTGCTGCTATATCTTGAACTGTTTACAGAGCTCGGTGATCATCGTATTGTTGAGATTTGTACCATTGTCCGTAATGATCCTCTCCGGTACACCAAATCGACAGATCAAATTGTGTCGAATAAACCGTGCCACGACGTTCTTGGTCACTGTAGCAAAGGAAGCTGCCTTAACCCACTTCGTAAAGTAATCAATCGCTACCAGGATGAAATGATGCCCGTTGGACGCTGTAGGTCTGATCTCGCCAATCATATCGATGCCCCATATTGCAAAAGGCCAAGGAGTTGTCAAGACGTTCAGAGGAACTGGAGGTGTGTGCACCTTATCAGCATAGACTTGACACTTGTGACAGGTCCGAGAATGCTGATAACAGTCAGCTTCCATAGTGGACCAATAATATCCTGCCCGATGGATTTTCTTTGCCATGGTGTGTCCACTGGAATGAGTTCCGAAAGTACCTTCATGTACTTCTGCCATAATCCTTTCTGGTTCGTTCTTATCCACACATCGCAGTAAGGTTGAATCATGGTTACTCTTGTAAAGGATATCATTGCTAATGAAGAACTTCGCAGCGAATTTCCTCAGAATCTTCTTATCATTAACAGATGCCCCCTCGGGGTACTCCTGAGCCTCAAGATACCTATTTACCTCGTGAAACTAGGGTTTATCTGTTACCTCTTCAGTCTCAATGTCACAGCAATGTGCGGGTTTATCCAACCTCTCGATGGTGATATGGGGAGCCTCATTGTCCCACCTGACCTTGAACATGGAAGACATGGTAGCTAGCGCGTCCGCTAACTGATTCTCCTCTCTTGGGAAGTGTTCAAAGGTTATCTCCTCAAAATGTGGAAGCAACGTCAATACATACTCTTTGTAAGGAATAATATTTGGGTGTTTCGTATCCCACTTGCCTTTAATCTGACTTATCACGAGAGCGGAATCTCTGAATACACTTAAAAACTTAATCCTCAGGTCAATAGCTGCTCGAAGGCCCATGATGCACGCTTCATACTCCGCCATGTTGTTGGTGCAGTTAAAACATAATCAGGCGGTGAACGGAGTATGACAACCTTCAGGAGATATGATCACGGCGCCAATGCCATTACCCAATGCGTTTGAAGCTCCATCGAAAAACATAGACCATCGGGATCCTTCCTCAGGTCCTTCATCCGGTCGAGGTTTTTCACAGTCGGTCACCAACATGATGTTCTCATCCGGAAACTCAAAATTTATAGACTGGTAATCATCCATGGCCTGATGTGCCAAATGATCTGCCAACACACTCCCTTTGATTGCTTTCTGGGTTGTGTATTGGATGTCATACTCATTTAAGATCATTTGTCATCTTGCTATTCTTCCGGACAAAGCAGGCTTTTCGAAGATATACTTGATTGGATCCATCTTTGATATCAATAGGGTAGTGTGAGTCAGCATATACTGTCTCAGCCGGCGAGCAGCCCATGCCAAAGCGCAACAAGTTTTCTCAAGCAGTGAGTATCGGGTCTCACAGTCGGTAAACTTTTTGCTAAGGTAGTAAATAGCATGCTCTTTTCGGCCAGACTCGTCATGCTGCCCCAGCACGCACCCCATTGAATTGTCGAGTACTGTTAAGTATAAGATCAAAGATCTCCCTTCAATTGGAGGCATCAGAATATGAGGCTCTTGGAGATATTCCTTGATCCTTTTGAAAGCGGCCTGACATTCATCATTCCATCTTACCACTTGATCTTTCTTCGGAAGCTTGAAGATTGGCTCACAAGTAGCAGTCAGGTGTGAAATGAATCGGGCAATGTAATTCAGTCGTCCCAAAAAACCTCTGACTTCCTTTTCGGTTCGGGGAGCTGGAATTTCCTGTACAACCTTAACCTTTGCAGGATCCACTTGAATACCTTTATCACTAACAACGAAACCCAGCAGCTTACCAGACCTTACCTCGAAGGTGCACTTGTTCGGGTTCAACCTTAGTTTGTACAACTTCAACCTGTCAAATAGCTTCTGGAGATGGTCGATGTTCTTCTTCAGTCTGGGACCTTGCAATCATGTCGTCAACGTACACCTCAATCTCATGGTGAATCATGTCGTGGAACAAAGCGACCATGGCGCGCTGATATGTTGCCCCATCATTCTTCAATCCGAACGGCATGACCTTGTAGCAAAAGGTACCCCATTGCATAACGAACATTGTCTTTTCCATGTCCTCGGGAGCCATTTTAATCTGATTGTAACCAGAAAAACCATCCATAAAAGAGAAGATCTTATGTTGTGCGGTGTTGTCGACCAGAACATCGATGTTAGGGAGTGGGAAATCATCCTTGGGGCTTGCCCTGTTCAGATCCCTATAGTCCACAGACATCCGCACCTTACCAACTTTCTTCGGCACTGGAACCACGTTGGCAACCCACTGCGGGTAAGAAGTAACTGCTAGAAAACCGGCATCAAACGGTTTCATAACCTCAGCTTTGATTTTCTCAGACATCTCGGGGCGCGTACAGCGAACTTTCTGCTTCACTGGAGGACAGTCTTCTTTAGTTGGCAAGCGGTGAACCACAATGTCAGTATCCAACCCAGGCATATCTTCATAAGACCAAGCAAAGATCTCAACATAGTCATGCAACATTTGTATCAACCGTTGCTTGACACTAGACTCCAGATTTGCACCGATGACCTCTTTCTTGTTTTCTTCTATACCCAGATTCACTGATTCCACTGGCTCTTCATGGGGTTGTATGGCCCTCTCTTCCTATAGTAACAGTCTAGCAAGTTCCCCAGGAACTTCACAATCATCCTCACCTTCGTCCTCGGCTTGGTTGATCGGATTTTTGAAGTTATAATTGGCAGTAACAGAGTCGTTATCAGTGGGATCCAGAGTGGATATGGACCTGCATTATGATATGTGAGGGTGTGTAAGACAATAGCTGTTTTAATAAAGTGCAGGATAGAAAAGAAAAAACAAGGAGCACAAAATTTGTAATGCAAGAAAACGACTGTGATCGGTGGATCTGGAACTGACTGTTTAACGCTGGTTCGCGAAATGTCGCGGAAGCAAGAGTCGCCACCGTCTTTTATTTTCTCCAAATGGAAAGGACAAAAGCACAGAAAAATTCCTTATAGAGATTGCTCTCGGTTCGGGAGGTAGGTTATAGAAAGGGAAGGTGTTAGCACCCTTTCTATCCATGGTTATCCATGGGCTCTTAGATACTTGCTCATTTGTGTTTTCAAAAATGTTTGTTTGCTTTTCAACTGTGGGTTTAAAAAGTTTCTTTGAAAATTTCTGTTCGACTCTTGTATCGGTCCTCAAGAGTGTTTGAAAAATTGCTTTCGAAAGCTTTTTTGAAAAGGTGTCGGTGTGAAAAGTATTTTTTGATCTGTTTTTGAAATTAGAGCAAGTATCTAGAGTCGTCTACCTACTCTAAGGAATTCGTCTGTGTAAATGTCCTTGAAGTAGTGCCATCCCACCATTGAGAGGTAGGTAGCACCACCGTTGGAGGTGTTCGGGTAAATTCGAGTTTTAGGACAGTGTGGCCACCAAGCAAAGGTAAGATACCTTAGGAGTTACCCTTATGCCATTGATCTTTTATTTCGAGGTAACTATTCCGAGGCAACTTGTTCCGAGGCAACCGTTTTGAGGCAACTAGATCAATGGAACATAAGGACTCACTAAGACGTCCTATAGTCGACGGCCACGTTTCGAGGGACAAGGCAACAGTGTGATCACCGGAGTAATGGGAAGATACCTTAGAAGCTACCCTTATGCCAGGTTCCCGGATCATGAGGACTTACTAAGACATCCTCTACTCGACGATCACCTTTCGAGGCAAGGCAACAGTGAGGCGTACCCTAGGGGTGGTGTGTGATTTGTGTGTCATGTTCATTTGCATTTATCTTGTTCATGTCAAAGTGATCTATGCGTTTGTTTTTATTTGTCATTCATTCTTGCATGCATTTGTTTAACAGTTAAAGAGGTGCGAGAAAGGTAAAGTTCTAAGCTATTACAAAGGCGCGGGTCCACATCGCCAAAATTTCCAGGACCCGATTTGACAAAAAAATAAAGAATTAAAGTAAAGTAAAGTGCGAGAAATTAGTTACACGGCTTTGGGAGAGGTACATCAATATTAAAAGAAAAAGAAATAAATATGCGAATTGAAATTTAAATTAGAAACGAGGGCGTTGGACCCTTTTAACGAAATTAAATTAAACGATTATTAAATTAACATTAAAAAGAAAAGAAATTGTTTTTTTGGTATTTTTATATTTTTATGAGTTTTAATAAAAAAAAATTAAATGAAATTAAAACTAAATTAACCCTAATTCTATAGCTTTTATTTTATTAAGAAAGTATTAAACTTTAACCTAAAATTAAACCTAATTATTTTACATGCAAATTACAAAAATAAATAATAGGAAATATTTAATTATTATGAAAGAAAAGAAAAAAGGGATAAAAATGATTATAAACCCTAATTCTACCAATTTTAGATTTTTATTAAGGAAAATATTACAATTAAACCTAATTTAATAACTAAAGTTAATTAATGCAATTTATTTACAAAAAAAAAATATTATATAAATAAATATATTTAATTTTTGTCCTTTTTCTGATTTTTGTGTTTGTTTTTATATTATTTGTGAAAATATTAAATTAAAAAAAACAATAATTGAAAGAAAGTAAAAATAATGAAAAAAACAAAGAATGTAAAAAAGGTTTGCAAACCTAGGGGGTTCTGTCCCCAAAGTGGAGGGTTTATTAGCATTTCTGGCCCATTTGAATTCATGGCCTGATTGACTTTCGTGGCTAGCATGTAGCTCCATTGACTAGTGCCTATGGTGTCCATCAGATCTGGTCCCTTGGATTGGCATTATTGGCCAAGTGGCACGCCAGAAATTGTGGACGCATGGTGGTCCTTGAAGCTGAAATTGCATAGGAACGTTAATTGCAAAATAATATGGAAAGGGTGAGGACCTGGGGCTCGAACCCAGGTCCTAGAGATTACCAATACCTAGCCTTGCCAACTGATCCACTTGATTGCTTTGTATATTACATAACAAACAAATAACATAAGCGAATATAATAACTAATGGATTTTTGGCGCGAATTTTTGAACGAACCAATCAACGCTTGCCACTGCATCGTCTTCTTCATGGCTTGTTTATTTCCTGAAACACAAAAAACATTGGCAACGGTTTTGAACCGTTCCCTCAGACACTATTATAAAAAATAGCGATTAGCTCAGGGTGGCTCATAAATTGAGCGCGACCCCATCACTGAGTTTGTGTGAAGGTCCTGATTTTGATGGTCTGGGTCTTGTGCTCCAATTTTTCCTTAAATGGAAAACCCCAATTCACAGCTTGAGAAACCCTAATATCCAACAATGGTGAAATCGCATATGGGTGATAAAAATACAATTAAATTACACAGTTAGCATCAGGAGAGTCTCATTAGTACAAATCCATGAACAAAATGCAATGAGAATGCTGGGAATTTGAAATACGATTATAGAAAAAATATGAACAAGTTTGATCTCTGTATATCGTTTCAAGGTGCTAGGGACGTGGAAATTTATTCAGGCACGTTGCTTAAGGTCTCAGGAAGGTGATGAGATGATTATCTCAGCTCGAATCGCCCTGGAAAACAGTTTTCAGTTTCAAAAATTTTGGGTAAAAATGCAAGCTTTTTCTTTTGTCTATGGCGCAGCTTCTTCGTCCTCAGGCATTAGGTCTTGATCAAGCTTATGTATGGAATCAATTAGGGTTAAAATTTGATCCAAAAAACCTTTGCATTGATTGAATAATATTTGGTTTTCAAGGCAAAATATTTTCTAATCTTTTCATGCAAACTTAGTCCAAATCATGACCAATTATCTCCAATTCTTTCCTAATCTGACTTGCACAAAATCTTGGAGGTATTATATGCACAAAAAGATTGAAAAACCTAGGTTTAACATTTTTCATGTATTTTAATTAATTTAAATGAATTATTAATAATAAAAATCCAAATAAATAAATAAAAATGAAGCAAAACTTCCCTTTGGGCCAAGTGGTCGTGCACATGCCTTGGATAATGAATTGTGGAAGAAAAAGAGGCCCATTAGCAATTTTAGGTCATTTGAATCAATGTTGACTTTTCAAAATATCCAAACATTTCCCAACTTCCACAAGGCATAACTTGCTCAATTGTTAAGCTTTGCTCATGTTCTTAGACATTTTGGAAAGGTCTTTGAGTCCTCTAACCAATGTCTTTGGTCCCATGTCATTTTGATTTACCAATCTCAAGTTATGGCCTTTGACTTAAAGTCTATTTTTGTTGACTTTTGAAAATGACCTATAATGTTGAAATTGATAACTTTTTGTTAGAGCATTTCTTGGACTTGAAGTATGAAGAGTAGTTGTAGGAAATGTCTTTCTCTTCAAAATGAGCTTTGGATGGAATTTTTCTGATAATCCATGTGAAAGTTATGCCCTAGTCAATTTACAGTTGACTTTTTCAGCTGTCCAAATATGGAAACTTTTGTATCTTGATGATTTTTGAGCCAAGCTTTGAGAATCATGATCAAGAATTGATCAAATTATGTTTGTGGCTTCAAAATGAGATGTTGCCCAAAAATTTGAACTTTTGACTGTCAAATGACCATTTTGCCCCTACAGTTGACTGTAGTGCAATTAGGGTTTTGACTGTGCAATTTTGTGCTGAAAGTCTTGAAACTTGGTATGAGGATTCTTGACCATATTTGTAGGCATGTGGGACTTGATTGGACCCTTGGAAACTTCATTTTCTTGATCAGAACCAAAACCCTAATTTTGACTGTTTAGGAGGCTCTTACACTGCAACCCTTGGGGAATTTTGAAGCTTTGACTTTGCAATTCTTGAAGAATATGGGAGGGAAAATTTTGGGGTACAACAGTTGCCCCTGTTCAATCTTCTTAGACCTGAGGATGCATATTGGCTGACATGCCTTTCATAATCCGAGGGTGGAAGATGATTGAACACTAGAGTGCCCAGAAATTTGCGCTCACATAGTAGCAGTGTGATGGTGGAATGGGCTTATAGATGCCATTTAGAGATTGCTGGATAGGATGATGGGCTTATAGATGCCATGCTTAAGAGATGATGGAGGGTGGATGGGCTTATAGATGCCATCTGGGTGTCAATCGTATAAGAGATTCCTTAGCGAGAACTTGCGTACCTGCATAAGAAAAATGAGTACCTGAAATGTTGCAGGAGCTGGTCTTCAGATGCTTTGTGTAGATATGTCCTGACTGGTTACAGGAGCTAAATCTGGAGCTTCAAATGGTGATGAATGAACCAGGGATGGTTACTACCTCAACAGGAACGGTGAGAGAACCTCGGACGACTTCAGCTTCAACAGCAATCGTTGAGCGAATCTTCGGATTACCACCTCCGCAGGATCGGGGAGAGAACCATAGGCGACTACAACCTCAACAGCAAACATTGAGAGAATCTTGGTGGGAATTACCATCTCTGCAGTATCAGGGAGAGAACCATAGGCGATTACAACCTCAATAGCAATCATTGAGAAAACCTGGGATGGAATTATCAGCTCCGCAGTATCGGGGAGAGAACCATAGGTGACTAAAATCTCAATAGCAATTATTGAGAAAACCTTGGATGGAATTATCATCTCCGCAGTATCGGGGAGAGAACCATAGGCGATTACAACCTCAATAGCAATCATTGAGAAAACCTGGGATGGAATTATCATCTCCGCAGTATCGGGGAGAGAACCATAGGTGATTACAATCTCAATAGCAATTATTGAGAAAACCTTGGATGGAATTATCATCTCCGCAGTATCGGGGAGAGAACCATAGGTGATTAAAACTCAATAGCAATCATTGAGAAAACCTTGGATGGAATTATCATCTCCGCAGTATCAGGGAGAGAACCATAGGCAATTACAATCTCAATAGCAATTATTGGGAAAACCTTGGATAATTTCTACTGAGTCTTCATCAGAAAAATCTGTTTGGGGTCGATTTAGCTGGACTAGAGAAGGCCTTGGACTGGATAAGAAATCTTTGGAGTCGATTACCTGAACCGGTCTAGGTCTTGGAATGTCTTCAACTGGGTCTTTATCAGAAAAATCTGTTTGGGGTCGATTTAACTGGACCAGAGAAGGCCTTGGACTGGATAAGAAATCTTTGGAGTCGATTAACGGAACCGGTCTAGGTCTTGAATGTCTTCAACTGGATAAGAAACAGGGAGATCTTTGGAGTCGATCTGACCGAACCAGAGAAGGCCTTTGACTGGATAATAACCAGAAAAATCTTTGGAGTCGATTTAACTGAACCAGATAAGGTCTTAGAGTCTTGAAATATGATTGAGAATTTAACTGAATCTTTCCTGAAAGGTAAAGGTCAGTCATATGCAATGCATGATATGGACCAAGCAATGATGTTCTCAACATAAATGAGATTTGTATGATGCGTCTATGCATGCTATAATGATGTATGCGATGTTTACGAATGTATGTTTTTCGTATAGGAAAGTAAATCCTTGACGGGTGCCGGGAAGTCACTCCTGGGCTGATGTTGGAGAATAGATTTTTTGCCTCCGCTGGGGATGATAGTTGCAAGAACCGGTAGGAGAAGATAACTCCGTTGGGGGATAAACTTGGAGAATGGATAACTCTGCGGGGAGAAAAGTACTCTAACAATCTTGCTGGGAAGCAATATTCTGTGGGGAGAGAGATACTTTGCTGGAATTTTGATAATAACTTGTTGGGGATACCCTTGTTGTGTTGGAAGTGTTGATAGACTTCGCTGGGGATAAGAAGACTTCGTCGAGGACGCTCTTTCTGTGGCTTATGGCTGAGGATAACCCAGTTATACCCTGGTAGGGGAATAACTCTTTGAATAAAGCCGGGAGAATCGTTCGTGCTTTGCGAGGATAAGCTTCCAGAATCTACTGGGGATAAGCTTACTGCTTGGGGAGATAAATTCCAACTTTCCTGGGGAACTGGATTGGACTCTCCTGGGGAAGTTATGAACTGTATCGGGGAAGATGACTCCACTGAATGCTGGTATACCGCCGGGGAACAATCTTTAGACCAAGGCTGCCGAGGATGCTTGTTAAGAATATATATGCTGCTGGGGAATGTTGATATCTGCTGGAGGATACCCAACTTCCTTAAGATTTGATAACTTTGCTTGAGGAAGAGTGCACTGACTACTGACTTATTCTCTGGGGAATTAAGGTGTCTGGTTATGTTCTTTGGCTGAACCTACCTTGGTACCTTGGAGGATGGAACAATTAGATTGCTTAGACAACTCCTTATGTTGCCCCTGTTTCTAATGTTACCTGTAATTAATCCTTTGTTTCGTATGCAAATATTCATGAGTTAGCAAATTATTGTCAATGCATATATCACAAATTGAACCTTGGACGTTCTTCACAAAACAAAACAGAAAAGGAAAAACAATTGGCAATTTTAACTGAAAAGTGTATTTGTATTGATTTTTGAATGGCCTGAAAATAGGCGTTTTATGTACAAGAGGCTGACGTCCTAGCAAGAGAACGCCGCCGAGCAAAAGAGTTTATACAAATTTTGCATAAAAGAAAATAAAACAGCTGTGCGAAATGAACGGTCCCACTGGGTTTCAATTATGCTATTGCCTTTATAACTCCGAGCGTCTCATCACTTGATGACCTTGGTTGAAGGTGAAGCTGACTGATCGATGCCGTCTGAACTTGATGTAGATACCGGACTCTGGATGCAAGGTGATCCAATGAGACATAGTATTACGCTTTATCCCTAACTTTTGCCTGGACTGCACTTTCGGGTTTTCAGTCCACCGGGATACCCATTTTTGCCCAAGCCGCCTTTTCAGGTTTTCGACTTGCCGGGTGTACAGATTTTTTTCATTTCATCCCTTCATTTTGCCCGAACCCTTTTGGTTCGCCGGGAAGCCCTAATTTTTGCCTAGGCATGTCAGCCTAGCGGGTCTTTTTTCATGCGTAGTATCTTTTTACTATGTCTGCATTGGCGGGGTGAGGAAGGTCGTCACCATCCATATTGGTTAGAATCATGGCTCCTCCTGAGAACACATGCTTAACCACAAATGGCCCTTCGTACGTAGGGGTCCATTTTCCCCTTGGATCACTCTGAGGAAGGATGATTCGCTTGATTACCAGATCCCCAACTTGATATTCCTGTGGTCTGACCTTTTTGTTAAATGCCCTGATCATCCGTTTCTGATACGTCTGACCATGACAGATAGCAGCAAGTCTCTTTTCATCAATAAGGTTTAACTGATCAAGTCGTGTCTTGATCCAATCATCTTCGTTCAGATTTGCATCCTTCATTATCCGGAGAGAGGGTATTTGCACTTCGATCGGTAAGACTGCCTCCATACCATAAACCAAGGAGAAAGGAGTTGCCCCGGTTGACGTCCTAGCTGAGGTACGGTACCCATGTAGAGCGAACGGTAACATCTCGTGCCAATCCTTATAAGTCACTGTCATCTTCTGCACGATTTTCTTGATGTTCTTATTTACTGCTTCTACATCCCCATTCATCTTCGATCTATAAGGAGAAGAATTGTGGTGCTGTATTTTGAACTGCTCGCAGAGCTCAGTGATCATCTTGTTATTCAGATTGGTACCGTTGTCTGTAATGACCCTCTCTGGGACGCCGTACCGACAGATCAGATTATGCCGAATGAACCGTGCCACAACAGTCTTGGTTACCGTGGCATAGGAAGCTGCTTCGACCCACTTTGTAAAATAATCAATCGCCACCAGGATGAAGTGATGCCCATTAGATGCCGTAGGTTTAATCTCATCGATCATGTCTATGCCCCACATTGCGAACGGCCAAGGCGCAGTCAGAACATTCAAGGGAACTGGAGGAACATGCACCTTATCTGCGTAAATCTGGCACTTATGGCATGTCCTGGAATGTTGGTAGCAGTCAGCTTCCATTGTGGACCAGTAATACCATGCCCGAAGGATCTTCTTTGCCATTGTATGTCCACTGGAATGTGTACCAAAGGTCCCTTCATGTAGCTCTTCCATGATCCTTTCTGCTTCAGTCTTATCCACACAACGCAGTAAGGTTGAATCATGGTTTCGCTTGTACAAGATGCCGTTGCTAAGGAAGAACTTCGCTGCGAACCTCCTCAAGAACTTCTTATCATTGACAGAGGCACCTTCAGGGTATTCCTGAGCTTCCAGATATCTCTTCACCTCGTGGTACCAAGGCTTCTCAGTCACCAACTCAGTCTCGAGATCACAACAGTATGCCGGTTCGTCCAGTTTCCAGATGATGATCCAGGGAGCCTCATTATCCCATTTAACTTTGAACATAGAAGACATTGTAGCTAACGCGTCCGCCAACTGATTCTCTTCCCTTGGAAAGTGTTCAAAGGTTATCTTCGTGAAGTGGGGGATCAACGTCAACACACATTCTCTGTAAGGAATAAGGTTCGGATGTTTCGTATCCCACTCTCCTTTGATCTGATTGATCACAAGAGCGGAATCTCCGAAGACACTCAGAAACTTGATCCTTAGATCGATCGCAGCTTGAAGACCCATGATGCACGCCTCATACTCTGCCATGTTATTGGTACAGTTGAAACATAGCCGGGCAGTGAGTGGAGTATGAGTGCCTTGAGGAGATATGATTATAGCGCCGATACCGTTTCCCAAAGCGTTGGAGGCTCTGTCAAAGTGCATAGACCATCGGGATCCTTCCTCAGGTCCTTCATCCGGTCCAGGTACTTCACAATCAGTCACAATCATGATACTTTCATCCGGAAACTCGAAGTTCATTGACTGATAGTCATCTACGGCCTGATGTGCCAAGTGGTCTGCCAATACACTTCCCTTGATGGCTTTCTGGGTCGTGTACTGAATGTCGTATTCTGTCAAGATCATTTTCCATCTTGCAATTCTCCCAGACAGAGCAGGCTTTTCGAATATGTACTTTATAGGATCCATCTTTGAGATCAACAAGGTGGTATGAGTCAGCATATACTGTCTCAGCCGGCGAGCAGCCCATACCAAA
The DNA here is from genome assembly GCA_948472305.1 of Vicia faba. Lineage (NCBI taxonomy): Eukaryota > Viridiplantae > Streptophyta > Magnoliopsida > Fabales > Fabaceae > Vicia > Vicia faba. The sequence continues at coordinate 1,359,009,448 of OX451737.1, forward strand.
GCGCAGCAAATTTTCTCAAGCACTGAGTATCGGGTCTCTCAATCGGTAAACTTTTTGCTAAGGTAATAAATGGCATGCTCTTTTCGGCCAGACTCGTCATGCTGCCCCAGCACACACCCCATTGAGTTGTCAAGCACTGTCAGGTATAATATTAGAGGTCTCCCTTCAACCGGTGGCATGAGGATGGGTGGTTCTTGGAGATACTCTTTGATTCTGTCAAAAGCAGCCTGACATTCATCATTCCAACGTACTACCTGATCTTTCTTCAGCAGCTTAAAGATTGGCTCACAGGTAGCAGTCAGGTGTGAGATGAAGCGAGCAATGTAATTCAGGCGTCCTAGAAAACCTCTGACCTCTTTCTCTGTCCTAGGAACTGGCATCTCTTGAATAGCTTTGACCTTAGCAGGGTCCACTTGAATGCCCTTGTCACTTACAACGAAGCCTAGCAACTTCCCAGATCTTACCCCAAAGGTGCACTTGTTCGGGTTCAACCTCAGTTTGTACAATTTCAACCGGTCAAACAACTTCTGCAGATGATCTAGGTGCTCTTCCTCAGTCTGGGACCTTGCGATCATGTCGTCGACATACACTTCTATCTCATGATGGATCATGTCATGAAATAAAGCGACCATGGCACGTTGGTAGGTTGCCCCAGCGTTCTTTAGTCCAAAAGGCATGACCTTGTAGCAGAAAGTTCCCCACTGAGTAACAAAGGTAGTCTTTTCCATGTCTTCAGGTGCCATCTTGATCTGATTATAACCTGAAAAACCATCCATGAAAGAAAACACCTTATGCTGAGCTGTATTATCAACAAGGACATCAATGTGAGGTAGGGGAAGTCATCCTTGGGGCTGGCCCTGTTCAGATCCCTGTAATCAATACACATTCTGACCTTACCGTCCTTCTTCGGTACCGGCACCACATTAGCAACCCACTGAGGGTAAGAAGTCACTGCAAGGAACCCACCATCAAACTGTTTCATAACCTCGGCTTTGATCTTCTCAGACAGCTCTGGACGCATACGACGGACCTTTTGCTTAACCGGAGGGCAGTCTTCCTTAGTAGGCAAGTGATGGACCACAATATCGGTATCCAACCCGGGCATGTCTTCGTAGGACCAGGCAAAGATTTCCATATAATCATGTAGCATCTGAGTCAACCGTTGCTTCACGCTGAGCTCTAGGTTGGCACCAATCTTTACCTCTTTCCTGTCTGCCTCAGTACCCAAGTTTATTGTCTCCACTGGCTCTTCGTGTGGTTGAATTGCCCTCTCTTCCTGAAGTAACAGTCTTGCAAGCTCGCCAGGCACTTCACAATCATCTTCACCTTTGTCTTCGGCTAAGTTGATCGGATTTTCGAAGTCATAATTGGCAGTAGCAGAGTCGTTACCAGTGAGATCCCGGGTGGATTGGAACCTGTATGAGTGAGTGTGTGTAAATACAGCTGTTTTGAAATATGTATAAAGGAAGAAAAGACAGAAAAGGAGCATAAGATTTGAAATGCGAGAAAACGTCCAAGATTTTTATTTATGATATATGAAATGACAATTTATATGCCCTCACAAGTGAAACCACGGTGCCTCGGGTAAGACACCGGGCCATAGAGTTTATTTATTGTTTATTACAAATAATAAAACAAAGAAATTTATTACTGCGTAATAAAAGTAACAGGAGTATGGTCTTTGACAATCCAATTGGTCAATCCGCCTTCGGTCGTCGGGTAGATCCAGCTATTGAATTCTGCTTCGTCCACTTCATTATCCTCCCCAACCACATTCACTCCTGGATTTGTAATGAGCACAGGAGGTCTTCTAGTCTTCGCCTTCCGCATAGCTTTCTGACCCTCTGCAGTAAAACCCAGTCCAAATTTGTCAGTTTTCTGTGTAAAGTCGGGAAGCCTGCCCCAGTTAGTACATTCACCTTTCTGAACCACAGCCCGGGCATGCTTTAGGGAAGCCATCTTCAAAGGAACATTCTCTTCGACCGCCGTTTCTGCTGCTGCTGAAATTGGAAGCACCTCCTCGAAATGCTGAAAGGGGGTTTCAATAAACTCCCCATCCATCTCAATGTATCTGAAAGAATTCAAGTGGCTTACCATATATTCCTCCTCTCCTTGCACAGTGACGATCTTCCCTCTGACGGGGTACTTCAGCTTCTGGTGCAAGGTAGAGGTTACTGCCCCAGCTTTATGGATCCAAGGTCGACCCAATAGACAAGAGTACGATGGACGGATATCCATCACATAAAAAGTAGAGTCAAACACCTGAGAGCCCACACGAATAGGAATGTCAACCTCTCCATGAACCATCCTTTTTGAACCGTCAAAGGCTCTGACGATGATATTGCTGGGTTTTAATTCCAGGCCTTCACAGTCCAAATGGTCTAAAGCCTTCTTTGGTAGAACATTCAAGGAAGAACCAGTATCCACCAATACATGTGCCAGGGTAGTGCCCCTGCATTCAATAGAGACATGCAGAGCATCATTGTGGTCTCTTCCTTTCGCAGTCAAGTCAGCATCTGAGAAACCCAAGCCGTTGTCCGCTGTTAGATTTGCTACGCAATCAGTGAACTGGACTGCAGATGTCTCTTGTGGCACATGGGCCGTCTTGAGGAATGAGATCAAGGCCTTAGCATGGGCCTCAGAGCATAGCAATAAGGAGAGCATGGAGATCTTGGAGGGCGTATGCCCCAACTGTTCCACAACATTGAAGTCACTCTTCTTTATAATTTTCAAGATTTCCTCCATTTCTTGTTGGGAGGCCTCAGCATTTATAGGTATCGGGGCCTCCATCCGGGCAGGCTCATCTTCAACTCCTTTGCCCCGAGCATTGGATGACTCGGCAGCAGGGGAAACAACTTGATCAGCAACAGGAACAAATACACTTGTAGGTGTTATAAAGAGGGGTCTTCGAGCAGCGGGCGGTGCAATGTCAGGCGAGAAGAGCCTGCCACTGCGGGTAACCTTGGCTGGGCCAGTGATATCACAGATACTGGCGCCAGTGTTGAATTCTTGTTTGATCCCATTCACATATACGTTTGCCCCATAGTGCCAGGGGACAGCCTTATCAGATACGTAGGGAAGAGGCCCCGGAACAGTGATAACAACAGGTGCGACGGTCATGATTTGGACAGGCTTCTTCGGGAGAGCCTTGATTAGATTATTGAAGATAGTAACCACATAAACTTCTTCTACCGGAACCAACCGAACAGCAGACTTCTTGAACAGAATCTCCTTGCTATCCATTAGGCTTTGGATACCTAACTTCAGCAAGGGACAACCAGATAGGGAAACAGCACAGAACAGGCAACCCTCACTGCAACCCGGAAATAAACCGGCCAGCAGCAGGTTCCTCTTGACAGTCTTCAGAGGGGTAGCTAGGTCATCCACAGAAACAGCGTAAGCATTTTCATCAACAACATTTACCCCATGCTGAGGCATAGGAGCAGTAACCACATTCGGCCTCTCAGGCGCTTCGAACTGTATCTCCTTCACGTCGATAAGGTCTTGCACCTTATTCCTTAATGCCCAACAGTCATCAGTGGAGTGCCCCGGGCTATCAGAATGGTACGCACAGCGGGCATTTGGATTGTATTTTGGAGAGGCAGTGTTTACACCTTTGGGGGCCTCTCTGACAGTCACTAGGTTGGTGGATAGCAACTGCGGCAAGATTTGGGATAGGGTCATGCTCAAACGGGTAAACTCTCTCCGGGGTCTTTCAGCCCTTTGAGGATTGGTTGGCCGAGGAGCGGCAGCAGGCTTAGCAATCATTACCGCACTGACAGATTGGCGGCGCTCAGATCTCTCTGGTCTCCGGGAGCCATATACAGCACTAGCCTCCTTCTTGAAGGGTTTCTTCTCAGAACTAGACGATGCACCCTTCGGAATCTTTCCAGACTTCAACCCAGCCTCAATTCTCTCTCCAGTCAGAATCAGATCAGTGAACCCTGCAGACGAATTCCCGATAAGATGGTTGAAAAATGGCCCAGATAGGGTCCCCAAGAACATGTCTACCAACTCCCGATCAGTCAACGGAGGCTGCACCCTGCTAGCCAGATCCCTCCACTTCTGAGCGTACTCTTTAAAACCTTCACTTGAACCTAACGACATACCCTGGAGTTGGGTACGTGTAGGGGCAAGGTCGGCATTATATTGATACTGCTTATAGAAAGCAGTAGCCAACTCCTCCCAGTTACGAACCTTGGTCCCATCCAGCTGATAGAACCATTCGAGATGAGTCCCTGAAAGACTCTCCTGGAAGAAGTGGATCCACAAATTCTTATCCGCTGAGTACAGTTGAATCTTCCGAACATAGGACCTGAGATGTAGCTTGGGACAAGACGCCCCGTCGTACTTAGTGAAAGATGGTGCTTTGAACTTCCGAGGAATAATCACACTAGTAGACAAACCCAAGTCTCCGAAATCCAGCCCAGGTACTTGTTGTATCTCCATAGCATTCAACCTATCTTCCAACTGTTTGTAACGGTCTTCTGCAGGAGGATATTGCTCTTCATCTAAATCAGTCTCGTTGTCGGAGACTACCGGACTAGGACCTTTTTCTGCTTGAGGAGTACCCTTGCCAATGGAAGAACCAGCCTCTTCATTTTGCAGAGTATTGCCAAACCTTCGGCCTGAGCTGAACAGAACAGTCCTTCTCTTCTTCTTCTTTTCCTTCTTCAGGAGCAGAGCCTTCAGCTCTTCTTGGCCCTGAGCCAAGCCCATGATTAGTTCCTGAAATTGCGCATTCTGCGCCTGAAGAGCCTTGATGGACATCTCAGTTGAGGACGAGTCAGGATTCATGATGCTGAAATAAACAGCGAAGAACGGTAAGCAACCTGAAAAGAGGAAAACTTGCTATGCACATGATGAATGGAATGCGTATGATTTATGTTTTCAAAGACAATCGGGAATCAACTTTGCAAACAAAAAGGAACACACTTCATTAGATTCAACTTTGAAACTGAAATTATTCAACAGGTTGCCCTTAGGCGTTACATGAAAGGAAATACTGAAAAGGGAAATAAAACTGTAAAAGAACATCCGGAGCTCCTTATTGATCCCATGGTCTCCTCTTCTCAGTACGGATGTAGGCATTCAGAGCTCTCTCATTCTCCAACTGCTTTGTCAGCTTCTGGATCTTTAATTCCTGCTCGTTGAACTTTTCCCGGTAAGAATCCCGCTCTTCTCGCAGTTGCGACCAAGATCTCTTCAATGTCTCATAATCAGTAGGTATCTGAGGAGGAAGGACAGTTGGAGGAACACCATCTTTGTCAGGACACTCAAGAATGACGGGTCTGACGGCTTCATACGGCATACCTAACTTCTGAGCACGGATGCGAACCCATTTGTAGTAGGCTTCCATAGGTAAAGAAGTCTTTGGCCCCAACTCTTGTGGGTCAGCCTTATGAACTTTGTCCCAAGCCTTGATGAACCTACGACGCAGCTCGTCACTATCCACCTGAAACTCAAAACTGATGTGAGGCACCAACATCTCATGGGGGCCTGCTCTTCTTGCTCTTCCAAACTGACGGAGCGCTAGACATGGATTGTAAGAGATCCCTCCTTGGGTACCAATCAGAGGAACATTAGGGTATTCCCCGCATCGATCAATGACAGCTATCTCATCCAAACCTCTGCAAGTCCAAATGATGTCTTTGTCGGTGAGAGACATTAACCTATGAGCCCAACCTCTTCCTTCTTGATTCTTCAGTACGAACTTGGGGAGGTGCGAAATAAACCACCTCACCAACAAAGGGATACAACACCATAGGGTTCCTCGTCTTCGGGTAGTACGAGCATGAAGTTGTTGCAAGATGTCACCCAAGAGAGTGGGCACAGGATTCTGAGACATAAAGATCCTTATGGCAGTGACATTAATGAAGTTATCAGGATTAGGAAACAAGACTAACCCATAGATTAAGAGAGCCAAGATGTCTTCATATGCCCTAAAGTCCAGGTCATTCCAGAAACTGTTAGCTTTACCGATCAGAAACTTGGCCAAGAAACCCTTAACTCCGCTTCTAGTCACCCAGTTGTCCATTACCTCTTGATGTGTCAAGGGAAGAGCTGCAGCAACATCCTCAAGCCTGAGGGTCTTTTCCCAACCAGTAAAGGGAGTCTGATCCAAGATAGGGATGCCAAGCAAATCAGAGAACTCTTCCAGGGTAGGGACCAGCTGGAAGTCTTGAAAGGTGAAGCACAGTTACAGAGGGTCATAGAACTGGGTCAGAACGCTCATCAACTGTTGATCCCGCTTTGCAGTGGCTAAACTGAGAAGAGAACCATGTCTCTGAATGAAGGAAGTGGTATTTGGAATTCTGCTAACCAACTCCTCAAGCAACTCAGGTGAATGAACAAAGTTGAACCGGATAGTATTCCTTCGCACAGGCATCATGATGTCCTACAAAACAAAGCAAAGGTGAAACCCTCTTGTCTTTGAAATGGTCAGTCCTTATGCAGGATGCATGCAATGCTCATGATGTTATGATGTTATGATAAAGCACACCACAAATAGATACAAAGGCAAACATGGTAAGGCACACAAGTCACACAAGGCAAGCCCCTAAAGTTTAGGCCAGCATGAGGTCTAGGTACTACCCTCTTTCAGTTTGTTGGTTCATACCTGTCCTATCAAAGTAATCGGGTTCTTAGAGGATCCCAATATCATTGACTACCCTCAATCGGTCATAACTCCAGCATCGCAATCTTTTCTTGCGGCCAGAACCATCACGAGAGTTTAGCCTTGTGATCGGTGGATCTGGAACTGACTGTTTAACGCTGGTTCGCGAAATGTTGCGGAAGCAAGAGTCGCCACCGTCTTTTATTTTCTCCAAATGGAAAGGACAAAAGCACAGAAAAATTCCTTAAAGAGATTGCTCTCGGTTCGGGAGGTAGGTTATAGAAAGGGAAGGTGTTAGCACCCTTTCTATCCATGGTTATCCATGGGCTCTTAGATACTTGCTCAATATGTTTTCAAAATTGTTTGTTTTCTTTTCAATGTGGGTTTAAAAAAGTTTCTTTGAAAAATTTCAGTTCGACTCGTACGTCAGAGTGTTTGAAAAATTTGCTTTGAAAGCTTTTGAAAATGTGTTGGTGTGAAAAGTCTTTTTGAGTTTGTTTTGAGATTAGAGCAAGTATCTACGAGAACCTACCTACCCTAAGGAATTCGTCTGTGTAAATGTCCTTTAAAGTAGTACCATCCCACCATTGAGAGGTAGGTAGCACCACCGTTGGAGGTGTTCGGGTCAATTCGAGTTTTAGGGACATGGTGATCACCAGAGCAATGGGAAGATACCTTAGAAGCTACCCTCGTGCCAGGTTCCCGGATCATGAGGACTTACTAAGACATCCTCTACTCGACGATCACCTTTCGAAAGGCAACAGTGAGGCGTACCCTAGGGGTAGTGTGTGCGAATTTGTGTGTTATTTTCATTTGCATTTGTCTTTTCATGTTTGTTGTGATCTACGCTTGATTTTATTATGTCCATTCATTCTTTCATGCTTATTTAACAGTTAAAATTTGCGAGGAAGATAAATCTAGACTATTACAAATGGCGCGGGTCCACATCGCCAAAATTAAACCGAACCCGATTTGACGGAAAATAAATAAAGCAAAGTAAAAGAAAAGTGCGAGAAGTTAAATTGTTACAACGCTTTGGGAGAATTACACAATTATACTAACGACATAAAATAAATGCGCAAATTAGACAATTAAAAAATATGGGCGTTGGACCCTCTTTTGCAAAATTAAATAAATAATGGAATTAAAATTAAGAATTAAATGTTTTTGGTATTTTTGTGTTTTTTAGGATTTAAGGAGAAAAAAGAATTAATTGAAATTAAAATGAAATGTTAAACCTAATTCTAATTATTTTTAAGTTTTTAAGAAAAATATTGAATTTTTAACCTAATTTAAACCTAAATTATTTATATACAATTTAATTATGAAAATAAATAAATAATAATATTATGATAAAAAAGGAAAAATAAAAAGGAATAGAAATTGTTAATTAACCCTAATTCTATATTTTTGTATTTTTGTTATTTAAAAGGATTAAAATTTGCAACCTAATTAAACTAAATAATTACATATTAATTTATTTATGAGAATAGCAAAATAAAATAATTTATTATATTTATCTTTTTCTGATTTTTCTGATGTTTTTCATATTTTGTAAAAATAATTATTAAATTAAAACAACAAAACAAGTAAAATAATAATTAAAGGAAATATAAGAAAAATAAATAAAACTAGCAAACCAGGGTGGGGGTGTAGTCCCAGATGGAGGTATAATCCAAAAGTTTGGGCCCAATAGGCAGTGGCCTGTTTGACTTTCTGAATCCTGTGTAACACGTTTGACTAAGGCGTAGTATGCTCTTTGAATCTATGCCTTTGGTGTGGTCGTTTGAGACACGTGTATGCTTGGATCAGGATGGAATATGGTAAGCTTCAAAGTTGAACCTGCATAGGAACGAGTATAGAAAAATAATAGCGAAATTATTCAGACCTGGGGTTCGAACCCAGGTCTTGGACGTTGCAAGCTCAACACCTGTGCCACTGAAGCGCTTGATTTCAATTTAATATATAATGGCTACTAAATATAATAAAAGAAAACAAAGTGTTAGTGGGCAACGCGCGCCAATTTATAAACCGGCCAATCGCTGATGGACAACACGTCATCTCCTTCGTTGTCCCTGTAAAACAAAAGCAGAGGCAACGGTTTTGGATGCGTGGCCTAAGGTTAGTTTCCAGAAAATAGCGACTAGCGCTATGATGCCCATAAATTAATCGCGACTAATGCTTCTTGTTCATTGGAGTATGCTGATTGCAATGGTCATAGTCCTGAGTCCTAATTTCACTTGGTTTGGGAAACCCCAATTTTAAAACCTGCAAACCCTAGACGGCATCAATGGCCAAATCACATATATTGCACAAAAACGAAATTAATTGGCATGGTTAGCATCAGAACAAAATAACAATCATGAATCAACAAATAAAACTTAAGAAAGATGCTTAAATCATGATGCACGACTCCAAGTTTTCATCTGTACAGTTTTGAGTCATTATACCAATTCTTTGCGTATTGAAGGATGTTTGGAGTTGGAATATGATCAGGAGTCCACAAGGGAGCTTTTGGAATGGGTATTAGGGTTTGAATCGACCTAGAATAATGAATTCAGAATTGAGTTTTTATGGAAAATTTTCAAGTTTGTAATAGCCTCTTATGCGCAGCTTTCAATCTCTTTGCCTTAGGGTTGTGATTCTGAATATGTAGCAAAGCTTTTAGGTCAACAAAATTGGATAAAATCCATGGCATTCAATGATTTTGCAAATTGATTTTCTTAAGATCTTTACATATCTTTTTCACATGGTTTTTGTGCATTTTATGATCAATTCTAACCAAATCTTTCCTAATTGGCATATGCACGAAATATTGAGCCTAGAATGTGTATAAAAAGATTCATTTGGTTCATTTAGATATTTTTCACATATTTAATTAATTTAATTGAATTAATATAAATAATAATCCAAATAAATAAATAAAAAATGAGAAAATGCTTCCCTTTGGGCCAAGTGGTCGTGCATAGGCTTGGAATGATGAATCATGGAAGAAAAATGGGCCCATTAGCAAATTTAGGTCATTTGAACCATTGTTGACTTTTCAAAATTCCCAAAAATTTCCCAACTTCCACAAGGCATAACTTGCTCAATTTTTAAGCTTTTCACATGTTCTTGGACATTTTGGAAAGGTCTTTGAGTCCTTTAACCAATGCCTTTGGTCCCATGTCATTTTGATTTACCAATCTCAAGTTATGGCCTTTGACTTAAAGTCCCTTTTTGTTGACTTTTGAAAATGACCTATAATGTTGAAATTGATAACTTTTTGTGAGAGAATTTCTTGGACTTGGAATATGAAGATGAATTGTAGGAAATGTCTTTCTCTTCAAAATGAGCTTTGGATGGAATTTTTCTGATAATCCATGTGAAAGTTATGCCCTGGTCAATTTTAGTTGACTTTTTCAGCTGTCCAAATATAGTAACTTTGCATCTTGATGATTTTCTGAGCCACATTTTGAGAATCATGATCAAACATTGATCAAATGATGTTTGTAGCTTCAAAATGATATGTTGACCAAAAATTTGAACTTTTGACTGCCAAATGACCATTTTGCCCCTACAGTTGACTGTAGTGCAATCTAGGGTTTTGACTGTGCAATTTTGAGCTGAATGCCTTGAAACTTGATATGAGGATGCTTGACCATCTTTGTAGGCATATGAGACTTGATTGGGCCTTTGAACACTCCCTTTTCTTGATCAGAACTCAAACCCTAGTTTTGACTGTATAGGAGACTGTTGAACTGCACAACCCTTGGGGGAATTTTGTGACTTGGCTTGGCAATTTCTTGAAGAATATGGGAGGGCAAATTTTGGGGTACAACAGTTGCCCCTGTTCAATCTTCTTAGACCTGAGGATGCAGATTGGCTGACGTGCCTTTCGTAATCCGAGGGTAAAAGATGATTGAACACTAAAGTGCCCAGAAATTTGCGCTCACATAGTAGCAGTGACGATGGGGGAATGGGCTTATAGATGCCATTTGGAGATTGCTGGATAGGATGATGGGCTTATAGATGCCATCTGGACGTTGATCGCATAGGAGGTTCCTTAGCTAGAACCTGCATACCTGCACAAGAAACAAATGAGTACCTGACACGTTGCAGGAGCTGGTTTTAGATGCTTGGTCTAGATATGTCCTGACTGGTTACAGGAGCTGAGTCTGGAGCTTCAAACGTTGATGAATGAACCAGGGATGGTTACAGCCTTAGCATGAATGGTAAGAGGACCTTGGGCGACTTTAGCTTCAACAACGCTCGTTGAGAAAAATCTTGGCGGGAATTACCATCTTTGCAATATCGGAACGAGAACCATAAGCAATTATAATCTGAAAGGGAATCACCTCACTCGCTGTCGGAGAGGGAATCATAGGAATTGTCACCTCACACACCGTCGGAGAGGGAAACATAGGAGACTATCACCTCACACTCATCGTCGGAGAGGGGAACATCTTGAAAAAGGAATTACCACCTCACGCACTTGCCGGAGAGGGGACCATAGGAGACTATCACCTCACACTCATCGTCGGAGAGGGAAACATCTGAAGAAGGAATTACCACCTCACGCACTTGCCGGAGAGGGGACCATAAGAGAACATCACCTCACACTCATCGTCGAAGAGGGAAACATCTGAAAAAGGACTTACCACCTCACACACCGTCGGAGAGGGGACCATAGAAGAATATCACCTCACGCTCATCGTCGGAGAGGGAAACATCTGAAAAAGGAATTACCACCTCACGCTCATCGTCGGAGAGGGGACCATAAGACTATCACCTCACACTCATCGTCGGAGAGGGAAACATCTGAAAAAGGAATTACTACCTCACGCTCATCGTCAGAGAGGGAACCATAAGACTATCACCTCACACTCATCGTCGGAGAGGGAAACATCTAAAAAAAGGACTTCTGGAAGCAGTATCAGAACGTCACCATATCTGGTTTACATCTGAAGCTATATCTAGAAGGAAATCTGGAAGCAGTATCAGAACGTCACCATCTCTGGATCATATCTGAAGCTATATCCAGAAGGAAATCTGGAAGCAGTATCAGAACGTCACCATCTCTGGATCATATCTGAAACTATATCAAGAATGAATTGCGATAGTTGATAGTAGTCTTTTTTGTATTGATCTTTTTCCTGAAAAGGTAGAACATAATTGTATGCAAAGTCATGATGCATGAACTGTATGTCTTCAAAATCAATGAGATTCGTGTAATATGATGCATATGCATGCTATAATGATGTATGTGACGTTTTATGAATGTATGTTTGTCTAAGGAAATAAATCCTTGACGGGTGCCGGGAAGTCGTATCCTGGGCTGATGTGGAAGAATAGCTTTTTCTTCCGCTGGGGTTGATAGTTGCAAGTATACCGGTAGGAGAAGATGACTCCGTTGCGGAATAAACTTGGCAAATGGAAGATTCTGCGGGGAGAAAAGATACCCTAACGACCATGCTGGGAAGCAATACTCTGTGGGGAGATGCTTTTGCCGAATTGTTGATAGTAACTTGCTGAGGATATCCTTGTTGTTGGAAGTATTGATGGACTTCGCTGGGGTAAGAAGACTGTATCGAGGACGCTCTTTCCGTGGCTTTTGGCTGAGGATAACCCAGTTATATCCTATTGAGGAAATAACTCTTTAAATAAAGCCGAGAGACGCGTTCGTGCTCCGTGAGGATAAGCTTCCCGAATCGTCTGGGGATAAGCTTACTGCTTGGGGATATGGACTCCATCTTTCCTGGGGAACCTGGTTAGACTCTCTTGGGGAAGTATTGAACTGTATTGGTTATGTTCTTCAACGGAGCCTACCCTGATACCTTGGAGGATAGAACAATTAGACTGTTCAGACAAACCTTTATTGCCCCTGTTTCTTGTGGGGTGCTGATAGTTGTTGGCGGACAAACCTTCTTCTGGTAGACAGATGGCGGGACATAGTCGTACGCTTTTAATCCATAACTTTTACCTGAACCGCCCTTTCGGGTTTTCAGTCCACCGGGATACCCATTTTTGCCCAAGCCGCCTTTTCAGGTTTTCGACTTGCCGGGTGTACATGTTTTTTCATTTCATCCCTCATTTTGCCCGAACCCTTTTGGTTCGCCGGGAAGCCCTAATTTTTGCTTAGGCATATCAGCCTAGCGGGTCTTTGATTGTGCGTAGTATTTTTCCGACTATGTCCGTTCTCAGAAAGTAGGGAGTTGCCCCTGTTTAGAAGTGTTTTGTCACCAGAAGATGTTTGATCAGGCGAGATTTGTTGTTGAAATGCCCCAAGCGACTCAGGTGGAGATTTGCCCCAGGCTGGTTGGCCTTTTGAGAGATTCTCCGAATCTTGATTGGACTGCCCCAGATGATGGACAATAGTCATGCCATGCCCCTTGATTGGAGGTACTTCTGTTCATTAGGCATTCGTCGTGTACACTTCTATACTGTTCAAACAAAAAGTCATATGCAAACAAAGTTATGTTAAAAATGCAAAGCTTATGTCTGTCTTGAAGATTTTGAAAATGCATTTTTTTCATAAAACATGTGACTGTTTGTAAAACGTGATGTCAACTCTGTATTTACCGTAGCCTTAAGGAGTCAGGATACCTTCGTAACAGTATGCTTTCGAACTAACCCATGCTTCAGCTAGGACTTTTGAGGGTTATAACGTGGCCTGGTTCACGGTTTAAGAAACAAAGGATAAAGGCTCAACTTTTATTTGTACCCACCCGCTCTTCGTGATGTTCTCCAAACCTAAACTCAGTTGATCATGCGTTAGACCTTGCTTGAGTCTTTGCTTTGATGTTCCAGTAATGGTTCAGATGTTGATAGCTTATTTTGAATAGGCAGTCCTTCTTTGTTTTTGTTGAGGGTTTGTGAGACCTCTTTTTTTTGATTTCGTTATCCCTATTTTTGCCTGAACTGTTTCCTTTTTGGAATTACAGTCAGCGGGATGCCCCAGTTTCATAAGTCTCTTTTCATAGGTTTAGACTTTTTGGGCTTTTCATTTATGAATTTTGATGATGACTGCCTGTCCTTTTGATTGTTCTGAACCATCACTATCTTTGTTCGTTTTGTAAAGATGCACTTGGATCAACTGAGAGAACTACCCTGCCCCAGGTTATGATTAAGGGTTTTGATTTTCGAAAATAAAAACTCCTACTTCTTTGGCTCTGATGGGTTGACGAGGGATTATCATCCTTATAAATCCAGTGTTTAGGGGTTGAAACAATGCCTGTACCTCATCAGCGGGGTTTGTTCAAAAGCATACTGTAATGATCGCGGTATCGTTTTCGTCATCCTCCCTCAAGAGGCTTAGAATTAACGAGAGTTGACATCAGAAAAAATATGAAACAATTTGCATATAGTAAATGCGAATATATTGATTCAAAATAGACATAAGCGATGCATTAATGGAACAACAATGTTTTAACATGAATAAATGTTTAAACGGTCAAAAGAAAAACACAACTTGAACATTCAAATGAACAAAAGTTTCCTAGTCTCGGAGCTTGTCACTTCAACTGATGAGCCTTGGAGGAACGGTAGAAAAATTCAGCCTGTCCATCTTGTGTGAACTCCAATGCCCCTCCATCGATCAGGTCCTGGATTTTGTTCCTCAGATCCCAACATTCATTGGTATCATGTCCTGGACTAGCAGAGTGGTAGGCACACCTCTTATTGGGATCATAGGCAGGAGATGCTGTGTTGGGGTTCCGGGGATGAGCCCTTAATGTGATCAGATTCAACCTCAAGAGGCGTTGCAAAGCTTGAAACAGCGACATGTTGAGCTGGGTGAATTGCCTCCTGGGCTTGTCTGGCTGAACTTGGCGAGGTTGGCGCTGAATTTGTGGCACTGGAGTCATTTGAGGAGCTTTCCCCTTATCCTCTTGTCTCGAGGATGATTGGATGATGAATGGCTTTTTACCATTAGATGTTTGCCCCAGTTGGTTACCCTGAAGCAGTTGGTTGACGAGAAACCAGAGCTCCTCTTGTCTTTGAACTAGGCCTTGAATGACATTCCTCTGTCCTAGCATCTGGGCTTTCATAGCATCCATCTCAGCCTATAGGTGTTCCAACTTTTCATCCTCAGCATTGCCCCTGACGAAGGTCTCCGTGAGAAGTATCCTTAGCTCCTCTTGCCCCTTGGATAGATTCAGGAGGATTTCCCCGAACCGAGTCTCTTGAGCAAGAAAGTCCTGGTTATCTTGTTGGGAAGCCATGGCTGAAATAAACAGCGAGAAGGGTAAGTGACCTGCAAAGAACGGGTACCTGTAATGCAATGATATGTATGATATGCATGCAATGATTTCAAGGACCTCGTGGGGTAGACAAAAAAAATTTGTTAGAATTTGAAAACCGGTAACTTGATTGAAGGTACTCCATACTTGTTGAGAGTCCTTCTTCAAGTGTCAAAGGCTCACCATATCTAGTGGGTCATAGCCCCTGACAACTTTGGCTAGAGGAAAATAAATCCTCTTTGCCCCTTGCTAGATGTTTGATTCATCATGACCTGCATCACAAGCCCTTGAGATCCTTGAAATGGGTTATGATGTATGCAGGATGCATGCAATGGTATGATGTTATGCTATGCATGGGGTAATGTGAGTAACCCTGTTATGAGTCCCAATTAAGGACTATAAACCGAAACCTGCAAGAAACTTGATAAACTGGTTATGAGTCCTGATTAAGGACTATAAACAGGACCTGCAAGTGGTTAGTACACCCTGTTATAAGTCCCAATTAAGGACTATGAACAGAACCTGCAAGAAACCTAAGTAAAACCTGTCATGAGTCCCAATTAAGGACTATAAACAGAACCTGCAAGTGGTTAGTACACCCTGTTATAAGTCCCAATTAAGGACTATGAACAAAACCTGCAAGGCATCAAGGGTCAGATAACAAGCATGCAAGTAGTCAAGTACAAAGGCACACAAGTCACACAAGAGAAACCCTTAGGGTTTAAGCCAGCATGGGGTCTGGGTAGTACCCTCTTGAAGTTGGTGGGTTCAACCTGTCCTAATCAAAGTAACCGGGTTCTAAGGTTCCCAATATCACGGGGTTGCTTTCATTGTTCATCGTTTCGATTTAGCCACTGAACTGGCGACCGAAATATTCCAGGAAAGCAACCCTCAATTGAGCGTAGTATCGAGTATCAACCAACCTCGGACTGCACCAAAGTCAGTTATCTCACTACCCTAAAGAGGCCAAGATAGTTCAATTAAGGTTCCTAAGGTCTGTTGATGCTTCACGACACCACGCGGAGGCCCCGTACTCTCCTTGACTAAACTCAAGGGTTACCGGTACACACCAAAGTGCCACATCAACGTAGCAGACTGTTTCAACCATGTCGGTATACCCCGCATAGTTCCCTCACAGCCTTGTTGCTACTTTCTAAGAAGGTATCCCCAGATCCGGGTTAGGATCTATAGAACTCCCAAGACAGTCCCACAATAATAAAGCAAGCAAAGAAAACAATTGAAAACACAGTTATGAACTAACCCTAAGGTACACCTCACTTTAAGAGTTATTTCCCCAGCAGAGTCGCCAGTTCTGTGATCGGTGGATCTGGAACTGACTATTTAACGTTGGTTCGCGAAATGTTGCGGAAGCAAGAGTCGCCACCGTCTTTTATTTTCTCCAAATGGAAAGGACAAAAGCACAGAAAAATTCCTTAAAGAGATTGCTCTCGGTTCGGGAGGTAGGTTATAGAAAGGGAAGGTGTTAGCACCCTTTCTATCCATGGTTATCCATGGGCTCTTAGATACTTGCTCAATATGTTTTCAAAATTGTTTGTTTGCTTTTCAATGTGGGTTTAAAAAAGTTTCTTTGAAAAATTTCAGTTTGACTCGTACGTCAGAGTGTTTGAAAAATTTGCTTTGAAAGCTTTTGAAAATGTGTTGGTGTGAAAAGTCTTTTTGAGTTTGTTTTGAGATTAGAGCAAGTATCTACGAGAACCTACCTACCCTAAGGAATTCGTCTGTGTAAATGTCCTTTAAAGTAGTACCATCCCACCATTGAGAGGTAGGTAGCACCACCGTTGGAGGTGTTCGGGTCAATTCGAGTTTTAGGGACATGGTGATCACCAGAGCAATGGGAAGATACCTTAGAAGCTACCCTCATGCCAGGTTCCCGGATCATGAGGACTTACTAAGACATCCTCTACTCGACGATCACCTTTCGAAAGGCAACAGTGAGGCGTACCCTAGGGGTGGTGTGTGCGAATTTGTGTGTTATTTTCATTTGCATTTGTCTTTTCATGTTTGTTGTGATCTACGCTTGATTTTATTATGTCCATTCATTCTTTCATGCTTATTTAACAGTTAAAATTTGCGAGGAAGATAAATCTAGACTATTACAAATGGCGCGGGTCCACATCGCCAAAATTAAACCGAACCCGATTTGACGGAAAATAAATAAAGCAAAGTAAAAGAAAAGTGCGAGAAGTTAAATTGTTACAACGCTTTGGGAGAATTACACAATTATACTAACGACATAAAATAAATGCGCAAATTAGACAATTAAAAAATATGGGCGTTGGACCCTCTTTTGCAAAATTAAATAAATAATGGAATTAAAATTAAGAATTAAATGTTTTTGGTATTTTTGTGTTTTTTAGGATTTAAGGAGAAAAAAGAATTAATTGAAATTAAAATGAAATGTTAAACCTAATTCTAATTATTTTTAAGTTTTTAAGAAAAATATTGAATTTTTAACCTAATTTAAACCTAAATTATTTATATACAATTTAATTATGAAAATAAATAAATAATAATATTATGATAAAAAGGAAAAATAAAAAGGAATAGAAATTGTTAATTAACCCTAATTCTATATTTTTGTATTTTTGTTATTTAAAAGGATTAAAATTTGCAACCTAATTAAACTAAATAATTACATATTAATTTATTTATGAGAATAGCAAAATAAAATAATTTATTATATTTATCTTTTTCTGATTTTTCTGATGTTTTTCATATTTTGTAAAAATAATTATTAAATTAAAACAACAAAACAAGTAAAATAATAATTAAAGGAAATATAAGAAAAATAAATAAAACTAGCAAACCAGGGTGGGGGTGTAGTCCCAGATGGAGGTATAATCCAAAAGTTTGGGCCCAATAGGCAGTGGCCTGTTTGACTTTCTGAATCCTGTGTAACACGTTTGACTAAGGCGTAGTATGCTCTTTGAATCTATGCCTTTGGTGTGGTCGTTTGAGACACGTGTATGCTTGGATCAGGATGGAATATGGTAAGCTTCAAAGTTGAACCTGCATAGGAACGAGTATAGAAAAATAATAGCGAAATTATTCAGACCTGGGGTTCGAACCCAGGTCTTGGACGTTGCAAGCTCAACACCTGTGCCACTGAAGCGCTTGATTTCAATTTAATATATAATGGCTACTAAATATAATAAAAGAAAACAAAGTGTTAGTGGGCAACGCGCGCCAATTTTTAAACCGGCCAATCGCTGATGGACAACACGTCATCTCCTTCGTTGTCCCTGTAAAACAAAAGCAGAGGCAACGGTTTTGGATGCGTGGCCTAAGGTTAGTTTCCAGAAAATAGCGACTAGCGCTATGATGCCCATAAATTAATCGCGACTAATGCTTCTTGTTCATTGGAGTATGCTGATTGCAATGGTCATAGTCCTGAGTCCTAATTTCACTTGGTTTGGGAAACCCCAATTTTAAAACCTGCAAACCCTAGACGGCATCAATGGCCAAATCACATATATTGCACAAAAACGAAATTAATTGGCATGGTTAGCATCAGAACAAAATAACAATCATGAATCAACAAATAAAACTTAAGAAAGATGCTTAAATCATGATGCACGACTCCAAGTTTTCATCTGTACAGTTTTGAGTCATTATACCAATTCTTTGCGTATTGAAGGATGTTTGGAGTTGGAATATGATCAGGAGTCCACAAGGGAGCTTTTGGAATGGGTATTAGGGTTTGAATCGACCTAGAATAATGAATTCAGAATTGAGTTTTTATGGAAAATTTTCAAGTTTGTAATAGCCTCTTATGCACAGCTTTCAATCTCTTTGCCTTAGGGTTGTGATTCTGAATATGTAGCAAAGCTTTTAGGTCAACAAAATTGGATAAAATCCATGGCATTCAATGATTTTGCAAATTGATTTTCTTAAGATCTTTACATATCTTTTTCACATGGTTTTTGTGCATTTTATGATCAATTCTAACCAAATCTTTCCTAATTGGCATATGCACGAAATATTGAGCCTAGAATGTGTATAAAAAGATTCATTTGGTTCATTTAGATATTTTTCACATATTTAATTAATTTAATTGAATTAATATAAATAATAATCCAAATAAATAAATAAAAAATGAGAAAATGCTTCCCTTTGGGCCAAGTGGTCGTGCATAGGCTTGGAATGATGAATCATGGAAGAAAAATGGGCCCATTAGCAAATTTAGGTCATTTGAACCATTGTTGACTTTTCAAAATTCCCAAAAATTTCCCAACTTCCACAAGGCATAACTTGCTCAATTTTTAAGCTTTTCACATGTTCTTGGACATTTTGGAAACGTCTTTGAGTCCTTTAACCAATGCCTTTGGTCCCATGTCATTTTGATTTACCAATCTCAAGTTATGGCCTTTGACTTAAAGTCCCTTTTTGTTGACTTTTGAAAATGACCTATAATGTTGAAATTGATAACTTTTTGTGAGAGAATTTCTTGGACTTGGAATATGAAGATGAATTGTAGGAAATGTCTTTCTCTTCAAAATGAGCTTTGGATGGAATTTTTCTGATAATCCATGTGAAAGTTATGCCCTGGTCAATTTCAGTTGACTTTTTCAGCTGTCCAAATATAGTAACTTTGCATCTTGATGATTTTCTGAGCCACATTTTGAGAATCATGATCAAACATTGATCAAATGATGTTTGTAGCTTCAAAATGATATGTTGACCAAAAATTTGAACTTTTGACTGCCAAATGACCATTTTGCCCCTACAGTTGACTGTAGTGCAATCTAGGGTTTTGACTGTGCAATTTTGAGCTGAATGCCTTGAAACTTGATATGAGGATGCTTGACCATCTTTGTAGGCATATGAGACTTGATTGGGCCTTTGAACACTCCCTTTTCTTGATCAGAACTCAAACCCTAGTTTTGACTGTATAGGAGACTGTTGAACTGCACAACCCTTGGGGGAATTTTGTGACTTGGCTTGGCAATTTCTTGAAGAATATGGGAGGGCAAATTTTGGGGTACAACAAGCCTCAATGGGCGTAGCATACTGCTACTGTTCTAATGGCCAAGTTGTGTCATTTAAGGTTCTAAGGTTGTTGGTGCTTAATGACTCCTTAGAAGACCCATATTCTCCTCGTTGCGACACAAGGGATATCGGTACAGACCAAGGTGCCACACCAACGTAGCCACTGTTTCACCCGTGTTGGTCTACGCCGGACAAGTCCCTCACAGCTTATGCTACCTAAACAGGGTATCCCCAGATCCGGGTTAGGATCTATGTAACTCCCATGCAACCCACAAAGTTAAAGCAAACAAGTCAATACAATTGAAAACACCGTTATGAAGTAACCCTAAGGTACACCTCACTTTAAGTTTAAGTCCCCAGCAGAGTCGCCAGTTCTGTGATCGGTGGATCTGGAACTGACTGTTTAACGCTGGTTCGTGAAATGTCACGGAAGCAAGAGTCGCCACCGTCTTTTATTTTCTCCAAATGGAAAGGACAAAAGCACAGAAAAATTCCTTATAGAGATTGCTCTCGGTTCGGGAGGTAGGTTATAGAAAGGGAAGGTGTTAGCACCCTTTCTATCCATGGTTATCCATGGGCTCTTAGATACTTGCTCATTTGTGTTTTCAAAAATGTTTGTTTGCTTTTCAACTGTGGGTTTAAAAAGTTTCTTTGAAAATTTCAGTTCGACTCTTGTATCGGTCCTCAAGAGTGTTTGAAAAATTGCTTTCGAAAGCTTTTTTGAAAAGGTGTCGGTGTGAAAAGTATTTTTTGATCTATTTTTGAAATTAGAGCAAGTATCTAGAGTCGTCTACCTACTCTAAGGAATTCGTCTGTGTAAATGTCCTTGAAGTAGTGCCATCCCACCATTGAGAGGTAGGTAGCATCACCGTTGGAGGTGTTCGGGTCAATTCGAGTTTTAGGACAGTGTGGCCACCAAGCAAAGGTAAGATACCTTAGGAGCTACCCTTATGCCATTGATCTTTTATTCCGAGGTAACTATTCCGAGGCAACTTGTTACGAGGCAACCGTTTTGAGGCAACTAGATCAATGGAACATAAGGACTCACTAAGACGTCCTATAGTCGACGGCCACGTTTCGAGGGACAAGGCAACAGTGTGATCACTGGAGTAATGGGAAGATACCTTAGAAGCTACCCTCATGCCAGGTTCCCGGATCATGAGGACTTACTAAGACATCCTCTACTCGACGATCACCTTTCGAGGCAAGGCAACAGTGAGGCGTACCCTAGGGGTGGTGTGTGATTTGTGTGTCATGTTCATTTGCATTTATCTTGTTCATGTCAAAGTGATCTATGCGTTTGTTTTTATTTGTCATTCATTCTTGCATGCATTTGTTTAACAGTTAAAGAGGTGCGAGAAAGGTAAAGTTCTAAGCTATTACAAAGGCGCGGGTCCACATCGCCAAAATTTCCAGGACCCGATTTGACAGAAAAATAAAGAATTAAAGTAAAGTAAAGTGCGAGAAATTAGTTACACGGCTTTGGGAGAGGTACATCAATATTAAAAGAAAAAGAAATAAATATGCGAATTGAAATTTAAATTAGAAACGAGGGCGTTGGACCCTTTTAACGAAATTAAATTAAACGATTATTAAATTAACATTAAAAAGAAAAGAAATTGTTTTTTTGGTATTTTTATATTTTTATGAGTTTTAATAAATAAAAAATAAATGAAATTAAAACTAAATTAACCCTAATTCTATAGCTTTTATTTTATTAAGAAAGTATTAAACTTTAACCTAAAATTAAACCTAATTATTTTACATGCAAATTACAAAAATAAATAATAGGAAATATTTAATTATTATGAAAGAAAAGAAAAAAGGGATAAAAATGATTATAAACCCTAATTCTACCAATTTTAGATTTTTATTAAGGAAAATATTACAATTAAACCTAATTTAATAACTAAAGTTAATTAATGCAATTTATTTACAAAAAAAAATATTAATTAAATAAATATATTTAATTTTTGTCCTTTTTCTGATTTTTTGTGTTTGTTTTTATATTATTTGTGAAAATATTAAATTAAAAAAAACAATAATTGAAAGAAAGTAAAAATAATGAAAAAAACAAAGAATGTAAAAAAGGTTTGCAAACCTAGGGGGTTCTGTCCCCAAAGTGGAGGGTTTATTAGCATTTCTGGCCCATTTGAATTCATGGCCTGATTGACTTTCGTGGCTAGCATGTAGCTCCGTTGACTAGTGCCTATGGTGTCCATCAGATCTGGTCCCTTGGATTGGCATTATTGGCCAAGTGGCACGCCAGAAATTGTGGACGCATGGTGGTCCTTGAAGCTGAAATTGCATAGGAACGTTAATTGCAAAATAATATGGAAAGGGTGAGGACCTGGGGCTCGAACCCAGGTCCTAGAGATTACCAATACCTAGCCTTGCCAACTGATCCACTTGATTGCTTTGTATATTACATAACAAACAAATAACATAAGCGAATATAATAACTAATGGATTTCTGGCGCGAATTTTTGAACGAACCAATCAACGCTTGCCACTGCATCGTCTTCTTCATGGCTTGTTTATTTCCTGAAACACAAAAACATTGGCAACGGTTTTGAACCGTTCCCTCAGACACTATTATAAAAAATAGCGATTAGCTCAGGGTGGCTCATAAATTGAGCGCGACCCCATCACTGAGTTTGTGTGAAGGTCCTGATTTTGATGGTCTGGGTCTTGTGCTCCAATTTTTCCTTAAATGGAAAACCCCAATTCACAGCTTGAGAAACCCTAATATCCAACAATGGTGAAATCGCATATGGGTGATAAAAATACAATTAAATTACACAGTTAGCATCAGGAGAGTCTCATTAGTACAAATCCATGAACAAAATGCAATGAGAATGCTGGGAATTTGAAATACGATTATAGAAAAAATATGAACAAGTTTGATCTCTGTATACCGTTTCAAGGTGCTAGGGACGTGGAAATTTATTCAGGCACGTTGCTTAAGGTCTCAGGAAGGTGATGAGATGATTATCTCAGCTCGAATCGCCCTGGAAAACAGTTTTCAGTTTCAAAAATTTTGGGTAAAAATGCAAGATTTTTCTTTTGTCTATGGCGCAGCTTCTTCGTCCTCAGGCATTAGGTCTTGATCAAGCTTATGTATGGAATCAATTAGGGTTAAAATTTGATCCAAAAAACCTTTGCATTGATTGAATAATATTTGGTTTTCAAGGCAAAATATTTTCTAATCTTTTCATGCAAACTTAGTCCAAATCATGACCAATTATCTCCAATTCTTTCCTAATCTGACTTGCACAAAATCTTGGAGATATTATATGCACAAAAAGATTGAAAAACCTAGGTTTAACATTTTTCATGTATTTTAATTAATTTAAATGAATTATTAATAATAAAAATCCAAATAAATAAATAAAAATGAAGAAAAACTTCCCTTTGGGCCAAGTGGTCGTGCACATGCCTTGGATAATGAATTGTGGAAGAAAAAGAGGCCCATTAGCAATTTTAGGTCATTTGAATCAATGTTGACTTTTCAAAATATCCAAACATTTCCCAACTTCCACAAGGCATAACTTGCTCAATTGTTAAGCTTTGCTCATGTTCTTGGACATTTTGGAAAGGTCTTTGAGTCCTCTAACCAATGTCTTTGGTCCCATGTCATTTTGATTTACCAATCTCAAGTTATGGCCTTTGACTTAAAGTCCCTTTTTGTTGACTTTTGAAAATGACCTATAATGTTGAAATTGATAACTTTTTGTGAGAGCATTTCTTGGACTTGAAGTATGAAGAGGAGTTGTAGGAAATGTATTTCTCTTCAAAATGAGCTTTGGATGGAATTTTTCTGATAATCCATGTGAAAGTTATGCCCTGGTCAATTTACAGTTGACTTTTTCAGCTGTCCAAATATGGAAACTTTTGCATCTTGATGATTTTTGAGCCAAGCTTTGAGAATCATGATCAAGCATTGATCAAATGATGTTTGTGGCTTCAAAATGAGATGTTTCCCAAAAATTTGAACTTTTGACTGTCAAATGACCATTTTGCCCCTACAGTTGACTGTAGTGCAATTAGGGTTTTGACTGTGCAATTTTGTGCTGAAAGTCTTGAAACTTGGTATGAGGATGCTTGACCATATTTGTAGACATGTGGGACTTGATTGGACCCTTGGAAACTTCATTTTCTTGATCAGAACCAAAACCCTAATTTTGACTGTTTAGGAGGCTCTTACACTGTGCAACCCTTGGGGAATTTTGAAGCTTTGACTTTGCAATTCTTGAAGAATATGGGAGGGCAAATTTTGGGGTACAACAACGACCAATGCTTTATTGATGATATATGGAAATGACACACAATAATCCCTCACAAACAAATCCACGGTGTCTCGGGCAAGGCACCGGGCCGCAAAGTTTTAAATTGTCTATCACAAATCTCAAAAACAAAAGTCTATTACTGTGTAATAAAAGAAACGGGCACGAAGTCCTTCGCCGTCCAATTGTTCAATCCACCGTCGGTAGTCGGGTAAATCCAACTATCGAACTCTGATTCTTCTTCACCATCCTCAATTGCATTCACTCCCTGATCATGCTTGGGCATAGGAGCGGTTATGACGTTGGGCTTCTCCGGAGCGTCAAACTCGAGTTCTTTAGCTTCAATCAAATCTTGCACTTTATTCCTCAAGGCCCAGCAGTTGTTTGTATCATGCCCTGGTCTATCAGAGTGATAGACACAGCGAGCGTTCGGATTATACAACGGTGATGTAGTACTGGGATTCTTCGGGGCTTCCCTCAGAGTTATCAGGTTGGTCTTCAATAACTGCGGTAAAATTTGAGACAGAGTCATACTGAGCCGAGTATACTGTCTTTGCGGTCTCTCTACTCTTTGTTGATTGTTGCATTGTGGGGCAACAATGGGTCTTGATATTACTACCGCATTAATTGCTTAGCAGCGTTCAGGTCGGTTTTGGCTCCTCGAGCTGTAAACTGCACTAGCTTCTTTTCTGAAAGGCTTCTTTTCTGTACTTGATGAAGCACCTTTCTGTATCTTGCCATTTTTTATACCAGCTTCTACTCTCTCCCTGGTCAAAATCAATTCAGTAAACCCGGATGATGAACTACCGATCAAATGGTTGAAAAATAGACCAGATAAAGTCCTAAGAAACATATCCACCAACTCC
The DNA here is from genome assembly GCA_948472305.1 of Vicia faba. Taxonomy (NCBI): domain Eukaryota; kingdom Viridiplantae; phylum Streptophyta; class Magnoliopsida; order Fabales; family Fabaceae; genus Vicia; species Vicia faba. The sequence goes on from OX451737.1 coordinate 1,359,034,445, forward strand.
CTATCAGAAAGAAGGGGTTGGACTCTTCCAGCCAGATCTCTCCATTTCTGAGCATAGTCCTTAAAGCCTTCGCCTGTACCCATAAACATACCCTGAAGCCGAGTATGCGTGGGAGCAAGGTCGGCGTTATACTGGTATTGCTTGTAAAAAGCAGCAGCAAGGTCCTCCCAGTTGAGGACATTAGCTCCTTCCAATTGATATAACCATTCAAGTTGAGTCCCTGACAGACTATCTTGAAAGAAATGAACCTATAGGTTTTTATCAGCAGTATAGGGTTGGATCTTTCTGACGTATGAGCGGAGATGAAGCTTTGGACAAGATACTCCATCGTACTTAGCAAAGACAGGAGCTTTAAACTTGTGAGGGATCACCACCCCAGATGCTAATCCTAGATCTCCAAAGTCCAAACCAAGTATCTTCTGGATCTCCATTGCACTCAGCCGGTCTTTAAGTTGCTTATACCTATCCTCAGCAGGAGGATACTGTTCTTCATCAAAATCAGTGTCATTATCAGAAACCACAGGACTAGGACCTTTTCTTTCCTCTTGATTATCTCCTCCTCCAGATGAATGAGACAAATCAGCTTCTTGTCGCAACCTATTCCCAAATCTGTGACCCATATTCAGGAGGACCACCTTCTTCTTCTTCTTCTTCTTCTTCTTCTTCTCTTTCAGGATGAGAGTCTTCAAATCTTGTTGTCCCTTAGCCAAGTTTAGGAACATCTCTTGGAACTGAGCAGATATTTTGTGTTGAAATAAACAGCGAAGAAGATAAGAAACTTGTAATGGTACCTGTGATGAGGTGTATGATAATGGAATGCGTATGAAATGATTTCAAAGACTTTGGGAGATTCAAATTTGTAAACCAAGAAATAAACCAAACTTTATTGGATTCAAACTTGTAAAATGTTTAACAATGTTGTTAACGCGTTACAAAAGAAATAAACTAAAAACAAATCTAAACTAGAAACAAGCAGAAATCAGAAATCCCATGGTCGCTTTCCATTCGTGCTGACGTAGTCGTTGATCGTCCTTTCATTCTTAAGCTACCTTGTAAGCTTCAGGATCTTCCTCTCTTGTTCATGATACTTCTCCCTGTAGGTATCCCTTTCTTCCTTCAACTGAATCCAAGATCTCTTTAATGCCCCAAGATCAGTAGGCATATAGGGATGGAGGACCGTATAAGGAACACCTTCTTCATTAGTATGCTCTACAATCACCGGCAATACAGCTTCATAAGGCATCCCTAGCTTTTGAGCACGGGCTCGAACCCACTGGAAATAAGGTTGCATAGGGATAGAAGTCTTTAGTCCTAGCTCTTGAGGGTCAGACCTATTCACCATGCCCTAGGCTCGTATAAATCTTCGGCGATGCTCTTTAATGTCCTCCTTATAGTCAAAGATAATGTCTGTGAGAAGTAGCTCATGAGGACCGTCTCTCCGAGCGCGACCAAGCTATCTCAAAGGCAAATAAGGATTGTAAGTTATACCCCCTCTAATTCCAAGCAACGGGACATTAGGGTACTCCCCACATCGATCAATGATAGCTACTCTTTCCATATCCTTTGAACTCTAAAGAATGTCCGTATGAGCAAGGGACATGATTCTGTAAGCCCAACCTACACCTTCCTCATTCTTCAACACAGATTTGGGGAGGTGCGAAATAAACCACCTCGCCAATAGCGGCGTGCAACACATGAGGGTTCCCCTTCTTCTCACAGTACGAGTATAGAGAGCATGTAGAATATCACCCAGAATAGTAGGCACTGGATTACGAGACAAAAAGATCTTAACTATGTTCATATCTATGAAGGAATCTGGATTCGGGAAAAGAACCAAGCCGTAGATGAGGAGAGCCAAGATATCTTCGAAATCTTGAAAATCCAAGTTATCCCAGAACTATTGAGCTTGATCGATCAGAAACTTAGCCAAGAAACCTTTAACCCTGCTCTGTGACTCCCAATTAGACACTACATCAGCCTTTTTCAAGTTTTTGTACCCCAAAATTTTCCATCCCATATTTCTCAAAACATTTCAAGAAAGATCCTCAAGTTGCTCAAGGAAGTCCAAGGGTTGACCAGACAAGCTCTCTTCTAAGGCAGTCTACCTCAAATTAGGGTTTCATGTTGCATCAAGATACTTGAGTCCAAGGGATCCCAAATGCTCACTATTTTCCTAATATGTTCTCAAGATCATCCATGTCAAGTTTCAAGCCTTGTAGAGGAAGTTTTCTCAATCAAGTGCTCAAAAGCCTGAAAATCGACTGTGCTAGGGCAAAAGTCAATTGTGGCCCACATACATTCAAAATTCAATATTTTTGGTCAACATCCTCATTTTGAAGTATAATTCATAATTTGATCAAGGTTTTATCATGATTCATCAAGGATTTCTCACAATTCATCAAGAACCAAAAGTTGCTAAATTAGGGTTTTGTAGGAAAAGTCAACTCAACTTTGACCAAGCATAACTTTCTCATACTTTATGAGAAATGACCCATCCAAAGCTTATTTTTAAGAGGATGCAATTCTCTACAATCCATCTTCATCTCCCAAGTTCAAAATATGAACTCACAAGAAGTTATGAATTTGGACATTATAGGTCATTTTGAAAAGTCAACAAAAACACCTTTTTTGTCAAAGCTTCATACATGAACATGGAATACCAAATTGTAATGAGACCAAAAGGGTTGCTTATAGGACATCTCAATATTTCTAAAAAGTCCAAGCACACCTTCAAAGAGTCAAAATTGAGGAAGTTATGCATTGGTGAAGTTGACCTTTTTTGCAAAATTGTCAAAAGTCAACTATGTCTAAAATTGCAAATTTTTCTAAATGGGCCTAACTTTTTGCACTTGTTTTGAGTTGGTAGCATGGTCCACGATCCATAGCTCTTTCCACTTGTCTTTATCTTATTTTTATTATTTATTTTGATTTTTATTTGAATTAAATCAATTTTAATCAAAACAAGATATTATGCATGTTTCAGGTCTTATATCCAATTGGCACGTGATTGGAATCGTGCAAAGCCTTGGTGTGCACAAAAAGATTGAATTTGGAATATTTTTGGAAAGATATTCAAAGGAATCAAATCAAAATCAAAAGCCATGATTGATAAAGATTGAGCACACTTTTTCAACCCTAATCCATTCCTCAATACATAAGGAACATTGGCAGACCTAAAGCAAGAGGTTAGATAGGCGTGAGAACAAGAACAAAACTTGGAAAAAACACAAAAAAGGGCTGAATCGAATTCTTAGTTCCACGCAATTACAGGACTTCCTGATCATCCCATTCGCTTTCTGGGAGTGCAAGCAAGCAGTACCAATCAAAAACTAGCGTGCTAGTGCCCAGAATTTGTCCCTGCGACTCCCACGGTTTGCCATGATTTCCAAAACTGAATCTTGTTATTCTTGCACATTCATCACATTCTAATCACATATTCTTATTCACCATCTTGTTTGCAAGCTATTTGTGTTGTTTAATTGCATTTATAACGCATGAATTTCCATATGCCATAGCTAGGGTTTACAAGCTCGTTTTGGGGTTTCTTAACCTAGGCAAAATTGGGCCATGATTAGAGTACCATGAAGTTCGTGAGACTGAGACGAATGGATTGGTACCATCACCATTGATTTATTGTGCTTGTACATGATTTTTGAGATACACAAGTTTTTAGCTACGATGGATGTCCGTTGGTAAAGGTCTGTTGTCTAAAACAACGGATCCTTGGAGAAGATGAAGGCGCGACAAGCAACCATTCGCCCGTTTAAAAATTCGCGCGTTTGGACTTAGTGTTTTGTTGCTTTTTCATATTATGATTATTGTGTATTATGTGTACAACAAAAATAGTTAGTGCAGTTGGTAGCCAGGCGTTGGAAAAGTGCTTTGGGGCCTGGGTTTGAATCCCAGGTCCCCCAATTCTTTCATATTATTTTCTTTCATGTAATCCAGCGTGCATACAAGCTAAGGGACCACCATACATCCTCATAATCCAACTAGCCAGGTGTCAGGAAGCCAGATCTGATGGCTATCAGATGAAGGAGCACCAAAGGCCATTGGTCAAAGCAAAGCATGGAATCTTGGAAGGTCAACGTTGACCTTATTTTCTTGGGCCAGATTTGCTATCCACACACCCCAAATCACTCACAACCAGGCCCAGTTTTCTTCTTTCTTTTCTTTTTTTTATATTTTATTTTATTTTATTTATTTATTTGTTTTTACTAACAACTTAATTTTTTCTTTTATCAAAAAAATCACAAAATAATATTTTTTTCATCCAATTAGATTTAGGTTTATTTTTATCAATAAATTAATTAATTTAATTAGGTTATTTAATTTCTAGGGTAACTTAAATTCTTTTTGTAAATAAATTAAAAAACAATTAGAAATTAGGGTTTTATCTAAATTTAATTCTATTTTCTTTTTCTTAAAATAACCAAAAACACAAAAATAGGCCATTTATTTAATTAGCTAATTAATTGTGTATTTAATTTTGAAACCATATTCTTTTTCTTAAAAAATAATTAAAAACAACAAAAACAATTCTTCTTTCGATTAGGTTAGAAGGGGTCAAAACCCTAATTTCTTATCGTTCTTAATTTCCTCGCATGCGCTTTATTATTTTATTTTTCCATATTAATGTAATTGCTCACAAGTTGTAATAGATTAATTAAGACCTTTTACTTTCATTTATCGTTTTTAAGGGTTTGTTTTTGGCTATGTAAATACCCAGAGCCTTGTAATAGCGTAGCTTTACTTCCCACATTTTAAATTCCACAAATATTAACTGTTAGATGTATGAATATTAGGGATGCATGACAAGAATGTATGAAAACTTTAAAATAGTTAGCTAACCCTAAATGTGCAAAGATAATAAACTTGAAATTGAATCACTCGCACATGCGCACTCCTAGGGTATACTCCCACATCGGTTGCCTTCGATAAACGGTCATTAAGTATAGGATGCTTTAGTGGTCGCTCTCTTGTCTAGACAAAGATCAAAAGTCCCGTTCAGAAAAGTTGCCTCGGAATGGTTGCCTCGGAATTGTTGGCTCGAATATTAATCTAAGACATTAGGGTTACTACTAAGACGTCCTAACATTGCTTTAGTGATTGCACGTCCCTTTCGAATTGGCCCTCAAAACTCCAACAATGGTGCTACCTACTCACTAATAGTGGGATAGCACTGTCTAAAGAAACAAGCATAGAACGATTCTCTTTTTCGAGTAGGTAGATTAGTTCTTAAGTACTTGCTCAATCCAAACAAACTTTTTCACACCTACACTCCTCTTTTAAACAAAGCTTTCAAAAACACTTTGTAACACTCTTGAAGATAGAAGCAAGAGTTAAATCAAAGTCAAAAACTTTTTTCAAATCAAACACGAACACGGAAGCAATTTTGAAAATGATGAGCAAGTACCTAAGATCCCGTAGATAACTACGGATAGAAAGGGTGCTAATACCTTCCCTTTCTATAATCTACCCCCCGTACTCAAAATCTCGAAAAAAGGAATTTTTCTGTGCTTTTTTCCTTTCCTAGTTGGATAAAATAAAAGTCGGGGCGATTTTGCTTACCGTGACATTTTGCAAACACAAATGCAAAGCGCAAACCAGCATTTTCCTAAAACAGTCCGGTTTTGGCCACTGTATCATAGAAACCATAACTACTCAACCAGAACATCCAAACCCACAAACATTTGAAGACTTTGACATAGGGTTTGATCCATCAGAAACTCTAGGTCTGAATGAAACTCACTCCCTTTCTCATAATCCAAATCTTGAACAAACCCAACCAGAACTTGCCAATGTTTTGTCTGATATTGATTCATTTGACCAAGACTTTTCAGCTCCCGTACCACAAAATCCAAACCCTCAACTCCTTGAAAATCCAAACTCTGATACCACACCAGAAATTCCGCCACCTCACTCTCCACAATCACCTCAACCTGAAATACAACAACCAGAAGCCCAACCTTCTGAGAATCAATCTTCTGATATCCATGAACTAGAACCTCACCATGGTTCAACAAACCAATCTGAAGAACCTCATTCAGATTCTGATACAATCCCAATACTTGGAATCACATAACCACTTTCCATTCGCATGCCTCTCACCATCCACGACATTCCAGAAATTCCTTCATCTCTGGAATCCACACCACCAAACTCCCCTACCAGTCCAATCATCATACCTGACTATCCCACTCCTTCACCCACTAGCAGTCCAGCTGACAACGTAAGACTTGTCATTGATCCAATTACGCTGGAAAGACTAGTTGCTATCTCTCACAAAACTGCCATTCCCAAACCTAAACCAACTGAAACCACATCAGATGTTGGTACAAGTTTGTTGATTTTTGAAACATGAATATAGGAATGGATAAATTCTTTAAAGTACGCTAGTCAAGAGATGACTAATCTTGCTGCTTCTGTCTATATATGGACAAAGTTCAGAAACTGGCTTAGTTCTGAAACACTGAAGCTGAAGAAACAGAGTTATGAACAGGTTCAGCAAAACTTTAGTGCTAGGCTAAAGGCTTTTGAAGACCAAGTTCTGAGTCATCTGCTCAAGAAAGATATCCTCTCTCTAGATAATGCGCCCTGGACAGAGCATCATCCATCAGATGAAGTTCAACTAGAATCAGAAAGTCTCTCTCTGACTGCTGCTCCAGAAGACATGATCACAACAGAAGAACTGATTCACTCTAAACAAGCTGCAGAATGCTCTAAGAAACATCCACCCTCTGAAGAAACTCCAGCACCTTCCTCAGTCATGCAAACTCTGGAAGAGTTGAAGAAAGAAAATGCTCTAATACATGCAAGGTTGGATAAGCAGGAGGACACAAACAAAGAGATTAAGAGCATTTTGGGCAAGCAAGAAGAGTCTAATTCTCAGATCAAGAGCTTGCTGGAAGCTTTGTTCACACGTCTTCCTCCTCCTTCTTAGATGTTTTGTTTTAAATCTATTCACCCGTAACGCTTATTTTTTTTCCACTTCTGTTCTGGAACTTATCATTGCTTCATGTTTTTTTTAATATAATTCAACTATTTTGGCTCTGATTATATTGCCTTTTTGATAACTGACAAAAAGGGGGAGAAAGTAAGATATTTTCAATAACGGTTTACTGAGACAGAAGTCTCAAACATTCTGAATTACTTAATCTCTATCTTCTGAAAAGTTTGAACAGGTAGAAATTCTGATGAAAGATGCAGCTAAACTCTGATGCTCAAGGAACTTAAAGGAAGTAATCAACTCAGGGGGAGTTTCTCTTAAACCTTTTATTCTTTATTTTTAATTGAAAAATCTAGTTTTTGTCATCATCAAAAAGGGGGAGATTGTTAGAACATAGTTTGATTCTACAACCCTTGGTTAGAGTTTTGATGATAACAAATACAAAGAATAAATAATAAATTCAAAGAACAAATATGCACCTTAAAAATTATGTTTTATGTATACAGAAGTTCTGACCATATCAGCATCAGAAGATAAGCCATAAGAGCTACACACTGAAGCAATCAGAACATGCGCTGAAGATTGATGACCAGAACCTGCGCTTAATCAAAGTAAACTCTGATTCTGAACAAGAACATGTTACTCCAAGTCATCAATATTCTGAAGCATCATCAGCAAGTAAGGAGATAAGATTCTGAAGCGTTACTGATCATTCAAGATAACATCAATTCCAACGGCTTCTTTCAGACAGGATCTTCTCCAAATGGAAAGTGTGTTAATGACATTAAACATGCTTTATGGTCAACGTCATTCCACTGCCTATATAAACAAAGTCAGCATTCAAAATCAATAACGATTTTTCCATATTACCACTCACGCATATTCAAAGCTGCAAGCAATATTCTTTATATTCCAAGCTATAATCCTGTGTAATTTATCACAGTTGTGATAAACAGTTTTGTTAGAAACACAATAACACATATCTTGTATAATTGTATTGAAACAGTGTTCCTTGAGATTAACCAGATTATGGTTGTACTCAAGAAGACTTTAACAGTTGTTAAAGTAGCTTTTGTAATCCTTTGAGATTAGTGGATTAAGACCTCGTTAGAGAGACGCGAAATCACCTTGACGGGTGGACTGGAGTAGTTTGAGATCAAACGAACCAGGATAAAAATACTGTATCATTGAGCTTTTAATTTCAAATTTTCAATTCAACCCCCCCCCCCCCCCCCTTCTTGTGTTTTTCACATCTTCAGTTACACCCCATGAGTACCACACAGATGGAAACACACTCTTAGTCAGCTTTAGGCGGTCTTCCACCTATTGCCTCTGTCAAAGATCCTCCTGTCCCTATCAAAAAGCCTTCTACATTCCTTAGCTTTGTAGCCAGCTCTAATGTCTTGCAGAACACCATCCATCCAACCAATAACCCCAGAAATAGGCATATCATACCCCATAGCATAGAGGAAAGATGCAGTAGAAGTTGCATTCCCTCTTTTTTGTAATTGCTTTAACTCTTAAATAGTACAAGCTCCAATCCTACTATTTTTGATAACAACAAGTTGTCTCTTGTTGTCCATAAGCTCCAGAGTGTCACCCTTTCCTCCAACAAGATTCCTGATTAGTTGTTTGCAACTTCCAAGATCCTTGTACTAGTCATGTTGAATAAGATGTCTGAAAGAATTCAGATCTTTAGTATAAAATGTCAAGATATCTCCCTTGACATCATACCTCTTCAACTCAAGTTCAGAGAAACTTCCACCTGTTCCCTCTCAAGGCAACACATCCATTTTTTTCTGATTTACTTCAGTGATGCTACCTTCACCAGGTGACTTGTAATCAATTCCATGTATTGTTTTATCTGCCCCCAGTAGACAGACATGTGCTGGATTGAGAATTCACTGGCTCAGAGTTTATGATTCACAAGTATCCTCTCCTAGTGCTTCATTAGTTTGCACATAAGATGTTCCAACATTACCTCTGACATCCTTCTTTAGGTTTCCTTCCTTTCCATAGCTCATAAGGAGTAGAGATAATAACTCCTCTCAAAGTGACCCTATTATGAATATAGAAAGTAGTATTCATAGCTTCAACCCAAAACTCGAATGGTAGTTGCTTTGCACTAAGCATCACTCTAGTTGATTTATGTATTGCTTTAGTCTTTTGCTCAACAGTTCCATCTACTTGAGTTTTCCAAAATCACAAAATTCAGATAATTTGTCATTCATAAACTCCTTGTCATTGTCTTTTCAGATTTTGACAATCACACTCATCTTCTCTTCTTGAATTCTTTGACACAAATCTTTAAAGACTTCAAAGGTATATGATTTTTATCTAAGAAAATTCATCCAAGTATATCCAGAATAATCATCTACAACTATGAAGACATACATTTCCCCCCTAGGATGTCTATCTGTAATGGTCCTATTACATCCATTTTAAGAAGTTCCAAAACTTTGGTAGTAGTCAGATGTTGCAACATTGAATGTGGCATTATGGTCTGCTTTACACCTTCACACTCATCACAGACTTTTCCTTCTTCAATCTTGAGTTCTAGTATATCTCTAATGGCTTATTAGGATATGACTTCCTTCATTCTTTTGAAATGAAGATGTCCTAGTTTTTGGTGCCATAGCTTCACTTCATCCTCCTTGGTTGTTGGCCAAGTGAAAGAGTAAGCAATTATTTGAGATTCCCATAAATAGTAGTTGTCTCTAGACCTAACCCCTTTCATTAGAACAACTTTTTTCTCATCTTTGACTAGGCCTTCTGATTTTGAGAAGTTGACTAACAAACCTTGGTCACGCAATTGACTTACTCTAATAAGATTAGCATTAAATCCTTTTACAAATAACACATCTTCCAACCTGGGACAACCATCATACACCATCTTTCCCACTCCTTTGATTTCTCCATTAAAACCATCACCAAATCTAACAGAGCCTTTAGAGTGAGGCTTAAAATCCACCAACATCTTCTGAACACCTGTCATATATCTACAGCATCCACTGTCAAAGTACTAATTTTCACTAGATGAGTTTCTCAAGGAAGTATGAGCTATAAGTTTAATGTACCTATTTTTAATACGCCTCTTCTTGCTCACTTTCTTAGCCTTGGAACAAACTGAAGATTTTTTATCTCCATATAATTTAAGGTAAAAAGGCTTTATATGACCAGATTCACCATAGTAGTGACATCTCCATGTAGATTTAGGTTGACTTGGAAATTCATTATTTCTACCAATATGTTGTAACATATGCTTGGATATGTTGATCTCTTTCTTCTTCTCAGTAGGAAAGACATTCTATTCTAACATTCTCCTTAGTTTATTATCAGATTAATAATGATCTTTGATATCTTCATTCTCTTTCACCATATTTATAACATAATTCAAGTTATCAATTTTGGAGTTTAAGAGAGTTACCTCAGTTTGAAGATGAGAGATGGTACTAAGGAGTTACTTCTTTTCATTCTTTAAATCAATGATGACTTTTCTCTACTCTTCCTCTTTCTTGAGGCTTTATTCACACCTATCATATGGATCCTTGTAGGACACATCTAGATCTTCATAAAGATCAATCTCATCACAATCTTCAACTTAATCTACCCATCTTCCAAATAGAGCCAACACAAGTTTGGAAGTCTCAAAATCATCTTCATCTTCCGACTTATCATCATCAGACCCGAATGCAGTGAATTCTTTCTTATATCTTTTGAGAAAGGTGAGACATTATGGTTTGATATGACCATAACCTTCACGCTCATAACACCAAATTCCTTTGCTTTGATTAACCTTTTTTTTCACACATAGTATTCTTCTGAGGATTTTCTATATTATCGATGTCAGATGAGATGTTCCTGACATTTGGCCTTCCTCTTCTATCCAAACTTTTTAATACCCTATTGAATTTCTTTCCAATAAGAACAATGGTATTAGATAGATCCTCATCAGTGTCTAGTTCAGCTTAACCTTTATCATCTTCAGAGTTGGATACAAAAGTTATGCTTTTGTTCTTTTTCTCAGCTTTGTCACCAATAGCCAATTCAAATGTTTGAAGTGACCCAATAAATTCATCAACTCTCATGTTGTTGATGTCCTGAGATTCTTTAATAACTGGGACCTTCATGTCCAATTTCTTAGGCAAGGACCTAAGAATCTTCCTGACCAGCTTTTCTTTTGACATCTTCTCTCCCAAGGCACTTGATGCACTAGCAATTTCAAGAATCTTCATTTGATATTCTTGAATTGTCTCATCATAATTCATCTTTAAGTTATCAAATTTGGAAGTGAGAGGCCAAAGTCTTGAGATCTTCACTTTAGAGATGCCTTCATAAGTTGTCTTGAGAATTTCACAAGCCTCATTGACCACGGTATACATATTAATCAGCCTTAAGACATTTTTGTCTACTCCATTGAATAAAGCATTTAAAGCCTTGGAATTTACAATGGCTTCTTTATCATCATCTTTACTCCACTATTCTTCAGGTTTGATTATTCCAGTTTCAACCTATATCCCATCTTTGTCAATGATTTTCATGACAAGATTCTTCCATCCTTTGAGAACAACCTTCCAAGCTTTGTTGTCTATAGCTTTCAGAAAAACTATCATACGAACTTTCCACTAGTCATAGTTAGAGTCATCCAACATGGGTGGTCTGTTGTTATAACCTCCTTCTTTCTCTATAGTGCCAGAAAATATATCCCTGAATCTCACCCAATAACCAGAATAGGGTGCCTACTCTTAATTCCAATTGAAGATTTGACACACACACAATATTAGAAGTTAAGACTAATGCCTTAACAAAACACAATGTCATAACAGATGTTATGACATATACTGATAAAACATAAAACAAAATACCTACACAGCAGAATTATAACTTGCAGAAAAAAGAAAGAACACAATGGTATGCTAACTTAGTTTGGTGCTAACTCACCTACTATGGGAGCTACCAAGCCAAGAAGGAAATCCACTATTAGTAGTATTAGTTTGAAACTAAACTAGTGTCAAGTTTATAAATTCTCACCTAATCTCTACCTAATGCAACTTCTACCTAGGTTCTCCCTAGATATGAGAAATTTCCATCCCACTTATAATCACCACATTGGTAAACATACCTACCCTAATCCTAGTGGAAGTCTCTAATCAAGTCACGGTCACAACAACCTGAAAATAAAACAAGAAGATTACACTTCCAAATTACAAATACTAGAAGTTGGTTAAAAGCTTCCTCTAAGAACAATACTCAACTCCTACTTCATAACTTCTAGGAGAGCAATAGCTTAATGAACAAGCAACAATCAGTCAACTCAAATGTATCAAAGTTATATGAGGACATACAAAAAAACACATGGAGAACCTAAGGAACTATCAAACCATAAACTCTTATTTTTCACAAGGTTTTACAATAAATACTATGCTTAAAAACTAGGTCTTGGACGACTCCTTATATAAGCTTCTACAGTTGGGCTTGGACTGGCTTGGAATCTTCAATCAACTCCAATCTTCAGCTGGAAAATCTCAGCATAATATTCTTCACAAAAATAGAAACAATCTTTATAAAAAGTTTCCTAAAAAGTCTCAATCGATGCTTTTTAGAAACCAATCAAATTTGCACCTGTTTCTAACAAAATCCTTGATTGGCCTGCTCCTATAATGAGTACAGAATATTCCAAATACTCATATCTTCAAATTAAGTCTTCAAGGATATCCAAAAGTAGAGCATGTTGCATCAGCCTAAGGATGTCACATCATCTTCTGTGACATCTGGAAGAAAAACACATAACAACAAAACTTATTATGACAGTTGAGAAAGATGTCGCACCATCTTACTCAACACCAACGTAGAACCATGCTTAGCCAAAATTTAGCCAACCATAAACCCATGGAAATAACAATATGATTGGTCAGATGAGGAAACCAAAAAGGCCTCATATGATTTAAAGGTTGGTGATATACTTATTTATGCGCTAAAGTATATTATTATATCTCACATAATAACATTGCACAATCAGTGTTGAAGGATGTTCAAGTCCTCTATGAGGTTCTAAAATTAATATGTTGATAGATGAGTATGAACTATTTCATATAGATTCCAGTGGAAACATGGAATCCATGCAGACTTGTTTTATCGATTTAATCAACAATTTATAATGTTTAGTCAAGCAACTTTCTAACAAATATTCAGTTAACAAAATTTTAAGATCTACGTGTAGGGAATGACAACCAAAGGTTACAACCATTAAATAATCAAATTATCTCAATAATTTAGATATAAAAAAATTATTTTGATAGCTAGTTGAACATGAAAATGAACTAAAAAGGCCCACTGCAAGAAAAGTAAACTCCAAAAATAATGAGAACATTAAGAATATAAGCAAGTATTTCCTTTAAAGCTTCATCATCGAAGGTAAAAAAATGTAGAGGATGATAGTGAAAGTTCTGACAGAAAATCTTCCAAACAAGGAAATCTGGAGTTATTCATCATATATTACAATTAGTATATAAATAAGCACAAACTCAAACATTCAGAAAAAATTGATCAATCTCAAGACGTCTCAGCCACATAAGATAGAAGATAAGAAAAAGGAAGAAAATGTTACATGCTACGAATGTGTAAAGTCAGGTCATTACAGGACAACATGACTCAGTCTCAATAAGTGTAATAAGAAGAAAGATAAAGACTCCTACAAGACGATGTGAAACCATGCTAAACTTTGTTAAGGATTATATCTATTAGGAAGAAGAAGTTGAGAGCTCATATTCATCTTCAAGCTCTGGCTCAAATGATGAATTTGCAAATCTATGCTGGATGGCACACAAAAATAGTAAAGACTCAAGAGATATACGATTTTGATTTTAAACTGTCTTACAAACAATTGTTGAAAGTATTTAGAGAAATGCATGCATACATATTAGGCGCATTTAAGAAATTTCTCATAAAAAACTTATTTCAAAACTTGAGAAAGAGATTTGTGATCTTAACAGTCCCTTAGATTTCTTAAAGGAAGATCATGCATCTCTCGTTAATGAGCAGTTTATTGCTTCCAATAATTTATCTGAAAAGGTAGTAAAGATGGAATGCGACACTTGTCCAATTTAAAAAAATTGAAAATGAAAATCTTAAAGGATAATTGGCACAAGCTATTTCTCTATCTACTATTTTTTTATACTTCTTCTAGTGAAAGAGATGATGTTTTTAAGAAAAACTATCACTTTTCTAGAAGAGATAGAAATAATATTTCATCTAAATCAATTTTTCATTATTGTGGTGATAAAGGTCTCATTAGGCTTTTTTTACATATTAGGAATGTCAAAGTTCATAATGGTACCATAGCTTGGATACCTAAGTGCTTTGTTACTAACCCCCAAAAACTCAACTATAATTGGGTACCTAGTTCTATCTATTGATATTTTATGCAATAGTGTTTGGGAATCTTCATGGATTCTCAATACAAGTTAAGGAATATGTATCGAATCATATTTTGTTGATCGTATTGTAGTTTTGCTATATTTGTTTTGTTATTTTCTAACTTTACTTGTGCAGCAAATTAAATCCTAGATTATCATAATTGGTATGGTTGTTTCATTATTCCATATCTTCATGTAGTTAAACTTAATTTATCTTAATTGGGTATATTTTCTAATTGATTGGACAAACCAAAAACTGGTCCAAAACATTATGACAGTTACTAATTCATCTAACACGACTTCAAGACATTTTTAAATTGATTTCTTTGAGAGGTAAAGGCTTTTAAGAGGTCTTAGTATATGTGTAATTTAGCCATATTACTTTATGAAAATGCCCTTGTATTTTACAAAACACCGATCACTCAGATGCAACTGAAAGCTTTATATTCCTACTTGCTGCAAATTAATTGACCAATTTCTTCACCATGTATTGGTAGCTGGTGATCGAGATCCATAGTAGGCTCGTGTGCAATGTGAACATCTCTGAACGTTCTAGAGAGAAATTTTCATTTCAAGGAATCATAGGCTCCGATAATTGCCATATATGTGTTGATTGGGAAGACATGCTCATAAGGGTCACTGAGGCCATCAAACTGGGCCAATAAGGGTGACTTGAAGTTATCTGGAACTAGTGCCCCTATATGTCATCAAAAAAAGGTTAAGGATTCAGTATTTCAATCTCTTTTATAAGGCCAGCCTCCTATTGGCACAACTAGATGACGACATAAATCATCCATGGCGGCACGGATCTTTGCCATGGCATACTCATAACCACTGCTATTGTTGGTTGGAATTGCTACTTTCTTGTTCAACATATTTTTTATGGGTGGTAAATATAAATAGTAATATAATCGTCTGATGCAATGGTGGCCTATGTTAGTTTTACTGAGGCCTCATAGTAGGATCCAATTATATTTGATAAAAGCACAATGAGTGACAACCCCTAGATGTATAAGGCTATCCGAGGATTGCAGGATTGTTGTGGTGTTATGTTGCTGTGTGTAACACGGTGAGAGAACTGACTTGGTTGTTTTGCATTTTATCGCAATTGTGAGGATAGCAAGAGTCACCATCGACTTTTCTTTTATCCAAAAGGAAAGGCTTAAAAGAACAGGAAAGACCTTTTAAGATGTTTTCTTGAGTTCGGGGGGTAGGTTATGAAAAGGGAAGGTATTAGCACCCTTTTCATCCGTAGTTACCTACGGGCTCTTAGTTGCTTGCTAGATCACTTGCTTTTCCTTGAAAATGTGCTTGTGGTATAGGTTTTGAAAGTATTTCGAAAATGTCTTTGTAATGGTTCTCGTCTCTATAAGAACGCGTACAAAAAATTGTCTTTTGAAAATGTTTCAAGATGAAAGTGTTGGTGTAAAAAATGTTTTGTTGTGAGCAAGAGAGCAACTAAGAGCAAATATACCTACTCAAAAGGTCTTAGATGTTCTTTTCCTCCTCCTTTAGATGTTGCTATCTTACCATTGTTTTGGTAAGAAGCCCCATTATTGGATGTGAAGGGACAGGCGCGGGTCAATCGTACAATCATAGAAGGCAACTTGTGAGACGCTTTAGCAGTTTTTCGTAAGGGACTAGATCGTTTTACCAAAGGAAACATCGAGGGACATCGAGGGACTATGATCTTTTTTATTGAAGGGTCTTTGCTAAAGCGTCCCATATTTGAGAGGCATGACTGTTTTTCTGAGGCAACAAGCGAGGTTACCCTAGAGGTGTGCGTGTGAAAAGTGTGTTAGATTCAAGTTAATTTCTATTTGATTAGAGTTATCTAGCGATTGATTTTAAATCTTGCCATGCACACCTAATTACTACAGTATATTAAAAATAGTAAATTGCGGAAATTAAAATTCTACGCTATTACAAAGCTTTCGGGAATGGGGGTACAAATTCACAAATGGGGATGGATCAATACGATTAAAAGTCTAAATTGGCAATCAATACAACCAAATCGAATCGATCAATTAATTGAAACTACAACAAATCTATGAAGTAAAAATTAATTAACAAAATAAAAATATGGAAATAAAATTCTAGGTATTTTTCTTGAAAAGTTTGGAAAGAAAAATAAGATTCTATTCTATTAAAGAAAATAATTAACTAAAGAAATTAAATCAAATGTATATTTTTTTAGCTTTTAGTATTTTTTTATTGTGTAGAAACTAAATAAATTAAAAAAAGTTAATTAAATGATAAAATGTTAATTAATAAAATTATTCACAAATTTTTCTAGAACTAAGTTAATTAAGAAAATCATCTAACAAAACTACATGATTTATTAAATTAAAACAAATAAAATCAAAACTAATAAAACAAAGAAAAATGGTGGTGTTAAACTGACTATGAGTATGTGAGGTAGAAATCTGGATGGCCTAGAAAAGAATTGTAAAGCCCAAAGTTGTTTGCAAAAAAAAAGAAGAAAAGTATATGTTCAAGAAAAAATACAAAGAAAAAGAAATAAAGCACCCTCCAGGACTCGAACTCAGAACACCACACTTGCAAACCAACACTCCAACCACTACGCTATTCTGTTTCATTCATTATTAATAAGAATTAATTGAAATATAAGGTGAATGAGATAGCGGATTGGGCCAGCAGGCCCATTGGGCTGACCCGGTTTGGAGGGAAGAAACAAGGAAAAGATTTGTACCCTAAAGAGGTAGAGAGGCGCTGCTGATTGGCAGTATGGGGAAGTGGAAATGTTGATTTAAATTATTATTATTATTATTGTCATTATTTGGGAAGGCAAGCAAATTATATTATTATTATTATTATCCTTGTTTCCAGTAAAACAATTAGAGGAAAAGAAAATTGAAACAACAAATAAGGAAATATCCTCTCTGCTAAACCGATTCCCCACCATCCAAAACCTAATTAATCCATTTAATGTGAAAACAAAAATATAATTCAATTTTCTTTACTCAAAGAGGACAAACTTTTATCTCTTTCTCCTCACAAACAGAGCTATCAATGAGCTCTGTATTACATGTTCTTGGAGATTAGATAACGTGTCTAGAGAAGACGGCGGCTACGGCGGCCGCTGCCATCTTCTTCGGCGAACCAAACCACATACAAACCCCCGCCCAAATTTTATGTAGAAACCAAATCACAAAATAGATTTTCCAAAATCTCCTTCAAATATTCAGATCAAAAGTTTTCCCAAAACAAAAACCTTAGGTTTCAAATGATACAAAAAACTAAAATTGATATAAAGGAACCACACACAACAACCCTTAGAGAATGAATATCGAGGAACGAAGTCAGAACGCACAGAATAACGGTTAAACCGAAGTGAAGAAAATAAAACTCACCCTTGAAGATCTGCACAGGTAATGTATAGATAATATCAAGCTTCCAGAAAATCTTCTTCTTCAACTCTTCTTTCTGCTTCTGCTTCTTTGTTTTGCTAATTTATTCTGTTTTCGATTCCCTTCGTGGAACCGTGGGTTCCCGTTGTACGTGGTCTATGAGCGTTAGAGGCAAGTTGTTTGAGTTTGTTGGGATAACGAATGTTGCAGTTCTGTGTCGTTTGTTGATGAATGGTGGAGGAAGTATGTGGGGGATGGTGGTGATGAAGATGAAATGGTGATGGTGGATGGTGAGTGTTTAACTTTGCAAGGAATGGTGATTTGAAGAGAAATATAGATGGGAGGTTACTGTTTGAGTGTGATTGTGAAAAGTGAGTTTAGGATATTGCCGTCTCTTTGAGTTATGCTATGCTTTTGAATTTGAAGTTTGTGAAATGTCTTGCAGATTGAAACAGAGGTTTTGAGTGTGTTATTCTCACGGTTGGTTTTTTTGATATTTTGTTTGCCCAGCTAATGGACGAAAAACCTATTCTTACTGTTATCTTCTCTTTCTCTTATATTGCAACAGAATAAAAAAATAGGGTGGAAATATGAGAGATTTGAACAATTTTAGTTAGCTGTTTTGCTACCTTTTGAGTGCAGTTTTCATATTGCTACTTGTGTGCAAACTTTGGGCTGTTTGGACAGGGCAATAGCAGGTTTGACAGTATATGGAGCATTGCAGGCTGTTTTTTTTTCTTTACATGTTTTGGGCTGCTTTATGCTAGGTGATATCCTTCTGTCTCTTTCTCTTTCCCTCTTCATCTTTCTATGATGTAAAACAAATGTGCTTTTTTACATAATCTCCGAAGGATTTGCCATTTTGGAACATGATGACATAAGGGCTATGAATCAATGCTAGCTTGCATTATTTTGTGAATTATTTCTATTGTTTTGGCCTTACTTCTATTTTCCAGTCTTGCTATTGTACTGTCTTGGGCTACTTTAGTAGCCTGTTGTCTTTGCTTTTGTTTAGGCTGTTGTTTTTGCTTTATTTGTGCTGAATTTGTTTGGCTTGTTGTTACCTTGCAGTTTGTTGTTGTTTAGGCTGCTGTTGGCTGCGTTAGCAGCCTGCCTTAGTGCCGCGCTGCTGCTGTTTTGTTTGGCTTGTTGCTGCCTTGCAGTTTGCTGTTGTTTGCTGCTGCCTTGGTGCTTTGCTGCATCTGTTTTTGTACTTGGCAGTTTTGGCTTGTTGCTTTTGCAGTAGGAAAACATTTGTGAATTTCTATTCCCTTTTGTGAACCAAAAAGACCAAACTTTTTGTTATTTGAAAAAGTAGGACATAGTCCATGATTAAAAACAAAACTTTTTAGTTCTGATTCCAAATGCAAATCCTAATGATGAGTTTTCTTGTTTAACAAATCATTCTTGCTTGAATTTTTCCCATGTTGATTGTTTGCTAATTTTTCTTTCTTTTGTTACATGTATGAGCAATTGGATGGCAAGCGAGGTTGAAAGGCGAAGAAGCCATGGCGAGGAGTGGATAATTTTCTTGAAGATGAAGCAAGAGAAAAATGAAGAAGCAATATTTTTTTTGTAAACAAAACACTTGTAGTTTGTATCTTAAATTGTAACCCACTTTGAAATGTATCTTGAAATTATTCCTTTGTAACATAAATTGATGAAACTTGTATTAATGTAACAACTTTGAATGATTTTCAAGATAGAAACTCGAAATTTCCTTGTGTAAACTCATTGGTATCAAAAGCTTGAAGGAGATTGACACATAAGTGAATCAATTCAATTTCGAACATGTATTGAGTGAAGTTTGTTTGATAATATTGGATTTGTTTTGAACATTGTATACCCTCTTGATTCCATGAAACTTTCACTCAAAATGAAATTTGCATGCGATGCTCGATTCAAATGGAACTTCATTGCCAAACCTGAATTCAATCTCTTGATGACAAAACATATGCTTTTATGAAAATCATAGTCCTGAGCAAACAATTGTGGTATGAATTGAAATTAGGTGTTAAGAACATTCAAAATCAAGCAAATGACCTGTGATGATTTGATAACTTTCAAAGTCTTCCAAACACAATTTTCCTTTTATTTTTGAAGATAAAATCGTAAACGACATCACTTATGACAATATGCAAAAATAATCATCTCAAGATCTTGGAATTTGAGGAAATCACAATTCTTAGAAGTCAGGCGACAGTTACTTAAGATTAGGTCAAATCCATGAAGCGACCTCTAAAGTATTCGAATTTTGGTGATCTTCTATGCATAATCAGCTCTTGATTTGTGAAGAGAAATTGGAGATGACGTCAAGGAGAGTCGTACGCAAAAAGAACCGCTCAAAAATATCGATTAATGAAGAATTTATAATTGTTTGAACTTGGTCTCGCAAAAGGTCGAATTTTGGGTCAATGGAGTCATTTTCAGTCATCTGAACCATTGACTGAGCAAACTTGCAATGCGATATTTGAAACTTGGCATGAACATCCTTGAGGAGACATGAATATCTATGAAGACCATTTGAAACCTTGAAGACTCAATTTTCTTCGAGAAATACCAAACCCTAATTGTTGACTTATTGCCTAGGAAGAGAATCTGTCTAATCAACTTCTGAGCCAAATTGAGTACTCGAGAAACCCTAGGATAGTATCTTGAATGAAAAACAGGAAGGCAAATTTTGGGGTACAACAGCTTCCCCTGTTCAATCTTCTTAAACTTGAAAAGTGAGATCGGCATGTTCGTCGTTCGTATCTTGAAAGTGGAAGATGATTGAACACTAGAGTGCCCAGAAATTTGCACTCAATGATGTGTTGGTTGATTGTGTAGGGAATGGGCTTAAAGATGCCATTTGGAGAAATGATGGAGAGTTTTCGGAGATGGGCTTATAGATGCCATCCAAGGTGATTGTTGATAGAAATTAGACTAAATATGAACTTGACTTCAACTTGGAAAAGAATTAGAGTAAACCTTTGGTCGATTTAAACTGAAACTAACAGAAGTCTTGAATATTGTTTGAGTGGAAAGAATCAAAATAAATCTTGGAGCAATTTATCTGAACCAGAAAAAATGTCTATTTGGAAAGTATCAGGATAAATCATTGAGAGGTTTAAACTGAACCAAAAGAGGTCTTGGGTATTCTCTAACTGGAGAGAATCAGAATAGATCTTTGAGCGATTTATCTGAACTAGAGAAAGTATCTACTAGGAAAGAATCAGGATAAACCGTTGAGAGATTTAAACTGAACCAGCAGAGGTCTGGAGAAGCATCAAAATAAATCTTGAAGCGACTTATCTGAACCAGAGAAGATGTCTGCGGGAAAGAATCAGAATAAACCGTTGAGAGATTTAAACTGAACCAACAGAGGTCTGGAGAAGAATCAGAATAAATCTTGGGGCGATTTATCTGAACTAGAGAAAATGTCTACAGAAAAGAATCAGAATAAACCATTGAGAGATTTAAACTGAACCAGTAGAGGTCTTGAATTTTAATTGGAAAGAATCAGAATAAATCTTTGAGTGATTTATATGAACCAGAGAAAGTTTCTACGAGAAAGAATCAGGATAAACCATTGAGAGATTTAAACTGAACCAGCAGTGGTCTGGAGAAGAATCAGAATAAATCTTGGAGTGACTTATCTGAACCAGAGGAAATGTCTACATGAAATAATCAGAATAAAACATTGAGAGATTTAAACTGAACCGGCAGAGGTCTGAAGGAAATACTTTTTATGTAGATGGTCAACCAGTCTTTTCTCGGGAAATGATCTGCAATTGATTTGTCCATGAATAATTGTCCTATTGTAAATTTGTTGACGATAATTTTTTGTTGATTGATCTTTCCTTAAAAGGTGAATAGTTAGTTGTATATGATGTCGTGATGTATGAAATGCATGGAATGAGATTGCGCTACATGTATTTGTGTTGTCAATGCTATGACATATGAATGCAATGTATGAACATATTAATTGCTCTGTTGCAGTGTTGCTGGACTCGGGGAAAATAAATCCATGACTATTGCTGTGAATGAGGAGTGTAAGTCTTCATATTTTGAAGTTGAAGCGTTTATGGATGAGTTTCCATTATTAGAGAAATAAACTATGTTGGGGAAGGTAAACTTCGTGCATTGCTTGTGGACTTCGTGGAATCCTGCTGGGGAATCTTGAGAAGCTAGGTGACTTTCACTGGGGAATATTTGGAACGGTAACTGGAAGTTTTGCTCCGTCGGGAATGTGAGAGCACCTGATACCATTAGGCTTCATACTGGAGATACATTAGTTATCCTGTAGTAGGACGTCCTTGCTTCCTGTCTTGGTGGAAAAAGTACCTGCGAGGATTTTATGGAATGACCTATAGATATTATCCTATTTCTTAAAGCAATTAGTAATTTTCTTTCTATTTTTTGTTCCCTCTTTTCTTGAGCTCATCTGTAAACAGTAATCACGTTCAAATGCATATGTTCAAAAATAATCATTGGACGTTTTTGCAAACAAAACAGGAAAATAAAAGAAAAATAGATAGTTTTGCACTTTTAAAGGAATATCTTTGTATTAACTTGAATAAGTATTTTTGTCAAAGAGACGAACATCCTAGTAAGAGAATGTCGTCGTAGAAAATGAAAACTGATACAAAGAAAAGATAGTTATGTGAAATAATCCCATGGGGTTCCCACTCTGTTATAGCCTTCATGTCTCTGAGTGTCTCATCCACTTGCTGCTTTATCTGAAGCTGATTGGATTGATTAGAACCGTTTGAGTTTATTAGTCGATACTAAAGGTTGTCTGTAAGGTGATCCAATGGGACATAATCATACGCTTTCAATCCCTAACTTTTGCATGGACCGCCCTTTTAGGTTTTCAGTCCACCAGGATACCCTTTTTTGCCCAAGCCGCCCTTTCAGGTTTTCAGCTTGTCGGGTGTACATATTTTTCTTTTGTATTTTATCCCTAATTTTTGCCCGAAACCTTTTGGTTCGCCGGGATGCCCTAATTTTTTCCTAAGCCAGTCGACCCAGCGAGTCTTTATTCATGCATAGTATCTTTTAACTATGTCCACGTTTACAGGGTGTGGAAGGTCGTCGCCATCCAAAGTGGTTAAGATCATTGCTCCACTAGAGAAAATGTTTTTGATCATAAATGGTCCTTCGTATGTAGGAGTCCATTTTCCCCTGGGATCACCTTGTGGAAATATGATACGCTTGATTACCAAGTCACCAACCCGATATACCTAACGTCTGACCTTCTTGTTAAAAGCTTTGATCATACGTTTTTGGTACATCTGACCATGATAGATAGCTGTAAGCCTCTTCTCATCAATCAAGTTCAATTGGTCAAGTCGAGTTTGAATCCATTCATCTTCATTCAAATCTACATCCTTTATGATTCTTAGAGAGGGTATTTGGACTTCAATTGGTAGGACAACTTCCATGTCGTATACCAAAGAGAAAGGAGTTGCACTTGTTGACGTGCACGCCGTGGTACGATAACCATGGAGAGCAAATGGTAACATCTCATGCCAGTCCTTGTAGGTCACTGTAATTTTTTGTATGATCTTCTTGATGTTTTTATTAGCGGCTTCTACAACGCCATTCATCTTCGTCCAGTAAAGAGAAAAGCTATGATTTTGTATCTTGAATTGCACGCATTGTGCGATAATCATAGTATTATTGAGATTGGTACCATTATCTTTGATGATTCTCTCCGGGATACCGTACCGGTAGATAAGGTTCTGTTTGATGAATCGGGCCACAACGTTCTTGGTAACATAAGCGAATGAAGTTGCCTCGACCCACTTCGTGAAGTAATCAATGGAAACCAAGATGAAGTGGTGTCCATTAGAAGTTGTGGGTTTGATCTCTCCAATCATGTCAATGCCCCACATTGCGAAGGGCCAAGGAGTAGTCAGGACGTTTAGGGGAACCGGAGGCACATGTACTTTGTCAGCATAGATCTGGCACTTGTGACAAGTTCGTGAATATTGATAACAATCTGCTTCTATGGTGTACCAGTAGTATCCTTCCCGTAGGATCTTTTTAGCCATCGTGTGTCCACTAGAATGAGTGCCAAAGGTACCTTCGTGTAAATCATCCGTGATCTTTTCAGCCTCACTCTGGTCTATGCAACGAAGCAAAGTAGAGTCGTGGTTGCATTTATAGAGGATTCTGTTACTGAGGAAGAATTTAGCAAAAAATCTTCTCAAGAACTTATTATCATTGACTGAAGCTCCCTCCGGATACTCTTGGGCCTCGAGATACCTCTTAATTTCATGGAACCAAGGCTTGCCCACTACTTCTTCAGTATCAATCTCGTGACAGTGAGATTCTTCATCCATCCTCTCAATGGTGATCTGAGGAGCCTCATTATCCCACCTGATTTTAAACATGGATGACATAGTGGCTAGCACGTCCGCTAGTTGATTTTCCTCTCGTGGAAAATGCTCAAAGGTAATTTCCTCAAAATGTGGGATTAATGTCAACACATGTTCTTTGTAAGGGATGAGATTAGGATGCTTCGTGTATCATTCTCCTTTGATCTGACTGATGACTAAGGCTGAATCTCCAAATACATTTAAGGACTTGATTCTCAAATCTATGGCAGCTTTGAGACCCATAATACACGCTTCATATTCCGCCATATTATTGGTACAATTGAAACAGAGCCTCGCGGTGAAGGGAGTATGACATCCTTCATGGGATATGATCATAGCGCCTATGCCGTTGCCGATTGCATTGGAAGCTCCGTCAAAAACCAAGGTCCATCGGGATCCTTGTTTAGGTCCGTCATATGGTCTGAGTTCTTCACAATTGTTTACCAACATGATGTATTCATCTGGGAACTCGAATTTCATGGACTGATAGTCATCCACAGCCTGATGAGCAAGGTGATCGGCTAGCACACTGCCCTTTATTGCTTTTTGGGTAGTGTATTGAATGTCGTATTCAGTCAAGATCATATGCCATCTTGCTATTCTTCCAGAGAGGGCGGGCTTCTCGAATATGTATTTAATTAGATCCATCTTGGATATCAATAAGGTAGTATGGGTCAACATATACTGTCTTAGCTGACGAGCAGCCCACGCTAGAGCACAACAAGTTTTCTCGAGCAGTGAATATCTGATTTAACAATCGATAAACTTTTTCCCAGTTAGTATATTGCATGCTCTTTTCGGCCATACTCGTCATGCTTCCCCAACACACACCCCATTGAATTTTCTAAGACAGTTAGATACATGATCAAAGGTCTTCCCTCGACTAGCGGCATCAGAACGAAAGGCTCTTAAAGGTACTCTTTGATCCTGTCAAAGGCAGCCTGGCAGTCGTCGTTCCAATCCAACACTTGATCTTTCTTCAGTAATTTGAAAATTGGTTCACAAGTAGAGGTAAGATGAGAAATGAATCTGGCGATGTAGTTTAGTTGTACTAAGAATCCTCTGACTTCCTTCTCGGTGCGAGGAGTAGGCATTTCTTGTATTACTTTTACCTTTTCAGGGGCCACTTTGATACCTTTACCGCTGACAATGAAGCCTAGGAGTTTACCGGACCTCACTCCAAAAATGCATTTACTCGGATTCAACCTTAGTTTGTATTTCTTCAGTCTTCCAAACAGTTTCTGCAAATGGTCAAGGTGTTCCTCTTCAATTTGAGATCTAGCTATCATGTCATCCACGTAGACCTCTATCTCGTGATGGATCATATCATGAAAAAGAGCTACCATGGCACGCTGATAAGTTGCCCCAACATTTTTTAACCCGAATGGCATAACTTTGTAACAAAACGTACCCCACTATGTGACGAAGGTAGTTTTCTCCATGTCCTCAGGTGCCATTTTGATTTTGTTGTACCCGGAGAAACCATCCATGAAGGAGAATACTTTATGTTGTGCGGTGTTGTCAACCAAAATATCGATGTGGGGAAGCGGGAAATCATCCTTAGGGCTTGCCCTATTCAAGTCTCTGTAATCCACACACATGCGTACTTTATCGTCCTTTTTAGGCACTGGAACAACATTGGTGACCCATTGTGGATAGGAGGTGACGGATAAGAATCTAGCGTTGAACTGCTTCATGACTTCAGTCTTGATCTTCTCTGACATTTTTGGCCGCATGCGACGGACTTTCTGTTTTACCGTAGGGCAGTCTTCTTTTATCGGCAAATGATGGACCATGATATCAGCGTCGAGTCCTGGCATGTCTTTGTATGACCAGGCAAAGACCTCAACATAGTCATGTAGTAACTCAGTTAAGCGCTTCTTGACACTAGGTTCCAGATTGGCACCTACCTTGACTTCTTTCTTGTCCTCTTCGGTACCTAAGTTAACGGTTTCAACCGACTCTTCATGGGGTTGTATGGTCCTTTCTTCCTGTTGTAGTAACCTGGCTAGTTCCCCTGTGTTGCACCCCAAAATTTGCTCTCTCTTTTCTCAAAGAATCACCCTGGATCCTCAAGTTTGCTTCTAAGCCTTGAACTGCAATTTTTCAAGAAAGTCATTCATAAGGGCAAAATGGTCATTTGCACACTGAGAAGTATAACTTTGACTTTTGGATCAAAATCAAATCTCAAAAATCATATTTCATCAAGACATGTTGGAATATGAAGTTTGTTTCATCAAGAATTTCAAAAGTCAAATTTTACTTTGGAAAAGTCAAATTCTAAATACTTAGAAATTTTTCTAAGTGTTTAAGAAGCATGACAAAACTCAGAACTTCTGACCAGATTATCACCATAACACTCAGCAAATTCTGGACACTCTCAAGGCAGAGTTTGGTCAGAACTTCTGAGTCAGCCTCTATGCAAGTGCAGTCAGAAGTTGCAAACACGGTCCAGAACATGACGCTTCAATCAGAACATGCAGAAGTGTTGCTCTTTGATCAGAACATAATGCTTTAGTCAGAATATGATTCTTCAGCATATGGAAGCTATGTTCAATGCTCCTTCAGAACATGCAGGAGCCAGAAGATACAAAGACCAAAGGATGGATGCTACACAAGCACAGAACTTTTGATCCAAAACTAAGCCTTGGTGTAGAATCTCACGTTGCAGGATTTCTGGTTGTGATAAGTCTCATCATCATCTAATGCTCATTTAATGCTCACAACCACTTTCTGAGTCTTTATCCAAAGGGTGTCCACCACATGTACCTCTACTATCTTGGGATAGAAACTTTGGTATTAAGCCCATACTTTGCTTTTTGCTTTTCCTTATTTCCTGCTGACAACCACCATGCTTGTTTCAAGAACAAGGCAGCGCTTCAGCACATGAAGGCTATAGTCAACGCTTTGGTCAGAACTTGACCAAATCCCAAAACCTTGTTTATACAACCTGCTGCAGACCTATGATCAGCAGCTAATTTTAGCCTACGCCTGCAACCCATGATTACACCAAACTAGCATACGAAAACTGTGATGAAAAAACAAAGGAACAGGATGCCAAAAAAGGTTCAAATCCCATTTGTTTTCCCCCCCAAAATCACAACAAATTCACCTATAAATACTTTGCTTTGTCACACATTCAAGGGTCTGGCTTTTGGAAAGAGAGAACTATCAAGAGAGAAAAGGAAGTTGTGAAACCTTCATAAAAATCCAGATTTCTCATACACAAAAACAAACTTTTGTTCTTCCCTTTGAATCAAAGAACTTGGCACCTCCTCTTTCGTTTCTCTTGCTAACTCAGAACATCCAAAGGCAGCCACTCAAAGCTCCAAGCCCACGCTCCAGGTTCAAGGTAAGTCTCTCTGACTTTGCTTGTTTTTTCATTCTGAACATCATTAAACATGTAAATATCATAGTATTAATGTTGTACATAACATTGCTTAAGTAGAAAAATTGTGGATCAGAACTTCTTGATTAAGGCTAGGCTCAGGATCAGGATTAGAACTTCTGTAAACTATTATGTTTTTATCCTTCTGATTTATTGTTTATTAAGAACTGAATAGATTACTGATATGCTGATTGAGTGTTTAAATATTGCATTAAAACTTTTGATGTCCATTCATAGTTTTAACATACAGAACTTCTTTGATTTTTCTCACTGTTAAACATACACAGAACTTCTGAGTTCTCTTCACTGTTTTAACACACAGAACTTCTATGATTTTTCTCACTGTTAACACACACAGAACTTCTGATGATTCACTCACTGTTCTAACACAACACAGAACTTCTGAGTTCTCTTTGCATGTCAAATACACTGAACTTCTAATGTTTCCACTCGCTGTTTTCAAACACTCAGAGTTTCTGATTTTTACATGTTGATAATGCACTGAACTGCTGACATTACTCACTGTTTATGTAATACAATACTTCTGACTTAAGGCCCATTATCTGAATGCAACCCAGAATTTCTGTGTTTGTCCTCTAACATTTCTTGCAGGACCTCAGAGTTTACCAACTCAGAACTTCTGATAACCATTGGCGTTTCCTTCTGAGTCACAGCGCGCCTAACTTCAAAACTTCTGATCCTTGTTGTTTTGCTTGCAGCAGCACGCTTTTTCTATCTTGCATTTATTTTCCTTTCATCATTTTTTTATTAACATAAAAAACATAAAAATATTTTCCTTTTAATTTATTTCATTAATACAAAAACATTTTCTAAACAAGTCCATTTCTTTCTTATATTGTACATTTTAATATGGTTGTAATAATAGCTTAGGACTTATTTTTACTTGCAACCCCCATTCATAAATATGTACCCCCATCCCCTAAATATTGTAATAGTGTAGAATTTCATTTTCCGCAATTTACTATTTTCCTTATATTGTATAGTAATTAGGCGTGCATGGCAAGATTCAAAAATCAATCGCTATATAACCCTAATCAAAGACTAAAATGCATGCAATCAAACACACTTGCACACATGCACCCCTAGGGTAATCTCACTTGTTGCCTTTCGGAAAATAGTCATGTCCCTCGAACATGGGCGTTTTAGAAAAAGACCCTCGATAAAAGATCATAGTCCCTCTGTGATACGGTGGCCAGAACCGGGACGTGGTTTACCTATTACGTTAAGGAATTTGCTGGTTTGCGTTTTGCGTTTGTTTTTGCAAAATGTCGCGGTAAGCAAGAGTCGCCATCGTCTTTTATTTTATCCAACAAGGAAAGGAAAAAAAGCACAGAAAAATTCCTTTTTTGAGATATTTCTGAGTACAGGGGGTAGATTATAGAAAGGGAAGGTATTAGCACCCTTTCTATCTGTAGTTATCTACAGGCTCTTAGGTACTTGCTCATCATTTTCAAAATTGTTTTCTTTGTGCTTGTGGGTTTTGAAAAGTTTGTTTTAACTTCGATTTAACTCTTGCGTCTGTCTTCAAGAGTGTAATGAAGTGTTTTTGAAAACTTGTTTGTAAAAGAGTGAAAGTGTGAAAAAAGTTTTGGTTTTGGATGAGCAAGTATCTAAGAACTAATCTACCTACTCGAAAAAGGAATCGTTCTATGTTTGTTTCCTTTAGACAATGATATCCCACTATTAGTGAGTAGGTAGCACCGTCGTTGGAGTTTGAGGGTCAATTCGAAAGAGGGACATACAGTCACTAAAGCAATGTTAGGACGTCTTAGCGGTAACCCTGATGTCTTAGATCATTTATCCGAGGCAACGATATCCGAGGCCACCTTTCCGAGGCAACTTATGATCTTTTAGACAAGAGGGCGACCTCTAAAACAACCTATACTCAATGACCGTTTACAAAGGCAACCAAGTGGGATATACCCTAGGAGTGCGCATGTGCGAGTGTGTTGATTTCAGTTATTTTTATCTTCGCACATGTTTAGGGTGATCTAACTGTTTTAAAATTAGACATTCATTCTTGTCATGCAAACCCTATTATCAAATATCTAGCAGTTGAATATTTGCGGAAATTAAAGGTGCGGAAATTAAACTAAATTATTACAAGGCGTCGGGTATTTACATCGCCAAAAGCAAACCCTTTGAAATTTAAAAGCGGAAAAATAAATAAATGTCCTAATTAATTATTACAAACCGGGAGCAGATACAATAATTGAATAAAAAATAATGTGTGCGATGCAAAATTAAATCGAATGAGAAACTAGGGTTTTGACCCTCTTAATTTAGAAGAAAAAATGTTTTTGTTGTTTTTATTATTTTTTAAGAAAAGAAATTAAATCCTAAAATTAAATACTATATTAATTAATTAATTAAATTAATTAATGAAAAATAATTAAATGACATATTTTTGGATTTTTTTATTATTTTAGGAAAGAAATTAAATAATTAAATTAATGTTAAAACCTATTGATTATAATTGATTTTTAATTATTTGTAAAAATAAATGAAAGTTATCTAAAATTAACCTAATTAAATTAATTAATATTTAGTGATAAAAAATAAAAAAATTCTGAATTTATTTGGACATAAAATATTTTTGTGATTTTTTGATAAAAAAAAGAAATTATTTTATTGGTTAGTAAATAAATAAAAATAATTAAAATAGAATAATAAAATAAAAAAAGAGATGAGAAATTGGCCTTATTTAGGGGGTGTAGAAAGCAGTTTTCTGGGCCCAATTGATGAAGATCCACTTGACTTTTGCAATCCAGTGTGCACGCGTTGACTTGGCCTATGGTGTGTCTTCAATGATGGCCACCAGATCTGGCCATCTGGCCATCTGGCGCTTTGATGAGGAAGGAACATGGTGGACATTAGGCTCAAGCGCATACTGGATTTCCTGTAAGAAAATAACATAGGGAAAATAGGGGGACCTGGGATTCGAACCCAGGCCCCAAGGGGAATTTCATGCTACGCTTGCCACTGGATCACTTGTTGTTTGTACACATAATAGAAAATAATAATAATATTAAAAAAATGCAATATAGTGGAAACAAA
Organism: Vicia faba; assembly: GCA_948472305.1. Lineage (NCBI taxonomy): Eukaryota > Viridiplantae > Streptophyta > Magnoliopsida > Fabales > Fabaceae > Vicia > Vicia faba. The sequence goes on from OX451737.1 coordinate 1,359,065,011, forward strand.
AATAAAAAAGCACGCAATAATTTGAATGGGCCTATAGGGGAGTGACACGCCTTCATCCCCTTCCTCTCTCCATGGCTAAAACCAGAAGCACCTATACCCACAGACAAATGTCTGTCACTATAACCCTGTCCATTCTCAAAATCTCCCACAAGCCATGGAAATGATATCTAAGGCCATGGTTGAGGTCGTCTCCTTCTTCTGATCACAACCATATTGTTGTACCCCAAAATTTGCCCTCCCTTTTTTCACAAGAAATCACGACCCTAGGGTTTTCTCTGATTTTTAAATATTGGCTCAGGAATCGATCAAACAGACTTTTCTTTGGCAGTAAATCAAGAATCAGGGTTTCTCTCGCATTTCTCAAAAGAAATTGAATCCACATAAATTCAGTTTACTGTTACATTGTTTTCACACTTTTTCAAGTATGCTGAAAGGTTAACTGATTATTCTCAAGGCCTGATTATCTGGGATAAGAAATAGGAGTTGAGACTGTTATTTGGAATATCAAGACATCTGCTTGTTAATGGAATGAAAGGTTTTCCGGTTAATGGAATGCTTGTTTGTTTATTATACAATGCGTATTGTGATTGGAATACTGATGCAAGGTTACGAGACTGCAAAGTTTTTGATTATTTGGAATTTAAGTTATCTGGATTAGAATTGTTGAAATGCAGTTTCAATTATCTTAATTTGAGAGTCTTAAATAATTAAGTGAAGATGCAAGGAAGATTGGCAAGATATTTGACAGTAGAAAGTTTTCTTTTGGATAAAGACCTTTTTTTATTCATTTCAAATGTTGTTACAAAATTATTTGAATATTGTAAGTTTTACAACTTATAGTATTTAAAATAATAAATGTTACAATTAATGGAAAAAGTCTATCTAATCTAAGCCTAAGCCTCCTAAACTCCATTGCCCCATGCTCAAGGTCTCTTGCTTCCTCAGCTTCCTCTATCATCCAATTGGTGCTCACCTGAAAAAGACAGAAGAAAAGAAGATTAGTACAGTTAATTGAAAAGAATTCTCAAGTGAAAAAGAAAGAAAAAAGTCATCATTAAAATTGGCCGTCTGGAATCAGAATGCTTATTTTTCATCACGCTTTATCTTTCTCTCTGTAAATCACAAGAAGATTGCTCTTCTTGGTTCACAAAGAGAAAAGTAAAAAAGTACAAATGCAAGCATACAAAGCAAGCTGAGTTTCAAATGCAACAGGCGTTAAAGTTGTCAAACATAAGCCAAATTATACCATTGCAACTCAACCAAAACATGGCAGCATACTAAGGCAAACCAAGGCAGCACAAACTGTCAAGCAACCAAGCATACTAAAGCAAAACCAAACTGAGTTGCAAAACAAGTCAAGATGCATTGCTAAAAATGGCATACAAAGTAAACTTGCAGCAAACTGCGCTAAACTGCAGTAACCAAACTGAATGCAAAAAAACTGTCAAGTAAGCCAACTAGATGCAAATTGTACAAGTACATAAAATACAGCAGGCAAATGCAACAGATAATGCAGAGGAAAACCAATTGACAAGCAAAAGACTTGTCAGAAGCCATCATCATTTTCCAGAGGAAATTTTTCAGAATATAATAATAAAAAAGCAAAAATGCTTGTTTCATGGAGAGAGAAAGAGAGAAAGATATCACCTTGGGTGAAGTTTTTACAGTTTGGCAAAAGGAACAGGTTGTCACAAGTCAACAAAAGCTAAGAAAAATATAAAGACTCAAACTGCATAACAGAAAGGGGGGGAAAACACTTTGTGAAAAAACCACAAAAACTCTTCAAATCAAACAGGCCAAGCTCCAAACCTGTCAAACAAAACACAGCCCAGCCAAAACACCACGAACCACAAACTCAGCAAGCCAAGCTTGCTCAAACCACAAACCACAAACAAGCTCCAAGCCTGTCAAGCTAACAAAACACCATAAACCTGTACTAACAAAAACCAGTAGCCCAAAACTGTTAACAGTTCAAGACCACAAACCTGCAGCAAATCATACAACAAAGCCAAAACCAAACTGCCAAGCCAAGCTAACACCAACAGCCAAACCTGCAGCAAATCACACAACAAAGCCAAAACCAAACTGCCAAGCCAAGCTAACACCAACAGCCGAGCCTGCAGCAAATCATACAAACTGTGACAAGCCAAGCTTGCCAAAGCAAACTTACCAAACCTACAAGCCCACTAACAAAAATAAACCTGTTAGCAGCCAAACTACAGCAAAACAATCATAAAAAACCCTTTGAAGCTATCAATCACCACCAAACTCAGTTTTCAACAAAATCCAAAAACCAACCCAAAAGTTTCAGAAACATGTCATCATAAACAATCAACCAAAAGTTCCAGAAATCATTCACCAACAACAAAAAAAAACAAGCAGTTTCAGATTTCATCATTAACCTTCAATATTCAGAAAGAGGAAGAGAAAATCAGAAGGGCGACAACAACTAGTTTCAGAACATATTCATCATCAACATTCAGAAAAAGGAAGAGAGGTTCAGAAGCAAAACAACAATAACAGTTTCAGAAATACATCATCATTAACCTTCAACATTCCAAGAAAGAGGAAGAGAAAATCAGAAGAGCAATCAACAACAAAATCAGTCTCAGAATGGTGTTCAACATCAATATTCAGAAGAGAGGAAAAGATTTCAGATTATCACATCATCATCAATATCAAGCCAAGAAAGAAGAAGAGAGGTTCAGAAGCAAAAAGGAAACAAGTTTCAGAGACCTATCATCATCAACAATCAACAATAACAGGTTTTCAGAATCAGTTTCATCATCAAACATCAACAAATCAAGAGAGAATACAAAGGTACCAGAAAAGCGCGCAACCATCATCATTTCGTCCTCCGCCTCTAGCCGCCAAGGAAGCGCCAGTCCAACCTCTCTCTCCCTTCATTTTCCAAGAAAATCCCCAAGGTATGTTTTTCCCAAACCCTTACTGCATCTCGAGCATGTAAACGCCATGGTTTAAAACGAAGCAAACATACAAAACAAACTGTAAGAATCAAACAAACAAAAACAAACTGTAAAAACGCGAACAAAAAACGAATTGTACCATTCAATCAAAATGCTGGATCGTTGCAAAGAGGATAGAGAGTGAGAGGGGGCGGCGCTCCGGTAGCTAGGGTGAGGAAGAGAATCAATGTGTCTGTGTGGTTGAGACGAAGAAGAAAAGGAACAATCGACGCCACTGTGAGTTGGAACAACACAAACCCTAATTTGTTCACAAAATGCTGAAACCCCTAACAAAAACAAAACAAACTTGGCATTTGGGCATGTCCGCCCCATCCCTTGAGCCCACAACGTCTTGCTAGCGCGCACCCCCTTCCATTCTGACTTGTTGTTTGTTCTTCTTCATTTTTTGTTTGCTTTGGGCCTAACACATAAATCCCTAGCCCATCACCCTTTTTTTTAATTTCTTTTCTTTCCTTTTGATTAAACAAAATACTATTGTTTTGTTTTAATTTCATTTAATTTTTTTTATTTTTGTTAATAATAAATAATATATTGAACTTTTTTTTAGTTAGTTTTATTTTCTTCTTTATTAATTAATTTTGTTTCACACAACGAAAACACTAAAAAAAATAATAGAAGTTTTATTTAATTAATTTTGTTTTCTTTAAAAATACGTAAATAATAGAATTTTAATTTGATTAATTTTTCTTCCTTCAAACTTTTTATTTACATAATTAATAAAACACAAAAGAATAATAATAGTTTTTAATCTTTATTTTTAGAATAGATTTTTATTCTCAAGTAAATACATGCATTTCATAAATTATCAATTCTGTTTATTTTTATGTTTTGTTATAGTTTTATATTTGAATTGCGACGATTCGATTTGGTTGTAATATTTGGGCATTATCATTCTTGTGAAGACTCATCCCCATTTGTAAATAATTGTACCCCCATCCCCAGATACTTTTGTAATAGCTTAGAATTTTAATTCTCGCACTTTATGCTTTCAAATATGCCATGACTAGAGATTAGGGTTTGTATGCGAAAATCTAAAATCAATCGCTAGATGACCTAATACAAGATCCAAATGCATGAAAATGACAAACACAATTCACACATGCACCTCTAGGGTAACCTCGCTTGTTGCCTCGGAAAATACAATCATGTCCCTCGAATATGAGACACTCTAGCAAATGCCCCTTCGATTAACAAAGATCGTAGTCCCTCGATGACCCTCAATGTTGCCTTCGATAAAATGATCTCGTGCCTTACAAAATTGCTAGAGCGTCTCACAAGTTACTTTCAATGATTGTATATGATGACCCGCGCCTGTCCCGTTTAAACATCCTAATACAAGGTTGTTCACCAAATGCAATGGTGAAATAACATTGTCAAAAAGGGTTAAAAACATAGGAAAGATCTTTGAGTAAAATAGGGTAGACAACTCTTAGTTACTTGATCAAAAGCTTGCAAAACATCCTTGCTATTTTTAAAACACACTTCACAACACAATTCAAAACATTTCCCAAAAACAAACTTTCAAAACATTAAAATATCTTTTCAAAAGACAAACACCTTTGTATATATTCAAACAAGAATCATTACAAAGGTTGCCACAACAATGGCCTCTTTTTCAAAGCATTTTCAAAAACCACACACAAAGCACCATTTCAAACAATTGAAAAGCAAAGGCAAGTGATCTAAACAAGTAACTAAGATCCCATGGATAACCATGGATGAAAAGGGTGCTAGCACCTTCCCTTTTCATAATCTACCCCCCGAACCCAAGAAAACATCTCAAAGGTCTTTCCTGTGCTTTTTGACCTTTCCTTTGGATAAAATAAAAATTCGGTGGCGACTCTTGCTAAACCGAACAATTGCAAACACAAACGCAAAACCTCAAGTCAGTTCTCCCATCGTATCACAGAACTGGCAACTCTGCTGGGGATAATTCTGAAAGTGGGGTTACCTTAGGGTTTAGATCACCGTTACATGCTTACTTTGTTTGCCTTAATTGCTTTACTTTTTGGGTCCTTGCTTGGGTTTGTTTTAAATCCTACACACGGATTTGGGGGCACCTTTTAGGTAAGTAGCAATAAACTGTGAGGGAACTGTGTGGGGTATACCGACATGGTTGAAGCAGTGGCTACGTTAGTGCGACATATTTGTGGGTATTGGTAGCCTTTGAGTCAATCAAAGAGAATATGGGGCCGCTGAGTGATGTCATGAAGCACTAATGAACTCTTAGAACCTTACTTGACCATCTTGGCATTTTTAGGGGTAGTGAGATGACCGACTTTGGTACAGTCTGAAGTTGGTAGATACTCGATACTACACTCATTGAGGGTTGTTTTCTTGGAATATTTCGGTCGCCAGTAAAGTGGAAAAACTGAAACAATAAACACAGAAAATAATCCAGTGATATTGAGCTCCTTAGAACCCGGTTACTATTTATAGGACAGGATGAGCCAACTAACTTCAAGAGGGTACTTACCTACGAACCCCATGCAAGCCTAAACCTAAGGACTTGTCTGCTTTGTGTGAATGTGATTACCTGTATATACACTTGCTTACTTTTGCATACTTGTACATAACATCATACCATAGCATTTTCAATAACCATTTTAAGAGTCTCGAGGGTCTTTGATGCAGGGTCACGTTGAACCAGACGTCTACCAAAGGGCAAGAGGATTCATTTTTCTCTAAACAAACGTCGTTAAAGATCAAGTACAACAACTTGAATCGAGGGTGTGATCGGTGGGAATGAGAACTGACTATTTTGGAATGCTGGTTCGCGATTTGCGTTTGTTTTCGCAAAATGTCGCGGTAAGCAAGAGTCACCACCGTCTTTTATTTTATCCAACAAGGAAAGGACAAGAGCACATAAAAATTCCTTTTTGAGATATTTCTCAGGTTCGGGAGGTAGATTATTGAAAGGGAAGGTGTTAGCACCCTTTCTATCCGTGGTTATCCACGGGCTCTTAGGTACTTGCTCATTGGGTTTTCAAAATTTTGCTTTTCTTTGTGTTTGTGGGTTTGAAAGAAGTTTTTGTTTGAAAGAGAGTGTAAGTTCGAAAAGTTTTGTTTTATTTTAAAAGGGAGCAAGTACTTAAGGACCATCTACCTACTCGAAAAAGGAATCAAACTGTGCTAATGTCCTTTAGACAATGCTAGCCCATTACGGATGAGTAGGTAGCATCATCGTTGGAGTTTAAAGGGTCAATTCGATTAAGGGACGTGTGGTCACTAGAGCAATGTTAGGACGCCTTAGCGGTAACCCTAATGTCTTAGATCATTTTTCCAAGGCAACCGTTTCGAGGCAAGTATGATCTTTGGACAAGAGGGCGACCTCTAAAACTTCCTATACTCAATGACCACGTTTGAGGCAACCAAGTGAGGTGTACCCTAAGAGTGGCATGTGCAAGTGTGTTATTTCAGTTAATTTTATCTGTACATGTTATGGGTGAGCTATGTTGATTTTAGGTTAAAGATTGATCTTGTCATGCATTCCCTATTTATCAAACATCTAACAGTTAATAGTTGTGGAATTTTAAATTGCGGGAATTAAATCTAAACTATTACAAGGCGTCGGGTATTTACATCGCCAAAAACAAACCCTTGAAATTAAATTGCAGAAAGTAAAATAAAGCGGTAAATAAATTAAGGTCCTAATTAAAAGCTATTACATACCTGAAGCAATTACAATATTGGATCAAATGTATCGCGTGCAAGAAAATTAAATCGGCGTATTTTTTAGGGTTTTGACCCTTTTTTATTAAAGAAAAGATTTTTGCTTTATTTCTGAATTAAAGAATTAAATATAAGTTAATAATTGAATTAATTAATTAATAAAAATATTTTTTTGGGATTTTTTTATATTTGGGGAAATAAAATAAAAATGGTTAAAAGTCATTAAATCCTAATTCTACATTAATTTTAATTTATTGCAAAAAATGTTAAAATTAACCTAATTAACACTAAATTAATTAATTAATATTTATTTACAAAAAATAAAATAATGAAATTAATAATAAAAATAATATTCTTATGTTTTCTGATTTTTATTAAGAAAAACTGTTAATTATTTGGTTAGTAATTAATTAGAAATAATAAAAATAAAACAAGTAAATAAATAAAATATTAAAAGAAAAGAAATAACCAAGGGGGGTATTGGGCCTAATTTGAAGGTGTGATTTGCAATTTGAAACCCAAAACGTTCCAGCCTGTTTTGACTTTGGCCATTCCATGCGTGTGCGTTGACTGGAGAGTGTGGTAGGCGCTCAATCTTGGCCCTTGGACTTGAGCTGAAGCCACCTGGCGCTTGATAGGATGAGGGATATGGTGGACCAATGCCTTGGAGAGTACATGCAATTCCCTGAAGAAAAAATACACAAATGCTTTGGGGGACCTGGGATTCGAACCCAGGTCCCAATGGATCATGCACTAACGCCTTGCCAACTGAGTTATTGGTTCTTTTTGTTAATAAGATAAACAATGAATATTATATGTACAATAATCAATTATGCCTGAATAAAAAAAAATAAAAGCGCGCAATTTTGAATTAGCCAATTGGGAGAGGACGCGTGGTCGTCTTCTTCCTTGAACAACCTGGTTTATTTCCTGTGGATTTGAATCCGTAGCAACATCCCTAGGTTCGTTCTAAAATGCACTACAGGCCATGAAAATGTAAACGGAAACCATCACTGTGTTCGTCCCTCTTCCCTAAGCATCCATGTACCAATTATTTGTCCTAATTTTACCTGCATAAAAAATGCCTAAAAAACAAGAACACAAACCCTAGCTTCGGATCTAAGGTTATAGGTCGTGAAAACAAAATTGAATAATGCATAAATGCTCTAAATGAATCGATTAACATGATAGTGTCAAGATTTTGGCAAAAAGATGCAAGATTTAGAGGTTATGCTTTCGTGTACAGATCCACGTTCATGAGGACTTACAGTGCGATTCAGGAGGTCTCAAGGCCTGGTTTTGATTGCTTTAGCTCCACTGGATGTCAGGCAAGGAAGCTACGTTGAGATCTTGGATTGAATCATGCTCTAACCAAGGTTTTGATCTCACACTTTTGCCAGCTTTTTTTCAATTCTGGTTTTTCCGTTTTTGCAGTCCTTAGCTCGTGTTCTTGATGTGTTTGGCTTGTGTGTGTATATGGGATTGCATTAGGTCGAGAATTGGGCTTTAATCCATGTGCATTGAAGATTTTGAGATATGATTTGATCACCATTGATAAAGTTTCCAAAACTATGCCAAATCCAAGATTTTGTTCACAACAATGCTTGATACGAATTTGATTGAGTGTATCGTGATCATTGAAAGCTGTAATGACCAAAAAGATATCATTCCATCGATTTTTGGATTTTATTTGAATTAATATTGATTTAAAATGAATTAATTCAATAAAAATTAAATAAAATAGAAAAATTAATGAATGGGCATGAAACTGAAGATGGGACACTTGTGTGGTGTGACAAGACCAAATCAATTGGAAAAAGTGGGCCCTTTTGTCAAAAATTGGAGTTTTGAGGATAGTTGACTTTTGGCACTTTTGGAAAAATGCCCAACTTCAACAATGCATAACTTCTTCAATTTTGAACTTTTGGAAGTGTTCTTGGATTTTTTAGAAACCTTGAGCTGTCCTCTAACCAACAATTTTTGTCTCATCTCATTTTGATATTCCATGCTCAAGTTATAAGCTTTGAAAAAAAAGTTGTTTTTGTTGACTTTAAAAAATGACCTATAATGTCCAAATTTGTAACTTTTTGTGAGAGCATTTCTTGATCTTGGGGTGTGAAGATGGATTGTAGAAAATTGCATCCTATTCAAAATTAGATTTGGATGGGTAATTTCTCATAAAGTATGAGAAATTTATTCTTGGTCAAAGTTGAGTTGACTTTTCCTGCAAAACCCTAATTTAGCAACTTTTGAATCTTGATGAATCTTGATGAATCTTGAGCAATCCTTGATGAATCATGATCAACCCTTGATCAAATGATGAATTATACTTCAAAATGAGAATGTTGACAAAAAATATTAAGGTTTGACTGTATTTGGGTCACAGTTGACTTTTGCCCTAGCACAGTCGATTTTTGGGGCCTCTTGAGCAATTGACTGACCAAACTTCCTATACAAGGTTTGAAATTTGACATGGATGAACTTAAGAACCCTAATTGTGAATTGACTGCCTTAGGAGATGATTTGACTGTTCAATTCTCGAGCCATCTTGAGCAACTTGAGATTATTCTTGACATGTCTTGAGAAATATAGGAGGGCAAATTTTGGGGTACAACAGAGGGCTATGACCCACTTGACATGGTGAGCTTGATTCTCGTGGAAAGACATCCACCGGTACAAAGTTCTCCAATCAAGGACGTTGATCGAAGTTCAACCTCTAACATTTTCTTGTGTTTACCCCGCGAGATCCTTGAAAACATGCATCCACATATCATGCATTGTATCATGACAGGTTTCCCCTTTCAGGTCTCCTTACCTTCCTACTGTTTATTTCAGTAGATATGGCTCTAGAGAGGACTGTCAAAGATATCCAGGCTCAAAATGCTCAACTTCAAGAAATGTTCTTGAACCTGTCTAAGGGGCAAGAAGAAGTGAAAGCTCTCCTCACAAGGGGAATGGTCCTGGGGAATCCATGCAGCATCAGGAATGATCAATTGGAAGGGCTACAGATTAAGTTGGCAACAATGAAAATCCAGATGATGGGACAACTGGTGGGCCAGATGGCTCTCATTCAAAACCTGGTTCAAGGACAAGAAGAGCTAAGGGTCCTCATCAACAAACTGCTTCAAGATAACCAAGTGGGGAAAACAATTAGTGTTGAAGATCAAGTCACCATTCAGCCTCCTTTGAGACAAGAAGCCAAGGTAAAGTCTCCCCAACTTGCTTCAGGGTCACAAGCCCAACAACAACCTCACTGACATCAACGGGGTAATCGGCGTAAGCAAAATACATCTGGAAGGCGCTTCACTGAGATTAATGTGCCATTATCACAAGTACTGGAACGCTTGTTGGAGGTCAACCTGACTGTATTAAAGGATCCTCTTCGGAATACAAATACCACTTCTCTACATTATCATCCCAATGCATTATGTGCATACCACTCCTATAGTCCTGGACATGACACCGACGACTGTTGGGCTTTGAGAAACAAGACCCAAGACTTGATTGATAGAGGAGTGCTGGAATTCACACAGGAGGGCCAGATGAAAATCTTTCGCTGAGGGTTCTCCACCTGAAATGACAAGTTCGAATTAAGAGACTTTTGTTTCATTTGAATTTTCAAGTTGTAATTTCTTTTGTTATTCAAACAATTATCTGTTGATGTCAAACTTTGTTTCATTAATGCATTGCATATGTTTGTCTTGAATTCATCCATTCGTTTTCACTATTCTTGAACTATGCTTTCTACTTTATTTATGACATTTAACTCTTGCTAAAAAGTTACAAGCCTTTAGAGGGAGGATGACGAGAATAATGCCATAATCTCATACAGTATGCTTTTGGACATACCTTGCTGACGATGTACAGGCGTTTCTTTCAAATCCTAAACACTGGAGTTATAAGGAAGATAATCCCTTTTCAACCCCTTCGAGCCAAAGAAGTAGAAGTTTTCTGTTTTAACACAAATTGAAACCTTTAATCAAACCTGGGGCAGGGTAGTCTCTCAGTTAATTCAAAATGTGCGTTTAGCCGCAAACTCTCAGTTCGTAATACAGCGAACGACATTAAAAACACTCCCTTGGAATCAAAATACAGTGATGGTTCCTTATCTCATAGGCAGTCATTATCTATCCAAAAAAAGAAAATCCCACTGAGTCAAAGCCTACAAAGGAGACTTAGGAAAGCTGGGGCATCCCGCTGACTGTAATCTCGAAAAAAAACAGGAACAGTCAGGCAAAAATTAGGGATAATAAATCGAAAGAAAGAGGTCACTACAAATCCTCAACAACATGAAAAATGTTGCAAAAAGTGATGATGACTGCCTTCCAACAAATTCAACTTGTGTGAACCATCACCAAAATGTCGTTCCAAACTCATTTGGAGTTCAAAATGCACAATTGACTGAGTTTAGGGTTGAAGAACATCACGAAGAGCAGGTGGGTACAAATATACTTTGAGCCTTTATCCTTTGTTTCTTAAACGTGAACCAGACCACGTTACAACCCTTCAAAAGTCCTAATTGAAGCATGGGTTCGTTCGAAAGCATACTGTTACAAAAGGTATCCTGACTCCTATAAGGCTTTGCTCTAAATCTTGAGCTGAATTTTTCCTATAAAAAGTTTTCTGTTAAAAAACGCATTCTTCAAAATTTCAAGACAAGTATAAACTTTTCATTATTCAAAGATCATTATTTGCATATGGCTATTTGTTTGACAGCGAAGAAATTCACATAGTGAAGGTTCCGATGAACGAAAGCTCTCTCAATGAACAAAATCACTTCAAGTGGGATGACACTCCCGTTGCAAAAATCTCCTATCAACAAAAGGGGACTTGGTATTGTCCAGTAAACCTGGGGCAGTCCAGTCAAGATTTCAAGAAATCTCTCAATTGCAGATTAACCTGGGGCAAGTCTACATCACCATCACTTGGGGCATTAAAACGTTAATCTCATCAAAGGGTTACGTACAGTCCAAGTTTCCTGGCAGTGCCACAAACATTTGATACTAGGGGCAATGACGAATCTCTCCAAAATCTTTCTGAAAAGAAATTCAAGCATCCTCGAGAAGTTCATCTCCTCTGTAGCAGACCAGCAGTCATGGGTTTATTTCCCCAACACTTGTCAAGGACTTATTCTCCAAAACGAATTACATTTCAACAACATTCATAACATATGTAGTTTGATCGGCAGGTAAAGGGTATCATTACCTTTTGGAGTAGTAATCGTCCAAGATTCCTTCATCACTTTTTGGGTAACAGTCGTCAAAGATTCCTCCATCATCCGGTTGAGTCAAAGTTAATCCAAGACCTTCTCTGGTTCAGTCAGATCGACACTACGGTCTCCTTGATTCTTATTCCAGTGGAAGATATTCCGGGTTTTTGTTGTTTTAGATAAATCTCTCAACAATTTATTCTGATCCACTTCCAGATTTTTCACTATTAGAGACAAAGAATCCAACTCTTTTCTCCATCACCAGTTTGGGATTTATTTTCCCCAGTGAGAGGTGGTCTTGAGAAACATTACACATCCTTACATCAGGACATCATACAACGCAATCTCATTTATTTTGAGAACGTCATTGTTTGATATATGCCACTGACCTTTACCTTTTAGGAAAGATACAATCAAATACACGCCATGAATCCTGGATTCGACCAGATAATGGCATGATACATCGTGAAGCCTGGACCATAACCAGATAGTAGTGCATCCAACTTTCATCTTGAAACCGAGATGATTTCTCAACAGAATAACAAACGATCGAGGTTCCCAAAATTCAATGGAGATGATGCCCTAGCAGAATAATGGACAACTGAAGCTCCTAAAATTTTGTTTCTCTCAAGAATGAAGATTCTCATCCTTAAAACCTCAGAAGATTGGCATACTCCCAACCTCCTGACCCAAACGCCTGAATGAAGATTCTCGTTCTTGCCTCCCTAGAAGATTGGCATACTCCCAACCTCCTGACCCAAACGCCTGAATGAAGATTCTCATTCTTCCCAACCTCCTAACCCAACAGAATGAAGATTCTCATTCTCAAAGTGGCGCACACCTAGGTTCTCGATATTCCCGACAGATTGAAGATTCTCATTCTCAAAGTGGCATATAACCTGATATTCCCAATAGAGTGAAGATTCTCATTCTCAAAGTGGCATATAACTTGATATTCCCGATAGAATGAAGATTCTCATTCTCAAAGTGGCATACAAATTTAACTACTGAACTTCTTCCAAACAGCATTAAGCTTTCCCCAGAGTCCTGAGCTTACTCTCCAGCAGTATAAGCTATTTCCCAGAGTTTTTTTACTCCCCAACAAAATCAAGATTCTCATCTTTGATTCTCCAGTGAAGTTGCCAGAGCTTCCTTTACCCTCAGCATAAATTTATCAGAGTTTTTAATCCCCTGCAGATCGAAGATTCTCGTTCTTGATTCCTCAGCACAAATTCCCCTAGCAGAATGAAGATTCTCATTCTCAGTTCCCCACAGAGTTTTCAGATATTCCCCAGCGGAGTTCTCCTCACACAACATAACAGAAATCCCCAGTAGATTGGCATACAACCCAAACTCTTGATTTTCTCCAACAGTATAGCTTCTCCCCACAGAGGTTGTCAAAAAGATTGAAGACACACATACTCTTCAATAATGGTCCAAGATTTATTTTCCCCGACAACGGTCAAAGATTTTATTATCTCCAGCTATCCAGGATTTACCTTCCCCAGCAAGACAGCTCATCATCTTACATGCGTATACATTGCATTCATATATCATAAACATTGATAAAACACATATATTGCATCATACATTTCATGCAACATAACTTTGTGTTTCAGCTAACATTCTACCCTTTTCAAGGATAAGATTAGCAAACTTCAACTCCAGAATTATGAAAACAGTTTACGGATGATTCCCAACATGGATGTCAATCTATCGCTTGTTCAAATTCAACTTTTGAAAACAGTTTACGGATGCTTCCCAACATGGATGTTAATCTATTGCTTGTTCAACTCCAGAATCATGAAAACAGTTTACGGATGCTTCCCAACATGAATGTCAATCTATCGCTTGTTCAAATTCAACTTTTGAAAACAGTTTACGGATGCTTCCTAACATGGATGTTAATCTATTGCTTGTTCAACTCCAGAATCATGAAAACAGTTTACGGGTGCTTCTCAACATGGATGTCAATCTATCGCTTGTTCAGATTCAACTTTTGAAAACAGTTTACGGATGCTTCCCAACATAGATGTTAATCTATTGCTTGTTCAACCCCAGAATCATGAAAACAGTTTATGGATGCTTCCAAACATGGATGTTAATCTATCGCTTGTTCAGATTCAACTTTTGAAAAGAGTTTACGGATGCTTCCCAACATGGATGTTAATCTATTGCTTGTTCAACCTCAGAATCATGAAAATAGTTTACGGATACTTCCCAACATGGATGTTAATCTATCGCTTGTTCAGATTCAGCCTTTTGAAAACAGTTTACGAATGCTTCCCAACATGGATGTTAATCTATTGCTTGTTCAACCCCAGAATCACTGAAAACAGTTTACGGATACTTCCCAACATGGATGTTAATCTATCGCTTGTTCAGATTCAGCCTTTTAAAAACAGTTTACGGATGCTTCCCAACATGGATGTTAATCTATTGCTTGTTCAACCCCAGAATCACTGAAAACAGTTTACGGATACTTCCCAACATGGATGTTAATCTATCGCTTGTTCAGATTCAGCCTTTTGAAAACAGTTTACGGATGCTTCCTAACATGGATGTTAATCTATTGCTTGTTCAACCCCAGAATCACTGAAAACAGTTTACGGATACTTCCCAACATGGATGTTAATCTATCACTTGTTCAGATTCAGCCTTTTGAAAACAGTTTACGAATGCTTCCCAACATGGATGTTAATCTATTGCTTGTTCAACCCCAGAATCACTGAAAACAGTTTACGGATACTTCCCAACATGGATGTTAATCTATCGCTTGTTCAGATTCAGCCTTTTGAAAACAGTTTACGGATGCTTCCCAACATGGATGTTAATCTATTGCTTGTTCAACCCCAGAATCACTAAAAACAGTTTACAGATACTTCCCAACATGGATGTTAATCTATCGCTTGTTCAGATTCAGCCTTTTGAAAACAGTTTACGGATGCTTCCCGACATGGATGTTAATATATTGCTTATTCAGACCCCCAGCTCAGAGACGTTCCAAACATGGATACCTTTCTGATACTCATTCTTTCACCTACAACATACGTTCAATAAAAATTCTTTGATGGCATCTTTAAGCCCATCTCCGACAAGGTTTTGTCACATCTCAAAATGGCATCTTTAAGCCCATTCCCTCAACTATGCTTTGACGAGTGCAAATTTATGGGCACTCTAGTGTCCAATCATCTTTTACCTTCGAGTCGCGAACGGCAAACTTGCCAATCTAACTCTTCAGGTTCAAGAAGATTGAACAGGGGCAGTTGTTGTACCCCAAAATTTGCCCTCCCTTTTTTCACAAGAAATCACGACCCTAGGGTTTTCTCTGATTTTTAAAGATTGGCTCAGGAATCGATCAAACAGACTTTTCTTTGGCAGTAAATCAAGAATCAGGGTTTCTCTCGCATTTCTCAAAAGAAATTGAATCCACAGAAATTCAGTTTATTGTTACATTATTTTCACACTTTTTCAAGTATGCTGAAAGGTTAACTGATTGTTCTCAAGGCCTGATTATTTGGGATAAGAAATAGGAGCTGAGACTATTATTTGGAATATCAAGACATCTGCTTGTTAATGGAATGAAAGGTTTTCCGGTTAATGGAATGCTTACTTGTTTATTATACAATGTGTATTGTGATTGGAATACTGATGCAAGGTTACGAGACTGCAAAGTTTTTGATTATTTGGAATTTAAGTTATCTGGATTAGAATTGTTGAAATGCAGTTTCAATTATTTTGATTTGAGAGTCTTAAATAATTAAGTGAAGATGCAAGGAAGATTGGCAAGATATTTGACAGTAGAAAGTTTTCTTTTGGATAAAGACCTTTTTTTATTCATTTCAAATGTTGTTACAAAATTATTTGAATATTGTAAGTTTTACAACTTATAGTATTTAAAATAATAAATGTTACAATTAATGGAAAAAGTCTATCTAATCTAAGCCTAAGCCTCCTAAACTCCATTGCCCCATGCTCAAGGTCTCTTGCTTCCTCAGCTTCCTCTATCATCCAATTGGTGCTCACCTGAAAAAGACAGAAGAAAAGAAGATTAGTACAGTTAATTGAAAAGAATTCTCAAGTGAAAAAGAAAGAAAAAAGTCTTCATTAAAATTGGCTGTCTGGAATCAGAATGCTTATTTTTCATCACGCTTTATCTTTCTCTCTGCAAATCACAAGAAGATTGCTCTTCTTGGTTCACAAAGAGAAAAGTAAAAAAGTACAAATGCAAGCATACAAAGCAAGTTGAGTTTCAAATGCAACAGGCGCCAAAGCTGTCAAACATAAGCCAAACTATACCATTGCAACTCAACCAAAACATGGCAGCATACTAAGGCAAACCAAGGCATCACAAACTGTCAAGCAACTAAGCATACTAAAGCAAAACCAAATTGAGTTGCAAAACAAGTCAAGATGCATTGCTAAAAATGGCATACAAAGTAAACTTGCAGCAAACTGCACTAAACTGCAGTAACCAAAGTGAATGCAAAAAAACTGTCAAGTAAGCCAACTAGATGCAAATTGTACAAGTACAGAAAATACAGCAGGCAGATGCAGCAGATAATGCAGAGGAAAACCAATTGACAAGAAAAAGACTTTTCAGAAGCCATCAACATTTTCCAGAGGCATTTTTTCAGAATATAATAATAAAAAAGCAAAAATGCTTGTTTCATGGAGAGAGAAAGAGAGAAAGATATCACCTTGGGTGAAGTTTTTACAGTTTGGCAAAAGGAACAGGCTGTCACAAGTCAACAAAAGCCAAGAAAAATATAAAGACTCAAACTGCATAACAGAGAGGGGGGGGGAACACTTTGTGAAAAAACCACAAAAACTCTTCAAATCAAATAGGCCAAGCTCCAAACCTGTCAAACAAAACACAGCCCAGCCAAAACACCACGAACCACAAACTCAGCAAGCCAAGCTTGCTTAAACCACAAACCACAAACAAGCTCCAAGCCTGTCAAGCTAACAAAACACCATAAACCTACACTAACAAAAACCAGTAGCCCAAAACTGTTAACAATTCAAGACCATAAACCTGCAGCAAATCACACAACAAAGCCAAAACCAAACTTCCAAGCCAAGCTAACACCAACAGCCAAACCTGCAGTAAATCACACAACAAAGCCAAAACCAAACTGCCAAGCCAAGCTAACACCAACAGCCGAGCCTGCAGCAAATCATACAAACTGTGACAAGCCAAGCTTACCAAAGCAAACTTACCAAACCTGCAAGCCCACAAACAAAAACAAACCTGTTAGCAGCCAAACTACAGCAAAACAATCACAAAAAACCCTTTGAAGCTATCAATCACCACCAAACTCAGTTTTTAACAAAATCCACAAACCAACCCAAAAGTTTCAGAAACATGTCATCATAAACAATCAACCAAAAGTTCCAGAAATCATTCACCAACAACAACAAAAACAAGCAGTTTCAGATTTCATCATTAACCTTCAATATTCAGAAAGAGGAAGAGAAAATCAGAAGGGCGACAACAACTAGTTTTAGAACATATTCATCATCAACATTCAGAAAAAGGAAGAGAGGTTCAGAAGCAAAACAACAATAACAGTTTCAGAAATATATCATCATTAACCTTCAACATTCCAAGAAAGAGGAAGAAAAAATCAGAAGAGCAATCAACAACAAAATCAGTCTCAGAATGGTGTTCAACATCAATATTCAGAAGAGAGGAAAAGATTTTAGATTATCACATCATCATCAATATCAAGACAAGAAAGAAGAAGAGAGGTTCAGAAGCAAAAAGGCAACAAGTTTCAGAGACCTATCATCATCAACAATCAACAATAAAAGGTTTTCAGAATCAGTTTCATCATCAAACATCAGCAAATCAAGAGAGAATACAAAGGTACCAGAAAAGCGCGCAACCATCATCATTTCGTCCTCCGCCTCTAGCCGCCAAGGAAGCGCCAGTCCAACCTCTCTCTCCCTCCATTTTCCAAGAAAATCCCCAAGGTATGTTTTTCCCAAACCCTCACTGCATCTCGAGCATGTAAACGCCATGGTTTAAAACGAAGCAAACATACAAAACAAACTGTAAGAATCAAACAAACGAAAACAAACTGTAAAAACGCGAACAAAAAACGAATTGTACCATTCAATCAAAATGCCGGATCGTTGCAAAGAGGATAGAGAGTGAGAGGGGGCGGCGCTCCGATAGTTAGGGTGAGGAAGAGAATCAATGCGTCTGTGTGAGAGAGACGAAGAAGAAAAGGAACAAACGGCGCCACTGTGAGCTGGAACAACACAAACCCTAATTTGTTCACAAAATGCTAAAACCCCTAACAAAAACAAAACAAACTTGGCATTTGGGCCTGTCCGCCCCATCCCTTGAGCCCACAACGTTTTACTAGCGCGCACCCCCTTCCATTCTGACTTGTTGTTTGTTCTTCTTCATTTTTTGTTTGCTTTGGGCCTAACACATAAATCCCTAGCCCATCACCCTTTTTTTAATTTCTTTTCTTTCCTTTTGATTAAACAAAATACTATTGTTTTGTTTTAATTTCATTTAATTTGTTTTATTTTTGTTAATAATAAATAATATATTGAACTTTTTTTTAGTTAGTTTTATTTTCTTCTTTATTAATTAATTTTGTTTCACACAACGAAAACACTAAAAAAAAATAATAGAAGTTTTATTTAATTAATTTTGTTTTCTTTAAAAATACGTAAATAATAGAATTTTAATTTGATTAATTTTTCTTCCTTTAAACTTTTTATTTACATAATTAATAAAACACAAAAGAATAATAATAATTTTTAATCTTTCTTTTTAGAATAGATTTTTATTCTCAAGTAAATACATGCATTTCATAAATTATCAATTCTCTTTATTTTTATGTTTTGTTATAGTTTTATATTTGAATTGCGACGATTCGATTTGGTTGTAATATTTGGGCATTATCATTCTTGTGAAGACTCATCCCCATTTGTAAATAATTGTACCCCCATCCCCGGATAATTTTGTAATAGCTTAGAATTTTAATTCTCGCACTTTATGCTTTCAAATATGCCATGATTAGAGATTAGGGTTTGTATGCAAAAATCTAAAATCAATCGCTAGATGACCTAATACAAGATCCAAATGCATGAAAATAACAAACACAATTCACACATGCACCTCTAGGGTAACCTCGCTTGTTGCCTCGGAAAATACAATCATGTCCCTCGAATATGAGACACTCTAGCAAATGCCCCTTTGATTAACAAAGATCGTAGTCCCTCGATGACCATCAATGTTGCCTTCGATAAAACGATCTTGTCCCTTACAAAATTGCTAGAGCGTCTCACAAGTTACTTTCAATGATTGTATACGATGACCCACGCCTGTCCCGTTTAAACATCCTAATACAAGGTTGTTCACCAAATGCAATGGTGAAATAACACTGTCAAAAGGGTTAAAAACATAGGAAAGATCTTTGAGTAAAATAGGGTAGACAACTCTTAGTTACTTGATCAAAAGCTTGCAAAACATCCTTGATATTTTCAAAACACACTTCACAACACAATTCAAAACATTTCCCAAAAACAAACTTTCAAAACATTAAAATATCTTTTCAAAATACAAACACCTTTGTATATATTCAAACAAGAATCATTACAAAGGTGGCCACAACAATGGCCTCTTTTTCAAAGCATTTTCAAAAACCACACACAAAGCACCATTTCAAACAATTGAAAAGCAAAGGCAAGTGATCTAAACAAGTAACTAAGAGCCCATGGATAACCATGGATGAAAAGGGTGCTAGCACCTTCCCTTTTCATAATCTACCCCCCGAACCCAAGAAAACATCTCAAAGGTCTTTCCTGTGCTTTTTGACCTTTCCTTTGGATAAAATAAAAAGTCGGTGGCAACTCTTGCTAAACCGAACAATTGCGAACACAAACGCAAAACCTCAAGTCAGTTCTCCCACCGTATCACACATACCCATTACTAGGGCCAATTATTCCTGAAATCAAAAACCCTAAAAAACTCCAAAAAAACCTAACAATGGTGATTCACGGTATAGGTCATATAAATGAAATTGAATAATGCCAAAAGCTTGCAAACATTATGGTGATCAAGATTATGCCATTATTTTACGCTATGGATGCAAGAATGAAGCTTTTCGAATTTAAGAAAAGAGTGATGCCGTTGCGGACTTACTGTGCATGGGAGGGCTTGAAAATGCCTGCTTTGGATTGCTTTCGCTTGTGGAGACTTCCAGGAAATGATTGGGACAGATATCATGCCTTGAGGATGCTTCTAAGTGGGACTTTGATCTCACACTTTTCTTTGATTTTTTTTAATCTGATTCTGCTTCTTACGCCTGCTTCTAACCTTCTTTTAGGTATGGCCGCACTCCTTATGTAACAAAGAATGAATCCAAGTCCATAATTGATCCAAATCTCCCTCCTTTAATCCTTTTTGATTTGATTTGATTTGCTTCTTTAAAGCTTTCCAAAATTGGTTCAAATCCAATCTCTTGGTACACATATGGCTTGATGCGAATTTGATGATGGCTAGCTGTGATTTAAGACCTGAAATCATCACAAAATCCCTTGTTATCAATGCTTTGGATTTTTATTTGATTTATTTTGATTTAAATCAAATTAATTCAAATAAAAATCAAAATAATTAATAAAAATATGATATACACAAGTGGAAAGGGCTAGAGCACGTGGGCTATGATGCCAACTCAAAACAAGTGAAAACGAATGGGCCCATTTGGAAAAATTTGAAGTTTTGGGCATAGTTGACTTTTGGCAATTTTGCAAAAAAGTCAAACTTCAACAATGCATAACTTCCTCAATTTTGACTCTTTGGAGGTGTTATTGGACTTTTTAGAAAGCTTGAGATGTCCTCTAATCAATACTTTTAATCTAATATCAAATTGATATTCCATGTTCATGTATGAAGCTTTGAAAAAAAAGGTGTTTTTGTTGACTTTTCAAATTGACCTATAATGTCCAAATTCATAACTTCTTGTGAGTGCATATTTTGATCTTGGGAGATGAAGATGGATTGTAGGGAATTGCATCCTCTTCAAAATGAGCTTTGGATGGGTCATTTATCATAAAGTATTATAAAGTTATGCCTGGTCAAAGTTGGGTTGACTTTTCCTACAAAACCCTAATTTAGCAACTTTTGAATCTTGATGAATTGTGAGCAATCCTTGATGAATCATGATCAACCCTTGATCAAATGATTAAATATACTTCAAAATGAGGATGTTTACCAAAAATCTTGTAGTTTGACTGTATGTAGGTCACAGTTGACTTTTGCCCTAACACAGTCGATTTTTGGACCTTTGAGCAATTGACTGAGCAAAATTCCTCTGCAAGGCTTGAAACTTGACATGGATGATCTTGAGAACATATTAGGACATTGTTGAGAATTTGGGGTCACTTGGACTCAAGGATCTTGATGCAACATGAAACCCTAATTTGGGGTAGACTGCCTTAGGAGAGAGCTTGTCTGGCCAACCCTTGAACTATTTTGAGCAATTTGGAGACCATTCTTGAAATGTTTTTTTGAGAAATATGAGAGGGAAAATTTTGGGGTACAACAGCTTCCCCTGTTCAATCTTCTTAAACCTGAGGATGTATATTGACTTTCGTGCCTTTCGTGATCCGAAGGTGGAAGATGATTGAACACTAGAGTGCCCAGAAATTTGCACTCGCATGAAGTGGTAATTGTCTTGTGATGTCGGGAATGGGCTTCCAGATGCCATTTGGAAATTGCTGACGAGGGGATGGGCTTTAAGGTGCCATATGAAGGAGTGTCGATCGCATAAGAGATTCCTTAGCGAGAGCTTGTATACCTGTTGTTGAGGAAGATTCCACTGTGGAAGTCTGATCTTTGTTGAGAGAGGTAAAATTTCAGGAGCTTCATCGTCTGTTATTCTGCTGGTGAGTCGTCTCTGCTGAGATTTAGGAACTCGTATGTAATTTAATTGAGGAACATTTTTGTCGAGATTTAGGAACTCACCCGTAATTCAACTGAGAAAACATCTCTGCTAAGATTTAGGAACCTGTTCATAATTCAACTGATGAACGTTTTTGCTGAGACTTAGGAACTTGCCCGTAATTCACCTGAGAAACTATCTCTGCTGAGATTTAGGAACTCGTCCATAATCCAACTGAGGAACATCTTTGTCGAGATTTAGGAACTCACCCGTAATTCAACTGAGAAACTATCTCTGCTGAGATTTAGGAACCTGTCCGTAATTCAACTGATGAAATAATTATGCTGAGATTTAGGAACTTGCCCGTAATTCAATTGAGAAAACATCTCTGCTGAGATTTAGGAACCTGTCCGTAATTCAACTGAGGAATATCTTTGTCGAGATTTAGGAACTCGCTCGTAATTCAACTGAGAAAACATCTCTGCTGAGATTTAGGAACCTGTCCGTAAGTCAACTGATGAAATAATTATGCTGAGATTTAGGAACTTGCCGGTAATTCAACTGAGAAAACATCTCCGCTGAGATTTAGGAACCCGTCTGTAATTCAACTGAGGAAAATCTTTGTCGAGATTTAGGAACTCGCCCGTAATTCAACTGAGAAAACATCTCTGCTGAGATTTAGGAACTTGTCCCTGATTCAACAGATGAAACAATTATGTTGAGATTTAGGAACTCGCCCGTAATCCAACTGAGAAAACATCTTTGCTGAGATTTAGGAACTTGTCCGTAATTCAACTGAGGAACATCTTTGTCGAGATTTAGGAACTCGCCCGTAATTCAATTGAGAAAACATCTCTGCTGAGATTTAGGAACCTGTCCGTAATTCAACTGATGAAACAATTATGCTGAGATTTAGGAACTCGCCCGTAATTCAACTGAGAAAACATCTCCGCTGAGATTTAGGAACCCGTCCGTAATTCAACTGAGGAACATCTTTGTCGAGATTTAGGAACTCGCCCGTAATTCAACTGAGAAAACATCTCTGCTGAGATTTAGGAACCTGTCCGTAATTCAACTGATGAAACAATTATGTTGAGATTTAGGAACTCGCCCGTAATTCAACTGAGAAAACATCTTTGCTGAGATTTAGGAACTTGTCCGTAATTCAACTGAGGAACATCTTTGTCGAGATTTAGGAACTCTCCTGTAATTCAACTGAGAAAACATCTCGGCTGAGATTTAGGAACCTGTCCATAATTCAACTGATGAAACAATTATGCTGAGATTTAGGAACTCGCCTGTAATTCAACTGAGAAAACATCTCTGCTGAGATTTAGGAACTTGTCCATAATTCAACTGAGAAAACATCTTTGTTGAGATTTAGGAACCTGCCCGTAATTCAACTGATGAAACAATTATGCTGAGATTTAGGAACTCGCCCGTAATTCAACTGAGAAAACATCTCTGCTGAGATTTAGGAACTTGTCCGTAATTCAACTGAGGAACATCTTTGTCGAGATTTAGGAACTCGCCCATAATTCAACTGAGAAAACATCTTTGCTGAGATTTAGGAACCTGTCTGTAATTCAACTGATGATACAATTATGCTGAGATTTAGGAACTCGCCCGTAATTCAACTGAGAAAACATCTCTGCTGAGATTTAGGAACTTGTTCGTAATTCAACTGAGGAACATCTTTGTTGAGATTTAGGCACTCGCCCGTAATTCAACTGAGAAAATATCTCTGCTAAGATTTAGGAACTTGTTCGTAATTCAACTGAAGTAAAAGCTTTGTCGCTTGAATTTTATGAGAATCTTTCCTGAAAGATAAAGGTTAATTGTATATAATGCATGATATGTATCAGGCGATAATGTTCTCAAAATAAATGAGATTGTGCTGTATGATGCGTATGCATGTCATGATATACGGAAATGTGATATTTTGAGCTGGGGAAAATAAATCCCGGATTGCTGCTGGAGAAAAGAAATGAATTCTTTGTTTCCGCTGGAGATAGTGGATGAAGACGTTCGTGAGAAATAACCTGCAGGAGAGGATAACTCTGTTGGGGAATAAACTGATAAGAGAATGGCTATGTGGGGAAGAGATGCTCTGCTGAGGATTTCTTTGATAAGCTCAACTGGGGATGAGCTACCGTAGCTAGTGATGATGAACCCTATCGGGGATTGAACTTCTGTTTGTGAAAGGAATGAACTCTGTTGGGGATGACTTTCCAATAGCGACCTTATTAGGGATAGCCTTTTAGACTCTACTGGGGGTAATCTTCCAGAGTCTACTGGGGATGACTTTTTCAAACTCCACTGGGGATATTTTTATACTCTGATGGGGATGATAAGACCTTTCAGTGCTATTGGTAGGTAAACTCTTCTTGGGGAGAATATTATCGATTCATTCACAGTTGCGAGTCTCAACTGGAGAGAGCTAACACCACTATCCTTTTCTTACTCTACAGGGAATGAATGTACTTTCAACCGTTTCCTCCAGCTAGGTCTATCCCTATACCTGGTAGACAGAGCAACTGTACGGTTTGGGACATTTCTCGTTTGCCCTTGTTTCTGATATTACAAGTAATCGTCTTTTGTTTCGCATGTAAATATTCATGGGCAACAATTAATGTCAAATGCATATATCAAAAACTGAACATTGGATATCTTTGCAAAACAAAACAGAAAAAAGGAAAACAATTTGAAATTTCTTTGTAAAAATGACTAGTATTGATTTTGAAGTTAGCCTGTGAATAGGCGCTTTTGTACAAGAGGCTGGCGTCCTAGTAAGAGAACTCCACCGAACAAATAGAATTTATACAACTTGTGAAAAACAAAGAAAAATAGCTATGTGAATAATCCCCCTGGGTTCCAACTCTGCTATTGCCTTTATGTCCTCGAGCATCTCATCACTTTGCTACTTGGTTGAAGGTAGATCAGATTGATTAGTGTCGTCCGAACTTGATAGTCGATACTGAAGTCTGGTCGCAAGATGATCCAATGAGACATAGTGTTACGCTTTAATCCCTAATTTTTGCCTGGACCTCCCTTTCGGGTTTTCAGTCCACCAGGATACCCTTTTTTGCCCAAGCCACCTTTTCAGGTTTTCGACTTGTCGGGTGTACAGTTTTTTCATTTTCATCCCTTATTTTTGCCCGAACCCTTTTGGTTCGCCGGGAAGCCCTTACTTTTGCCTAGGCCAGTCGACCTAGCGGGTCTTTGATTATGCGTAGTATTTTTTCACTATGTCTGCATTGACGGGGTGAGGAAGGTCGTCACCGTCCATGGTGGTTAGAATCATCGCTCCTCCTGAGAAAATGTTCTTAACCACAAATGGCCCTTCGTAAGTAGGGGTCCATTTTCCCCTGGGATCACCTTGAGGTAATATGATGCGCTTGATCACCAGATCCCCAACTTGATACTCTTGTCGTCTAACTTTCTTGTTAAATGCCTTGATCATCCGCTTTTGATACGTTTGACCATGACAAATAGCAGTAAGTCTCTTTTCTTCAATTAAATTCAGCTGATCAAGCCGGGTCTAGATCCAGTCATCTTCGCTCAAACCTGCATCCTTCATAATCCAAAGAGAGGGTATCTGAACTTCAATGGGCAAGACGGCCTCCATGCCATAAACCAAGGAATAGGGTGTTTCCCCTGTTGACGTTTGCGCTGAAGTACGGTACCCATAAAGAGAAAAAGGTAACATCTCGTGCCAATCTTTATACGTCACCGTCATCTTCTGCACAATCTTCTTAATGTTCTTATTAGCCACTTCTACAGCCCCATTCATCTTCGGTCGGTAAGGAGAAGAGTTGTGATGTTGTATCTTGAACTGCTTGCAGAGCTCGGTGATCATCTTATTATTGAGATTTATACCATTATCCGTAATGATCCTCTCTGGTACACCATATCGACAGATCAGGTTGTGCTGAATAAACCGTGCCACGACGGTCTTGGTTACAGTAGCAAAGGAAGCTGCTTCAACCCACTTCGTGAAGTAATCAATAGCTACCAGGATGAAACGATGCTCGTTGGACGCAGTAGGTCTGATCTCTCCGATCATGTCGATGCCCCACATTGCAAAAGGCGAAGGAGCTATCAAGATGTTCAGAGGGACTGGAGGTATGTGCACCTTATCAGCATAGACTTGGCACTTATGACATGTCTGAGAATGCTGATAACAGTCGGCTTCCATGGTGGACCAATAATATCCTGCCCGTAGGATCTTCTTTGCCATGGTGTGTCCACTGGAATGAGTCCCGAAAGTACCTTCATGCAACTCTACCATAATCCTTTCTGATTCGTTCTTATCCACACAACGCAATAAGGTTGAGTCATGGTTACGCTTGTAAACAATGTCGTTACTGATGAAGAACTTCGTTGCGAACCTCCTCAGAAACTTCTTATCATTAACAGATGCACCCTCAGGGTATTCCTGAGCCTCAAGATACCTCTTCACCTCGTGAAACCAGGGTTTATCTGTTACCTCTTCAGTCTCAATATCACAGCAATGTGCAGGTTCGTCCAATCTTTCAATGATAATCCGGGGAGCTTCATTGTCCCAATTGACCTTGAACATAGAAGACATCATAGCCAACGCGTCCGCTAACTGATTCTCCTCTCTGGGGAAGTGTTCAAAGGTGATCTCCTCGAAATGGGGAAGCAACGTCAACACATGCTCATTGTAAGGAATAAGATTTGGGTGTTTCGTATCCCACTCGCCTTTGATCTGACTGATCACGAGAGCGGAATCTCCGAAGACACTCAGAAACTTAATCCTTAGGTCAATTTCTGCTCGAAGACCCATAATGCATGCTTTATACTCCGCCATGTTATTGGTGCAGTTGAAACATAGTCGGGCGGTGAACGGAGTATGAGAGCCTTCAGGAGATATGATCACAGCGCCAATGCCATTACCCAAAGCATTTGAAGCTCCATCAAAGTACATAGACCATCGGGATCCTTCCTCAGGTCCTTCATCCGGTCTAGGTGTTTCACAGTCAGTCACCAACATGATATTCTCATCCGGAAACTCAAAGTTCATAGATTGGTAATCGTCCACTGCCTGATGCGCCAAATGATCTGCCAACACACTTCCTTTGATTGCTTTTTGAGTCGTGTATTGGATGTCATACTCAGTCAAGATCATCTGCCATCTTGCTATTCTTCCGGACAAGGCAGGTTTCTCGAAGATATACTTGATTGGATCCATCTTTGATATCAATAGAGTAGTGTGAGTCAGCATATACTGTCTCAACCGGTAAGCAGCCCATGCTAAAGCACAGCAAGTTCTCTCAAGTAACGAGTATCGGGTCTCGCAGTCGGTAAACTTTTTGCTAAGGTAATAAATAGCATGCTCTTTTCGGCCAGACTCGTCATGCTGCCCCAGCACGCACCCCATTGAATTATCGAGTACTGTCAAGTATAATATTAAAGGTCTCCCTTCAACTAGAGGCATCAGAATAGGTGGCTCTTGGAGATACTCTTTGATCCTTTTGAAAGCGGCCTGGAATTCATCGTTCCATCATACCACTTGATCTTTCTTCAGCAACTTGAAGATTGGCTCACAAGTAGCAGTCAGGTGTGAGATGAATCGGGCAATGTAGTTCATACGTCCCAGAAAGCCTCTGACTTCTTTTTCTGTTCGGGGAGCTGTCATTTCCTGTATAGCCTTCACCTTTGCAGGATCCAATTGGATACCTTTATCACTTACGACGAAACCCAACAGCTTACCAGATCTCACCCCGAAGGTGCACTTGTTCGGATTTAGCCTCAGCTTGTACAACTTCAACCTGTCAAATAGCTTCTGAAGATGGTCAAGATGTTCTTCCTCAATATGGGATCTTTCAATCATATCGTCAACGTATACCTCAATCTCATGATGGATCATGTCATGGAACAAAGCGACCATCACGTGCTTATACGTTGCCCCAGCATTCTTCAATCCAAATGGCATAACCTTGTAGCAAAAGGTACCCCATTGAGTAACAAAGGTTGTCTTCTCTATATCCTCGGGATCCATTTTAATCTGATTATAACCGGAGAAACCATCCATAAAGGAGAAGACCTTGTGTTGTATGGTGTTGTCAACCAGAACGTCAATATGAGGCAGATGGAAATCATCCTTGGGACTGGCCCTGTTCAGGTCCCTATAGTCAACACAAATTCGAACCTTACCACCCTTCTTCGGCACCGGGACCATGTTGGCCACCCACTATGGGTAAGAAGTAACTGCTAGAAAACCGGCGTCAAACTGTTTCATAACTTCAGCCTTGATTTTCTCAGACATCTCTGGGTGCATTCGACAGACTTTCTGTTTCACTAGAGGACAGTCTTCCTTGGTAGGCAAGCGGTGAACCATGATATCAGTATCCAACCCAGGCATATCTTCATAAGACCAGGAAAAGATCTCAACATAGTCACGCAGCATTTGAATCAACCGTTGCTTAACACTGGATTCCAGATTTGCACCGATCTTGACCTCTTTCTTGTGCTCCTCTGTACCCAGGTTTACTGTTTCCACTGGCTCTTCATGCGGCTGTATGGCCCTCTCTTCCTGGAGTAGCAGTCTAGCAAGTTCACCAGGCACTTCGCAATCATCCCCACCTTCGTCCTCAGCTTGGTTGATCGTACTTTCGAAGTCATAATTGGCAGTAGCAGAGTCATTATCAGTGGGATCTAGAGTGGACGTAGACCTGTATATGTGAGTGTGTGTAAAATAGTTGTTTTGCAAGATAGAAAAAGAAAAACAAGGAGCTCAAAATTTGTATTGCAAGAAAACGTCCAATGCTTTTATTAATGATATATGGAAATGACACATAACAAGCCCTCAAACAAAGCCACGGTGTCTCGGGTAAGGCACCAGGCCGTAAAGTTTAAAATTGTCTGTTACAAATCCAAAACAAAAGTCTATTACTGTGTAATAAAAGAAATTGGCACGAAGTCCTTTGTCGTCCAATTGCTTAGTCCTCCATCAGTAGTCGGGTAAATCCAGCTGTCAAACTCGGACTCTTCATCATCGTCTTCAATCATATTCACTTCAAGATTAGTAATACGCATGGGAGGTCTTCCAATTCGTGCACGCCGAACAGCCCTTTGAGCTTCTGCAGTAAAACCCAAACCAAACTTGTCAGTCTTATGTGCAAAGTCAGGGAGTTGGCCCCAATTCGCACACCCACCTTTCTCAATAACAGCCCGGGCATCCTTGAGGGAATCCATCTTCATTGGAGAATCTTCAGTAACAGTTTCAGTTGACGCCAACGTCTGGGGGACTTCTTCAAAATGTTGACACGGGGTTTCGATGAACTCCCCGTCCATCTCCACATACCGGAAAGAGTTGAGGTGGCTCACCATGTACTCCTCTTCTCGTCGTACCGTAACGATTTTCCCTTTCACTGGGTATTTTAACATCTGATGGAGCGTAGAAGTTACTACCCCAGCTTTAAGGATCCACGGGCGACCCAGAAAACAAGAATAAGATGGTCGAATGTCCATCACATAAAATGTAGACGCGAAAATCTGAGAACCAACCTTAACTGGAATATCCACCTCTCCATGTACCATCCTTTTGGACCCATCAAAGGCCCTGACCACAATGTTACTCGGCTTCAACTCCAGCCCTTCACAGTCTAACCGGTCTAACGCTTTCTTGGGTAAAACATTCAACGAGGACCCAGTATCCACCAACACGTGAGCTAAGGTAGTGCCCCTGCACTCGATCGAAACATGCAGAGCGTCATTGTGATTCTTCCCCTTGGCAATCAAGTCTGCGTCGGAGAAACCCAACCCGTTATCTGCTGTCAAACTAGCCACACAGTCTTTGAACTGATCTGCAGATGTTTCTTGTGGCACATGCACAATTTTCAGGAAAGCAATCAGAGCCTTAACATGGGCCTCTGAGCACAGTAATAAAGACAACATGGAGATCTTCGACGGGGTTTTCCCCAGCTGTTCGACTACATTGTAGTCGCCTTTCTTGATGATCTTTAAAATTTCCTCTATCTCCTGTCTAGAGGATTCAACAGTAATCTTCTTCAGTGCCTCTGTTCGGGCAGGCTCACCGGTGATCCCTTTGCCCCGAGCGTCAGATGACTCGGCGACAGGGGTAATGATTGGAACATGAACAGGAACAGTAGCAGATGTACCGGCATGTGTAATAATAACAGGCTTCTGAACAATTGGTGGAGAGATCTCAGGGGAGAAAAGTCTTCCGCTCCGGGTGACTTTGCTAGATCCAACAATATTGCTGACATTAGTATCAGCCTCTTCATCCTTCAAGTCTTGTTTAATCCCGTGATAATACACATCGGCCCCATAGTGCCATGGGACAGCCTTATCCGACATGTAAGGGATAGGCCCAGGAACAGTAATGATCAATGGAGCAACTCTCGGAACATATGTAATTCTAACAGGCTTTCTCGAGGAAGCCTTGGAAGAATTGGCGGAAATGGTGATTATGGAAACTTCTTCAACAGGAACCAATGGAACAAAAGTTTTCTCGAACAAGATTTCTTTATTATCCATCAGGCGTTGGACACCTGACTTCAATAGATGGCAACCGGTAGGTAGGATGGAACACAGATGGCAACCTTCACCACAGCCCGGAAATAAACCGGCTAACAGAAGGTTCTTCTTCACAGTCATCAATGAAGTAGCAATGTCCTTCACAGAAGTCATAAACGAGTCATCATCCACAACATTCACTCCATGCTTGGGCATGGGAGCAGTCACGGCATTAGGCTTTTCCGGCGCCTCAAACTCGATCTCCTTAGCATCAATCAAATCTTACACCTTATTCTTCAAGGTCCAGCAGTTATTGGTATCATGCCCTAGGCTATCAGAGTGATAAGCACAGTGGGAGTTCGGATTATATAGTGGTGAAGTGGTGTTGGGATTCTTCGGGGCTTCCCTCAGAGTCACCAAGTTGGTCTTCAACAACTGCGGCAGAATTTGAGATAGAGTCATGCTAAGCCGAGTGAACTGTCTTTGCAGCCTCTCTACTCTTTGTTGATTGTTTCACTGTGGGGAAACAGTTGGTCTTGAAATAACTACCGCATTAACAGCTTGGCGGCATTCAGGACGATTATGGTTCTTCGAACTGTAAACTACACTAGATTCCTTCTTGAAAGGCTTCTTCTTGGTACTTGATGAAGCACCCTTCTGTATTTTTCCGCTCTTGATACCGGCTTCAATCCTCTACCCAGTCATAATTAACTCAGTGAAACCAGACGATGAACTTCCGATCAAATGATTAAAATACGGACCAGATAAAGTCCCCAAAAACATGTCCACTAACTCCCTATCAGCCAGTGGGGGTTGTACTCTTCCAGCAAGATCCCTCAATTTCTGAGCATAGTCTTTAAAACCTTCGCTTGCACCCATAGACATACCCTGAAGTTGGGTACGCGTGGGAGCAAGGTCGGCATTATATTGGTACTGCTTGTAAAAAGCAGCAGCAAGGTCCTCCCAGTTACGGACGTTGGCTCCTTCTAGCTGATAGAACCATTCAAGTTGAGTCCCTGACAGACTATCTTGAAAGAAGTGAACCCAGATATTCCTATCAGCAGTATATGGTTGCATCTTTCTAACATACAAGCGGAGGTGCAGCTTTGGGCAGGAAACCTCGTCGTATTTAGCAAAGATAGGAGCCTTAAACTTGTGGGGAATCACCACCCCAGACGCCAATCCCAAATCTTCGAAGTCCAACCCAGGTATCTTCTGGATCTCCATTGCGCTTAGCCGATCTTCGAGTTGTTTATATTTATCCTCAGCAGGAGGATACTGGTCTTCGTTAAAGTCAGTGTCATTGTCAGAAACAACAGGGCTAGGAACCTTCCTTTCTTCTTGGTTCTCTCCCCCTCCAGATGAGTGAGATAAATCAACCTCTTATCTCAACCGATTCCCAAACCTGTGACCCATGTTCAGGAGGACCGTCTTCTTCTTCTTCTTCTTCTTATCCTTCAAGATAAGAGTCTTCAAGTCTTGTTGACCCTTGGCCAA
Organism: Vicia faba; assembly: GCA_948472305.1. Taxonomy (NCBI): domain Eukaryota; kingdom Viridiplantae; phylum Streptophyta; class Magnoliopsida; order Fabales; family Fabaceae; genus Vicia; species Vicia faba. The sequence goes on from OX451737.1 coordinate 1,359,096,792, forward strand.
ATTCATGAACATCTCCTGGAACTGAGCATTTTGAGCTTGTAGAGCCTTAATAGCTTGATCAGTGGACGTTTCAGCAGACATGATGCTGAAATAAACAGCGAAGAAGATGAGAAACCTGTAAGGGTACCTGTGATGAGGTGCATGGGAATGGAATGCATATGGTATGATTTCAAAGACTTTATGGAAATTCAAATTTGTAAACCAAAAGGAAACACACTTTTATTAGATTCAAACTGAAACAATGTTTAACAAATGCCTTTAAGGCGTTACAAAAGAAAAACTGAAAAGTAAATCAAAACTAGAAATAACAAAAGTCATCAGCGCTCCCATGGTCGTTTTCCTCCCGTGCTGACATAGTCGTTGAGGACCTTCTCATTCTCCAGCTGCCTTGTAAGTTTTAGGATCTTCTGTTCCTGCTCATGATACTTTTCTCTGTACGTATCCCACTCTTCCCTTAGATGGATCCAAGACCTCTTTAATGCCCCAATGTCAGTAGGCATGTATGGATGGAGGGCAGTATGAGGAACCCCTTCTTCATCAGCACTCTCAACAATTACCGGCAAGACAGCTTCGTACGGCATTCCCAGCTTTTGGGCACGGGCTCGAACCCACCGGAGATACGGTTCCATCGGAAGAGAAGTCTTCATCCCTAACTCATGTGGATCAGATCTGTTAACCCTATTCCAAGCTCGTATGAACCTGCGACGATGCCCCTCAACATCCCCTTGGAAGTCAAAGACAATGCTCGGAATCAGCAACTCATGAGGACCGTTCTTTCGAGCTCGCCCAAACTGTCGTAAGGCCAGACAAGGATTATAGGTTATCCCTCTCCTAATTCCAAGCAAAGGAACATTGGGGTATTCTCCGCACCGGTCAATAACAGCTACTACTTCCATGTCTTTAGTGCTCCAGATGATGTCTGTATGAGCAAGGGACATAATTATGTAGGCCTAACCCATACCTTCCTTGTTCTTCAAAACAGATTTGGGGAGGTGAGAAATAAACCACCTCGCCAGCAATGGTGCACAACACATAAGGGTTCCCCGTTTCCAAGCAGTACGAGCGTAAAGAGCATGTAGAATGTCACCTAAGAGAGTAGGCACTGGATTACGGGACATGAAGATCTTGACTGCGTTCACGTCGATGAAAGAATCTGAATTAGGGAACAAAACCAAGCCATAAACGAGAAGTTCTAGGATGTCTTCAAATGCTTGAAAGTCCAAACTGTCCCAAAACTGTTGAGCCTGATCAATCAAAAACTTAGCCAGGAAGCCTTTAACACCACTCCGAGTCTCCCAGTTACACATTACATCAGCCTTTGTCAGATGTAGGGCTGAAGCAACATCCTCTGGCCTAAGAGCCATCTCCCAACCTGTAAATGGCGTCTGCTCTAGAATAGAAATACCAAGTAAATCAGAGAACTCCTCCAAAGTAGGGACCAACTGATAGTCCGGGAAGGTGAAGCAGTGGTGCAATGGGTCGAAGAACTGGAACAAGACACTCATCATTTGCTCATCCATCTTAGAAGTGACCAAACCAAGGAGGTGACCATGTCTTCTAACAAAGGGAGAAGTATCAGGAACTTTGGAAACCAAATCTCTAAGCTGAACAGAGATTTGTACGAAGTTGATCCGAATAGTATTTCTGCACATAGATGCCATGACCTACAAAATAGAACAAAGATGAATCCCCCGGGTCTTTGAAATGGGTTAGTCTAATGCAACATGCATGCAATGTCATGATGCATGATGTTATGATAGAAACACACCACAAGTATTCACAGATAGTAAACATGGTAAGGGCAAATAAGTCACGCAGTAGCCCTTAAATTTCAGGCTGGCATGGAGTTTAGGTATTACCCTCTTTCAGTTTAGTTGGTTCAACCTATCCTAGTAATAGTAATTGGGTTCTAGAGGATCTCAATATCACTGACCACCCTCGATCGGTCATAATTCCAGTTTAGCAACCTTTTCTTGCGGCCGGAATCATCACGAGAGTTTGGTCTCAATGAGGGTAGCATACTGCTACTTTTCTATGGCCAAGTTGGTCAATTATAGGTTCTAAGGTCAGTTGGTGCTTAATGACCCCTTAGCAGCCCCATATTCTCCTTGTTCCTCCACAAGGGATATCGGTACAAACTAAAGTGTCACACCAACGTAGCTACTGCTTCAACCGTATCGGTCTACGCCGTACAGTTCCCTCACAGTCTATTGCTACTTACCTAAAAGGTATCCCCATATACGGGTTAGGATCTATAGTAACTCTGATTCAAACCCACAAAGATAAAGCATACAAATCAAGCAATTGAAAACATTATGATGAACTAATCCTAAGGTACACCCCACTTATCTTAGTCCCCAGCAGAGTCGCCAATTCTGTGATACGGTGGCCAGAACTGGGACGTAGTTTCCCTATTTCGTTAAGGAATTTGTTGGTTTGTGTTTTGCGTTTATTTTCGCAAAATGTTGCGGTAAGCAAGAGTCGCCACCGTCTTTTATTTTATCCAACAAGGAAAGGAAAAAAAGCACAGAAAAATTCCTTTTTTGAGATATTTGAGTACGGGGGGTAGATTATAGAAAGGGAAGGTATTAGTACCCTTTCTATCCGTAGTTATCTACGGGCTCTTAGGTACTTGCTCATAATTTTCAAAATTGTTTTCTTTGTGCTTGTGGGTTTTGAAAAGTTTGTTTTAACTTCGATTTAACTCTTGCGTCTGTCTTCAAGAGTGTAATGAAGTGTTTTTGAAAACTTGTTTGTGAAAGTGTGAAAAAAGTTTTGGTTTTGGATGAGCAAGTATCTAAGAACTAATCTACCTACTCGAAAAAGGAATCGTTCTATGTTTATTTCCTTTAGACAATGTTATCCCACTATTAGTGAGTAGGTAGCACCGTCGTTGGAGTTTGAGGGTCAATTCGAAAGAGGGACATATGGTCACTAAAGTAATGTTAGGACGTCTTAGCGGTAACCCTAATGTCTTGGATCATTTATCCGAGGCAACGATATCTGAGGCAACCTTTCCGAGGCAACTTATGATCTTTTAGACAAGAGGGCAACCTCTAAAACAACCTATACTCAATGACCGTTTACAAAGGCAACCAAGTGGGATATACCCTAGGAGTGCGCATGTGCGAGTGTGTTGATTTCAGTTATTTTTATCTTTGCACATGTTTAGGGTGATCTAACTGTTTTAAAATTAGACATTCATTCTTCTCATGCAAACCCTATTATCAAACATCTAGCAGTTGAATATTTGCGGAAATTAAAGGTGCAGAAATTAAACTAAATTATTACAAGGCGTCAGGTATTTACATCGCCAAAAGCAAACCCTTTGAAATTTAAAAGCGGAAAAATAAATAAATGTCCTAATTAATTATTACAAATCGGGAGCAGATACAATAATTGAATAAAAAATAAAGCGCGCGATGCGAAATTAAATCGAATGCGAAACTAGGGTTTTGACCCTCTTAATTTAGAAGAAAAAATGTTTTTGTTGTTTTTATTATTTTTTAAGAAAAGAAATTAAATCCTAAAATTAAATACTAAATTAATTAGTTAATTAAATTAATTAATAAAAAATAATTAAATAACATATTTTTGGATTTTTTATTATTTTAGTAAAGAAATTAAATAATTAAATTAATGTTAAAACCTATTGATTCTAATTGATTTTTAATTATTTGCAAAAATAAATGAAAGTTATCTAAAATTAACCTAATTAAATTAATTAATATTTAGTGATAAAAAATAACAAAATTCTGAATTTATTTGGACATAAAATATTTTTGTGATTTTTTGATAAAAAAAAGAAATTATTTTATTGGTTAGTAAATAAATAAAAATAATTAAAATAGAATAATAAAATAAAAAAGGAGATGAGAAATGGGCCTGATTTAGGGGGTGTAGAAAGCAGTTTTCTAGGCCCAATTGATGAAGATCCACTTGACTTTTGCAATCCAGTGTGCACGCGTTGACTTGGCCTATGGTGTGTCTTCAATGATGGCCACCAGATCTGGCCATCTGGCCATCTGGCGCTTTGATGAGGAAGGAACATGGTGGACATTAGGCTCAAGCGCATACTGGATTTCCTGTAAGAAAATAGCATAGAGAAAATAGGGGGACCTGGGATTCGAACCCAGGCCCCAAGGGGAATTTCATGCTACGTTTGCCACTGGATCACTTATTGTTGTTTGTACACATAATAGAAAATAATAATAATATAAAAAAAGCGCAATATAGTGGAAACAAAAAAAAAGCACAATAATTTGAATGGGCCTATGGGGGAGTGACACGCTTTCATCCCCTTCCTCTCTCCATGGCTAAAACTAGAAGCACCTATACCCACGGACAAATGTCCGTCACTATAACCCTGTCCATTCTCAAAATCTCCCACAAGCCATGGAAATGATATTTAAGGCCATGGTTGAGGTCGTCTCCTTCTTCTGATCACAACCATACCCATTACTAGGGCCAATTATTCCTGAAATCAAAAACCCTAAAAAACTCCAAAAAAACCTAACAATGGTGATTCACGGTATAGGTCATATAAATGAAATTGAATAATGCCAAAAGCTTGCAAACATCATGGTGACCAAGATTATGCCATTATTTTACACTACGGATGCAAGAATGAAGCTTTTCGAATTCAAGAAAAGAGTGATACCGTTGCGGACTTACAGTGCGTGGGAGGGCTTGAAAATGCCTGCTTTGGATTGCTTTCGCTTGTGGAGACTGCCAAGAAACGATTGGGATAGATATCAGGCCTTAAGGATGCTTCTAAGTGGGACTTCAATCTCACACTTTTCTTTGATTTTTTTAAATCTGATTCTGCTTCTTACGCCTGCTTCTAACCTTCTTTTAGGTCTGGCCGCACTCCTTATGTAACAAAGAATGAATCTAAGTCCATAATTGATCGAAATCTCCCTCCTTTAATCCTTTTTTATTTGATCTGATTTGCTTCTTTAAAGATTTCCAAAATTGGTTCAAATCCAATCTCTTGGTACACATATGGCTTGATGCAAATTTGATGATGGCTAACTGTGATTTAAGACCTGAAATCATCACAAAATCCCTTGTTATCAATGCTTTGGATTTTTCTTTGATTTATTTTGATTTAAATCAAATTAATTCAAATAAAAATCAAAATAATTAATAAAAATATGATATAGACAAGTGGCAAGGGCTAGAGCACGTGGGCTATGATTCCAACTCAAAACAAGTGAAAAAGAATGGGGCCATTTGGCAAAATTTGAAGTTTTGGGCATAGTTGACTTTTGGCAATTTTGCAAAAAAGTCCAACTTCAACAATGCATAACTTCCTCAATTTTGACTCTTTGGAGGTTTTCTTGGACTTTTTAGAAATATTGAGATGTCCTATAATCAACCCTTTTGGTCTCATCTTAAATTGATATTCCATGTTCATGTATGAAGCTTTGACAAAAAAGGTGTTTTTGTTGACTTTTCAAAATGACCTATAATGTCCAAATCATAACTTCTTGTGAGTGCATATTTTGATCTTTGGAGATGAAGATTAATTGTAGGTAATTGCATCCTCTTCAAAATGAGCTTTGGATGGGTCATTTCTCATAAAGTATGAGAAAGTTATGCCTGGTCAAAGTTGGGTTGACTTTTCCTGCAAAACCCTAATTTAGCAACTTTTGAATCTTGATGAATTGTGAGCAATCCTTGATGAATCATGATCAACCCTTGATCAAATGATGAAATATACTTTAAAATGAGGATTTTGACCAAAAATCTTGAAGTTTGACTGTATGTATGTCACAGTTGACTTTTGCCCTAGCACAGTCGATTTTTGGACCTTTGAGCAATTGACTGAGCAAAATTCCTCTGCAATGCTTGAAACTTGACATGGATGATCTTGAGAACATATTAGGACATTGTTGAGAATTTGGGGTCACTTGGACTCAAGGATCTTGATGCAACATGAAACTCTAATTTGGGGTAGACTGCCTTAGGAGAGAGCTTGTCTGGCCAACCCTTGAACTATTTTGAGCAATTTGGAGATCATTCTTGAAATGTTTTTTTGAGAAATATGAGAGGGAAAATTTTGGGGTACAACACCCTCGATGACCCTTGATGTTGCCTTCGGTAAAACGATCTAGTCCCTAAAACGACATTGCTAAAACGTCTCATAAGTTGCCTTCTATGACTATTCAAACGTCCCAACGTTCGTCCCTTCACATCCAATGATGGGGCTTCTTACCAAATCAATGGTAAGATAGCAACGTCTAAAAGAGGAGGAAAAGAACATTTAAGACATTTTGAGTAGGTATATTTGCTCATAGTTGCTCGCTTGCTCACAACAAAAACATTTCATACACCAACGCTCTCATCTTTGAAACATTTTCAAAAGACAACACTTTGTACGCGTTCTTATAGAAATGAGAGCCATTACAAAGGAAACCCTTTTCAAAATCACTTTCAAAAACACCTCACAAACACATATTTAAACTATTTTTGAAACAACACTTTGTACGTGTTCTTATAGAAACGAGAACCATTACAAAGACATTTTCAAAAATACTCTCAAAACACACACCACAAACACATTCAAACAAAAGCAAGTGATCTAGCGAGTAACTAAGAGCCCATGGAAAACCATGGATGAAAAGGGTGTTAATACCTTCCCTTTTCATAATCTACCCCCAGAACTCAAGAAAACATCTCTAAAGGTCTTTCCTGTGCTTTTTTACCTTTCCTTTTGGATAAAAGAAAAGTTAGTGGTGACTCTTGCTAAATCGCAACATTTGCGAACACAAACGCAAAATACCTCAAGTCAGTTCTCCCACCGTATCACACCCTGGTACCTCACAATATTCCTCATCTTCGTCTTCGTCTTAGTAAATCGGTTTTCAAAGTTACAATAGGCCATAATAGAATTGTTACCCATGGGATCCTGAGTGGATGTGGATCTACATTTTGATATGTGAGTGTATGTAAGAGCATAGTTGTCTTTAAAAAAATAAAAAGGTAGAAAAAGAAGAACAAAGTGCATAAAATTTGCATGCAAAAAACGTCCATGATTTGTTGATGACATATGAAGATGAAGTAACAACCCTCACAAATGGACTGTTGTGCCTCGGGTAAGACACAAGGTTTTAAAGTCTAAATTGTTTAATTATTATAAGTCCGGCAAAAATTTAAAGACAATTACTCTTGCATAAAAGTAATAGGGACAAATTCTTTAGCCTCCCAATCGCTAAGTCCACCGCTGATGGTTGGGAAGATCCACTTGTCCAGGTCATAATCATTGTCACTGTCTTCCAGAGCATTGACTCCATGGTTGCTGATCCGCAAAGGTGGTCCCCCGGCACGAGCACGACGAACAGCTTTCTGGGCTCCTGAAGTAAAACCCAAACCAAATTTGTCATATTTGTAGGGAATATCCGGAAGTTGGCCCCAAATGGTACACCCACCTTCTTCGACTACTGTCTTGGCATATTTCAGAGAAGCCATCTTCAGTGGAGGTCTGGTAATCTTCGGGACTTTGGAAACAGTCTTGGTTTCTGCAACTGTTTGTGGGACCTCCTCGAAATGCTGACACGGAGTTTCGATGAACTCACCATCCATTTCCACATACCTGAAAGAGTTCATGTGACTGACCATATATTCCTCCTATCCATGGACAATGATGATTTTTCCCTTGATTGGGTACTTCAACATCTGATGTAATGTAGAGGTGACGGCACCAGCGCCATGAATCCAAGGTTGGCCCAATAAACAGGAATAGGGAGGGCGGATATCCATCACATAGAAAGTTAAATCAAAGGTCTTAGTTCCAACTTTGATGGGGATGTCCACCTCCCCGTGCACCATTATTTTCGAACCATCGAATGCCCTTACCGCTATGTTGCTGGGTTTTAAGGTCAAACCTTCACAGACTAGTTGTTGTACCCCAAAATTTGCCCTCCCATAATCTTTAAAGTTATGACAAGCAAATGGTTCAAAGTCTACTCAAGGGCTACACAGTCAACCACTCTCCTAAAGCCAGTCAAACTAGGGTTTTGGTTCTTGCAAGGAGGTTGAGGTTTTCAAGGGCTCAATCAAGTCCCATATGCTCATAAACATTGTCAAGCACCTACATGTCAAGTTTCAAGGCTCACAAGGTCAAGTTGCACAGTCATAAACCCTAATTGCTCAACAGTCAACTGTAGGGGCAAAATGGTCATTTGGCAGTCAAAAGTCAAAATTTTTGGTCCACATCTTATTTTGAAGCCACAAACATCATTTGATCAATGCTTGATCATGATTCTCAAAGTATGGCTCAAAAGGTCTCAAGATGCAAAAGTTTCTATTTTTGGACAACTGAAAAGTCAACTGTAACTTGACCAACGCATAACTTTTTCATGGTTCATCAGAAAAATTCCATCCAATGCTCATCTTGAAGGGGAGGACATTTCCTACAACTCATCTTCACATTCCAAGTCCAAGAAATGCTCTCACAAAAAGTTATCAATTTCAACATTATAGGTCATTTTCAAAAGTCAACAAAAAGGGACTTTAAGTCAAAGACCATAACTTGAGATTGGTAAATCAAAATGACATGGGACCAAAGACATTGGTTAGAGGACTTCAAGACCTTTCCAAAATGTCATAGAACATGATCAAATCTTAAAAATTGAGCAAGATGTGCATTGGAGAAGTTGGGAAATTTTTGTGAAATGGCCAAAATCATTTATCCTTGAAATTTCATTTTTGACAAAAGGGGCCCACTTCTTCCACTTGAATCAGCTTGGCCTTGCTTCCCACGTGTCCCACATTTTATTTCAAAATTTAAAATTAATTTTTTCATTTTTATTTGATTTTATTGGATTTAATTCATTTTAAATCCTTTAAAATCAAATAAAAATCAAAAAGGTTAATTAAGGGACATATTTGGTTTTGATTAGCTTTGAATCACCATTATACAACATCCCAAATTCGTACCAAGGCCTAATCAAGCAAGAATTCAAAATTGGCTCAAAAATGGAAAGTTTGTTAATGGAGGTTTATGGAAAATATTATGTATGAATGCAAGGCTTCAAGGCCCTTAATTCCATTTGAAACTCATTACATAATGGATATACAAGTGATCAGAAGAAAGAACACGACCTAAGCTGCGCTGAAACCTCAAAACAACATTGCACTTTTCTCTCAAAAATCAAAACTGAAAACACATATAGAGCACGTTTCAAGGCCTAAGAAGCATTCCAATAGCTTGCTTGCACGTCCAGGAAGCTTTCCCAATCAAAATCAAACCTCCACACGCAAAGAACTGGTATAACCAAGTCACCCTGTTCATGACATTTTTCATATTCGTGTTTATATTTTCAGGCCATATCAATGCATTTTAATGTTTCATTTGTACTAATGTGATCATTCTAAAGCTAATGGTGCCATCCAATTGAGTTTTCAAGGCCTGTACAGAAATCCACCATGGAAGCATTCTAGGGTTTCAGGAGTTTGAATTTGGGGCTTTCCTCATCTGGAAAAATTAGGCCACGAAACTTATATCATTGAAACCAGGACCCTCACACGAACACAATCATCACCTCGCGCCCTTTTTCTTTTTCACCATGTGCTAATCGTTATTTTTCAGGCTTAAGGTTAGTGGGGGTTTAAAACCCCCGCTATTTGCTTCTAGTAGCAGAAAAAAGAAGATGATGCTTGCGTGTCTGGACGTGACTGGGAGATTCAAATCTTTGCGCTAATTTTTTTTGTTTTACATCAATAGCATTTGTTTTCATATGTATTGATCAGGTTCCACTAGTTTGACAAAGAAACGTGCTTGGCTGGGTGGTTGATGTATTGTCCTTCAAGCATTGGGACCTGGGTTCGATTCCCAGGTCCCCCGTATTCCTTTCATATATTTTTTCTCAAAGCGTTTCCATGCAGCATGTTCTCAAGGGAGTACCATATGCCTTCACCATCTGGCTTGCCACGCGCCTGGAGATTCCAATCTGAAGGCCACCAAAGGGGCTCATCATACATGCCAGTCAATGGGTCCACATGCAATCAGAGAAGTCAAACAGGGCCTCACCCTTATTGGGCCAAATTGCTGTGAATTTACCTCCAAATTGGGACAACCATCCCCCATATGTTTGTATTTTCTTTCCTTTTTTTTTCTTTTTTCTTCTCTTTTATTTATTTTAATTTATCTTGATTATTTTAATTAATTTTCATAATACAAAAAAATACAAAAAAAATCAGAAAATCATAAAAATAAAAATATGCCTCATTTAATATTTAATTCACTAATTATTTTGTAAATAAATTTAATGATCATTTTAGTTTTAATTTAGGGTTTTAATTTTTATTTACTTCTTAATAACTAAAAAATATAAAAATAGGTTTTTTAGTACATCTTGATCCTTTTTTTTTAATATTCTTTTCTTATTATAATTATTATTAACCATTAATTATTTTTGTAAATACTTGTAATTAATTAATTAGGGTTAAATTAGGTTAAACTTAAACAATTTTCTTTAATAAATTAAAAACAATTTAGAACTAGGGTTTTATTTAACTTTTAATTCCAATTAATTCTCTTTAATTTCATAAATCCAAAAAACATAAAAAATAAGTTCTTTTTCTCATTTAATAATTAAATCAATTTTCAATTCCAATTTAATTTCTTTAAAGGGTCCAACGCCCTCGCACTCGATTCTTAATTCTTTTCGCGCATTTATTTTTTATTTCTTTTATGAATGTAATGTATTTTCCCCAAGGCCTTGTAATAGATAATTAGGACATTTACTTTCCGCACTTTTATTCAAATCGGGTCTTGGTTTAATTTGGCGATGTAGACCCGCGCCTTGTAATAGCGTAGGACCTTTATTCTTCCGCATTTTAATTCCCGCACCCTTTAAACTGTTAATCACATGAAAGAATGAATGCCCAAATAAAAATCAAAGCGTAGCTCACCCAATGTATGACAAGACAAATAATAACTGAAAATGACACACAATTCACACACCACTCTTAGGGTACGCCTCACTGTTGCCTTGCCCCTCGAAACGTGGTCGTCGAGTACAAGACGTTTTAGTAAGTCCTTATGTCCATGAACATGGTGTGATCGGTGGATCTGGAACTGACTGTTTAACGCTGGTTCGCGAAATGTCGCGAAAGCAAGAGTCGCCACCGTCTTTTATTTTCTCCAAATGGAAAGGACAAAAGCACAGAAAAATTCCTTAAAGAGATTGCTCTCGGTTCGGGAGGTAGATTATAGAAAGGGAATGTGTTAGCACCCTTTCTATCCATGGTTATCCATGGGCTCTTAGATACTTGCTCATTGTGTTTTCAAAAGTGTTTGTTTGCTTTTCAACTGTGGGTTTTAAAAAGTTTCTTTGAAAATTCCAGTTCGACTCTTGTATCGGTCCTCAAGAGTGTTTGAAAAATTGCTTTCGAAAGCTTTTTGAAAAGGTGTCGGTGTGAAAAGTATTTTTGATTTGTTTTGAAATTAGAGCAAGTATCTACGAGTTGTCTACCTACCCTAAGGAATTCGTCTGTGTAGATGTCCTTTAAAGTAGTGCCATCCCACCATTGAGAGGTAGGTAGCACCACCGTTGGAGGTGTTCGGGTCAATTTCGAGGTTCGGGACATGGTGATCACCAGAGCAATGGGAAGACACCTTAGAAGCTACCCTCATGCCAGGTTCCCGGATCATGAGGACTTACTAAGACATCCTCTACTCGACGATCACCTTTCGAGGCAAGGCAACAGTGAGGCGTACCCTAGGGGTGGTGTGTGATTTGTGTGTCATGTTCAGTTATTTTGTCTTATTCATGTCAAGGTGATCTATGCGTTTGTTTTTATTTAGACATTCATTCTTGCATGCAATTATTAACAGTTAAAAATGCGAGGAAAGTAAATTCTAAGCTATTACAAACGGCGCGGGTCCACATCGCCAAAATTAACCAGGACCCAATTTGACAAAAAGATAAAGAAAGTAAAAGAAAATAAAGAATTAAAAATGCGAGAAGTTAATTACAAGGCTTCGGAAGAGATACATAAATATTTGAACGAAATAAAATAAATATGCGAATTGATAAGAATTTAAGAACGAGGGCGTTTGACCCTTTTTTGCAAAATTAAACTAATGAGGAATTGATTAAAATTGAAAGAAAGAAAGAACTTGTTTTTTTGATATTTTTTAGTATTTTAGGATTTAAATGGAAAAGAATTAATTAAAATTAAAATAAGATGCAAACCCTAATTCTAGTGGCTTTTAATTTATTAAGAAAATATTAAATTTTAACCTAAATTAACCCTAATTTTTATGTACAAATTTAATTATAAAAATAAATAAAATAAATAATATTATTATGAAAGAAAAAATAAAAAAGGAATAAAAACATTAATTAAACCCTATTTCTACATTTTTTAGATTTTTATTATGAAAATATTAAATTAAACCCTAATTTAAAACTAATTAATTTACATGCAAATTTATTTACAAAATATTAACTAATTAAATATATTTAATTTTTGGTCTTTTCTGATTTTTATGGGTTTTTTATATTTTTTGTGAAAATAATTAATTAATTGAAAGCAATAATTAAAAAAGAAAATGGAAAATAATAAAAAAAAGAAAATAGAGAGAATTACAAACCAAGGGGGTTCAGACCCAAATTAGGAGGTATCTTTAGAAATTTTAGGCCCATCAAGACATTGGTCCGTTTGACTTTGGCATTAGCATGTGATGCATTGACTAGGACTTATCATGTGCCTCAATTCTTGGCCTTTGATCTGATGCTCTGGGACACGTGGACGTTGATTTTTGAGGATGCATGAGAGTCTTCAGCATGGGCGCTACATATGAACATTAATTGAGAAAAAACAAATGGAAAGGATAAAGACCTGGGGCTCGAACCCAGGTCATGCACTTTACCAGCATTATGCCTTGCCAGTCGTTCCAGATGCGCGTGTTGTATATATAATAACGAATAAATAATAAAAATAAAAACTGGTTAGTGGCATGAAAAACATAAAAAAACGCGCGCTGATTTAAAAAGACCAATCATGGCTGGCCACGAATTCATCTTCTTCATGGGATTTTATTTTCCTGAAACATAAACAACATAAGCAACGGTTTTTGATGTGTTCTCTTAGGCCAGCTATGGGAAAATAACGATTAGCCCAGGAACACTCATAAACTGAGCGCGAGCATGGCTTCTTCTTCGTCCAGACACGCTTGATTCAATGGTGTAACTCTTGAAGGCCAATTTTTCTTTAATTTAAAACCCCCAATTTGAGGTCCTGCAAACCCTAAAATACAACCATGGCGATTTCTTGTATAGCTCATAAAAACACAATCAATCCATATAGTTAGCTTCAGAATACATTACTCAGTATAAATGCATAATCAAAATGCCATGAAAACGCCTAAATCTGGAAATACGATTTTGAAAAATATAAGAGAAAACTGGATTTCTGTATACCAATTCTAGACGCTGAGATGATCGATTTTGATTGGAATACATTCTGTAATCCTCAAAGAAACTAATGGGATAGGTTTGGAGGCTTGAATCGCCTTGCAAGTGTATTTTCAGAATTGAGATTTTTTGCTAATTTTTCAAGTTTGTCCAAGGGTTTCTGGCGCAGCTGCGTGTGTAATGGCACTAGGGTTGTGATCCTTGCATATGTAGTAATGAATTAGGTTAAAAAGAATCATCCAAATCTCTTGCATTCATAGTTTTTTGAAAATTGATTTTCAAAGATCTTTTCAATCTTTTTCCATGTGCTTTTTGTACAAATTATGATCAATCAATCCAAATCTTTCCATATTTAGCTAGGCACGAAATCTTGATGATATAATGTGCACAAAAAGATTGAAAAAATTAGGTTAAGCATTTTTCATATATTTATTTTAATTTAAATGAATTATTATTAATAAAAATCCAAATAAATAAATAAAAACTTCCCTTTGGGCCAAGTGGTCGTGCACATGTCATGGATGATGAATTATGGAAGAAAAATGGGCCCATTAGCAATTTTAGGTCATTTGAATCAATGTTGACTTTTCAAAATATCCAAAAATTTCCAAACTTCCACAAGGCATAACTTGCTCAATTTTTAAACTTTTCTCATGTTCTTAGACATTTTGGAAAGGTCTTTGAGTCCTATAACCAATGCCTTTGGTCCCATGTCATTTTGATTTACCAATCTCAAGTTATGGCCTTTGACTTAAAGTCCCTTTTTGTTGACTTTTGAAAATGACCTATAATGTTGAAATTGATAACTTTTTGTGAGAGCATTTCTTGGACTTGAAGTATGAAGATGAGTTGTAGGAAATGTCTTTCTCTTCAAAATGAGCTTTGGATGGAATTTTTCTGATAATCCATGTGAAAGTTATACCCTGGTCAATTTACAGTTGACTTTTTCAACTGTCCAAATAAGGAAACTTTTGCATTTTGATGATTTTTGAGCCAAGCTTTGAGAATCATGATCAATCTTTGATCAAATGATGTTTGTGGCTTCAAAACGATATGTTGATCAAAAATTTGAACTTTTGACTGTCAAATGACCATTTTGCCCCTACATTTGACTGTAGTGCAATTAGGGTTTTGACTGTGCAATTTTGTGCTGAATGTCTTGAAACTTGATATGAGGATGCTTGACCATATTTGTAGGCATATGAGACTTGATTAGACCTTTGGAAACTTCATTTTCTTGATCAGAACACAAACCCTAATCTTGACTGTTTAGGAGGTCCATACACTGTGCACCCCTTGGGGAATTTTGAAGCATGACTTGACACATCTTTGAAGAATATGGGAGGGCAAATTTTGGGGTACAACACAGGGCATAAGGGTAGCTTCTAAGGTGTCCTACTATTGCTCTGGTGACCACACTGTTGCCTTGCCCCTCGAAACATGGTCGTCGAGTATAGGACGTCTTAGTAAGTCCTTATGTCCCATTGATCTAGTTGCCTCGAAACGGTTGCCTCGAAACAAGTTGCCTCGGAATAGTTGCCTCGGAATAAAAGATCAATGGCATAAGGGTAGCTTCTAAGGTATCTTACTATTTCTCGGTGTCCACACTGTCCCTATAAACTCGAATTGACCCGAACACCTCCAACGGTGGTGCTACCTACCTTTCAATGGTGGGATGGCACTATCTTAAGGACATTTACACAGACTAATTCCTTAGGGTAGGTAGATGACTCGTAGATACTTGCTCTAATTCAAAACAAATCAAAACTTCTTTTCACACCGACACTTTCAAAAAGCTTTCAAAAACAACTTTTCAAACACTCTTGAGGACTGATACAAGAGTCGAACTGAAATTTTAAACGAAACTTTTTCAAACCCACTCACCTTGAAAAGCAAACAAACACTTTGAAAACACAAATGAGCAAGTATCTAAGAGCCCATGGATAACCATGGATAGAAAGGGTTCTAACACCTTCCCTTTCTATAAATCTACCTCCCGAACCGAGAACTAATCTCAATAAGGAATTTTTCTATGCTTTTGTCCTTTCCATATTGGAGAAAATAAAAGACGGTGGCGACTCTTGCTTCCGCGACATTTCGCGAACCAGCGTTAAACAGTCAGTTCCAGATCCACCGATCACAGAACTGGCGACTCTGCTGGGGATACTTTTGAAGTGAGGTGTACCTTAGGACTAAGATCACTGTGTTTTCAATTGCGTTGACTTGTTTGCTTTAAATTGTGGGACTGTCTTGGGAGTTCTATAGATCCTAACCTGGATATGGGGATACCTTCTTAGAAAGTAGCAACGAGGCTGTGAGGGAACTGTGCGGGGTATACCGACATGGTTGAAACAGTCTGCTACGTTGATGTGCCACTTTGGTGTGTACCGGTAACCCTTGAGTTCAGTCAAGGAGAGTACGTGGCCTCCATGTGGTGTCGTGAAGCATCAACTGACCTTAGGAACCTTAATTGAACCATCTTGGCCTCTTTAGGGTAGTGAGATAACTGACTTTGGTGCATTCCGAGGTTGGTTGATACTCGATACTACACTCAATTGAGGGTTGTTTTCTTGGAATATTTCGGTCGCCAGTTCAGTGGCTAAATCGAAACGATGAACAATGAAAGCAATTCAATGATATTGGGACCCTTAGAACCCGGTTACTTCTGATAGGACAGGTCCTAACCAACCAACTTCAAGAGGGTAATACCCAGACCCCATGCTGGCCTAAACTCTAAGGGTTGTGGTGTGACTTGTGTGCCTTATCATGTTTGCCTTTGTAAATATTTGTGGTGTGTTTAATCATAGCATCATGACATCATCCAGCATCATATGCATTGACTAACCATTTCAGGGGTTCGAATCTTCATCTTTGTTCTTGTTTTGTAGGACATGGAAACTGTTCGCAGAAAGACAATTCAGATCAACCTTGTAAGGATCCCTCCTCAGCTTAAGGAGCTTATATCCAGGATTCCCGAGAGCTCTTCATTCAGTGAGAGACATGGAAGACTCATCAGCTTGGTCAACACCAACATTGAGGAAGACATGATAAAGGTCCTGTTCCAGTTCTTTGACCCTCTGCACCACTGTTTCACTTTCCTGGATTATCAACTGGTGCCTACATTGGAAGAGTTCTCCCGGCTTCTGAAGATCCCTATCCTTAATCAACTACCCTACAACGGTGCAGAAAAGGAACCCAAACTTGAAGAGATTGCTAAGGCCTTACACCTACAACCATCTGACCTCAAGGGATATTGGGAAGCTAGAAGTGGTATCAAAGGGTTCTTAGCCAGGTTTCTGTTTGAAAAGGCCCAAGAATGTTGGAACTCCCTTGACCTACAAGCTTTTGAAGAAGTTGTGGCCCTCCTTGTCTACGGTTTGGTGTTGTTCCCTAACCCATATTAGCTTATAGATATCAGTGTTGTCCAGATCTTCATGTCCAGAAATCCTATACCTACGTTGCTTGGGGACATCCTTCACTCATGTTACACTCGAACCATGAGAAAAAGAGGTGTTCTTATGTGCTGCACTCCTCTCCTGGGAAGGTGGTTTATTTCGCACCTTCCATAATCAATTTTGAAGAACGAGCGGGGCTTGAGGTGGTCACAACGATTGATGACTCTTACACATGCAGATATACATTGGTGTTCTCGGTCCAAAGAGGATGTCACTACCATTGATCGTTGCGGGGAGTACCCTAATGTTCCTTTACTTGGAATCAGAGGAGGTATTACTTGCAACCCGTGCCTGGCTTGGAGACAGTTTGGTTATGCTCGGAGGGACGACCCTCATGACATGTTAATTCCTGACATAGTTTTTGACTTCGACAATGATGCACAAGGACTTCTCCAGAGATTTATCAAAGCTTGGAGGATGCCAAGTAGGATAGACAGCAAGACCCTGGGGCACAGGAACTCCATCCCGTTGGAACCTTATCTCAAGTGGGTACGCGCCCGCTCCCAGAAGTTAGAGATGCCTTATCCTCATGTTCTCCCTGTGATCAAAGAGCCAGTACTGGAAGGAGAGGTGTCCTACACCATCCAACATCCTGACATGCCCACATCCTGGGAAGAGATGCAGAAGAGCTGGATCCAGCTTAAGGAAGAACAGAATTCTCTTGAGACCAGTCTACATGCTAGTGAAAAGAAGGTCTTGGAGCTCACCCGCCTATTGCACGAGGAGAGGAATCTCAACACTTACATTGCCCCGAAAAGGATGCGTAGTGTCTTTTGGGATTGATTTGCCTTGTAATGTTGTGCCCATGAGGCTTTGATGTACCAAAAAATTATTCCCTTAATGATAACGTGTGTTCCTTTTTGTCTACAACAAATTTGAATTTTTGAACCTTTGAATGCATTGCATAAACACATATCATTCATCATGTGCATGGCAGGTACTCTTCTTTTCAGGTTGCTTACTGTTCTTCGCTGTTTATTTCAGCATCATGAACCCTGAATCATCTACCGAGCTGTCTATCAAGGCCCTTCAGGCGCAGAACGCACAATTTCAGGAGCTGATCATGAGCTTGGCCCAGGGACAACAAGAGCTGAAAGCTATGCTCCTGAAGAAGAATAAGAAGAAGAAGAGGACTGTGCTATTCAACACTGGGCGCAGGCTCGGGAACACTTTGCAAAATGAAGCTGAGAGGACTACTCCATTTGTGGGGGAAGGTAGTCACCAAGGGAGAGAGGTCCCTAGTCCTGTGGTCTCTGACACTGAGACAAACTTCAATGACGAACAGTACCCTCCTGCTAAGGACCGGTACAAGCAGCTGGAGGACAGATTAAATGCTATGGAGATCCAGCGTGTGCCTGGACTGGATTTCGGAGACTTGTGGTTATCTTCTGGGGTGGTAATTCCACACAAGTTCAAGGCGCCTACCTTTGTGAAGTATGACGGGGCTTCCTGTCCCAAGACGCACCTCCGTTCTTATGTAAGGAAGATCCAGCCTTACACAGCGGACAAGAACTTATGGATCCACTTCTTCCAGGAGAGTCTTTCAGGGACTCACCTCGAATGGTTCTATCAGCTGGATGGAACCAACATTCGTAACTGGGAGGATCTGGCCACTGCTTTTTACAAGCAGTATCAATATAATTCCGACCTCGCTCCTACGCGTACCCAACTCCAGGGAATGTCGCTAGGATCGGGAGAAGGTTTTAAGGAGTACGCACAGAAATGGAGAGATCTGGCTGGCAGGGTGCAGCCACCATTGACGGACCGGGAGCTGGTGGATATGTTCTTGGGGACCCTATCTGGTCCATTTTTCAATCATCTCATTGGTAATTCCTCTGCTGGGTTTACTGATCTGATCCTGACTGGTGAGAGGATTGAGGCTGGTATAAAATCGGGGAAGATACAGAAGGTTGCCTCCTTAAGTACTGAAAAGAAGCCCTTCAAGAAGGAGGCAAGTGCTGTGTATGGTCCAAGAAGGCAAGACAAACATGAACGCCGCCAAGCTGTCAACGCAGTGGTTATTTCTAAGCCTGCTACTACTCCACCACAGTACAACCAACCCAGGGCTGAGAGGCCCAAACGGCAGTATACTCGGCTCAGCATGACTCTCTCTCAGATCCTACCGCAACTGCTATCAACCAACTTGGTGACTGTTAGAGAGGCCCCGAAGGTTGTGAATACTACATCCCCCAAGTTTAACCCCAACGCCCGTTACTCTTATCACTCTGATAGCCCGGGACATTCTACTGATGATTGTTGGGCCCTGAGGAATATGGTTCAGGACCTTATTGATGCCAAGGAGATACAGTTCGAGGCACCCGAGAGGCCAAATGTTGTGACCTCTCCTATGCCCCAGCATGGAGTGAATGTTGTTGAGGAGGATTTGTATATAGCTTCTGTGGATGATGTTGCTACTCCACTGCTGACTGTCAAGAGGAACCTGTTGCTAGCCGGTTTATTTCCGGGATGTAGCAAAGGTTGCCCTTTATGTGCTGATTCCCCTGCTGGTTGTTCTTTGCTAAAATCAGACGTCCAAAACCTGATGGATAGTAAAAAGATTTTGTTCAAGAAGACTTCCGTTCCTGCTGCCCCTGTTGAAGAAGTTTCAATTGTTACCATTTTCAATAATCCTTCCAAGGCTCCTTCAAAGAAGCCTGTCCAAATTTTTCCTGTTCACAAGGTTGCTCCCATCACCATTACTGTTCCGAGGCCCATCCCCTACAAGTCTGATAAAGCTGTCTCGTGGCACTATGGGGCAGATGTTTATGTTCTGGGAGTGAAGCAAGAGTTCAATATTGATACTGGTGTCACCAACATCACTGGGCCTGCTAAGGTCACTCGTAGTGGAAGACTGTTCTCACCAGACATTGCTCCTCCAGTAATTCAGAGGCCTTTGATCATCACACCTGCCAGTGTGCCTGTTTCTTCCCCTAATCAAGTTTCCACCCCTGCTGCCGAGTCATCTGACGCTCGGCGCAAGGGGATTGCTGCTGATGTGCCTGCCCGGACGGAGGCACCAAAGACCATTGTTGAGGCTTCCAAGCAGGAGATGGAAGAGATCCTCAAGATTATAAAGAAAAGTGATTTCAACGTCGTTGAACAGTTGGGGCACACCCCCTCCAAAATCTCCATGTTATCACTGCTGCTGTGTTCAGAGGCCCATGCCAAGGCCCTGATTGCTTTCTTAAAGACGGCTCACATACCCCAAGAGACGTCTGCTGATCAATTCACCGACTGCGTGGCCAAATTAACCGCTAATAATGGCCTGGGTTTCTCTGATGCCGATCTGACAACCAAAGGGAAGAACCATAATGATGCCCTGCATGTCTCCATTGAATGCAGGGGCACTACTCTTGCTCACGTGTTGGTTGACACTGGTTCTTCACTAAACGTGTTGCCCAAGAAAGCTCTAGACAGGCTGGACTGTGAGGGTTTAGAGCTCAAACTAAGTAACATTGTTGTCCGGGCCTTTGACGGGTCCAAAAGAATGGTACATGGTGAGGTTGACATCCCAATCAGGGTTGGGTCACAGGTCTTTGATTCAAAATTCTATGTGATGGACATCCGTCCATCCTATTCTTGTTTGCTGGGTCGCCCGTGGATCCACAAGGCTGGAGTTGTGACCTCCACGTTGCATTAGAAGCTCAAGTACCCGGTCAGGGGGAAGATTGTAACAGTGCAAGGGGAAGAGGAATACATGGTCAGCCACCTCAACTCCTTCAGGTACGTGGAAATGGATGGGGAGTTCATTGAAACCCCCTTTCAACATTTTGAAGAGGTGCCACAAACATTGGCAGCAGCAGAAGCAGTGGTTGAAGAGGGTTCTCCTTTGAAGATGGCCTCCTTAAAGGACGCCCGGGCTGTGATTGAAAAAGGTGAATGTGCAAACTGGGGCAAGCTCCCTGATTTTACTCCGAAGACTAACAAGTTTGGGCTGGGTTTCACTGCAGAGGCTCAGAAGGTTGTGCGCAAGGCAAGGATTGGAAGACCTCTTATGCTCATCACCCGTCCAGGAGTGAATGCTATTGGGGATGAAGACGAAGTGGAGGAATCAGAGTTTGACAGCTGGATCTACCCAACGACCAACGGTGGACCTAGAAACTGGACCGCAAAAGACTTTACACCCATTACTTTTGTCACCCAGTAATGAACTTCTTTGTTTTGGATTTGTAATAAACAATAATTTGAAACTTTATGGCCCGGTGTCTTACCCGAGGCACCGTGGTCTTATTTATGAGGGCTTTTGTTTGTCACTGTCATATATCATGAATAAAAGCATTGGACGTTTTTCACATTTCAAATCTTGCGTTCCCTTCCTTTCTTTCTTTATATATTGCAAAACAGTTGTATTTACACACACTCACTCATACAGGTTTCAATCCACTCTGGATTTCACTGGTAACGACTCTGCTACTGCCAGTTATGACTTTGAAAATCCGATCAACTTAGCTGAAGACGAAGGTGAAGATGATTGCGAAGTGCCTGGCGAACTTGCAAGACTGTTACTCCAGGAAGAGAGGGCAATTCAACCACATGAAGAGCCAGTGGAAACAATAAATCTGGGTACTGAGACAGATAGGAAGGAAGTCAAGATTGGTGCCAACCTAGAGCTCAGCGTGAAGCAACGGTTGACTCAGATGTTACAGGATTATGTGGAGATCTTTGCCTGGTCCTACGAAGACATGCCTGGGTTGGATACCGACATTGTGGTCCATCATTTGCCTACCAAGGAAGACTGCCCTCCGGTTAAGCAGAAGGTCTGCCGTATGCGTCCGGAGATGTCTGAGAAGATCAAAGCTGAGGTTATGAAGCAATTCGATGCCGGGTTTCTTGCAGTGACTTCTTACCCTCAGTGGGTTGCTAATGTGGTGCCGGTACCAAAGAAAGATGGTAAGGTCAGAATGTGTGTTGACTACAGGGATCTGAATAGGGCCAGCCCCAAGGATGACTTCCCCCTACCTCACATTGATGTCCTGGTTGATAATACTGCTCAGCATAAAGTGTTCTCTTTCATGGATGGCTTTTCAGGTTATAATCAGATTAAAATGGCTCCTGAAGACATGGAGAAGACTACCTTCGTTACTCAGTGGGGTACCTTCTGCTACAAGGTCATGCCATTCGGGTTGAAAAATGCTGGGGCAACCTACCAACGTGCCATGGTTGCTTTATTTCATGACATGATCCATCATGAGATAGAAGTGTATGTCGATGACATGATTGCAAGGTCCCAAACTGAGGAGGGACACCTTGAACATCTGCAGAAGTTGTTTGACCGTCTGAAATTGTACAAACTGAGGTTGAACCCGAACAAGTGCACCTTCGGGGTTAGATCTGGAAAGTTGCTAGGCTTCGTCGTAAGTGATAAGGGTATTCAAGTGGACCCTGCCAAGGTTAAAGCCATTCAAGAGATGCCAGTTCCTAAGACAGAGAAAGAAGTCAGAGGCTTTCTAGGACGTCTGAATTACATTGCTCGATTCATCTCCCACCTAACTGCTACCTGTGAACCAATCTTCAAGCTGCTGAAGAAAGATCAGGTAGTACGTTGGAATGATGAATGTCAGGCCGCTTTTGACAGAATCAAAGAGTATCTCCAAGAACCACCCATTCTTATGCCGCCGGTTGAAGGGAGACCTCTGATATTATACCTGACAGTACTTGATAACTCAATGGGGTGTGTGCTGGGGCAGCATGACGAGTCTGGCCGAAAAGAGCATGCCATTTATTACCTTAGCAAAAAGTTTACCGACTGTGAGACCCGATACTCACTGCTCGAGAAAACTTGCTGCGCTTTGGTATGGGCTGCTCGCCGGCTGAGACAGTATATGCTGACTCACACTACTTTGTTGATCTCAAAGATGGATCCGATAAAGTACATATTTGAAAAGCCTGCTCTGTCTGGGAGAATAGCAAGATGGCAAATGATCTTGACGGAATACGACATACAGTACACAACTCAGAAAGCCATCAAAGGAAGTGTATTGGCAGACCACTTGGCACATCAGGCAGTAGACGACTATCAGTCAATGAACTTTGAGTTTCCGGACGAGAGCATCATGATAGTGACTGATTGTGAAGTACCTGGACCGGATGAAGGACCTGAGGAAGGATCCCGATGGTCTATGCACTTTGACGGAGCCTCCAACGCTTTGGGTAATAGTATCAGCATTGTGATCATATCCCCTCAAGGCACTCATACTCCACTTACTGCCCGGCTATGTTTCAACTGCACCAACAACATGGTGGAGTATGAGGCATGCATCATGGGTCTCCGAGCTGCGATCGACTTAAGGATCAAGTTTCTGAGTGTCTTCGGAGATTCCGCTCTCGTGATCAATCAGATCAAAGGCGAGTGGGATACGAAACATCCGAATCTTATTCCTTACAGAGAATGTGTGTTGACAATGATCCCCCATTTCACAGAGATAACTTTTGAACATTTCCCAAGAAAGGAGAATCAGTTGGCGGACGCGTTGGCTACAATGTCTTCCATGTTCAAAGTCAAGTGGGATAATGAGGCTCCCCGGATCATCATTTGGAAACTGGACGAACCGGCATACTGCTGTGATCTTGAGGCTGAGGTAGTAACTGAGAAGCCTTGGTACCATGAGGTAAAGAGATACTTGGAAGCTCAGGAATATCCTGAAGGTGCCTCTGTCAATGATAAGAAGTTTCTGAGAAGGTTCGCAGCGAAGTTCTTCCTCAGCAATGGCATCCTGTACAAGCGGAACCATGATTCGACCTTACTGCGTTGTGTGGATAAAACTGAAGCAGAAAGAATCATGGCAGAGCTGCATGAGGGTACCTTCGGGACACATTCCAGTGGACATACTATGGCAAAGAAGATCCTTCGGGCAGGGTATTTCTGGTCCACAATGGAAGCCGACTGTTACCAACATTCTCGGACATGTCATAAATGCCAGATATATGCAGATAAGGTGCACGTTCCTCCGGTTCCCCTGAATGTCTTGACAGCACCTTGGCCGTTTGCAATGTGGGGCATTGATATGATCGGCGAGATCAGACCTACGGCATCCAACGGGCATCGCTTCATCCTTGTAGCAATTGATTACTTCACGAAGTGGGTTGAGGCAGCTTCCTATGCCACTGTAACCAAGAACGTCGTGGCACGGTTCATTCGACACAATCTGATCTGTCGATACGGTGTCCCGGAAAGGATCATTACGGACAATGGTACCAATCTTAATAACAAGATGATCACTGAGCTCTGCGAACAATTCAAGATGCAGCACCACAACTCTTCTCCTTACAGACCGAAGATGAATGGGGCTGTAGAAGCAGCGAATAAGAATATCAAGAAAATTGTGCAGAAGATGACAGTGACCTATAAAGATTGGCACGAGATGTTACTGTTCGCTCTTCATGGGTACCGTACCTCAGCAAGGACGTCAACCGGGGCAACTCCTTTCTCCTTGGTCTACGGCATGGAGGCAGTCTTACCAATTGAAGTGCAAATACCCTCTCTCCGGATAATGAAGGATGCAGATCTGAGTGAAGATGATTGGATCCAGACACGACTTGATCAACTAAATCTAATTGACGAAAAGAGACTCACTGCTATATGTCATGGTCAGACGTATCAAAAACGGATGATCAGGGCATTTAACAAAAAGGTCAGACCACAAGAGTATCAAGTTGGGGATCTGGTAATCAAGCGCATCATCCTTCCTCAGAGTGATCCCAGGGGAAAATGGACCCCTACGTACGAAGGGCCATTTGTGGTTAAACATGTGTTCTCAGGAGGAGCCATGATCTTGACCACCATGGATGGTGACGACCTTCCTCACCCCGCCAATGCAGACATAGTAAAAAGATACTACGCATGATAAAAGACCCGCTAAGTTGACATACCTAGGCAAAAATTAGGGCTTCCCGGCGAACCAAAAGGGTTCGGGCAAAATGAGGGATGAAATGAAAAATCTGTACACCCGGCAAGTCGAAAACCTGAAAAGGCGGCTTGGGCAAAAATGGGTATCCCGGTGGACTGAAAACCCGAAAGGGAGGTCCAGGCAAAAGTTAGGGATAAAGCGTAACACTATGTCTCATTGGATCACCTTGCATCCAGAATCTGGTATCAACACCAAGTTCAGACGACATCGATCAATCAGCTTCATCTTCAGCTAGGTCATCAAGTGATGAGACGCTCAAAGATATAAAGGCGATAGCAGAGTTGAAACCCAGTGGGATTATTCTTTTCACATAGCTGTTTTGTTTTCCCTTTTGTACAAACTTGTATAAACTCTTTTATTCGGCGGCAATCTCCTACTAGGACGTCAGCCTCTTGTACATAAAATGCCTATTTACAGGCAAATTCAAAAATCAATACAAATTCACTTTTCAGACAAATTGCCCTTTGTTTTTCCTTTTTCTGTTTTGTTTTGCGAAGAACGTCCAAGGTTCAATTTGTGATATATGCATTTGACAATAACTGCTAACTCATAAATGATTGCATACGAAACAAAGGATTAATTACAGGTAACATTAGAAACAGGGACAATAATGAGTTGTCTAAGCGATCTAATTGCCCTGTCCACCAAGGTATCAAGGTAGATTCAGCTGAAGAACATAACCAGTATATCTTAATTCCCCAGAGAGTGAGTCAGCAAGTCAATGCACTCTCCCCAAGCAAAGCTATATTATCAGCCTTAAGGAAGTTGGGTATCCCCAGCAGATCTCAACATTCCTCAGCAAATTATACTGACGTTCTTAACAAGCATCCCCGGTAATCTTGATCTAAGATTGTTCCCCGGCGGTACACCAGATATTCAGCGGAGCCACTTCCCCAATATATCTCAAAATTTTCCCCAGAAGAGTCCAAAGTTTCCCCAGGAAAGTTTGAATCCATCCCCCCAGCAGGAAGCTTATCCCCAGTAGATTCCGGAAGCTTCCCCCCCTTGCAGAGCACGAACACGTCTCCCAGCTTTATTCAAAGGTTATTTCCCTACCAGGATATAATTGGGTTATCCTCAGCCAAAAGCCACGGAAAGATCGTCCTCAGCGAAGTCTTCCTATCCCCAGCAGAGTCTATTAACACTTCCAACACAACAATGGTATCCCCAGCGGAGTTATCATCAAACATCCCAGCAAAATACCTCTCTTCCCACAGAGTATTGTTCCCCAGCAAGGTAGCTAGAGTAATTTCTCCCCACAGAGTAATCTTCAAGTTTATTCCCCAACTGAGTCATCTTCTCATACCGGTATTCTTGCAACTATCATCCCCAGCGGAAATAACAAAGCACTATTCTTCCACATCAGCCCATGATTCAACTTCCCGGCATCCATCAAGGATTTATTTTCCTGAGACGAAAACATGCATTCATAAACATCACATCTTCATACACTATAGCATGCATATACGCATCATGAACATACAATCTCACTTATTCTGAGAACATCCCGCATGTCATACATCATGGCATCACACATAACTAACGTTTCGTCTTTTTAGGACAAAAGTTAGTACAAAGATAATTGCTATCAACTGTCGTGATTCCAGATCCGATTCCTGTATCTTGCCAGGGTGTATCTGTTGACGACTACAATACCAGACTCGATTCCTGTATCCTGCCAGGGCACGTCTGAAGAGTTCGAAGATCTGATTCCTATATCTTGCCAGGGAGTATCTGTTGACGACTACAGTACCAGACTCGATTCCTGTATCTTGCCAGGGCACGTCTGAAGAGTTCGAAGATCCGATTCCTGTATCTTGCCAGGGTGTATCTGTTGACGACTACAGTACCAGACTCGATTCCTGTATCTTGCCAGGGCACGTCTGAAGAGTTCGAAGATCCGATTCCTGTATCTTGCCAGGGTGTATCTGTTGACGACTACAGTACCAGACTCGATTCCGGTATCCTGCCAGGGCTCGTCTGAAGAGTTCGAAGATCCGATTCCTGCATCTTGCCAGGGTGTATCTGTTGACGACTACAGTACCAGACTCGATTCCTGTATCCTGCCAGGGCACGTCTGAAGAGTTCGAAGATCCGATTCCTGTATCTTGTCAGGGTGTATCTGTTGACGACTACAGTACCAGACTCGATTCCTGTATCCTGCCAGGGCACGTCTGAAGAGTTCGAAGATCTGATTCCTGTATCTTGCCAGGGTGTATCTGTTGACGACTACAGTACCAGACTCGATTCCTGTATCCTGCCAGGGCACGTCTGAAGAGTTCGAAGATCCGATTCCTGCATCTTGCAAGGGTGTATCTGTTGACGACTACAGTACCAGACTCGATTCTTGTATCCTTCCAGGGCACGTTTGAAGAGTTCGAAGATCTGATTCCTGTATCTTGCCAGGGTGTATCTGTTGACGACTACAGTACCAGACTCGATTCCTGTATCCTGCCAGGGCACGTCTAAAGAGTTCGAAGATCCGATTCCTGTATCTTGCCAGGGTGTATCTGTTGATGACTACAGTACCAGACTCGATTCTTGTATCCTGCCAGGGCACGTCTGAAGAGTTCGAAGATCCGATTCATGTATCTTGCCAGGGTGTATCTATTGACGACTACAATACCAGACTCGATTCCTGTATCCTGCCAGGGCACGTCTGAAGAGTTCGAAGATCCGATTCCTGTATCTTGCCAGGGTGTATCTGTTGACGACTACAATACCAGACTCGATTCCTGTATCCTGCCAGGGCACGTCTGAAGAGTTCGAAGACCCGATTCCTGTATCTTGCCAGGGTGTATCTGTTGACGACTACAGTACCAGACTCGATTCCTGTATCCTGCCAGGGCACGTCTGAAGAGTTCGAAGATCCGATTCCTGCATCTTGCCAGGGTGTATCTGTTGACGACTACAGTACCAGACTCGATTCCTGTATCCTGCCAGGGCACGTCTGAAGAGTTCGAAGATCCGATTCCTGTATCTTGCCAGGGTGTATCTGTTGACGACTACAGTACCAGACTCGATTCCTGTATCCTGCCAGGGCACGTCTGAAGAGTTCGAAGATCCGATTCCTGTATCTTGCCAGGGTGTATCTGTTGACGACTACAGTACCAGAATCAATTCCTGTATCTTTCCAGGGCACGTCTGAAGAGTTCGAAGATCCGATTCCTGTATCTTGCCAGGGTGTATCTGTTGACGACTACAGTACCAGACTCGATTCCTGTATCTTGCCAAGGCACGTCTGAAGAGTTCGAAGATCCGATTCCTGTATCTTGCCAGGGTGTATCTGTTGACGACTACATTATCATACTCGATTCCTGCAACCTGCCAGGGCACGTCTGAAGAGTTTAAAGATTCGATTCCTGTATCCGGCCAGGGCACGTCTACATAAAGAGTTTGAAAGTCAACTCCTGTAACGGACCAGGTAATTTTCTTTCTTTCTCAGGTACGCAAGTTCTCGCTAAGGAATCTCTTATGCGATCGACACCTCCCGATGGCATCTATAAGCCCATCTCCACAATTATCCATCACAGTTCCAAATGGCATCTATAAGCCCATTCCCGACAAGGTTCTGTCACATCTCCAGATGGCATCTATAAGCCCATCCTCCTATCCACCACCTCTCCAAATGGCATCTGTAAGCCCATTCCCGCTATCACACTGCTGATACTCTACTATGTGAGTGCAAATTTCTGGGCACTCTAGTGTTCAATCATCTTCCACCCTCGGATCACGAAAGGCACACAAGCCGATCTACATCCTCAGGTCTAAGAAGATTGAACAGGGGCAACTGTTGTACCCCAAAATTTGCCCTCCCATAATCTTCAAAGTTATGACAAGCAAATGGTTCAAAGTCTACTCAAGGGCTACACAGTCAACCACTCTCCTAAAGCCAGTCAAACTAGGGTTTTGGTTCTTGCAAGGAGGTTGAGGTTTTCAAGGGCTCAATCAAGTCCCATATGCTCATAAACATTGTCAAGCACCTACATGTCAAGTTTCAAGGCTCACAAGGTCAAGCTGCACAGTCAAAAACCCTAATTGCTCAACAGTCAACTGTAGGGGCAAAATGGTCATTTGGCAGTCAAAAGTCAAAAATTTTGGTCAACATCTTATTTTGAATCCACAAACATCATTTGATCAATGCTTGATCATGATTCTCAAAGTATGGCTCAAAAGGTCTCAAGATGCAAAAGTTTCTATTTTTGGACAATTGAAAAGTCAACTGTAACTTGACCAAGGCATAACTTTTTCATGGTTCATCAGAAAAATTCCATCCAATGCTCATCTTTAAGGGGAGGACATTTCCTACAACTCATCTTCACATTCCAAGTCCAAGAAATGCTCTCACAAAAAGTTATCAATTTCAACATTATAGGTCATTTTCAAAAATCAACAAAAAGGGACTTTAAGTCAAAGACCATAACTTGAGATTGGTAAATCAAAATTACATGGGACCAAAGACATTGGTTAGAGGACTTCAAGACCTTTCCAAAATGTCCAATAACATGATCAAAGCTTAAAAATTGAGCAAGATGTGAATTGGAGAAGTTGGGAAATTTTTGTGAAATGGCCAAAATCATTTATCCTTGAAATTTCATTTTTGACAAAAGGGGCCCACTTCTTCCACTTGAATCAGCTTGGCCTTGCTTCCCACGTGTCCCACATTTTATTTCAAAATTTAAAATTAATTTTTTCATTTTTATTTGATTTTATTGGATTTAATTCATTTTAAATCCTTTAAAATCAAATAAAAATCAAAAAGGTTAATTAAGGGACATATTTGGTTTTGATTAGCTTTGAATCACCATTATACAACATCCCAAATTCGTACCAAGGCCTAATCAAGCAAGAATTCAAAATTGGCTCAAAAATGGAAAGTTTGTTAATGGAGGTTTATGGAAAATATTATGTATGAATGCAAGGCTTCAAGGCCCTTAATTCCATTTGAAACTCATTACATAATGGATATACAAGTGATCAGAAGAAAGAACATGACCTAAGCTGCGCTGAAACCTCAAAACAACATTGCACTTTTCTCTCAAAAATTTCAAAACTGAAAACACATATAGAGCACGTTTCAAGGCCTAAGAAGCATTCCAATAGCTTGCTTGCACGTCCAGGAAGCTTTCCCAATCAAAATCAAACCTCCACACGCAAAGAACTGGTATAACCAAGTCACCCTGTTCATGACATTTTGCATATTCGTGTTTATATTTTCAGGCCATATCAATGCATTTTAATGTTTCATTTGTACTAATGTGATCATTCTAAAGCTAATGGTGCCATCCAATTGAGTTTTCAAGGCCTGTACAGAAATCCACCATGGAAGCATTCTAGGGTTTCAGGAGTTTGAATTTGGGGTTTTCCTCATCTGGAAAAATTAGGCCACGAAACTTATATCATTGAAACCAGGACCCTCACACGAACACAATCATCACCTCGCGCCCTTTTTCTTTTTCACCATGTGCTAATCGTTATTTTTCAGGCTTGAGGTTAGTGGGGGTTTAAAACCCCCGCTATTTGCTTCTAGTTGCGGAAAAAAGAAGAAGATGATGCTTGCGTGTCTGGACGTGACTGGGAGATTCAAATCTTCGCGCTAATTTTTTTTGTTTTACATCAATAGCATTTGTTTTCATATGTATTGATCAGGTTCCACTAGTTTGACAAAGAAACGCGCTTGGCTGGGTGGTTGATGTGTTGTCCTTCAAGCATTGGGACCTGGGTTCGATTCCCAGGTCCCCCATATTCCTTTCATATATTTTTTCTCAAAGCGTTTCCATGCAGCATGTTCTCAAGGGAGTACCATATGCCTTCACCATCTGGCTTGCCACGCGCCTGGAGATTCCAATCTTAAGGCCACCAAAGGGGCTCATCATACATGCCAGTCAATGGGTCCACATGCAATCAGAGAAGTCAAACAGGGCCTCACCCTTATTGGGCCAAATTGCTGTGAATTTACCTCCAAATTGGGACAACCATCCCCCATATGTTTGTATTTTCTTTCCTTTTTTTTTCTTTTTTCTTCTCTTTTATTTATTTTAATTTATCTTGATTATTTTAATTAATTTTCATAATACAAAAAAATACAAAAAAAATCAGAAAATCATAAAAATAAAAATATGCCTCATTTAATATTTAATTCACTAATTATTTTGTAAATAAATTTAATGATCATTTTAGTTTTAATTTAGGGTTTTAATTTTTATTTACTTCTTAATAACTAAAAAAATATAAAAATAGGTTTTTTAGTACATCTTGATCCTTTTTTTTTAATATTCTTTTCTTATTATAATTATTATTAACCATTAATTATTTTTGTAAATACTTGTAATTAATTAATTAGGGTTAAATTAGGTTAAACTTAAACAATTTTCTTTAATAAATTAAAAACAATTTAGAACTAGGGTTTTATTTAACTTTTAATTCCAATTAATTCTCTTTAATTTCATAAATCCAAAAAACATAAAAAATAAGTTCTTTTTCTCATTTAATAATTAAATCAATTTTCAATTCCAATTTAATTTCTTTAAAGGGTCCAACGCCCTCGCACTCGATTCTTAATTCTTTTCGCGCATTTATTTTTTATTTCTTTTATGAATGTAATGTATTTGCCCCAAGGCCTTGTAATAGATAATTAGGACATTTACTTTCCGCACTTTTATTCAAATCGGGTCTTGGTTTAATTTGGCGATGTAGACCCGCGCCTTGTAATAGCGTAGGACCTTTATTCTTCCGCATTTTAATTCCCGCGCCCTTTAAACTGCTAATCACATGAAAGAATGAATGCCCAAATAAAAATCAAAGCGTAGCTCACCCAATGTATGACAAGACAAATAATAACTGAAAATGACACACAATTCACACACCACTCTTAGGGTACGCCTCACTGTTGCCTTGCCCCTCGAAACGTGGTCGTCGAGTACAGGACGTTTTAGTAAGTCCTTATGTCCTTGAACATGGCATAAGGGTAGCTTCTAAGGTGTCCTACTATTGCTCTGGTGACCACACTGTTGCCTTGCCCCTCGAAACGTGGTCGTCGAGTATAGGACGTCTTAGTAAGTCCTTATGTCCCATTGATCTAGTTGCCTCGAAACGGTTGCCTCGAAACAAGTTGCCTCGGAATAGTTGCCTCGGAATAAAAGATCAATGGCATAAGGGTAGCTTCTAAGGCATCTTACTATTGCTCGGTGTCCACACTGTCCCTATAAACTCGAATTGACCCGAACACCTCCAACAGTGGTGCTACCTACCTTTCAATGGTGGGATGGCACTACCTTAAGGACATTTACACAGACTAATTCCTTAGGGTAGGTAGATGACTCGTAGATACTTGCTCTAATTCAAAACAAATCAAAACTTCTTTTCACACCGACACTTTCAAAAAGCTTTCAAAAACAACTTTTCAAACACTCTTGAGGACTGATACAAGAGTCGAACTGAAATTTTAAACGAAACTTTTTCAAACCCACTCACCTTGAAAAGCAAACAAACACTTTGAAAACACAAATGGGCAAGTATCTAAGAGCCCATGGATAACCATGGATAAAAAGGGTGCTAACACCTTCCCTTTCTATAAATCTACCTCCCGAACCGAGAACTAATCTCAATAAGGAATTTTTCTGTGCTTTTGTCCTTTCCATATTGGAGAAAATAAAAGACGGTGGCGACTCTTGCTTCCGCGACATTTCGCGAACCAGCGTTAAACAGTCAGTTCCAGATCCACCGATCACACTAGTCTATCCAGAGCCTTCTTAGGTAACACATTCAATAAAGAACCAGTATCTACCAGGACATGAGCCAAAGTAGTGCCCCTGCATTCGACAGAGACATGCAACACATCATTGTGTTTCCTCCCTCTAGGTGTCAGATCAGCATCAGAAAAGCCCAAACCATTATCAGCTCTCAAACTAGCCACACAATCTTCGAATTGGTCAGCAGAGGTTTCCTGTGGCACATGGGAAGTTTTAAGAAATTTCACCAAAGCCTTCGCATGAGCTTCGGAGCATAACAGTAAAGCTAGCATAGAAATCTTTGAAGGGGTTTGCCCTAGCTGTTCGACTACATTGTAGTTGCTTCTCTTTATAATTTTCAAAATTTCTTCCATCTACTTCTTGGAAGCCTCTGGGATAGATACTGATTGCGCCTTCGTCCAGACAGACTCAACCAAAATGTCTTTGCCCCGAGTCTCGGTCGACTCAGTGATATGGGTGTCAGCAGGGGTAATCACAAGAACTGTAGTAGTAGTATCAGCAGGAACAAAAGCAGGAATGATCACAGGACTAGTAACAGCTTTCAGAGGAGAAATCTCAGGGGAGAACACTTTTCCACTTCTGGTTATTTTGTTGGTTCCCACAATGTTGCCAATGTCGGGGTCAGCCTTCTCAAAAACCGGGTCTTCATCAGCCTGCCAATCTTGCTTGACGCCTCTGGGATAGATATTGATTGCGCCTTCGTCCGGACAGGCTCAACCAAAATGTCTTTGCCCCGAGTCTCGGTTGACTCAGTGATATAGGTGTCAGCAGGGGTAATCACAGGAACTGTAGTAGTAGTATCAACAGGAACAAAAGCAAGAATGATCACAGGACCAGTAACATCTTTCAGAGGAGAAATCTCAGGGGAGAATACTCTTCCACTTCTGGTTATTTTGCTGGTTCCCACAATGTTGCCAATGTCGGGGTCATCCTTCTCAAAAACCGGGTCTTCATCAGCCTGCCAATCTTGCTTGACGCCTCTGGGATAGATATTGATTGCGCCTTCGTCCGGACAGGCTCAACCAAAATGTCTTTTCCCCGAGTCTCGGTTGACTCAGTGATATGGGTGTCAGCAGGGGTAATCACAGGAACTGTAGTAGTAGTATCAACAGGAACAAAAGCAAGAATGATCACAGGACCAGTAACATCTTTCAGAGGAGAAATCTCAGGGGAGAACACTCTTCCACTTCTGGTTATTTTGTTGGTTCCCACAATGTTGCCAATGTCGGGGTCAGCCTTCTCAAAAACCGGGTCTTCATCCGCCTGCCAATCTTTCTTGACGCCGTGGTAGTAGACATCACCTCCATAGTTCCAGGGAACAGTTTTGTCTGAGGAGTATGGGATTGGCCCTGGAATAGTAATTATCAGTGGAGTTACCTTCGGAACAGATGTAATCCTAACGGGTCTTTTGGTGGAGACCCTGGGAGGATTGGAGGAAATGGTTAATATTGAAACATCCTTGTAAGAAATGGTTGAAATGAGAGTCTTTTCAAACAAAATCTCTTTGTCATCCATCAGACGCTGGACACCTGCCTTCAATAAATGACAACCAGTCAGTAGAGATAAACAGAGGTGGCAACCTTCGCCACAGCCTGGAAATAAATCGGCCTTCAACAAGTTCCTCTTGACGGTTAGGAGAGGAGTAACAAGTTCATCAACAACAGTAACAAACACATCATCTTCAACAACGTTAACACCATGACCTTGCTTGGGCATAGGTGCAGTGATAACATTTGGGATCTCAAGGGCGTCAAATTCAATTTCCTCTGCCTCGAGAAGGTCTTGCACCTTATTTTTCAAAGCCCAAGAGTCATTTGTATCATGACCTGGACTTTCTGAATGGTAAGCATAACGAGCATTTGGGTTGTAATGGGGAGAGGCAGTGTTGGGATTCTTCAGAGCTTCCCGCAAGGTTACCAGATTAGATTTCAACAAATGTGGCAAGACTTGAGACAACGTCATATTTATTCAGGTAAACTGTCTTACCGGCCTTTCCGTTCTAGATTGATTGTTCCTTTGTTGAGTAGGTGCAGGCTTAGAGATCATGATAGCCCCTACCGTTGGACGGTGTTCAGTTCTATCCTGATTCCTATGGTCATATGCAACGCAGACCTCCTTCTTTCTGGTAAAGGGTTTCTTCATCGTGCTCGAGGATGCATCTCTTTGAATTTTTCCACTTTTTATACCCGCTTCTAACCCGTTCACCAATCATGATTAATTTGGTAAACCCAGCCGAGGAGCTTCCGATCAGGTGTTTGAAGAATGGACCAGATAGTGTGCCTAAGAACATATTTACCAATTCTCTGTCAGATAAAGGGGGTTGGACCCTTCCCGTGAGATCCCGCCATTTTTGAGCATAGGTTTTGAAACCTTCACCTGTACCCATAGACATGCCTTGCAATTGTGTCCGAGTTGGAGCTAAGTCAGCATTATACTGGTATTGCTTGTAAAAAGAGGCGGCCAAAGCTTCCCAATTAGGGATGTTGGTCCCTTCCAACTGATAAAACCAATCCAACTACATCCCTGACAAGCTTTCTTGGAAGAAATGCACCCATAGATTCCTATTTGTAGTATGGGGTTGAATTTTCCTGACGTATGATCTCAAATGCAGCTTTGGAAAAGAGACACCGTCATATTTAGTGAAAGTAGGGACCTTGAACTTTTGCGGTATGACAACCCCTGAGACAAGTCCTAGCTCTTCAAAATCCAACCCGGGTACCTTTTGGATCTCCATAGTGTTGAGGCGATCTTCCAACTATTTGTATTTGTCGTCAGCTGGAGGATACTGCTCTTCAGAGTAGTCAACCTCTTATTTCTCTTCAGATTCTGGATGGTCAGTCACTTCTTTGTTTTTCCCTTCTTGATTATCCCTTTCACCCGATGATGTTGCAAAGTCTAGAGTCCATCTGGATGGTCCTTTGAACCTTCTTCCCAAATTCAAAACACCGGTTGATTTCTTCGCTTTCTTCTTCTTTTCTTTGATCAACTGAGTTTTTAACTCCTCTTGTCCTTTTGCCAGAGTCAAGAAAATTTGTTGAAACTGAGCGTTCTATGCCTGAAGATCTTTTACCGTCTGTTCAATATCCATCTCACTGAAATAAACAGTAGAAAGATAAGGAGACCTGTTGTAAGAAACATGTTTGTGTTATGATGAATGAAGATGCATATGCAAATGATTTCTAGGAAATTAGAGATTTAAATTTTCTTTAGACAAAAAAGGAACACATGTTATATTAATAAATCCAAGTTTGAGTACATCATGCCTCTTTGGGCTTACAATGAAAGAAATAAAATACAAAACTTCTAAGACAAAAAAGTTGAACGCATCCTCTTTGGTGCGATGTAGGCGTTCAGAGTCCGCTCTTCATGAAGCTGCTTGGTGAGTTCCATAACTTTCTTCTCACTGGCATAGAATTGGGCTTCGAAAGTGTCTCGTTCTTCCTTAAGCTGAATCCAATCCCTTTGTAGGTCTTAGAGAGAGGTGGGCATGTTGGGATGAAGGACAGTGTACGAGACATCTCTTTCAACAACAGGCTCTATGATAACTGGGAGAATGAAGGGGTAAGGCATTGCGATACAATGAGCGCGAGCCCGTACCCACCTAAGATAAGGCTCAAGGGGAATGGAATTCTTGTGCCCCAATGTCCTACTGTCCACCTTACTTATCATCCTCCAAGCTCGTATAAACCTCTGACGGTAGTCTTGATTATCACTTTCGTAGTCGAACATCACACCTTGGATGAGCGCGTCATGTGGACCATCTCTTCATGCATTACCCAAAATGTCGCAGAGCTAAGCAAGGGTTATAAGTGATGCCTCCCCTAATGCCAAGTAGAGGAACATTATGGAATTCCCAACAATGATCGATAATAGTAATGTCCTTCAAGGATCGAGAACACCAGTAGATATCTGAATGCCTGAGTGACATCAGTCTGTTGGACCACCTCAAACCTTGCTCATTCTTCACAACGGATCGGGGAAGATGCAAAACAAACCATTTAGCCAACAGATAAGTACAACACATGAGGGTTCCTCTTCTCTTCATGGTGCGAGCGTGGAGAGAATGCAAGATATCTCCAAACAAAGTAGGCATCAAATTGTAAGATAAAAAGATTTTGACAACATTCACATCTATAAGTTGGTCAGGATTTGGAAATAGTACCAACCCATAGATGAGAAGAGCCAAAATTTCTTCGAAAGCTTGTAAATCCAGGTTGTTCCAACAGTCTTGAGCTTTTTCCAGTAAGAACTTGGCTAAGAACCCTTTGACACCACTTCTTGTTTCCCAATTAGCCATGACGTCGGATTATTGCAAGTGTAAAGCTCGGCAACCTCTTCGGAGCTTGGGTCTCTTTCGGTACCGTTGAAAGGTAGTTGATCGAGGATAGGAATTCCCAAGAGCTGAGAGAACTCTTCCATAGTTGGTACAAGCTGGTAATCAGGGAAGGTAAAGCAATGGTGCAACAGGTCAAAGAACTGGAAAAGCACCTTCATCATATCTTTATCAAAGCTCGAGGTAACAAAATTGAGAATTCTTCCATGTCTTTTGGTGAACGGAGAATTCTCAAGGACCCTTGACGCTAACTCCTTGAGCTGAAAAGGTACTCGTACAAGGTTGACTTGGATGTGTTCCTGCGAGTGGGAGTCATATCCTACAAAACAGAACAAAGATGAATCTCAAAATCCTTGAAATAGTTAGTCTAAAATGCTATGGTATGATGTCATGATGTTATATACAAGCATATGCACAAGTTAAATCAAACAAATCTTTAGTTTTAGGCTTGCATGAGGTTGTATAGGTAAGTACCCTCTTGAAGGTTGGCTCAACCTGTCCTAGTAATAGTAATCGGGTTCTAAGGGATCTCAATATCACTGGTTTGTCTTCTCGGGCATTGTTTCAGCGCAAGCCTCTTTCACAATGACCGAAATATCCCAAAAAGCCAAACCTCAATGAGTGTAGTATCGAGTATCTACCAACTTTGAACAGCGCCAAAGTCGGTCATCTCACTACATCCTAATGGACAAGTTGGTCAAGTAAAGGTTCTAAAAGTAAGTTAGTGCTTCATGAAATCACTCAGCGGCCCCGTATTCTCCTTGACTACTTAAGGGATACCAGTACCCACAAATATGTCACACTAGCGTAGCTATTTCTTAGACCATGTCGGTATACCCTGCACAGTTTCCACAACGTATTGCTACTTACCTATAAGGTATCCCAAATTCGGGTAGAGGATTTAAGCCCAAACAAAGAACCAAAATGTAAAGCATACAAGTCAAACAAAGAAAGCAAATAAAGTTGATCTAGCCCTAAGGTAACCCCACTTTTAAGTCTTCCCCAGCTGATTCGCTAGTTCTATAACGCGGTGGGAGAACTGACTTGGTTGGTTTGCGTTTTATCGCAATTGTGCGGATAGCAAGAGTCGCCACCGACTTTTCTTTTATCCAAAAGGAAAGGATAAAAAGAACAGGAAAGACCTTTCGAGATGTTTTCTTGAGTTCGGTGGGTAGGTTATGAAAAGGGAAGGTATTAGCACCCTTTTCATCCGTAGTTATCTACGAGCTCTTAGTTACTTTCTAGATCACTTGCTTTTGTTTGAAAATATTCTTGTGGTGTGGGTTTTTAAAGTATTTTGAAAACGCCTTTGTAATGGTTCTCGTGTCTATAAGAACGCGTACAAAAAGCTTTGTCTTTTGAAAATGTTTCAAGATGAAAGTGTTGGTGTAAAAAATGTTTTGTTGTGAGCAAGCGAGCAACTAAGAGCAAATCTACCTACTCAAAAGATCTTAGATGTTCTTTTCCTCCTCCTTTAGATGTTGATATGTTGCCATTGTTTTGGTAAGAAGCCCCATCGTTGGATGTGAAGGGACAAGCACAGGTCAATCGTACAGTCATAGAAGGCAACTTGTGAGACGCTTTAGCAATTTTTCGTAAGGAACTAGATTGTTTTACCGAAGGCAACATCGAGGGGACATCGAGGGACTACAATCTTTTTTATTTAAGGGTCTTTTCTAAAGCGTCCCATATTTGAGGGACATGACTATTTTCCGAGGCAACAAGCGAGGTTATCCTAGAGATACGCGTGTGAAAAGTGTGTTAGATTCAAGTTAATTTGTCTTTAATTAGAGTTGTCTAGCGATTGATTTTAAATCTTGCCATGCACACCTAATTACTATACAGTATAAGGAAAACAGTAAATTGCGGAAATTAAAATTCTACGCTATTACAGAGCTTTTGGGAATGGGGGTACAAATTCACAAATGGGGATAGATCAATGCGATTAAAAGTCTAAATAAGCAATCAATACAACAAAATCGAATCGAGCAATTAATTGAAACTACAACAAATCTATGAAGTAAAAATTAATTAACAAAGTAAAAAAATGGAAATAAAATTCTAGGTATTTTGCTTGAAAAGTTTGGAAAGAAAAATAAGATTATATTCTATTAAAGAAAATAATTAACTAAAGAAATTAAATCAAATGTATATTTTTGTTAGCTTTTAGTATTTTTTTATTGTGTAGAAACTAAATAAGTTAAAAAAAGTTAACTAAATGATAAAATGTTAATTAATAAAATTATTCACAAATTTTCCTAATTTAAATTTAGAACTAAGCTAATTAAGAAAATTATCTAACAAAACTCCATGATTTATTAAATTAAAACAATAAAATCAAAACTAACAAAACAAAGAAAAATGGTGGTGTTAAACTGACTATAAGTGTGTGAGGTAGAAATCTGGATGGGCCAGAAAAGAATTGTAAAGCCCAAAGTTATTTGTTAAAAAAAAAGTATGTGTTTAAGAAAAAAATACAAAGAAAAAGAAATAAAGCACCCTCTAGGACTTCAACTCAGAACATCACGCTTGCAAACCAACACTCCAACCACTACACTATTTTGTTTCATTCCTTATTAATAAGAATTAATTGAAATATAAGGTGAATGAGATAGCGGATTGGGCCAGCAGGCCCATTGGGCCGACCCGGTTTAGAGGGAAGAAATAAGGAAAAGATTTGTACCCTAAAGAGGTAGAGAGACGTCGCTGATTGGCAATATGGGGAAGTGGAAATGTTTATTTAATTATTATTATTATTATTGTTATTTGGGAAGGCAAGCAAATTATATTATTATTATTATTGTCCTTGTTTCCAGTAAAACAATTAGAGGAAAATAAAATTGAAACAACAAAGAAGGAAAGATCCTCTCTGCTAAACCGATTCCCCACCATCCAAAACCTAATTAATCCATTTAATGTGAAAACAAAAATATAATTCAGTTTTCTTTACTCAAAGAGGAAAAACGTTTATCTCTTTCTCCTCACAAACAGAGCTATCAATGAGCTCGGCATTACATGTTCTCGGAGATTGGAGAACGCGACTGGAGAAGACGGTTGCTACGGTGGCCTCTGCCATCTTCTTCAGCGAACCAAACCACATATAAACCCCCACCCAAATTTTATGTAGAAACCAAATCACAAAATAGATTTTCCAAAATCTCCTTCAAATATTCATATCAAAAGTTTTCCCGAAACAAAAACCCTAGGTTTCAAATGCTACAAAAATCTAAAATTAAAACAAAGGAACCACACACAACAACCCTCAGAGCATGAATATCGAGGAACAAAGTCAGAACACACATAATAACGGTTAAACCGAAGCGAAGAAAAGAAAACTCACCCTTGAAGATCTGTACAGGTAATGTATAGATAATATCAAGCTTCTAGAAAATCTTCTTCTTCAACTCTTCTTTCTGCTTCTGCTTCTTTGTTTTGCTAATTTATTCTGTTTTCAATTCCCTTCATGGAATTATGCGTTCCTATTGTACATGGTCTATGAGCGTTAGAGGCGAGTTCTTTGAGTTTGCCAGGATGACAAATGTTACGGTTCTGTGTCATTTGTTAATGACTGGTGGCGGAAGTATGTGGGGGATGGTGGTGATGAAGATGAAACGGTGATGGTGGATGGTGAGTGTTTAACTTTGCAGGGAATGGTGATTTGAAGGGAAATATAGATGGGAGGTTACTGATTGAGTGTGATTGTGAAAAGTCTGTTTAGGATATTGTCATCTCTTTGAGTTATGTTGTGCTTTTGAATTTGAAGTTTGTGAACTGTCTTGCAGATTGAAATAGAGGTTTTGAGTATGTTATTCTCACTGTTGGTTTTTTGATGTTTTGTTTTCCCAACTGATGGACGAAAAACCTATTCTTAATGTTATCTTCTCTTTCTCTTATATTGCAACATAATGAAAAAACTAGGGGGGAAATATGAGAGATTTAAACAATTTTAGTTAGCTGTTTTGCTGCCTTTTGAGTGCAGTTTTCATATTGCTACTTGTGTGCAAACTTTGGTCTGGTTGGATAGTGTAATAGCAGGTTTGACAATATGTGGAGCACTGCAGGCTGTTTTTTTTTCTTTACATGTTTTGGGCTGATTTATGCTAGGTGATATCCTTCTGTCTCTTTCTCTTTCCCTCTTCATCTTTCTATGATGTAAAAAAATGTGCTTTTTTACATAATCTCTGAAGGATTTTCCATTTAAGAACATGATGACATAAGGGCTATGAATCAATGCTAGCTTGCATTTTTTTGTAAATTATTGCTATTGTTTTGGTTTTGGCCGTACTGCTATTTTCCAGTCTTGCTATTGTACTGTCTTGGGATGCTTTAGTAGCCTGCTGTGATACGGTGGAAGAACTGACTATTTTTGGAATGCTGGTTTGTGTTTTACGTTTGTTTTCTCAAAATGTCGCGGT
Source organism: Vicia faba (assembly GCA_948472305.1). Classification (NCBI taxonomy): domain Eukaryota; kingdom Viridiplantae; phylum Streptophyta; class Magnoliopsida; order Fabales; family Fabaceae; genus Vicia; species Vicia faba. Next base: position 1,359,138,083 of record OX451737.1, read on the forward strand.
AAGCAAGAGTCACCACCGTCTTTTATTTTATCCAACAAGGAAAGGAAAAAAGCACAGAAAAATTCCTTTTTCGAGATATTTCTGAGTACGGGGGGTAGATTATAGAAAGGGAAGGTATTAGCACCCTTTCTATCCGTAGTTATCTACGGGCTCTTAGGTACTTGCTCATCATTTTCAAAATTGTTTTCTTTGTTTTTGTGGGTTTTGAAAAGCTTTTGTTTTTAACTTCGATTTAACTCTTGTGTCTGTCTTCAAGAGTGTAATGAAGTGTTTTTGAAAACTTGTTTGTAAAAGGAGTGTAACTGTGAAAGAGTTTTGTTTTGGATGAGCAAGTATCTAAGAACTAATCTACCTACTCGAAAAAGGAATCGTTCTATGCTAATTTCCTTTAGACAATGTTATCCCACTATTAGTGAGTAGGTAGCATCGTCGTTGGAGTTTGAGGGTTAATTCGAAAGAGGGACATACGGTCACTAAAGCAATGTTAGGATGTCTTAGTGGTAACCCTAATGTCTTAGATCATTTATCTGAGGCAACAATATCTGAGGCAACCATTTCGGGGCAACTTATGATCTTTGGACAAAAGGACGGCCTCTAAAACAACCTATACTCAATGACTGTTTACGAAGGCAACCAAGTGGGGTGTACCCTAGGAGTGCGCATGTGCGAGTGTGTTGTTTTCAGTTATTTTTATCTTTGCACATGTTTAGGGTGATCTAACTGATTTTAGATTAAACATTCATTCTTGTCATGCAAGCCCTATTACCAAACATCTAACAATTGAATATTTGCGAAAGTTAAAGGTGCAGAAATTAAACTAAATTATTACAAGGCATCGAGTATTTACATCGCCAAAAGCAACCCTTTGAAATTTAAAAGCGGAAAAATAAATGTCCTAATTAATTATTACAAACCGGGAGCAGATACATTAATTGGATAAAGAAAAATAAAGTGCGCGATGCGAAATTAAATCGAATGCGAAATTAGGGTTTTGACCCTTCTAATTAAAAGAAATGTTTTTGGTTGTTTTTATTTATTTTTAAGAAAAGAAATTAATCCTAAAATTAAATGCTAAATTAATTATTAAATTAATTAATTAATGAAAAATATTAAATGACATATTTTTGGAGTTTTTATTATTTTGGGCAAGAAAATAAAATAATTAAATTAGGGTTAAAACCTATTAATTCTAATTAATTTTAAATTATTTACAAAAATCAATTAAAGTTATCTAGAATTAATCAACCTAATTAAATTAACTAATATTTATTAATAAAAATAAAGTGCTGAAATTTAATTGGGCAAAAAAATATTTTTGTGATTTTTTGGTAAAAAGAAATTATTCTATTGGTTAGTAAATAAATAAAAACAAATAAAATAATTAAATAAAATAAGCAAAATATAAAATAAAAAAAGAGTGAGAATGGGCCCGAGAAAGTGAGGTGTGAATAGCAAGGATGTTAGCCCATTTGTGAAGATCCAATTGACTTTTGTGATCCCCTGCATGTGCGTTTGACTGGGTCCATGGTACACCTTCAATGCTGGCCACCAGATCTGGCCATCTGGCCATCTGGCGTATTGATTGGTGAGGGAGTATGATGGATCTCCAACTTAGGCGTGCACTGAATCACCTGAAATTGTTAGGAAAAATAACAAATGCTGGAGGCAGGGATCGAACCCCTGACCTCCAGCCTCTAACGCCTTGAACGTCCCACTTGTAACCACTACGCCATGTGTTTCTATTTGTTAATATAATATAAATCAATAATAATATAAGAAAACAAGTGCGTTAGTGGAATTTTTGCGTGAAATTCAAACAAGCCAATAAAGGGATGCCACATGGGTCGTCTTTTTCCTGGCATCGTGGGTAAAAGTTTGACAACCTATACCTACGGACAAACGTCCGTTGCTAAAGGCATTGTTCACTCCAAAATCCTCCATGGGCAACATAAATGGAAGCTAGCACCATGGTTGAGCTCGTCTTGTTCCCCTGAACAAGATAGTACCCTTCACGAAGGCCAATTATTCTTGTAACAAAAAGCCCTAAAACCAAATACAAAACCCTAGCAATGGTGATTAATGATATAGGTCAGATAAATGAAATTGGCTACTGGCAAAAGCTTGCAAACATCATGGTGATCAAGAATATGCAATTATTTTTCATTATAGATGCAAGAATGAAGCTAATCGAATTAAAGAAAAGGATGGTTCCGTGAACGACTTACAGTGCACGAGAGAGCTCGAAATTGCCTGGTTTTGATTGGTTTAGGTTGTGGAAGCTGCCAGGAATCGATTGAGATCGTTAAAGAGCCTTGAAACTGCCTCTAAGAGTGATTTCGAATCCTCACTTTTTGCTTGTTTTTGCAAATTCGGTTCTTACTTTATGCTTGATCTCCAACCCCTATTCTGATTTGTCTCGCCTCCTTATGTATTGTACAATGCATTAGGGTTGCCAATTCAATCCAAATCCCTCTCCATCAATGCCTTGGATATTAATTTGATCCTCCTTTAAAGCTTTCCAAAATTGGCCTATTTTGAATCTTTTTGTACACAATTACCTTGATACGAGTTTGGAAGGGTGCTAGCTGTCCAATGAAACCTGAAATCATCAAAAGATCTTTAGTTTTCAATGTTTTTGATTTAATTTGATTTAAACCAAATTAATTCAAATAAAAATCAAAATAATTAATAAAAATATGATATGGACACATGGCCAAGGCTAGAGAACGTGGGCTATAATTCCAACTCAAAACAAGTGAAAAGGAATGGGCCCATTTGGCAAAATTTGAAGTTTTGGGGATAGTTGACTTTTGGCAATTTTGCAAAAAAGTCCAACTTCAACAATGCATAACTTCCTCAATTTTGAACCTTTGGAGGTGTTCTTGGACTTTTTAGAAAGCTTGAGATGTCCTCTAAACAACCATTTTGGTCTCATCTCAATTTTATATTCCATGTTCAAGTATGAAGCTTTGACAAAAAAAGATGTTTTTGTTGACTTTTCAAAATGACCTATAATGTCCAAATTCATAACTTCTTGTGAGTGCATATTTTGATCTTAGGGAATGAATATGTATTGTAGGAAATTACATCCTATTCAAAATTAGCTTTGAATGGGTCATTTCTCATAAAGTATGAGAAAGTTATGCTTGGTCAAAGTTGGGTTGACTTTTCCTGTAAAACCCTAATTTAGCAACTTTTGAATCTTGATGAATTGTGAGCAATCCTTGATGAATCATGATCAAACCTTTATCAAATGATGAAATATACTTCAAAATGAGAATGTTGACCAAAAATATTATAGTTTGACTGTATGTGGGTCACAGTTGACCTTTTGCCCTAGCACAATCGACTTTTGGACCTTTGAGCAATTGACTGAGCAAACTTCCTCTGCAAGGCTTGAAACTTGACATAGATGATCTTGAGAACATATTATGAAAATGGTGAGCATTTGGGACCACTTGGACTCAAGTATCTTGAGGCAACATGAAACCCTAATTTGGGGTAGACTGCCTTAGGAGAGGGCTTGTCTGGTCAACCCTTGGACTTCTTTGAGCATCTTGGAGATCTTTCTTGAAATGTTTTGAGAAATATGGGAGGGAAAATTTTGGGGTACAACAGCTTCCCCTGTTCAATCTTCTTAAACTTGAGGATGCATATTGGCTTTCGTGCCTTTCGTAATTCGAAGGTGGAAGTGGATTGAACACTAGAGTGCCCAAAAATTTGCACTCGCATGAAGTGATAATTAACTTGTGATGCCGAGAATGGGCTTATAGATGCCATTTGAAGGAGTGTCGACCGCATAAGAGATTCCTTAGCGAGAGCTTGTATATCCATTGTTGAGGATGATCCCGCCGGGGAAGGCTGATCTTTGTTGAGAGAAGTAAATTTTAGGAGCTTCTTCGTCCGTCATTTTGCTGGTGAGTCGTCTCTGTTGATATTTAGGAACTTCAATTATCCGTACTCAACTGAGGGAACAACTTTTGCTGAGATTTAGGAGCTCGCCCGTAATTCAACCGAGAAAACATCTCTGCTGAGATTTAGGAACTTGTCCGTAATTCAACTGATGAAACAATTATGCTGAGATTTAGGAACTTTCCCGTAATTCAACTGAGAAAACATCTCTGGTGAGATTTAGGAACTTGTCCGTAAATCAACTGGGGAACATCTTTGTCGAGATTTAGGAACTCACCCGTAATTCAACTGAAGAAATAACTTCGCTGAGATTTAGGAACCTATTCGTAATTCAATTGATGAAACAATTATGCTGAGATTTAGGAACTTGCCCGTAATTCAACCGAGAAAACATCTCTGCTGAGATTTAGGAACTTGTCCGTAATTCAACTGGGGAACATCTTTGTCGAGATTTAGGAACTCGCCCATAATCCAACTGAAGAAACAACTTCGCTGAGATTTAGGAACCTATCCGTAATTCAACTGATGAAACAATTATGCTGAGATTTAGAAACTTGCCCATAATTCAACCGAGAAAACATCTCTGCTGAGATTTAGGAACTTGTCTGTAATTCAACTGGGGAACATCTTTGTCGAGATTTAGGAACTCGCCCATAATTCAAATGAAGAAACAACTTCGCTGAGATTTAGGAACCTATCCGTAATTCAACTGATGAAACAATTATGCTGAGATTTAGGAACTTGCCCATAATTCAACCGAGAAAACATCTCTGCTGAGATTTAGGAACTTGTCCGTAATTCAACTGGGGAACATCTTTGTCAAGATTTAGGAACTCGCCCATAATTCAACTGAAGAAACAACTTCGCTGAGATTTAGGAACCTATCCATAATTCAACTGATGAAATAATTATGCTGAGATTTAGGAACTTGCCCGTAATTCAACCGAGAAAACATCTCTGCTGAGATTTAGGAACTTGTCTGTAATTCAACTGGGGAACATCTTTGTCGAGATTTAGGAACTCGCCCGTAATCCAACTGAAGAAACAACTTCGCTGAGATTTAGGAACCTATACGTAATTCAACTGATGAAACAATTATGCTGAGATTTAGGAACTTGCCCGTAATTCAACTGAGAAAACATCTCTGTTGAGATTTAGGAACTTGTCTGTAATTCAACTGGGGAACATCTTTGTCGAGATTTAGGAACTCGACTGTAATTCAACTGAAGAAACAACTTTGCTGAGATTTAGGAACCTATCCATAATTCAACTGATGAAACAATTATGCTGAGATTTAGGAACTTACTCGTAATTCAACCGAGAAAACATCTCTGCTGAGATTTAGGAACTTGTCCGTAATTCAACTGGGGAACATCTTTGTCGAGATTTAGGAACTCGCCCATAATTCAACTGAAGAAACAACTTCGCTGAGATTTAGGAACCTATCTGTAATTCAACTGATGAAACAATTATACTGAGATTTAGGAACTCGCCCATAATTCAACTGAGAAAACATCTCTGCTGAGATTTAGGAACCTGTCTGTAATTCAACTGGGGAACATCTTTGTCGAGATTTAGGAACTCGCCCGTAATTCAACAGAAGAAATAACTTCGCTGAGATTTAGGAACCTATCCGTAATTCAACTGATGAAACAATTATGCTGAGATTTAGGAACTTGCCCGTAATTCAACCGAGAAAACATCTCTGCTGAGATTTAGGAACTTGTCTGTAATTCAACTGGGGAACATCTTTGTCGAGATTTAGGAACTCACCCATAATTCAACTGAAGAAACAACTTCGCTGAGATTTAGGAACCTATCCGTAATTCAACTGATGAAACAATTATGCTGAGATTTAGGAACTTGCCCGTAATTCAACCGAGAAAACATCTCTGCTGAGATTTAGGAACTTGTCTGTAATTCAACTGGGGAACATCTTTGTCGAGATTTAGGAACTCGCCCGTAATTCAACTGAAGAAACAAGTTCGCTGAGATTTAGGAACCTATCCATAATTCAACTGATGAAACAATTATGCTGAGATTTAGGAACTTGCCTATAATTCAACCGAGAAAACATCTCTGCTGAGATTTAGGAACTTGTCTGTAATTCAACTGGGGAACATCTTTGTCGAGATTTAGGAACTCACCTGTAATTCAACTGAAGAAACAACTTCACTGAGATTTAGGAACCTATCCGTAATTCAACTGATGAAACAATTATGCTGAGATTTAGGAACTTGCCCGTAATTCAACCGAGAAAACATCTCTGCTTAGATTTAGGAACTTGTCCGTAATTCAACTAGGGAACATCTTTGCCGAGATTTAGGAACTCGCCCGTAATTCAACTGAAGAAACAACTTCACTGATATTTAGGAACCTATCAGTAATTCAACTGATGAAACAATTATGCTGAGATTTAGGAACTTGCCCGTAATTCAACCGAGAAAACATCTCTGCTGAGATTTAGGAACTTATTCGTAATTCAACTGGGGAACATCTTTGTCGAGATTTAGGAACTCGCCCGTAATTCAACTGAAGAAACAACTTCGCTGAGATTTAGGAACCTATCCGTAATTCAACTGATGAAACAATTATGCTGAGATTTAGGAACTCGCCCGTAATTCAACTGAGAAAACATCTCTGCTGAGATTTAGGAACCTGTCCGTAATTTAACATGGGAACATCTTTGTCGAGATTTAGGAACTCGCCCGTAATTCAACTGAAGAAATAACTTCGCTGAGATTTAGGAACCTATCCATAATTGAACTGATGAAACAATTATGCTGAGATTTAGGAACTTTCCTGTAATTCAACCGAGAAAACATCTCTGCTGAGATTTAGGAACTTGTCCGTAATTCAACTGGGGAACATCTTTGTCGAAATTTAGGAACTCGCCCGTAATTCAACTTAAGAAACAACTTCGTTGAGATTTAGGAACCTATCTGTAATTCAACTGATGAAACAATTATGCTGAGATTTAGGAACTTGCCCGTAATTCAACTGAGAAAACATCTCTGCTGAGATTTAGGAGCTTGTCCATAATTCAACTGGGGAACATCTTTGTCGAGATTTAGGAACTCGCCCGTAATTCAACTGAAGAAACAACTTCGCTGAGATTTAGGAACCTATCCGTAATTCAACTAATGAAACAATTATGCTGAGATTTAGGAACTTGCCTGTAATTCAACCGAGAAAACATCTCTGCTGAGATTTAGGAACTTGTCTGTAATTCAACTGGGGAACATCTTTGTCGAGATTTAGGAACTCGCCCGTAATTCAACTGAAGAAACAACTTCACTGAGATTTAGGAACTTATCCGTAATTCAACTGATGAAACAATTATGCTGAGATTTAGGAACTCGCCCATAATTCAACTGAGAAAACATCTCTGCTGAGATTTAGGAACCTGTCTGTAATTCAACTGAGGAACATCTTTGTCGAGATTTAGGAACCCGCCTGTAATTCAACTAAGAAAACATCTCTGCTGAGATTTAGGAACCCATCCGTAATTCAACTGAAGTAAAAGCTTTGTCACTTGAATTTTATGAGAATCTTTCCTAAAAGGTAAAGGTTAGTTGTATGTAATGCATGATATGTATCAAGCGATGATGTTCTCAAAATAAATGAGATTGTGCTGTATGATGCGTATGCATGTCATGATGTATGGAAATGTGATGTTTTGAGCTGGGGAAAATAAATCCCAGATTGTTGCTGGAGAAATGAATTCTACGTTTCCGCTGGAGATAGTGGATGAAGATAATTGTGAGAATAGACCTGCAGGAGAGGATAACTCCGTTGGGGAATGAACTGACGAGAGAATGACTCTGGGGAAGAGATGCTCTGCTGAGGATTCCGTTGGTAAATTCAGCTGGGGATGAATTACCGTAGCTGGTGATGATGAATCCTTTCGGGGATTGAATTTCTGCTTGTGAAAGGAATGAACTCCGCTGGGGATGACTTTCCAATAGCGACCTTACTGGGGATAACCTTTGAGACTTTACTGGGGATAATCTTCCAGAGTCTACTGGGGATAATTCTTCCAACTCCATTGGGGATATTTTTATACTCCGCTGGGGATGATAAGAATTTTTAGTACTGATGGTAGATAAACTCTGCTTGGGGAGAATATTACCTATTCATCCACAGTTATGAGTCTCAGCTGGGGAGCATTAACACCACTATCTTTCTCTTACTCTGCAGGGAGTGAATGTTATTGGGACGCATGCTAAGGATATGACGATGGCTTTGCATCGAGGTTTTTTTGCCCATGTATCTGCGGGAGAAGGTGCCTGCTGAGGCCTTGTGGATCGAGTGCTATCCCAACTCATGAGGTGTTTGGAAACTTTCGATCGAAATGATCAATCTTCTTTTGGTAGGCAAGTGACAAGATGACGGGACATAGTCGTACGCTTTGATCCCTAATTTTTGCCTGGACTGTCTTTTCAGATTTTCAGTCCATCGGGATACCCTTTTTTGCCCAAGCCGCCCTTTCGGGTTTTCGACTTGTCGGGTGTACAGATTTTTCATTTTTATCCCTAATTTTTGCCCGAACGCTTTTGGTTCGTCGGGATGCCCTTATCTTTGCCTAGGCCAGTCGACCTAGCGGGTCTTTATTCATGCGCAGTGTTTTCTGACTATGTCCACGCTCTCAGGGTGTAGGGAGTTGTCACTGTCGGTAGCTTTATGTTTCCATACTACCAGAAGATGTTCATTTGATCATGCAAGATTTGTTGCTGGAATTCATGCCCAATGCCCCAAGTGATTCAGACGGAAATTTGCCTTTGGCTATTTGGAATCTTTTAGAGATTCCTTGAATCTTGACTTGACTGCCCCAGATGATGGACAATGATCATGCCGTGCCCCTTGGTTGGAAGTGTTTTTCCACTTGAGGTGATCCTTTTTATTGAGAAGATTTTTGTTCACTAGATATTCGTCGTGCAAATTTCTCTGCTGTTGAACAAATAGTCATATGCAAACAATGTTATTTTAAGAATGCAAAGCTTATGTCTGTCTTGAAGTTTGGAAATTCATTTTTTAGTAAAACAAGTTTTTTTTTGTAATAGTGTGATGTCAACTCAGGATTTACAGCAAGTCTTACAGGAGTCAGGATACCTTTTTGTAACAGTACGCTTTCGAACTAACACATGCTTCAGCTAGGACTTTTAAGGGTTATAACGTGGCCTGGTTCACGGTTCAAGAAACAAAGGATAAAGGCTCAAATTTTATTTGTACCCACCCGTTCTTCGTGATGTTCTTCGATCCTAAACTCATCTAATTGTGCATTTAGATCCCGTTTGAGTCTTTGCTCTGATATTCCAGTGATAGTTCAGATACTGAGTTTATTTTGAACAGGCAGTCATTTTTGTTGAGAGTTTGTAGGATCTCTTTCTTTTTTATTTTATTATCCCTGTCTTTTGCCTGAACTGTTTCTTTTGTGATTACAGTCAGCGGGATGCCCCAGTTTTTCTTAAGTCTCCTTCATAGGTTTTGACTTAATGGCCTTTTATTTCGAAAGATAATGACTGCCTGTCTTGACGATTATACGGAACCATCACTGTCTTTTGTTTTGGAAGGACCTCTTTGATGCCATTCATTGTGCACCCGAATTAACTGAGAAAACTACCCTGCCCCAGGTTGTGATTAAGAGTTTTAATTTGTGTGAAAGAAAAACTCCTACTTCTTTGGCTCAAAGGGGTTGACTAGGGATTATCTTCCTTATAACTCCATTGTTTAGGATTTGAAACAACGCCTGTACATCGTCAGCAGGGTCTATTCAAAAGTATACTGTAGAGATTTGATATCATTTTCATCATCCTCCCTCTAAAGGCTTAGAGTTTTTTTAATCGAGAGTTGAACATCACAAAAATGAAAGCAATTTGAATATAGTGAATACGAATGGATTGATTCAAAACAGACATATGCAATGCATTGATAAAGTAATAAAGTTTTAACATGACTAAATGTTTGAACAATCAAAAGAAAATTACAAATTGAAAATTCTAATGAAAAAAAGTCTTCTCGTCTCAGGATTTGTCACTTCAAATGGTGAGCCTTGGAGGATTGACAAAAACACTCCAGTTGACCATCTTGTGTGAATTCCAATGCTCCTTCATCGATCAGGTCTTGAATTTTGTTTTTCAATGCCCAACAGTCATCAGTATCATGCCCCGGGCTATTGGAATGGTATGCACACCTTGCATCAGGATTATAGTTAGGTGAAGAGGTCTTAGGATTCGGATGAGGTCCTACCAACGTCACCAGATTCAATCTCAACAGGTGTTGCAAAGCTTGGGACAGCGGCATGTTGAGCTTGGTAAACTGCTTCTTGGGCCTATCCGGCTTACTCTGATCAACTGGTTGTTTATGGCGAGGTTGTTATTGGACCCGTGAGGTGGTAGCAACTTGGAGAGGTCCATTTTTCACCAAACCAACCTTTTGTCTTCTTAGAGGTTGATCAATGACTTGGTCCCCGACCTCGACTGTTTGCTTTATACTGTTGTATCTGTCTTGATGAAGCTGGTTGATAATGGTTCTCAGCTCTTCTTGTTCCCGAGCTAAGCCTTGGATAAGAGCCATCTGCCCCAGCATCTGGGTTTTCATGGCACCTAACTCAGCTTGCAGTTGTTCCAACCGTTCGTCCTTATTGTCTTCAGGACTTTTCTTGACCAAGTTCTCGACGAGGAGTGTTTTCAACTCTTCCTGCCCCTTGGATAGGTTTAGGAATACGTCCCTGAATTGAGCTTCTTGAGTATGAAGATCTTGGTTGTCTTGTTGGAGAGACATTGTTGAAATAAACAGCGAGAACATGAGAGACTTGTACTAGGAGACCTGTTATGCAATGATATGTATGATATATGTATGCAATGTTTTCAAGGATCTCGCGGGGTAAACAAAAAACTGTTAGATTTTGAATTTTGCAGCTTTGATTGAAGAAACTTCGTGTCGTCAAGAGTCCTTCTTCAAGAGTCAAGCTCACAATATCGAGTGGGTCATAGCCACTGACTCAAGTTATCGTGTTTTGATTTCTAGACAACCTTGGCTAGAGGAAAATAAATCCCCTTTGTCCCTTGCTAGATGTTTGATTTACCATAACCTGCATCACAAACCCTTGAGAGTCTTGAAATGGTTAAGGAAATGCTATGGTATGATGTTATGATGTGTATGCTATACGTTTAAGCAAAAGTACGAGGTAATGTAAACAAGTAAATTTGGAAAGAAATACAAGGTATTGGATAAGGACTGTAAACAAAACCTGCAAGGAACTCTAGTTGTTAGGTAACAAACATGTGCAAGTAGTTCAAGTTGAAAGCACACAAGTCACACAATATCCCTTAAATTTCAGGCTGGCATGGAGTTTAGGTATTACCCTCTTTCAGTTTAGTTAGTTCAACCTGTCCTAGTAATAGTAACCAGGTTCTAGAGGTTCTCAATATCACTGACCATCCTCGATCGGTCATAATTACAATTTAGCAACCTTTTCTTGCGGCCAGAATCATCGCGAGAGTATGGTCTCAATGAGTGTAGCATACTGCTACTTTTCTATGGCCAAGTTGGTCAATTATAGGTTCTAAGGTCAGTTGATGCTTAATGACCCATTAGCAGCCCCATACTCTCCTTGTTCCTCCACAAGGGATATCGGTACCAACTAATATGTCACACCAACGTAGCTACTACTTCAACCATATCGGTCTACGCCGTACAGTTTCCTCACAGTCTATTACTACTTACCTAAAAGGTATCCCCAGATCTGGGTTAGGATCTATAGTAACTCTGATACAAATCCCACAAAGATAAAGCATACAAATCAAACAATTGAAAACAATATGATGAACTAATCCTAAGGTACACCCCACTTATATTATCCCCAGCAGAGTCGCCTGTTCTGTGATACGGTGGAAGAATTGACTGTTTTTGGAATGTTGGTTTGCGTTTTGCGTTTGTTTTTGCAAAATGTCGCGGTAAGCAAGAGTCTCCACCGTCTTTTATTTTATCCAACAAGGAAAGGAAAAAAGCACAGAAAATTCCTTTTTCGAGATATTTCTGAGTACGGGGGGTAGATTATAGAAAGGGAAGGTATTAGCACCCTTTTTATCCGTAGTTATCTACGGGCTCTTAGGTACTTTCTCATCATTTTCAAAATTGTTTTCTTTGTGTTTGTGGGTTTTGAAAAGCTTTTGTTTTTAACTTCGATTTAACTCTTGCGTCTGTCTTCAAGAGTGTAATGAAGTGTTTTTGAAAACTTGTTTGCAAAAGGAGTGTAAGTGTGAAAGAGTTTTGTTTTGGATGAGCAAGTATCTAAGAACTAATCTACCTACTCGAAAAAGGAATCGTTCTATGCTAATTTCCTTTAGACAATTATATCCCACTATTAGTGAGTAGGTAGCACCGTCGTTGGAGTTTGAGGGTTAATTCGAAAGAGGGACATACGGTCACTAAAGCAATGTTAGGATGTCTTAGTGGTAACCCTAATGTCTTAGATCATTTATCCGAGGCAACAATATCTGAGGCAACCATTTCGGGGCAACTTATGATCTTTGGACAAAAGGACGACCTCTAAAACAACCTATACTCAATGACCGTTTACGAAGGCAACCAAGTGGGGTGTACCCTAGGAGTGCACATGTGCGAGTGTGTTGTTTTCAGTTATTTTTATCTTTGCACATGTTTAGGGTGACCTAACTGATTTTAGATTAAACATTCATTCTTGTCATGCAAGCCCTATTACCAAACATCTAACAATTGAATATTTGCGAAAGTTAAAGGTGCGGAAATTAAACCAAATTATTACAAGGTGTCGGGTATTTACATCGCCAAAAGCAACCCTTTGAAATTTAAAAGCGGAAAAATAAATGTCCTAATTAATTATTACAAACCGGGAGCAGATACATTAATTGGATAAAGAAAAATAAAGTGCGCGATGCGAAATTAAATCGAATACGAAATTAGGGTTTTGACCCTTCTAATTAAAAGAAATGTTTTTGGTTGTTTTTATTTATTTTTAAGAAAAGAAATTAATCCTAAAATTAAATGCTAAATTAATTATTAAATTAATTAATTAATGAAAAATATTAAATGACATATTTTTGGAGTTTTTGTTATTTTGGGCAAGAAAATAAAATAATTAAATTAGGGTTAAAACCTATTAATTCTAATTAATTTTAAATTATTTACAAAAATCAATTAAAGTTATCTAGAATTAATCAACCTAATTAAATTAACTAATATTTATTAATAAAAATAAAGTGCTGAAATTTAATTGGGCAAAAAAATATTTTTGTGATTTTTTGGTAAAAAGAAATTATTCTATTGGTTAGTAAATAAATAAAAACAAATAAAATAATTAAATAAAATAAGCAAAATATAAAATAAAAAAAGAGTGAGAATGGGCCTGAGAAAGTGAGGTGTGAATAGCAAGGATGTTAGCCCATTTGTGAAGATCCAATTGACTTTTGTGATCCCCTGCATGTGCGTTTGACTGGGTCCATGGTACACCTTCAATGCTGGCCACCAGATCTGGCCATCTGGCCATCTGGCGTGTTGATTGGTGAGGGAGTATGATGGATCTCCAACTTAGGCATGCACTGAATCACCTGAAATTGTTAGGAAAAATAACAAATGCTGGAGGCATGGATCGAACCCCTGACCTCCTGCCTCTAACGCCTTGAACGTCCCACTTGTAACCACTACGCCATGTGTTTATATTTGTTAATATAATATAAATCAATAATAATATAAGAAAACAAGTGCGTTAGTGGAATTTTTGCGCGAAATTCAAACAGGCCAATAAAGGGGTGCCACATGGGTCGTCTTTTTCCTGGCATCGTGGGTAAAAGTTTGACAACCTATACCTACGGACAAACGTCCGTTGCTAAAGGCATTGTTCACTCCAAAATCCTCCATGGGCAACATAAATGGAAGCTAGCACCATGGTTGAGCTCGTCTTGTTCCCCTGAACAAGATAGTACCCTTCACGAAGGCCAATTATTCCTGTAACAAAAAGCCCTAAAACCAAATACAAAACCCTAGCAATGGTGATTAATGATATAGGTCAGATAAATGAAATTGGCTATTGGCAAAAGCTTGCAAACATCATGGTGATCAAGAATATGCAATTATTTTTCATTATAGATGCAAGAATGAAGCTAATCGATTTCAAGAAAAGGATGGTTCCGTGAACGACTTACAGTGCACGAGAGAGCTCGAAAATACCTGGTTTTGATTGGTTTAGGTTATGGAAGCTGCCAGGAATCGATTGAGATCGTTAAAGAGCCTTGAAACTGCCTCTAAGAGTGATTTCGAATCCTCACTTTTTGCTTGTTTTTGCAAATTCGGTTCTTACTCTATGCTTGATCTCCAACCCCTATTCTGATTTGTCTCGCCTCCTTATGTATTGTACAATGCATTAGGGTTGCCAATTCAATCCAAATCCCTCTCCATCAATGCCTTGGATATTAATTTGATCCTCCTTTAAAGCTTTCCAAAATTGGCCTATTTTGAAGCTTTTTGTACACAATTACCTTGGTACGAGTTTGGAAGGGTGCTAGCTGTCCAATGAAACCTGAAATCATCAAAAGATCTTTAGTTTTCAATGTTTTTGATTTAATTTGATTTAATTTGATTTAAACCAAATTAATTCAAATAAAAATCAAAATAATTAATAAAAATATGATATGGACACATGGACAAGGCTAGAGAACGTGGGCTATAATTCCAACTCAAAACAAGTGAAAAGGAATGGGCCCATTTGGCAAAATTTGAAGTTTTGGGGATAGTTGACTTTTGGCAATTTTGCAAAAAAGTCCAACTTCAACAATGCATAACTTCCTCAATTTTGAACCTTTGGAGGTGTTCTTGGACTTTTTAGAAAGCTTGAGATGTCCTCTAAACAACCATTTTGGTCTCATCTCAATTTTATATTCCATGTTCAAGTATGAAGCTTTGACAAAAAAAGGTGTTTTTGTTGACTTTTCAAAATGACCTATAATGTCCAAATTCATAACTTCTTGTGAGTGCATATTTTGATCTTAGGGAATGAATATGTATTGTAGGAAATTACATCCTATTCAAAATTAGCTTTGAATGGGTCATTTCTCATAAAGTATGAGAAAGTTATGCTTGGTCAAAGTTGGGTTGACTTTTCCTGTAAAACCCTAATTTAGCAACTTTTGAATCTTGATGAATTGTGAGCAATCCTTGATGAATCATGATCAAACCTTTATCAAATGATGAAATATACTTCAAAATGAGAATGTTGACCAAAAATATTATAGTTTGACTGTATGTGGGTCACAGTTGACCTTTTGCCCTAGCACAGTCGACTTTTGGACCTTTGAGCAATTGACTGAGCAAACTTCCTCTGCAAGGCTTGAAACTTGACATAGATGATCTTGAGAACATATTATGAAAATGGTGAGAATTTGGGACCACTTGGACTCAAGTATCTTGAGGCAACATGAAACCCTAATTTGGGGTAGACTGCCTTAGGAGAGGGCTTGTCTGGTCAACCCTTGGACTTCTTTGAGGAACTTGGAGATCTTTCTTGAAATGTTTTGAGAAATATGGGAGGGAAAATTTTGGGGTACAACACCTGATGTCTTTGCTTTTGTTTATGCTGCTATTTCTGCTTTATTTGTGCTGCATTTGTTTGGCTTGTTGATGCCTTGAAGTTTGCTATAATTTAGGCTGTTATTGCCTGCTTTAGCAGCCTGCCTTAGTGTTGTGTTGTTGCTGTCTTGTTTGGCTTATTGCTGCATTGCAGTTTGCTGTTGTTTGCTGCTGCCTTGGTGTTTTGCTGCATCTTGTTTTTGTACTTGGCAGTTTTGCCTTGTTGCTTTTGCAGTAGGAAAACATTTGTGAATTTCTATTCCCTTTTGTGAACCAAAAAGACCAAACTTTTTGTGATTTGCAAAAGTAGGAGATAGTCCATGATTAAAAACAAAACCTTTTAGTTCTGATTCCAAATGAAAATCCTAATGATGAGTTTTCTTGTTTAACAAAGCATTCTTGCTTGAATTTTTCCCATGTTTATTGTTTGCTAATTTTTCTTTCTTTTGTTACATGTACGAGCAATTGGATGGCAAGCGAGGTTGAAAGGTGAAGAAGCCATGGCGAGGAGTGGATGATTTTCTTGAAGATGAAGCAAGATAAAAATGAAGAAGCAATATATTTTTTTTTGTAAACAAAACACTTGTAGTTTGTATCTTAAATTGTAACCCACTTTGAAATGTATCTTGAAATTATTCCTTTGTAACATAAATTGATGGAACTTGTAGTGATGTAACAACTTTGAATGATTTGCGAGATAGAAACTCAAAATTTCCTTGTGTAAACTCATTGGTCTCTGTTGTACCCCAAAATTTTCCTTGTCATTTTGCTCAACACATGCTCATTGAGGTCCCTAACTTGTCCTAGGATGACCAAGAATTGACCAGACAAGTTCTCCTCCTAAGGCAATAAGCCTCAAACTAGGGTTTCACTTCTCATCAAGAGGGTTGAGCTCCAAGGGCCCAAAATGTTTTCCATGGCCCTAATATTTCCTCAAGATTATCCATACCAAGTTTCATGCCTTGCACTACAAGTTTGCTCAATCAACTGCTCAAATGCCTGAAAATCAACTACACTAGGTCAAAAGTCAATTGTGGCCTATATACAGTCAAACTTCAAGATTTTTGGTTAACATCAACATTTTGAAGTATTATCCATCAGTTGATCAAGGGTTGATCATGATTCCTCAAGAAATGCTCCTAACTTATCAAAAGTCAAAAATGGCAAATTAGGGTTTCTATAGGAAAAGTCAACCAAACTTTGACCAAGCATAACTTTCTCATACTTTATCAGAAATTTTTACACAAAGGCCCATTTTGAAGAGAATCCAATTCCCTATAATTTCTCTTCAACCCTCAAGTTCAAGAAATGCCCCAATCAAGAGATGCAAGTTCATACATTATAGGTCCTTTCAAAAAGTCAACAAAAACACCTTTCGGGTAAAAGCTCCTTACATGAACATGGAAGATCTAATTGAGATGAAACCAAAAATTTTTTTAGAGGACATCCTAAGCTTTCTAAAAAGTCCAAGAACACCCTCTTAGGGTTAAAAATGAGAGAGATATGCATTGCTAAAGTTGACCAAATTTTGGAAATGTGCATGAAGTCAACATTGATCAAAATTGATTTTGTTCCAAATGGGCCCATGTTTTCTTGTTTGAAAATTGTTCCTAAAATGGCCCACGACCCCTGAGCTTATCCACCTATTATTTTATTATTTTTATTATTTGTTTTGATTTTTTTATTCATTAAAATTAAAATAAATCAAATAAAATAGTGGAATAATAAAATAAAATCCAAGATTTGATTTTATGACCACATGATGAGTCTATAATCAATTGGAAAATCAAGGAAATCGTGAAAGGGATGATTGGGATGAATATAGCATGATTTAGCCAAATTTAGAAATAAAAAATACAAGATGCAAATCAAATCTTTTCTCATCAATTTGCAAAGATTCAACTCAGTTTTATTGACCTAATTGCTTCTACTATATATGCATAACAAACCTTAATGATAAAAACAAGGATTGGCCGTGTAGAATTGAGAGAAGAAACTCAAAATTTTGGACAAAAAAGTAGTGATCAAATTTTGATTTAGAGGCAGATTCAAGGACTTTGAAGGTTGGCAATCTGTTCCCTGACATATTTGGAAGCTAGCTGGATCACTTGCACGCATCAAGACGTTCAGAATAGTCCTCCACGACCCCACGGTTTGTTCTTCATTCTTGAATTTGGTTTTGAGAATTAAGGCATTATAAACGATTTCTAAACATACATTCATGTTTGTATCATCATTTAGAATATGTTTGTATAATTAATTATGAGTTTTTAGGCATATTTGATAACCTGCCATTGTTAGGGTTTAGAGGTGCATTTTAGGGCTTTTCGTTTCAAGAAAAATCAGGGCTAAAGATGAACACCATTGAACTCGAGAGATCAAACCCAGATGATCTATGTAATTAGATTTGATTTATCTCGCCTGGTGTTGACTTTTGAGATTTGCAGGCTTATAGCTACAGCATACGCCGTAGGTAAAAGTCTTGTCTAAAATGACAGTTCCTTTGGAGAAGACGATGGCGTGTCCAAACCTGGTTGGCCACTTTGAATCTCGCGCGCATTTTGTTACAACCACTAACCATCATTCAATATATTATATTTTGTTTATTTCTATTAACAAAAGACCAAGTGGCCCAGTGATAAGCAGGAAGGATATTAAAGCATTGTGTGTGGGAGGTCAGGGGTTCGACCCCTGCCTCCAACATTTTCTATTTTCTCAATATTTCCTTGCAGATTGCCTACTTTCATTCCAAGCGCACTCATCATACGCCTCCAGATCACCACCCTTGGATCGTTCCTTGGCCAGATCTCACGCTTCCAGGTTGCATCTCCATGATGGACTTCCCAACAAGCCTCCCACTGGATCCCACGTTTGCTATGGGCCAACAGACTTGGGCTTTGGACAAATTCAGCAACACACCATCCAATTTGGGTTTACACCCCTCAGGCCCATTCCTTCACTCTTTTTTAATTTTACTATTTTTATTTTTGTTTAATTAGTTTAATTTTTTTTTAAATCATTTTTTTTATAAAAACAGAAAATTATCACAAAAATAGGACTTGTTTTTTTTATTAAATTAATTTTTGCAAATTAATTATTCTAATCAATTTTAACTTATTTTCATTAATTAAAATTAATTAGAAGATTAGGTCAATTTCAAATCATTTCTTTTTAAAAAAAATCAAAAAAATATTTTCAATGAGCTAATTAGTTTTTAGGGTTTTGCACCTTTTTTCAATTTTAATTCTCGCGCTTAATTACTTTTGCCATACGATTAATTTTTGTTATTGATGTAACTGCGCCCGGTTTGTAATAGTTTAACTATGGTTTTATTTTCGCATTTTTACTTTTCAGTCATTAATTATATAATTACACCAAAGCCTTGTAATAGTTAGGAATTTTATCTTTCCGCCATTTATTTTCCCGCATGATAAACTGCTTAGATGAATGTTTAATAGGGTTTCCTGAAAGATAATGATTAAGTGGACCTAGATAACCCTAATTGCATAAAATAAAACATATCTGAAAAAAGCACACTGCTGCACACTTGCACGCTTAGGGTATACCTCACTCGGTTGCCTTCGAATTACGGTCACAATTCTTGAAACGTGAGAATTCTTAGTGGTTGTCCTTAAGTCTAGAGATAACTAGTCCCTCGATGACCCTCTCGATTGTTGCCTCGGTATAAAAGTGATCTTAGGGCTTTAGGACAGTTACTAAGAGATCTTGCCTTGTTGCCTTAGTGACCGTACATCCCTTTCGATAGTCCCTCAAAAATCCAACGACTAGGGTTATCTACTCACTAATAGTAGGATAACACGGTCTAAAGGATAGGAGGAAAAGAATACCTTTTTCTCGAGTAGGTAGATAATTGTTAGGTACTTGCTCAAATAATCCTTTTTACAAACTTTCAAACACTTTTCAAACAAAGTTTTCAAAAACACTTTATCACACTCTTGAGGACTAATATAAGAGTTACCATAAAGTGAATCGCCGCACTAAGGCAAATTTCAAAGATTTTCAAACATACAAAAACAAGCAATTTTAGAAAATGAGCAAGTACCTAAGAGCCCATGGAAAAACATGGATGGAAAGGGTGCTAACACCTTCCCTTTCCATAATCTACCCCCCCGTACTCAAAAAACTCGGGAAAAAAAAGGTCTTTTTCTGTTATTTTAACCCTTTCCTTGTTGGATAAAAGAAAAGTCGGTGGTGACTCTTGCTTACCGCGACATTTGCGAATAAAAAACACAAAACTAGTATTAACAAACGGTTCTGCCACCGTATCACAGCACTGGCGACTCTGTTGGGGAATATATAAAGTGGGGTTTACCTTAGGGTCTATATCATTTTAAAATTGCTTTCTTTGTTTGCTTTGATTGATTTACTTTTAAAGGTTTGTTGGGGTATTCTTGTAAAGATCCTATACCCGGATCTGAGACACTTTTTAGGTAAACAGCAATAGGTCGTGGAGACTGTACAACATAGACCGATATGGTTGAAGTGATGGCTGTGTTGGTGTGACACTTTGGTTGGTAACGGTATCCCTTGTGTCGAATCGAGGAGAATAAGGGGCCACCGCATGGTGTCGTGAAGCACTAACGGACCTTATAACCTTAGTTGAATAAACTTGGCCATTATAAAGTAGTGAGGTAGCTGGTCTCGGTGTAAAGCTGGGAATCAGTTGATACTCGATACTACACTCATTAAGATCTGACTTTCGGGATGTTTCGGCCGCAAGAAAAGATTGCTAAGATGAAATAATACCGATAAAGAAAGATCAGTGATATTGAGACTACTTAGAACCTGGTTACTATTGCTAGGACATGTTTGAAACCAACTAAACTTCAAGAGGGTATTTACCTATAAACCTCGTGCAAGCCTAAACCTAAGATCTTGTGTGCTTTGCTTGTGTGTGATTAATCTGCTTAAACATGACATCATGCATCATAAACATTCATTCTTCATTACACTAACCATTTCAAGGATGAGGGGAATTTATCTTTGTTCTATTTTGCAAATCATGGCTTCCACTCGTAGAAACACCATCCAAATCGGCTTTGTGAGAATACCTCTCCAACTCAAACAGCTAGTATCTAGGGTTTCTGAGATTTCTTCATTCACCAAGAACTATGGTCGACTCCTCAATCTGGTTACCTCGGGTTTTGATCAGAAGATGATGAGTGTGCTCTTTCAGTTCTTTGACCCTAAGCATTGTTGCTTCATCTTTCCATACTATTAGTTGGTACCCACCATGGAAGAGTTCTCTCAGATATTGGGCATACCTATTTTTGATCAGTTTCCCTTCACCGATTTGGAAGAAGCTCCAAAGCCGGAGGTCATTGCAACAACTTTACACCTGAAACGGTCTGACGTTGTATCCAACTGGGAAATAAGAAGCGGAGTTAAGGGTTTTCTATCCAAGTTCCTAATAGAGAAGGCCCAACTGTTTTGGGATGATTTGGACTTCCAGGCTTTTGAGGAGGTCTTGGCCCTTCTCATCTATGGGTTAGTATTGTTCCCTAATCTGGACTTGCTCATAGATGTGAATGCTATCAAGGTCTTCCTTTCTCGTAACCCTGTGCCCACTTTACTCAGAGACATCTTGCATACCTTCCACACTCGCACCACCAAGAAAAGAGGGATTCTGATGTGTTGTGTGCCATTGCTTTCGAGGTGGTTTATTTCTCATCTCCCTAAGACAGTACTGAAGAATGAAGAAGGTTTGGGCTGGTCGCAAAGGATAATGTCACTTTCTCACGCGGACATTCTATGGTATTCCCGATCTATGGGAGATATTTCTATTATTGACTGTTGCGGGGAATTACCTAATGTCCCACTACTTGGCATTAAGGGAGGCATAACTTATAATCCTTCTCTGGCTCTGCGACAATTTGGTTACGCTCGAAGGGATGGTCCTCATGAGATGCGTATCCAGGGAATTATGTTTAACTATGAGGATGATGTTCAAGGGTATCGCCAGAGGTTCATTCGAGCTTGGGGCATGGTATACAGATTTGACGTCAAGACTTTGGGGTCGAAGACTTCCATTCCTATGAAACCTTATCTCCAATGGGTACGAGCTCGTGCTCAAAAACTTATGATGTCATACATAGTCGTCTTACCAGTGATTGTGGAGCCCATTACTGAAGGGGATATTCCCTATACGGTTCTTCATCCTGATATGCCCAGTGATCTTGAAGAATTACAGAGGTCCTGGGTTCAGCTGAAGAAGGAGCAGGATACTTATAGGGACCAGTTCTATGCCCAGGAGAAGAAAGTTTTAGAGCTCACAAAGCAACTTCATGAGGAAAGAAGCCTTAATGTCTATCTCCACGCGAAAAGAAAGCGCCCATGGGAAACCTGATTCTATTTAAAGTTTTTAGAACCTTCAATTGCAACGCCTAAAAGGCAATTGTATTTTGAATTCTACTAATAAAATCTTTGTTTCTTTTTGGTTCACAAATTTAAATTTCCCAAAATCCTTGAAATCATTGCATACACATGCCATACATATCAATGCATAAACAGGTTTCATAACAGGTTTCTCATCTATTTCACTGTTTATTTCAGCAAGAAATGGCTCTAGAACAAACTGTGAAAGACTTACATACTCATAACACACAATTCCAACAGATGATCATGGCTCTAGCCAAAGGGCAGAAAGAACTGAAAGCCTTGATTGTTAAATACAAGGCTAAGAAGCCAAGAAGGACAGCTGGTGTGGTAAATCTGGGAAGAAGATTCAAGGGACCGTTGAAGCAAATGGTTGATCTGACCTCTTCATCCAAGGAAGGAGAGAACCAAGAGGGTGATAAAATAGAGGAAGACCCTAGTCCATAGGAATCTGATAATGATACTGATTACAATGAAGAGCAGTATCCTCCGGCTGACGAAAGGTACAAACAGCTGGAAGAGCATCTAAGTGCAATGGAGATTCAGAAAGTGCACGGGCTGGACTTTGAAGAGCTGGGTTTGGTGTCTGGATTGATATTCTGCCAAAGTTCAAGGCACCAGTGTTTGCTAAATACAATGGGGTTTCGTGTCCCAAGATGCATCTCCAATCTTATGTGAGGAAGATACAACCTCACATTGCTGATAGAGACTTGTGGGTCCATTTCTTTCAGGATAGTCTATCCGGAACTCAGCTAGATTGGTTCTATCAGTTGGAGAGGGCCAACATCCATAATTGGGAAGACCTGGCCGCTGCTTTTTATAAGCAGTATCAGTATAATTCAGGCCTTTCTCCCACCCATACTCAACTCTAGAGTATGGCTATGGGTTCGAGCGAGGGTTTCAAAGACTACGCTCAGAAGTGGAGGGACTTAGCAGGAAGAGTCCAACCTCCCCTGTCTGATAGGGAGCTAGTGGACATGTTTCTGGGTACCCTGTATGGTCCGTTCTTTAATCATCTAATTGGAAGTTCCTCGGCTGGCTTCACTGAATTAATCTTGACATGAGAGAGACTGGAAGCTGGAATTAAGAATGGGAACATCCAAAAGGAAGCATCCTCCAGTGCTGTGAGAAAACCATTCATTGGGAAGAAGGAGGTTAGTGATGTGCACCATCAACAGAGTCAGGACAGAACTGAACTTCGTCCAACAGTAGGGGCTATCGTGATCCCTAAGCCTGCACCCACTCAATAGAGGAATAATCAGCAGAGAACAGAAAGGCCGGTAAGACAATTCACCCGGATAAATATGACTCTAGCCCAAGTTTTGCCCCATTTGTTGAGATCCAATCTGGTAACCTTCCGGGAAGCACCGAAGAATCCCAACACTACCTCCCCCGCTACAATCCAAATGCCTGTTGTGCTTATTGATCGGGACTTTATAAGTCTATTGGGATACTAACTGCAAGTATACAGTTTAGTCGTTCTAGTTTTAAATGATTATCGAACCCACAGAGACTGAGGATCAATCGCATACGATCTAATGCTACAATTTGTTTAACTAAGCGATGGATATTTTATTTTAGGGGGGAAATAGTTTAATTAAAAATAATAGTAATAGTTATACCGGTATGTGATAGTCGGACGTCGGGAATTCGGTGAATTACTTGGCCTATAAAGTATTTCGGTAAAAACGAATTGTTTAAAAACCTGAGACATACACTCTCATGTTCATGAAATAAGTCATGCTACTAAACCTAGTGGATGCACTTTAAATTTAATAACACTTTTTGAAAACAATTTGAGTTTAATTAATTTATTAAAACACTCTCGTGTATTTAAAAATTAATGTTTCGTTACCACTATCTGGGTTGAACCTCAGCTCTCGCATGCAGGTTCTTGCCTTAATTAATTTCCCACTCTCGTGGCAAAATCATGTTAATTATCCTCTCACTCTCGTGACAAGGGTAGTTAAATTAAACATGGAAATTGGAAACCAGAAATTGTTTTATAAATGTTTTTGGCCAAGGTATCACTGAATTCTTTCGGTACTTAGGAGTCACATACCGGTACAAATAATTTAGCCGGACATAATATATTTAATAACTATGCAATTTAAAATAATATTCATAAAAATAAATGGCATAATACAAGAATGAATAAATATTAATTGCAATAAAAAAACCTGGAAATAACGTTGCTATGGTAATCTTGGATGTTACAATATTCCTTGCAGCTCAATTGAAATCAATAAATTGTGTTAATTCTTAAATGAAGAATTAACACTCTAAAACTAATGCTGGAAATAGAAATTACAGTAATGTAGAAAAAGCTCAAAAGCAAGGAAATAGAAATAATTGCAGAAAGTAGAAATTTGGTTATGGGAAAATTTCTTCGACCCTCATCCCTTTGCACTACCACATATATATAGGAGAAAATATTGCAGTTGAAAGAATCTTTGGAAAAGGCTTGAGTGGAGGAAATATAGGATGCATGGTTACTGAGTGGAGGGAATATAAGAGAACACTTATGCCATCACGTTGCCCACGTCTCCACTAATTCATAACGCTCCTCTTCACGCGTTTGATGGTCGTCACAGGTGGGTGACGGTCGTAATGTGCTTAAATAGCGCATTACGCTCGTCAATGATGTGTGACGAGCGTTCTTTCAAGTTGGGGAGTTGTTACGGTCGTCACAGGGTGTGATGGTCGTCACTGTTTCAAAATCTCCAAACTTTGCAGATTTGGTTCTTTTCTCTTCTATTTATTGTCTAGCTTCCTTCATGTAGTCCTTTTTCATTGGTTTGAGTTGACAAATGTTGTACCTATGAAAAGACACAAAAACTCGGGATAATCGGGAGTTAGACGACTCAATGTATTATAAAATCGGTAAAAAGCATAGTAATTATATGATACGATTTCTCGTTATCAAATTCCCCCATACTTAAACCTTTGCTTGTCCTCAAGCAAATAGTCATTCGAAAGGTCGGACAAGTTTTGTCAAGCGCATATGCATGACATACCTTGGATTTTCAAAGCAATTTCGGGAAATCCTCGTCGGTTCGGCTAATACTTGAGTGAAACACTAAAGATACGCTAATGACACAAGCAATAAGCTTAGTCGTGGGCTTCCATTTCAAACGAGCTATCCAACAGTTCCGTTATAATTCTTCCCAGAGTTTCTTGTATCTATTTCACCTGGTTTCATTCTGGCGCAATCACATTAAGCCCTTTGTCTTAGCACGCACGTAGTGGAGTAACCGGTTAGTGACTTTGATCCTTTAGCACGGGGTCTGGTACACGCATGTGGCAACCCTACATATGTTATCCAAGTTGGAGGTTGTGGGGGATCGGGCCGTAGCACGCCCTACCGAGTTCAGAACCAGATACCTCTGAACCAACCAACACTGGATCCCTTTGTTATTTTCTCGACTCTTATATGTGACCGTATATTTTGGTGCACAATTTTTTTTTCTTTTAGCAGCGAGATATGAAGGATATTTTAATGATCAGGCATCAAACACTTATATTCATCGATTCTCCACGTGGTTTGTGTCAAGACGGTGTTGACTGCTAGTATAAACTACTAGGGGTTATTGTAGAACTAACAACTCCAGATATCTGTATAATGGTTATTGAAACGGATCGCGTAAGTAGGAAGTCTACGGTGTCATAACCGTATCGATCTTGTTATGTCGTTTTCGGCTTCCTCAACTGTGATTTTGTTAAAATAGGTATGTCGGGCTAATGCGAAGATAAAAAATTTTGGTATGGCTAAATAAAGTGAAGAATTTGAATCGAGACATGTCATAAAAATGTACTAGTTTATAAAAGATGGAAAGGTACCTCTCCCACACTAAATTCGACATTGTCCTCAATGTTGCGGTATATAGGCGGGGAAGTACAAATACAAAAACAAACGGAAAGGAAATGAAACAGAAAAAATAATAAACTACATAGAAAATAAAGAAAAACTACTGGTGACCACGTCCTCTACTCCTGGTGCAAGAGCATCTGGTAGGAGTGGCTTCTATGTCAGTATCCTGGAAACCAAGGGTGCTGACATCCAACCTTAGGGAGTTGAGCTCTGACAGGGCCTCATTCAACCTCTCATTCATGTTCCGCTGCCCAGTCAAGATTTGAGCGTTTTGAGCGCATAGATACTCATATTGCT
Organism: Vicia faba; assembly: GCA_948472305.1. NCBI lineage: Eukaryota > Viridiplantae > Streptophyta > Magnoliopsida > Fabales > Fabaceae > Vicia > Vicia faba. Next base: position 1,359,164,163 of record OX451737.1, read on the forward strand.
CATGTTATCTTCTTTCAAGCGCTGCGCTCATTTGATTTTGCATATGAATGGCGCGGAGGACCTCTTCAAGAGTAATAGGAGGTGGTGCAGATGAGGGTCCTGGAATGTCGTGGACGGGAGGAGCATTATCCAGCTCTTCTTGCATTTCGTCTGCGGGGGCTGCAGGTTGGTCTTCATGAGTGGGAGCACGCTCCGCGGGAGCTGCAGGATCGAACAACCAGTTAGCGCAGTTTCGTGGATCGATTCGGTCCCTGCAAGGCAAAATGATGTTCTGATAAACAGTGTTCCTGATCACAGGGTGGAATCTGCCATCCTCCCGCTCATAAATGAGATGTGCGGCCTTGCAGTGATCCAAAGTTAGCAAAGTCGGTGCCATAGAAGGCATATTCGCGAGAGCATGACCATAGTTCAGAGCTATGGCAAGTGAAGTGACCAGCCCTCCGAAATAAAAGGGTTTTCCGCCTCTAGCACAAATAGATTGGATATGAGCCAGTAGGAATGGGGTGGCGTTGATCTTTTGCCCGGTGAACGCGCAGTGCATAAAGAAGAGCTCCTTGGAGTTGAGCTTGTGGTTGCTGTCACGAGAGAAGATTGTGTTGCTGAGGATGCGGTGGAAATAGCGGATGGACGAATTATGAATGTGGGTGGCATTTAGGTGGTCGTAGGATCCGGCACGGATATTCATCATACTGTGCCATAAGTTGAAGGCTTCCTCACCAAAATTATCCGGCACCCGGAGATGGACACCTTCATCATAGCAGAAGCCTAAAAGCCGCGCGATGTCAGTTTGGGGCAACTCGTGCTCTATTCCAAACATGCGAAATTTGGCCAGGCCTGACAGTTGGTTCGTGGCACCTGACGGAGTGATGTATACAAAGGAACTTAAAAACTCAAGGGTTAGAGTTTCATAAATTGGCCGCAGTTCGCGGCACAGGTTCCATAAATCCACACTTTGCAACAATTGTCGGACACTGTCAAGTAGTCCCAAACTCCTCAAGCAATCAAGATCAACATACCATGTAGGTTGGAGACCTTGGCGTTGAAACTTCTGAAATTTGACCCGTTGGGTTTCGCCTTGTTCGCCGGATCTGAAAGTGAGAGCGGGAGCTTGTTGATTGTTGGCCATGGTGTTTGTAAAAAGGATTGAAAAAGGTTTGGAATGAGAATGGGGTAGTGGGTGGATGGTATTTTTAGTGTTAGAAATTTGGAAGTTTGAAGAAAAATGGAGTGGAGTGGGTATGTAACGTGATTTTACAGCAATGGAGGAAATGTGGTTAAGAAGACAATGGTTGGAACGGTTCTGTAATAGCCGTTCTGATATATTGTGCGCGTGACGGTCATCACGAGGGTGTGACGGGCGTCATATAGAAAGAATGCACGTTACGCTCGTCACGAGGGTGTTACGAGCGTAACACGTTCAATGCCATTAATGAGAAGACCGTTACAAGACCGTTACATATGTTTATATAATTTTTTTATTATTTTCTTAATATTATAAGTTTGAAATATTCTTAATATTATAATTTTGAAATATTCTAATATTATAATTCTGAAATAATATTTACTAACACACTAATGAAATAATACTTGCGGAAAATATAAACAGTAAATAAAAAATATACTGAAAATGAAATGAATGAAAATAAAATAATAGCAGTAAGAATAAAATAAAATAATAGCAGTAAGGAAGTAAAACTTGGTACTTGATAAATAATTGAATTAATCCATAAGAATTGTTTCGAAATAGAAATAACTTAAATAAAAAATGATAGAATGCTAGAACAACTAGAATCCTCCCCACACTAAAACTAAACAGTAACCTCACTGTATGTACAAATGCGAGAGAAGAATAAATCAAGATAACAACGGCAACTCTGGCCATAGGGAGTAGGGAACATATGCTGGTGCATGAAATCCAGTTGGTCGGTCACCAAATCCATGAAAGGGATGAAGTCCACTCGGAGAGATGTAAGCTCGCCCCGCATTTAAGTAATTTCTTTATGCAAAGAGTGCGGGGTAACAGTAGGTGGAGGCGGTGGTGGGATCTCTGGAGCCTGGGTGGCGGTCTCAGTAGAAACTACCTGCTGCTCCCATGGATCGGGGAACTGATGGTATCCCGGTGGTGTGGCAGGGTCTTCAGCATCGTGAGAGGTGTTGGGTACTTCGTAAATGTTGACAGTGGAAGGAGACGAAGGCGGTGTAGCAGGATGGTGGAGGTCAAAAAGCCAGTTAGCTCTATTGTGCACACTAGTGATAGGGTTCGGGAGCATAAACTGGTGTACAGTCTCATGATTAATTAACAACTCAAATTCATCTGGCCCAAGATTCCCTATAAAGCTAGTGTTGAAGCAAAATTCAATGTTCATCGGCTTTATTCCATAATGCGGGGCTGATCCTAGCATAGGCCTTCGAAGTCCAATTGCATTTGAGATCATAGTGACTAAACCACCCAACAGGATTGGTGCATTCGGAGTCTGGATAATACGCTCCATGTTAGCTAGCATATAAGCGGCACCGTTTACTGGACGGCTCTGAGAGGCACAGTACATAATGAAGAGCTCATCACGTGATACCGACGTAACATTTTGCTCTTTACCAAAAAGGGTATGGGCGATGATCTTATGAAAATACCTGATAGCCGGGTTGTGGATGGACTCAGAATAGAGGTCAGAAGGCTCTGGATGGTTATTTCCAGCAATGCTTCCCCAGAAAAAATCAAGGTCAGAGTTAAGCAAGAGGTCCTCCTGGGTCATAGTAATAACATCAGGGCCAAAAGGGAATCCTAGCAGGTTGGTAAACTCCCTAAGGTTATAGCGGTAGTCCATGTCAAACAACCTGAAAGTGATCAACCCACGGTTGAACCCTAACCCATGATTTGGAATGTAGCTCAGTGTGCTCAGGAACTCAAGGGTCAGCTTCCTGTAGGTACAGTACCGTCTCCGAATAGAAGCAGTGTCCCAGCCTATCTGGTGTAGCAGATACATAACACTCTCACGAATGCTAAGAGCAGTCATAGCATGGTCATCAGCGTAGATTATAGGGCATATTTCACGATCAGCCATATCCTCAAAGCGTCTTCTCTGGTGCCTGCTTCTCAAGGTGATATTCATGTAGTTTAGTCGTGCCATGGAGCTAAATATGAAATCTAAAGAATTACACCCCTGAAAATATTTAATAAATGTTTGAAAAACTAAGTTAGTATTTTCAGGTTAAGAATGCCGAAGTTAGATAAAAAAAAAGAAAAAGAAAGTTTAAAGGAAAAATAAAAATAGAAGAAAAAGAAAATAAAAAGGAGTAAGAGATGCAACATGAAAGTTTTAAAGATTAAGAAAAAGAAAAGAAAAATAAAAACATATTAAAACAATAAAAATAATTAAAAGAAAACATGGGTTGCCTCCCACGAAGCGCCTTTGTTTTATGTCGATGGCTCGACAAATAATACGTATTCAGTTAGGTATCAGGGTAGGTGGCTCACTTAACTGAAGATAAGCCGAATAGTCTAGATTTCCGACGTTAAAGTAGTGCTTTAAGCGCTGGCCATTGACTATGAATGGTTCGATAGAATTTCCTTTAATTTCTATCGCACCACTTGGGAAAACTTTATTAATTTCGAATGGTCCTGACCATCTGGAACATAATTTTCCCAGGAAAAGTTTCAATCTAGAGTTGAATAGGAGTACGATGTCTCCTTCTTTAAATTCTTTCCGCGAGATACGCTTATCGTGCCATTTTTTTGTTCTTTCCTTATAGATTCTAGCATTTTCATAAGCGTCTAAACACAATTCTTCTAATTCGTGGATATCTAATATTCATTTTTCACCAGCAATCTTGTAATTTAAGTTAAGGGTTTTAATGGCCCAATAATCTTTATGTTCTAATTCTACTGGCAAATGACAAGATTTTCCATAAACTAATTTAAACGGCGTTGTTCCGATAGGGGTTTTAAAAGCTGTCTGATATGCCCAAAGAGCATCATTTAGCTTGGAGGACCAATCTTTTCTGGATGTGGCTACGGTTTTCTCAAGGATTTGTTTTATCTCCCTATTTGACACTTCCACTTGTCCACTCGTTTGAGGATGGTATGGTGTGGCTATGCGATGTTTAACACCATATTTTGAAAGTAATTTTTCGAAAATTCTAGAGATAAAATGGGAACCGCCACCACTGATTACTAGTCTTGGTACACCGAATCGTGGGAAGATAACATGCTTGAATAGTTTAAGTACCACTCGTGTATCGTTTGTGGGTGCAGCGATGGCTTCAATCCATTTTGATACGTAGTCAACAGCTACCAATATATACTTATTTCCGAAAGATGCATGGAACGGTCCCATGAAATCAATTCCCCACACATCGAAAATTTCTACTTCGAGGATCCCTTTTTGCGGCATTTCGTCGCGTCTAGATATATTTCCTGTGCGCTGACATCTATCGCAGTTCATAATTGCTACGTGGACGTCTTTCCATAAAGTAGGCCAAAAGAAGCCAGCTTGAAGTATTTTTGCACATGTTTTCGATGTACTAGCGTGTCCACCATAAGGGGCGGAATGGCAATGGGCAATAACATCGTCTATTTCATCGTTAGGAACACAGCGACGGTAGATACCATCGGCGCCTCTTTTAAAGAGTAATGGTTCATCCCAAAAGTAGTGTTTAAGATCATGGAAGAATTTCTTCCGCTGTTGGTACGTTAAATCGGGTGGTAAAACACCGGCAGCTAAATAGTTAACGAAATCAGCGTACCATGGTAATGTGGTGTTAGTACAAATGGCTTTTACTACCGCAGTTGTTAAAGGTTCGTTGTGTTGATCTAAATTATCGGTAGGAGCTATCTCTAGTTTAGCAATAAGGCGTTCATAAGGGAAATCTTCGTTTATGGGAACACTCTCGGTTTGGATTCCATCTAATCTTGATAAATGGTCTGCTACCACGTTTTCAGTCCCTCTTTTGTCCTTTATTTCCAAGTCAAACTCTTGTAGGAGTAAAATCCATCTGAGTAGTTGCGGTTTGGCGTCTTTCTTACTTAGCAAGTATCGGATCGCAGCATGATCCGTGTAAATAATGATTTTGGCGCCTACTAAGTAGGAACGAAATTTATCCAATGCGAATACAACAGCTAAGAGTTCCTTCTCCGTAGTGGTGTAATTCATTTGTGCGGGATCGAGTGTTCTGCTTGTGTAGTAGATAGCGTGAAGCTTTTTATCTTTATGTTGTCTTAGGACTGCGCCTACAGCATAATCGCTCGCATCGCACATTATTTCAAATGGTAGGTTCCACTCAGGAGGTTGCATGATAGGTGTTGAAATTAAGGCTTCTTTAAGCGTCTCAAATGCTTTTAAACATTTATCGTCGAAAATAAACTCAGCTTCTTTCATTAATAATTCAGTTAGTGCTTAGTGATTTTAGAGAAATCTTTTACAAAACGTCGGTAAAAACCAGCGTGTCCTAGAAAACTTCTTATTTCTCTAACTGTTTTGGGTGGTTAAAGGTTTTTGATAATCTCGATTTTTGCTTTATCGACTTCAATCCCTCTGTTTGATACAATGTGACCCAACATAATTCCTTGTCTCACCATGAAGTGACATTTTTTCCAATTGAGCACTAGGTTGACATTGACACAGGGTTTCAGTACTAATTCAAGATTTGATAAACAGTCGTCAAAACTTTCTCCACAGACAGAGAAATCGTCCATGAATACTTCCATAATTCCGTCTAAAAAGTCTGCGAAAATCGCCATCATGCATCGTTGGAAAGTTGCAGGTGCGTTACATAGTCCAAATGGCATTCTTCGGTATGCAAAGGTACCATAGGGACATGTGAACGTGGTTTTCTCTTGATCATCAGGATGAATGGGAATTTGGAAGAATCCTGAGTATCCGTCAAGATAGCAGAAATGGGAATGTTTGGCTAAGCGCTCGAGCATTTGATCAATGAATGGTAATGGGAAATGGTCCTTGCGCATAGCTTTATTTAGTTTTCTGTAATCGATACATATTCTCCATCCTTTTTGGGTACGTTGTGCTACCGATTCGCCTTTTGTGTTTTTTATAACCGTAACACTTCCTTTCTTAGGTACTACGTGAACTGGACTGACCCAGTTACTATCTGATATTGGGTATATGATGCCTGTCTCTAGTAGTTTCTGCACTTCTTTCTTAACGACTTCACTTAGGATAGGATTTATTCGTCTTTGATGTTCTCTAGAAGTCTTGCAGTCCTCTTCCAACATAATGCGGTGCATACAGAGAGAAGGGCTTATTCCTTTTAGATCTGATATATTATACCCTAACGCGGTTGGATACTTTCTTAACACACTAAGAAGTTTTTCGGTTTCGATCTTCCCTAAATTGGCATTGACTATAACTGGCCGTTCGAGTTCTTTATCTAAAAATTCATACCTAAGATCTTCAGGTAATGTTTTAAGTTCTATACCAGTTTTCTTATCAGTTGGGGTAGGATCGGGTGTTAAGGCGAAACATTCGCTTAGGTTGGCATCTAGATGTTCTTGTTTCCAGTCATCGTCCTTGAGGATAGTTGGTGTCGGAATTTTCAGCATCCCAGAATAGGTGTCTTCTTGGCTTTCTAGTTCTTTGACACATTCATCAATAATATCTAGGAGACATCATGAGTCATCTATAGCAGGGGCTTTAAAGAATTGGGAAAGAATGAATTCTACTTTTTCTTCTCCTACCTCGAAGGTAAGCTTTCCTTTCTTAACGTCAATGATGGCTCCTACAGTAGCTAAAAATGGTCTTCCTAATATGATGGGAATGTTTGAATTTTCCTTGATGTCCATTATTATAAAGTCAGTCGGTATGTAAAATTGTCCTATTCGGACAGGAATGTTTTCTAGCATACCAACAGGGAATTTGACTGATCTGTCGGCTAGTTGTAGGGACATCTTGGTAGGTCTCATGTCACCTAATTTGAGTTTCTCGCAAATAGATAAGGGCATTAGACTAACACTTGCTCCTAAATCGCATAGAGCTTTATCTATGACAGATTTTCCAATTACACATGGTATGGAGAAACTACCAGGATCTTTTAGCTTTGGAGGCATATTATTTTGAATTATGGCGCTACATTCGGCGGTTAGCATAACGGTTTAGTTTTCAAAGATTTTTTTCTTATTAGACAATATTTCTTTTAGGAATTTAGCATATGACGGCATTTGGGTTATAGCTTCTGTAAACAGAATAGTAACGTTTAATTGTTTCAAAAGTTCTACAAATTTCTTGAATTTCCCCTCGTTCTTGGATTTTGCAAGTCTTTGAGGGTATGGAATTGGTGGTTTATATGGCAGTGGAGGCACGTAAGGTTTTTCCGAAGCCTCTCTATTCTCATTCGCGTCTTCCTCTACATTCTCAGATTGATCTTTCGACTTCTCTACTTCCTTTTTAGGTTTCTGATACATGGTCGGATTTTGGAGTCTAGGATCTACCGGTCCATCAAGGGTTGTCCCACTTCGTAATGTGATAGCATTAGCGTGTCCTTTAGGATTGGGTTGTGGTTGTCCAGGAAATGTACCAGCAGGTGCGGTAGAACTAGCTTGGTGTTGTGCTACTTGGGAGATTTGGGTTTCTAACATTTTATTGTGAGTTGCTAGGGCATCTACCTTATTTGCTAAAAGCTTCAATTGTTCACCGGTGTGAACGTTTTGATTGAGGAATTCTTTGTTTTGTTGAGCTTGATTAGCGATAAAATTTTCCATTAAGATTTCAAGGTTAGATTTCTTAGGAATGTTAGGAACATTAACAGCGGGGTTTTGATAACCTGGAGGTACAGCAGGTGCTTGGCCAGGTGCATATAAAGCGTTATTGCTCTTGTACGAGAAGTTAGGATGGTTCTTCCAACCAGGATTATAGGTATTAGCATAAGGATTACCTTGAGCGTAATTTACCTGATCAACTGATATTCCTGCTAAGATTTGACATTCGGTTCCAACATGACCAGGAACTCCACAAACTTCGCAGTTTGGGGTAAGTGCAGCCACGGTGGCTGCAAGAGGTAAGGTCAATCTTTCTATCTTTTGGGTAAGAGCATCTACCTTAGCATTAACTTTATCTAGGCTACTAATCTCGTACATCCCACCTTTGGTTTGAGTTTTCTCCACAGATGTTCTTTCCCCTCCCCACTGATAGTGGTTTTGAGCCATATTTTCAATGAGTTGGTTAGCTTCGTCATAAGGCTTGTCCATCAGTGTACCACCTGCGGAGGCATCTATAGAGAGTCTTGTGTTGTACAAGAGTCCATTATAAAACGTGTGGATGATCAACCATTTTTCTAGTTTGTGATGTGGGCACATTCGCATCATATCTTTGTAGCGTTCCCATGCATCGAATAGCGATTTAGTATCCTTCTGCCTAAATCCGTTGATTTGGGCTCTTAGTGCAGCAGTCTTGCTTGGAGGAAAGTATCAGGCTAAAAATACAATCTTAAGTCCTTCCCACGTAGTGACGGAATTTGATGGCAAGGATTGCAACCAAGCCCAAGCTCTATCTCTTAGCGAGAAAGGGAAAAGACGTAATCTTATTGCATCTTTACTAACACCATTTGCTATAACTGTGTCGGCAAATTGAACGAATTTTGTAAGATGTTCTTTTGGATCCTCGGAAGGATCTCCAGAGAATTGGCGTTGTTGGATAGCTGATATCAATGACGGTTTCAACTCAAAATCGTTTCGATTTATTGCTGGAGCAGCAATGCTGTTGTGGGGTTCTTGCTGTGATGGAGCTGTGTACTCCTTTAGTGGACGGGTCCTTTGTTATTCGGCCATGTCTAATTTTGGATTAGTTTCGATTTCAAAGGAAGAATTAGAATCTGTTTCAGAATCAATCTTAATTTCGGGTTTGGGTAAAGGAATAGTGTGATTTAAACAGTAATCCATGACTGCACGTCTTACGGAAAGGATGCGTTCAGGTTCGTCCGTCGATTTGTCAAGTGGTTCGCCTTGTGAGCGAGTCCTTGGCATACAAATCGAAAAAAGGGTTTATGTTGCCTAGTCTAAACGCGCAACAGAAGAATCGTACTTAATTGACTAATCAGTCCCCAGCAACGGCGCCAAAAACTTGATCGGGACTTTATAAGTCTATTGGGATACTAACTGCAAGTATACAGTTTAGTCGTTCTAGTTTTAAATGATTATCGAACCCACAGAGACTGAGGACCAATCACATACGATCTAATGCTACAATTTGTTTAACTAAGCGATGAATATTTGATTTTAGGGGGGAAATAGTTTAATTAAAAATAATAGTAATAGTTATACCGGTATGTGATAGTCGGACGTCGGGAATTCGGTGAATCGCTTGGCCTATAAAGTATTTCAGTAAAAACGAATTGTTTAAAAACCTGAGACATACACTCTCGTGTTCATGAAATAAGTCATGCTACTAAACCTAGTGGATGCACTTTAAATTTAATAACACTTTTTTAAAACAATTTGAGTTTAATTAATTTATTAAAACACTCTCGTGTATTTAAAAATTAATGTTTCGTTACCACTATCTGGGTTGAACCCCAGCTCTCGCATGCAGGTTCTTGCCTTAATTAATTTCCCACTCTCGTGGCAAAATCGTGTTAATTATCCTCTCACTCTCGTGACAAGGGTAGTTAAATTAAATATGGAAATTGGAAACCAGAAATTGTTTTATAAATGTTTTTGGCCAAGGTATCACTGAATTCTTTCGGTACTTAGGAGTCACATACCGGTACAAATAATTTAGTCGGACATAATATATTTAATAGCTATGCAATTTAAAATAATATTCATAAAAATAAATGGCATAATACAAGAATGAATAAATATTAATTGCAATAAAAAAACCTGGAAATAATGTTGCTATGGTAATCTTGGATGTTACAATATTCCTTGCTGCTCAATTGAAATCAATAAATTGTGTTAATTCTTAAATGAAGAATTAACACTCTAAAACTAATGCTGGAAATAGAAATTACAGTAATGTAGAAAAAGCTCAAAAGCAAGGAAATAGAAATAATTGCAGAAAGTGGAAATTTGGTTCTGGGAAAATTTCTTCGACCCACATCCCTTTGCACTACCACATATATATATAGGAGAAAATATTGCAGTTGAAAGAATCTTTGGAAAAGGATTCAGTGGAGGAAATATATGATGCATGGTTACTAAGTGGAGGGAATATATGAGAACACTTTTGCCCTCATGTTGCCCACGTCTCCACTAATTCATAACGCTCCTCTTCACGCGTGTGACGGTCGTCACAGGTGGGTGACGGTCGTAATGCGCTTAAATAGCGCATTACGCTCGTCAATGATGTGTGACGAGCGTTCTTTCAAGTTTTGGGAGTTGTTACGGTCGTCACAGGGTGTGACGGTCGTCACTGTTTCAAAATCTCCAAACTTTGCAGATTTGGTTCTTTTCTCTTCTGTTTATTGTCTGGCTTCCTTCATGTAGTCCTTTTTCATTGGTTTGAGTTGACAAATGTTGTACCTGTGAAAAGACACAAAAACTCGGGATAATCGGGAGTTAGACGACTCAATGTATTATAAAATCGGTAAAAAGAGTAGTAATTATATGATACGATTTCTCGTTATCACTTATCATTCGGAAAGTCCAGGTCATGATACAAACGACTGCTGGGCTTTGAAAAACAAAGTACAAGACCTTCTCGAGGTGAAGGAAATTGAGTTTGACGCCCCTGAGATGCCAAATGTTATCACTGCTCCTATGCCCAAGCATGGTCGTGGTGTTAACGCTATTGAAGACGATATGTTTGTTACTACTATTGAAGAGCATGTTACTCCGCTTATGAACATTAAGTGGAACTTCTTGAAGGCCGGTTTATTTTTGGGTTGTGGCGAAGGTTGCCGCTTCTGTTTATCTCTATCGACTGGTTGTCATTTGTTGAAGGCAGGTGTTCAGCGCCTGATGGATGTTAGAGAGATTTTATTTGAGAAGACTCTCGTTCCAACCATTCTGTGTAAGGATATTTCAATAATAACCATTTCCGCCAATCCTCCCAGGGTCTCCACCAAAAGACCCGACAAGATTACATCTACTCCGAAGGTTACTCCATTGAGAATTACATTACCAGGGCCAATCCCATACTCCTCGAACAAAACTGTTCCTTGGAACTATAGGGGTGACGTCTACTACCACGATGTCAAGCAAGATTGGCTGGCTGATGAAGACCAGGTCTCTGAGAATGCTGATCCTGACATTGTCAACATTATTGGAACCAACAAAATAATAAGAAGTGTAAGAGTGTTCTCCCCCGAGATTTCTCCTCCGAAAGCTGTTATTGGTCCTGTGATAATTCCTACTTTTGTTCCTGCTCCTACTACTACTGTAATTCCTTTGATGACCCCTGTTGACACCCCTATCACTGAGTCGACTGAGACTCGGGGCAAAGACATATTGATTGAGCCTGTCCAGACGAAGGCGCGGTCAGTATCTACTCCAGAGGCTTCCAAGAATGAGGTGGAAGAAAATCTGAAAATTATCAAGAAAAGCGACTACAACGTGGTCGAACAGCTGGGGAAGACCCCTTCAAAGATCTCTATGATAGCCTTGTCGTTATGCTCCGAAGCTCATGTGAAGGCTTTGGTGAAATTTCTGAAAATTACCCATGTGCCCCAGGAAACTTTTGTTGACCAATTTGAAGATTGTGTGGCTAGTTTGAAGGCTGATAATGGTTTGGGCTTTTCTGATGCTGATTTAACCCCTAGAGGGAGGAAGCACAATGATGCGTTGCATGTCTCTGTCGAATGCAAGGGCACCACTTTGGCCCATGTCCTTGTAGATACTGGTTCATCGTTAAATGTGTTGCCTAAGAACGCTCTGGACAAACTAGACTATGAAGGCTTGACTTTGAAGCCCATCAATATTGTAGTGAGGGATTTTGACGGATCAAAAAGAATGGTGCACGGGGAGGTGGACATCCCCATCAAGGTTGGTTCCTATACTTTTGGCTCTACCTTCTACGTGATGGATATCAGGCCATCTTATTCTTGTTTGTTGGGCCGCCCTTGGATACATGGGGCTGGAGCTGTTACATCTACCATACATCAAATGATGAAATACTCGGCCAAAGGGAGAATTGCCACTGTACGCGGTGAAGAAGAATACATGGTCAGTGTGATCGGTGGGAATAGAACTGACTGTTTTGGATATGCTGGTTCGTGTTTGCGTTTGTTTTTGCAAAATGTCGCGGTAAGCAAGAGTTGCCACCGTCTTTTATTTTATCCAACAAGGAAAGGACAAAAGCACAGAAAAATTCCTTTTTGAGATGTTTCTCGGGTTCGGGAGGTAGATTATAGAAAGGGAAGGTGTTAGCACCCTTTTTATCTGTGGTTATCCACGGGCTCTTAGGTACTTGCTCATTGTGTTTTCAAAAGTTTGTTTTTCTTTGTGTTTGTGGGTTTGAAAAGAGTTTTTGATTGAAAGGGGTGTAAGTGCGAAAAGTTTTGTTTTGTTTTTAAAAGGAGCAAGTACTTAAGAACATCTACCTACTCAAAAAGGAATTAAATTGTGCAAATGTCCTTTAGACAATGCTATCCCACTATTGAGGAGTATGCAGCATCGTCGTTGGAGTTTAAGGGTCAATTCGATTAAGGGACGTGTGGTCACTAAAGCAATGTTAGGACGCCTTAGCGGTAACCCTAATGTCTTAGATCATTTCATCCGAGGCAACCGTTTCGAGGCAACTTATGATCTTTGGACAAGAGGGCGACCTCTAAAACTTCCTATACTCAATGACCGCGTTCGAGGCAACCAAGTGAGGTGTACCCTAAGAGTGGCATGTGCGAGTGTATTGTTTTTCAGTTATATCATCTTTGTACATGTTAATGGTGAGCTACTGTTGATTTTAAATTAAAATTGATCTTGTCATGCATTGCCTATTATTCAAACATCTAACAGTTAATGGTTACGGAAATTAAATTGCGGAAAATAAATCTAAGCTATTATAAGGCGTCGGGTATTTACATCGCCAAAGACAAACCCTTTAAAATTAAATTGCGAAAAGTAAATAAAAGCGATAAATAAAATCCTAATTTAAAAGCTATTACATTCCCGAAGCAGTTACAATATAGAAATATGGATCAAAAATTATTCGCGCGCGAGAAAATTAGATCGGAGTGTTTTTTAGGGTTTTGACCCTTTTTATTAAATAAAGCATATTTTTGTTATTTTTTTGAATTAAAAATTAGCCTAAATTAATAATTGAATTAATTAATAAAATGAAAAATATTTTTGGGTTTTTATTTTAATTAAGGAAATAAAATAAGAATGATTAAAAAGTATTAAAAATCCTAATTCTATATTAATTTTAATTTAATGCAAAAGATATTAAAATTGTACCTAATTAAACTAAATAAATTAAAATAATAAAATAGTGAAATTAAAATATTATTTTTGTTTTCTGATTTTATGAGAAAATTATTAATTGGTTAATTAACAATAAAAATAATAAAACAAATTAAATAAGAGAAATATTAGAAAAGAAAAGAAGTAAACCAAAGGGGGTTTGGGCCCCAAATCAGGAGGTTTGGTCAGCATTTCCTTGGCCCAAACGTATTCCAGCCTGTTTTGACTTTCATCATTCCACGTGTATGCCTTGACTGGGGAGTATGGTGAGCATCTAATTTTGGCCATTGGATTTGGCCTACAGGCCACTTGGCATTTGATGGGATGAAGATCATGGTGATCCACGCTTGGCATGCTGCATAGAATTGCCTGAAATAAAATTGCAAATAAAATTTTGGGGGACCTGGGATTCGAACCCAGGTCCCAATGCTCACATGCCAGCGCTCCAGCCACTCAACCAAACTGCTTCATTCGTTAGTGGAATTGATAGATAGTATTATATTGGTAAAGCAAGCAATATACTGAAAATAAATAAAACGCGCTAAATTGATTTGAATGGTCCAATGAAAGGAAGACACCTAATCGTCTTCTTCACTAAAACCTGGTTTATTTCCTACGGATTTGAGTCTGTAGCAAAATTCACAGGGGCCATCCAAACATGAGTTACAGGCTATATAAATGCAAATGGAGAACATCAATGTGTTCGTCTCTCTTCCCTGATCAATCCTATACCCATCATTGGCCTTAATTTAACCTGCATAAAAAACGCCTAAAAACAAGAACAAGAACCCTAAGTTCTGGATACGGGGTTAGAAGCCACAAGAATGAAATCAAACAATGCAGAATGCTTGGAAATTATGCAAGGATCACAAATATATCAATATTTTGGCAAGAAAATGCAAGAATCTAAGGTTACGAATTCGTGCACAGGGCTATGTTCAGGATGACTTACAGCGCGTTTGGGGATGTTTCAAGGGCTGGTTTTGATCGCTATAGCTTCACAGGATGTCAGGCAAGGGAGTAGTGTTGTGATTTTGCTTTGAGAATGCCCCAAAACAAGAATTCGATCTCCACTTTTTCAAGGTTTTTCACAAACTTGGTATGGCCGTTTCTGCAGAGCTTTTGGCGTCCTCCAGGTTTGTGTAACTTGTGTGCATATAATGGAATGAATTTAGGTCAAAATATGGGACATAATCCTTATGCATTGAAGATGGAATATTGGATTTGATCACCATTGATAAGCTTTCCATAATTGCATCAAATCTGAGATTTTTTGCATGTTTTGACTTGGCACGAATTTGACTGAGTTGCACATGATATTTGCAAGCTGTATTGATCACAATAATCCCCTTACATCAATTTTTAGATTTTATTAGATTTAATATTGATTAATAATGAATTAAATCAATAAAAATGAAATAAAATAGAAAAATAAATGTTTGGTCATGAAATTAAAGATGGAACACGTGTGTGGCATGACAAGACTATATCAAGTGGAAAAAAGTGGGCCCTTTTGTCAAAAATTGGAGTTTTGAGGATAGTTGACTTTTGGCAATTTTGGAAAAATGCCCAACTTCAACAATGAATAACTTCTTCAATTTTGAACTTTTGGAGGTGTTACTGGAATTTTTAGAAACCTTGAGATGTCCTATAATCAACCCTTTTGATCTCATCTCATTTTGATGTTCCATGCTCAAGTTACAAGTTTTGGCAAAAAAGGTGTTTTTGTTGACTTTCAAAAATGACCTAAAATGTCCAAATTTGTAACTTTTTGTGAGAGAATTTATTGATCTTATGGTGTGAAGATGGATTGTAGGAAATTGCATCCTCTACAAAATTAGCTTTGGATGGGTCATTTCTCATAAAGTATGAGAAAGTTATGCTTGGTCAAAGTTGAGTTGACTTTTCCTGCAAAACCCTAATTTAGCAACTTTTGAATCTTGATGAATTTTGAGCAATCCTTGATGAATCATGATCAACCCTTGATCAAATGATGATTTATCCTTCAAAATGAGAATGTTGACAAAAAATCTTGAGGTTTGACTGTATTTGGGACACAGTTGACTTTTGCCCTAGCACAATCGACTTTTGGGTCTCGAGTAATTGACTGACCAAACTTCCGCTGCAAGGCTTGAAATTTGACATGGATGAACTTAAGAACATATTAGGACATTGGGGAACTCTTGAGGTAATTTTGATGTGAGGACCTTGATGCAACACAAAACCCTAATTTTGACTTGACTGCCTTAGGATGTGCCATTGAGGTCCCTAACTTGTCTTAGGATTACCAAGAATTGACCAAACAAGTTCTCCTCCTAAGATAATAAGCCTCAAACTAGGGTTTCACTTCTCATCAAGAGGGTTGAGCTCCAAGGGCCCCAAATGTTTTCCATGGCCCTAATATGTCCTCAAGATCATCCATGCCAAGTTTCATACCTTGCACTACAAGTTTGCTCAATCAACTGCTCAAATGCCTGAAAATTAACTACACTAGGTCAAAAGTCAACTGGGGACTATATATAGTCAAACTTCAAGATTTTTGGTCAACATAAACATTTTAAAGTATTATCCATCACTTTATCAAGGGTTGATCATGATTCCTCAAGAAATGCTCCTAACTTATCAAAAGTAAAAAAATGGCAAATTAGGGTTTCTATAAGAAAAGTCAACCAAACTTTGACCAAGAATAATTTTCTCATACTTTATCAGAAAATTTTCCACAAAGGATCATTTTGAAGAGAATCTAATTCCCTAAGATTTCTCTTCAGCCCCCAAGTTCAAGAAATGCCCCAAACAAAAGATGCAAGTTCATACATTATAGGTCCTTTCAAAAAGTTAACAAAAACACCTTTTGAGTCAAAGCTCCTTACATGAACATGGAAGATCCAATTGAGATGAAACCAAAAAGGTTGTTTAGAGGACATCCTAAGATTTATAAAAAGTCCAAGAACACCCTCTTAGGGTTAAAAATGAGAGAGATATGCATTGCTAAAGTTGACCAAATTTTGGAAATGTGCATGAAGTCAACATTGATCAAAATTGATTTTGTTCCAAATGGGCCCATGTTTTCTTGTTTGAAACTTGTTCTTAAGATGGCCCACGACCCCTGAGCTTATCCACCTATTATTTTATTATTTTTATTATTGGTTTTGGTTTTTTTATTCATTAAAATCAAAATAAATCAAATAAAATAGTGGAATAATAAAATAAAATCCAAGATTTGATTTTATGACCACATGATGAGTCTATAATCAGTTGGCAAATCAAGGAAATCGTGCAAGGGATGATTGGGATGAATATAGCATGATTTGGCCAAATTTAGAATTTAAAAATACAAGATGCAAATCAAATCTTTTCTCATCAATTTGCAAAGATTCAACTCAGTTTTATTGACCTAATTGCTTCTACTATATATGCATAACAAACCCTGATGATAAAAACAAGGATTGGCCGTGTAGAATTGAGAGAAGAAACTCAAAATTTTGGACAAAAAAGTAGTGATCAAATTTTGATTTAGAGGCAGATTCAAGGACTTTAAAGGTTGGAAATCCGTTCCTGGACATATTTGGAAGCTAGATGGATCACTTACACGCATCAAGACGTCCAGAATCGTCCTCCACGACCCCCACAGTTTGTTCTTCATTCTTAAATTTGGTTTTGAGAATTTACGCATTATAAACGATTTCAAAACATACATTCATGTTTGTATCATCATTTAGAATCTGTTTGTATAATTAATTGTGATTTTTTAGGCATATTTGGTAACCTGCCATTGTTAGGGTTTAGAGTTGCATTTTAGGGCTTTTCGTTTCAGGAAAAATCAGGGCTAAAGATGAACACCATTGCACTCAAGAGATCAAACCTAGTTGATCTATGTAATTAGATTTGATTTATCACGCCTGGTGTTGATTTTTGAGATTTGCAGGCTTATAGTTACAACATACGTCCGTAGGTAAAAGTCCTGTCTAAAACGACAGTTCCTTTGGAGAAGACGATGGTGTGTCCAAACCTGGTTGGACAGTTTGAATCTCGCACGCGTTTTGATACAACCACTAACTACCATTCAATATATTATATTTTGTTTATTTCTATTAATAAAAGACCAAGTGGCCCAATGGCAAACAGGAAGGATGTTAAAGCATTGTGTGTGGGAGGTCAGGGGTTCGACCCCTGCCTCCAACATTTTCTATTTTCTCAATATTTCCTTGCAGATTCCCTACTTTCATTCCAAGCGCACTCATCATACGCCTCCAGATCACCACCCTTGGATTGTTCCTTGGCCAGATCTCACGCTTCCAGGCTGCATCTCCATGGTGAACTTCCGAGCAAGCCTCCCACTGGATCCCACGCTTGCTATGGGCCAACAGGCTTGGGCTTTGGACAAATTCAACAACACACCATCCAATTTGGGTTTACACCCCTCAGGCCCATTCCTTCACTCTTTTTTAATTTTACTATTTTTATTTTGGTTTAATTAGTTTAATTGTTTTTTATAAAAACAGAAAATCATCACAAAAATAGGACTTAGTTTTTTTTTATTAAATTATTTTTTGAAAATTAATTATTCTAATCAAATTTAACTTATTTTCATTAATTAAAATTAATTAGAAGATTAGGTCAATCTCAAATCATTTCTTCTTTTTTTTTTAAATTCAAAAAAATATTTTCAATGAGCAAATTAGTTTTTAGGGTTTTGCACCTTTTTTCAATTTTAATTCTCGCGCTTAATTACTTTTGCCATACGATTAATTTTTGTTATTGATGTAACTGCGCCCGGTTTGTAATAGTTTAATTAGGGTTTTATTTCCGCATTTTTACTTTTCAGTTATTAATTATGTAATTGCACTAAAGCCTTGTAATAGTTAGGAATTTTATCTTTCCGCCATTTATTTTCCCTCACGATAAACTGCTTAGATGAATATTTAATAGGGTTGCCTGAAAGATAATGATTAATTGGACCTAGATAACCATAATTTCACAAGATAAAATATATCTGAAAAAAGCACATTGCTGCACACTTGCACCCTTAGGGTATACCTCACTCGATTGCCTTTGAATTACGGTCACAATTCTCGAAACGTGAGAATTCTTAGTGGTTGTCCTTAAGTCTAGAGATCACTAGTCCCTCGATGACCCTCTCGACTGTTGCCTCGGTATAAAAGTGATCTTAGGGCTTTAGGACAGTTACTAAGAGATCTTGACCTGTTGCCTTAGTGACCGTACGTCCCTTTCGATAGTCCCTCAAAAATCCAACGACTAGGGTTACCTATTCACTAATAGTAGGATAACACGGTCTAAAGGATAGGAGGAAAAGAACGCCTTTTTTTCGAGTAGGTAGATAACAGTTAGGTACTTGCTCAAATAATACTTTTTACACACTTTCAAACACTTTTCAAACAAAGTTTTCAAAAAAACTTTATCACACTCTTGAGGACTGATACAAGAGTTACCATAAAGTGAATTGTGGCACTAAGGCAATTTTCAAAGCTTTTCAAACATACAAACATAAGAAATTTTAGAAAATGACAAGTACCTAAGAGCCCATGGAAAACCATGGATGGAAAGGGTGCTAACACCTTCCCTTTCCATAATCTACCCCACCCCCCCCCCCCCACCCCCGTACTCAGAAAACTCGAAAAAAGGTCTTTTTCTGTTCTTTTCACCCTTTCCTTGTTGGATAAAAGAAAAGTCGATGGCGACTCTTGCTTACCGCGACATTTGCGAACAAAAAATGCAAAACAAGTATTAATAGTCGGTTCTGCCACCGTATCACAGTCTCAAAAGTGTGAAGGAGATTGACAAATAAGTGAATCAATGCGATTTCGAACATGTATTGAGTGAAGTTTGTTTGATAATATTGGATATGTTTTGAACACTGTATGCCCTCTTAATTCCATGAAACTTGCACTCAAAATGAAATTCGCATGCCATGCTCGATTCAAATGGAACTTCATTGCCAAACCTGAATTCAATCTCTTGATGACAACATATGCTTTAAGAGTATTCATCAATCTTGTAAAATTAACAACTTCAACTTGAGAATCATAGTCCTGAGCAAACAATTGTGGTATGAATTGAAATTAGGAGTTAAGAACATTCGAAATCAAGCAAATGAGTTGTGATGATTTGATAACTTTCAAAGTCTTCCAAACACAATTTTCCTTTGATCTTTGAAGATAAACTCGTAAATGACATCACTTATGATAATATGCAGAAATAATAGTCTCAAGATCTTGGAATTTGAGGAAATCACAATTCTTAGAAGCCAGGCGACAATTGCTTAAGATTAGGTCAAATCCATGAAGCGACCTCTAAAGTATTCGAATTTTGGTGATCTTTCGCGCGTAATCATCTCTTAATTTGTGAAGAGAAATTGGAGATGACGTCAAGGAGAGTCTTACGCAAAAAGAACCGCTCAAAAATATTGATTAATGAAGAAGTTACAATCGTTTGAACTTGGTCTCGCAAAAGGTCGACTTTTGGGTTAATGGAGTCATTTTCAGTCATCTGAACCATTGACTGAGAAAACTTGCAATGCGAGATTTGAAACTTGGCACGAACATCCTTGAGGAGACATGAATATCTATGAAGACTATTTGAAACCTTGAAGACTCAATTTTCTTCGAGAAATACCAAACCCTAATTGTTGACTTACTGCCTAGGAAAAGAATCTGTCTGATCAACTTCTGAGCCAAATTGAGTACTCGAGAAACCCTAGGATAGTATCTTGAATGAAAAATGGGAGGGAAAATTTTGGGGTACAACACTGTGGTATAGCGGCAAGAAAAAAGTAAAGTATTATTTTACCAGGTGATATTTAGGTTATATTGTATCGTGTTCATAGAGATTAGTTATCGAGTCGTCGTTCGACAAATTATCCGTTAATGAGTTTGGGGTTTGAATGGGAAGGGTAAAAGTTATCAACATAAATTAACTATAAACAAAAATAAAATAAAAAGGAATAACTTATCAAGTGTGCATATATACTACTTCTCACAGACTTAAACCTATCGACCAATTATACTCAACCTACAATACTTGTCAATGTCACCACGTATCACTCACAACCTAAGTCATTTCTAACCCAAATTGAGAGGCCTATTGTATCACCTTGGTAGAGATCTCTCAACCACTTCAACAACACAAAAGTCAACCGTGCTAATCGCGTTGACGATCTCTCAGAGTGACACAACCAATACAGAGGCATTAATCATAGACACACAAATGGATGTGAGCTCCAAATCTATCTCTAGAACCTAGAAACTAACAGACTATTATCCTAGATAAGAATTCGAGCAATATATGTCTATAGCAACTCAAATCTTGAGCACATAGCAAAAATCCAGGACAACAATCGACAATGATTAAAGCAAATTAAATATAACGCCATGGACGACAAATATACATAAGATCAAAGAAAATACATATACAAATCCAACTAAAAGAGAATACACAAAGACAAGAGAAATGAACCACAAATCTTCTGGTTTGTCAGTGCCGATCGAAGAGCAATCCACCCCAAATCATCCGTATGAAAGCTCCATAGTTGTTATCTAAGCTAGTCTACTAAAAAATGAGGTTGATGGAGTTGGGAGATAAAAAACCACACCCAAAACCATCACCATCAAAAATGAAATAAAAAATGAAATATAAATAATTTATGTCCCGCACGCGTCGCCCGATGACATAAAAGCTTCGCCTGCGATGACCATTAAATATAAGGCCCAAGTTGTGCCACGTACGCAACTGGGGAAAAATATCTACCCACGCCCGGTGAAGGGAAGCTTCGCCCAATGACATCCTTATTTCTCGCCCAGCGAGCTGTTGGAGAGCCCAAGTCAGTGGTTATTGGAAAAATGATTCTTTACCTATCACCCTTTCATTGCCCGGCGAGGCAGACGCAAAGGCTCCTCGCCCAGGCTTCGCCCGACGAGGCACACCAGAACAACAACTTTTGTTGCTCTTCCTGCACAATTCCAATGACTCTCTCTTCTTGGCCTTATTCCTTTATTGATCCAACAATGCATCTTAGAGCTTTTATTCCTCTTGCTCCAACAATGCTCAAATACCTATAAAATGAATACAAAACTATCAATCGATACACCATGTACACAAAAACGCATTATATACAAACTAAACGTATTTATACATAAAGTTGAATTATTCAACTAATATTAATAATAAAGAGTCAATAAGTGAAACAAAAAGTATATACAAAAATAAATATAATTTGCACTTATCAAACTCTCCACAACTTGAACTTGTTTGTCCACAAACAAGAAACAAACAACTCGAAGAAACAAAAATGATCAACCAAAGAATCACGAATTGACAAGTTTTAAAAACGGAAAACAAATACAATGGTTCAAATGAAAAACAATACACACAAAGTAAATACTTACCACTAAACTACGACTATAACATAAACACGAATCAAATACTAAATACAAAAATCATGCCAAACATTCTAAAACGACACTAGTTCACAAATGAATCATACCTAGCAAAATAAATCATCGCTAGATCACAAACACACAAAAATGAGGTATTTGGACTCATCCAAAAACCTTACAAACAAAATATTAAATTATACACTCATCCAAAAATTCATGTTGAAGATATAAAAGCAAGAATCACAAAGGCTTTTCAAGATTGTTATGTGGCTTGGTTAACAAACAAGAGATATGTCCTAAAGCTAATCGAAACAAAAACTTGCCTAAACCTAAGGGAGTGATCAACTCACATAAGTTCAAACACAAAATTTCAATCAAACTTCATCTTCATTCCAAATTTCTCAAACCAATCACAATACTTATTTGCACAATTATTCTAACTTTTTTTTGTTTTTTTTTATAAGTTTTTTCAATTTTTTTCTTTCCTTTTCTTTTTCTTAATTTTTTTTCTTCTTTTTCTTTCTTTTACAACCTCAAAGAAATTACAACATAAGCATATAAAAATTTCTCTCCCCAACTTGAATTCAACCATCATCATAACATGAATACTCCCTACTTTCTAAGGCAAGATAAAAATTGAAACTATAAATCATAGTTAAGGGTTTAAGAAAACAAAGAATCAATATCCATTCAAAAAGAAAAACCAACACTCATAAATAAGCTTTAGGTTCAAAAACAACATGGACACTGACAAAAAAGGTCAAAAGGGGTTACAAAAGTTCACACACTCACAAGGTGAGTTGACTATTTGGCTAGGTAGTTGTGCTCAAAATAAAACAAAAATGCCTTGATCCTTTTCATGCCTTCATACAATCAACGCAAAATAAAAGATTAAGCATAATAAAATCTAGTTAAAATAAGAATTGTGGTCTCCAGCATATATGAACAATGAAAAGCTACCTCACAAAAAGGGTAGGAACTAAAGTGATTCACAAATGAACAAGTATACAAAAGAATGAATGACATAAAAATTGTAAAAAAGTCCAAGTATCATGAATATGCTAAAGTATAGAAAGCGATAAACACATACCTCGAATGTGTACAAAACCTTAACAAAATCATTACCACGTATTCGCAAGTCGAAACGATTAAACTTGACAAATCACCTCAATATCCTCAAGCTATTCACAACAAGCTCAAAGACAAACACAAAAATGAACACAAATAATATACACATACTAAAAGACCGAATGAAATTCTCTAAACAAATTTAAAAGTGAAGATATGAAATTTAAGAACTAGTTCGAGTTAAATTTATTTAGACAATTGCGTTCGACTACCTAAACTAACAAAATAAAAAACAATAAAACATGCTTGTTTTACATCGTAAGCTTGGCGCCTGTTATTTAAGAATGTTCATCCAAGTTGCTTCCACCCGATTATTCTTAACCAACACACAAGCAAACATGAAAGGAAACAAACAATGATATAACAAATTTATAAGTATAGTAAATATATATAAGTATCAATATACACAAGTAAAAATAGACAATATATACGATATCTATAAAACAAAAAAATAAAGGAATTATCGCAATGTGAAACAATAAACCAATCCCCGGTAATGGCACCATTTTGTTAGTGCGGTATAGCAGCAAGCAAAAAGTAAAGTATTATTTTACTGGGTGATATTTAGGTTATATCTTATCGTGTCCACAGAGATTGGTTATCAAGTCATCATTCAATAAATCATTCGTTAATGAGTTTGAGGTTTGAATGAGAAGGGTAAAAGTTATCAACATAAATTAAATGTAAACAAAAATAAAAGAAAAAGGAGTAACTTATCAAGTATGCATATATACTAATTCTCACAGACTTAAACCTATTGACCAATTATACTCAACCTACAATACTCTTCAATGTCACCATGCATCACTCACAACTTAAGTTATTTCTAACCTAAATTGAGAGGCATACTATATCACCTCGATAGCGATCTCTCAACCACCTCAACAACACAGAAGTCAATCGTGCTAATCGCGTCGACAATCTCTCAGAGTGACACAACCAACATAGAGGCATTAATCACAGACACCCAAGTGAATGTCAGCTCTAAATCTATCTCTAGAATATAGAAACTAACAGACTATCATCCTAGATAAGAATCTGAGCAGTATATGTCTATAGCAACTAAAGTCCTGAGCACAGAGAAAAAATCCAGGACAACAATCGACAACGATTTGTAAAACAAATTAAATATAACGTCATGGGCGACAAATATACATAAGATCAAAGTAAATATATATACAAACCCAAATAAAAGAGAATACACAAAGACAAGAGAAATGAACCACAAATCTCCCGGTTTGTCAGCGCTGATCGAAGAGTAATCCACCCCAAATTATCTGTATGCAAGCTCCATAGTTGTTATCTAAGCTAATACACTACAAAAATAAGGTTGATGGAGTTGAGAGATCAAAAACCACACACAAAACCATCACTACGACTATTAAATATAAAAATGAAATATAAAGAATTTTGTCCTACACGCATCGTCCGATGAAATAAAAGCTTCGCCTGACGACGACCATTAAATACAAGGCCCAAGTTACACCACGTACACAATTGGGGAAAAATATCTATCCTCTCCCGACAAAGGGAAGCTTCGCCCGACGACATCCTTATTTCTCGCCCAGTGAGCTGCTGGCGAGCCCAAGTCAGTGGCTACTGGAAAAATAATCCTTTCTCTCTCGCCCCTCTGCCGCTCGACGAGATAGACGCGAAGGTTCCTCGCCCAGGCTTCACCCAACGAGGCACACCAGAACAACAACTTTTATTGCTCTTACCACATAAATCCAATGGCTATCTCTTCTTGGCCTTATTCATTTATTGATCCACCAATGCATCTTGGAGCTTTTATTCCTCTTTCTCCAACAATGTTCAAATACCTATAAAATGAATACAAAATTATCAATCGATATACCATGTACACAAAAATGCATTATACACAAACTAAATGTATTTATACACGAAGTTGGGTGTGATACGGTGGGAGAACTGACTAGTGTTTTGCGTTCGTATTCGCACTTGTGCGGTTGAGCAAGAGTCGCCACCGACTTTTTATTTTATCCTAAAGGAAAGGTTAAAAAAGCACAGCAAAAACCTTTTGAGATATTTCGTGGGTTCGGGGGGTAGATTATGAAAAGGGAAGGTATTAGCACCCTTTTCATCCATGGTTATCCATGGGCTCTTAGTTACTTGGTTTTTTAGATCACTTGCCTTGTTTTTCGATTGCTTGAAAATGGTGTGTGTGTGGGTGCTTTTGAAAATGTTTTGGAAGAAGATGCCTTGTCTTAGGCAACTAATGTATTTGACTCGTGATTGAGTGTTTTACAAAAGTGTAGATCTTTTCGAAAAGATGTTTTCAAATGTTTTTGAGAGTTTGTTTGAAAGTGTTGTGGATTGTGATTTTTGAAAAGAAGGCAAGTGTTTTTGCAAGTCGATCTCAAGTAACTAAGAGTTTTGTCTACCCTATTGTACTCAAAGGTTTTTGTTATGTTTTAACCCCTTTTTAACAATTTTGTTTCACCATTGAAATTGATGGACAATCTTGCGTTTAGGAAGTTTATTCGGGACGGGCACGGGTCATCGTATGGACCATGAATGCAATGATGCCAAGTGTCTTTGGCAATTTGCTTTGAAGGGACTATGATCATTCCGTTTAGGCAACACTTTGAGACTTATGATCATTTGATTTTGTTTTGCCAAAGATACTCGACGTGCAAGCATGGCCCATTTTGGAAGGCAACATGTGGGATTACCCTAGAGGGTGCAAGTGTGATTGTGTATTAATTACATGTATTTGTCTTGTATTAGGTTATCTAGCGTTCGATTTTATGTACATGCAAACCCTAGGTCTAACCATGGTATAATTGGAAAACTGTAAAGTGCGGAATGTAAAATCTACGCTATTACAAAATAGTATCCGGGAGTGGGGGTACAAGTGTACGAATGGGGATGAGACTTAGAGTATCCAATAAGTTACAACCAAATCGAATTCGCAATCAAATGTAAATATCGAATATACAAATATAAGATAAACAAATGTGTATAGGGCAATGTGAATGTATTTGCATTGTGTAAGCGTATAATGTGAAATATATTGTAAGTGTACAAGTATATGTGTATGTGGATATTTACAGGTGCGAAACGTGAAATTGAAGCGTATTAGGGTATTTGACCTAGATATGCGTTTTAATGAATCTTTGATTTGTGTATTTTTAATATGTACAAAAGAAAAAGTGTTTTAAATTAAATGCTCAAGTTTTAATTAAATTATGAAATGATGTATCATTGTTTTAAAAAAAGTGTTTTAATTAAGTTAGGATTTTGCAAAGAATAAAAAAAGAAAGTATTGTTTATAATATAAAAAGGGTTAGTATTAATGTTTGTTTTTTATAAAAAAAGGGTTTAAAATTCTAATGGGCTTTTAGGGGGGTGCAGAATGGGCAAGGCCCATGTTGAATTTGGAACAAATTTTAGGGTTAGGGATTATTGTTCATTTGATAACGCGTTAGGGTTTGGGACGGCGCCGTCCGTGTTCGTTCAACGTTCTTCTTCATCTTCATCTTCCTGAGCGCTTCTCTTTCCGGCCACCAGCGTCACCCCCAAAGCCTCTCTTCCCTCCATTGACATGAGCCATGTGGTCTTGTGATTCAAGGTTCGGTTTTAATGTTTGTGTTTCCTTTTTCTTTTATGAATTGCGTGCGTTTTTGACTTGAATTGAGTTATGATTCTTAAACCTGTACTATTATTAGGTGGTGAAGAAGAAAGGGAAAGAAAATCTGGCTACCTGACTTTGGAGAAGGAGGAGAGACGGGGGATGTGGCGCTCAGGAGGCCGGGACGGCGAAGAGGACAGACGTTCGCGCTTTGAACTCCCGGTATCTTTTATCTGGTTGCTATTTTTTGCCTATGGTTTTGATGATGATTTCAACTGAAAAACCCTATCCTGAAATAGATTCACTTCTTTATCTTTTCTCTTCTACTACATGTTGCCTTTGAGCATTTGTATACCTTTGAATATGCTGAACTCGTTGCCTTGAATTGTTGTTGCTGGCCCTCTGAGATTGATACCTTTACTGCCTGCTTGTTGCCTCGAACATTTGCTTCTGAGTATGCCCGAATATACTTGCTTCTGTATTTTCTTTATTGCCTAATGATGAATCTAGGATTCTGAAGGACTTGTGGGGTTGAGAATTAGCATGATTTTATGTTTGTTGCTCCTGAACGAAATTTATCTCCTCTTCTCTCGTGTTGCCCTGAACTTGTCTTGAGTTGGATGCCTTTGGAATGTTTTTATTGCCCAGTGATGTATGTTTACTGAGGGCCTAGGGTTGGTTGGCTCAGGTTTGAATTTGGTTATGTTTGTGCTAGCAGGTTGGTGTGTTGACAGTAGGTGTTATGCTTAGGACTTTTCTGGTTTATGAGCTTCACCAAACTGGCTTTAGTATGTGGTATGTTGGTATAAGCTGGTTGGAATGGTTTTGTGCTGGTGTTTACTGATGCAGGTCATGGGTTTTAGACAGGTTATGGGTCTAGGCAGCTTTGGCTTCAGCAGGGTCTTTTTATGGTGGTTGGAGTTTTTTGATTCAGGACCTTGTCTTTGAGGCTTGGACTCATGCAGGTTTATGCTTGCAGTAGGTTAGGTTCTTGGTTAAGGCTCTTGCAGGTTAGTATGCTTGGTTGGTAAAATGGTTTTAGCAGGTATGGTGAGGTTTTTGACAGCAGGTCAGCTTCAGGCTTGGTGGTTTATCAGGTTTTTCAGTTGGTTTGCTTCAGGCCAGGACCTTGTAGTTTGTATATTTTTCCTCTTGTTTTTAGGTTGGATGCTTGTATATTTCTGTCTTGTTATTTTGTGAGAGTTCTGCTACCTTTTGTGAACTATCTTTGTTCTTTTTGTATATCTTTTTCCCTATCCTCTCCCTGAGCCTAAAGCCTGAAAACATGCTTCTATTTCTCTCTTCTCTCTCTCTGTAGTACAACTGGATATTATAATATGATTCTTTTTGTACTTTTTCTGAAAGGGTCACTTGATGGGAAATGATGATTTAGAGTTAGCTTGCTTGCATACCACTTCTCTGCATCTTTATCCAGCTTTTGTGCTTTGTCTTTTCTTTGATATCTTTTCCAAATCCTTCTTTGACAGCTTGGGTAGACTTTTTGTATTTTTGACAGTAGGTTGCACTTTTGGCTTTTGATAGAAAGTGGTAACTTGGATTTTTTTCAGTTTGGTTTGAATTTGAAGTTTGAGATTTTGAAACTGTGCAGTTTGATATTCTATGCATTTTGACATTTGCATTTTAGTAAACAAAAACTCGTCCCTCTTTGTGAACCGGGAGAAATCCCGTGATTTGCAGAGAGGGTCAACTGATCCCAGTCAGTGGCCCTTAATGATGAGTCTAATTTTAACCGTCTTTTCCAATTTAACTGCTTTCTGACTTTCTCTTTTCTTTTTGCAGATGAATAATGGAACACCGGAGCGGAGTGAAGAATGAAGAGATTAGGGACTTAGAAAATGTTTAGAAAAAATAGGATAATTTTTATTTTCAATTTAATTATTTGTAAACCATTATTATTTTAAATACTTCGTAATAAATACTTGTATCCAAATAATAATTGTAACAACTATTAAATATGAAATAAAAATTCCATTGATTCATTTAACTCTTTTCAATTCCTTTTCTTTAATTGTTTACTTGTTATTTATAATTCCTTAAATTAAATAAAATGAAAGTTTAAATTTCAAATATTTAATTCTTAGAACCATAAATAATCAACTAAACCTTGTTGATCAAAATAAATGAATTCGACATCTCCATCATTCAGAGCAACGCACAGTCGAACACAAAAACTGATCAGACGCAATCCTCCTTTTCACTGATTCTTTGCCAAGCACTGTAATTCCAAACTGCATATTCTTTGATTGGCTCAAACAAAACAACATGAATTCGAACCACTGTCTCTTTCACTGATTAAATCAAAACAATGCGAATTTTAACCCGAATCTCGGAATAAACTGCAAAGTGCTGTGGAATTTTAAATCCTTCCGAGAACATGCCCACAAAACCTTAATTCCTGATTAAATGCCAAATAACGTTCGCCTGATCAAAATTGAACCAAAAATCATCCAGAACCCTAAGCCAATTGTGAAACAATCCAGAGTCCTGAAAATCAGTAAAAACCCTAATTTCGCTTGACTGACAAGAAAAGTCTGTTTGTCCGATTCTTGAGTCAGTTTAAAAAATCAGGAAAGACTTGAAGCTGAGATTTCTTGGGGAAAAATGTGAGGGCAAATTTTGGGGTACAACAGTTGCCCCTGTTCAATCTTCTTGGACCTGAAGAGTTAGATTGGCAAGTTTGCCTTTCGCGACTTGAAGGTAAAAGAAGATTGGACACTAAAGTGCCCAGAAAATTTGCACTCGCATGTTGAAGTATCAGCAATGTGATGTCGGGAATGGGCTTATAGATGCCATTTGGAGAGATGGTGGAGGTGAATGGGCTTAAAGATGCCATTTGGTGCGATAGAATTTTGTCGGGGGATGGGCTTAGAGATGCCATCTGGTGACTGCTGGTAGGAGGATGGGCTTATAGATGCCATCTGGACATGTTGAACTGTATGTCAAAAGTGAGTGGGCAAATATCAGAAGGGCATCCATGTTTTGGAACATTTCTGAATTAGGGGTCCGAATAAGCAACAGATTAACGTTCATGTCTGGAGAATCCGTAAACTATCTGAGATTGAATAAGCAATAGAGCAGCATCCGTTGTTGGGACGCGTCCGTAAACTTGTTTTCAAAAGTTGAGAAGAGTCTGAACAAGTCGGTAGATTGACATCCGTTGTAGGGAAGAATCCGTAAACTGTTGTCAGAAGTCTTGAAGTTGAAGAGGAACCGGTGTAGGGTTTCTGGATAATGCGTCTGAATGGATCTGGAATAAGTATCAGAATGTCGCCGTGTCTGGGTCACATCTGAACTATTTCTGGATGAATCTCGGGAGATGATCTGCGTCTGTCGACTGCTCTTACCTGAAAAGTAAAGGGTTAGTTGTATGCAATGATGCATGATGCAACGTACGTGACATCAATATTTATGAATGTGATGGATGCGCATGTGAGCTGATGAGATAATCTTGCTGAGGATAAATGAATCCGAGATGGCTGAAGATAAAAGCATCTTGACTGCTGCCGGGGAGGATAAGTCCTTGGCTGCTGCTGGGGAAGAGAACTCCTGATGACCTCTACTGGGGGGTTCCAAACTATTAGACTCATGCTGGGGAAGAGAACTCCTGATGACCTCTACTGGGGGGTTCCAAACTAGTAGACTCATGCCGGGGAGGCCAGATTGAGAATCTTCGGCTTGATGGGAAGTAACTCTGGCGACTTTACTGGGGAACTCTAGATTTGTCCTCCCAAAACTTTGTGGGGAGAAGATTCAATGGTCTGGCTCCGCTGGGGATTGATAATTGAAGTTTTAGCCTTGCTGGGGATAATGAAGCTTGAACTCTGAGGGGAATTGAATTCCGGGGGATTCTCTGGCTGGGGATTGTGAGAGTCCTCTGATTGCTGTAGGTGTTGGTCTGGAATAAGTTACTGAATGTCGCCATCTCTGGGTCACATCTTGAACTATATCACAGATGAAATTCTGAATGAGTTATAGAATGTCGCCATGTCTGGGTCACATCTGGACTATATCTAGAAGGAAAGTCTGAATGAGTTATAGAATGTCTCCATCTCTGGGTCACATCTTGAACTATATCTTGAAAGGAATCTCTGAATGAGTCATAGAATGTCGCCATGTCTGGGTCACATCTTGAACTATATCTTTAAAGTCTGAATGAGTTGCAGAATGTCGCCAAATCTTGGGTCACATCTGAACTATATCTAGAAGGAAAGTCTGAATGAGTCATAGAATGTCGCCATGTCTGGGTCACATCTTGAACTATATCTTTAAAGTCTGAATGAGTTGCAGAATGTCGCCAAATCTTGGGTCACATCTGAACTATATCTAGAAGGAAAGTCTGAATGAGTCATAGAATGTCGCCATGTCTGGGTCACATCTTGAACTATATCTTTGAAAGTCTGAATGAGTCATAGAATGTCGCCATGTCTGGGTCACATCTTGAACTATATCTTGAAAGTCTGAATGAGTCATAGAATGTCGCCATGTCTGGGTCACATCTGAACTATATCTTTGAAAGTCTGAATGAGTTATAGAATGTCGCCAAATCAGGGTCACATCTGAACTATATCTTTGAAAGTCTGAATGAGTTATAGAATGTCGCCATGTCTGGGTCACATCTTGAACTATATCTTGAAAGGAATCTCTGAATGAGTCATAGAATGTCGCCATGTCTGGGTCACATCTTGAACTATATCTTTAAAGTCTGAATGAGTTGCAGAATGTCGCCAAATCTTGGGTCACATCTGAACTATATCTAGAAGGAAAGTCTGAATGAGTCATAGAATGTCGCCATGTCTGGGTCACATCTTGAACTATATCTTTGAAAGTCTGAATGAGTCATAAAATGTCGCCATGTCTGGGTCACATCTTGAACTATATCTTGAAAGTCTGAATGAGTCATAGAATGTCGCCATGTCTGGGTCACATCTGAACTATATCTTTGAAAGTCTGAATGAGTTATAGAATGTCGCCAAATCAGGGTCACATCTGAACTATATCTTTGAAAGTCTGAATGAGTTATAGAATGTCGCCATGTCTGGGTCACATCTTGAACTATATCTTTGAAAGTCTGAATGAGTTATAGAATGTCGCCATGTCTGGGTCACATCTTGAACTATATCTTTGAAAGTCTGAATGAGTTATAGAATGTCGCCATGTCTGGGTCACATCTTGAACTATATCATGTCTTTTGAGGTGATAAGGAAATTGTTGAACACTTTTGACATTCGAATGCCCCAAGTGGTGATGAAGGAGTCTTGAATCAGATTACTCTGCGAATTGAGAGATTTCTTGAAATCTTGACTGGACTGCCCCAGGTTAACTGAACTTCGAAAGATCTGTTGAAACCTTGACTGGACTGCCCCATGTAATGCCCCTTGTTGGTAGGAGATTTGTAATGGAAGTGTCATCCTTTTGAAGTGATTTTGCTCACTGAGAGAGTTTTCGTTCCTCCGAACATTCGTCGTGTGAAATTCTTCGCTGTCAAACAAAAAAAGCCAAATGCAGACAGTGATATTCAAACAATGCAAAGTTTATGTTTGTCTAGAAGTTTTGGCAAAATGCGTTTTTTAGCAGAAAACTTTTTATAAGACAGATCAACACAAGATTTAGAGCAAAGCCTTACAGGAGTCAGGATACCTTTTGTAACAATATGCTTTCGAACTAACTCATGCTTCAATTAGGACTTTTAAAGGGTTGTAACGTGGCCTGGTTCACGGTTTAAGAAACAAAGGATAAAGGCTCAAAGTATATTTGTACCCACCCGCTCTTCGCGATGTTCTTCAACCTAAACTCAGTTAATTATGCATCACACTCTGTTTTGAGTTTGGAACGACTTTTAGGCGATGGTTCACCAGTTGAATTTGGGGAGACAATCATTATCTCCCTTTTCTTTTTCAACATTTTTCATGTTGTTGAGGATTTTGTAATGACCTCACTATTTTGATTTTGATTTGTTATCCCTAACTTTTGCCTGACTGTTACCGTTTTCCGGGATTATTGTCAGCGGGATGCCCCAGCTTTCTTAAGCCTCCTTTATAGGTTTTGGCTTAGTGGGCTTTTTCTCTTTTGAGAGATTGACTGTCTATGTGATAGGGAACCACCCTTGTCTTTTGATTCCAAAGGAATGCTTTCTTTTTCGACGTCGTTCGTTGGATTACGAACTGAGAGTTTGCGACTTCAATGCGCATTTTCTTTGAATTAACTGAGATACTACCCTGCCCCAGGTTTATATCAAAGGTTTTGATTGTTCAGAACAGAAAACTCCTACTTCTTTGGCTCGAAGGGGTTGACTAGGGATTAACTTCCTTATAACTCCAATGTTTGGGATTTGAAAGAAATGCCTGTACATCATCAACAAGGTCTGTTCAGAAGCACACTGTATAAGATCATGGTATTGTTTCGTCATCCTCCCTCTAAAGGCTTGCAGCTTTTTATCAAGAGTTTAAACATCATAAAGAAAAGCATAAGAGTAGTGAAACGCATGGATAAATTCAAGACAAACATATGCAATGCATTAATGAAAACAGAGTTTAACATCAACAGATAATTGTTTGACAACAAAAGAAATTACAACTTTGAAAATTCAGAATGAAACAAACACAATCTCAATGATTTGGCATAGGAGGAGTGATCATGCTGGAGTCTCTGGGGAACCAAACTCAATCTCCTTGGCATCGATCATGTCTTGGATCTTGTTCTTCAGAGGCCAACAGTTGTTGGTATCATGCCCCGGGCTATCAGAGTGGTATTCACATCTTTCGTTAGGGTGATAGGTAGGAGCAGAAGTATTTGGGTTCCGGAGAGGAGCCCTCAAAGTAATCATATCCCTTTTCAACAAGTGTTGCAGTGCCTGAGACAGGGACATGTTGATCTTGGTGAACTGCCTCTTAGGTGCGACCTCCTTATGCTGATGCCCCTGTCTTTGCTGAACAGGTATAGGATTAGGGATCAAGATTGCCCCTATATGTTGGTCATGACGACCCTTTTGACTGTTCGCAGCATTGGACTCTTTCTTTCCGTTGTAGGGAATTATCTGAGTATCGGAGGTTGTGGCTCCCTGGATCTTTCCACTCTTGATGCCAGCCTCGACCATTTCGCCAGTCAGTATTAGCTCGGTGAATCCGGCTGAAGAGCTTCCAATTAAGTGATTAAAGAAAGGCCCGGTCAAAGTTCCCATGAAGATGTCAATCAGCTCTCTGTCAATTAAAGGGGGTTGCACCCTACCAGCCAAATCTCTCCACTTTTGAGCATACCCTTTGAAGCTCTCGTCAGAACCCATGGTCATGTTCTGCAACTGCACACGAGTTGGTGCGAGATCAGCATTGTACTGATACTGTTCATAAAAGGCCCCGGCTAGATCTTCCCAGGTGTGGATGCGAGAACTCTCCAATTGATAGAACCACTCGAGATGAGCCCCTACTAGACTTTCTTGGAAGAAATGGATCCAAAGCCTCTTATCAGCTGTGTATGGTTGAATCTTGCGGACATAAGACCTTAGATGCATCTTAGGGCAAGAAACTCCGTCGTATAGAGCCACGGTGGGAACTTTGAATTTTGGAGAGATGACCAATCCAGGAACCAACCCCATGTCTCCTAAATCCAAGCCAGGTATTTGTTGGATCTCCATAGCATTGAGGCGATCCTCCAACTCTTTGTACTTGTCATCAGTGAGAGGATATTGCTCTTCGGAGTAATCAGTTTCCTCTTCATCAATCTCCACATTGTGGTTTTCTTCAAGACTAACCACTGTGTTGGATGGAGTTGCAAGGTCTTGGGTCTTAGGCCTTCTCCTCAAGTTCAGGATGCGGGCTGCCTTCTTGGATTTCTTCTTGTCTTTGAGAAGAAGAGCTGTCAGATCCTCTTGCCCTTTACCCATAGCCAGCAGCATTTGTTGGAATTGAGCATTTTGAGCCTGGAGCTCTTTCACTGTTTGTTCCATATCCATCTTACTGAAATAAACAGTAGGAAGAATAAGGAGACCTGTAGGGGAGAAACCTGTTATGCAATGATATGTATGGTATATATGCAATGTTTTCGAGGATCTCTTGGGGTAAACACAAGAGAATGTTAGAGGTTGAACTTCGATCTTTGATTGGAGAACTTTGCACCGGTGGATGTCTTCCCACGAGAATTGAGCTCACCATGTCGAGTGGGTCATAGCCACTGATTCGAGTTGTTGTACTTTATCTTTTGATTGGAGAACCTTGCACCGGTGGATGTCTTTCCACTAGAATCAAGCTCGCCATGTCGAGTGGGTCATAGCCACTGATTCAAGTTGTTGCACTTGATCTTTGATTGTATTGGTTAGAGGAGAAACCTCTTGCCCCTTGATAGATGTCTGGTTCAACGTAACCCTGCATCAAAAGAACCCTCGAGATCCTTGAAATGGTTATTGAAAATGCTTATGGTATGATGTCATGATGTTATGTACATGTATGCACAAGCAAGTGAGTGTATATATACAGGCAGACATATTCACACAAAGCAAACAAGTCCTTAGGTTGAGGCTTGCATGAGGTTCAGGTACTACCCTCTTTCAGTTTGTTGGTTAGAACCTGTCCTATCAAAAGTAACCGGGTTTTAGAGGATCTCATATCATTGGCTACCCTCAATCGGTCATAACTCCAGCATCGCAACCTTTTCTCGCGGCCGGAACCATCTCGAGAGTTTAGCCTCAATGAGTGTAGCATACTGCTACTGTTCTAATGGCCAAGTTGGTCAATTTAGGGTTCTAAGGTCGGTTGGTGCTTAATGACTCCTTGGAAGACCCATATTCTCCCCGTCTTAACACGAGGGATATCGGTACAGACCAATACGCCACACCAACGTAGCCACTGCTTCACCCATGTCGGTATACGCCGGACAGGTCCCTCACAAATTATGCTACCTAAAAGGGTTTCCCCAGATCCGGGTTAGGATCTATAAAACTCCGATACAAAACCTACAAATGTAAAGCAAACAAAGCAATCAATTGAAAGTAAAGGTGATCTAAACCCTAAGGTAACCCCACTTTTAAGTACTCCCCAACAGAGTCGCCAGTTCTGTGAAACGGTGGGAGAACTGACTAGTGTTTTGCGTTCGTATTCGCACTTGTGCGGTTGAGCAAGAGTCGCCACCGACTTTTTATTTTATCCTAAAGGAAAGGTTAAAAAAGCACAGCAAAAACCTTTTGAGATATTTCGTGGGTTCGGGGGGTAGATTATGAAAAGGGAAGGTATTAGCACCCTTTTCATCCATGGTTATCCATGGGCTCTTAGTTACTTGGTTTTTTAGATCACTTGCCTTGTTTTTCGATTGCTTGAAAATGGTGTGTGTGTGGGTGCTTTTGAAAATGTTTTGGAAGAAGATGCCTTGTCTTAGGCAACTAATGTATTTGACTCGTGATTGAGTGTTTTACAAAAGTGTAGATCTTTTCGAAAAGATGTTTTCAAATGTTTTTGAGAGTTTGTTTGAAAGTGTTGTGGATTGTGATTTTTGAAAAGAAGGCAAGTGTTTTTGCAAGTCGATCTCAAGTAACTAAGAGTTTTGTCTACCCTATTGTACTCAAAGGTTTTTGTTATGTTTTAACCCCTTTTTAACAATTTTGTTTCACCATTGAAATTGATGGACAATCTTGCGTTTAGGAAGTTTATTCGGGACGGGCACGGGTCATCGTATGGACCATGAATGCAATGATGCCAAGTGTCTTTGGCAATTTGCTTTGAAGGGACTATGATCATTCCGTTTAGGCAACACTTTGAGACTTATGATCATTTGATTTTGTTTTGCCAAAGATACTCGACGTGCAAGCATGGCCCATTTTGGAAGGCAACATGTGGGATTACCCTAGAGGGTGCAAGTGTGATTGTGTATTGATTACATGTATTTGTCTTGTATTAGGTTATCTAGCGTTCGATTTTATGTACATGCAAACCCTAGGTCTAACCATGGTATAATTGGAAAACTGTAAAGTGCGGAATGTAAAATCTACGCTATTACAAAATAGTATCCGGGAGTGGGGGTACAAGTGTACGAATGGGGATGAGACTTAGAGTATCCAATAAGTTACAACCAAATCGAATTCACAATCAAATGTAAATATCGAATATACAAATATAAGATAAACAAATGTGTATAGGGCAATGTGAATGTATTTGCATTGTGTAAGCGTATAATGTGAAATATATTGTAAGTGTACAAGTATATGTGTATGTGGATATTTACAGGTGCGAAACGTGAAATTGAAGCGTATTAGGGTATTTGACCTAGATATGCGTTTTAATGAATCTTTGATTTGTGTATTTTTAATATGTACAAAAGAAAAAGTGTTTTAAATTAAATGCTCAAGTTTTAATTAAATTATGAAATGATGTATCATTGTTTTAAAAAAAGTGTTTTAATTAAGTTAGGATTTTGCAAAGAATAAAAAAAGAAAGTATTGTTTATAATATAAAAAGGGTTAGTATTAATGTTTGTTTTTTATAAAAAAAGGGTTTAAAATTCTAATGGGCTTTTAGGGGGGTGCAGAATGGGCAAGGACCATGTTGAATTTGGAACAAATTTTAGGGTTAGGGATTATTGTTCATTTGATAACGCGTTAGGGTTTGGTACGGCGCCGTCCGTGTTCGTTCAACGTTCTTCTTCATCTTCATCTTCCTGAGCGCTTCTCTTTCCGGCCACCAGCGTCACCCCCAAAGCCTCTCTTCCCTCCATTGACATGAGCTCTGTGGTCTTGTGATTCAAGGTTCGGTTTTAATGTTTGTGTTTCCTTTTTCTTTTATGAATTGCGTGCGTTTTTGACTTGAATTGAGTTATGATTCTTAAACCTGTACTATTATTAGGTGGTGAAGAAGAAAGGGAAAGAAAAGCTGGCTACCTGACTTTGGAGAAGGAGGAGAGACGGGGGATGTGGCGCTCAGGAGGCCGGGACGGCGAAGAGGACAGACGTTCGCGCTTTGAACTCCCGGTATCTTTTATCTGGTTGCTATTTTTTGCCTATGGTTTTGATGATGATTTCAACTGAAAAACCCTATCCTGAAATAGATTCACTTCTTTATCTTTTCTCTTCTACTACATGTTGCCTTTGAGCATTTGTATACCTTTGAATATGCTGAACTCGTTGCCTTGAATTGTTGTTGCTGGCCCTCTGAGATTGATACCTTTACTGCCTGCTTGTTGCCTCGAACATTTGCTTCTGAGTATGCCCGAATATACTTGCTTCTGTATTTTCTTTATTGCCTAATGATGAATCTAGGATTCTGAAGGACTTGTGGGGTTGGGAACTAGCATGATTTTATGTTTGTTGCTCCTGAACGAAATTTATCTCCTCTTCTCTCGTGTTGCCCTGAACTTGTCTTGAGTTGGATGCCTTTGGAATGTTTTTATTGCCCAGTGATGTATGTTTATTGAGGGCCTAGGGTTGGTTGGCTCAGGTTTGAATTTGGTTATGTTTGTGCTAGCAGGTTGGTGTGTTGACAGTAGGTGTTATGCTTAGGACTTTTTCTGGTTTATGAGCTTCACCAAACTGGCTTTAGTATGTGGTATGTTGGTATAAGCTGGTTGGAATGGTTTTGTGCTGGTGTTTACTGATGCAGGTCATGGGTTTTAGACAGGTTATGGGTCTAGGCAGCTTTGGCTTCAGCAGGGTCTTTTTATGGTGGTTGGAGTTTTTTGATTCAGGACCTTGTCTTTGAGGCTTGGACTCATGCAGGTTTATGCTTGCAGTAGGTTAGGTTCTTGGTTAAGGCTCTTGCAGGTTAGTATGCTTGGTTGGTAAAATGGTTTTAGCAGGTATGGTGAGGTTTTTGACAGCATGTCAGCTTCAGGCTTGGTGGTTTATCAGGTTTTTCAGTTGGTTTGCTTCAGGCCAGGACCTTGTAGTTTGTATATTTTTCCTCTTGTTTTTAGGTTAGATGCTTGTATATTTCTGTCTTGTTATTTTGTGAGAGTTCTGCTACCTTTTGTGAACTATCTTTGTTCTTTTTGTATATCTTTTTCCCTATCCTCTCCCTGAGCCTAAAGCCTGAAAACCTGCTTCTATTTCTCTCTTCTCTCTCTCTGTAGTACAACTGGATATTATAATATGATTCTTTTTGTACTTTTTCTGAAAGGGTCACTTGATGGGAAATGATGATTTAGAGTTAGCTTGCTTGCATACCACTTCTCTGCATCTTTATCCAGCTTTTGTGCTTTGTCTTTTCTTTGATATCTTTTCCAAATCCTTCTTTGACAGCTTGGGTAGACTTTTTGTATTTTTGACAGTAGGTTGCACTTTTGGCTTTTGATAGAAAGTGGTAACTTGGATTTTTTTTCAGTTTGGTTTGAATTTGAAGTTTGAGATTTTGAAACTGTGCAGTTTGATATTCTATGCATTTTGACATTTGCATTTTAGTAAACAAAAACTCGTCCCTCTTTGTGAACCGGGAGAAATCCCGTGATTTGCAGAGAGGGTCAACTGATCCCAGTCAGTGGCCCTTAATGATGAGTCTAATTTTAATCGTCTTTTCCAATTTAACTGCTTTCTGACTTTCTCTTTTCTTTTTGCAGATGAATAATGGAACACCGGAGCGGAGTGAAGAATGAAGAGATTAGGGACTTAGAAAATGTTTAGAAAAAATAGGATAATTTTTATTTTCAATTTAATTATTTGTAAACCATTATTATTTTAAATACTTCGTAATAAATACTTGTATCCAAATAATAATTGTAACAACTATTAAATATGAAATAAAAATTCCATTGATTCATTTAACTCTTTTCAATTCCTTTTCTTTAATTGTTTACTTGTTATTTATAATTCCTTAAATTAAATAAAATGAAAGTTTAAATTTCAAATATTTAATTCTTAGAACCATAAATAATCAACTAAACCTTGTTGATCAAAATAAATGAATTCGACGTCTCCATCATTCAGAGCAACGCACAGTCGAACACAAAAACTGATCAGACGCAATCCTCCTTTTCACTGATTCTTTGCCAAACACTGTAATTCCAAACTGCATATTCTTTGATTGGCTCAAACAAAACAACATGAATTCGAACCACTGTCTCTTTCACTGATTAAATCAAAACAATGCGAATTTTAACCCGAATCTCGGAATAAACTGCAAAGTGCTGTGGAATTTTAAATCCTTCTGAGAACATGCCCACAAAACCTTAATTCCTGATTAAATGCCAAATAACGTTCGCCTGATCAAAATTGAACCAAAAATCATCCAGAACCCTAAGCCAATTGTGAAACAATCCAGAGTCCTGAAAATCAGTAAAAACCCTAATTTCGCTTGACTGACAAGAAAAGTCTGTTTGTCCGATTCTTGAGTCAGTTTAAAAAATCAGGAAAGACTTGAAGCTGAGATTTCTTGGGGAAAAATGTGAGGGCAAATTTTGGGGTACAACAGTTTCCCCTGTTCAATCTTCTTGGACCTGAAGAGTTAGATTGGCATGTTTGCCTTTCGCGACTTGAAGGTAAAAGAAGATTGGACACTAAAGTGCCCAGAAAATTTGCACTCGCATGTTGAAGTATCAGCAATGTGATGTCGGGAATGGACTTATAGATGCCATTTGGAGAGATGGTGGAGGTGAATGGGCTTAAAGATGCCATTTGGTGCGATAGAATTTTGTCGGGGGATGGGCTTAGAGATGCCATCTGGTGACTGCTGGTAGGAGGATGGGCTTATAGATGCCATCTGGACATGTTGAACTGTATGTCAAAAGTGAGTGGGCAA
Organism: Vicia faba; assembly: GCA_948472305.1. Lineage (NCBI taxonomy): Eukaryota > Viridiplantae > Streptophyta > Magnoliopsida > Fabales > Fabaceae > Vicia > Vicia faba. Next base: position 1,359,204,345 of record OX451737.1, read on the forward strand.
ATATCAGAAGGGCATCCATGTTTTGGAACATTTCTGAATTAGGGGTCCGAATAAGCAACAGATTGACGTTCATGTCTGGAGAATCCGTAAACTATCTGAGATTGAATAAGCAATAGAGAAGCATCCGTTGTTGGGACGCGTCCGTAAACTTGTTTTCAAAAGTTGAGAAGAGTCTGAACAAGTCGGTAGATTGACATCCGTTGTAGGGAAGAATCCGTAAACTGTTGTCAGAAGTCTTGAAGTTGAAGAGGAACCGGTGTAGGGTTTCTGGATAATGCGTCTGAATGGATCTGGAATAAGTATCAGAATGTCGCCGTGTCTGGGTCACATCTGAACTATTTCTGGATGAATCTCGGGAGATGATCTGCGTCTGTCGACTGCTCTTACCTGAAAAGTAAAGGGTTAGTTGTATGCAATGATGCATGATGCAACGTACGTGACATCAATATTTATGAATGTGATGGATGCGCATGTGAGCTGATGAGATAATCTTGCTGAGGATAAATGAATCCGAGATGGCTGAAGATAAAAGCATCTTGACTGCTGCCGGGGAGGATAAGTCCTTGGCTGCTGCTGGGGAAGAGAACTCCTGATGACCTCTACTGGGGGGTTCCAAACTAGTAGACTCATGCTGGGGAAGAGAACTCCTGATGACCTCTACTGGGGGGTTCCAAACTAGTAGACTCATGCCCGGGAGGCCAGATTGAGAATCTTCGGCTTGATGGGAAGTAACTCTGGCGACTTTACTGGGGAACTCTAGATTTGTCCTCCCAAAACTCTGTGGGGAGAAGATTCAATGGTCTGGCTCCGCTGGGGATTGATAATTGAAGTTTTAGCCTTGCTGGGGATAATGAAGCTTGAACTCTGAGGGGAATTGAATTCCGGGGGATTCTCTGGCTGGGGATTGTGAGAGTCCTCTGATTGCTGTAGGTGTTGGTCTGGAATAAGTTACTGAATGTCGCCATCTCTGGGTCACATCTTGAACTATATCACAGATGAAATTCTGAATGAGTTATAGAATGTCGCCATGTCTGGGTCACATCTGGACTATATCTAGAAGGAAAGTCTGAATGAGTTATAGAATGTCTCCATCTCTGGGTCACATCTTGAACTATATCTTGAAAGGAATCTCTGAATGAGTCATAGAATGTCTCCATGTCTGGGTCACATCTTGAACTATATCTTTAAAGTCTGAATGAGTTGCAGAATGTCGCCAAATCTTGGGTCACATCTGAACTATATCTAGAAGGAAAGTCTGAATGAGTCATAGAATGTCGCCATGTCTGGGTCACATCTTGAACTATATCTTTAAAGTCTGAATGAGTTGCAGAATGTCGCCAAATCTTGGGTCACATCTGAACTATATCTAGAAGGAAAGTCTGAATGAGTCATAGAATGTCGCCATGTCTGGGTCACATCTTGAACTATATCTTTGAAAGTCTGAATGAGTCATAGAATGTCGCCATGTCTGGGTCACATCTTGAACTATATCTTGAAAGTCTGAATGAGTCATAGAATGTCGCCATGTCTGGGTCACATCTGAACTATATCTTTGAAAGTCTGAATGAGTTATAGAATGTCGCCAAATCAGGGTCACATCTGAACTATATCTTTGAAAGTCTGAATGAGTTATAGAATGTCGCCATGTCTGGGTCACATCTTGAACTATATCTTGAAAGGAATCTCTGAATGAGTCATAGAATGTCGCCATGTCTGGGTCACATCTTGAACTATATCTTTAAAGTCTGAATGAGTTGCAGAATGTCGCCAAATCTTGGGTCACATCTGAACTATATCTAGAAGGAAAGTCTGAATGAGTCATAGAATGTCGCCATGTCTGGGTCACATCTTGAACTATATCTTGAAAGTCTGAATGAGTCATAGAATGTCGCCATGTCTGGGTCACATCTAAACTATATCTTTGAAAGTCTGAATGAGTTATAGAATGTCGCCAAATCAGGGTCACATCTGAACTATATCTTTGAAAGTCTGAATGAGTTATAGAATGTCGCCATGTCTGGGTCACATCTTGAACTATATCTTTGAAAGTCTGAATGAGTTATAGAATGTCGCCATGTCTGGGTCACATCTTGAACTATATCTTTGAAAGTCTGAATGAGTTATAGAATGTCGCCATGTCTGGGTCACATCTTGAACTATATCATGTCTTTTGAGGTGATAAGGAAATTGTTGAACACTTTTGACATTCGAATGCCCCAAGTGGTGATGAAGGAGTCTTGAATCAGATTACTCTGCGAATTGAGAGATTTCTTGAAATCTTGACTGGACTGCCCCAGGTTAACTGAACTTCGAAAGATCTGTTGAAACCTTGACTGGACTGCCCCATGTAATGCCCCTTGTTAGTAGGAGATTTGTAATGGAAGTGTCATCCTTTTGAAGTGATTTTGCTCACTGAGAGAGTTTTCGTTCCTCCGAACATTCGTCGTGTGAAATTCTTCGCTGTCAAACAAAAAAAGCCAAATGCAGACAGTGATATTCAAACAATGCAAAGTTTATGTTTGTCTAGAAGTTTTGGCAAAATGCGTTTTTTAGCAGAAAACTTTTTATAAGACAGATCAACACAAGATTTAGAGCAAAGCCTTACAGGAGTCAGGATACCTTTTGTAACAGTATGCTTTCGAACTAACTCATGCTTCAATTAGGACTTTTAAAGGGTTGTAACGTGGCTTGGTTCACGGTTTAAGAAACAAAGGATAAAGGCTCAAAGTATATTTGTACCCACCCGCTCTTCGCGATGTTCTTCAACCTAAACTCAGTTAATTATGCGTCACACTCTGTTTTGAGTTTGGAACGACTTTTAGGCGATGGTTCACCAGTTGAATTTGGGGAGACAGTCATTATCTCCTTTTTCTTTTTCAACATTTTTCATGTTGTTGAGGATTTTGTAATGACCTCACTATTTTGATTTTGATTTGTTATCCCTAACTTTTGCCTGACTGTTACCGTTTTTCGGGATTATTGTCAGCGGGATGCCCCAGCTTTCTTAAGCCTCCTTTATAGGTTTTGGCTTAGTGGGCTTTTTCTCTTTTGAGAGATTGACTGTCTATGTGATAGGGAACCACCCTTGTCTTTTGATTCCAAAGGAATGCTTTCTTTTTCGACGTCGTTCGTTGGATTACGAACTGAGAGTTTGCGACTTCAATGCGCATTTTCTTTGAATTAACTGAGATACTACCCTGCCCCAGGTTTATATCAAAGGTTTTGATTGTTCAGAACAGAAAACTCCTACTTCTTTGGCTCGAAGGGGTTGACTAGGGATTAACTTCCTTATAACTCCAATGTTTGGGATTTGAAAGAAATGCCTGTACATCATCAGCAAGGTCTGTTCAGAAGCATACTGTATAAGATCATGGTATTGTTTCGTCATCCTCCCTCTAAAGGCTTGCAGCTTTTTATCAAGAGTTTAAACATCATAAAGAAAAGCATAAGAGTAGTGAAACGCATGGATAAATTCAAGACAAACATATGCAATGCATTAATGAAAACAGAGTTTAACATCAACAGATAATTGTTTGACAACAAAAGAAATTACAACTTTGAAAATTCAGAATGAAACAAACACAATCTCAATGATTTGGCATAGGAGGAGTGATCATGCTGGAGTCTCTGGGGAACCAAACTCAATCTCCTTGGCATCGATCATGTCTTGGATCTTGTTCTTCAGAGGCCAACAGTTGTTGGTATCATGCCCCGGGCTATTAGAGTGGTATTCACATCTTTCGTTAGGGTGATAGGTAGGAGCAGAAGTATTTGGGTTCCGGAGAGGAGCCCTCAAAGTAATCATATCCCTTTTCAACAAGTGTTGCAGTGCCTGAGACAGGGACATGTTGATCTTGGTGAACTGCCTCTTAGGTGCGACCTCCTTATGCTGATGCCCCTGTCTTTGCTGAACAGGTATAGGATTAGGGATCAAGATTGCCCCTATATGTTGGTCATGACGACCCTTTTGACTGTTCGCAGCATTGGACTCTTTCTTTCCGTTGTAGGGAATTATCTGAGTATCGGAGGTTGTGGCTCCCTGGATCTTTCCACTCTTGATGCCAGCCTCGACCCTTTCGCCAGTCAGTATTAGCTCGGTGAATCCGGCTGAAGAGCTTCCAATTAAGTGATTAAAGAAAGGCCCGGTCAAAGTTCCCATGAAGATGTCAATCAGCTCTCTGTCAATTAAAGGGGGTTGCACCCTACCAGCCAAATCTCTCCACTTTTGAGCATACCCTTTGAAGCTCTCGTTAGAACCCATGGTCATGTTCTGCAACTGCACACGAGTTGGTGCGAGATCAACATTGTACTGATACTGTTCATAAAAGGCCCCGGCTAGATCTTCCCAGGTGTGGATGCGAGAACTCTCCAATTGATAGAACCACTCGAGATGAGCCCCTACTAGACTTTCTTGGAAGAAATGGATCCAAAGCCTCTTATCAGCTGTGTATGGTTGAATCTTGCGGACATAAGACCTTAGATGCATCTTAGGGCAAGAAACTCCGTCGTATAGAGCCACGGTGGGAACTTTGAATTTTGGAGGGATGACCAATCCAGGAACCAACCCCATGTCTCCTAAATCCAAGCCAGGTATTTGTTGGATCTCCATAGCATTGAGGCGATCCTCCAACTCTTTGTACTTGTCATCAGTGAGAGGATATTGCTCTTCGGAGTAATCAGTTTCCTCTTCATCAATCTCCACATTGTGGTTTTCTTCAAGACTAACCACTGTGTTGGATGGAGTTGCAAGGTCTTGGGTCTTAGGCCTTCTCCTCAAGTTCAGGATGCGGGCTTCCTTCTTGGATTTCTTCTTGTCTTTGAGAAGAAGAGCTGTCAGATCCTCTTGCCCTTTACCCACAGCCAGCAGCATTTGTTGGAATTGAGCATTTTGAGCCTGGAGCTCTTTCATTGTTTGTTCCATATCCATCTTACTGAAATAAACAGTAGGAAGAATAAGGAGACCTGTAGGGGAGAAACCTGTTATGCAATGATATGTATGGTATATATGCAATGTTTTCGAGGATCTCTTGGGGTAAACACAAGAGAATGTTAGAGGTTGAACTTCGATCTTTGATTGGAGAACTTTGCACCGGTGGATGTCTTCCCACGAGAATTGAGCTCACCATGTCGAGTGGGTCATAGCCACTGATTCGAGTTGTTGTACTTGATCTTTTGATTGGAGAACCTTGCACCGGTGGATGTCTTTCCACGAGAATCAAGCTCGCCATGTCGAGTGGGTCATAGCCACTGATTCAAGTTGTTGCACTTGATCTTTGATTGTATTGGTTAGAGGAGAAACCTCTTGCCCCTTGATAGATGTCTGGTTCAACGTAACCCTGCATCAAAAGAACCCTCGAGATCCTTGAAATGGTTATTGAAAATGCTTATGGTATGATGTCATGATGTTATGTACATGTATGCACAAGCAAGTGAGTGTATATATACAGGCAGACATATTCACACAAAGCAAACAAGTCCTTAGGTTGAGGCTTGCATGAGGTTCAGGTACTACCCTCTTTCAGTTTGTTGGTTAGAACCTGTCCTATCAAAAGTAACCGGGTTTTAGAGGATCTCATATCATTGGCTACCCTCAATCGGTCATAACTCCAGCATCGCAACCTTTTCTCGCGGCCGGAACCATCTCGAGAGTTTAGCCTCAATGAGTGTAGCATACTGCTACTGTTCTAATGGCCAAGTTGGTCAATTTAGGGTTCTAAGGTCGGTTGGTGCTTAATGACTCCTTGGAAGACCCATATTCTCCCCGTCTTAACACGAGGGATATCGGTACAGACCAAGACGCCACACCAACGTAGCCACTGCTTCACCCATGTCGGTATACGCCGGACAGGTCCCTCACAAATTATGCTACCTAAAAGGGTTTCCCCAGATCCGGGTTAGGATCTATAAAACTCCGATACAAAACCTACAAATGTAAAGCAAACAAAGAAATCAATTGAAAGTAAAGGTGATCTAAACCCTAAGGTAACCCCACTTTTAAGTACTCCCCAACAGAGTCGCCAGTTCTGTGATACGGTGGGAGAACTGACTAGTGTTTTGCGTTCGTATTCGCACTTGTGCGGTTGAGCAAGAGTCGCCACCGACTTTTTATTTTATCCTAAAGGAAAGGTTAAAAAAGCACATCAAAAACCTTTTGAGATATTTCGTGGGTTCGGGGGGTAGATTATGAAAAGGGAAGGTATTAGCACCCTTTTCATCCATGGTTATCCATGGGCTCTTAGTTACTTGGTTTTTTAGATCACTTGCCTTGTTTTTCGATTGCTTGAAAATGGTGTGTGTGTGGGTGCTTTTGAAAATGTTTTGGAAGAAGATGCCTTGTCTTAGGCAACTAATGTATTTGACTCGTGATTGAGTGTTTTACAAAAGTGTAGATCTTTTCGAAAAGATGTTTTCAAATGTTTTTGAGAGTTTGTTTGAAAGTGTTGTGGATTGTGATTTTTGAAAAGAAGGCAAGTGTTTTTGCAAGTCGATCTCAAGTAACTAAGAGTTTTGTCTACCCTATTGTACTCAAAGGTTTTTGTTATGTTTTAACCCCTTTTTAACAATTTTGTTTCACCATTGAAATTGATGGACAATCTTGCGTTTAGGAAGTTTATTCGGGACGGGCACGGGTCATCGTATGGACCATGAATGCAATGATGCCAAGTGTCTTTGGCAATTTGCTTTGAAGGGACTATGATCATTCCGTTTAGGCAACACTTTGAGACTTATGATCATTTGATTTTGTTTTGCCAAAGATACTCGACGTGCAAGCATGGCCCATTTTGGAAGGCAACATGTGGGATTACCCTAGAGGGTGCAAGTGTGATTGTGTATTGATTACATGTATTTGTCTTGTATTAGGTTATCTAGCGTTCGATTTTATGTACATGCAAACCCTAGGTCTAACCATGGTATAATTGGAAAACTGTAAAGTGCGGAATGTAAAATCTACGCTATTACAAAATAGTATCCGGGAGTGGGGGTACAAGTGTACGAATGGGGATGAGACTTAGAGTATCCAATAAGTTACAACCAAATCGAATTCGCAATCAAATGTAAATATCGAATATACAAATATAAGATAAACAAATGTGTATAGGGCAATGTGAATGTATTTGCATTGTGTAAGCGTATAATGTGAAATATATTGTAAGTGTACAAGTATATGTGTATGTGGATATTTACAGGTGCGAAACGTGAAATTGAAGCGTATTAGGGTATTTGACCTAGATATGCGTTTTAATGAATCTTTGATTTGTGTATTTTTAATATGTACAAAAGAAAAAGTGTTTTAAATTAAATGCTCAAGTTTTAATTAAATTATGAAATGATGTATCATTGTTTTAAAAAAAGTGTTTTAATTAAGTTAGGATTTTGCAAAGAATAAAAAAAGAAAGTATTGTTTATAATATAAAAAGGGTTAGTATTAATGTTTGTTTTTTATAAAAAAAGGGTTTAAAATTCTAATGGGCTTTTAGGGGGGTGCAGAATGGGCAAGGCCCATGTTGAATTTGGAACAAATTTTAGGGTTAGGGATTATTGTTCATTTGATAACGCGTTAGGGTTTGGGACGGCGCCGTCCGTGTTCGTTCAACGTTCTTCTTCATCTTCATCTTCCTGAGCGCTTCTCTTTCCGGCCACCAGCGTCACCCCCAAAGCCTCTCTTCCCTCCATTGACATGAGCCCTGTGGTCTTGTGATTCAAGGTTCGGTTTTAATGTTTGTGTTTCCTTTTTCTTTTATGAATTGCGTGCGTTTTTGACTTGAATTGAGTTATGATTCTTAAACCTGTACTATTATTAGGTGGTGAAGAAGAAAGGGAAAGAAAAGCTGGCTACCTGACTTTGGAGAAGGAGGAGAGACGGGGGATGTGGCGCTCAGGAGGCCGGGACGGCGAAGAGGACAGACGTTCGCGCTTTGAACTCCCGGTATCTTTTATCTGGTTGCTATTTTTTGCCTATGGTTTTGATGATGATTTCAACTGAAAAACCCTATCCTGAAATAGATTCACTTCTTTATCTTTTCTCTTCTACTACATGTTGCCTTTGAGCATTTGTATACCTTTGAATATGCTGAACTCGTTGCCTTGAATTGTTGTTGCTGGCCCTCTGAGATTGATACCTTTACTGCCTGCTTGTTGCCTCGAACATTTGCTTCTGAGTATGCCCGAATATACTTGCTTCTGTATTTTCTTTATTGCCTAATGATGAATCTAGGATTCTGAAGGACTTGTGGGGTTGGGAACTAGCATGATTTTATGTTTGTTGCTCCTGAACGAAATTTATCTCCTCTTCTCTCGTGTTGCCCTGAACTTGTCTTGAGTTGGATGCCTTTGGAATGTTTTTATTGCCCAGTGATGTATGTTTACTGAGGGCCTAGGGTTGGTTGGCTCAGGTTTGAATTTGGTTATGTTTGTGCTAGCAGGTTGGTGTGTTGACATTAGGTGTTATGCTTAGGACTTTTTCTGGTTTATGAGCTTCACCAAACTGGCTTTAGTATGTGGTATGTTGGTATAAGCTGGTTGGAATGGTTTTGTGCTGGTGTTTACTGATGCAGGTCATGGGTTTTAGACAGGTTATGGGTCTAGGCAGCTTTGGCTTCAGCAGGGTCTTTTTATGGTGGTTGGAGTTTTTTGATTCAGGACCTTGTCTTTGAGGCTTGGACTCATGCAGGTTTATGCTTGCAGTAGGTTAGGTTCTTGGTTAAGGCTCTTGCAGGTTAGTATGCTTGGTTGGTAAAATGGTTTTAGCAGGTATGGTGAGGTTTTTGACAGCAGGTCAGCTTCAGGCTTGGTGGTTTATCAGGTTTTTCAGTTGGTTTGCTTCAGGCCAGGACCTTGTAGTTTGTATATTTTTCCTCTTGTTTTTAGGTTGGATGCTTGTATATTTTTGTCTTGTTATTTTGTGAGAGTTCTGCTACCTTTTGTGAACTATCTTTGTTCTTTTTGTATATCTTTTTCCCTATCCTCTCCCTGAGCCTAAAGCCTGAAAACCTGCTTCTATTTCTCTCTTCTCTCTCTCTGTAGTACAACTGGATATTATAATATGATTCTTTTTGTACTTTTTCTGAAAGGGTCACTTGATGGGAAATGATGATTTAGAGTTAGCTTGCTTGCATACCACTTCTCTGCATCTTTATCCAGCTTTTGTGCTTTGTCTTTTCTTTGATATCTTTTCCAAATCCTTCTTTGACAGCTTGGGTAGACTTTTTGTATTTTTGACAGTAGGTTGCACTTTTGGCTTTTGATAGAAAGTGGTAACTTGGATTTTTTTCAGTTTGGTTTGAATTTGAAGTTTGAGATTTTGAAACTGTGCAGTTTGATATTCTATGCATTTTGACATTTGCATTTTAGTAAACAAAAACTCGTCCCTCTTTGTGAACCGGGAGAAATCCCGTGATTTGCAGAGAGGGTCAACTGATCCCAGTCAGTGGCCCTTAATGATGAGTCTAATTTTAACCATCTTTTCCAATTTAACTGCTTTCTGACTTTCTCTTTTCTTTTTGCAGATGAATAATGGAACACCGGAGCGGAGTGAAGAATGAAGAGATTAGGGACTTAGAAAATGTTTAGAAAAAATAGGATAATTTTTATTTTCAATTTAATTATTTGTAAACCATTATTATTTTAAATACTTCGTAATAAATACTTGTATCCAAATAATAATTGTAACAACTATTAAATATGAAATAAAAATTCCATTGATTCATTTAACTCTTTTCAATTCCTTTTCTTTAATTGTTTACTTGTTATTTATAATTCCTTAAATTAAATAAAATGAAAGTTTAAATTTCAAATATTTAATTCTTAGAACCATAAATAATCAACTAAACCTTGTTGATCAAAATAAATGAATTCGACGTCTCCATCATTCAGAGCAACGCACAGTCGAACACAAAAACTGATCAGACGCAATCCTCCTTTTCACTGATTCTTTGCCAAGCACTGTAATTCCAAACTGCATATTCTTTGATTGGCTCAAACAAAACAACATGAATTCGAACCACTGTCTCTTTCACTGATTAAATCAAAACAATGCGAATTTTAACCCGAATCTCGGAATAAACTGCAAAGTGCTGTGGAATTTTAAATCCTTCTGAGAACATGCCCACAAAACCTTAATTCCTGATTAAATGCCAAATAACGTTCGCCTGATCAAAATTGAACCAAAAATCATCCAGAACCCTAAGCCAATTGTGAAACAATCCAGAGTCCTGAAAATCAGTAAAAACCCTAATTTCGCTTGACTGACAAGAAAAGTCCGTTTGTCCGATTCTTGAGTCAGTTTAAAAAATCAGGAAAGACTTGAAGCTGAGATTTCTTGGGGAAAAATGCGAGGGCAAATTTTGGGGTACAACATTGGGTTATTCAACTGATATTAACAATAAATAATCTATAAGAGCAACAAAAAGTATATACAAAAACAACTACAATTTGCACTTATCATGTTAGAGCAATCTCACGCTGGAATAATGAGAAGCTTTGTCTATTGGTGTTTTATGAGTGAATTAAATGTCCTTCTCAATCTTAGGGGTGAGGTATTTACAATAACCTCTTAGGCCCAGGTCTTAGAACCCATGGAAGAGCGTGAGACATGGGTAATTATGCCTCTTATTACTATAATGTAGCTTCCCCTTTTTGACTTCCTTTCCCACATTATTATAGACAATGACATATTTCCCCCATGTTTCCATAAATGAGCGAGCAATACAGAAAACAAGTGATATAACTAGGAAATGGATAGTTATGTCTCTTATTACAATAATGTAGCTTTCCCTTGTTGACTTCCTTTTCCACATCATTATAAAGAGTGGCATGTTACCCCCATGTTTCCATAAATGAGAGAGTAATACAGAACCCGACAATATAACTAGGAAATGGGTGCACATTGTGATAAAATGACTCACATAATAATAGGTAGGCAACTAGCGACCCAACTTTGGGAGATGGATATTACACATCCACTTTTGATGAATCGTGTTCCGTCTCTTGTATATCCTTTGCAAATATACTAGTATACTGATGAAAAAGACAAAAACTCAAACACAAGATCAGACGAGCTTTTACAACTACATTTCCTTTAGATGTTGATCTTAAAATTTAATTTATCATAGTTTATCTCTCAAAATTGGAGCTTGATCAACTTTTGTTTTTGATAACTTCTTGTTTAATGATGTTTTTGGTTAAAATTGCCTTGTTTTATTGTATCATCAAAATCTTATAATGCTTTAACCTGCATTACACATATAATACATAGTTCTTATTATAGGCCAAAAAACGTGTCTCTTGTGAAGTGAGTTGAATTCTACTTCAATTGCATATTTTTATTTTTGTCAATCCTCACATTGTCTTCAACCTTTAAGATACATTGGTTCATTATCCTTGATATCAACTATCACCTTTTGAGCTATATACAAAAAATTATCATCAATATCGACTTCATGTCGGTTCTAATATATTCTATTATAGATATAATTTATCAATATCTCTCCATTTTAACGAATTTTAGATATGGAGCTGAAATGTTTATTGTGTTTGTAATTTTTTTAAATTTTCTATATTTTTGTTCGGACCATTTTATTCTTAATTCCCTTTCTTATTTTAGAATTTTCATCTTTGAAACCTATTGGTCTATACGTTTCATACATGAAGATTCATTTTTATTACACCATTAAGTATAGTCAAATTTATTTAATGAGATAAATGTTGATAGTAATTTACCCATTTACCCTTCACCGGCACACCGATTTTACTTGAGTTTTACGGATACTTGTTAGCCCAAAGGTTCTTAACTGAATCCAATCCCTCTTACTTTCTCTACTCACATTCTCAATCTCAATCCTCAACTTCGTGAAAATCTCTGCAACGAAACCCTTCCAATTCGATTCGGTTTTCGAAATGTCGAGTAGCTGGAGAAGAACGTTCGGTAACGCAAGATCCTTCGTTAACAATTCAATGGGCGGTCTGCGAGGAGGAAGTAACCTTGCCTCCTGGGTTGTCGCCGGAACCCTAGCTTACTTCCTTTGGATTAAACCCTCCCAAGACCTCAAACGTGAACAACAGGTTATTCATTTTCTCTATTTTCTTTCTTATTTTCAACTATTGCGAACGATGATTGATTGAATTTTCCCTAGGAAAAAGCTGCTCTTGCTTCCGCTGATTCCTATCGATATGTCGAGACTCGAAAACCTGTTCCTGATCCTCAAGTTCGTCTTCTTACCAGTTTTGCTTCTTATATATTCTAGATTTCATGCTTCTCTTTGCTATTGTTTTCTAAATTTTGATATTTCAATTTTGATTTTAGGTTACAGGTTTGATATATGGAAGCAACAACAAAGATAATTCAAATAGGGCACAGGATTAGCTTATAGCTTGTAAGTTTCTTGCCTTCTTACTTACTTGTACTAGTTCTATATAAATTTGTAAAGAATTAACTGAGTTGAGTTTTTCTCTATTGAGTTTAATGTTAATGGATTCTCTCTGTTGAGATTTTGAAAATATTAATGAGTTTAATGCGAATGGATTCTCTCAACTTTGATATCTCTGGTGAAATCTCCACCTTCAAAGTCCCATGTAGTGTTGTCGATGGCCGATGGCGTTGTATGGCAGAGAGCCAAAACCCCGCTTCGGTTGATATTTACCATTACGGTGAGCCCGAAAACCGCCATGGAAGATATTTGATAGCATTGGTCCCATGTCCATACTTTTCTGTTATTTAAAGTATCTAGTTATTGGTTTTAAGTATGGGCTTGGATTTTTACCAAATGAGAATAACACGTGAGAGAATCCTAACTCGAGTATAGTAATTGTACGCTGACTATATGTATGTATACGTTGAATCATGTTACATGAACTTGATACGTTGCAAAGATAAAAGGGTAACCCAGTGCACGAGGCTCCCATTTTATGGGCTCCGGGGGGGTCGGATGTATGCAGCCTTACCCCTGTTTATAACAGAGAGGCTATTTCCAGCAGGATTCGAACCCATGACCCCAAGGGTTGCAAAGATGATCTTCTGAAATTATGAAGTGACAAAATAGTGAAACTTGATCGAGCGGACATGTAAACCTAATTTACGTTGTTCGTAATATAGTTATTAAATTACTTTCTGTAGTGTACGGCGATATGCTAATGCTATGATGCATTGATATGTTAATACCCTTGTATGGATATTTTAACATGACTGTGCGTACTTCTGTCAGTCATGTTTCACCAACTCGACATGTAGATGTTCTTCTGAAAGTAATATTATGACGCGACAAAATAATGGAACTCCGTCACGCGTACTTGTAAACTTAATTAATTAGTTTACGTTTTTGGTAATATAGTTATTATATTGCTTTCTATATTGTATGGCGAAATGCTAAGGATATGGTGCACCGATTTGTCAATACACTGATATGGATATCTTAAAATTTGAGATATGATAAACCCGGGGTATGTGTTTGAATATGCTTAAAAAAGTTCACGGAGTATAAAAATTCTGTTTGGATATTTACTTTCTAGATGTTACCTCTTATAACTGTACCTGGTTTTGGTTGTATGCTGTAGGGTTTGGACTTTGGACCAGAGTAGTTAATAGCGGCGCTGTCCTCCTATAGCGGAGCGGAGGCTGGCCGCTACGGGAAGAGCTTTAGCGGTGCAGAACACTATAGCGGCCACTATATTGTAAATAGCAGGTAGTGTGGGCAGAGTGTTTCCCGGGCCGGAGCAGTTTTTGTCCCGCTATTCTTTTCCCTTATGAAAAACCGAAGTTACCTCATTAATTTATATTGTTTTAAGGGTACTTCTGGATTTTTCAATCAAATTTGAGTTGAGAGTCAATCCTAACCTTTCTTCACCGATGTTTCTGCACTTGAGTCGTTCTAAAGAAAAATCACAAATTCCTCCCTCACCTCTCTCACTCCATATTTTTATAATTATGATTCATGTAATTTATCCAAACAAATGGTTAAATAGTGGCCATCCCGCGATATGCTATCCCGCTATCCCATTTTTAGGGTAAGCTGGGATTGACTACTCTGCCTTGGACTAGGAGAAAAACATAAATATAATAAATTTCAAGTATTGCGCAAACTTATTGCTAAAGAACAAAAACCTGCTGCAATCTTTTAAGAAGCACACACATACATTAGCCTGAAAATAAGGAGTCATATGTTAAAATCTACCTTTGAAACCCAAATGCTTGAGACGATACGGGTATGTTATAACATGAATACGGGAAATTCTTAAGAAGCAATAAACAATATGTGGTAGATATGTTGACACAAATTTATTAAAAATAATCATAATTTACATAATCTGGATAATATTTGTAAAGAGACATTGTTATTTTCCATTTATAGGTAACTAACTATTTATGCTGATGACAATCACAACTTAGGAAAATAATACGGGTAATCCATGTGGTCGATCACAGGATCTTAAGTAGGATAATTAGGCCGGTGATCATAACACGACATGTTAGATCCTACCCAGTGGCGGAATCAGACCAAAAATTTTGGGATGGCCGCTAAGATAAACTAAAAATTATAAATAATTATAAAAGTTTTATATATAAAACATTTAAATTTTAATCAAATTTAATAAAATATTAACAAAACATAATTATATATTCGCAACGATCGTGATAAAAACATTAACTTCTTGTTTATTGTCAAGCAATTCATTAAGATAACAATTCTCAAGAATAAAAATGCATAATTTTAACACTAAAGTAAACACTTTAAAATTATAGAATGTATAATTTTAATATTCGAATAGAATTTTGAAATTAAAAATACATCAAAAAAATGAAATGAAACTTACTAAACATATATAATGAGAAGAGATATGATGGAGACTTATATAAGTGTATATGGTGATGAATGTATTAGATGTAGTTGTGACACTATTAAAATTTTGACATTTTTAAATAGAAATTTGGAATAAAATAAAATTCGTCTTAAATGATATTAAGTTTTTAGATGAATTTCAATCATGTAGAGATTTTGAGACGGATTTGAGACTAATTATATAATTTTTGTTTTTTTACTATATTTTATAAATTTTATTCCAAATTCATGTGATATATTGAGGCGGGTTTGAGATAAATTTCAATTATAGAGACTTTTAAGATATATTTCAAAAACCGATACATAATTGTTTATTATTTTATTATTTTTTTTGGAAATTCGATTTTAAATTTGTGTAAAATACCAAGACGGATTTTAGAAAGAATCTCATTGTGTACGGACTTTGAGATGAATTTTAGATATAATTTAAAATTGTTGTTTATTTTATTATTTTTTATATTTCGACTTAAATTTGTGTAAAATATTAAGCCAAATTTGAGACAAAATTACGAAGAGTCCTTAAAATAATAATATTATTCACAAAATACTTATTTATTTTATTTGTTTTTATGAAAATTATGTTTCTAAGTCCTTGTCAAATATTTAGACGAATTTGAGACTAATGTTAATTTTATAAATAATCATTGAGATGTATTTTAAATATAATACACAATTATTATTATTATTATTATTATTATTAATAGTTTTGCTTAAAAAAATAATATAAATTAATTAAGAATATCAATATTAAATTAAATAATTAATTTAGTAATAGTTAAGAATGATGATAAAAATAGTTGAGTGTAAGTGTATTGTATGTCTGAATGTATTGTGTGGGACATGACATCTAATCAGGATTGAAAGTACATCTCAATTTATTAATATTTTTAATGTATCAGTCGTGTAAATTTAATGAACATATTTTTCAGCCTGTAATATCTAATGGTAATTATATATGTTTTCCTTTAAAAAAAAAGAATAATGGGGTGACCGTGGCCTTCCTTTGCCACCCCCTGTCTCCGCCACTGAATCCTACCGATGGGCAAAGTTGTAGTTTCATATACACACACAAAATCATAAAGATTGTAATACATGGAAAATAATCCACAAATCACAATATTCAACCAATTTAATTAATAATTCATAAACATCATTGCAGAGAACAGAGGGGGAAGGTAAACTGTTGTGTTTCAGGGTTTAGGAAAGTAAGGGAACTCAAGTTTCAATTTTAAGTAAACCTTTTGTTTAAATCATAATCCGACCCAGTTAAGGAAGGCCCAACCATTGTTATTGAATATCGGCAATGGCGGCGCCATGGCAGAAATCAGTGGCGGTTTTTTGTCTCACCGCAATGCTAAATATTGGCCGATATTGTGGGTTTTTCCACCATAACCTGCTATGACGGCGCCACAAGGCAGCCAGTATGGTTGGATTTTCGCTCTCCGCCATATGCCATAGACAACACTGACCCAACGCAAATCAGAAACCCAACAAGGTTTTCCTTTACGGTCGTGCCTGAAGATCTCGATCTTGACCTCGACGGCCCCAAAAAAATATCTTTCTCTTATGGCAGCATATCCCGGTAGCCGTAGCACGGATCCTACGACCCAACACTAGATCTTGACTACATTGCTTGTAATTATAACAAAAAGAGCATAGAGACGCATCTTTCCCTAATCGATATCAAAATGTCACGAAAAAGAGTCAAGATTTTGGAGTTGTACTTGTATCCTGAAGAAGAAAAAAAAGCTTCCAGAATATGTCTATCAATATTGTCTCTAAATTTTTTGGAGGATACTTATAGGAAATATATATTGGAATACAACATTGTAGGCATAATAGGTGATGCAATATTGGATGTTAGAACAAAACCATACTTCAACAATTTAGTTTATACGGGCTTCATAAATATTGACTTAGCAAACAACAAAGTTATGCGTTAGATGGACTTAGTTAAAGAAAAAAAAGGAAAGATATTAACAGTAGCATATTTTTTGATTTAGGGGACAGCAAAGAAAGGAAATTAGGAAAGGCGGTAATGTGAGTTTCCCCTTGTTTGATGGGAAGAGGAAAAATTATACCTGGGGACCCAACCAAAAAATGTAATTGCCCCAACTGACACGACAATAGTCTACGGTAAAACAAATTCCAACATATTTGTAAATTTCCTTTTCTTCGTTCTCTTAAAACCCTATTCTACTAGAAAACCCGTGTCCTTGTGCACCCCTTGAAGCATCAACAAACATTAATTGTTACTCCCTCAACCTGATCAATAATTTATAGGATGAGTAGTGTTATGTGACAGTAGAGGAGTCATGGAGCACACAACCAGCTACATATATGGAACATGGTTTGGCACTTTTGTCATGTTCCCAATCCGTTATTTTCCACTGGCAACAAAAATTAATATCAAAATAAGCTTCTGAGTATTGAGTAAAATAAAGAGGCATCGGTTAAGCACTGAGCAGTGAGTAGGGGGTCACTGGATCCTAGAACTGACCCTATTCTACTGTTGTGAGCTGAGTTTTGGCTTCTTTTGAATTGATTGTTTCTGTGAAAGACCCGCCCTGTTTCATTGCCGGAGATGGTCATTGCTTTAAGTTATCAATTTGCATAATATTCACATTTATTAATAGAACTTTTTTGTAAAATAATAGATCATTCCTTGCAGTTTTGTCCCTGAAAAATTGTAGGTTTTTTTTACTTTTTATCTGTTCTTTCTCAACTCTCTCAATTCGAAGTCCAAACAACCTATAAAATATCCTTTTTTTCTATCTACTCTTTACTTTTTCTCTCTTTTCTACGTAGTGAACAAAAAATGTAAAGAATCATAAGTTTCTTGCTTGATAAACAAAAGGGCCGTTGTGTTCAGATGAGTTGATAGAAAATTGATATTTTGTGTAAAAGTGGCTCAAATACTTTATCGATATGTAAAGGTAAAGTATCAAAGAGTATCTATATCATATTGGATATGTGTCCATTGTGGATTTATTTTGATGCATGAAGGGATATCATGTATCAGAATTCAGAGCTTCATGGCCAATATATATATAATGCCCTGAATTTAGAGTATATATTTATTTTTGTATTTGTGTTTGTGATAGCTTTATTATTTGGGTTGGTGATAGCTTGATTATTTGGTTTAATGCTCTGAATGACAAGAATGTTGATTTATTGGTTCATTTGTGATGATGATCTTGGCAGGATTCAAAATGGAAACAAACTGCAGCGAGACTTATACTATTTTTGGATGCATGGCCAGTTTCAACTTGCTGTGGCTCTCCCATAGTTTATCTCTAAATAAAGGTTACCATTTCTTGTATAAATGTTGCTGAAAAATAATACTGTATTAAGGATATAGTAAATTAAATTGTCTGTTTTACATATCAGCAGTGCTCTGCTCTTCCCACATATCCATCACACTGTCTACCCTTCAAATGTTACAGTGTAATTTTCTTGAGTTTTGAGGATGAATGTTGATAATAGTCAAGCATTACTTGTGAAGAAATGTTTGGGATAGGTTCATGGTAATTGTTGAGTCACACAAAAAAGCTATTTCAAGCATGGTAATGATTAACATATGTCCTAAGAACCATCCTCAGCATTTTCTTTAAGAAATTGTATTATTAGCGCCGCTTCATTACCTCTTCTGTTTTGCATTACAAATTAATAAAATAGTTTAATACAACATGACAAATTTGACAAAATCATTGTCTAGCATCTGAGCCACACTTGTGGAATGTCTTGGGGTTTGTTTTTTTATACTGGAAGTGTTGGTTAAAGAGTTCCGAATATGAACCAAAATCGAAACACTTATTTGATCAGTTTTGGTTTGAATAATGTGAACAGAAAAATTACAAAAGAGAGTTCCGGTATACATAATTTTTTTGGTCATCGGAGAGTTTTGAAAGAGTTGAAACTGAGAATGAGAAAAAATGAAAAAAATCTGAAAAATAAACTATTTATATAAAAGGTATTTTTGTAAAAAAAATAAAATAAATTATTGGCATATGAGATAAATATAGAAGTTTAAGGTAACATTTTCAAAAAGAGAATGTCAATAAGGGCCTTAGGGCGTTGTTTAAATAACTAAAAAAACGTTTGTATTAAAAATTGGTATACATACATACAGAAGTAAAACACTTGTGTTTTCAAGAAAAACAAACTTTTTTTTAATGAATTCTTCAACCAATGTTATACCCCTCACAGCATTCGATAACAAGACTCTTGAGATAATAAGCTCATTGCAAGGCAATGATGATTGATGTCGGATGTTGACCCCAACAAAATAAAACAGAGTTAATAATAAACGTGTAGCAAAAGTGGAAATATTTATTCCAATATACATTTTTCCAACTTTTCAAAATAATCAACTTTCCATCGTATTTTTTAATATATCTGTGTTTTAAAATAAATAAAAAAACTTAGAGATATTATATTTAAATAGGAGGTACCAATTGAATTGACGACTTTTATTTTTTTAAATTCTTTTGTGCCACTTACGGATTTTTCAATATATTTGATGATATTTGCAGATTTGACGTTACTTATAAATTTATTTATATAGACAAAACGGTAAATCTATAAATAATATTAAATATGCAGTAAATTTTTTTATTTATGATATAAATTGAAAAATATGGGTATTGAGATTAAAAAACTTGCAAAAGTGCCGAATCAAATTTTAAATATTAAGAAACATGATTAAAAAGTTTGGGAGAGTTTGGAATAAATACAAAGAAATATAGAATTGAAAACAACGATTTAAAAACAATAAATCTTAGTGGTTCAACAACTTTTTATGTTTAAGTTATCATCATAATAGAAATTATATAAATAGATAACAAACTGCATCAGTGTTCTTTTTCTTGACAAAATCAATTTAAAAAACTATATCTATTAGTTAGTGAGACCAAACATTGTTACACATGAGCATTATGATTCTATGTAAAAGATTTAATGTCTCTAGTGCTAGAAAATCAAAAGTAAATACACATATGGTATGAAAGTATCTTGATTGTCAATATGATTTTTTATGTTTGACTATTTTATTTAAAATGACTTTGAGGATTGTCTATTTCACAATAAAACCTCTACTCCTCAATCTCACCAGTAAAGAAATCTCAATCAAGTCCACACATGCATATTTTCCTCTTATCCAACTATACACCAGAACATCTAGTGTCCTAAATATACATCTCCCCTTCTGTATAAACTCCTGAAGAAGATTATGAAAGCGTATTGCATTCTCCTAGTAGCTTTACAAAAAAACCATGAGATCATCAATGAAGAAAGTATGACTAAGAATGATAGTAACACGTGAAGTTATGCAATTAATTCTTCCTTGATTGACCAATTTAGGGGATGGTAAAAAAGAGAAAATTAGGGGGGGAGCTTTTTCATTGACGAGGATAGATAATTTTGCTGATTTGAGGATTGTGAGAATAAAAAAAGCTATGAATACCTATTGTATAATGAAAATTTTATATTGTTCTAGCTATCAGACTATGTTGTGGTTGTTATAGTTAATAATATAAAAATATAGTTAAAACTATAGTTAGTAATATATTTATGTTGTTTAAATTTATTTGTACAAAATATAATAATATAATTGTTCTGGACTGGGTCCGTCCTGGCCCAAGAGCAAGAGCGAAAGCCCAATCCAAGCAGCTTTTTAAGGAGTGCGCGCTCGAAAATCCCCGCCAACGCGTCGATCAGAAGTTAAAGCCTTGCCCGCCTCTGCCCGCGAACATGGCATCCTCGACCACATGAAGTCCAGCTCGGGCCCGGCTCGAGCACCCTCCTCGTAGGGCATACTATGACCATTACTCCATCACCTGAACTCCGGAAAGACCGCGTCCTCGTTCCTCCGAACTTCTCGCAGAGCATCACCAGGAAGGGGACCACGTGCGGGTCCCCACTACACACGTAGAACCTGGCAGTTCCTTTATTGGGCCAATCCTGGTCGGCCCAACAAAGGGACCTTGGCCCCGCGCTGGGGGCTATAAATACCCTATATCCCTAGAGGGTCAGGTATTCATTCTCTTACCCATATACACACTTTTTGCCTGCTCGTACTACCTCTCACTTTAGCATCAGAGTGCCTTGCAGGTACCCCCCCCATCTCGTTTAACTTTTGCTCAGAACCAGTCGTGACGGTCCAAGTCTGATCCGGTAAGATCAGTGGCGCAGTCTGTGGGAAACTAGCTTCCCCGTCTTGCAAAACTCGAAGACCAAAGCTCAACTCAACTATCACCGTCATGGCTGACCAAGTTCGTGATGAACAAAACATCCGCGTCGTCGACACCAACAACGGCCTCGCAGATAAAAATGGACACCCCGATAACGCCGGTAACCCCGGTCATAACACCCTCCCTGTGGTAACTTCCCCCGGACCCTCAGTCCACCGCGACGGAGTTACTGCATCATCCTCCTCGGTCCCTCCACCGCTCGAAGAAGACAATGCAGCTCCCACAAATTATTGAGCTGCCCAGTTTCAGGAAGTCCCTGTCCCCGTCGGGGCGGATGCCACAACCTGCGCGCTGTTCGCGGCGATCAATCAGACGAATTACCTCATATTCGACCAAGGGGAAAGATTGAGGGCACTAGAAGATGATCGAAGACCCCCGAGGAGGCACCGGAGGCCCCAGACTCCACCTCCTCAAGTAACGGAAGTACATCTCCCGTCTCCCTCGCGGAGACAATTCAGAGATGCCTCCCGAAGCCCGTCACCCCGACCCTCGGGGAGACGACCCCCTTTGGAGAGGCAACCCATAATTGAAGTCGGGGGACGCGGCCACGCCCCCACACGACAAGAAAGAAGACACTCCGGAGACGGGCATGGAAGAATCAACCAACGAGCACCATGCTCGAGAGATGCCCAACACGACCAGGACCGTCGTGCTCGACAATATTACAGGTCCCCATCCCTCTCCCCAGAGCGAAGCGACGAGGACGACCCCCGCGGTCTCTTGTCACAAGCAATCATGGAGGCGCCCACTCCCCCGGGCATGGAGAAGCCTCCACATCTGAAGGAATACGACAGAGTCGTGGACCCGATCGATCACATAGACGGGTTCGAGGCTATGCTGCACTATTACAACGTCGGGGGACCCATCAAATGCCGGTTGTTCCCCACGACCCTTAGAAAAGCAGCAATGGACTGGTACAAGGGCCTCGCTCCGGGATCAATCACCTCGTGGCGAAACCTAAAGAACCAATTCATAAGTTCTTTCACTGCGTCTCGGCGACACCCAAAGACCGAGGCAGCTCTCGAGGCTATCATCCAGAGACAGGACGAAACCTTGAGAGAGTTTATCAATCGCTTCAACCGCGAAGCTATACAGGTCCCCTGTGCGGACCACATGAAAAGATATTTGCTGGAGAGGGGGCTCCTCCCCGGCACAGAATTAAGAAAGGCAGTGGGCATCGAGCCACCTAGAACATTTGATGCCCTCCTCGAGAAGGCCCGGGCGTACATGGATTACGAGGAGAGGGAGGCCGCCAACAGAGCCCGAGACCCCAAGACTCGCGGGTTCAACAGCAACCCGCGCCAGGAAGCTGCTCCTCCTCGACGAATCGGGGAGAAAAGAAAAGAAGACAGACCCCGAGAAGTCCGAGAGCAAAGAGGACCCTCGGGGAGTTTTATCGAGTACACTCCGCTCACGGCTTCCCGCGAGCGCATTTTGGCGGAGTGTGCCAGCACGGACTTCAAAGACGGCGGCGTCAAACGTCCCCAACCTGCTCCCGCCAAGCCCGGAGCAGACAAGAGCAAGTATTGTCAGTACCACAGGATCCATGGTCATCTGACCGAAGATTGCGTCCACCTCAAGGACGCCATTGAAACCCTCATCAAGGGAGGGAGGCTCGCACAATACCGGCGAAACGACGCTCCTCGCCGTGACGCCCGGGAAGCAAGAGAACTGGAGGAAGACGCCCGACCATCTGACGAGTCGGTCCCCGTCCAGACCGCCTTCTCCGTCACCAGACCCGAGGACTTCAACGTCCCCGAACACCTGCAGGAGCCGCTCACAATACACAGCAGGTGGGAATATTTCCCCTCCGCCATGGTCATCAATGGCGGAGGGTTCAACAACCTGACTATCAATTCGGAGCCCATCACCTTCTACCTGGAAGAGCTCCCTGGGGGCGCCCCCAACGCAGTCATTCCCCTGCTGATAAGGGAAAGAAAGGCTAACTTCGATGTGCACTGCATCCTCGTCGATGAAGGAAGTTCCGTCGACGTAATGTACATCCAATTGTTCCGAACTCTGCAGCTGGACGACTCCCACCTCTCGCCGTATATAAGGTCGAACTTACAGGGCTTCAACGGCTCTACCTCCAAGCCTTGGGGATATGTAGAGCTCATGGTTACCTTCGGCGAAGGCACAACGACAAGGCAGGTTAAAATACACTTCCTCGTCATCAACTGCCCATCCCTCTACAACTGCATCCTGGGGAGACCAACAATGGCAGAACTGACAGCGATGCCCTCCACCGTCCACCTGAAGATGAAGTTCTACACCAAAAGGGCACGGGTAGCTACTATCCAGGGAGACCTAGCCGCTGCTCGGAGGTGTTTCAATGCCGCGTCTAAGGGACGCGACACTATCGACGTCGGGACAAGGCCCGCCAAAAGACCGGCGACGACACGACAGGAGCTCGACGAACCAGAGCCCGCCAATGAGGAAGTCCAGAAAGCTCCACCAAAGGTCGACTCTATAGCCCTGGATGCTCGTTTCGATCAGGATGAACCTCCCAACGGCGAGCAAATTCCCCTCCAACCAATACCGGACGGGGATTTTGAGCTCGTCCCCCTCGGCGCAGACCCGAGCAAAGGAGTAAAGATTGGCAAGGACCTCCCTGACCTGGCAAAGAAGCAGATCAAGGCCTGCTTGCGCGAGAATGCCAACCTGTTCGCCTGGAGCACCGCGGAGATGCCCAGACTCGACCCTGAGGTCACCTGTCACCGTCTCGCCATAGATCCTGCCGCTAAGGCCGTAGTACAATGTAGGCGTAGGCAGTCTCCGGAGAAAACGAAGGCTGCTGAAAAAGCTGTAAAAGACCTTATAGAGACAAATTTTATTTCTGAAGCCCGGTATTCAACCTGGTTGTCAAACGTTGTACTAGTTAAAAAGAATAATGGAAAATGGAGGATGTGTGTTGACTATACCGATCTCAACCGGGCTTGCCCGAAAGATGCTTTCCCTTTACCGAACATAGATATGCTGGTCGACAACTCGGCCGACTACAAAACATTGTCGTTCATGGATGCCTACTCGAGCTATAACCAAATCCCAATGGCCATGGGCGACAAACATTGCACAGCTTTCATGACCAGCTCAGGCAATTATTACTACAACGTAATGCCCTTTGGACTAAAAAACGCAGGGGCAACTTACCAACATATGATGAACAGGGTGTTCCATAAGCAGATTGGAGACATGCTCGAGGTCTACATGGACGACATGATCGTCAAATCCCGAGCAGACACCGACCATGCAGCACACCTCAAGGCAGTGTTCGCCCAAGCAAGACAATGTAAAATGAGATTCAACCCCGAAAAATGCACATTTGAAGTCAAGGCGGGGAAATTCCTCGGATTCTACCTAACAGAACGAGGAATCGAATCCAACCCCGACAAATGTCGAGCGTTCTACGACCTCCCTACACCAACGTCTAAGAAATCAATACAAGTCATGAATGGCATGCTCACGTCATTGTCCCGCTTCATCGCAAGGTCCGCTCAGCACGCCCTCCCCTTCTTCAGACTCCTTCGCAAAGAAGCAGCCTTCGAATGGACCGAGGAATGTGAACGGGCACTGCGCCACCTAAAGCAAAGTCTATCTCAACCACCTGTGCTCTCTCGACCAGCTGACGGGGAGCCATTATTCCTATACTTGGCCGTCTCAGATGAAGTCGTCAGCGCGGCTCTCATTCGCGAGACCACCGACGGGCAGAAACCCGTTTATTTCACGAGCAAAGCCCTACAAGGACCCGAAAGCAGGTACCAACAGATAGAAAAGGTAGCTCTAGCCCTCGTCAATGCCGCGAGGAGACTCAGACACTATTTTCTAGCCCACACTATCATCATGCGAACCGACCAATCGGTGAAACAGCTCTTAGGTCAACCTGACATGGCGGGCCGAATGTTGAAATGGTCCTTAGAGCTCTCTGAATTCGACATTCAATACGAGAGCAGGAAAGCTCTGAAAGCACAAGCTCTGGCCGACTTCGTCGCAGAAATGACCGCCCACGACCCGCCTGCCGGGAAGGAACACAAATGGACCATCTTCGTCGATGGAGCCTCCAGCTCGTCCGGAAGTGGCGCGGGGATCCTCTTGGAAAATGAGGAAGGCGTAGTGTTCGAACACTCGTTAACCCTCTCCTTCCCGATGTCAAATAACCAAGCAGAGTATGAGGCCCTGCTCGCAGGACTGAGGCTAGCCGAGGACCTGGGAGCCCGTGAGATACAAATCTTCACAGACTCACAACTCGTTGCCTCCCAAGTCCAGGGGAGTTACCAAGCCAAAAATGACAGTCTCGTCGAATACTTAAACTTAGTCAAAAAACACATGACAAAGTTTGAGCGAGCAGAAATATCACACGTCCTGCGCGAGCAAAACACAAGGGCGGACATATTGTCCAAACTCGCAAGCACGAGAAAGAAGGGCGGAAACAAATCCGTCATACAAGAATGCCTGTCACGCCCGAGCATCGAAGGTCCTCGACACCAGTCGAGGTACACGCCATTGGTGATGCCTCGTCCTGGATGATCCCAGTGTACAATTTTCTGACAAAGGGTGAACTCCCCTCAGACCAGATAGAAGCAACCACCACGAGGCGACGAGCATGCTCATACGTGGTGCTCGAGCACAAACTATACCGCAGGGGATTCTCCATCCCCCTCCTGAAGTGCATCGACGAATCCACAGTCCCCGAGGTGCTGCGGGAGATACACGAAGGGATTAACGCCCAACACATGGGCGGTAAGTCCCTGGCGAGGAAAGCCCTTCGAGCGGGATACTATTGACCGACGATGCAGCAGGAGGCCAAGGAACACGTTAAGAAGTGTGACAAGTGCCAGAGACACGGCGACATGCACCTCACTCCCCCTCACGAGCTGAGCATACTGTCGTCCCCGTGGCCGTTCGTATGGTCATCAATGGCGGAGGGTTCAACGACCTGACTATCAATTTGGCTAAAAGGAAGCTGGATGAACTGGTCGACGCGACACCTCCGTAGACAGTGACATTTGAGAGGGTAAAAGGTAGGTCGGAGCCCATCACCTTCTACTTGGAAGAGCTCCCCGGGGGCGCCCCCAACGCAGTCATTCCCCTGCTGATAAGGGCAAGAAGGGATAACTTCGATGTGCACCGCATCCTCGTCGACGAAGGAAATTCCGTCGACGTAATGTACAGCCAATTGTTCCGAACTCTGCAGCTGGACGACTCCCACCTCTCGCCGTATATAAGGTCAGACTTACAGGGTTTCAACGGCTCGACCTCCAAGCCTTGGGGATATGTCGAGCTCATGGTTACCTTCGGCGAAGGCACAACGACAAGGCAGGTTAAAATACGCTTCCTCGTCATCGACTGTCCATCCCTCTACAACTGCATCCTGGGGAGACCAACACTGGCAGAACTGACAGCGGTGCCCTCCACCGTCCACCTGAAGATGAAGTTCTACACCAAAAGGGCACGGGTAGCTACTATCCAGGGAGACCTAGCCGCTTCTCGGAGGTGTTTCAACGCCGCGTCTAAGGGACGCGACACTGTCGACATCGGGACAAGGCCCACCAAAAGACCGGCGACGACACGACAGGAGCTCGACAAGCCAGAGCCCGCCAAGGAGGAAGTCCAGAAAGCTCCACCAAAGGTCGACTCTATAGCCCTGGATGCTCGTTTCGATCAGGATGAACCTCCCAACGGCGAGCAAATTCCCCTCCGACCAATACCGGACGGGGATTTTGAGCTCGTCCCCCTCGGCGCAGACCCGAGCAAAGGAGTAAAGATTGGCAAGGACCTCCCTGACCTGGAAAAGAAGCAGATCAAGGCCTGCTTGCGCGAGAATGCCGACCTGTTCGCTTGGAGCGCCGCAGAGATGCCCGGACTCGACCCTGAGGTCGCCTGTCACCGTCTCGCCATAGATCCTGCCGCTAAGGCCGTAGTACAACGTAGGCGTAGGCAGTCTCCGGAGAAAACGGAGGCTGCTGAAAAAGCTGTAAAAGACCTTCTAGAGGCAAATTTTATTTTTGAAGCCCGGTATTCAACCTGGCTGTCAAACGTTGTACTAGTTAAAAAGAATAATGGAAAATGGAGGATGTGTGTTGACTATACCGATCTTAACCGGGCTTGCCCGAAAGATGCTTTCCCTTTACCGAACATAGATATGCTGGTCGGCAACTCGGCCGGCTACAAAACATTGTCATTCATGGATGCCTACTCGGGCTATAACCAAATTCCAATGGCCATGGGCGACAAACATTGTACAGCTTTCATGACCAGCTCGGGCAATTATTACTACAACGTAATGCCCTTTGGACTAAAAAACGCAGGGGCAACTTACCAACGTATGATGAACAGGGTGTTCCATAAGCAGATTGGAGACATGCTCGAGGTCTACATGGACGACATGATCGTCAAATCCCGAGCAGACACCGACCATGCAACACACCTCAAGGCAGTCTTTGCCCAAGCAAGACAATGTAAAATGAGATTCAACCCCGAAAAATGCACGTTGAGAGTCAAGGCGGGGAAATTCCTCGGATTCTACCTAACAGAACGAGGAATCAAAGCCAACCCTGACAAATGTCGAGCGTTCTCCGACCTCCCTACGCCGACGTCAAAGAAATCAATACAAGTCATGAACGGCATGCTCACGTCATTGTCCCGCTTCGTCGCAAGGTCCGCTCAACACGCCCTCCCCTTCTTCAGACTCCTTCGCAAAGAAGCAGCCTTCGAATGGACCGAGTGTTGTACCCCAAATTTTGACCTAAGATACCATCTCCCATCTGCACCATTACATTACAAGTGTTTTGATCTATTGATTTTAAAAATTCATAACTTTTTTCAGGCCGAGAGCTATTTATTCTGAACACTAAATTATTTAATCGATTCATGCTAAAACAAGGTTTATTAATTATTTATTATCTTAAATTTAAATAATTGGAATTTGTTTTCAATTATTATATAATTTAAAGATGTATAGATAATAAAATAAATATTAGAAAAAAGGCGTATTAATCGTGCAGACAGTATTTATTTATTATTCACTATCTTAAATTTAAATAACTGGAATTTATTCTCAGTTATTACATAATTTAAAGATTTATGAATAATATAATAAATATTCGAAAAAGTTCATTAATTGGTCAATAATGATTATTTAATTATTTATCATTCTAAGTTAAAATAATTGAAATTCTATTTTAATTATTATAATTTAGAAAATTATGAATAATGAATTAAATAATTGAAACTATTAATTGATCAATGACATTATTTATTTATTTGTTTATTATTCTGGATTTAAGTAATTGAGATTTATTTTCAATTATTATACGATCTAAAGAATGGTAAACGATAAAATAAATAATTAGAGAAGGAAGAAATTAATTGGCAAATATTGGAATTTTATTCATTTTCTTCTAATTGTACAATTATTGTGTAAATATTGTATTTATTACAACAAATTTACAATAATAATTTTACAAAATTAAAATGAAATAAAAATTATTCTAATGTTCCTAATTCTAAATCTTCTAATCCAATGCCTTTTGTCTGCTCACTTGATGTTACCTGCAAAATTAAAAGAAATTAGAATTTGAACAAATAATTAAAAGCAAAATTATTTAATGTTCATCATTAAAAGCAATGGCTGGAATCAGTTTACCCTTTTTTGCAAATCACGGGATTTCTCGCGGTTCACAAAAAAGAGAGGAATTTTTATAAATGAATGCACAAATTCATTTTTGTCAAAAATTGCATTTTTCAAATTAATTGCATTTTTCAAAATCCAATGCATATTTCAAAACATGCACAACATACAAAGTCCATGCATAATTTCAACAACATATGCAAGGTACATAACAAAGCCAACGTAACTATGCAGCCATATAAGAAAGTAAACATAGGCTCCCATGCAAGACAAAAAGAGTATGCATTTTCAAAGCAATATGCAAGCAAGTATTTCCTTTTTCATCATATTCCAGCCTTTTGCTCTTTCAGAACAGCAGTACAATACATCATTTCTATGTATCAAATGTACCCATGAGAGAGAAGAGAGGAAGAAATTTGGTTTTGCAGGTTTGGTTTAGGCAGGAAGGGATACAAGACAAACTGCAGTAACACAGCCAGTAGGAAGTAAAAACATAAAATAGGAATAGAGACAAACTAGATGTAACAGTATGATGCAGAAGGCCAAGAATATTGTAAAAATATTCAAATCTCCAGCCTGTAACGTAAACAAAGGAGGCAGTGGTTATAACATAGCAGAATCACTTCAAAACGAAAGATATCAATCAATCTCCAAGTTTTGAGAAACTTAGAAAAAATTGCTGTCAACAAGAAAATATACAAACCAGTAAGAACCTGCATAACCATTCCCATTATCCAAACCATATAAACCTTATGGCCTAACAACAAAAAACCTATTACCCTGTTTCCATCAACCTGCGTAAAACCAACATAACCTTATGGCCTAAACCTGTCAAGCCATTACCCAACCAAGAAACCAGTATACCCAAAATCCTTCAACATGGCCTAAACCAGTAGAATCATAAACCAACAAACACCATCACCATTTCAAACCAGCATAGCATAAACCATTCAAACCATGTCCAAACACACATAAAGCCTCAGATTATATCCTCATAGGCAACCTAAATTCAGGCAACAAAATCACAAACGCAAAGAGGAAACATGATCGCAGTGAAAAGAAGAGAAAGCTAGTCAAAAAAAAGTATTTTTTCAACAATAGCAGTACCAAAGTCAGAAAGAAGAAGGAAGCCAAATACAAAATACCGGCCACCAAAGCAAGCTCGCGACGCGCCTCCTTTCCTCGCCTCGGCCTCCTACGCTCATCCAACCTCCTCCTCCGTCTCCGAAGGTAATCCTTTCCTTTCCCTTTCTTTCAAACCTCAAAAAGTATTTAAAGTTCGAAGTAAGAATCAAAATGTAATCAAAATCAACGCATGCAAAAATATAACAAAACTTTAACGAATCAGAAAGCATTTTGTACCGTGAATCCATCGTTTGCCTTAGCCCGCGTTGGAGGGAAGAGGAGTTTGGAATGTTAGTGGCCTTTGGGCAAGGAAGCTTAGGCAAGTTCAGAGGCAGGAAGGAGAAGAACGCGAAGAAGATGACGCGAACGAACAAGAAGCGCCGCTCTGCCAAACCTTGAGAACCCTAATCCCAATTAACAAATGCATTTACCCGAAAAAACAATTATGAGAATGGACCCTGCTTCCACTTAAGCCCACACGATTCCCTTAGGCACCCCCCCCCCCCCCCCCCCCCCCCCATTTTACTTGTTTCTGTTTGGGCTTCCTAAAACCTTTTAGCCCATATCCATTGCTTATCATCTACTCCATTTTTTATATATACCCCTTTTTCTATTTTTTTTCCTTTTAGAATTTTTATTAGTTTAGCTAATTAAAATGTAATCAAAATGAGAGTTTGTATTTAATTAAGGCATTTTAAGAATCGACCAATTTTATTAATTTAAACCCTTGGGATTTAATATCTTTTAAATTAGATTTAAGTTAGTAGCATTAAGTTTTAACTTAATTTAATTCTTAAAAAGTAATACTTTTATTAATATTAAAAAACACATAAAAAGAATAAAAACTAGAAATTAAAACTTTAAAAAAAAACATTTTATCTTTTCTTTAATTAATCCTCATGTTTTTTATCCATATTAAAAAAATGCGTAAAAAATGAAAACTATTAAAAATACTTTCTTTTCATTAATATTAAACAAAATCATAAAAAATGCATTATTCACATCATTTAGTCTATCATTATTGTTATTTAATCATTATCCGCATATTTTGTCTGTTTATTCATTTCATATTTATTTGTTTATTCTGTTTATGTTTAAATCCAAGGGAAAAACAATAAATTTGTTGACTTCATGTCTTCAAGTCTAATTGCGCGAACTTTCGCATTTCATTAAAACTTAGGATAATTTTTCCTCAAATATTCAATCTTTTCGAAACTTATACCTTTTAAGCAAAAACTTCGACATTAGGTCGTCGCACCTTCAAAAACCGTTCGTACCCCTTTTCCGGCCAAAACAATTCATTTTCAATCAAGCGATCAATTTTTAAATGAACAGATATTTCAAAAGGTTCCTATAGAGTACTATAGATGCATTGGGTGCTAATACCTTCCCATTGTATAACCAACCCCCGAACCATAAAATCTCTTTTCCAAAACGCCTTGTATTTTCGTTACTTTTAAAAAGTATTATTTACATTGCATATTTAGGGTTTTATTTCGCTCTTTTCCCCTTTCCTTTGGAAACAATAAAGCGTGGTGGCGACTCTTGCTTTGTGAGACGAATTAATCAATAATTCGATCTCCGATATACCCCGCTACATTTTTTATCGCTACAGAATTGGCGACTATGCTGGGGAAAGATTGACCTCTTGCTGGTCCATCCCTAAGTGGGTTAAGCCTAATTTGTCTTATCTGTTTTACTATTATTTGATTTGCTTGATTATGTGTTTAAATTGGGGTGTTTGAGTTTTTTTGCAAAGGACGAATCCTATACCCGGATTAAGTAACGCTTAAGGAATAGGACGGGCGGTATAGTCATGTCAACTTTGAGGGAGTAATCCCGAAGAAGGAGGCATGAGATCCCCCACTCAATGGAAGACCCTCTTGAACTTAATATTTGTTTACCGAGTAATCGGGAAGACATTATTATTTTCGACCTAGGAGCCCGAGAAGTTGAGGACCGTAGAACCCTAACCCCTCTTGGCCTTTTTAGGTGTAGCGCGGAGACTATAACAGAGTAATTCGGAAGTAGTTGTTACGCGATGCTACGCTCGGACGAGTTTCTCTTGAGAATATTGCTAATTATTGAGTAATCAAGACGTTGGTAATATCCGAAGGAGGAATGTAGACTCTGGGAACTCTTAGAACCATGTCTTACAGGTGTGATTGAACCGTTAGTACATACCTTTGGGTGGGCTTTACCCTCGACTCCATGCTGAACGTTGAACCCTTGAACCCCATGTTTGCAAGCTTGTGTGTGACTGTTGCATTATCATTCATTCATGCATTCACCAACATCTTTGTAAAAAATTTTGTTTTTTCAAGGAACTTCGGAATGATTTTTGCAGACATCTCAGGTTATTATGGAACTTGGAAGGAGAAATACTCGAAGCTTTAGTTTCAAGGAGCCCGAGATTGAAGAACTGAAGAGTTTGATTCCGAAGATCGAGAGTCCGACGGATTTTCAGAAGAAATATGGGTCCATCGTACCGCTCATGAAGCGCAAGATGAAGAAAGGCATCCTCAACACGTTGGTTCAGTTCTATGATCCCTTGTACCGATGTTTCACCTTTCCGGATTATCAGTTGATGCCCACTTTAGAGGAGTACTCTTATATTCTTGGTTTGCCGATCGCCGACCGTGTTCCTTTTTCTGGATTAGAAGAGGAGCCCAAATCTCATGAGATAGCAACCATCACCCACTTAAAGAAGTCAGAGGTAGAGGAGAACATGACTACGAAAGGGGGAATCCGGGGTTTGCCGGCGCAGTTTTTGTTGAAGAAAGCTCGCCACTTTCCTGAGACAAAGGATACTGTTGCCTTCAAAGACGTATTTGCTTTACTCGCATATGGTCTTTTCTTATTCCCTAACGTTGATAAGTTTGTGGATATCAACGCCATCAGAATTTTCCTGATTGGAAATCCGGTCCCTACGCTGCTAGGGGATACATACTACTCCATCCACCTGCGAAAATCTTATCAAGGAGGGATGATTATTTGTTGTGTACCGTTGCTGTATCAGTGGTACGTCTCGCATCTACCTGGGTCTGATGCTTTCTGGGATCTCGAGAAGGAACCGCGTTGGGAGCCAAAAATTATGGCTCTCACTCATTTCGACATTGACTGGTATAATCGAGTTTACCACGACGTGGAGATCATTGATAGCTGTGGTGCTTTTCCTAACGTACCTCTTCTCGGTACGAGGGGTGGAATCAACTACAACCCTGTTCTAGCGCGCCGTCAGTTCGGGTACCCGATGAGAGATAAACCAAACAACATCCTTGTGAGCGGTTTCTTTCTTCAGGAAGGACAAGATCATCAGGCTGCTAAGAGGGAGATCGAAGGAGCTTGGTGCCATATCCACAGGAAAGGGAGAGATATGCTGGGACATAGAGGTGCAGTTTCTTTGGAGCCTTACCTGCAGTGGGTCCGTGCTAGGGCTTGTGCTCTCAAGATGCCCTATAAACTTGAGAAGCCTTTATTCCCTGCCATTGCACCATCATCTGTTGTTATCCCTATCGCGGATATAGGAGAGTACCAAGGAAATCTGGCTAGGATGAAGTCCGAAAGGGATGCTTGGAAGGAAAAGTACCATATGTCTGAATATGAGAATCGAGTCCTGACTCGACAGTTAAAAGAGAAGGAGGAGTTGTTGTTTATTCAAGGCGGCCGATTCATTGATCACGATGAGAAGCTTCTTCAGAAGGATGCTTTGCTGAAGAAGTATGCGAGTGAAAGGAAGAGAAAAAGGGAAGGTCCGGTAAGCGTGGCTCTCGTTCTTAATCCGCAGGAGGAAGTCATTAATCGACTGATAGCTGAGAAGAAAGAGATGGAAGACTTTTATGAAGAAAGGATCAAGAAGCTCCGGTTACAGCTGGTGTTTGGTCCTTCATTTGAGGATTCCGAGTGATCTTTAGCTTTTAGTTTGTTTTATTGATGTCATTTTGTAAAACTATGTAAAAGGGCTTCATGCTCCGAAGTTGTAATTTATTGTTTTATTATGGGCTTCATGCTCCAAAGTTGTAATTTATTGCTTTATTTTAGATTTCATGTTGTAAAATTGTAATTTATCACTTCATTATGGATTCCATGTTTCGAAGTTGTAATTTATTGCTTTCATTATTGGATTTGTTATCCCAAAGTTGTAATTTACTATTTTGATATTCCAAATTGTAAGTTGTAATTTATCGCTTTCGATTAATGGATTGAGTTTTTGTTGTTCCAAATTCCTTTACCATTGATGTATGCAAAATTGTCAAAGTTCCTTGAAAAAACTTTTAAAATGAGTCATCACTTGCATCGCCATCATGCATCATTCCACATTCCACTTCACATGTTTTCCAGAGTCTTACCCTTGTTCTTTTTCCACTCCCGAAGGTTGTCAAGTTGTCTCACCGATACGACACTCGGGCCAATCGTCAAAGGAAAATGGAAGATTTGGAACAGGAAAATCATGAGCTTCGTGGGGAAGTTGCTACATTTCGTGCCGAGATGGAAAAGTTAACTGCATTAGTAGAAATTTGGTGGCTGTTCAGAATCAGCCATCGACTACAGCTGCCGAGATTCAGACTTCAACTCCAGTGGTTTCCGAGATTGTCACAGTTCCTGCCTCCGTGACTCAAATCAACTCTCCGCTTCAGCATCAGATGCCGAAAGGTTTCCCGTGGGGAATGCCTTACAACTTTGTGCCAGAGGGGTATCAGCCTGCCGTACAACCTTTATTTCAACCTATTTTGTCTCCTCCTCAACCAGAGACAATTGCTATGCCGCCAGTAGTTCCGTCTGTAACACCTTTTCCGCAACCGATTATGACAACCGTTGCTCCTGTGGTCCACTCCGTGCCTTACTTGAATGAACCTACTTATCCTGCCGGGCCTGCTGAAATTTTGGGTCTCTTTGATAGTATGGAGGAATTTCAAGATCAGCTCCAGGAAATGCAGAAGGAGCTTAGAGCATTGAAAGGGAAGGATTTGTTTGGGAAGAATACGCATGACCTTTGTTTAGTTCCGAATGTCAAGATTCCAGCAAAATTCAAAGTGCCAGACTTTGAGAGATATAAGGGTGATTCGTGTCCTAGAAGTCATTTGACAATGTACGTGAGGAAGATGTCTACATACTCCGATGATCATGACTTGTTGATTCATTATTTTCAAGATAGTTTGACGGGTGCTGCTCTAAAGTGGTATATGGGTTTAGACAGTATTCGGATCCGTAACTTTAACGATCTTAGTGAAGCCTTTGTCCATCAATACAAGTAAAACGTTAACATGGCGCCGGACTGGGATCAACTCCGGGCGATGTCGCAGAGAGACCGGGAATCTTTTAAGGAGTACGCCCAGAGGTGGCGTGAAATCGCTGCTCAAATCTATCCACCTCTTGAGGAGAAGGAGATGACTAAGATATTTTTGAAGACTTTAGGTTCCTTTTACTATGAAAGAATGATAGCCAGCGCACCCAGTGACTTCACCGAAATGGTAAGCATGGGTATGCGATTAGAGGAAGGGATTCGCGAAGGGCGTTTGGTTAAAGAAGGGAGTCCGTCTAGCAGTACGAAGAAGTTTGGAAGTGTTTTCCCGAAAAGAAAAGAGCAGGATGTTAGCGCTTTGTTTCCAGGTAGACCTAGGAGAGGTTACTCTCACGTTGCGGCAGTCACTCCGGCTGTCCGCCCAACTTTGATGACCCCAACTCATCAAACTCCACCAACTCAACAACGGCCTTTTCAGCAGCAGCCTCGACAACAGGCTTATCCATTCAACAATCAGAACTGTTCACCCAGAAAACCGCAGTTCGATGCCATTCCTATGACTTATACTGAATTGTTCCCTGCTCTTATCAGAAAGAATCTCATCACGACAAAGCCTCCTCCTGTCGCACCGAACAGTGCTTCTCCGTGGTACAAGGCGGATCAGTTTTGTGAATATCATCAAGGGTCGCCGGGGCACAACCTTGAGAATTGCTTTGCTCTGAAGGCGGACGTACAGAGATTAATTAAGAATGGTATCTTGTCTTTCAAGGATGTTAATCCAAATGTTAGAGATAATCCTTTGCCTCGACATGGGGCAGCTTCAGTGAATATGGTGGAAGGTTGTCCGGGGAAGTTTCGAGTTTTTCAAGTTGAACATATAAGAGAGTCGTTGATCAGATTACATCAGAGTTTGAGAAGACTTGCCTTTGTGAGGCACCAACATGATTATGATGTTTGTGAATTTTGTTCAAGAGAGGTTGATTGTCCTATTGTGAAGGAGGATATTCAGAAGTTGCTAGATCAGAGAGTTATCACTATTACGTATGACAGAAATCTGGAGGATGAAGTGAATGTTATCATACCACAATTCAATTTGCCTGAATCAGTAGAGATTGCTTACAACAGTCAGACTGCGCCTGTTGATCCTTTGATTATTTACCCACCTGGCCCTGTTCCTTACAGCTCGGACCAAGCTGTACCGTATAAGTATAATGCCACAATGATTGAGAATGGGGTAGAAGTCCCTATACCAACGAGACCGTCTTTTGTTAACATTGCTGATGTGAGTAGAGTTACGAGAAGTGGACGTGTTTTTGCAGCAGTACCTTTGAAGAGACCAGAAGTTCAAGTTAGGAGGCCCATACCGGCGGAGATTCCAGTAAGAAATGTTGAACCAAGGGTTGAGATAGGCCGATCCAGTGAACCTATCCCTCACCCTGAGGATGATGAGATCCTGAAGCTTATGAAGAGAAGTGAATATAAGATCGTGGACCAACTTTTGCAAACACCTTCCAAGATTTCCTTGCTTGCCTTATTGAGAGATTCTGGTGCGCATAGAGAAGCCTTGATGAAGGTCTTGGACCAGGCGTTCGTGGACCATGATGTGACGGTTGACCAGTTCGATGGAATTGTGGGAAATATAACTTCGTGTAACAATCTTGGTTTCAGTGATGAAGAACTCCCGGAGGAGGGGAGAAACCATAATATGGCTTTGCACATCTCAGTAAGTTGTGGAAATGATACCTTATCAAGTGTGTTGGTAGATACAGGCTCGTCGTTGAATGTGATGCCCAAGACTACGTTATCTCGGCTCTCATATCCAGGTGCTCCTATGAGACCCAGTGGGGTAATTGTTAAAGCGTTTGATGGTTCTAGGAAGACAGTCATTGGTGAAGTGGATCTTCCTATAGTGATTGGTCCCCATACTTTTCAAATCACTTTCCAAGTGATGGATATCCGTGCTGCCTACAGCTGTTTATTGGGTCGTCCCTGGATCCATGATGCCGGGGCAGTCACCTCTACGCTTCATCAGAGACTAAAGTTTGTAAGGCATGGGAAGCTAGTGATGATTGGGGGAGAGCAAGCTATGGTGGTAAGCCATTTATCATCATTCTCTTTTATTGATGCGGACGAGGATGTTGGAACCCAGTTCCAAGGTCTTTCTGTTGCTAAGAGTACAGTAAAGAAGCAAGGGGCATCCATCTCTTCTTTTGAGGATGCGCGGCGAGTGGTGGAAAGTGGTTCGGCCGAAGGATGGGGCCAGGTGTTGACGTTACCCGAGAACAAGTCTGGGGAAGGTCTGGGTTTTCATCCAGTATCTGCAAGAGTCAAGAAAGAGGTGGTTGTTCGTCCGATTCAAGAGGTTTTCCGGAGTGCAGGGTTTGTACATCCTGAGGTTGATGCTATCATAGATGATGATTCCGAGGAAGATTTGCCCGTTTTTGTGACGCCTGGATTGGCTTGCCAAAACTGGATAGCTGTTGATGTTCCTGTGGTTATGCACATTTCCGAGTAATGTTTTGTTTATTTTTCTTTGAAAAAACTCGCTCTGCCCAAGGCGAAACGTATTTTGTGTCGGGCTATGAAAATAATTCCTTTTGCTCTGCCCAAGGCAAAAGAGAAATGTCTGGGCTCTTTGTTTCAAGTATTTCCCTTTAATGAATAAAAATGTTATTTTATCCACTACTGTTTTTATTTTTCACTTTTTCGGGGAAATAGTAATGAAAATTAATTAATAACCTTTTGTTTTATTTGCACAAATCGATTTCTAAAATAAAGCATAATCATATGTGCAGATTAATCCATGACTTAACCATCGAAAACAATGATCCTATGCCCTCTCCCAACTTTGAATTCCCTGTGTTCAGAGCCGAAGAAGAGGATGACGAAGAGAATCCTTTTGAGATTTCCCGTTTGCTTGAGCATGATGAGAAGATTATTCAACCATTCGAAGAACCTGTAGAGTTGGTCAACTTGGGTGATGAAGAAGATAGAAAGGAAGTCAAAGTCGGAGCATTGCTTATCCCGGAAGTTAAAGAGAAAATGTTGGAGCTTCTCAAAGAGTATGTTGACGTGTTTGCTTGTTCCTACCAAGATATGCCAGGTTTGGACAATGACATTGTGGAACATCATTTACCGCTGAGACCTGAATGTCCGCCGATCAAGCAGAAGTTGAGAAGAACTCGTCCCGACATGGCTGACAAGATCAAAGAGGAGGTTCAGAAACAGATCAACGCAGGTTTCCTTGTTACGTCGGTCTATCCTCAGTGGTTAGCCAACATAGTGCCTGTTGCAAAGAAAGATGGTAAAGTTCGGATGTGTGTAGACTACAGAGATCTGAATAGAGCTAGTCCGAAAGATGACTTCCCATTACCTCATATTGACGTATTGGTCGACAGTACCGCCAAGTTCAAAGTCTTTTCTTTCATGGATGGTTTCTTTGGTTACAATCAAATCAAGATGGCACCGGAAGATATGGAGAAGACCGCTTTCATTACACCTTGGGGAACTTTCTGTTATCGGGTTATGCCGTTTGGTTTGAGGAATGCTGGCGCAACATACCAAAGGGCAATGACTGCTTTGTTCCATGACATGATGCATAAGGAGATCGAAGTGTATGTGGATGACATGATTGCCAAATCGCAGACTGAGGAGGATCACTTGGAACATTTGTTGAAGTTATTCCAGCGTTTGAGAAAGTACAAACTCCGTCTGAATCCCAACAAGTGCACTTTTGGCGTTCGTTCTGGAAGACTTCTGGGTTTCATTGTCAGCCAGAAAGGTATTGAGGTAGATCCTGATAAAGTCAAAGCTATTCGGGAAATGCCCGCACCCAAGACGGAAAAACAAGTAAGAGGATTCCTTGGGAGACTGAACTACATTTCTAGGTTTATATCTCATATGACTGCTACTTGTGGGCCGATTTTCAAGCTTCTCCGAAAGAACCAAGGATGTGTGTGGACAGAAGATTGTCAGAGAGCTTTTGATAGCATCAAATAATATTTGCTTGAACCTCCCATTTTGATTCCACCGGTGGAAGGAAGACCTTTGATTATGTACCTGACTATACTGGAAGACTCCATGGGATGTGTGCTTGGTCAGCAAGATGAGACTGGAAGGAAGGAACATGCTGTATATTATCTGAGTAAGAAATTCACAGACTGTGAGTCTCGATACTCATTGCTTGAGAAAACCTGTTACGCTCTAGCTTGGGCTGCTCGCCGTCTGCGCCAGTATATGATTAATCACACCACTTGGTTGATCTCCAAAATGGATCCGATCAAGTATATCTTTGAGAAGCCCGCCTTATCTGGAAGAATAGCCCGTTGGCAGATGTTGTTATCTGAATATGACATTGAGTATCACACTCAGAAAGCGATCAAAGGAAGTATTTTAGCCGATCATTTGGCTCACCAACCAATTGAAGATTATCAATCCATCAAGTTTGATTTCCCAGATGAAGATGTTATGTACTTGAAAGCTAAAGATTGTGAAGAGCCGTTACCTGAAGAAGGACCTGATCCTGAATCCCGTTGGGGTTTGATTTTTGACGGAGCTGTGAATTCTTATGGAAATGGAATTGGGGCAATCATCGTCACTCCCCGAGGTACTCATATCCCGTTCACGGCGAGATTGAAGTTTGACTGCACGAACAACATGGCGGAGTATGAGGCATGTATTATGGGTCTCGAAGAAGCAGTGCATCTAAGGATTAAGATTATTGATATTTACGGAGATTCAGCATTGGTGATTAATCAAATCAAAGGAGAATGGGAGACTCGTCATCCTGGTTTGATCCCTTACAGAGACTATGCTAGAAGGTTGTTAACTTTCTTCAACAAGGTGGAATTACATCATATCCCTAGAGACGAGAACCAAATGGCTAATGCTTTAGCTACTTTGTCTTCAATGTTTCAAGTGAATGGTTGGAACGATGTGCCTACAATCAGAGTTATGCGCCTTGATAGACCTGCTCATGTGTTCTTAGTAGAAGAGGTTACCAACGACAAACCGTGGTTCTATGACATTAAACGTGTTCTTCAAACTCAAGAGTACCTGCCTGGGGCATCCAGTAAAGATAGGAAGACGTTGAGAAGATTAGCAAGCAGTTTCTTTCTCAACGAAGAAGTTTTGTATAAGAGGAATTATGACATGGTCTTGCTCAGATGTGTAGATAGACGTGAAGCAGACATGCTGATGCAAGAAGTGCATGAAGGATCCTTTGGCACTCATGCCAATGGACATGCAATGGCTAGAAAGATGTTGAGAGCTGGTTACTATTGGATGACCATGGAATCTGACTGCTGTAAATATGTGAAGAAGTGTCATAAATGCCAGATTTATGCGGACAAGATGCACGTGCCGCCGACCCTCCTCAATGTTATCTCTTCACCTTGGCCTTTCTCTATGTGGGGCATTGATATGATCAGAATGATTGAACCCAAAGCTTCAAATGGTCATCGCTTCATCTTGGTAGCGATCGATTATTTTACTAAGTGGGTGGAAGCAGCATCTTATGCTAATGTAACCCGACAGGTGGTAGTCAGATTTATCAAGAATCAGATCATTTGTCGATACGATATCCCGAGCAAGATCATCACCAATAATGGTTCGAATTTGAATAACAAGATGATGAAAGAGCTTTGTGAAGAGTTCAAGATCGCACATCATAATTCTTCTCCTTACAGACCGAAGATGAATGGGGCGGTTGAAGCTGCTAACAAGAACATCAAGAAGATTGTCCAGAAGATGGTGGTAACTTACAAGGATTGGCATGAAATGCTTCCGTTTGCCCTGCACGGGTACCGTACTTCAGTTCGAACCTCAACAGGCGCGAATCCGTTTTCCCTGGTTTATGGTATGGAAGCAGTACTCCCCGTGGAGGTTGAGATTCCGTCTCTGAGAGTGTTGATGGAAGCTAAACTTTCTGAGGCCGAATGGTGTCAAAGTAGGTATGATCAGTTGAATTTAATCGAAGAAAAGAGATTGACAGCGTTGTGTCACGGTCAATTGTATCAGCAGAGAATGAAGAAGGCTTTTGATAAGAAGGTTCGACCACGCGAGTTCAGAGAAGGTGACCTTGTGCTCAGGAAAATTTTATCTTTCCAACCTGATTCTAGGGGCAAGTGGGCTCCGAATTATGAAGGACCGTATGTTGTTAAGAAAGTTTTCTCTGGAGGTGCCTTGATTCTCACCAATATGGACGGTGAATAACTCCCGCGTCCCTTGAACGTCGATGCGGTCAAGAAGTATTTTGCTTAGGAAAG
Organism: Vicia faba; assembly: GCA_948472305.1. Taxonomy (NCBI): domain Eukaryota; kingdom Viridiplantae; phylum Streptophyta; class Magnoliopsida; order Fabales; family Fabaceae; genus Vicia; species Vicia faba. Next base: position 1,359,245,687 of record OX451737.1, read on the forward strand.
TTTTTGGTCATCCCGGCCGTGGCATCTGAGTACATTTTGGAATTCAAAGTTGTTAGGGAGAATAGTGATCATTGTTTTGTGTAACCTTTTATTTCATGTACTATTTCCCAAACTTTTGTAAACTGTTAGAGGCGCATTATTAGCGAACCACCAGCTTATTAATGAAATTTAATCATTACCTTTTATGGGCAAAATTTTAATTTTTACGGCAATATTTGAAACAAAGTATTTAAAATATTCTTATTTTCTAAAAAAGTGTCGTGAATAACGAAAGGAATATTAACAGTCGTTCCGAAGATGGTCAAGCCATGAAATGCAAAACAGTGCAGTAATTTATACTTGCATGATAAACCTGTTTTCTTTCGAATCGTCATGAAGTGTTGGCTGTGTGCGCGCTTGGTTATAGTGGTGCTAAGTTGGTGACTCCCCGGGTGTTCCAGTTAAGCGTTATTTTGGCTACCTTTGTTTGGGAGATTTTGAAGTGCGGTACACTTCGTCTCGTGCCAGTGGTTTATTGGTATTGTAAGTTTGGATTTAGATGCTTTTCTCCTCAGGAAACTTGAGCCTTGTAGCGTTACGCTCTGACGTTGCTTTGTGTTTCCAGTTCCGGGTATCTTCCGTCTTTTCAAGATTGATCGAGTATCTATTTTGCTGTGACATCTTATTATCTCCAAGATATTCCATTTGTCTATTTTTGTCAGCATAACATTCATTTACTCATTTACACTCATATCAGCATGCATATCCACGTTTGCCGTTGATTTTGGGTCGTACTTTGTTTGTTCGAACAACGTACATTTTTTCATTCCAAGTAGAAGGTTAGCTTAGGCAGAAAATGTGCTTCCTTTCTAAATTCCCCAACTGAGCTAATCCTCGTGGATGATTTTTGATTCAGCTTACCTTGTCCATTTCTGGATTGGATGAATCCCCAATCGAATTACTTTCTCATTGAGTAGAGTCTCGTTTGACTGTTGTTCCCTCTGGTTATTTCTGGAAAGTTGTCGCCTCTTGCATAGGCTATCTCATTGATTTTCCCCAGTGAAGTTGCGACCTAGACAAATGGTACATTTATTTTGCACATTTGAGTATGTGATCTCCTCAGGAAAGATTAATTCATGTTTCTTTCTGACGAAGATGTTATTCTCTGCCATTGTCATCGCAACTTCCTTCATTATTATTTTGGGAAGACGTCAAGCGGCAGCTCTTCATGAGCAACTTGTACATTATTATTTTGGGAAGACGTCAAGCGGCAGCTCTTCATGAGCAACTTGTACATTATTATTTTGTGAAAGACGGCAAGCGGCAGCTCTTCACGAGCAACTTGCGTGTTATTATGATCTTGGAAAACGACAAGCGGCAGCTCTTCATGAGCAACTTGTACGTATTATTATCTTTTGGAAAACGACAAGCAGCAACTCTTCACGAGCTACTAGTGCGTTATCATCTTTTGGAAAATGACAAGCGGCAACTCTTCACGAGCAACTTGTATTTTATTACTTTTCTGGAATACAGCAAGCGACAGCTTCTTTATTTGAGCAACTTGTATGTTATTGGTATTTTCTTTGGACAACAGCAAGCGACAACTTCTTTATTTGAGCAACTTGTATGTTATTGGTATTTTCTTTGGACAACAGCAAGTGACAGCTTCTTTATTTGAGCAACTTGTATGTTATTGGCATTTTCTTTGGACGACGACAAGCGTCAGTTCTTTATTTGAACAACTTGCGTATCTACAATATTATTATATCAGCATTAATGAGTATATCTCCGAAAATCTCGCAGAGAAGTTTGTCATGAATCATTACCTTCAGAAGTCGGTAATCTGTCATCAGCATTTGATACTCTCTGTCTATCATTAACCTTGAGTTGCGAACTCACTGTTTGGGTCAATAATCTGTTATAGCCTATGCAAGATGCTCTCTTTGTTAGGGTCAGAGGTCGTATTCCCTCAATTTTACTCACTGTCAGGAGTCTGTCGTTTGAAGTCGATAGCTCGTCTCCCTAGTTGGTGTATAATCCATGTATCGGTGTCTTGTTGGTGTTCGATTCCTCCAACGTTGTCCTGTTTCATATAACATCTTTCTCTGCAAATTCAATCGTTGCATTCATATCAAACATAAGGGCGGCATCTTAGGACAAAATTTGCGTAATTATGTATTTAAGTACCTTCAATCTCGTCGAAACGAAGATTTTGATCTTCATATCTCCGGATAGAAGAAACTTAAATAGGGGCAGCTGTTGTACCCCAAATTTTGACCTAAGATACCATCTCCCATCTGCACCATTACATTACAAGTGTTTTGATCTATTGATTTTAAAAATTCATAACTTTTTTCAGGCCGAGAGCTATTTATTCTGAACACTAAATTATTTAATCGATTCATGCTAAAACAAGGTTTATTAATTATTTATTATCTTAAATTTAAATAATTGGAATTTGTTTTCAATTATTATATAATTTAAAGATGTATAGATAATAAAATAAATATTAGAAAAAAGGCGTATTAATCGTGCAGACAGTATTTATTTATTATTCACTATCTTAAATTTAAATAACTGGAATTTATTCTCAGTTATTACATAATTTAAAGATTTATGAATAATATAATAAATATTCGAAAAAGTTCATTAATTGGTCAATAATGATTATTTAATTATTTATCATTCTAAGTTAAAATAATTGAAATTCTATTTTAATTATTATAATTTAGAAAATTATGAATAATGAATTAAATAATTGAAACTATTAATTGATCAATGACATTATTTATTTATTTGTTTATTATTCTGGATTTAAGTAATTGAGATTTATTTTCAATTATTATACGATCTAAAGAATGGTAAACGATAAAATAAATAATTAGAGAAGGAAGAAATTAATTGGCAAATATTGGAATTTTATTCATTTTCTTCTAATTGTACAATTATTGTGTAAATATTGTATTTATTACAACAAATTTACAATAATAATTTTACAAAATTAAAATGAAATAAAAATTAATCTAATGTTCCTAATTCTAAATCTTCTAATCCAATGCCTTTTGTCTGCTCACTTGATGTTACCTGCAAAATTAAAAGAAATTAGAATTTGAACAAATAATTAAAAGCAAAATTATTTAATGTTCATCATTAAAAGCAATGGCTGGAATCAGTTTACCCTTTTTTGCAAATCACGGGATTTCTCGCGGTTCACAAAAAAGAGAGGAATTTTTATAAATGAATGCACAAATTCATTTTTGTCAAAAATTGCATTTTTCAAATTAATTGCATTTTTCAAAATCCAATGCATATTTCAAAACATGCACAGCATACAAAGTCCATGCATAATTTCAACAACATATGCAAGGTACATAACAAAGCCAACGTAACTATGCAGCCATATAAGAAAGTAAACATAGGCTCCCATGCAAGACAAAAAGAGTATGCATTTTCAAAGCAATATGCAAGCAAGTATTTCCTTTTTCATCATATTCCAGCCTTTTGCTCTTTCAGAACAGCAGTACAATACATCATTTCTATGTATCAAATGTACCCATGAGAGAGAAGAGAGGAAGAAATTTGGTTTTGCAGGTTTGGTTTAGGCAGGAAGGGATACAAGACAAACTGCAGTAACACAGCCAGTAGGAAGTAAAAACATAAAATAGGAATAGAGACAAACTAGATGTAACAGTATGATGCAGAAGGCCAAGAATATTGTAAAAATATTCAAATCTCCAGCCTGTAACGTAAACAAAGGAGGCAGTGGTTATAACATAGCAGAATCACTTCAAAACGAAAGATATCAATCAATCTCCAAGTTTTGAGAAACTTAGAAAAAATTGCTGTCAACAAGAAAATATACAAACCAGTAAGAACCTGCATAACCATTCCCATTATCCAAACCATACAAACCTTATGGCCTAACAACAAAAAACCTATTCCCCTGTTTCCATCAACCTGCATAAAACCAACATAACCTTATGGCCTAAACCTGTCAAGCCATTACCCAACCAAGAAACCAGTATACCCAAAATCCTTCAACATGGCCTAAACCAGTAGAATCATAAACCAACAAACACCATCACCATTTCAAACCAGCATAGCATAAACCATTGAAACCATGTCCAAACACACATAAAGCCTCAGATTATATCCTCATAGGCAACCTAAATTCAGGCAACAAAATCACAAACGCAAAGAGGCAACAGGATCGCAGTGAAAAGAAGAGAAAGCTAGTAAAAAAAAGTATTTTTTCAACAATAGCAGTACCAAAGTCAGAAAGAAGAAGGAAGCCAAATACAAAATACCGGCCACCAAAGCAAGCTCGCGACGCGCCTCCTTTCCTCGCCTCGGCCTCCTACGCTCATCCAACCTCCTCCTCTGTCTCCGAAGGTAATCCTTTCCTTTCCCTTTCTTTTAAACCTCAAATAGTATTAAAAGTTCGAAGTAAGAATCAAAATGTAATCAAAATCAACGCATGCAAAAATATAACAAAACTTTAACGAATCAGAAAGCATTTTGTACCGTGAATCCATCGTTTGCCTTAGCCCGCGTTGGAGGGAAGAGGAGTTTGGAATGTTGGTGGCCTTTGGGCAAGGAAGCTTAGGCAAGTTCAGAGGCAGGAAGCAGAAGAACGCGAAGAAGATGACGCGAACGAACAAGAAGCGCCGCTCTGCCAAACCTTGAGAACCCTAATCCCAATTAACAAATGCATTTACCCTAAAAAACAATTATGAGAATGTACCCTGCTTCCACTTAAGCCCACACGATTCCCTTAGGCACCCCCCCCCCCCCCCCCCCCCCCCCCCCCCCCATTTTACTTGTTTCTGTTTGGGCTTCCTAAAACCTTTTAGCCCATATCCATTGCTTATCATCTACTCCATTTTTTATATATACCCCTTTTTCTATTTTTTTTCCTTTTAGAATTTTTATTAGTTTAGCTAATTAAAATGTAATCAAAATGAGAGTTTGTATTTAATTAAGGCATTTTAAGAATCGACCAATTTTATTAATTTAAACCCTTGGGATTTAATATCTTTTAAATTAGATTTAAGTTAGTAGCATTAAGTTTTAACTTAATTTAATTCTTAAAAAGTAATACTTTTATTAATATTAAAAAACACATAAAAAGAATAAAAACTAGAAATTAAAACTTTAAAAAAAAAATTTATCTTTTCTTTAATTAATCCTCATGTTTTTTATCCATATTAAAAAAATGCGTAAAAAATGAAAACTATTAAAAATACTTTTTTTTCATTAATATTAAACAAAATCATAAAAAATGGATTATTCACATCATTTAGTCTATCATTATTGTTATTTAATCATTATCCGCATATTTTGTCTGTTTATTCATTTCATATTTATTTGTTTATTCTGTTTATGTTTAAATCCAAGGGAAAAACAATAAATTTGTTGACTTCATGTCTTCAAGTCTAATTGCGCGAACTTTCGCATTTCATTAAAACTTAGGATAATTTTTCCTCAAATATTCAATCTTTTCGAAACTTATACCTTTTAAGCAAAAACTTCGACATTAGGTCGTCGCACCTTCAAAAAACCGTCCGTACCCCTTTTCCGGCCAAAACAATTCATTTTCAATCAAGCGATCAATTTTTAAATGAACAGATATTTCAAAAGGTTCCTATAGAGTACTATAGATGCATTGGGTGCTAATACCTTCCCATTGTATAACCAACCCCCGAACCATAAAATCTCTTTTCCAAAACGCCTTGTATTTTCGTTACTTTTAAAAAGTATTATTTACATTGCATATTTAGGGTTTTATTTCGCTCTTTTTCCCTTTTCCTTTGGAAACAATAAAGCGCGGTGGCGACTCTTGCTTTGTGAGACGAATTAATCAATAATTCGATCTCCGATTTACCCCGCTACATTTTTTATCGCTACACCGAGGAATGTGAACGGGCACTGCGCCACCTAAAGCAAAGTCTATCTCAACCACCCGTGCTGTCTCGACCAGCTGACGGGGAGCCATTATTCCTATACTTGGCCGTCTCAGACGAAGCCGTCAGCGCGGCTCTCATCCGCGAGACCACCGACGGGCAGAAACCTGTTTATTTCACGAGCAAAGCCCTACAAGGACCCGAAAGCAGGTACCAACAGATAGAAAAGGTAGCTCTAGCCCTCGTCAATTCCGCGAGGAGACTCAGAGACTATTTTCTAGCCCACACGGTCATCGTGCGAACCGACCAACCGGTGAAACAGCTCTTATGTCGACCTGACATGGCGGGCCGAATGTTGAAATGGTCCTTAGAGCTCTCCGAATTCGACATTCTATACGAGAGCAGGAAAGCTCTGAAAGCACAAGCTCTGGCCGACTTCGTTGCGGAAATGACCGCCCACGACCCGCCCGCCGGGAAGGAACACAAATGTACCATCTTCGTTGACGGAGCCTCCAGCTCGTCAGAAAGTGGCGCGGGGATCCTCTTGGAAAATGAGGAAGGCGTAGTGATCAAACACTCGTTAACCCTCTCGTTATCGACGTTAAATAACCAAGCAGAGTACGAGGCCCTGCTCGCAGGACTGAGGCTAGCCGAGGACCTGGGAGCCCGCGAGATACAAATCTTCACAGACTCACAACTCGTTGCCTCCCAAGTCCAGGGGAGTTACCAAGCCAAAAACGACAACCTCGTCGAATACTTAAACTTAGTCAAAAAACACATGACAAAGTTTGAGCGAGCAGAAATATCACACATCCCGCGCGAGCAAAACACAAGGGCGAACATATTGTCCAAACTCGCAAGAACGAGAAAGAAGGGCGGAAACAAATCTGTCATACAAGAATGCCTGTTACGCCCGAGCATCGAAGGTCCTCGACACCAGTCGAGGTACACGCCATTGGTGATGCCTCGTCCTGGATGACCCCCAGTGTACAATTTTCTGACAAAGGGTGAACTCCCCTCAGACCAGACAGAAGCGACCACCACGAGGCGACGAGCATGCTCCTACGTGGTGCTCGAGCACAAACTATACCGCAGGGGATTCTCCATCCCCCTCCTGAAGTGCATCGACGAATCCACAGTCCCCGAGGTGCTGCGGGAGATACACGAAGGGATTAACGCCTAGCACATGGGCGGTAAGTCCCTGGCGAGGAAAGCCCTTCGAGCGGGGTACTATTGGCCGATGATGCAGCAGGACACCAAGGAACACGTTAAGAAGTGTGACAAGTTCCAGAGACACGACGACATGCACCTCGCTCCCCCTCACGAGCTGAGCATACTGTCGTCCCCGTGGCCGTTCGTATGGTCATCAATGACGGAGGGTTCAACGACCTGACTATCAATTCGGCTAAAAGGAAGCTGGATAAACTGGTTGACGCGACACCTCCACAGACAGTGACATTTGAGAGGGTAAAAGGTAGGTCAGAGCCCATCACCTTCTACCTGGAAGAGCTCTCCGGGGGCTCCCCCAACGCAGTCATTCCCCTGCTTATAAGGGCAAGAATGGCTAACTTCGATGTGCACCGCATCCTCGTCGACGAAGGAAGTTCCGTCGACGTAACGTACAACCAATTGTTCCGAACTCTGCAGCTGGACGACTCCCACCTCTCGCCGTATATAAGGTCGGACTTACAGGGCTTCAACGGCTCGACCTCCAAGCCTTGGGGATATGTCGAGCTCATGGTTACCTTCGGCGAAGGCACAACGACAAGGCAGGTTAAAATACGCTTCCTCATCATCGACTGCCCATCCCTCTACAACTGCATCCTGGGGAGACCAACACTGGCAGAACTGACAGCGGTGCCCTCCACCGTCCACCTGAAGATGAAGTTCTACACCAAAAGGGCACGGGTAGCTACTATCCAGGGAGACCTAGCCGCTGCTCGGAGGTGTTTCAACGCCGCGTCTAAGGGACGCAACACTGTCGACATCGGGACAAGGCCCACCAAAAGACCGGCGACGACACGACAGAAGCTCGACGAGCCAGAGCCCGCCAAGGAGGAAGTCCAGAAAGCTCCACCAAAGGTCGACTCTATAGCCCTGGATGCTCGTTTCGATCAGGATGAACCTCCCAACGGCGAGCAAATTCCCCTCCGGCCAATACCGGACGAGGATTTTGAGCTCGTCCCCCTCGGCGCAGACTCGAGCAAAGGAGTAAAGATTGGCAAGGACCTCCCTGACCTGGCAAAGAAGCAGATCAAGGCCTGCTTGTGCGAGAATGCCAACCTGTTCGCCTAGAGCGCCGCGGAGATGCCCGGACTCGACCCTGAGGTCGCCTGTCACCGTCTCGCCATAGATCCCGCCGCTAAGGCCGTAGTACAACGTAGGCGTAGGCAGTCTCCGGAGAAAACGGAGGCTGTTGAAAAAGTTGTAAAAGACCTTCTAGAGGCAAATTTTATTTCTGAAGCCCGATATTCAACCTGGCTGTTAAACGTTGTACTAGTTAAAAAGAATAATGGAAAATGGAGGATGTGTGTTGACTATACCGATCTCAACCGGGCTTGCCCGAAAGATGCTTTCCCTTTACCGAACATAGATATGCCGGTCGACAACTCGGCCGGCTACAAAACGTTGTCGTTCATGGATGCCTACTCGGGCTATAACCAAATCCCAATGGCCATGGGCGACAAACATGGCATAGCTTTCATGACCAGCTCGGGCAATTATTACTACAACGTAATGCCCTTTGGACTAAAAAACGCAGGGGTAACGTACCAACGTATGACGAACAACGTGTTCCATAAGCAGATTGGAGACATGCTCGAGGTCTACATGGACGACATGATCGTCAAATCCCGAGCAGACACCGACCATGCAGCACACCTCAAGGCAGTCTTCGCCCAAGCAAGACAATGTAAAATGAGATTCAACCCCGAAAAATGCACGTTCGGAGTCAAGGCGGGGAAATTCCTCGGATTCTACCTAACAGAACGAGGAATCGAAGCCAACCCCGACAAATGTCGAGCGTTCTCCGACCTCCCTACGCCGAAGTCGAAGAAATAAATACAAGTCATGAACGACATGCTCACGTCATTGTCCCGCTTCGTCGCAAGGTCCACTGAGCACGCCCTCCCCTTCTTCAGACTCCTTCGCATAGAAGCAGCCTTCGAATGGACCGAGGAATGTGAACGGGCACTGCACCACCTAAAGAAAAGTCTATCTCAACCATCCGTGCTGTCTCGACCAGCTGATGGGGAGCCATTATTCCTATACTTGGCCGTCTCAGACGAAGCCGTCAGCGCGACTCTCATCCGCGAGACCACCGACGGGCAGAAACCCATTTATTTCACGAGCAAAGCCCTACAAGGACCCGAAAGCAGGTACCAACAGATAGAAAAGGTAGCTCTAGCCCTCGTCAATTCTGCGAGGAGACTCAGACACTATTTTCTAGCCCACACGGTCATCGTGCAAACTGAACAACCGGTGAAACAGCTCTTAGGTCGACCTGACATGGCGGGCCAAATGTTGAAATGGTCCTTAGAGCTCTCCGAATTCGACATTCAATACGATAGCAAGAAAGCTCTGAAAGCACAAGCTCTGGCCGACTTCGTCGGGGAAATGACCGCCCATGACCCGTCCACCGGGAAGGAACACAAATGGACCATCTTCGTCGACGGAGCCTCCAGCTCGTCCGGAAGTGGCGCGGTGATCCTCTTGGAAAATGAGGAAGGCATAGTGATCGAACACTCGTTAACCCTCTCCTTCCCGACGTCAAATAACAAAGCAGAGTATGAGGCCCTGCTCGCAGGACTGAGGCTAGTCGAGGACCTGGGAGCCCACGAGATATAAATCTTCACAGATTCACAACTCGTTGCCTCCCAAGTCCAGGGGAGTTACCAAGCCAAAAACGACAACCTCGTCGAATACTTAAACTTAGTCAAAAAACACATGACAAAGTTTGAGCGAGCAGAAATATCACACGTCCCGCACGAGCAAAACACAAGGGCGGACATATTGTCCAAACTCGCAAGCACGAGAAAGAAGGGCGGAAACAAATCCGTCATACAAGAATCCCTGTCACGCCCGAGCATCGAAAGGTCATCGACACCAGTCGAGGTACACGCCATTGGTGATGCCTCATCCTGGATGACCCCAGTGTACAATTTTCCGACAAAGGGTGAACTCCCCTCGGACCAGACAGAAGCGACCACCATGAGGCGACGAGCATGCTCCTACGTGGTGCTCGAGCACAAACTATACCGCAGGGGATTCTCCATCCCCCTCCTGAAGTGCATCGACGAATCCACAGTCCCCGAGGTGCTGCGGGAGATACACGAAGGGATTAACGCCCAGCACATGGGCGGTAAGTCCCTGGCGAGGAAAGCCCTTCGAGCGGGGTACTATTGGCCGAAGATGCAGCAGGACGCCAAGGAACACGTTAAGAAGTGTAACAAGTGCCAGAGACACGGCGACATGCACCTCGCTCCCCCTCACGAGCTGAGCATACTGTCGTCCCCGTGGCCGTTCGCGTGGTGGGGAATGGATATCCTCGGTCCTTTCGTGCAAGGAACTGACCAAGATAAATTCTTCATTGTGGCCGTGGATTACTTCACGAAATGGATAGAGGCCGAGGCTCTCGCTAAGATCACCTCGCACAACATCCTCCGTTTCTACAAAAGAAACATCCTCTCCAGATTCGGGCCCCAAAATCAACAATCAATAAACAGGCGCGCAGGCCCGACCAGAGTTCCACAGGCTAGACTTCCCCGGGGCTACTGTAGCGATAAAAAATGTAGCGGGGTAAATCGGAGATCGAATTATTGATTAATTCGTCTCACAAAAGCAAGAGTCGCCACCGCGCTTTATTGTTTCCAAAGGAAAAGGGAAAAGAGCGAAATAAAACCCTAAATATGCAATGTAAATAATACTTTTTTAAAAGTAATGAAAATACAAGGCGTTTTGGAAAAGAGATCTTATGGTTCGGGGGTTGGTTATACAATGGGAAGGTATTAGCACCCAATGCATCTATAGTACTCTATAGGAACCTTTTGAAATATCTGTTAAAAATTGATTGCTTGATTGAAAAATGAATTGTTTTGGCCGAAAAGGGGTACGAACGGTTTTTTGAAGATGCGACGACCTAATGTCGAAGTTTTTGCTTAAAGGGTATAAGTTTCGAAAAAGATTGAATATTTGAGGAAAAATTATCTTAAGTTTTAATGAAATGCGAAAGTTCGCGCAATTAGACTTGAAGACATGAAGTCAACAAATTTACTGTTTTTCCCTTGGATTTAAACATAAACAGAATAAACAAATACATATGAAAATAATAAACAGACAAAATATACGGATAATGATTAAATAACAATAATTAAATGATAGACTAAATGATGTGAATAATGCATTTTTATGATTTTTGTTTAATATTAATGAAAAGAAAGTATTTTTAATAGTTTTCAATTTTTTACGCATTTTTAATATGGAAAAAAAGCATGAGGATTAATTAAAGAAAAGATAAAATGTTTTTTTTTTAAAGTTTTAATTTCTAATTTTTATTCTTTTTATGTGTTTTTTAAAAAGTATTACTTTTTAAGAAATAAATTAAGTTAAAACTTAATGCTACTAACTTAAGTCTAATTAAATCCCAAGGGTTTAAATTAATAAAATTGGTCAATTCTTAAAATGTCTAAATTAAATACAAACTCTCATTTTGATTACATTTTAGTTATTTAAACTAATAAAATTTCTAAAAGGGAAAAAAAGAAAAAAAGGTATATATAAAAAATGGGGTAGATGATAATCAATTGATATGGGCTAAAAGGTTCAGGGAGCCCAAACAGAAACGAGTAACACGGGGGGTGCCTAAGGGAATCGTGTGGGCTTAAGGGGAAGCAAGGTCCATTCTCATAATTGTTTTTTAGGGTAAATTCATTTGTTAATTGGGGATTAGGGTTCTTAAGGTTGGCCGAGCGGCGCTTCTCGTTCGTTCGTCATCTTCTTCGCGATCGTCCTCTTCGTCCTCGCGCGTTATCCTCTTCAATCGCTACCGGAGTCTCATCCTGTCTAATGGCCACCAGCTTCCACTGTCCTCTTCCCTCCAGCCACGCGTACAGGGGCGACGGATTCTTTAAGGTACAAGCTTCGTTCTGTTACTCGTTTTCGGGGTTTCATTATAAATGCATGTTCATGTTTTCTGCTTGATTCTGATTTCGTTTCATTTTTTTGTGTGAGGTGTTATGAAAGTAAAAGGGAAAAAAGGAAAACGTTACCTAGAGGCGGAGATGGAGGAGGAACGGTTGGGTGCGACGGAGGCCACGGATGGAGAGAACGGCGCGTGAGTTTGCCTCGGTGGCTGGTACTTTGTATCTTTTCTTCTTGTCTGCTACCTTGGCTTTGATTCTTCTCTTCTTCTTTTGCCTTGGTACTGTATGCTAATGTTTTTCGAATGCTTGCTTGCTATTGTTGGCCTATGATAGTGGTTTTGAGGCCTTACCGGTTTTGTGTTTGTTGATGGAAACTGGCTTTGGAATAGGTTTTCGTTGTTAGGCCATGAGGTTTTGGTAATATGCAAGCTTATGGTTCATGACAGGTTAACGATATTAGTGATTTATCCTTTGTTGGTTTTGAAATGGTGATATTGGCTTTGGTGGCTCAATCAGGTTTTCTGAGGTTTAGGCCATATTGTTTGATGTGTGGTTTTGGTTAAAAGTTTGACATAGTTTAAGCCATGCCTTTTGTATGGTTTATGCAGTAGAAACGGTTTTGAATGGTTTGATGTTTTATATGGTTTTTGGTTCTACTGGTTTTTGTGTTTGGCCATAAGGTTTAATGCAGTTGCAGGTTAATGGTTTAGGCCCTGGTTGTGATATGGTTTTGAAATGGTTTGGACAGTAGGTTATGGCAGCAGGCTGGTTTTTTTGTTTTTAGGCCATAAGGTTTTGTATGGTTTGGATAATGGAAATGGTTATGCAGGTTCTTACTGGTTTTGTATATTTTTCTTGTTGACAGCAGTTTTTCTAAGTTTTTCAAGGCTTGGAGATTGATTGATATCTATTGTTTTGAAGTGATTCCAATATGTTATAACCACTGCCTCCTTTGTTTACGTTACAGGCTGGAGATTTGAATATTTTTACAATCTTCTTGGCCTTCTGCATCATACTGTTACAGCAGTTTTGTTTGTACTCTACTCTTGTGCTTCTCTTTTTACTGTGATACTGCAGTAGCTTTGTCTTATAATTCCTTCTGCCTAAACCAAAACCTGCAAAACCAATTTCTTTCTCTCTCTCTCTCTCTCTCTCAAGTACCAATTGATGCATTAAGATGATATGCACTGTACTTGTTCTGAAACTGCATGGCTGAAACATGATGAAAAAAGGAAATATATATATTGCTTGCAAAAATTGTTTAAACTGCATATTTAACTTGCTTACTGCATGGCACAGTGGGTTTACGTTGGAATTTTGTTTGTGCTTGCATATGCTGTTGAAATTATGCATGGACTTTGTATGCTGTGCATCTTTTGAAAAATGCATTGGATTTTAAAAAAATGCAATTAATTTGAAAGATGCAATTTTTGACAAAAATGAATTTGTGCATTCATTTATAAAAATTCCTCTCTTTTTTGTGAACCGGGAGAAATCCCGTGATTTGCAAAAAAGGATAAACTGATTCCGGCCATTGCTTTTAATGATGAACATTAAATAATTTTGCTTTTAATTATTTGTTCAAATTCTAATTTCTTTTAATTTTGTAGGTAACATCAAGTGAGCAGACAAAAAATGCATTGGATCAGAAGATTTAGAATTAGGAACATTAGATTAATTTTTATTTCATTTTAACTTTGTAAAATTATTATTGTAATTTTGTTGTAATAAATACAATATTTACCACAATAATTGTACAATTAGAAAAAATGAATAAAATTCCAATATTCGCCAATTAATTTCCTCTTTCTCTCTAATTATTTACTTTATTGTTTATAATTCTTTAAATTGTATAATAATTGAAAATAAATCTCAATTACCTAAATTCAGAATAGTAAACAAATAAATAAATAACGTCATTGATCAATTAATAGTTTCAATTATTTAATTCATTATTCATGACTTTCCAAGCTATAATAATTAAAATAGAATATCAATTATTTTAACTTAGAATGATAAATAATTAAATAATTATTATTGAACAATTAATGAACTTTTTCGAATATTTATTATATTATTCATAAATCTTTGAATTATGTAATAACTGAAAATAAATTTCAGTTATTTAAATTTAAGATAGTGCATAATAAATAAATACTGTTTGCACGATTAATGCGCCTCTTTTCTAATGTTTATTTTATTATCTATACATCTTTAAATTATATAATAACTGAAAACAAATTCCAATTACTTAAATTTAAGATAATAAATAATCAATAAACATTGTTTTAGCATGAATCGATTAAATAATTTAGTGTTCAAAATAAATAGCCCTCGGCCTGAAAAAAGTTATGAATTTTAAAATCAATGGATCAAAACACTTGTAATGTAATGATGCAGATGGGAGATGATATCTTAGGTCAAAATTTGGGGTACAACAGCTGCCCCTATTTAAGTTTCTTCTATCCGGAGATATGAAGATTAAAATCTTCGTTTCGACGAGATTGAAGGTACTTAAATACATAATTAAGCAAATTTTGTCCTAAGATGCCGCCCTTATGTTTGACATGAATGCAGGGATTGAACTCACAGAGAAAGATATTGTATGAAATAAGACAATGTTGGAGGAATCGAACACCAACAAAACACAGAGACATAGATTATACACTACTGGGGAAACGAGCTATCGACTTTAAATGACAGACTCCTGACAGTGGACAAAATTGAGGGGATACGACCTCGGACCCTAACAAAGAGAGCATCTTGCATAGGCCATAACAGATTATTGACCCAAAACAGTGAGTTCGCAACTCAAGGTCAATGATAGACAGAGAGTATCAAATTGTTAATAACAGATTACCGATCTCTGAAGGTAATGATTCATGACAAGCTTCTCTGCGAGATTTTCGGAGATATACTCATTAATGCTGATATAATAATATTGTAGATACGCAAGTTGTTCAAATAAAGAACTTCCGCTTGTCGTCGTCCAAAGAAAATACCAATAACATACAAGTTGCTCAAGTAAAGAAGCTGCCACTTGCTGTTGTCCAAAGAAAATACCAATGACATACAAGTTGCTCAAATAAAGAGGCTGCCACTTGCTGTTGTCCAAAGAAAATACCAATGACATACAAGTTGCTCAAATAAAGAGGCTGCCACTTGCTGTATTTCCAGAAAAGCAATAAAGTACAAGTTGCTCGTGAAGAGCTGCTGCTTGTCATTTTCCAAAGGATGATAACGCACTAGTAGCTCGTGAAGAGCTGCTGCTTGTCGTTTTCCAAAAGATAATAACGCACTAGTAGCTCGTGAAGAACTGCTGCTTGTCGTTTTCCAAAAGATAATACGCACTAGTAGCTCGTGAAGAACTGCTGCTTGTCGTTTTCCAAAAGATAATACACACTAGTAGCTCGTGAAGAACTGCTGCTTGTCGTTTTCCAAAAGATAATAACGCACTAGTAGCTCGTGAAGAACTGCTGCTTGTCGTTTTCCAAAAGATAATAACGCACTAGTAGCTCGTGAAGAACTGCTGCTTGTCGTTTTCCAAAAGATAATAACGCACTAGTAGCTCGTGAAGAACTGCTGCTTGTCGTTTTCCAAAAGATAATACGCACTAGTAGCTCGTGAAGAACTGCTGCTTGTCGTTTTCCAAAAGATAATACGCACTAGTAGCTCGTGAAGAACTGCTGCTTGTCGTTTTCCAAAAGATAATAATAACGCGCAAGTTGCTCGTGAAGAGATGCCGCTTGCCGTCTTCCAAAAGATAATAATAACGCGCAAGTTGCTCGTGAAGAGCTGCCGCTTGCCGTCTTCCAAAAGATAATAATAACGCGCAAGTTGCTTGTGAAGAGCTGCCGCTTGCCGTCTTCCCAAAATCATAATGAAGGAAATTGCGATGACAATGGCAGAGAATAACATCTTCGTCAGAAAGAAACATGAATTAATCTTTCCCGAGGAGATCACGTACTCAAATGTGCAAAATAAATGCACTATCTGTCTAGGTCGCAACTTCACTGGGGAAAATCAATGAGATAGCCTATGCAAGAGGCGACCACTTTCCAGGAATAACCAGAGGGAACAACAGTCAAATGAGACTCTACTCAATGAGATTCGATTGGGGATTCATCCAATCCAGAAATGGACAAGGTAAGCTGAATCAAAAATCATCCACGAGGATTAGCTCAGTTGGGGGATTTAGAAAGGAAGCACATTTTCTGCCTAAGCTAACCTTCTACTTGGAAGGAAAAAATGTACGTTGTTCGAATAAACAAAGTACGACCCAAAATCAATGACAAACGTGGGTATGCGTGCTGATATGAGTGTAAATGAGTAAATGAATGTTATGCTGACAAAAACAGACAAATGGAATATCTTGGAGATAATAAGACGTCACAGCAAAATAGATACTCGGTCAATCTTGAAAAGACGGAAGATACCCGGAACTGGAAACACAAAGCAACATCGGAGCGTAACGCTACAAGGCTCAAGTTTCCTGAGGAGAAAAGCATCCAAATCCAAACTTACAATACCAATAAACCACTGGCATGAGACGAAGTGTACCGCACTTCAAAATCTCCCAAAGAAAGGTAGCCAAAACAACGCTTAACTGGAACACCCAGGGAGTCACCAACTTAGCACCACTATAACCAAGCGCGCACACAGCCAACACTTCATGACAATTTGAAATAAAACAAGTTCATCATGCAAGTAAAAATTACTGTACTGCTTTGCATTTTATGACTTGACCATCTTCGGAACGACTGTTAATATTCCTTTCGTTATTCACGACACCTTTTTTTTGGAAAATAAGAATATTTTAAATACTTCGTTTCAAATATTGCCGTAAAAATTAAAATTTTTCCCACAAAAGGTAATGCTCAAATTTCATTAATAAGCTGGTGGTTCGCTAACAACGCGACTCCAACGATTTACAAAAGTTTGGGAAATAGTACATGAAATAAAAGGTTACATAAAACAATGATCACTATTCTCCCTAGCAACTTTGAATTCCAAAATGTACTCAGATGCCACGGCCGGGGTGACCAAGAACTTGCCTAAGCGAAGTACTTCTTGACTGCATCGGCGTTCAAGGGACGCGGGAGTTCTTCACCGTCCATATTGGTGAGAATCAAGGAACCTCCAGAGAAAACTTTCTTAACAACATACGGTCCTTCATAATTCGGAGCCCACTTGCCCCTAGAATCAGGTTGGAAAGATAAAATTTTCCTGAGCACAAGGTCACCTTCTCTGAACTCGCGTGGTCGAACCTTCTTGTCAAAAGCCTTCTTCATTCTCTGCTGATACAATTGACCGTGACACAACGCGGTCAACCTCTTCTCTTCAATTAAATTCAACTGATCATACCTACTTTGACACCATTCAGCCTCAGAAAGTTTAGCTTCCATCAACACTCTCAGAGACGGAATCTCAACCTCCACGGGGAGTACTGCTTCCATACCATAAACCAGGGAAAACGGAGTCGCTCCTGTTGAGGTTCGAACTGAAGTACGGTACCCGTGCAGGGCAAACGGAAGCATTTCACGCCAATCCTTGTATGTTACCACCATCTTCTGGACAATCCTCTTGATGTTCTTGTTAGCAGCTTCAACAGCCCCATTCATCTTCGGTCTGTAAGGAGAAGAATTATGATGTTCGATCTTGAACTCTTCACAAAGTTCCTTCATTATCTTGTTATTCAAATTCGAACCATTATCGGTGATGATCTTGCTCGGGATACCGTATCGGCAAATGATCTGATTCTTGATAAATCTGACTACCACCTGTCTGGTTACATTAGCATAAGATGCTGCTTCCACCCACTTGGTAAAATAATCGATCGCTACCAAGATGAAACGATGACCATTCGAAGCTTTGGGTTCAATCATTTCAATCATATCAATGCCCCACATAGAGAAAGGCCAAGGTGAAGAGATAACATTGAGGAGGGTCGGCGGCACGTGCATCTTGTCCGCATAAATCTGGCATTTATGACACTTCTTCACATACTTGCAGCAGTCAGATTCCATGGTCATCCAATAGTAACCAGCTCTCAACATCTTTCTAGCCATCGCATGTCCGTTGGCATGAGTGCCAAAAGACCCTTCATGCACTTCTTGCATCAGCATGTCTGCTTCACGTCTGTCTACACATCTGAGCAAGACCATGTCATAATTCCTCTTATACAAAACTTCTTCGTTGAGAAAGAAACTGCTTGCTAATCTTCTCAACATCTTCCTATCTTTATTGGATGCCCCAGGCGGGTACTCTTGAGTTTGGAGAACACGTTTAATGTCATAGAACCACGGTTTGTCGTCGGTAACCTCTTCTACTGAGAACACATGAGCAGGTCTATCGAGGCGCATAACCCAGATTGTAGGCACATCGTTCCAATCATTCACTTGAAACATTGAAGACAAAGTAGCTAAGGCATCAGCCATTTGATTCTCATCTCTAGGGATATGATGTAATTCCACTTTGTTGAAGAAAGTTAACAATCTTCTAGCATAGTCTCTGTAAGGGATCAAACCAGGATGACGAGTCTCCCACTCTCCTTTGATTTAATTAATCACCAATGCTGAATCTCCGTAAATATCAAGAATCTTAATCCTCAGATCCACTGCTTCTTCGAGACCCATAATACATGCCTCATACTCCGCCATGTTGTTCGTGCAGTCAAACTTCAGTCTTGCCGTGAACGGGATATGAGTACCTCGGGGAGTGACGATGACTGCCCCAATTCCATTTCCATAAGAATTCACAGCTCCGTCAAAAATCAAACCCCAACGGGATTCAGGATCAGGTCCTTCTTCAGGTAACGGCTCTTCACAACCTTTAGCTTTCAAGTACATAACATCTTCATCCGGGAAATCAAACTTGATGGATTGATAATCGTCAATTGGTTGGTGAGCCAAATGATCGGCTAAAATACTTCCTTTGATTGCTTTCAGAGTGTGATACTCAATGTCATATTCAGATAACAACATCTGCCAACGGGCTATTCTTCCAGATAAGGCGGGCTTCTCAAAGATATACTTGATCGGATCCATTTTGGAGATCAACCAAGTGGTATGATTAATCATATACTGGCGCAGATGGCAAGCAGCCCAAGCTAGAGCACAACAGGTTTTCTCAAGCAATGAGTATCGAGACTCACAGTCTGTGAATTTCTTACTCAGATAATATACAACATGTTCCTTTCTTCCAGTCTCATCTTGTTGACCAAGCACACATCCCATGGAATCTTCCAATATAGTCAGGTACATAATCAAAGGTCTTCCTTCCACCGGAGGAATCAAAATGGGAGGTTCAAGTAAATATTCTTTGATGCTATCAAAAGCTCTCTGACAATCTTCTGTCCACACACATCCTTGGTTCTTTCGGAGAAGCTTAAAAATCGGCCCACAGGTAGCAGTCATATGAGATATAAATCTAGAAATATAGTTCAGTATCCCAAGGAATCCTCTTACTTGTTTTTCCGTCCTGGGTGCGGGCATTTCCCGAATAGCTCTGACTTTATCAGGGTCTACCTCAATACCTTTCTGGCTGACAACGAAACCCAGAAGTCTTCCAGAACGAATGCCAAAAGTGCACTTGTTGGGATTCAAACGGAGTTTGTACTTCCTCAAACGCTGGAATAACTTCAACAAATGTTCCAAGTGATCCTCCTCAGTCTGCGATGTGGCAATCATGTCATCCACATACACTTCGATCTCCTTATGCATCATGTCATGGAACAAAGCAGTCATTTCCCTTTGGTATGTTGCGCCGACATTCCTCAAACCAAACGGCATAACCCGATAACAGAAAGTTCCCCAAGGTGTAATGAAAGCGGTCTTCTCCATATCTTCCGGTGCCATCTTGATTTGATTGTAACCAGAGAAACCATCCATGAAAGAAAAGACTTTGAACTTGGCGGTACTGTCGACCAATACGTCAATATGAGGTAATGGGAAGTCATCCTTCGGACTAGATCTATTCAGATCTCTGTAGTCTACACACATCCGAACTTTACCATCTTTCTTTGCAACCGGCACTATGTTGGCTAACCACTGAGGATAAACCGACGTAACAAGGAAACCAGCGTTGATCTGCTTCTGAACCTCCTCTTTGATCTTGTCAGCCATGTCAGGACGAGTCCTTCTCAACTTTTGCTTGATCGGCGGACATTCAGGTCTCAACGGTAAACGATGTTCCACAATGTCATTGTCCAAACCTGGCATATCTTGGTAGGACCAAGCAAACACGTCAACATAATCTTTGAGAAGCTCCAACATCTTCTCTTTAACCTCCGGGATAAGCAATGCTCCGACTTTGACTTCCTTTCTATCTTCTTCATCACCCAAGTTGACCAACTCTACAGGTTCTTCAAATGGTTGAATAATCTTCTCATCATGCTCAAGCAAACGGGAAATCTCAATAGGAATCTCTTCGTCATCCTCTTCTTCGGCTCTGAACACAGGGAATTCAAAGTTGGGAGAGGGCATAGGATCATTGTTTTTGATGGTTAAGTCATGGATTAATCTGCACAAATGATTATGCTTTATTTTAGAAATCGATTTGTGCAAATAAAACAAAAGGTTATTAATTAATTTTCATTACTATTTCCCCAAAAGTGAAAAATAAAACAGTAGTGGACAAAATAACATTTTTATTCATTAAAGGGAAATACTTGAAACAAAGAGCCCAAACATCTCTCTTTTGCCTTGGGCAGAGCAAAAGGAATTATTTTTCATAGCCCGACACAAAATACGTTTCGCCTTGGGCAGAGCGAATTTTTTCAAAGGAAAATAAACAAAACATTACTCGGAAATGTGCATAACCACAGGAACATCAACAACTATCCAGTTTTGGCAGGCCAATCCAGGCGTCACAAAAACGGGCAAATCTTCCTCGAAATCGTCATCTATGATAGCATCAACCTCAGGATGTACAAACCCTGCACTTCGGAAAACCTCTTGAATCGGACGAACAACCACCTCTTTCTTGAACCTTGCAGATATTGGATGAAAACCCAGACCTTCCCCAGACTTGTTCTCGGGTAACGTCAACACCTGGCCCCATCCTTCGGCCGAACCACTTTCCACCACTCGCCGCGTATCCTCAAAAGAAGAGATGGATGCCCCTTGCTTCTTCACTGCATTCTTAGCAACAGAAAGACCTTGGAACTGGGTTCCAACATCCTCGTCCGCATCAATAAAAGAAAATGATGATAAATGGCTTACCACCATAGCTTGCTCTCCCCCAATCATCACTAGCTTCCCATGCCTTACAAACTTTAGTCTCTGATGAAGCGTAGAGGTGACTGCCCCGACATCATGGATCCAGGGACGACCCAATAAGCAGCTGTAGGCAGCACGGATATCCATCACTTGGAAAGTGATTTGAAAAGTATGGGGACCAATCACTATAGGAAGATCCACTTCACCAATAACTGTCTTCCTAGAGCCATCAAACACTTTAACAATTACTCCACTAGGCCTCATAGGAGCACCTGGATATGAAAGCCGAGATAACGTAGTCTTGGGCATCACATTCAACGACGAACCTGTATCCACCAACACACTTGATAAGGTATCGTTTCCACAACTTACTGAGATGTGCAAATCCATATTATGGTTTCTCCCCTCCTCCGGGAGTTCTTCATCACTGAAGCCAAGATTGTTACACGAAGTTATATTTCCCACAATTCCATCGAACTGGTCAACCGTCACATCATGGTCCACGAACGCCTGGTCCAAGACCTTCATCAAGGCTTCTCTATGCGCACCAGAATCTCTCAATAAGGCAAGCAAGGAAATCTTGGAAGGTGTTTGCAAAAGTTGGTCCACAATCTTATATTCACTTCTCTTGATAAGCTTCAGGATCTCATCATCCTCAGGGTGAGGGATAGGTTCACTGGATCGGCCTATCTCAACCCTTGGTTCAACACTTCTTACTGGAATCTCCGCCAGTGTGGGCCTCCTAACTTGAACTTCTGGTCTCTTCAAAGGTACAGCTGCAAAAACACGTCCACTTCTCGTAACTCTACTCACATCAGCAATGTTAACAAAAGATGGTCTCGTTGGTATAGGGACTTCTACCCCATTCTCAATCATTGTGGCATTATACTTATACGGTACAGCTTGGTCTGAGCTGTAAGGCACATGGCCAGGTGGGTAAATAATCAAAGGATCAACAAGCGCAGTCTGACTATTGTAAGCAATCTCTACTGATTCAGGCAAATTGAATTGTGGTATGATAACATTCACTCCATCCTCCGGATTTCGGTCATAGGTAATAGTGATAACTCTCTGATCTAGCAACTTCTGAATATCCTCCTTCACAATAGGACAATCATCCTCTCTTGAACAAAACTCACAAACATCATAATCATGCTGGTGCCTAACAAAGGCAAGTCTTCTCAAACTCTGATGTAACCTGACCAACGACTCTCTTATGTGTTCAACTTGAAAAACTCGAAACTTTCCCGGACAACCTTCCACCATATTCACTGAAGCTGCCCCATGTCGAGGCAAAGGATTATCTCTAACATTCGGGTTAACATCCTTGAAAGACAGGATACCGTTCTTAATTAATCTCTGTACGTCCGCCTTCAGAGCAAAGCAATTCTCAAGGTTGTGCCCCGGCGACCCTTGATGATATTCACAAAACTGATCCGCCTTATACCACAGAGAAGCACTGTTCGGAGCGACAGGAGGAGGCTTTATCGTGATGAGATTCTTTCTGATAAGAGCAGGGAACAATTCAGTATAAGTCATAGGAATGGCATCAAACTGCGGTTTTCTGGGTGAACGGTTCTGATTGTTGAATGGATAAGCCTGTTGTCGAGGCTGCTGATAAAAAGGCCGTTGTTGAGTTGGTGGAGTTTGATGAGCTGGGGTCATCAAAGTTGGGCGGACAGCCGGAGTGACTGCCGCAACGTGAGAGTAACCTCTCCTAGGTCTACCTGGAAACAAAGCGCTAACATCCTGCTCTTTTCTTTTCGGGAAAACACTTCCAAACTTCTTCGCACTTCCAGACGGACTCCCTTCTTTAACCAAACGCCCTTCGCGAATCCCTTCCTCTAATCGCATACCCATGCTTACCATTTCGGTGAAGTCACTGGGTGCGCTGGCTATCATTCTTTCATAGTAAACGGACCCTAAAGTCTTCAAAAATATCTTAGTCATCTCCTTCTCCTCAAGAGGTGGATAGATTTGAGCAGCGATTTCACGCCACCTCTGGGTGTATTCCTTAAAAGATTCCCGGTCTCTCTGCGACATTGCCCGGAGTTGATCCCGGTCCGGTGCCATGTCAATGTTGTACTTGTATTGATGGATAAAGGCTTCACTAAGATCGTTAAAGTTACGGATCCGAATACTATCTAAACCCATATACCACTTTAGAGCAGCACCCGTCAAACTATCTTGAAAATAATGAATCAACAAGTCATGATCATCGGAATACATAGACATCTTCCTCACGTACATTGTCAAATGACTTCTAGGACACGAATCCCCCTTATATCTCTCAAAGTCTGGCACTTTGAATTTTGCTGGAATCTTGACATTCATAACTAAACAAAGGTCATGCGTATTCTTCCCAAACAAATCCTTCGCTTTCAATGCTCTAAGCTCCTTCTGCATTTCCTGGAACTGATCCTGAAATTCCTCCATTCTATCAAAGAGACCCAAACTTTCAGCAGGCTCGGCAGGATAAGTAGGTTCATTCAAGTAAGGCACGGAGTGGACCACAGGAGCAACGGTTGTCATAATTGGTTGCGGAAAAGGTGTCACAGACGGAACTACTGGCGGCATGGCAGTTGTCTCTGGTTGAGGAAGAGACAAAGCAGGTTGAAATAAAGGTTGTACGGCAGGCTGATACCCCTATGGCACAAAGTTGTAAGGCATTCCCCACGGGAAACCTTTCGGCATCTGATGCTGAAGCGGAGAGTTGATTTGAGTCACAGAGGCAGGAACAGTGACAATCTCGGAAACCACTGGAGTTGAAGTCTGAATCTCGGCAGCTGTAGTCGATGGCTGATTCTGAACAGCCACCAAACTTTCCACTAACGCAGTTAACTTTTCCATCTCGACACGAAGTGTAGCAACTTCCCCGCGAAGCTCATGATTTTCCTGTTCCAAATCTTCCATTTTCCTTTGACGATTGGCCCGAGTGTCGTATCGGTGAGACAACTTGACAACCTTGAGTGGAAAAAGAACAAGGATGAGACTCTAGAAAACATGTGAAGTGGAATGTGGAATGATGCATGATGTGGCGATGCAAATGATGACTCATTTTAAAAGTTTTTCAAGGAACTTTGATAATTTTGCATACATCAATGGTAAAGGAATTTGGAACAACAAAAACTCAATCCATTAATCGAAAGCGATAAATTACAACTTACAATTTGGAATATCAAAATAGTAAATTACAACTTTGGGATAACAAATCCAATAATGAAAGCAATAAATTACAACTTCGAAACGTGGAATCCATAATGAAGTGATAAGTTACAATTTTACAACATGAAATCTAAAATAAAGCAATAAATTACAACTTTGGAGCATGAAGCCCATAATAAAACAATAAATTACAACTTCGGAGCATGAAGCCCTTTTACATAATTTTACAAAATTACATCAATAAGCCAAACTAAAGGTTAAAGATCACTCGGAATCCTCAGATGAAGGACCAAACACCAACTGTAACTGGAGCTTCTTGATCTTCTCTTCATAAAAGTCTTCCATCTCCCTCTTCTCAACTATCAGTCGGTTAATGACTTCTTCCTACGGATTAGGAACGAGAGCCACGCTTACCGAACCTTCCCTTTTTCTCTTCCTTTCACTCGCATACTTCTTCAGCAAGGCATCATTCTGACGAAGCTTCTCATCGTGGTCAATGAACCGGCCGTCTTGAATGAACAACAACTCCTCCTTCTCTTTTAACTGTCGAGTCAGGACTCGATTCTCATATTCAGACATATGGTACTTTTCCTTCCAAGCATCCCTCTCATA
Organism: Vicia faba; assembly: GCA_948472305.1. Classification (NCBI taxonomy): domain Eukaryota; kingdom Viridiplantae; phylum Streptophyta; class Magnoliopsida; order Fabales; family Fabaceae; genus Vicia; species Vicia faba. Next base: position 1,359,270,704 of record OX451737.1, read on the forward strand.
CTTCATCCTAGCCAGATTTCCTTGGTACTCTCCTATATCCGCGATAGGGATAACAACAGATGATGGTGCAATGGCAGGGAATAAAGGCTTCTCAAGTTTATAGGGCATCTTGAGAGCACAAGCCCTAGCACGGACCCACTGCAGGTAAGGCTCCAAAGAAATGGCACCTCTATGTCCCAGCATATCTCTCCCTTTCCTGTGGATATGGCGCCAAGCTCCTTCGATCTCCCTCTTAGCAGCCTGATGATCTTGTCCTTCCTGAAGAAAGAAACCACTCACATGGATGTTGTTTGGTTTATCTCTCATCGGGTACCCGAACTGACGGCGCGCTAGAACATGGTTGTAGTTGATTCCACCCCTCGTACCGAGAAGAGGTACGTTAGGAAAAGCACCACAGCTATCAATGATCTCCACATCGTGGTAAACTCGATTATACCAGTCAATGTCGAAATGAGTGAGAGCCATAATCTTTGGCGCCCAACGCGGTTCCTTCTCGAGATCCCAGAAAGCATCAGACCCAGGTAGATGCGAGACGTACCACTGATACAACAACGGTACACAACAAATAATCATCCCTCCTTGATAAGAGTTTCGCAGGTGGATGGAGTAGTATGTATCCCCTAGCAGCGTAGGGACCGGATTTCCAATCAGGAAAATTCTGATGGCGTTGATATCCACAAACTTATCAACGTTAGGGAATAAGAAAAGACCATATGCGAGTAAGGCAAATACGTCTTCGAAGGAAACAATATCCTTTGTCTCAGCAAAGTGGCAAGCTTTCTTCAACAAAAACTGCGCTGGCAAACCCCGGATTCCCCCTTTCGTAGTCATGTTCTCCTCTACCTTCGACTTCCTTAAGTGGGTGATAGCTGCTATCTCGTGAGATTTGGGATCTTCTTCTAATCCAGAGAAAGGAACACGGTCGGCGATCGGCAAACCAAGAATATAAGAGTACTCCTCTAAAGTGGGCATCAATTGGTAATCCGGAAAGGTGAAACATCGGTACAAGGGATCATAGAACTGAACCAACGTGTTGAGGATGCCTTTCTTCATCTTGCGCTTCATGAGCGGTACGATGGACCCATATTTCTTCTGAAAATCTGTCGGACTCTCGATCTTCGGAATCAAACTCTTCAGTTCTTCAATCTCGGGCTCCTTGAAACTAAAGCTTCGAGTATTTCTCCTTCCAAGTTCCATAATAACCTGAGATGTCTGCAAAAATCATTCCGAAGTTCCTTGAAAAACAAGTTTTTTTTTTACAAAGATGTTGATGAATGCATGAATGAATGATAATGCAACAGTCAGAAACAAGCTTGCAAACACGGGGTTCAAGGGTTCAACGTTCAACATGGAGTCGAGGGTAAAGCCCACCCAAAGGTATGTACTAACGGTTCAATCACACCTGTAAGACATGGTTCTAAGAGTTCCCAGAGTCTACATTCCTCCTTCGGATATTACCAACGTCTTGATTACTCAATAATTAGCAATATTCTCAAGAGAAACTCGTCCGAGCGTAGCATCGCGTAACAACTACTTCCGAATTACTCCGTTATAGTCTCCGCGCTACACCTAAAAAGGCCAAGAGGGGTTAGGGTTCTACGGTCCTCAACTTCTCGGGCTCCTAGGTCGAAAATAATAATGTCTTCCCGATTACTCGGTAAACAAATATTAAGTTCAAGAGGGCCTTCCATTGAGTGGGGGATCTCATGCCTCCTTCTTCGGGATTACTCCCTCAAAGTTAACATGACTATACCGCCCGTCCTATTCCTTAAGCATTACTTAATCCGGGTATAGGATTCGTCCTTTGCAAAAAAACCCAAACAACCCCAATTTAAACACATAATCAAGCAAATCAAATAATAGTAAAACAGATAAGACAAACTAGGCTTAACCCACTTAGGGATGGACCAGCAAGAGGTCAATCTTTCCCCAGCAGAGTCGCCAATTCTGTAGAGATAAAAAATGTAGCGGGGTAAATCGGAGATCGAATTATTGATTAATTCGTCTCACAAAAGCAAGAGTCGCCACCGCGCTTTATTGTTTCCAAAGGAAAAGGGAAAAGAGCGAAATAAAACCCTAAATATGCAATGTAAATAATACTTTTTTAAAAGTAATGAAAATACAAGGCGTTTTGGAAAAGAGATCTTATGGTTCGGGGGTTGGTTATACAATGGGAAGGTATTAGCACCCAATGCATCTATAGTACTCTATAGGAACCTTTTGAAATATCTGTTAAAAATTGATTGCTTGATTGAAAAATGAATTGTTTTGGCCGAAAAGGGGTACAGACGGTTTTTTGAAGATGCGACGACCTAATGTCGAAGTTTTTGCTTAAAGGGTATAAGTTTCGAAAAAGATTGAATATTTGAGGAAAAATTATCTTAAGTTTTAATGAAATGCGAAAGTTCGCGCAATTAGACTTGAAGACATGAAGTCAACAAATTTACTGTTTTTCCCTTGGATTTAAACATAAACAGAATAAACAAATACATATGAAAATAATAAACAGACAAAATATACGGATAATGATTAAATAACAATAATTAAATGATAGACTAAATGATGTGAATAATGCATTTTTATGATTTTTGTTTAATATTAATGAAAAGAAAGTATTTTTAATAGTTTTCAATTTTTTACGCATTTTTAATATGGAAAAAAAGCATGAGGATTAATTAAAGAAAAGATAAAATGTTTTTTTTTTAAAGTTTTAATTTCTAATTTTTATTCTTTTTAAGTGTTTTTTAAAAAGTATTACTTTTTAAGAAATAAATTAAGTTAAAACTTAATGCTACTAACTTAAGTCTAATTAAATCCCAAGGGTTTAAATTAATAAAATTGGTCAATTCTTAAAATGTCTAAATTAAATACAAACTCTCATTTTGATTACATTTTAGTTATTTAAACTAATAAAATTTCTAAAAGGGAAAAAAAGAAAAAAAGGTATATATAAAAAATGGGGTAGATGATAATCAATTGATATGGGCTAAAAGGTTCAGGGAGCCCAAACAGAAACGAGTAACATGGGGGGTGCCTAAGAGAATCGTGTGGGCTTAAGGGGAAGCAAGGTCCATTCTCATAATTGTTTTTTAGGGTAAATGCATTTGTTAATTGGGGATTAGGGTTCTTAAGGTTGGCCGAGCGGCGCTTCTCGTTCGTTCGTCATCTTCTTCGCGATCGTCCTCTTCGTCCTTGCGCGTTATCCTCTTCAATCGCTACCGGAGTCTCATCCTGTCTAATGGCCACCAGCTTCCACTGTCCTCTTCCCTCCAGCCACGCGTACAGGGGCGACGGATTCTTTTTAAAGTACAAGCTTCGTTCTGTTACTCGTTTTAGGGGTTTCATTATAAATGCATGTTCATGTTTTCTGCTTGATTCTGATTTCGTTTCATTTGTTTGTGTGAGGTGTTATGAAAGTAAAAGGGAAAAAAGGAAAACGTTACCTAGAGGCGGAGATGAAGGAGGAACAATTGGGTGCGACGGAGGCCACAGACAGAGAGAACGGCGCGTGAGTTTGCCTCGGTGGCCGGTACTTTGTATCTTTTCTTCTTGTCTGCTACCTTGGCTTTGATCCTTCTCTTCTTCTTTTGCCTTGGTACTGTATGCTAATGTTTTTCGAATGCTTGCTTGCTATTGTTGGCCTATGATAGTGGTTTTGAGGCCTTACCGGTTTTGTGTTTGTTGACGGAAACTGGCTTTGGAATAGGTTTTCGTTGTTAGGCCATGAGGTTTTGGTAATATGCAGGCTTATGGTTCATGACAGGTTAACGGTATTAGTGATTTATCCTTTGTTGGTTTTGAAATGGTGATATTGGCTTTGGTGGCTCAATCGGGTTTTCTGAGGTTTAGGCCATATTGTTTGATGTGTGGTTTTGGTTAAAAGTTTGACATAGTTTAAGCCATGCCTTTTGTATGGTTTATGCAGTAGAAACGGTTTTGAATGGTTTGATGTTTTATATGGTTTTTGGTTCTACTGGTTTTTGTGTTTGGCCATAAGGTTTAATGCAGTTGCAGGTTAATGGTTTAGGCCCTGGTTGTGATATGGTTTTGAAATGGTTTGGACAGTAGGTTATGGCAGCAGGCTGGTTTTTTTGTTTTTAGGCCATAAGGTTTTGTATGGTTTGGATAATGGAAATGGTTATGCAGGTTCTTACTGGTTTTGTATATTTTTCTTGTTGACAGCAGTTTTTCTAAGTTTTTCAAGGCTTGGAGATTGATTGATATCTATTGTTTTGAAGTGATTCCAATATGTTATAACCACTGCCTCCTTTGTTTACGTTACAGGCTGGAGATTTGAATATTTTTACAATCTTCTTGGCCTTCTGCATCATACTGTTACAGCAGTTTTGTTTGTACTCTACTCTTGTGCTTCTCTTTTTACTGTGATACTGCAGTAGCTTTGTCTTATAATTCCTTCTGCCTAAACCAAAACCTGCAAAACCAATTTCTTTCTTTCTCTCTCTCTCTCAAGTACCAATTGATGCATTAAGATGATATGCACTGTACTTGTTCTGAAACTGCATGGCTGGAACATGATGAAAAAAGGAAATATATATATTGCTTGCAAAAATTGTTTAAACTGCATATTTAACTTGCTTACTGCATGGCACAGTGGGTTTACGTTGGAATTTTGTTTGTGCTTGCATATGCTGTTGAAATTATGCATGGACTTTGTATGCTGTGCATCTTTTGAAAAATGCATTGGATTTTAAAAAATGCAATTAATTTGAAAGATGCAATTTTTGACAAAAATGAATTTGTGCATTCATTTATAAAAATTCCTCTCTTTTTTGTGAACCGGGAGAAATCTCGTGATTTGCAAAAAAGGGTAAACTGATTCCGGCCATTGCTTTTAATGATGAACATTAAATAATTTTGCTTTTAATTATTTGTTCAAATTCTAATTTCTTTTAATTTTGCAGGTAACATCAAGTGAGCAGACAAAAAATGCATTGGATCAGAAGATTTAGAATTAGGAACATTAGATTAATTTTTATTTCATTTTAACTTTGTAAAATTATTATTGTAATTTTGTTGTAATAAATACAATATTTACCACAATAATTGTACAATTAGAAAAAATGAATAAAATTCCAATATTCGCCAATTAATTTCCTCTTTCTCTCTAATTATTTACTTTATTGTTTACAATTCTTTAAATTGTATAATAATTGAAAATAAATCTCAATTACCTAAATTCAGAATAGTAAACAAATAAATAAATAACGTCATTGATCAATTAATAGTTTCAATTATTTAATTCATTATTCATGACTTTCCAAGCTATAATAATTAAAATAGAATATCAATTATTTTAACTTAGAATGATAAATAATTAAATAATTATTATTGAACAATTAATGAACTTTTTCGAATATTTATTATATTATTCATAAATCTTTGAATTATGTAATAACTGAAAATAAATTTCAGTTATTTAAATTTAAGATAGTGCATAATAAATAAATACTGTCTGCATGATTAATGCGCCTCTTTTCTAATGTTTATTTTATTATCTATACATCTTTAAATTATATAATAACTGAAAACAAATTCCAATTACTTAAATTTAAGATAATAAATAATCAATCAACATTGTTTTAGCATGAATCGATTAAATAATTTAGTGTTCAAAATAAATAGCCCTCGGCCTGAAAAAAGTTATGAATTTTAAAATCAATGGATCAAAACACTTGTAATGTAATGATGCAGATGGGAGATGATATCTTAGGTCAAAATTTGGGGTACAACAGCTACCCGCATCCACGACAGGAGACTTGGGCGGAGGCACGACCTGGCCATCAATGATCTGGGACATAAAACTCGCCCCTTCGGTATTTAGACCAGGATTCAATAAAGTGAGCTGGCTAACCGCGACTTCAAATCCATCTGCCAAGGCGTCAACGCAGTCCGTCTCGAGGAGTTGAATACGAGCGACCAGTTCCGAGCGACTATGCAAGGGGGCTGTCTCCTCCGACTCATCTTCGGCAGGGAGCATGGCGGCCTTCAGATCCTCGACTTCTTTGGCCAGACGCTCGTTGTCAGCCTCCAAGCGTTCCCGGTTCAGTCGAAAGTAGTCTCTCTCCTTGGCAACCTTCCCCGAGTTCTACTTCTCCGCGTCCAGCAGCTCGGCTTGCTCGCGGAACATCTCCTCGGATTGCTCCAGAGCGGCCTTCAACTTTCGAGAGCCTGCAGCAAGGCCAACCTTCTCCTGCTCCAGTTCTTTGACACGGTCAGAGTCCGCCCCCTCCTCAACAAGGACAACGACCATCTCCTCCATCTTAACCATCCCGACCATGTTGGCGGCCAAATGCTTTCTCCGACTTTTTTTACTCAGATGCCTGTTTGTGTCAGCCTCCTCGGCACTTACAATCAAGGGAAACCCCTCGAAGAAGCTTTCCTCTTTAAAGCAGGGGTCAAGCCAAAGGCCCTCACCGCGCTAGAATCATCGCCGACTTCCGGCTGGCTCTCTACCCGATTCCTCTTCCTCGGTATCAGATTAATATGTTGCTCGACGTCCTGGGAGTCCGGGGACCCGCCAAAAGCATCACCTGAACTAGTTGGAGGGCCCATCCTCGTCGCCTGAGGAGCTCGCACCATCCTTTTGCTGACTTTCTTATCTTGCGTCAACTTTAGAAGCCTCTCCTTTCGTCCGGCCATATGACCTTCAAAAAAAGAAACCCGGGTTAGTTACGAGCAAGTAACAAACAAAGAAATTAGGATAAGACTATAAGACAAAAGGTAACCTAGCAGGTTCGCGGCCTGCCCGTAGGACTGGCACTCCACAAGCGCCTTTGTATCTATAGGACGGGCCTCGAAGGTCGGGTAACCATCCTCGTCGAGAATGTCCTTTCCTTCCCTCGTGGCCCACCGGGCAGGGAAGAAACTGTCGACATATCTGCAGAGGGTACCGTAGACCTCCTCGTCTTCGGTGCTCATCCCTCCCGCGGGCGTATGGTAATGGCCGGTGCCATGCTCATAGTGGCGCAAGCTCCAATGCAAGGGAAACTTAGCTACGCACCCCAACACCGGGCGACCCTCATCGTCCATAAGAGGCCCCCCCTTATCGTCAGTCACTGCAGTCTCTTCTTCATATACAGAAGCTAGAGCAGTCTGGGTGATCGGCCGCATGATATACCATTTGTCCTTGAACCCCCGGATAGAATCCATATACATCTTGAACAGCCTCTTCGATTGTTTCAGGGAAACCCAACTGTGCCTACCTCCCCGAGACTGGCGTTGTAAATGAAAGACTCTGAAGAAGAGAGGTATGGTCGCCCCAATCCTTAAAAAGAGACACGTCAGCTCGAACGCCTGAAGAAAGGCAATCGAGTTGGGGTGAAGTTGCGAGGGGGCCAACTCCAGATGATTGAATACCCCGATCTGGAAGTCACTAAAGGGGAGCTTGAGACCAAGGTCCTTGAACGCAATTTCATACATGGGAAACCCATACTCGGAGAACTCCGAGCAGATCCGCGCGTCAAGAGACGGTCTGGTGACGACAAAATTTTTCTGGAAGCCCGACTGACTACCGCCATTCTCAACAATAGTGTACGCGCTCCGACTGTATGCAGAAGCAATCCCTCTGGGCTCGGTACCCACCCACTCTAGCAAAGGATCATCGATGGTATCGATCAAAGTTACATTTTCCTCGGCACTTTGGTCTTCGACCTCGTTGCGCCCTGAGGACCCCAGTTCATCAGCCATTTTACATGCAAAGAACATGAAACTGGTCAATTCGGGAGAAAATCCATACGCTCGCCATAACTGACGGGAAAAAGGGCACGACAAGCCGAGTCATAATCCACCCACGATAAAAACGTTGAGGACTCGAACAAGAGTCTGGTTTCACCTCCCTGACGCCAAGGTGCCGCGACGAGTCGTCCTACATACTGCCTAAATGGGCCAACATCCCGGCCAGTCATGAGTACGCCGACCTAAACTATGAATATGACGAACAGTATCATGAATCCTAAACCTAGAACTATGGGTTTACCGGGCAGTTTCATAAGTTATGCGCCCAAAACCATGAAGATCCCGGGCAGCAACCCAAGTCACATACCTAAAGCTATACGTTCACTGGGCACAAACATGCGTTTACCGGGAAAAAACATGAACATACCGGGCATGAACACGAATATACCAGGCTCTAATCCTAGATACGGATATTTAGCATACAAATAAAGGAAAAAATCACCTACCACAGAGAAAAATATGAGGGACAAAACGCTTACTTGGAAGTTAGGAAGGATGTACGGCGGCAGGGAAGAAAATCGACCGCGGAAAGCACGGTGGTCCTATGAAATTCTGGAAAAATAGCGACGGCAAAGGCAGAGGAAGGAGGAGAAGCACGAAGAGGAAAAACATATTATGGGACCCAAGGATCCTATTTATAGGGATGACGTGGAATACGAAATGTCACCCCGGGGAACCACGAGTTTCCCCTCCTCGACGCCTACTCTCCTAGGCAATGATGGCTCTACCTTCAATAGGGTGGTGCCACGGATCCCAAGGGGTTGCCTCGCATACTCAACGAGCACAACCCGCAAAGAATCCCCCGAGCACATCTCGAAAAGGATTATCTCACGAACGCAACACATGAGAAACTCCTCTAGAAACCACAGAGAAGAAAATATCCTGGACGAGCATAAGGCCCCGTGACAAAGACGAGCTGAGATCAAGTCATAACTCCTGCTCCAGGAGCCACAACTTGGGGGGCTCATGTTCTGGACTGGGCCCGTCCTGGCCCAAGAGCAAGAGCGAAGGCCCAATCCAACCAGCTCTTCAAGGAGTGCACGCTCGAAGATCCTCGCCAACGCGTCGACCAGAAGCTAAAGCCTTGCCCGCCTCTTCCCGCGAACATGGCATCCTCGACCACATGAAGTCCAGCTCGGGCCCGGCTCGAGCACCCTTCTCGTAGGGCAGACTATGACCATTACTCCATCACCTGAACTCCAGAAAGACCGCGTCCTCGTCCCTCTGAACTTCTCGCAGAGCATCACCAGGAAGGGGACCACGTGCGGGTCCCCACTACACACGTAGAACCTGGTAGTTCCTTTATTGGGCCAATCCTGGTCGGCCCAACAAAGGGACCTTGGCCCCGCGCTGGGGGCTATAAATACCCTATATCCCTAGAGGGTCAGGTATTCATTCTCTTACCCATATACACACTTTTTGCCTACTCGTACTACCTCTCACTTTAGCATCGGAGTGCCTTGCAGGTACCCCCCCATCTCGTTCAACTTTTGCTCGGAACCAGTCGTGACGGTCCAAGTCTGATCCGGTAAGATCAATAATGATTTAATTTTTTTAAAAAACTTTCAATCAATTTGCAAGGGGTTATCTCCAAGCTAATATTCTGACACACTGCGCCTACCTGCACCACCTACTCTGCACCTAGTTCTGTGTCAAAATTGGTTTTGCAATTTGTGAGAGGGGAATCCCCAAGCTAGTTAGTGAGGTGGGATATCCCACGCAAAACATTTGCGATCAACTGTTTAGCTAGGTGGTCCGTCCCCTCGCAAATTTCTATTTTGTGAGGGGTTTTCTGTGTTAGTTAGGGGGGAAACCCCTAGCTAATTACAGTTTTTCTTATAGTGCATCTAAAATACTCGCTTCGTCCCAAAATATAAGAGAGAAAAATAAAACCACACTTATTAAGAAAAGTAAAAATATAATGATTTGACTTGTGATTTTCTTTGAAAAAATTGCATAGAAAGATGTAAAAACAATTATAATTGATTGTTGGTTATAGAAAGATGAAAGAGATGGTAAATTAAATGCAATTTGCATTTAATTTTACCTTGAAAAGAATGAAAGTTGATAATTTCTCATATATTTTGAGACAACAAAATTGTATTTTTTTCCTCTTATTATTTTGGCACATGGCCAAACCTCATTATATTCATGCTCATATGACTATCTAGAGATGCATGAAAAGTGAGAGAGGATCCATATCTAAAAATAGTTTAATAATCTTCCCCGAATCAGAAGATGCAGTAGAGATAACATTATTAGACGACGATAACTTATCTAGAGGGGGTGAATAGATCACCAAGTTAAATTTCCAAATTAAAATTGTTTTTTAAAAGTTGATTGAAAATAATGCAAGTGGAAGGTTTTTATATATAGATCGATTAAAGTCGTCTATACGAACTTAGTTATTGGAAGTTGGATATGAAATATAGCCCTATGTGTGAGCAACCCTTTTCTTTAAGTAGTTTTGCATGATAGCAAATATGTGTGAAAACAGTATTAATGAATGTTTAATGTGCTTAATCTATATGTGTGCATAATATGACAATAGTATAACATGTTCAAAAATGTGTTTTACACATCAAACACAATTTCAGGTCGATACATAAGGTCTTAGATCGACACATACATAGTCAAAAATGTGTTTTACACATAAAGTACAATTTCATGTCGATACATAAGGTCTTGCATCGACACATACTTGAGCAAAGAATCACAAAAATAATTCTGCTTCAGTATGAGTCGACTCATTCATACTTTGTGTTGATACATGTCAAGTTGATGTTCCTGAAAAACGTTTTAAAACCTTTATGCATCGACACATAAACTCATGCATCGACACATATCACATTTTGTTTTCAAAATAAAAAATTAACTCACTGTATATCGACACATACGCGTTATGTATCGACTCATATAAAATGAATGGTTTTGGATTCTTTATGGAAAACATGTTGTATCGACATATAAAGACTTGCATCGACTCATACATATTTCATCTCTCTGTAATATGTTTTACCATCAATATGTATCGATACATAAGAGGTTGTATCGACTCATCTTATATTTCAAAACTAACATGTGTCGACTCATGTTAAACATGCATAGACTCATACTGCGTTTTCTCACCTCTAACTGTTTTTTGTTACATATATAAGTAAGTCTTTGCAACAAAAACAGCAGGTGTCACATATATAATTGGTGTGCATCAAATTTCTGAGCAATAAGAAACCTGAAAGATACTTCATCTTCATCATCTTCTCAATCATCTTGGTTCAACAACAATGAAAGATAAACATCTTTGTTCATTGGATCAAGAAATCATAGAGATAACGTTCAGTTGTACGATTCATGATCTAAGATGAGTTAAAGATTCAGAAGGAGGTTTCTAGGAAAAAACCAAAGGGTTTGTCCTTCAAGAACAGACATGTTCTTGCGGGTTTGTTAGTCACGGTTGCACAAGTCAGATTCAGCCATACCGAGGCGTTCAGAAATCGGAGCGATTTCGCAAAAAGGTCGTGGAAGCGGAGGATTGATTGTGGATCTTGTAGGGAATCTTGATAAGCTCATATCAAGTGAAGGTTCTTACAAGAAGAAGAAGATCTTAGAGATTACGTTCTGTCTTTGTATTGTAAATTTGTAAACAACTTTCAGCAAATTGATATAACAGGTCTCAATTTCAGTTTTGGAATTGAGAGGGAGACGTACCCACACACGAGGACGACAATGGGGAACTTCCTTACTAAAATGCCCGTGTATTGTTTTTCTTTCTCTCTTTCGCTTTACGTTTTCTGCAATTTTGTGATTCAATTGGTTTGCTGGTTTTTCTGTTTAATGATACAATAATGGTACAAACTCTTTAGCTAAAACCACCATTATTATTGATCGTCGAACAAGCATACACCAATTGTTCAAAAAAATTGCGTACAAGTTTTTATTCATTGGAAATAGCATTCTTGTGATAAGTACATTGAAACGTACATCAATCTATGTTTAATTTTTCATCTATTTCATCTTAATAAAATCCAGCAAGTTTATCGTATGTCGGATTTTCTAGTAGTTGGTTCAAAATAGACGGAAGTCGATTCGGGACCGTGTTTTTCCGCTGTTTTCAATAAACTTTGATAAAAGATTTTAAATTCTTGATAAATAAGGAGATGATCTATTCACCCCCTCTCGATCACTTGCCATACCGTCTAACACTATAGAATGAACAACACAATAAACATAATTTATTCACTTAACACAAGTATCACAATATTATTCGTTTATAGCAAGTTGGTAGCAATACTATTTTTAATTATAACAAGCAAAAATAAAGAACTATGTAATTTAGTAAGCACTTGGTGTGCGGTCGAATTTTCAGAATTTTTTCTTGAGTTGTGTTGATATGAAAAAACACTTATAATTGAAAGTGATTATAAGCTAATGAACAACCAGTTCAAAAATAAAAACAACCACATAAAAATTCTTACGAGTCGATTGGTCTATCAATGTTATTTGACAAATTACTAAATTGATGACATTCATAAACCCATAGAACTAACAAAAGAGATGGTCGCGCCAACGAAAAAAGAGAACAAAACCTACTTGTTCAGCCTTGTTTCTACCTCACAACCCTAAATCTGACCGTATCTTCTTCTGATTTCACATTAATAGCTCTGCATCTAGCCAAAACTCCAAAAACCTAAGTCGCTTCTAAGTTAAAATAAACTCCAAGGATGAGGTTCTTGAGCACGAAATGTTAGGGCTACTACTCTATTCACCATTCTCTACCAACTCGTATCAAGAAACAATGAAAACGGTAAAAGATTGACACACCTGCAATGACGATTCTTCTTAGGTGAGTATGCTTCACTTTGTTCTTTGTCTTCTCTTATCTGCATTCGGGTTTCTTCTTCTACTTCCTCTTTGCATCTTCTACTTTATCTTCCGCTTCTTCTACGAGTGTTGTTGTTGTATTTAACGGCGAAGACTCTGAGATGGTGGTGCATAGTAGAAGGATGAGAGGTTGGTAGCAGGTGTTGAGTTGAGAGAGAGAAAGAGGATGAAGATGATGTTGAAGGTCTCATAATCACAATTCAGAGAGAGAGAGAAGATGGAGTTCTGAGAATTTTGCAGAATGAGGGTTATTGATGAATTAAGGAGAAGATTATGGCTTATATAGTTTGTTCAAGGTGAAGAACGTTAGTTACAGATGCAAGAATCTTAGCCAATAGATTTGAGAAGTTTGTTACAAAATGAAGGGTGAGGATTAATTCATATGCTCTGAAATTTTCTATTATTATTGAGTTGTCATGTTTAGATGTCTTGGTTTCAATTTGTTCTCTGATTTTTTTTTATTTTCTGAGTTTCGATTTCTTTCTTTTGTTTTGCTTTAGCTGATATAATTTCTTTTTTCTTTGTTATTCTCCAGTTTCTATCTCTACGAATTAGTGAGTTGGCAGATTGATTCATGTTAGCAAGTTTCAAATTTTTGCTTGGAAATTAGTTAAGGATATTGAAGGAGGTTGGATTTATGATTTTCTTTGGACTGGTTTATTGAATTGAATATGGTTAACATGTTGTATGCAGGATCTTGATGTAAATATGATTTTCTGTTTTGGTGATATAAAATGAAATGCAAGTTATGGTAATTGCTTCTGTTAACTGATGGATGGCTTCCACGAATTGGATCATGAGAATAAAGGTATGTATAAACTTATATTAACTGTTTTTGGGTTTGTTGTACCCCAAAATTTGCCCTCCCATTCCATCAATATTTTCTCACCACAAGACCCTTGAAGCTCAAGATCAAGTTAGGGTTTACTCTGCTCAAGACTCCTCCTTGCACTGTTGACCCAAATTAGGGTTTGTGTTTGCACAAAGATGTTTTGACCCAAAATTCCCAAAATGACTTTCATGCTTCATGTTGGACTCACAAGTTTATCCATACCAAGTTTCAAGCCTTGATTCCAATCTTTGCCTAGTCAACTGGACAGTTGACCTAGAAATCAACTGTATTGGGGAAAAAGTCTACTGTGGTCAATTGACAGTCAAACCTCATGATTTTTGACCCACATCAACATTATGAACTCATATGGACCATTTGATCAAGTTTGGATCACAATTCCACAAGAAATTTGATCAGATCACCAAAAGGGCAAAATGGTCATTTTTAGGGTTTTGACTGCACAAAGGCATTTTTTGACTGTTTGACCTAGCCAATGGCAAACCAAGCTCACATATGGATTCAAGGACTCAATGACATGGTCTTGACACATTCAACAAGTTCAAAAGATCCCAAATGCACAAGATTGACAGATGAATTTTCCAGTCAACTGAGCAAAATTTGACTGTATACTGAAAAGTCAAACTTTGACTTTTTGGTCAAAATCAAGTGCCAAGATTCATTTTTCATCAAGACATGTCAAATTATGAAACTTGTTCATCAAGAAATCAAAAATTACAAATTAGGGTTTAAAATGAAGAATTTTCATAACTTAGAAATTTTCTAAGTTATGAAAATTCCTAATTTTTTCCTAACTTTGTCCCATTTTTTCATCAAGATATATTTGGATTCAAACAAAACTCAAAACATGAAAGTTATAGTCCATTGCAAAATCTACAACTTTGATTCACAAAGTTTCTTCAAAAGAAGCTTGTAGATCAAGTTATGATTTTTGGAATAGGGTTGCAAAACATTCTTAACTTAGAATTTTTTGACCTATTATAGGCAGGATTTTTGCCCAACTTCATGGCCACTTTTCACATACTTCCACTTTGAATCTCAACTTGCATTACAAAGATGGATTGTAGTACACATTCCAAGATTTCCAAATTGTCCAATAACTTCTCAAGCACCCTTGTGGTTAGGGAGAATCGAATTTGTGAAGATGGGCAAAAGTCACTTTGTTCATAAGCCATTTACATGTTCATAACTTGGGCATTTTTGAAATCAGCATGCACAAGCTAGGTTACAGGCCTCTAATCCCTTTCTTACTCAATAATTCAATGCTAAACCATTGTGCCAAGATGTTATTTTGTGCATTTGGTCAATACATGTTAGATTAATCCATAATTAGAAAAAGCATTTTATCCATTCTTGTAAAGAAACACTTTATGTCAAGTTTACAATCTAAGAGGTACAAGCCATATCTTTGGGCACAAGATTCATGGACATATCCCACTGATCAAGACTCAAATGTGCAGCATAGATTGAGGATAGTACAGGCCTGCATTATCCATACACACTTCCTTATTATCAAAGAAGAAACATTGCAAAAGAGGTCCAACATTCAATTCCTGCAAGCAAGAGCTAAAACAAACTTTGTCCACACATTTCATACTCCCTAACCAACCTGAAACACGACCAAACCATCTCTCAAACCTCCATATACAGAAAAACACAGTTTTGTGGCAAAACAGGGCATAGGCTGCAGTTTGAATCCCACAGCACCATTCCATCGTGCGTTTTCATCCAAACCAGTTCAAACACATTCCCTACCATCCATACAAACTATCTCAAGCCTTGGAAACAGACTGTAACACCTCTAACCAAGTGTGCCATTTTTACTTTTCTCTCTTGCAGGTTGACTTCTGTAGCTTGATATAGCAAGATTCAAAGCACACCAAGCATTGGAGAAGCATCCTTGGACTTCAAGCAAGCTGTACAAGTCCTCACATTGCATTGAAAGTACTTCCATTATTGAACACGATTCAAGCTGAACAGGTAAAAACATGGACTTTTATCTCTCAATCTAGGAAGAGTTAGGCTTAGGTTTATGAATTAAACATGCTCTACTCATGGCCCTGAAGCTACCCATATCCTCACTTTCCATTTATATTGTGTGTGTTAAGAGAATTTGGAACCTGAACATTAGAAAAAAGTTAGGTCAGGAATTGGGGGAGAAGAAATTCTCTCTCATTTCTGAGAGTTAGATCAAGTTCTTTATATGTATGGATTCGTGGTTTGATGTTATAAGTTTTTGTTAAAAGTCAAAGGATCAAGAGATTGCAGAGATGGAGGAAGGGCGCGCGTTTTTGTTTGAATCTGTCTAGAGGTTGAAGACAAAGTTCTTTGGGCTGGGCTTGTTTTGTTTTTTCTGTTTGCACCACTTTATTTCACATACACCCCCCTGGCCCATTGTATGAAATATTTGTCATTTTTGATTTTTTCTTTTTGATTCTGATTTTATATTTTTATCCAAGCATGAAAAAACACTAAAATTATTTTTCTCACATTTTTTGCATTTTATTTGGTATTTATTTTGTTTCATTTAGTTTCATATGTAAATAAATACATATTTACTTTTTATTCAAATATTAAAAAATAATACAAATACATTTTTATTTTCTGATTTTATTTTATTTTATCTTTTAAAAACATTTTCTAAAAAATATACTTTTTTTGTAAATAATAAATATTTTTATTTTTTGTATATATTTAATACATTTAATACATAATATAAATATTTATATATTTAGGATATTTAGGATAAAAATACAAAAAATAATACATTTTATTTTTATTAATATTTAACCTCAAAAATACTTTTTTTACAATATACTTCCTTTTATTTATTTTTTGTATATAGTTAATAATTATTGTATATAATAAATAATAAATCCTTTTTATTTACAAAATTAGGGTTTTGCCCTAAAAATACAAAATATCCAAAAATTGATTCTTTTATTTTTTTTGTTTATATTTCACATGAAAAATACTTTTTACATACACATGAAAACATTTTTGTGCATAATACATTTTATATTTTCTTTATTTGTATTTATTCAATTATTGTGCCATTAAATTAGCTTGTATATTCAATTTGGATGTAATAGTTTAGATTTAAATTTCTTGCTAAATATCCCCATTTGAACATTTGTACCCCCCATCCCATAATTATGTTGTAATAATTTAGTACTTTAATTTCCGCACTTTAAAGCTTTCTAAATATGCCATGATAGATTTAGGGTTTGTATGCAAAAATCAACCAAACAAATAGCTTGACCTAATTCAAAGACAAAAAAGCATGAAAATGGACAACACTAATCACACTTACACCCCTAGGGTTACTCCACTTGTTGCCTTCAATAATGGGCCATGTTGCATGTTAGGTGTCTTTGGCAAAACAAAACAATTCAAATGATCATAGTCCCTCGATGACGCTTTCGAAAGTTGCCTAAAAATGATCAAGTCCCTTAAAGGAAAAGTTGCCAAAGACACTTGGCACCATTGCAATCATGGTCTAAACGATGACCCGCACCCGTCCCGTTAACATCCTAACACAAGATTGTCCACCAAATACAATGGTGAAACAAAATTGTTAAAAGGGTTAAAACATAGGAAAAATCTTTGAGTAAATTTAAGGGTAGACAACTCTTAGTTACTTGATCAAACTTGCAAAACACACTTGCCTGCTTTTCAAAATCCACATCACAACACACTTTCAAAACAACTTTCAAAAACATTGAAAACTTTTCAAAAGATAAGTACACCTTTGTATACATTCAAACATGAATCATTACAAAGGTTGCCACCACATTGACCTCTTTTCAAAACATTTTCAAACCCACACACAAAGCACAATTTCAAACAATTGAAAATCAAAGGCAAGTGATCTAAGCAAGTAACTAAGAGCCCATGGATAGCCATGGATAGAAAGGGTGCTAATACCTTCCCTTTTTATAATCTACTCCCCGAACCCAAGAAAACATCTCAAAGGTTTTTGCTGTGCTTTTTAACCTTTCCTTAGGATAAAATAAAAAGTCGGTGGCGACTCTTGCTCAACCGAAACATTTGCGAAAACAAACGCAAAACCCAAGTCAGTTCTCCCACCGTATCACAGAACTGGCGACTCTGCTGGGGATTATTTTAAAGTGGAGTAACCTTAGGGCTTAGATCACCCTCTTGCATGACTAATTGTTTGCTTTGATTGCTTTATATCTTGGCTCTCTTGTTTGGGCTTGAAATCCTACACCCGGATTTGGGGAAACATTCATAGATAGCAATACGTTGTGGAAACTGTGCGGGGTATACCGACACGGTTGAAGCAATAGCTATATTAGTGCGACATATTTGTGAGTACCGGTAACCCTTGAGTTCAATCAAGGAGAGTACGGGGCCGCTGAGTGATGTCACTAAGCACTAATGACCTAGAACCTTACTTGACCATCTTGGCCTTTCATTAGGGGTAGTGAGATGACCGGCTTTGGTGCAGTCCGAAGTTGGTAGATACTCGATACTACACTCATTGAGGGTTGTTTTCTTGGAATATTTTGGTCGCTAGTTAAGTGGCTAAACCAAAATAATGAACATGGAAAACAATCCAATGATATTGAGCTCCTTAGAACCCGGTTACTATTTATAGGACAGGTTTTTAAGCCAACTTCACTCAAGAGGGTACTTACCTATGAAACCTCATGCAAGCCTAAAACTAGGGTTTTGTGTGATTTTCTTGTACATATGTTTGTGCATACATCATGAACATCATAAAGCATCATAAGCATACACTAACCATTTCAAGTGTTTAGATCTTCATCTTTGTTCTTGTTTTGTAGGTCATGGAAATTCTTCGCAGGAAAACTATCCAAGTCAACCTTGTGAGAATCCCTCCTCAACTCAAGGAGCTCACATCCAGAATTCCCGAAAGCTCTCCCTTCAGTGAAAGACATGGTAGATTGCTCAGCCTAGTCAACACCAGCATTGAAGAGGACATGGTAAAGGTGTTGTTCCAGTTCTTTGACCCCCTTCACCACTGTTTCACTTTCCCCGACTGTGATTGGTGGAAATAGAACTGACTGTTTTTTAAGCTGGTTTCGCAAAATGTCGCGGTAAGCAAGAGTCACCATCGTCTTTTATGTTCTCCAACATGGAAAGGACAAAAGCACAGCAAAATTCCTTCTTTGAGAATGTTTCTCGGTTCGGGAGGTAGATTTATAGAAAGGGAAGGTGTTAGCACCCTTTCTATCCATGGTTATCCATGGGCTCTTAGGTACTTGCTCTTTATGTTTTCAAAATTGTTTGCTTTTCAAGTGTGTGTGGGTTTTGAAAAAGTTTCGTTTGAAAAATTTCTAAGTAACTCTTGTATCAGTCCTCAAGAGTGTATGAAAAATTTGTTTGAAAGCTTTTAGAAAGTGTGGGTGCGAAAAGTATTTTTGTTTGTTTTGAGAAAGAGCAAGTACCCATGAGAATCTACCTACTCTAAGGAATTAGGCTGTGTAAGAGTCCTTTAGATAGTGCTATCCCACCATTAAGAGGTAGGTAGCACCATCGTTGGAGGTGTTCAGGTCAATTCGATTATCGGGACAGTGTGGTCACCGAAGCAATGGTAGGACACCTTAGAAGTAACCCTAATGTCCTAGATCCTTTTTTTTATCCGAGGCAACCGTTTTGAGGCAACTGGATCTTAGATAGGAGGGTGACCTCTAAGACACCCTATACTTGATGATCACGTTTCGAGGCAACCAGTGAGGCGTACCCTAGGAGTGGCATGTGCTTGTGTGTTGTTTTTCATTTAATTGTCTTTGTACATGTTATTTGCGAGCTACTGATTGATTTTATTTTACAAACGTTCTTGCAGGCATTTTTTAACAGTTAGGAGTGCGGAAAATAAATTGCAAAAATGTAAATTCTAACTATTACAAGGCGCGGGTCTATACATCGCCAAAAATAAAAACCCGTTTTTGAAAATAAAGTGCGAGAATTTAAATAAAGCTGTAAACCTATTTAACTATTACATACTCTGTACAGATACATAAATAATTAAAATAAATAAATGCGCACGAATAGAAATTTAATCGGGAACGTCTCGAGGGTGTTGACCCTTTTTTAAGAAGGAATTGAATTTTTGTCCTTTTTTAATGAAATGGAATTAAAACTAATTATTTAATTTATTAAAAGAAAAATGTTTTTGTATTTTTATGTTTTTAATGAAATAAAATAAAAGGAGTTGAAATTAAAAGTTGAAAGTCCTAATTCTAAATTAATTTTACTTATTAAAAAAAGTTAAAATTGTTCTAATTACACCACTAATTAATTAATATTAAAATTTATTTATAAAAATAAGTTAATAAATAATAAAATGTTTTTTTTGATTTTTTTATGAAAAATATTAATTAAGTTAATAATACTAATAATTAAAAAAAAGGAATTATAAAAGAAAAGAAAAATAAAAAGATAAAAAAAAGGAATAACAAAACCAAGGGGGGGTATGGGCCAGAATTATGAGTTTGTTTAGCATTGCTGTGGCCCATTAAGCACAAAGTCACGTTGACTCCTGGAATCATGTGCATATGGTTGACTGAAAAGCATGGTGCTCATCATTTCCTGGCCACTGGATTGTTGTTTGTAGACACTTGGCATGCTGAAGCGTCAGGGCATATGGTGTACCACCTTTAGAAGCCTGCACAGGAATACATTGAGAAAAATGGAAACAAGGAAATTGGGGGACCTGGGAAAACTTACAACGCGGTATGATGGACCTTAGGACGTGGCAAGGGTTGCTTTAGCTTCAGAGTATGGCAAAGAAGAGAGTCACGTTCTCCTTTTGGCCTGAAAATGCTTGCAACACTCCTTTTGATCTCTCACTTTTTTTTTGACACTTTTTGGATTTTGCTCTGGCCGTTTGTGCACACTCTAGGTTGTGAATGAGGCTTGCAAGGCTTGTATATATAGTAATGAGTGAGAATAAGTCACATTTAGGAGCCTTTAACCATTGCAATTATGTTTTGAGATTTCCATAACCACCATTAAAGAAACTTGCCATTTTTGTTCAAAATTTGAATTTTATGCTTAAAATGGACCTTACACGAATTTGGCATGTGTATTATGATGCATCAAGGTCATTCAAACCACAAGATATCCTTTGATTATTTTTTTTTATTTTTATTTGAATTTTATGGATTTAAAATGAATTAAATCAAATAAAATTAAATAAAAATAGAAAAATTAATGTTTAATCTTGAAATAAATCATGGGACACGTGGGTGGCATGAAAAGGATGAATCAAGTGGAAAAAAGTGGGCCCTGTTGTCAAAAATTAAAGTTTCAAGGCTAGTTGACTTTTGCCATTTCACAAACATTTCCCAACTTCTCCAATGCATATCTTGCTCAATTTTGATCATATGAACATGTTCTTGGACATTTTGGAAAGGTCTTGAAGTCCTCTAACCAATGCCTTTGGTCCCATGTCATTTTGATTTACCAATATCAAGTTATGGTCTTTGACTTAAAATGCCTTTTTGTTGACTTTTGAAAATGACCTATAATGTAGAAATTGATAACTTTTTGTGAGAGCATTTCTTGGATTTGGAGTGTGAAGATGAGTTGTAGGGAATGTCATCCCCTTCAAAATGAGCATTGGATGGGATTTTTCTTATGAACCATGAAAAAGTTATGCCCTGGTCAAGTTACAGTTGACTTTTCAGCTGTCCAAAAATAGAAACTTTTGACACCTTGATGATTTTTGAGCCATTCTTGTGAAATCATGGTCAAGATTTGACCAAATGATGATTGTGGATTCAAAATAAGATGTTGACCAAAATTTTTGACTTTTGACTGCCAAATGACCATTTTCCCCTGTAGTTGATTGTGAAGCAATTAGGGTTTTTGACTGTGCAACTTGACCTTGTGAGCCTTGAAACTTGACATGTAGATGCTTGACAATGTATATGAGCATATGGGACTTGATTGAGCCCTTGAAAACCTCAACTTCCTTGCAAGAACCAAAACCCTAATTTTGACTGGCTTAGGAGGATGGTTTTGACTGTGCAACCCTTGAGTAGACTTGAGCAAATGCTTGCCAAAACTTTGAAGAATATGGGAGGGTAAATTTTGGGGTACAACAGTTGCCCCTGTTCAATCTTCTTAGACCTGAGGATGTAGATTGGCTTGTGTGCCTTTCGTGATCCGAGGGTGGGAGATGATTGAACACTAGAGTGCCCAGAAATTTGCACTCACATAGTAGAGTGTCAGCAGTGTGATGTAGGGAATGGGCTTACAGATGCCATTTGGAGAGATGGTGGATAGGAGGATGGGCTTATAGATGCCATCTGGAGATGTGACAGAACCTTGTCGGGAATGGGCTTATAGATGCCATTTGGAAGTGTAATGGATAGTTGTAGAGATGGGCTTAAAGATGCCATCGGGGGATGTGACAGAACCTTGTCGAGAATGGGCTTATAGATGCCATTTGGAGACTGTTGACAGGTGGATGGGCTTATGGATGCCATCTGGAGGTGTAATTTTTGTAAGTTGAAAGGGGGAACCTATGTAGGGTTGCCTGATGTTGAGCTCGTGTAAAACTGCATCTTGGAGGAAGGAAACTTGTGTAGGGTTTACTGATAATGAGTCCGTATAAGACTGCATCTGAAATGGAGAAGGAACCTGTGTAGGGTTACTTTGATGACGAGTCCGTGTAAAACCGCATCTAGAGCTGAGAAGGAAACCTGTGTAGGGTTTACTGATGATGAGTCTGTGTAAAACTACGTCTGGAGTTTGAGAAGGGAACCTGTGTGGGGTTACTTTGATGATGAGCCCGTGTAAAACTGCATCCTGGAAGAAGTAAAACCTGGGTAGGGTTTCTGATGACGAGTCTGTGTAAAACTGCATCTTTGGGAAAGAAGAACCTGTGTAGGGTTTCTTTGACGATGAGCCCGTGTAAAACTACGTTTGGAGAGAGAGAACCTGTGTAGGGTTTCTTCGGGATAAGTTCGTGTAAAACTTCTGGAGGAACCGGGGTAAGGTTACTTCGGGATAAGTCCGTGTAAGGCTTCTGGAGGAACCGGGGTAAGGTTACTGCAGGATAAGTTCGTGTAAAACTTCAGGATGAACCGGGGTAAGGTCATCTTGAGATAAGTCCGTGTAAGACTTCTGGAGGAACCGGGGTAAGGTTACTGCAGGATAAGTTCGTGTAAAACTTCTGGAGGAACCGGGGTAAGGTTGCTGCAGGATAAGTTCGTGTAAAACTTCTGGATGAACCGGGGTAAGGTTATCTTGAGATAAGTCCGTTTAAGACTTCTGGAGGAACCAGGGTAAGGTTACTGCAGGGTAAGTTCGTGTAAAACTTCTGGATGAACTGGGGTAAGGTTATCTTGAGATAAGTCCGTGTAAGACTTCTGGAGGAACCGGGGTAAGGTTACTGCAGGGTAAGTTCGTGTAAAACTTCTGGATGAACCGGGGTAAGGTCATCTTGAGATAAGTCTGTGTAAGAATTCTGGAGGAACCGGGGTAAGGTTACTGCAGGATAAGTTCGTGTAAAACTTCTGGATGAACCGGGGTAAGGTCATCTTGAGATAAGTCCGTGTAAGACTTCTGGAGGAACCGGGGTAAGGTTACAGCAGGATAAGTTCGTGTAAAACTTCTTGATGAACCGGGGTAAGGTGTTGTCTTCCTTGACGAGATGTCTTTTATTGACAGGTTGTCTTCATGGACGAGTTGTCTTTAATGACGAGTGATCTTCAATGACGAGTTGTCTTTAATGACGAGTTGTCTTCAATGACGAGTTGTCTTTAATGACGAGTTATCTTCAATGACGAGTTGTCTTCAATAACGAGTTGTCTTCAATGACGAGCTGTCTTCAACGACGGGTTGTCTTCAATGACGAGTTGTCTTCAATGACGAGTTGTCTTAAATGACGAGTTGTCTTCAATGACCAGTTGTCTTAAATGACGAGTTGTCTTCAATGACGGGTTGTCTTCAATGACGGGTGTCTATAACGACGGGTTATCTTCAATGACGAGTTGTCTTCAATGACGGGTTGTCTTAAATGACGAGTGTCTATACTAACGGGTTGTCTTCAATGACGAGTTGTCTTCAATGACGAGATGTCTTCAATGACGAGATGTCTTCAATGACGGGTGTCTATAACGACGGGTGTCTATAACGACAGGTTGTATTCAATGACGAGTTGTCTTCAATGACGAGATGTCTTCAATGACGAGATGTCTTCAATGACGGGTGTCTATAACGACGGGTGTCTATAACGACGGGTTGTCTTCAATGACGAGTTGTCTTCAATGACGAGATGTCTTCAATGACGGGTGTCTATACTGACGGGTTGTCTTAAATGACGAGTTGTCTTCAATGACGGGTTGTCTTAAATGACGAGTGTCTATACTGACGGGTTGTCTTTAATGACGAGTTGTCTTCAATGACGAGATGTCTTCAATGACGAGATGTCTTCAATGACGGGTGTCTATAACGACGGGTGACTATAACGACGGGTTGTCTTCAATGACGAGTTGTCTTCAATGACGAGATGTCTTCAATGACGAGATGTCTTCAATGACGGGTGTCTATAACGACGGGTGTCTATAACGACAGGTTGTCTTCAATGACGAGTTGTCTTCAATGACGAGATGTCTTTAATGACGAGATGTCTTCAATGACGGGTGTCTATAACGACGGGTGTCTATAACGACGGGTTGTCTTCTTTGACTTTAGGAAGTAATTTAATTGGACCTGTCTTCTTTGACTGGATGAGCATCAGAAAAACCTTTAGGATTTAACTGGACTTGTCTTCTTTGACTGGATGAGCATCAGAAAAACCTTTGGGATTTAACTGGACTTGTCTTCTTTGACTGGATTTGTCTTCTTTGACTGGATTTGTCTTTTTTGAATGGATTGGTCTCTTTTGACTGTATTAGTCTACTTTGACATAGCTGATTATTTAACTGTATCCTTCCTGAAAGGTAAAGGTCAGTCGTATGCAATGCATGATATGGATCAAGCAATGATGTTCTCGACATAAACGAGATTGTATGACATGATGCGCATATGCATGTATCATGATGTGATGTTTATGAATGTATCTTCGTCTGGGAAAGTAAATCCTTGATGCATGCCGGGAAGTTGAATCCTGGGCTGATGTTGAAGAACAGAGTTCTTCGTTTCTGCTGGGGATGATGATTACAAGAATAAACCGGTAGGAGAAGATGACTCCGTTGGGGAACAAACTTGTTGAAGAGATCACTCTGCCGGAAAATACTCTGTGGGGAAGAGATGCTTCGCTGAGGTTTTAATGAGAACTCCGCAGGGGATTCCGTTGATAAGTTTTGTTGAGGAATTTGATGAACTCCTCTGGGGATAGGAAGAATTTCGCCGAGGACGATCTTTCCGTTGTAATTAGCTGAGGATAACCCAGTTATAGGCCCTGGTGGGGAATAACCTTTGAACATGGTCGGGGAGAGATATGTACTCTGCAGGTGATAAGCTTCCAGAATCTACTGGGGATGAGCTCCCAGAATCTACTGGGGAGATTGATTCAACTCTCCTGGGGAAATTTTTGAACTGTACTGGGGAATGGCTCCACTGGGGTGTCTGGTATTCCGCCGGGGAATAATCTTATATTAAGATGGCCGGGGATGCTTGCTGAGGAACATCTGTATACTCCGCTGGGGAATATTGAGATTTTCTGGGGATATCCAACTTCTTTAAGGATGACAGTAGACTAACTCTGCTTGGGGAGAGTGTTGCTGACTTACTGGAGATACTGTGCCTTTTGGGGGCTGCTGGGAGACCAACTCTGCTTGAGGGAGAGTGTTGCTGAATCTTGTCTTACTCTGCGGGGAGTGAAGGTGTCTTGATCATGTTCTTCAGCTGAACCTACTTTGGTACCTTGGTTGACAGAGCAGCCAGACCGCTTAGACAGTTCTTATTGCCCCAGCTTCTGTGGGAGAAGGTACCTGTGGAGGTCTTGATTGACAAATCTTCTTCTGGTAGACAAGTGACGGGATGCCAGGACATAGTCGTACGCTTTTGATCCCTAACTTTTGCCTGGACCGCCCTTTCGGGTTTTCAGTCCACCGGGATACCCATTTTTGCCCAAGCCGCCTTTTCAGGTTTTCGACTTGCCGGGTGTACAGATTTTTTTCATTTTCATCCCTTATTTTTGCCCGAACCCTTTTGGTTCGTCGGGAAGCCCTTGTTTTTGCCTAGGCCAGTCGACCTAGCGGGTCTTTGATTATGCGCAGTATTTTTCGACTATGTCCGTGCTCTTAGGATACAGGAAGTTGTCACTGTCAGTGGCGCAGTGTTACCATGCCACCAGAAGATCTTCGTTTGATCGTCCAATGCCCCAAGTGATCCAGATGGAGATTTGCCCCAAGCTGGTTGGCCTTTTGAGAGATTCTCCGAATCTTGACTTAACTGCCCCAGATGATGGACACTGATCATGCCATGCCCCTTGATTGGAGGTGCTTTTGTTCATTTAGACATTCGTCGCGCGAACTTCTATGCTTTTCAAACAAATAGTCATATGCAAGCAATGTTATATTAAAATGCAAAGCTCATGTCTGTCTTGAAGTTTTCGAAAATGTGTTTTTTCAGTAAAACTAGTGAATTTTGTAAAACGTGATGTCAACTCAGTATTTTATAGCAAACCTTAAAGAGTCAGGATACCTTTGGTAACAGTATGCTTTCGAACTAACCCATGCTCCAGCTACGACTTTTGAGGGTTATAACGTGGCCTGGTTCACGGTTTAAGAAACAAAGGATAAAGGCTCAAATTTATCTGTACCCACCCGTTCTTCGTGATGTTATTCAAACCTAAACTCAGTTGATCGTGCGTCAGACCTTGTTTGAGTCTTTGCTATGATGTTCCGGTGATGGTTCTAATGTTGACAATTTATTTTGAATAGGCAGTCATTTCTTTTTGTTGAGGGTTTGTGAGACCTCTTTTTTTTTATTTCGTTATCCATGTTTTCAGCCTGAACTGTTTCTTTTGTGATTACAGTCAGCGGGATGCCCCAGTTTTTGTAAGTCTCCTTCATAGGTTTTGACTTGTTGGGCTTTTATTTTGAGAAATGATGACTGCCTGTCTTTATAATCATTCGGAACCATCACTGTCTTTTGTTTTGTAAGGACTTCTTTGATGCCATTCGTTGTGCACTTGGATCAACTGAGAGAACTACCCTGCCCCAGGTTATGATTAAGGGTTTTAATTTTCGAAAAGAAAAACTCCTACTTCTTTGGCTCAGAGGGGTTGACGAGAGATTATCTTCCTTATAACTCCAGTGTTTAGGAATTGAAACAATGCCTGTACCTCATCAGCGATGTTTGTTCAAAAGCATACTGTAGATTGTGGTATCGTTTTCGTCATCCTCCCTCAAGAGGCCTAGAATTATTAACCGAGCGTTGATCATCACAAAAAAATATGAAAGCAATTTGCAATATAGTGAATACGAAATAATTACTTCAAAACAGACATGTGTAATGCATTAATGAAATAACAACGTTTGATATGAATAAAATGTTTAAACAATCAAAGAAAAATACAAATTGAACATTCGAATGAACAAAAGTTTCTTAGTTTGAACTAGTCATCTCAGATGGAAGATTCTC
This sequence comes from Vicia faba, assembly GCA_948472305.1. NCBI lineage: Eukaryota > Viridiplantae > Streptophyta > Magnoliopsida > Fabales > Fabaceae > Vicia > Vicia faba. The sequence goes on from OX451737.1 coordinate 1,359,297,783, forward strand.
AGCAGAAGATGTTCATTTTACCACCCGGCATGAACTCTAGCATCCTTCCGTCGATCAAGTCTTGAATCTTGTTCCTCAGGCTCCAACAGTCGTCAGTGTCATGTCCAGGGCTGTCAGAATGGTAGGCACACCTTTCATCAAGATTGTATTTTAGGGAGGTTATGTTGAGAGTCTTAGGAGGATCCTTTAAAGCAATCAGCTTGACCTCCAACAAGCGTCTCGGTATCAGTGATGATGGTATACCAGTCTCCGAGAAATGTCTTCCAGACGTATTTCGCTTACGCCGATTATCCTGTTGACGCTGGTGAGGTTGATGCTGGGCTTGTGACCCTGAAGCAAACTGAGGAGCTTTTCCCCGGTCTTCTTGCCCCACAGGTGGTTGAATGATGGCTTTCTCTCCAACCTTAGATGTTTGCCCCAGTTGGTTATCCCGAAGCAGTTGGTTGACGAGAACCCTGAGCTCTCCTTGTTTTTGAGATAAGTCTTGGACAAGAGCCATTTTCCCCAGCATCTGGGTTCTCATTGTATCCACCTTAGCTTGTAGACGTTTCAGCCATTCGTCCCTATCGTCTTCAGGACTGTTCCTGACCAAAGTCCCCATGAGGAGTGTTCTCAGTTCTTCCTGCCCCTTGGATAGGTTTAGGAGGATCTCCCCGAACCGAGTCTCTTGAGCGTGAAGATCCTGGTTGTCTTGTTGGGAAGCCATTTCTGAAATAAACAGCGGAGATGGTAAGTGACCTGTAACAAGGGTACCTGTTATGCAATGATGTGTATGTATGCATGCAATGTTTCCAAGGATCTCGTGGGGTAAACAAGAAACTTGTTAGAATTTGAATCTGGTGGCTTGATTGAAGGAACTGCATATCGTTGAGAGTCCTTCTTCAAGATTCAAAGCTCACCATATCGAGTGGGTCATAGCCCCTGACTCAAGTTATCAACCTTGGCTAGGGGAAAATAAATCCCTTTTGCCCCTTGCTAGACATTTGATTCATCATGACCTGCATCACAAAACCCTTGAGGTCCTTGAAATGGATTAGTCCTTATGTAGGATGCATGCAATGGTATGATGGTATGATGTTATGCTATGCATGGAGTAATGTAGGTAAACCCTGTTATGAGTCCAGATTAAGGACTATAAACAAAACCTGCAAGAAACTCAAGTGTCAGATAACAAGTATGCAAGTAGTCAAGTTTGAAGGCACACAAGTCACACAAAGAGCCCTTAGAGTTTAGGCCAACATGAAGTTTGGGATACTACCCTCTTGAAGTTGGTGGGCTCAAAACCTGTCCTATCAAAAGTAACCGGGTTCTAAGGAGCTCAATATCATAGGGTTGTTTTCTATGTTCATTGTTTTGATTTAGCCACTGGACTGGCGATCAAAATATTCCAAGAAAACAACCCTCAATGAGTGTAGTATCGAGTATCAACCAACTTCGGACTGCACCAAAGTCGGTCATCTCACTACCCCTAAAGAGGCCAGGATGGTCAAGTAAGGTTCCTAAGGTCAGTTGATGCTTCACGACACCACGCGGCGGCCCCGTACTCTCCTTGACTTGACTCAAGGGTTACCGGTACTCACCAAAGTGCCACATCAACGTAGCAAACTGCTTCAACCGTGTCGGTATACCCCGCACAGTTCCCTCACAGTTTGTTGCTACTTTCTAAAAGGTATCCCCCAGATCCGGGTTAGGATCTATGAAACTCCCAAAACAGGCCCACAATTTTAAAGCAAACAAAACAAGCAATTGAAAACAAGAGTGGTCTAATCCTAAGGTACACCTCACTTTTATTTATCCCCAGCAGAGTCGTCAGTTCTGTGATCGGTGGAAATAGAACTGACTGTTTTTTAAGCTGGTTTCGCGAAATGTCGCAGTAAGCAAGAGTCGCCACCGTCTTTTATGTTCTCCAACATGGAAAGGACAAAAGCACAGCAAAATTCCTTCTTTGAGAATGTTTCTCGGTTCGGGAGGTAGATTTATAGAAAGGGAAGGTGTTAGCACCCTTTCTATCCATGGTTATCCATGGGCTCTTAGGTACTTGCTCTTTATGTTTTCAAAATTGTTTGCTTTTCAAGTGTGTGTGGGTTTTGAAAAAGTTTCGTTTGAAAAATTTCTAAGTAACTCTTGTATCAGTCCTCAAGAGTGTATGAAAAATTTGTTTGAAAGCTTTTAGAAAGTGTGGGTGTGAAAAGTATTTTTGTTTGTTTTGAGAAAGAGCAAGTACCCATGAGAATCTACCTACTCTAAGGAATTAGGCTGTGTAAGAGTCCTTTAGATAGTGCTATCCCACCATTGAGAGGTAGGTAGCACCATCGTTGGAGGTGTTCGAGTCAATTCGATTATCGGGACAGTGTGGTCACCGAAGCAATGGTAGGACACCTTAGAAGTAACCCTAATGTCCTAGATCCTTTTTTTTATCCGAGGCAACCGTTTTGAGGCAACTGGATCTTAGACAGGAGGGCGACCTCTAAGACACCCTATACTTGATGACCACATTTCGAGGCAACCAGTGAGGCGCACCCTAGGAGTGGCATGTGCTTGTGTGTTGTTTTTCAGTTAATTGTCTTTGTACATGTTATTTGTGAGCTACTGATTGATTTTATTTTACATACATTCTTGCAGGCATTTTTTAACAGTTAGGAGTGCGGAAAATAAATTGCAGAAATGTAAATTCTAACTATTACAAGGCGCGGGTCTATACATCGCCAAAAACAAAAACCCGTTTTTGAAAATAAAGTGCGAGAATTTAAATAAAGCGGTAAACCTATTTAACTATTACATACTCTGTACAGATACATAAATAATTAAAATAAATAAATGCGCGCGAATAGAAATTTAATCGGGATCGTCTCGAGGGTGTTGACCCTTTTTTAAGAAGGAATTGAATTTTTGTCCTTTTTTAATGAAATGGAATTAAAACTAATTATTTAATTTATTAAAAGAAAAATGTTTTTGTATTTTTATGTTTTTAATGAAATAAAATAAAAGGAATTGAAATTAAAAGTTGAAAGTCCTAATTCTAAATTAATTTTACTTATTAAAAAAAGTTAAAATTGTTCTAATTACACCACTAATTAATTAATATTAAAATTTATTTACAAAAATAAGTTAATAAATAATAAAATGTTTTTTTTTGATTTTTTAATGAAAAATATTAATTAAGTTAATAATACTAATAATTAAAAAAAAGGAATTATAAAAGAAAAGAAAAATAAAAAGATAAAAAAAAAAGGAATAACAAAACCAAGGGGGGGTATGGGCCAGAATTGAGAGTTTGTTTAGCATTGTTGTGGCCCATTAAGCACAAAGTCACGTTGACTCCTGGAATCATGTGCATATGGTTGACTGAAAAGCATGGTGCTCATCATTTCCTGGCCACTGGATTGTTGTTTGTAGACACTTGGCATGCTGAAGCGTCAGGGCACATGGTGTACCACCTTTAGAAGCCTGCATAGGAATACATTGAGAAAAAATGGAAACAAGGAAATTGGGGGACCTGGGAAAACTTACAGCGCGGTATGATGGACCTTAGGACGTGGCAAGGGTTGCTTTAGCTTCAGAGTATGACAAAGAAGAGAGTCACGTTCTCCTTTTGGCCTGAAAATGCTTGCAACACTCCTTTTGATCTCACACTTTTTTTTTGACACTTTTTGGATTTTGCTCTGGCCGTTTGTGCATACTCTAGGTTGTGAATGAGGCTTGCAAGGCTTGTATATATAGTAATGAGTGAGAATAAGTCACATTTAGGAGCCTTTAACCATTGCAATTATGTTTTGAGATTTCCATAACCACCATTAAAGAAACTTGCCATTTTTGTTCAAAATTTGAATTTTATGCTTAAAATGGACCTTACACGAATTTGTCATGTGTATTATGATGCATCAAGGTCATTCAAACCACAAGATATCCTTTGATTATTTTTTTTATTTTTATTTGAATTTTATGGATTTAAAATGAATTAAATCAAATAAAATTAAATAAAAATAGAAAAATTAATGTTTAATCTTGAAATAAATCATGGGACACGTGGGTGGCATGAAAAGGATGAATCAAGTGGAAAAAAGTGGGCCCTGTTGTCAAAAATTAAAGTTTCAAGGCTAGTTGACTTTTGCCATTTCACAAACATTTCCCAACTTCTCCAATGCATATCTTGCTCAATTTTGATCATATGAACATGTTCTTGGACATTTTGGAAAGGTCTTGAAGTCCTCTAACCAATGCCTTTGGTCCCATGTCATTTTGATTTACCAATATCAAGTTATGGTCTTTGACTTAAAATGTCTTTTTGTTGACTTTTGAAAATGACCTATAATGTAGAAATTGATAACTTTTTGTGAGAGCATTTCTTGGATTTGGAGTGTGAATATGAGTTGTAGGGAATGTCATCCCCTTCAAAATGAGCATTGGATGGGATTTTTCTGATGAACCATGAAAAAGTTATGCCCTGGTCAAGTTACAGTTGACTTTTCAGCTGTCCAAAAATAGAAACTTTTGACACCTTGATGATTTTTGAGCCATTCTTGTGAAATCATGGTCAAGATTTGACCAAATGATGATTGTGGCTTCAAAATAAGATGTTGACCAAAATTTTTGACTTTTGACTGCCAAATGACCATTTTGCCCCTGCAGTTGATTGTGAAGCAATTAAGGTTTTTGACTGTGCAACTTGACCTTGTGAACCTTGAAACTTGACATGTAGATGCTTGACAATGTATATGAGCATATGGGACTTGATTGAGCCCTTGAAAACCTCAACTTCCTTGCAAGAACCAAAACCCTAATTTTGACTGGCTTAGGAGGATGGTTTTGACTGTGCAACCCTTGAGTAGACTTGAGCAAATGCTTGCCAAAACTTTGAAGAATATGGGAGGGAAAATTTTGGGGTACAACACCGACTATCAATTGGTGCCCACTTTGGAGGAATTTTCTCAACTCTTGAGAATTCCTATTCTTAATCAACTACCCTACAACGGTACGGAAAAAGAACCAAAGCCTGAAGATGTTGCTCAAGCACTACACTTGCAACCATCTGACATCAAGGGGCATTGGGAAACTAGAAGCGGTGTCAAAGGCTTCTTGGCAACATTCTTGTTTGAGAAGGCACAAGAGTGTTGGAATTCATTGGATCTACAAGCCTTTGAGGAAATTGTGGCACTCCTCATTTATGGGTTGGTCTTGTTCCCAAATCCTGACCAGCTTGTAGATGTCAATGCCGTCAAGATCTTCTTATCCAAGAATCCGGTACCAATATTGCTTGGGGACATTCTTCACTCATTTTACACACGAACAATGAGAAAGATGGGTGTTCTCATGTGCTGTACTCCTCTCCTTGCAAGGTGGTTTATTTTGCACCGTCCACAATCTGTTTTGAAGAATGACCAAGGCTTAAGGTGGTCACAACGGTTGATGACCCTTACACACTCTGATGTACATTGGTGTTCTCGGTCCAGAGAAAATGTCATCATCGTCGATTGTTGTGGAGAGTTCCCTAATGTTCCATTACTTGGCATTAGAGGAGGCATTACCTACAACCCTTGTCTAGCTTTGAGACAATTTGGATATGCACGGAGGGATGGCCCTCACGACATGATGATTCCTGACCTAGTTTTTGACTTCGACAACGATGCGCAAGGACTTCGCCAAAGATTCATCAGAGCTTGGAGGATGCCTAACAAGGTAGACAGCAAGACACTGGGGCACAAGAACTCCATCCCCCTTGAGCCTTATCTCAAGTGGGTACGAACCCGAGCCCAGAGTCTAATGATGCCTTACCCTCATGTTCTCCCTGTGATTAAAGAGCCCGTTAAGGAAGGAGAGGTTCCCTACACCATCCTATATCCTGACATGCCAACATCGTGGGAGGAGATGCAGAAGAGTTGGATCCAACTCAAGGAGGAACGAAACACTTTTGAAGCCAGCTTCTACGCCAGTGAGAAGAAGGTTTTGGAGCTTACCCGCCGACTCCACGAGGAAGAGACCCTCAACACCTACATCGCACCAAAGAGGATGCGCAACGTCTTTTTACCTTGAGAAGTTTTTTGTAATATTTGGCCCATGGGGCATTTATGTACTGACAAATTTCTTCTTAATATGACGTGCGTTCTTTTTGTTTGCAACAATTTTGAATTTTCTAAATCCTTGAATGCATTGCATAAACAAACATATCATTCATCATGCACATAAGCAGGTCTCCACACTAGGTTTCCTTATCTTTCTTCTGTTTATTTCAGTAAGATGGATCTCGAACAGACGGTCAAAGACTTGCAGTCTCAAAACTCACAGTTTCAACATCTCCTGATGACCTTGGCAAAGGGTCAGGAGGATCTGAAAGCCCTGCTGGGGAACAAAGAGCAAGTGAAAAAGAAGAAGAAGAGAGTCGGAGTGGCTACCTTAGGAAGAAGGTTTGAGGGTGAAGCCAGAAGAGTTCTTGAATTTCCCCCTACGTCTGAAGAGGGAACTAATAAAGGGAATAGGGTTGCGGTACCTTCCGAATCCAAAGCCGAAGAAGGAGAGGCTGAAGAAGATGAAGACTACTCAGAGCAACAATACCCGCCCGCCGATGATAAGTACAAAAGCTTGGAAAACAGGTTGGCAGCTATGGAGCTGCAGAGAGTTCCCGGCTTAGATTTCGAAGATTTGGGATTAGTTGCTAGAATTGTGATCCCCCGAAGTTCAAAGTGCCAATTTTTGCAAGATATGATGGGCTGTCTTGCCCGAAGATGCATCTCAGATCATATGTAAGGAAGATCCAACCTTACACTGCAGACAAGAACCTATGGATCCATTTCTTTCAGGATAGCCTTTCAGGGGCTCAACTCGAATGGTTTTATCAGCTGGATGGAGCCAGTATCCGAAACTGGGAGGACTTGGCTACCGCATTTTATAAACAGTATCAGTACAATTCTGACCTCGCTCCCACACGTACCCAACTCCAGGGTATGTCACTGGGAACGGGCGAAGGATTCAAGGAGTATGCGCAAATGTGGAGAGACCTGGCTGGTAGGGTGCAGCCACCTTTGACGGACCGTGAACTTGTCGACATGTTCTTAGGGACCCTGTCTGGTCCGTTCTTCAACCATCTAATTGGGAATTCTTCTGCTGGGTTCACAGACCTGATCTTAACCGGTGAGAGGATAAAAGCTGGTATCAAGTCGGGAAAGATACAGAAAGGTGCCTCCGCGAATACTGAAAAGAAGCCTTTCAAGAAGGAAGCCAGTGCTGTTTATGGTCCCAGAAGACAAATCAAACCGGAACGCCGCCAAGCTGTCAATGCATTGGTAATTTCAAAGCCTGCTGCTACTCCTCAGCAGTATAACCAACCAAGGGGTGAGAGACCCAAAAGGCAGTACACTCGGCTCAGCATGACCCTGTCTCAGATTTTGCCGCAACTACTGTCAACCAATCTGGTAACTGTCAAAGAAGCTCCGAAGGTAGTGAACACAACTTCTCCAAAGTACAACCCCAACGCCCGTTGCGCTTATCACTCTGATAGCCCGGGGCATACTACAGACGATTGTTGGGCTCTGAGGAATAAGGTTCAGGACCTTATTGATGCTAAAGAAATACAGTTTGAGGCGCCCGAAAGACCCAATGCTGTGACTGCTCCCATGCCCCAGCATGGAGTGAATGCTGTGGAAGAAGACCGGTATGTAGCCTCCGTGGAAGAGATTGTTACTCCGTTATTGACTATCAAGAGGAACCTGTTGCTAGCCGGTTTATTTCCGGGATGTAGTAAAGGTTGCCTTCTATGTGCTGTTTCACCTGCTGGTTGTCCTTTGCTGAAGTCAGGCGTCCAAAACCTGATGGATAGCAAAGAAATCTTGTTCGAGAAGATTGCTGTTCCTGCCATCCCAGTTTTAAATATCATTGTAGCTGAATTCATTAATGCGGAATCTTGATCGGTAACAATGAATTTTAGCATTTCTTCTTGGTCCTTCAACATTGACCGATAAACCTCTATAACCCATGCAAAAGTGTCCTCTTTTTAAAACTCTAGAAATGTAAAACCAACAAAACACCTCTTCTCAGTATAAGTAACACCAATAATTTCCAATCATGGAAGTCTATATTTGTTGGTCTTATATGTTGAATCAATTATAAGCACAAGGGGAAACATATTGAACAATTTAATGAAATCAAGATGAGTCCAATATATATTTGTTACTGTTACTCCATCCTCGCATCTCTAGTGCCTAGAAATGTAATTGTTATCATCTAGAAGTTTTAAGAGGTGTTGCATTTTAGTTCGATTCCCCTAAGCACTAATTTGGATTGATAACGCATATTGTACACTTGCTTGATATCTGAGATATTCCCGAGTCTTTTGCGCTTCAAGGTTGCAAGTATGTTTTTGGGAGGTACCAAATTCAATGACATGTCAAAAACACATTCATTCTCTTCCAACAAGAGGTGACATGCAATTAAATTACCGACTAATTTTGCACATAAATCATAATTATATAAACCACATATCACATTAAATCTCCATTTATTCACTACAATAAAATTAGTAGATTGCGACATTTATTTTTGCAGGTTACAATAGTTAAAATTGCCGCAATTTAGAATCTACGATGTTTGTTGTACCGTCGCAAAAACGTTTGTTGCCAAGCCGTATTGCGACGGTTGCTAAAACTGCCATTCCAACCGTCGTTCTACATTGCGACAGGTAAACAACTGCCTTAGAAAGTTATTTGCCACGGTTTCAAAACATCGTAGATTTTATTTGTTGTTTCATTATTAATCCAGATTGCAATGGGTGGGCAACTGGTTTAGAAAGTTATTTAGCATCGTTAATTTTAGTTGGTATTTCATTAGCAGTCCAGATTGCGACGATTTAAAACTAACTACATAGGTTCATAACCCCGCTAAATTAATTAATTTAAAAAAAAATCTGAAGAATAAAAACATTCACATAGTTCGCCATAATATATTCCTCAATAACATTATTTTTGACATATAACTGAATGAAAAAACATTATTTTTGACATATAACTGAATGAAAAAACAGTTAAGCAACAATTTCTATGAAAAATCTAAAGTTTCATACTAAACAAAACCCTGTACTACAACAACAAATACAAAATTTAAAGTTCCATTCCTTTCCTTCTACCACTTAATCCATTTTCTTTGCCTTCATCCTTCAAACTAGAGCCTGCATATGTCAAAAGAAAAATGGATCAACTTTTTATACAATACAATATTTAAGCCCTATAATCTAGCCCTATGATCTAACTGCTAATTGACCTTAACTATACTTCTTAATACACGTACACATAATATTTGGTTGTTAGAAGATCGTGGAGATTATATATGAAATACCAATCTTTAATATCACTAATATTTAAAATAAAAATTCATGGATTTCACACCAGCGCTTGTGACAGAAATTGAAAAATTAACAGATTTGAAAGAGCGATAAGACATGTTAAAAACAAGTGCAAATAATTACTCATATCAATATTAATGTTTTCAATTTATAAGATAGGAACTATTTTTTTTATTAATAATCTTTTGATCACTAAATATGTACATCAAATCCACATATTTTATTATTCCAAAAAATCCAGCATCATCCTAGGTTGTTAATCTTAGATAGCGGCGCTAACCACCAAAATGCTATGGCGGATGACCATTATTTTGAGCTTTGAAAACCAAAGTAAATACTTAACATATATATATTTAAAATAAGTTCCAACAACTTACATAATGCTTTAAAAAATATGACTCGCAACAAAATACATAAATTCCAACAACTCCACAATATAAGTTCTCATCAAAATAAAATTATAAATGTGCACAAAAATACTAAACCAAATTCTAAGTTCCTCCAGAATATATGTTCTCATCAAAATAAAATTATAAAAATGCACAAAATGACAAAACCAAATTCATGACTAAATCACATCAGCCTCATTTTCACTTCTAAGTTCCACGACATTATTAATATCATTTTGCTCACACTATGTCAAAAAGGATTTTTAACAGCGCACATTAGACAACGCTTTTATACAAAAGTGTTGCTATAAGTGAATTAAAAAAAAAATACAGAAACTGTATACAATAATAAATAAAAGCGCTACTAAAAATGTGACCTTTGATATCGCTTTTAAAAAGCGCTGCTAAAAGTGTTGTTTTAGAAAGCACTTTATCAAAAGCGCTGGTAAAGGACCACTTTAGACAGCGCTTTTAAAAAGCCCTGTCTAAAGTCATATAAAATAAAAATAAAAATCTCAAAAGCGCCGCTAAAGGACCACATTAGCCAGCGCTTTTAAAAAGCGCTGCTAAAGGCCCATATTAGTCAGCGCTGTCTAAAGACATATAAATTAAAATTAAAAAATAGAACCAGTACTGTTTCTCTTTTCACATACCCGTTTCCCTCTCAGACTCACGAACGAAAACCCTTTCCCTCTCAGACTCACGAACGAAAATCCTTTCCCTCTCACAAATCGTCGCTGTCCAAGCTCCTCCCGCCGTCGTCCAAGCTCCATCTGCCGTCCTTCGTCCGACCAGCCCTTTTCCCCCGTCCTCCACCGTCTCTCTCGGTTGTCCTCCACCTGCTCGGTCCTTTCTCAAGGTAGGTTCTTTCTTGAATTCGAGTTTTACTAAAATCATGATAAACTAAAATGCTCAATGTTGTTCTGTGTAAAATCAATTTGGGAAGTGTTTTTATTTGTTAGAGTGCATTAACATGGCTAAGAGCAAGCTAATAAAGAAGTTGTTTGTAGCATGATTCTTGTTGGCATAAGTTTATGACTGGTTTGTGGGATTCTATTTCTTTTATGGTGTAGATCATTATTTGAATGGTTTGTGTGATTCTGGGCAAAGTACTATTGCTAAGAAGCTTTATTGACATCCACAATTCAAAGGTAGTAACTTATTGCCTCTTCTTCTTTGTTTCATATAAATGACTTATAATATAAGCAATTATATGATAAACGCGGAAATAAGTTGTTTAATCATATAGGGTGTTAGTCCTCTAAATTATTTCATCTCATTAGAGATTCAATCATAGTAAATATCCAAATTTTCATGATTTTAATAGCATAACTACAACATAAGGACTAGTTACTTCACTTCATATATAGTAGAATAATATATATATATATATATATATATATATATATATATATATATATATATATATATATATATATATATATATATATATATATATATATATATATATATATATATATATATATATATATATATATATATATATATATATAGTTAATCAGTAGAGTTTGGTTATGAGATATATAGGTACTAAATTTCTAGAAATAATCCATTTAAATCATATAAAAAATTTCTAAAAGTTTGTATTAATCTTCTTATAGTGTATATACTATTTTCCCTATTTTGTTCATGTGCATTGACACCTAAATTCATTAGCCTCCTAAATGAACTATTTTTGTTTGTTTTTGATGATCCCTTTGTATTGGTGTAGTTAGTTGAAGACCATCACCGATTCAAAGAACATCAAAGCCGCATCATCCGCCGTCGACACCAATAACCCATTTTCTTTCTTTGGTAAGTCAAGTTTAAATTCTATCTGTATCAATTAAAAAACACAATTATTTTTATATAGATATATTTGCTTTTAGTCCATGTTAATAACTCTAGAAATAAATTTCTAAAAATAATTCGTTTAATTCATACAAAAAGGGAATAATCCGTTTATAGAGTTTTTGTTTACTTTAATTAGTAGAAAAAAATGGATAAAAAATGGATGTCTGCCGATTGATTGTCAAAAGAGTACGAGAATAGGGTATTGGAATTCGTTAAATTTGCTGTTTAACATGCCAAAGACCCCAGTCGAATGAAGTGTCCTTGCTTGGGTTATTGTTATGTAGGTCGGATTGACGCAGATGGATTGAAATTGCATTTACTAATGCGTGGAATTGATAGAAGTTATACATGTTGGTTATTTCACGGTGAAAAAAGTAACAACAACGTTGAACCGGGGGAGAAAAGTAGTACGGCCTATGCTTCAGACAACAAGGACACAAATACATACGATTTTGATCAAGTCGAAGAGATTGCAGATGCACTTGAAGAAGATCTTCAGGATTGTCCCAAAATGTTTGAGAGATTGGTAAGCGATACAGAGAAACCATTGTATAAAGGTTGCACTAAATTCACAAGACTGTCTTCGGTATTAAAGTTGTACAACTTAAAAACGGGTAATGGATGGTCAGATAAAAGTTTCACAGAGTTATTAGCCCTTATGAGAGATATGCTTCCAGAGGATAATGTTCTTCCTAATCGAACCTATGAGGCCAAAAAATGTTGTGCTCTATTGGCATGAGCTATGATAAGATACATGCTTATCCAAACGATTTCGTTTTTTTTCGAAACAAATATGCATCGTTAAATGAGTGTCCTAAATGTGGTTTGTCTCGCTATAAGAAAAAATTGTCTCCAGCAAAAGTCTTATGGTATTTTCCTATAATTCCGAGATTTAGGCGCATGTTTCGTAGTGAAACCGATGCAAGACACCTGACTTGGCATGCAAATGAAAGAATTATTGATGGAAAGTATCGACATTCGGCAGATTCACCACAATGGTCGAAAATTGGTAATGATTATCCTGATTTTGGAGAATAAGCAAGAAACCTTCGCTTGGCTTTATCTACTGATGAAATGAACCCGCATGGTCTTCAAAGTATCTCAAATACCATATGGCCTGTGATTCTTATGATTTATAACCTACCTCCATGGTTATGTATGAATCATAAGTACATGATGTTGTCTATGTTAATTTCTCGGCCTAAACAACCAGGGAATGACATAGACATATACTTGACACCTTTGATCGAAGATTTAAAGATTTTGTGGGAGAACGGGGTGGAGGTTTACGATGGATATAGGAAACAAAGTTTCAATTTGAGGGCGATGTTGTTTGGCACAATTAATGATTTTCCAGCATACGGGAATCTATCTGGGTATAGCATTAAAGGTCAACATGCGTGTCCTATTTGTGAAGATGGAACCGATACGACGCGTTTGGAACTTTGTCAGAAGAATGTGTTTCTCGATCATCATAGATTCTTACATTCTAAACATCACTACCGTGCATGGAGAAAAGCATTCAATAGAGACACCGAACAACGTAAAGCTCCACCTGCATTGTTAGGTGACCAAATTTTTGAAAAGGTGAAAGATGTGTCTACTCAGTTTGGCAAGCCTTTTGCGCATACGGTTGTCAAAGATGGGTGGAAGAAGAGATCGATTTTTTTTAATTGCCATATTGGATGTCTCTGTATGTGAGACATTTTCTCGATGTTATGCATATTGAAAAAATGTATTTGAAAGTGTTATTGGTACGTTACTCAATATTAAAGGAAAGCCTAAGGATGACCTTAAAGAAAGGGAGGACATGTTAAAGATGGGAATACGAACTGAACTAGGACCGGTGAAGAAAGGAAGCCGAACATATCTACCACCTGCTGCTTTTACTCTATCTAGAAAGGAGAAAAAATATTGTGTAAGTTTCTAAGTGAAGTTAAAGTTCCAAAAGGATACTCTTCAGATATTAAAAGACTTGTGTCTATGAAAGACCTCAAGTTAAAGAGTTTAAAGACACATGATTTCCATGTTATAATGGAGCATTTTTTACCAATAGGTATACGTTCTATTTTTCCAGAAAAAGTAAGGAGCGCAATAACTAAGTTGTGTTTTTTCTTTAGGTCAATTTGCAGTAAGGTGATCGGTCCTGAGATCTTACCAACATTGCAAAAAGAAGTTGTTATTACTTTGTTGAGATTGAAATGTATTTTCCTCCCTCATTTTTTGACATAATGGTATATCTAGTTGTTCATCTTGTGAAAGAGACACAGTTGTGTGGACCAACTTATATGAGATGGATGTACCCTACTGAATGTTATATGAAAGTATTAAAAGGGTACGTGAAAAACCGAAGTCGCCCAGAGGGTTGCATTGTTGAATGATACATTGTTGAAGAAGCGGTTGAGTTTTATACTGAATATTTGTCCAAAGTTCAATCCATTGGACTCCCCAAAAGTCATATTTTTGAAAAAAAGGAAGGTAAAAGATTAATTGGAAATAAAATTGTGACAGTATCAAGGGATGAACGAGATCAAATGCATTTGTATGTTTTGCATAATGACACTGAGGTTGAGCCATATGTTGAAATGCACAAGGATGTACTCCGAGGGTTAAATCAGAATAGAAATGAAAATCGGATAGTACGGGAGCACAATCAAAGTTTTATACCATGGTTTAAGGATCATATTTTTTCAAAGCTTTATTCAGATCTCGCTTCAATAACAGAAAGGTTGAGATGTTTGGCATATGGCGCAAGTTTGCATGTGTTTTCTTATAGCGCATACACAATTAATGGATACACATTTTATACCAAAGAATAAGATGATAAAAGTACTATGCAAAATAGTGGTGTCACCGTGCTTGCAGAAGCAATGCACATTTCAAGTATGAAGGACCTAAACCCCAAATATGCAAGTCTGTCATATTTTGGGGTTATCGAGCATATTTGGGCGTTTGATTACGAGAAGTTTAAGATTCCTATTTTTGGTTGCAAGTGGGTAAGTAGTAGTGGCATACGAATGGATAAGTCAGGATTTTTGAAAGTGGATCTGTCGTACCCCAAATTTGCCCTATCTCTTTTATTCTTGTTTGGCTTCAAACTTTGCATTCCATTTGCATCGTTTTATCATTCAGTCATTTGCATATCCCGCATCTCAGGGAATCAGGCGCTTTGGTTTGAAGTATTAGGGCTACACCCTCTTTTTGTCTAATCTTGTTTTGAGGTTTTCTTATCAGGTAAAAAGGAAGCGCATCCGGTTCTCGATTAGTGGACCGTGGATCGAATTTTTTCATCACGTTACAAGGTTGGTTCTCGCTCAATTTTATCAGAGCCTGGATTAGGGTTTATTTCCCTATGTGTGCTGGTCAAGATGCTAGGGTTTCGAGTTTTTGGTTTCTGTGAAGATTTTTCTGTCGCCTGCCTCGAGGGTGGCTCAAAGCTCAGTGTATTAGGCCTTTCTCACAAGGATTCTCAGGGTTTAAGTTTGCACAAGTGCATTGGGATCTTCCAGTACCAAAATTAAAAGGAGACTGTCAAAAAGAGAGAAAACAGATAAAAATATTATTTTGACAAATTTGGAGGAAAACAGGTCTCCTTCGATTCAGCACCCTTCGATTGACTCTTAGCCTCCTTCGATTCAGCACCCTTCGATTGACTCTTAGCCTCCTTCGATTCAGCACCCTTCGATTGACTCTTAGCCTCCTTCAATTCAGCACCCTTCGATTGACTCTTAGCCTCCTTCGATTCATCACCCTTCGATTGACTCTTAGCCTCCTTCGAATGCAACTTGGGCATGTCCTTCATTTTGAACTTAAAGCCTCTTTCGAATGCCAGTTTAGGTACATCCTTCGTTTGGATTTGAAACCTCCTTTGACTCAGCCTTTCGATTGGACAAGTGTGCTGCCTACATGCTTGCAATCACAGGCTATGACATGTTGGCCACGCAGGCCCCCTGCAAGGAAACCTTTTCGATTCACCAAGCGTGCTGCCTGCAAGCCTACTTCGATTTGGACAAGTTTACTGCCTGCAAGCCTACTTCGATTTGGACAAGTTTACTGCCTACAAACCTGCTTCGACTGGACAAGTTTGCTGCCTGCATGCTTGCTTCGTTTGGACAAGTTTCGATGGGACAAAGTAACCATCTCTATGCATCCTTCGAATCCACTTGCACCAAGGGCCTCTTGCATACTTTGCTTCATACAAGCTTCGTTTGAGACAAGAGGTATCTTCATACAAGATTTGACTAAGTTCTTGCTTCCCTTGAAAAAGTGCCCTTCAATTCAGAAGCCAGGAACTTCCCTCATGCTAAAAAGACACAAGACAATGACTCCCTTTATGTTTGTTTCGATCCACATGCTTCTATTGGGAAATGTGCTTCCTTCGAGCTTGAGCTTTCGATTTGACAATTTGTTTCCTTCGATACAAGCTTCGACTGGGAATTAGCTTGTTTCGACCACAAGCTTCGACTGAGGGAAAGGCTTCCTTCGAACAAGTGTGTTTCGATCTCATTCTTGCATTCGACTCAAGACCAAGTCTCATTTTCAATGTTAAGCTGCTTCCAAATCTTTACATAATCAGAGGCTTACACATGTTTGTGATACATTTCCTAAGGGTTCGAAGGTTTATTCATGGGATAATACCATTATTGGATAAATTGGCAAAAAAACTATGTACCCTTTTTTTTCTCCCAATAAAAGGTACTTTAGTCCAAAATAGCCAAATACAACACTCCAAAAATCTATTGTTGCTGCTCCAATGCCTGCTGTAAGATGCCAAAACAACACAGAAAAACCTGCTACAAAACTGTCCAAAACCAGTCCAAAAAACCTGCTATGCAAAACCAGACCTGATGTCTATAACTTGTATAAAAATGGAAAAATACAGAAATGACATAAGAAAGGATCAAAACAGCATTCCAGCATTGTTCAAACCTCAACAAATTCCCCCCCCCCCCCCCCAAAAACACCCCTCAATCTGCCTATAACTGGCTTCATTCATAGTGAGAACGGGGGGACAAGAAAAAAAAGAATAGAGAAAAATAGATTTC
Source organism: Vicia faba (assembly GCA_948472305.1). Lineage (NCBI taxonomy): Eukaryota > Viridiplantae > Streptophyta > Magnoliopsida > Fabales > Fabaceae > Vicia > Vicia faba. The sequence goes on from OX451737.1 coordinate 1,359,314,399, forward strand.
AAAACTTTTGTTCACCATAAACATTGAAAAAAAATATTAGTGCTAAAAAAAAAAAAACTCATCAAAAAAAAATTTCTTCTTCCATGACCTTCCATCAAAGCTCCATCACAAGCTGTTAAAAGTTTCAAACCGAAACTCTAAATAAACTTGACCATAAACCTCCTTCAGTCTGCATTATCCCATCAAGCACAGGAACACATAACTTAAAATACCAAAAAACATAGAGAGAAAAAATTCAAAGAGAAACGCACAGGAAGATTTCGCAAACCACATACCTGCACTACTTTCCTTTCACCTATAAATCTTAACACTACAACAGCAACAATATCCTCTCCTCTTTTCATAGTCTGCAACTCAGAGAACCAAGCAAAAAAAAGAAGAATAATCAACTTGGAACAAAGTTTAAGGCAATAGAAGGTTATTCACCTGAAAATATCTTTGGTCTTCTCTACAACACCGTCGTCTCCTTCAAAGTCGCTAGAGGAATCATCGATTCTGGTTAGTCGACCTCACCATATTTTCATTCATTTAATACCATTATGTGGGTTTGTTATCTTGTATGAGCACCATTACTGTTTGATTATATTATTGTAATGTATGTTGTTTGTTTCGCGATCGAAAGCTTAAAACCGTAAAACAAAGTTTTTTGTTGTTGCTGTTGTACGTCCTTGAGTCTTTAGGAGGTGTTAGCTCCATTGAGAAGAAAGTAACAAAAGGTAATCTCAGCAAACTCCCTCCATTCTTCCTCTTCTACTCACAACGCCACTACCAACAACACTGCATGCCCATCACTAGTCACCCATTATCTCCTTCCACCCACCTTCTCCATTCACAATCTTCATTGTGCTATAACCCACAATCTCACTTTCCCTTCATTTCCTCCATGTCTCTCTCGCCTCAAATAGAAACTCAGCATACTCCCAATCACCTTCATCATCCCCTTCATCTGTCCGTCACACCATCAACCATCGAAACAACCTTATGTTTCTGCAATACTCCTCTATTATGTGAACCTTCGCCTACACTTTTCAACCATCAGCTTTTGACACTTTCAACTCTAAAACATTGATAATCATCACCTGTCACCTTCATAACACCATCCTTCCAATACTCACTGCAAAATCCCTGTACTCCATCAATTCCTTACTCCCACCGTTGATTGTCCTCTACTTCACTCACCCTCTATTCACTCCCCTGAACAACAATCACAAATATGCGATGGCATCAGCAATACAAACTCAGTCTTAAGTCCATTAATTGCATAACAAACAACTAGGTTTCTAGTCTCCCTCTTAACCCTTTCCTTTTGTAATTAAAACTTAACATTCACAAATCAAAAAAATCCAAAAACACCTTTTTAATCATTACTTGAATTTATTCTAAAACTCGCAAAACACTCAACCAATCGAAACTCCCCCAAGGGCATTTTATCTCCGTTCTACCGCGATACCGGCCGTGCCTATTGCTAAAATACGTGCGTTAACATCACCCACTAAAAAACACAAACAAATCAACTTTTTTCTAGAGGAACTACGGTGTTCTGATTCCTTCATTAGATACGTAGGCAAAGGGTCGCGAAACCCTCACGAACGCAATAATCAAAAACCTTTCATTTCCCCTTAAGCAAGCGTAGTTGTAGATAAATACACCCTTTAAGACAAACAAACAAAATGGATCCCGTTGAGTACAACGGATGTGAGGGGTGCTAATACCTTCCCCTCGCATAACCGACTCCCTTACCCTTTCTCTTGGTCGCAAGACCATCTTATCCATTCCCTTGTGGTTTTATCGATATTTCCCCTTCCTTCGGGATAAATAAAGTTCGGTGGCGGCTCTGTGTTTTCTGCCGGCGGTTTCAGCTGGCGACTCTGCTGGGGACCCTTTGCGAGTCTCTCCTAGTTTTGTTTATTTGTCTTTTTGGGTGTTTATTTATTTGCTTTATTTTGCTTTACTGTTTTATTATTGTTTTATTCTTTTGTATATATTGCATATATTATTGCTACTCACATATTCTGGTTACATTGTGATGTTGGGTTTGGTGACTACTTTTGATAAGTCCTCTACCCGGACTTGGGTTACACATAGGATTAGGACGGGCGGTATAGTCATGTTAACTTTGAGGGAGTAATCCCGAAGAAGGAGGCATGAGAATCCCCCACTCAGTGGAGGTCCCCTTGAAAGTAATGATGTTTACCGAGTAATCGGGAAGACGTCGTTGCTTTCGACCTGGGAGCTCGAGAAGCTGAGGGCCGTAGAACCATTAACCCATCTTGGAATTTTAGGTGCAATGCGGAGACTGTAACAGAGTAATCTGGAAGTAGTTGTCACGTGGTATTGCGCTCGGACGAGTTTTTCCTGCGAATATTACTGATTACCAAGTAATTAGGACGTCGGTAATATCCAAAGGAAGAGCGTAGACTTCGAGAACTCTTTAGAACCTTGTTCGGCAGGTGATAAACCCCTAGTACATACCTCGTGGGTGGTTACTCTGACTCCATGCCTGTGACGTCGAACTTTTGATCCTGTTACTTTCAGCCTGTGCAACGGACTACGCAATGGTTATCCAGAATATGTGGAGCTGAGACTTCATGCCATAGCATACCATAACATCATATCATCATATACATCTCATATCTAGGGAAATCCAAAGACAAGTCTCGTTGATATAGCTTTTCAAAAAGGAAATTTAAAAAAAAAAGAAGGGATAAACGAGTCTTTGGGTCTCCTCAGAAGTGAAGATAAAGCATTCATCCATACTACCATGCATTCATTTTTCACAACAAAAACTCATTGGGGTCCCCTTTCTCAGAATCCAGTAAACAGCAAAGATGACTCATCCACATCCTTACCGTACCAGAGGCAACCAACAAAGGTTAATGGATATTTTTAAAGAGAATCAGAATGCACTCCGTCGGGATATGGACACTATGGGTACTCGCATGGATCAACTTATGGAAACCCTTCATACCATGATCAAGGGTCAAGAAGAACTACACCAAAGTGTTGCCAAGCTTACTACTGCTGCTCCTTCCACTTTTGCTAATGGGAGAAATGACAATGCAGATGTTGAGACTCCTACCGGTGCTCCTAGGAATGATGTCGACGATCATCATGATGTTATTGATCTCGATGAACCCCAAGTGAACCTTGCTGTCGGGGTTGCCGAAACTGCGAAAATGTATCATGCTCTCGAAGACCGACTTAGGGCCATGGAAGGTATCAAGGCATCCGGATTCAACACTGATGCAATGTGCCTCGTGCCTGGGGTAGTCATTCCTCCCAAGTTCAAAGTCCCAGAGTTTGATAAGTACAAATTCACTTCTTGTCCAGAGACACATCTCCGTTCCTATTGTCGCAAAATGGCGGCCTATGCTGGAAATGAACCTTTGCTCATGCATTTCTTTCAGGACAGTTTGAACGGGGCATCCTTGGATTGGTATATGCAATTGGAAAGATCTCATGTTAGTACTTGGGGAGAGCTTGCTGATGCTTTTTTGAAAAATTACCATTACAATACTGCCATGGCTCCTAGCAGTACTCAGCTCCAAGGGATGGTACAAAAATCTGAAGAGTCTTTCGAAGCGTACGCTCAGAGGTGGCGTGAACTGGATGCAAGGGTCCAACCTCCTCTCTTGGATCGTGAATTGACTTATCTGTTCGTGGGCACCCTGCAAGACACATATCTCCAACATATACTCGATAGTATTTCTACCTCCTTTTCGAACTTGGTTAGCATCGAGGAATGTATTGAAGATGGCCTCAAGTTAGGAAAAATTCAAGGTACATCTAGCGCTATCAATGGAAGTAACAAGAAACCTTGCTTTGGCCTCCTCAAGAAGAAAGATGGAGAGACTATTGCTACTATCAACAAAGGAAAGGCCTCGGTCCATCATCAAGATCAAGCTCTGCACCATCAAACGTCGTTTGTTCATCCTAATGCTCCTCGAGCATGTGCTACAATCTCAGCTCAACAACCGCAGGTGACTTAACATCAGTCAATCCATCATCAACATCAGTACACATAGAGACAACTATATGTTCAACGAGCACGATCCGGGTCTTTTCAGCCGAGTCATCAACCCCAGGGGCAACAAGGAAGAAAGAGGAAGAAAGTTATTGAAAGGAGGGTGGATCCCATTCCCATGTCTTATGCTCAACTTTTCCCTCAGTTGTTTGCCAATCAGTTGGTTCAACTGCGTGAACTTGGTCCAACACCAAATCCTCTCCCACGAGGGTATGATGTCAGTGCTCGTTGCGAATTCCATTCAGGGGCTCCAGGCCACACAATTGAGAATTGTAGGGCATTAAAAAACAACGTTCAAGACCTCCTTGATGCCAAAGTTATCACGTTCACTCCAAAGGGTCTGATAATGGATTGAATCCCCTTGCTGAGATAGGTGTCAAGACTGCAGGAGCGTCTCCTCAAATGAGCCAGGGATGAAGAAGTCTCCTGAGCATGGCAATTTCTAATTTCATTTGCATTATCATTTGTAACCTTTCTTGTTTTGTTTAGTACCCATTGTATGCAAAATTGTTTGTCTTTATATATTGAATCACCATGCATTGACTGTGTTTGTCTTGAACTAATCCATTCGTATTCACTCATTTACGTTTTGTTATTGTGCTTGCTTTTGATGCTTAACTCTTTTTAATTTAAAAAAAAATAACTCTTGAGGGAGGATGATGAAGATCTGATACTTAGATTCTCAAACGGTATGCTTTTGAATAAAACCTTGCTGATGATGTACATGCATTGTTTCAAATCCCCAAACACCGGAGTTATAAGGAAGATAGACCCTCATCAACCCTTTCGAGCTTTGAAGTAGGAGTTTCTTTTACACAAAAAAACCCTCATTTTTAACTCCGGGGCGGGTAGATTTCAGTTAATCCGATCGAGCATCCAGAACTCGTCAAGAGGGAGTTCCTAGTGATACAACAATGGTTATCCATCAAAGGGCTAGGAGAAGTCAACACCACAATGATAAACCGTCACCTACCAGAAGCATGCATCGAAGAGAACGATATCCCGATGGGTATCTCTTGCACAATCAGGAGGTCAGCAGATGACGATACCATAACAGTTATTCTTCATCTATCCAGGTCTCAGACAACCACAACCATTTCCAACAAATCAAAGATGGCGCGAAGATCAATAACTTGTTCAAAAAGAAAGAAACAAAAAGCCCCGTTAAGTCATAACTTAAAAAACAAGAGACTTAGGCAAAAGTCAGGGCATCCCGCTGGACTGCAACTTCAAAATCAAGAAATTGTCCAGGAAAAAATTAGGGAAAGCGAAATAAAAAACAATAATAATCCTCAACAAAGAACAAGATCAAGTGATCAGACGCCAAGAAGCCAGTGATTGTCGGGTCTTAGAAACCCCTGTGGTTCCTCAATCATCATAAACTCTCTTCTCAGGAGATGAGTGCTCGTATCGTGTTAACTGAACATAGGAATGGAGAACATCATGGAGAATGGGTGGGCACCAAATAATTTTGAGCCTTAAATCCTTTTTTCTAAAAACCGTGAACCAGGCCATGTTACAACCCTTAAAAGTCCTAACTGAAGCATGGGTTAATTTAAAAGCAATACTGTAGCGAGAGTACGGAAACCTGACTCCTCGGAGATGTACTAAAATTTGATTTGGTAACACGTCACCTATTCATAAAAACAAAAAAAATTGATGCTTCAACATCATTTCAATAAAAGTTTTTCGAACTTCAAGACAAGCATAGAATTTGAATTAGAATCATCATTCTTAGACAAACATGTGTTGCATATAAATAAGTTTTTGAACATCAAGTAAGCTTGCGTGATGAGCATCATTTGAACACATGGTCATCTCGAAGGACGATTGCTGCAGAAACTTGTCAAAAAAAAAGATGGATCTTATTCTGGGGCATTCCCTCAAGTTGCCAATCATAGGCTATCACGTCGATAATCTCTTCCATATTTTGCCAGTCAATTGGAAGCAACCATGTCGATAAATCTCTTTAAACTTCAAATTGGGGGAATCAGGCTGAGTAACCTATTCATAATTTTTGCAACCTGGGGCAGTTACGTCTAGATTCGACAAATCTCTACAATAATCCATGAGCAGAGGCAGATATTGGGGTATTCCACTTTGCACCGTATTCTGACACGAATCTTCCAGCAGTCCACTCGAAGAGATCCTTGCAGACAGGGGTATCCCTCCTCCCCTCTTGTGGAGCTACTCAAGCAAATTCCTGTCATCCGTACAAATGCAATCAAGCTAAGAGCGTCATGACATTCATTTTGGTTCAGTTAACATCTTCAGAATCATCGTCATTCCCTGCGGATGTTTAAACACGCAACTCCCCAGAAATGAAGTGAACTCGGGGCATCTGAAGACACTAATGTCCATTTCCTAATCCCCAAGTGATTCGTGAAGTAAGGAAAGTCAGACAGGGCCCTTTCCTCCCTGGAAATAGAGAAAACTTGGGGCATTTAATGAGATCCATGTCTCTATTCAGTCATTCACAAGAAGTCCAACACATGAAGGAAGTCAGATCAAGCTACTCCTCCTCAACAAGATTTAATCCCCAGTGAACTCGGTGGGGCTAACTCTTTTCTCTCAAATTTCAAGCACCAGTCCATATTGGTACCTCAAGAGGACGAGCAACGGATCCCAATGAGTTTTGGCACTTTACATAGAATAATCATCACGACATACTGCATTGCATCCTCAAATGCATAGCATATCCATGGATCATCATGTCACACGTCAAATGCATATGAAGCATGAGCCAGATCAATCCCAAATCAACAAAACATCCTCACAAAAATTTCATCCTCACAATTCCCAGTTAACATCTGTTATTACACTACCAACTAAAATAAACCATGGTGCCAGTACGTCGTACTCCCCCTAACTCTCTATACTCACTTTATATTTCATAGGGTCGTAGGTCGCTCGTAGGCCTTACCCTCATGTTATCTTTCATAGGGTCGTAGGTCGCCCGTAGGTCTTACCCTCACGTTATCTTTACTAGGGTTGTAGGTCGCTCGTAGGTCTTACCCTCACTTTATCTTTCATAGGGTCGTAGGTCGCTCGTAGGTCTTACCCTCACGTTATCTTTCATAGGGTCGTAGGTCGCCCGTAGGTCTTACCCTCACGTTATCTTTACTAGGGTCGTAGGTCGCTCGTAGGTCTTACCCTCATGTTATCTTTACTAGGGTCGTAGGTCGCTCGTAGGTCTTACCCTCACGTTATCTTTACTAGGGTCGTAGGTCGCTCGTAGGTCTTACCCTCACGTTATCTTTACTGGGGTCGTAGGTCGCTCGTAGGTCTTACCCTCATGTTATCTTTACTAGGGTCGTAGGTCGCTCGTAGGTCTTACCCTCACTTTATCTCATAGGGTCGTAGGTCGCTCGTAGGTCTTACCCTCACGTTATCTTTCATAGTGTCGTAGGTCGCCCGTAGGTCTTACCCTCACGTTATTTTTACTAGGGTCGTAGGTCGCTCGTAGGTCTTACCCTCACGTTATCTTTGTTAGGGTCGTAGGTCGCTCGTAGGTCTTACCCTCACATTATCTTTGCTAGGGTCGTAGGTCGCTCGTAGGTCTTACCCTCACATTATCTTTGCTAGGGTCGTAGGTCGCTCGTAGGTCTTACCCTCACATTATCTTTTATAGGGTCGTAGGTCGCTCGTAGGTCTTACCCTCACATTATCTTTGCTAGGGTCGTAGGTCGCTCGTAGGTCTTACCCTCACATTATCTTTTATAGGGTCGTAGGTCGCTCGTAGGTCTTACCCTCACGTTATCTTTACTAGGGTCGTAGGTCGCTCGTAGGTCTTACCCTCATGTTATCTTTCATAAGGTCGTAGGTCGCTCGTAGGACTTACCCTCACGTTATCTTTACTAGGGTCGTAGGTCGTTCGTAGGTCTTACCCTCACGTTATCTTTGCTAGGTTCGTAGGTCGCTCATAGGTCTTACCCCCACGTTACCTTTACTAGGGTCGTAGGTCGCTCGTAGGTCTTACCCTCACGTTATCTTTACTAGGGTTGTAGGTCGCTCGTAGGTCTTACCCTCACGTTATCTTTCATAGGGTCGTAGGTCGCTCGTAGGTCTTACCCTCATATTATCTTTCATAGGGTTGTAGGTCGCTCATAGGTCTTACCCTCACATTATCTTTCATAGGGTCGTAGGTCGCTCGTAGGTCTTACCCTCACGTTATCTTTCATAGGGTCGTAGGTCGCTCGTAGGTCTTACCCTCACGTTATCTTTCATAGGGTCGTAGGTCGCTCGTAGGTCTTACCCTCACGTTATCTTTCATAGGGTCGTAGGTCGCTCGTAGGTCTTACCCTCACGTTATCTTTTCTAGGGTCGTAGGTCACTCGTAGGTCTTACCCTCACGTTATCTATTATAGGGTCGTAGGTCTTACCCTTAGTTTACCTTTCTCTTGGGTCATAGATCATACATCTATCTTTACCCGTTGTCTTTAGCTTTCTCTTGGGTCATAGATTATATGTTGGTCTTTACCCATTATCTTTACCTTTCTTTTTGGATCGTGAAATACCGCTTGATAGATTCTCTGTCATCATCAAGTTCTACTCATTGCATTTAAGTCATCATTTTGTCAAGTAATTCTACTTTCAGTCATCACGACATCATCAACCATATCCTTTCAGTCACTTTACTGCCCGCTTCCTCGAGAACCTTGTATTGGTACCGCTACCCCAGTATAAGTTATCTTTTTCCAACCATGTTTTATCCATCATGATCAGTCCACCAGAAGACCAGTCTGTCTTTCTCCAGCAGACATCCACACCAGTGAATAACACTTACACCATCTCTCCAGGGCAAATTTCGGGTCCTGGTATTTGATCATCTTCCACCTTGAACTCTCGAAAGGCTGACGCCAATCTCGCCTTCAGGTTTAAGACGATTAAATAGGGGCAGTTGTCGTACCCCAAATTTGCCCTATCTCTTTTATTCTTGTCTGGCTTCAAACTTTGCATTCCATTTGCATCGTTTTATCATTCAGTCATTTGCATATCCCACATCTCAGGGAATCAGGCTCTTTGGTTTGAAGTATTAGGGCTACGCCCTCTTTTTGTCTAATCTTGTTTTGAGGTTTTCTTATCAGGTAAAAAGGAAGCACATCTGGTTCTCGATTAGTGGATCGTGGATCGAATTTTTTCATCACGTTACAAGGTTGGTTCTCGCTCAATTTTATCAGAGCCTGGATTAGGGTTTATTTCCCTATGTGTGCTGGTCAAGATGCTAGGGTTTCGAGTTTTTGGTTTCTGTGAAGATTTTTCTGTCGCCTGCCTCGAGGGTGGCTCAAAGCTCAGTGTATTAGGCCTTTCTCATAAGGATTCTCAGGGTTTAAGTTTGCACAAGTGCATTGGGATCTTCCAGTACCAAAATTAAAAAGAGACTGTCAAAAAGAGAGAAAACAGATAAAAATATTATTTTGACAAATTTGGAGGAAAACAGGTTCCTTCGATTCAGCACCCTTCGATTGACTCTTAGCCTCCTTCGATTCAGCACCCTTCGATTGACTCTTAGCCTCCTTCGATTCAGCACCCTTCGATTGACTCTTAGCCTCCTTCGATTCAGCACCCTTCGATTGACTCTTAGCCTCCTTCGAATGCAACTTGGGCATGTCCTTCATTTTGAACTTAAAGCCTCCTTCGAATGCAAGTTTAGGTACATCCTTCGTTTGGATTTGAAACCTCCTTTGACTCAGCCTTTCGATTGGACAAGTGTGCTGCCTACATGCTTGAAATCACAGGCCATGACATGTTGGCCACACAGGCCCCCTGCAAGGAAACCTTTTCGAGTCACCAAGCGTGCTTCCTGCAAGCCTACTTCGATTTGGACAAGTTTTCTGCCTGCAAGCCTACTTCGATTTGGATAAGTTTACTGCCTATAAACCTGCTTCGACTGGACAAGTTTGCTGCCTGCATGCTTTCTTCGTTTGGACAAGTTTCGATGGGACAAAGTAACCATCTCTATGCATTCTTCGAATCCACTTGCACCAAGGGCCTCTTGCATACTTTGCTTCATACAAGCTTCGTTTGAGACAAGAGGTATCTTCATACAAGATTTGACTAAGTTCTTGCTTCCCTTGAAAAAGCGCCCTTCAATTCAGAAGCCAGGAACTTCCCTCATGCTAAAAAGACACAAGACAATGACTCCCTTTATGTTTGTTTCGATCCACATGCTTCGATTGGGCAATGTGCTTCCTTCGAGCTTGAGCTTTCGATTTGACAGTTTGTTTCCTTCGATACAAGCTTCGACCGGGCATTAGCTTGTTTCGACCACAAGCTTCGACTGGGGGAAAGGCTTCCTTCGAACAAGTGTGTTTCGATCTCATTCTTGCATTCAACTCAAGACCAAGTCTCATTTTCAATGTTAAGCTGCTTCCAAATCTTTACATAGTCATAGGCTTACACATGTTTGTGATACATTTCCTAAGGGTTCGAAGGTTTATTCATGGGATAATACCACTCTTGGATAAATTGGCAAAAAAACTATGTACCCTTTTTTTTTCTTCAATAAAAGGTACTTTAGTCCAAAATAGCCAAATACAACACTCCAAAAATCTGTTGTTGCTGCTCCAATGCCTGCTGTAAGATGCCAAAACAACATAGAAAAACCTTCTACAAAACTGTCCAAAACCAGTCCAAAAAACCTGCTATGCAAAACCAGACCTGATGTCTATAACTTGTATAAAAATGGAAAAATACAGAAATGACATAAGAAAGGATCAAAACAACATTCCAGCATTGTTCAAACCTCAGCAAATTCCCCCCCCCCCCCCCCCCCCCCCCAAAAAAAAAAACACCCCTCAATCTGCCTATAACTGGCTTCATTCATAGTGAGAACGGGGGGACAAGAAAAAAAATAATAGAGAAAAATAGATTTCAAAACTTTTGTTCACCAGAAACATTGAAAAAAAATAGTAGTGCTGCAAAAAAAAAAAAACTCATCAAAAAAAATTCTTCTTCCATGACCTTCCATCAAAGCTCCATCACAAGCTGTTAAGAGTTTCAAACCGAAACTCTAAATAAAATTGACCATAAACCTCCTTCAGTCTGCATTATCCCATCAAGCACAGGAACACATAGCTTAAAATACCAAAAAACATAGAGAAAAAAAATTCAAAGAGAAACGCACAGGAAGATTTCGCAAACCACATACCTGCACTACTTTCCTTTCACCTATAAATCTTAACACTACAACAACAACAATATCCTCTCCTCTTTTCATAGTCTGCAACTCAGAGAACCAAGCCAAAAAAAAGAAGAATAATCAACTTGGAACAAAGTTTAAGGCAATAGAAGGTTATTCACCTGAAAATATCTCTGGTCTTCTCTACAACATTGTCGTCGCCTTCAAAGTCGCTAGAGGAATCATCGATTCTGGTTAGTCGACCTCACCATATTTTCATTCATTTAATACCATTATGTGGGTTTGTTATCTTGTATGAGCACCATTACTGTTTGATTATATTATTTTAATGTATGTTGTTTGTTTCGCGATCGAAAGCTTAAAACCGTAAAACAAAGTTTTTTGTTGTTGCTGTTGTATGTCCTTGAGTCTTTAGGAGGTGTTAGCTCCATTGAGAAGAAAGGAACAGAAGGTAATCTCAGAAAACTCCCTCCATTCTTCCTCTTCTACTCACAACGCCACTACCAACAACACTGCATGCCCATCACTAGCCACCCATTATCTCCTTCCACCCACCTTCTCCATTCACAATCTTCATTGTGCTATAACCCACAATCTCACTTTACCTTCATTTCCTCCATGTCTCTCTCGCCTCAAATAGAAACTCAGCATACTCCCAATCACCTTCATCATCCCCTTCATCTGTCCGTCACACCATCAACCACCAGAACAACCTTCCGTTTCTGCAATACTCCTCTATTATGTGAATCTTCGCCTACACTTTTCAACCATCAGCTTTTGACACTTTCAACTCTAAAACATTGATAATCATCACCTATCACCTTCATAACACCATCCTTCCAATACTCACTGCAAACTCCCTGTACTCCGTCAATTCCTTACTCCCACCGTTGATTGTCCTCTACTTCACTCACCCTCTATTCACTCCCCTGAACAACAATCACAAATATGCGATGGCATCAGCAATACAAACTCAGTCTTAAGTCCATTAATTGCATAACAAACAACTAGGTTTCTAGTCTCCCTCTTAACCCTTTACTTTTGTAATTGAAACTTAACATTCACAAATCAAAAAAATCCAAAAACACCTTTTTAATCATTACTTGAATTTATTCTAAAACTCGCAAAACACTCAACCAATCGAAACTCCCCTAAGGGCATGTTATCTCCGTTCTACCGCGATACCGGCTGTGCCTATTGCTAGAATACATGCGTTAACATCGCCCACTAAAAAACACAAACAAATCAACTTTTTTCTAGAGGAACTACGGTGTTCTGATTCCTTCATTGGATACGTAGGCAAAGGGTCGCGAAACCCTCACGAATGCAATAATCAAAAACCTTTCATTTCCCCTTAAGCAAGCATAGTTGTAGATAAATACACCCTTTAAGACAAACAAACAAAATGGATCCCGTTGAGTACAACGGATGTGAGGGGTGCTAATACCTTCCCCTTGCATAACCGACTCCCTTACCCTTTCTCTTGGTCGCAAGACCATCTTATCCATTCCCTTGTGGTTTTATCGATATTTCCCCTTCCTTCGGGATAAATAAAGTTCGGTGGCGGCTCTGTGTTTTCTTCCGGCGGTTTCAGGATCTTAATAGGGAGGGGTACAAAGATGAGCCTTTTATTCTAGCCTCTCAACTAAACAAGTGTTCTATGTCACTGACCCGACGAGTACAAAATGGTCTATAGTGCTTTTATCTAACAAAGTGGTTGATGATAACTGTGTAGACCAAGGTGATATTAATGATGGGAATGAGTCATGTATTAGACGGAATGAGTCGTATATTATAAATGATCAAGATGAGAATTTTATAGTGGATGAATCATATATCAGAAATGATCATAATGAGGGAATTTGGATAAATCCATCCGTCCGCATTGTTAAGAAACAAGTAATTCATGTTCCAACCAAGAAAAGAAAGAGATGTTAGTGAAAGAGGTAATATATTAAAATGTTTATGTTTATGTTTGTGTTTACGTTTAAGTTTATGTTTATGCTAATGTTTGTGTTTGTCATTTTATATATATTAAAATGATTATGGAATTTTATATTGGGTTTATGTTTTTGTTTATTACAGGTTAGATGGCTACTAAGGAGGATCACCCACATGATGATTTTGGGCATGATGGAGATAAGCCCGTTAATAAAACGGAAATGGAAATTATACGAGGAATACAAATAATGAAGAGAATCATTCAAGATAGAGATTGAGGCATGAAGTATGATGTGCATTTGTTGGCTCCCAAATTCGACACTTACTATACTTGGTCTCTTTGACCAAACAACTGGAAATGAACTAAACCAGGAAGTATAATTCGACGCATGAGATAACTTAAGGAAAAGGGTCCAAGGTATGATAAGAGGCTTCGACCAAAGGTTCATTCGACTGAAGCAGATGTGGGTTTTTCGACTGAAGGAAAGTGTTCGCGCCTTGACACATGGGACGAAGACCATTTTGAAATTTGAATTATTGGAGGGAAAGGTGGTTTTCATCAGCGTCTAAGGGAAGAGAACGTGGCAAAAAGCTATGGGTCGAGAGGCATGCGGAAGACACTTGTCTTCATCCTAACACATAATGTCCCCTCGACGGTTACCTACTTTTAGTATAAATTAAGAAGTTTGTGTAATTTTTAAGTGTGTTCAACTTATGGTACTAAACCTCTCAAATATTATCCAAGTAACTACTGCGTGATAAAGGATAAAAAGCAGAGCAATGTACGTTAGAAATACCTTTTTTACTTAATAAAAGTATTTTTACTTCACTTTACCATCATCCTGCAAACTTACCTTTTTACTTCTTTACTTGCATTTTTATGCTTTTATTTACTGTTCTACAATCTTAAACATCTCTCCCCTGGGTCGAACGTGCGTTCTTCCTTCTTACTCATTTTACATAGAGGTTATCATATGTTCTGGGATTAGTTTGGTCGATCCCGCAAGTAAACCAAAAACTTACCTTTTTTGGAGACTAGCGGCTGTTTACCAAAAACAACGGTAAACAAATTGGCACACCTGGTGGGACGTTGCTAATTGTCTACATTATTGTGTTTTTCCTGATTTCCTGTACAGTTATAACATTGTATGTTATTACGAAGTGGTGGAATAACCAACAAATATACTGTTAGGAAAGAAAACGGAGAGAGTAGTATGGCTAACGAGCCAAACCATGGAGAAATACCTCCACCGATCATAGGAACAACAATTAATACTGTTGTCGAAGGGAATATCCCAACTTCTGTTGGATCCATACCAGCGTTAACCATGAATCAAACTAGACCCTTACTTACGTATGTGGGTCCAAGAGGTCCTTTAGGAACACCCCCACCAAGGATGAACCTAGGGTCTCGATCAACTGTACCCCCAGGCTTTTCGACAACCTGGATGGGTCGAGAACAACCATATGGCATGCTAACTACTGAAATGGCTAGCCTTATGAATATTGCGTCTACTTTTTCAGAAACTTTGGTAAATGCAACATCACCATTACAGGGATCTGGAGCCAGTAGAAACCAATTTTTGGGAGGGCCATCTCATATGATACCAAGTCTCACAAATGCTTCGACAACAATTTTGAGACAACAAATGGATGAAAGTAACCATGAAATGGTACAAACGTTAGCACAAACTCTAAGTACAGTACTAAATCCCCTCATTCAGACTGCCACACAGTCGAATCAACAGATGACAACGCAAATAACACGCATGGCTTAATTCTTTGGGGTGCCTCAAGTTGCTCAACTACCCCCAAGTTGTTCGACAGCCCCATAGGGTACCAATAAGATTAAATCAAGGGGTAATCATGGAAGAAGATTTAACCATTAATCCAAACCCCCAAGTTCCAAGGGTCGAAGTAGAACAACCAAGAATAGAGATACCTCGAAACCATCGAGAAATCGATCAGGGCGTTATTCTGGCTAATAGAAACCAAAATGCTGACGAATTAATACAACAAGTTCAACACCAGAACTATGGGGCGGATAATAATTTAACCGTTATGATCGAGAGAATCATGCTTCAAAACGGGATGAATGTTGGTTTCCATAGACCAAACTTTACATCCCCATTGTCAGAATATATTCTGCAAACGGACTTACCACCTAGGGGGAAAGTCCCAAAATTCACTAAATTCTCAGGGGATACGACAGAGTGACTGTCGAACATGTGGCTAGATATTTGATAGAGGCAGGAGAAATAGCAAATAATGAAAACCTTAGAATCAAATACTTCCCAAGTTCCTTAACGAAAAATGACTTTACTTGGTTCACTACCCTCCCAGCCAATTTGATCCACAATTGGAACCAGTTAGAGAGATTGTTCCATGAACAATTTTACATGGGTCAAACCAAGATAAGTCTAAAAGAATTGGATAGTGTAAAAAGAAGGTTCACAGAGCCAATCGATGAATATCTAAATAGATTTCGACTACTCAAATCCAGATGCTTTACCCAAGTGCCTGAGCATGAATTAGTTGAAATAGCAGCAGGTGGCCTGGATTATTCGATTAGGAAAAAATTGGATACACAATACCTGAGGGATATGGCCCAACTTGCTGATAGGGTTCGACAAGTAGAGTGCCTTAAAGTTGAAAAGGCTAAAACTGCTAAAACTCTTCGACGAGAAAGGGTGGCTTATGTCGAAATGGATGATGACGATCCAGAGACATACATCGATCCTATAGATATCGAAGAAGGAGAAATTGATTTAGCTGAACTAAAACATGGACCACCATATTCTTGTAAATTGTTGGTGCCGTCAAATGGGAAAAATCATGTGGAACCTGAAAAAAACAGTGATAAATTTCCCAAGAAAACTTATAGTTTCGACATATCCAAGTGTGACGAAATATTCGATCTATTAGTTAAAGATGGACAGATGATAGTTCCCCCAAGGGCCAAATTGCCTCCTTTAGAACAGAGAAAGAAAAGAGGTTTTTGTAAATATCATAATTTTTTGGGACATAAAACCTCACAATGTTTCCTTTTCAGGGATCTCGTTCAACATGCACTGAATGAAGGAAGGCTGAAATTTGCTGATAAACCAGCAATGAAAATCGACACAAACCCACTGCAAGAAGAGGCTCACTATGCCGAACCGGTTGGCATTCATATGGTAGAAGTGTCTGAAGATTTCATCACAAAACCCATCTTCGGGAGTTTCACTGGGAACATCTCCAGGAAAACAATCGAAGGGGTGAGAAAGGCTACTGAAGGTCTGGATTTGAAAAAAGAAGTTGACCAAGCGTCAAACAACAAGGTTGATGTTGGCCTGAAACTAATCAAAGGAGTTGCTGAAAGCTCCAGCAAAAGAACCACCACAGGTTCTTATTTGGCTGCTGCAAAGGGTTCGACCGAAGCCTTGGAGGCCAAAATGCAGAAGATGAACCTGACTTCCAAAAGCAACATGCAGGTTAATGTGGTCGAAGTCTCTGGAGCCAGAGTTTCAGAAGAAACCCTTCGACAAGAGGAAGTAAACAAAACTGCGTTCCCAAAGGAGGATGAAAATTTGGCAGATTTTTTGCATAGATGCCAAAAGAAGAAATCAGAAGTTATGATATGCCCTAGGTGTAGCTCTATTTTTGATAAAAAGGCCGCTGAACACGTGCAGGTGATGCGGACTGTAAAAGCAAAACAGGGCACCAATTCCCAACAAAGAATGGGTCCAGAAATTCGATTTGACCCCAGAAGGGGACATCAACAAAGACCCATGACTCAGGAAAGGAGGCCACCAACTTTTAGGCCTCCAACTAATGTGCCTACTGATACTTGGCTGAATACCATGGGAAGGAAACGACTAAATGAAGAAAGGTGGCAGACATTTGACGTACCAAGAGGTTCCTCTCTAGATTACAGAAAGGAATACCATGCCTCTGTGTCAAACAAAATGACCCATATGTCGAGCAACTATAAAGGAAAGAATCCTATGTCTCGTTCACAGTGGAGGAGGTATCAGAGACGGCGAAAGGCTGAGAAAGAGGCAATTGGGCCTCACCAAGAAGTTAGCACTAATGTGCAGAAAAAGCAAAGGAAACCTCTGGAAAGAAATCCTGTGCCCTGGGAGGAAGAGTGTGGGTCGAATGATGATGACTCCGACTCTAGTGACAGTTTGGACATCATGGTGAATGTCATATCTGTGCTGCCCAAAGAATATAACCGAAAGGTCGATGTCGAAGAGACTGACCTAATGGTTGAACAGGAACTTTCTATACACAAGCCAGTATGTTATTACATAATGAACAATGGATGCGTGGAAGAACAAAACGCATTCTTTGAACCCCCAACAGAGGCAGTGAAGAGCCATCTGAAACCACTGTTCATTAGAGCGAAAGTTGGAGAGGTGACCATAAACAAAATTCTGGTTGATTGTGGGGCAACCATTAATATCACACCACAATTCATGTTGGAAAAGTTAGGCAAAGGAGATGCCGACATAAAGCCACACAACATGGTCTTATCCAACTACGAAGGGGGCATTGGCACCACAATGGGTGTCATTCAACTCGACCTCAAAGTGGGATCAATCCTTCGACCCACCATGTTCATGGTTATTTCAGCAAAGCCCAACTACAATCTACTCCTTGGTCGAGAGTGGATACATGGCATTGGAGCAGTGCCATCTTCGATGCACCAAAGGGTCATAATATGGCGCCCAGATGGCATTGTGGAGAACATTGAAGCAGACCAAAGTTATTACCTGGGTGAAATAAATAGTGTCAGAAAGAATGATTTCAACAGGAATTTGGCTCACATAGGGCCTTGTAACCCACCAGAGTTTGATTTGACTCCAAATCCAAATGTGTTCTGCTCTCTATACCTACACTCCGATTATGGTTTCCAGTGGGATAAAGAAGATTTATCCAACATAGACTTTGGAGGAGTCAGTGATATACAGCCAACAGGCTGGGGCAGTGAATTTGATGATGATGACTGAGTCATCAATTCTCCAAAAGATTTCGGCTTATGTGGCTGAAAATAGAATGATAGCGGCCTTAGAGGCTGAAGTTAAATATGTGGCTTCCAAGGCCAATGAACAAGTTCTGTCGAAGACAGGACCTGGGAAAGATTTCGACCCTGAGCCTGTCGACTTGGGAACGAAAGACTTTATAGACCAGAGGTTAGACGCTATCTATGATGACGAACCTCTTGGTTTCGAAAAGGACCCGCTGGTGAACAGTGTCAAAATGTTGGCACAAGATCCTCTAGAAGAGGTAGATCTAGGCGAAGGTCCTATGAACAGGCCTACATACATAAGCGCAAAAATGGATCCAGGACTCAGAGTCGAAATATCAAATTACTGAAAGAGTTCAAGGACTGATTCGCGTGGGACTATGACGAGATGTCTGGTCTCGACAGAGGATTGGTCAAGCTGCAGTTACCAATAAAGCCTGGGAAGAAACCCGTTAAGCAGACTCCAAGACGGTTTACACCAGAGATTTTGTCAAAAATCAAAATGGAAGTCGAAAGGCTACTGAGGTGCAAGTTCATTAGAATGACCAGGTATGTCGAATGGATTGAAAATATTGTACCTGTTATAAAGAAAAATGGTACCTTGAGGGTGTGCATCGATTTCAGAGATCTCAATGCTGCGACACCCAAAGACGAATATCCAATGCCAGTGGCAGAAATGCTTATGGATTCTGCCGCTGGTTTCGAGTATATGAGTATGCTGGATGGCTACTCTAGATACAATCAAATCTTCATTGCTGAAGAAGATGTGTCGAAAATGGCTTTTCGTTGCCCTGGGGCTTTAGGCACCTATTAATGGGTAGTGATGCCTTTTGGCCTAAAAAATGCAGGGGCAACGTACCAAAGAGCCATGAATTCGATCTTCCATGATTTTATTGACACTTTCATGCAAATTTATATTGATGATATTGTTGTCAAATCTGTTTCAGGGAAGACTCATATGGATCATCTTCGACAATCCTTTGAGAGGATGAGACGTTATGGCCTGAAGATGAATCCTCTGAAATGTGCTTTTGGTGTGAAAGCAGGAGATTTCTTAGGTTTTGTGGTCCACAAGAAGGGTATCGAGATAAACCAAAACAAGACCAAAGCTATCCTGCAAGCCAAAGCGCCAACTAACAAAAAGGAATTGCAATCCTTGCTTGGGAAAATAAATTTCCTAAGGAGATTTATATCCAACCTTAGTGGGAAAACGCAAGCCTTTTCGCCATTACTTCGACTCAACAAAGGAGGATTTGAATGGAAGGAAGAACATCAAGAAGCCTTCGACAAAATCAAAGAATACCTCATTAAACCACCTATTCTGGTGCCTCCATGTCGAAGTATAAGTATGAGACTATACATAGCTGCGTCAGATAAGACTTTAGGGAGCATGCTGGCTCAGAAGGACGAATATGGTGTCGAAAGGCCCATATACTACCTCAGTAGAGTTTTAAATGATGCAGAAACTAGATATAACGAAGTTGAAAAACTGTGTTTATGTCTATATTTTTCATGTACAAAACTTAAGCAATATATAAAGCCAGTTAATGTTTATGTTTCGTCTCATTTTGACGTTTTCAAGTATATGTTGTCAAAACCCATTCTGCATAGTAGAGTTGGCAAATGGGAACTTGCATTGACTGAATATTCATTAACTTTCATGCCTCTTAAGGCTGTAAAAGGCCAAGTGGTTGCAGACTTTATAGTCGACCACTCTATACAAGAAAGATCACTAAATTATTTGGAGATCGAACCATGGAAACTTTACTTCGATGGATCTCGTTATAAAGATGGAGTTGGAGTCGGAGTCCTTATTATTTCTCCAAATAAAATTCCAACAACATTTAAGTACAAAATAGATGGAGATTGTTCGAATAATGAGGCTGAATATTAAGCATTAATTATAGGCCTTGAAATCTTGTTGGAATTGGGGGAAACTCAAGTCGAAATAATGGGAGACTCGGAGTTAGTCCTAAAACAAATTACGAAAGAATATAAATGCATAAAAGAAAACCTTATTATGTATTTCGTAATAGCCAGACGGTTGTTAAAAAATTTCGAGGCAGTTAACATTCGACACATACCCAGATTAGAAAATCAAGCAGCCAACGATTTGGCACAAATTGCTTCTGGGTATAAAGTTTCGAAAGAGAAGCTGAAACAGGAAATCGAAGTTAGGGGAAGAGTAACTGCCACCAAATTATTTCCATCAGATTTAAAGACCACAAAGTTAGGATATACTGATCATGAAAATTTTGAAATATCGTTCATAGACAATCTAACAGAGCAGGATTGGAGAAAACCTGTAGTGGACTATTTGCAAAATCCAGCAGCTTCGACATAATGAAAGATAAAATACAGAGCGCTGAGTTATGTGTTGATGGGAAACGAACTATTTAAGAAAACACCAGAAGGTGTACTTTTGAAATGCTTAAGTGAAACAGAAGCATACGCGACCCTTTCTACCACACACGCTGGGGCATGTGGAGCACACCAAGTAGGCCAAAAAATGAAATGGTTATTGTTTCGACAAGGCTTATATTGGCCCACTATGCTAAAAGATTGTGTTGAGTTTGCCAAAGGATGCCAAGAATACCAAAAACATACAAGAATTCAACATGTGCCAGCAAATGAACTTTACTCGATTGTGAAACCTTGGCCATTTAGAGGATGGGCTTTGGATCTCATTGGAGAAATTCGACCAGCATCTTCTAAAGGTCATAAGTATATATTGGTGGGTGTTGTACCCCAAAATTTGCCCTCTCTTTTCCACAAGAAATCACAACTTTGGACCTTCCCTGATTTTCTCAGATTGGCTTAAGAATCGGTCAAACAAACTTTTCTTATCTGTCACACAGAATTAGAGTTTCCATTGATTTTGAATCAATTCAAGAAGATTGTTAGGGTTTGTTTGAGTTTGGCTCAGGGTTTGATCAGGCCGGCGTTTCTTTGACAATAAATCAAGAATTAGGGTTTGCACGCGCATTCTCAGAAGAATTTGAACCCACAGTGTATTAATTGGCTTTACACTACTTTGATATCTGCTCAAGATTTCAGTTTGGTTCTTGTGATCGGTGGATCTGGAACTGACTGTTTAACGCTGGTTCGCGAAATGTCGCGGAAGCAAGAGTCGCCACCGTCTTTTATTTTCTCCAAATGGAAAGGACAAAAGCACAGAAAAATTCCTTAAAGAGATTGCTCCCGGTTCGGGAGGTAGATTATAGAAAGGGAAGGTGTTAGCACCCTTTCTATCCATGGTTATCCATGGGCTCTTAGATACTTGCTCATTGTGTTTTCAAAATGGTTTGTTTGCTTTTCAATTGTGGGTTTTAAAAAGTTTCTTTGAAAATTCCAGTTCGACTCTTGTATCAGTCCTCAAGAGTGTTTGAAAAATTGCTTTCGAAAGCTTTTTGAAAATGTGTTGGTGTGAAAAGTATGTTTTGATTTGTTTTGAAATTAGAGCAAGTATCTACGAGAACCTACCTACCCTAAGGAATTCGTCTGTGTAGATGTCCTTTAAAGTAGTGCCATCCCACCATTGAGAGGTAGGTAGCACCACCGTTGGAGGTGTTCGGGTCAATTCGAGGTTCGGGACATGGTGATCACCAGAGCAATGGGAAGACACCTTAGAAGCTACCCTCATGCCAGGTTCCCGGATCATGAGGACTTACTAAGACATCCTCTACTCGACGATCACCTTTCGAGGCAAGGCAACAGTGAGGCGTACCCTAGGGGTGGTGTGTGATTTGTGTGTCGTTTTCAAGTATTTTTGTCTTTTGTCATGTTATTGGTGATCTAGCGTTTGTTTTTATTTTCGTCCATACATTCTTTCATGCTTTGATTTAACAGTTAAAAATATTGCGGGAAAGTAAAAATTCTAAGCTATTACAAAAGGCGCGGGTCCACATCGCCAAAATTTCTCGAACCCGATTTGACAGAAAAAATAAAGAAAGTAAAGAAAAGTGCGAGCAATTAGTTACACGGCTTCGGGAGAGATACATAAAAATTATAAAGAACAAAAATAAATATGTGAATTAAATTTAAATCGAAACGAGGGCGTTGGACCCTTTTTTGCAAAATTAAATTAAATGGTGAAATTAATTAAAATTAAAGGAAAGGAAATTGTTTTTTTTTGGTATTTTTGGTATTTTGCAATTTTAATGGAAAAAAAAGAATTAATTGAAGTTAAATGCTAACCCTAACTCTATTTGCTTTTTAATTTATTAAGAGAAAATATATTAAAGTTTTAACCTAAAATTAGTTCAATTAATTTACATGCAATTTTAATTACAAAAATAAATAAATTTTTAATATTTTAATTATTTATGAAAGAAAAGAAAAAGATGAAAATTAATTAAGCCCTAATTCTATGTTTTCTTAGATTTTTATTAAAAATATTATGATTAATCCTAATTTAATAACTAAATGAATTAATACAATTTATTTATGAAAATACTAAAAATAAAAATAGTTATTATTTTTTTTCTCTTTTCTGATTTTTATGTGTTTTGTGTTTTTATAAAAATATTAAATTAACTAAAAAACAACAATTAAAAAAAGGTAAAATAAAATAAAGAAAAATAAAGAAGGTTTGCAAACCTGGGGGGGTTCAAACCCCAAATAGGAGGTATAGCCTTGGTAATTCAGGCCCAATGACCTTCAGGCCTGGTTGACTTGGGCGCCAGCGTGGATCTTTGTTGACCGAGTGCACCATGCTCTTCAGATTGTGGCCGTTGATGGAATGTCTTAGGACGCGTGGATAGCTGGATTTTGTAGGTGCATGATGGACACCCTGTATTGAAATTGCACACAAATATATTCAAGGGAAAAATATAAGGAAAGGAGTGAAGACCTGGGGCTCGAACCCAGGTCATGTACGTTACCAGCATACACGTGTGCCACTGAGCCATTCCAAGCGCGTTTAACATATAATAACTAATAAACATTATAAAAGAACAATTGGTCAGTAGCTTAAAAACGCGCGCAAAATTTGAATGATCCAACCAGCGCCTTCCACCTCATCGTCCTCTTCGTTGGGTTTTCTTTTTCTGAAATACACAAACAATAAGCAACGGTTTTTTCAAGTGTTCTAAAAGGTCACTTTCCAGAAAATAACGAATAGCTCTAGGACGCTCATAAATTGAGCGCGAGGGTGGATTCTTGATCGTCCAGACACGCTGATTCCAATGGTCCAGGTCTCGAGTCTCAATTTTTCTTTGAGTGTAAAGCCCCAAATTGCAATTCCTGTAACCCTAAAAAACGATAATGGCGAAATCTCTAATAACACATGAAAGCTCAATTAAATGGTAGGGTTAGCTTCAGAATGCTTCACTTAGTATGAATCCACAATTAAAATGCCATGAAAATGCATAGATGTTAAAACACAATTATGAAAAAAAAGTGGAAAAGTGTGACTTCTGTACAATGTTTCAAAGCGTTAGAATTGCTGCTTTTGATACAGGAAGATTGCTTGATGTCCTTGGAAGGCAATAGGATGAATTTTGTGGCTTGAAACGACTTGCAAGCCTGTTTTCAGTTTTGAGTTTTTTTGCAAAAATTTCAAGTTTGTGTCTTGGTCTCCAGCGCAGCTGAGTGGTCTTTTGCATTAGGTTTGTGATCAGGCTTAAGTATAGAATGAATTAGGTCAAAGAAAACAATCCAAATCTTTTGCATTCATGGTTTTTGAGATTTGATTTTCAAAGATCTTTTTTTCAATATTTTTCATGCACTTTTGCTCTCAATCATATCCAATAAATTCAATTCCTTCCATATCTGATCATGCACGAATTATTGAGTATATTTCATGCACAAAAAGATTGAAAAACTTAGGTTAAATATTTTTCATGTATTTAATTGATTTAAATGAATTATTATTAATAAAAATTCAAATAAATAAATAAAAAATGAAAAAATACTTCCCTTTGGGCCTAATGGTCGTGCACATGCCTTGGATGATGAATTGTGGAAGAAAAATAGGCCCATTAGCAATTTTAGGTCATTTGAATCAATGTTGACTTTTCAAAATATCCAAAAATTTCCCAACTTCTACAAGGCATAACTTGCTCAATTTTAAAGCTTTGCTCATGTTCTTGGATATTTTGGGAAGGTCTTTGAGTCCTCTAACCAATGCCTTTGGTCCCATGTCATTTTGATTTACCAATCTCAAGTTATGGCCTTTGACTTAAAGTGCCTTTTTGTTGACTTTTGAAAATGACCTATAATGTTGAAATTGATAACTTTTTGTGAGAGCATTTCTTGGACGTGAAGTATGAAGATGAGTTGTAGGAAATTTCTTTCTCTTCAAAATGAGCTTTGGATGGAATTTTTCTGATAATCCATGTGAAAGTTATGCCTTGGTCAATTTACAGTTGACTTTTTCAGCTGTCCAAATAAGGAAACTTTTGCATCTTGATGATTTTTGAGCCAAGCTTTGAGAATCATGATCAAGCATTGATCAAATGATGTTTGTGGCTTCAAAATGAGATGTTGACCAAAAATTTGAACTTTTGACTGTCAAATGACCATTTTGCCCGTACAGTTTGACTGTAGTGCAATTAGGGTTTTTGACTGTGCAATTTTGTGCTGAAAGTCTTGAAACTTTGTATGAGGATGCTTGACCATATTTATAGGCATATGAGACTTGATTGGGCCCTTGGAAACTTCATTTTCTTGATCAGAAGCAAAATCCTAATTTTGACTGTTCAGGAGACCCTTGCACTGTGCAACCCTTGGGGAATTTTGAAGCTTGACTTGGCAATTTTTTGAAGAATATGGGAGGGCAAATTTTGGGGTACAACAGTTGCCCCTGTTCAATCTTCTTAGACCTGAGGATGCAGATTGGCTGACGTGCCTTTCGTAATCCGAGGGTAGAAGATGATTGAACACTAGAGTGCCCAGAAATTTGCGCTCACATAGTAGCAGTGTGATGGAAATGGGCTTATAGATGCCATTTGGAGATGCTGGAAGGTGGATGGGCTTATTGATGCCATCTGGATGTTGATCGCATAAGAGATTCCTTAGCGAGAACCTGCATACCTGCAAAAGAAAAAATGAGTACCTGACATGTTGCAGGCGCTGGTTTTCAGATGCTTGATATAGATGTGTCCTGACTGGTTACAGGAGCTGAGTCTGGAGCTTCAAAAGATGATGAATGAAACAGGGGTGGTTACTACCTCAGCAGGAACGGTGACTTTAAAGAACCATAGGAAATTAAAGTGGAATTATAATCTCAAAAGCGGACGTTTGAGAAAAACCTGAAATGGAATTATCATCTCCGCACCGCTGGGGAGAGAACCATAGGAAATTATAATCTCAAAAGCGGACGTTTGAGAAAAACCTGGGATGGAATTATCATCTCCGCACCGCTGGGGAGAGAACCATAGGAAATTATAATCTCAAAAGCGGACGTTTGAGAAAAACCTGGGATAACTTCTACTGAGTCTTCATCAGAAAAATCTGTTTGGGGTCGATTTAGCTGGACTAGAGAAGGCCTTGGACTGGATAAGAAATCTTTGGAGTCGATTAACTGAACCGGTCTAGGTCTTGAAATATGATTGAGAATTTAGCTGAATCTTTCCTGAAAGGTAAAGGTCAGTCATACGCAATGCGTGATATGGATCAAGCAATGATGTTCTCAGCATAAATGAGATTTGTAAGATATGATGCGTCTATGCATGCTATAATGATGTATGGAAGTGTGATGCTTATGAATGTTTTCTTCTAGGAAAGTAAATCCTTGACGGGTGCCGGGAAGTTACTCCTGGGCTGATGTTGAAGAATAGATTTTTGCTTCCGCTGGGGATGATAGTTGCAAGAATACCGGTAGGAGAAGATGACTCCGTTGGGGAATAAACTTGGCGAATGGAATAAATCTGCGGGGAGGAAAGTACTCTAACGATCTTGTTGGGAAGCAATACTCTGTGGGGAGAGAGATGCTTTGCTGAGTTGTTGATAATTTGCTGGGGATACCCTTATTGTGTTGGAAGTAATAATAGACTTCGCTGGGGGTAAGAAGACTGTGTCGACGACGACCTTTCCATGGCTTTCTGGCTGAGGATAACCCAGTTATATCCTGTTAAGGAAATAACTCTTTAAATAAAGCCGGGTGACGCGTTCGTGCTCTGCGGGGGTAAGCTTCCAGAATCTACTGGGGATAAGCTTACTGCTTGGGGATATGAATTCCAACTTTCCTGGGGAACTAGATTGGACTCTCCTGGGGAAGTTTTGAACTGCGGGGGAAGTGATTCCTTTGAATGTTGGTATGCCGCCGGGGAACAATCTTTAGGCCAAGACTGCCGGGGATGCTTGTTAAGAATATATGTACTGCTGGGGAAGGTTGAGATCTGCGGGAGGATACCCAACTTCCTTAAGGTTGATAACTGCTTGGAGAAGAGTGCACTGACTTGTTGGCTCACTCTCTGGGGAATTGAGACATGCTGGTTATGTTCTTTAGTTGAACCTACCTTGGTACCTTGGAGGACAGAACAATTAGATTGCCTAGACAACTCTTTATTGCCCCTGTTTCTAATGTTACTTATAATTAATCCTTTGTTTCGTATGCAAATATTCATGAGTTATCAATTTATTGTCAATGCATATATCACAAATTGAACCTTGGACGTTCTTCGCAAAACAAAACAGAAAAAGAAAAACAATTGGCACTTTTAACTGAACGTATATTCGTATTGATTTTTGAATGGCCTGAAAATAGGCGTTTTGTGTACAAGAGGCTGACGTCCTAGTAAGAGAACGCCGCCGAGCAAAAGAGTTTATACAAATTTGTACAAAAGAAAATAAAACAGCTGTGTGAAATGGATGATCCCACTGGGTTTCAACTCTGCTATTGCCGTTATATCTCCAAGCATCTCATCACTTGATGACCTACACGAAGAATGAAGCTGACTGATCGATGCCGTCTGAACTTGATGTAGATACCGGATTCTGGATGCAAAGTGATCCAATGAGACATAGTATTACGCTTTTATCCCTAATTTTTTCCTGGACCGCCCTTTCGGGTTTTCAGTCCACCGGGATACCCATTTTTGCCCAAGCCGCCTTTTCAGGTTTTCGACTTGCCGGGTGTACAGTTTTTTTTCATTTCATCCCTTCATTTTGCCCGAACCCTTTTGGTTTGCCGGGAAGCCCTAATTTTTGCCTAGGCATGTCAGCCTAGCGGGTCTTTTTTATGCGTAGTATCTTTTTACTATGTCTGCATTGGCGGGGTGAGGAAGGTCGTCACCATCCATATTGGTTAAAATCATGGCTCCTCCTGAGAACACATGTTTCACCACAAATGGCCCTTCATACGTAGGGGTCCACTTGCCCCTTGGATCACTCTGAGGTAGGATGATTCGCTTGATTACCAGATCCCCAACTCGATATTCTTGTGGTCTGACCTTTTTGTTAAATGCCCTGATCATCCGTTTCTGATACGTCTGGCCATGACAGATAGCAGCAAGTCTCTTTTCATCAATGAGGTTGAGCTGATCAAGTCGTGTCTGGATCCAATCATCCTCGTTCAGATTTGCATCCTTCATTATCCGGAGAGAGGGTATTTGCACTTTGATTGGTAAGACTGCCTCCATGCCGTAAACCAAAGAGAAAGGAGTTGCCCCGGTTGACGTCCTGGCTGAGGTACGGTACCCATGTAGAGCGAACGGTAACATCTCGTGCCAATCTTTATAAGTCACTGTCATTTTCTGCACGATTTTCTTGATGTTTTTATTTGCTGCTTCTACAGCCCCATTCATCTTCGGTCTGTAAGGAGAAGAATTGTGGTGCTGTATCTTGAACTGCTCGCAGAGCTCAGTGATCATCTTATTATTAAGATTGGTACCGTTATCTATAATAATTCTCTCCGGGACGCCGTACCGACAGATCAGGTTGTGCCGAATGAACCGTGCCACAACAGTCTTGGTTACCGTAGCATAGGAAGCTGCTTCAACCCACTTTGTAAAATAATCAATCGCCACTAGGATGAAGCGATGCCCATTGGATGCCGTAGGTTTAATTTCACCGATCATGTCTATGCCCCACATTGCAAACGGCCAAGGCGCGGTTAGAACATTCAGGGGAACTGGAGGAACATGCACCTTGTCTGCATAAATCTGGCACTTATGGCATGTCCTAGAATGTTGGTAGCAGTCAGCTTCCATTGTGGACCAGTAATATCCTGCCCGAAGGATCTTCTTAGCCATAGTGTGCCCACTGGAATGTGTACCAAAGGTCCCTTCGTGTAGCTCTTCCATGATTCTTTCCGCTTCAGTCTTATCCACACAACGCAGTAGGGTTGAATCATGGTTTCGCTTGTACAAGATGCCATTGCTAAGGAAGAACTTTGCTGCAAACCTTCTCAGGAACTTCTTGTCGTTGATAGAGGCACCTTCAGGGTATTCCTGAGTTTCCAGATATCTCTTCACCTCATGGTACCAAGGATTCTCAGTCACCAATTCAGTCTCGAGACCGCAACAGTATGCCGGTTCGTCCAGTTTCCAGATGATGATCCGGGGAGCCTCATTATCCCATTTGACTTTGAACATAGAAGAAATTGTAGCTAACGCGTCCGCCAACTGATTCTCTTCTCTCGGGAAGTGTTCAAAGGTTATCTCTGTGAAGTGGGGGATCAGGGTCAACACACATTCTCTGTAAGGAATCAGGTTTGGATGTTTCGTATCCCACTCTCCTTTGATCTGATTGATCACAAGAGCGGAATCTCCGAAGACACTCAGAAACTTGATCCTTAGGTCGATCGCAGATTGAAGACCCATGATGCACGCCTCATACTCTGCCATGTTGTTAGTACAGTTGAAACATAGCCGGGCAGTGAGTGGAGTATGAGTGCCTTGAGGGGATATGATGATGGCGCCGATACCGTTTTCCAAAGCGTTGGAGGCTCCGTCAAAGTGCATAGACCATCGGGATCCTTTCTCAGGTCCTTCATCCGGTCCAGGTACTTCGCAATCAGTCACTATCATAATGCTTTCATCCGGAAACTCAAAGTTCATTGATTGATAGTCGTCTACGGCCTGATGTGCCAAGTGGTCTGCCAATACACTTCCTTTGATGGCTTTCTGGGTCGTGTACTGAATGTCGTATTCCGTCAAGATCATTTGCCATCTTGCAATTCTCCCAGACAGAGCAGGCTTTTCGAATATGTACTTTATAGGATCCATCTTTGAGATCAACAAGGTAGTGTGAGTCAGCATATACTGTCTCAGCCGGCGAGCAGCCCATACCAAAGCGCAGCAAGTTTTCTCGAGCAGTGAGTATCGGGTCTCACAGTCGGTAAACTTTTTGCTAAGGTAATAAATGGCATGCTCTTTTCGGCTAGACTCGTCATGCTGCCCCAGCACACACCCCATTGAATTGTCAAGCACTGTTAGATATAGTATCAGAGGTCTCCCTTCAACCGGTGGCATAAGGATAGGTGGTTCTTGGAGATACTCCTTGATTCTGTCAAAAGCAGCCTGACATTCATCGTTCCAACGTACTACCTGATCTTTCTTCAGCAGCTTGAAGATTGGCTCACAGGTAGCAGTTAGGTGTGAGATGAATCGAGCAATGTAATTCAGGCGTCCTAAAAAGCCTCTGACCTCCTTCTCTGTCCTAGGAACTGGCATCTCTTGAATAGCTTTAACTTTAGCAGGGTCCACTTGAATACCCTTATCACTTACAACGAAGCCTAGCAACTTCCCAGATCTTACCCCGAAGGTGCACTTGTTTGGGTTCAATCTCAGCTTGTACAGTTTCAACCGGTCGAACAACTTCTGTAGATGATCTAGGTGCTCTTCCTCAGTCTGGGACCTGGCGATCATGTCGTCCACATACACTTCTATCTCATGATGGATCATGTCATGAAATAAAGCAACCATGGCACGTTGGTAGGTTGCCCCAGCGTTCTTCAACCCGAATGGCATGACCTTGTAACAGAAGGTGCCCCACTGAGTAACAAATGTAGTCTTTTCCATGTCTTCAGGTGCCATCTTGATCTGATTGTAACCTGAAAAACCATCCATGAAAGAGAATACCTTGTGCTGAGCTGTATTATCAACAAGGACATCAATGTGAGGTAAAGGGAAGTCATCCTTGGGGCTGGCCCTGTTCAGATCCCTGTAGTCAACACACATTCTGACCTTACCGTCCTTCTTCGGTACCGGCACCACATTAGCAACCCACTGAGGGTAAGAAGTCACTGCAAGGAACCCAGCATCAAACTGTTTCATAACCTCGGCTTTGATCTTCTCAGACATCTCTGGGCGCATACGACGGACCTTTTGTTTAACCGGAGGGCAATCTTCCTTAGTTGGCAAGTGATGGACCACAATATCAGTATCCAACCCGGGCATGTCTTCGTAGGACCAGGCAAAGATCTCCATATAATCATGCGCATCTGAGTCAACCGTTGCTTCACGCTGAGCTCTAGGTTGGCACCAATCTTTACCTCTTTCCTGTCTTCTTCAGTACCCAAGTTTATTATTTCCACTGGCTCTTCATGGGGTTGAATTGCCCTCTCTTCCTGAAGCAACAGTCTTGCAAGCTCGCCAGGCACTTCGCAGTCATCTTCACCTTCGTCTTCGGCTAAGTTGATCGGATTTTCGAAGTCATAACTGGCAGTAGCAGAGTCGTTACCAGTGAGATCCAGAGTGGATTGAAACCTGTATGAGTGAGTGTGTGTGTAAATACAGCTGTTTTGAAATATATGTAAAGGAAAGAAAGACAAAAGGATCATAAGATTTGCAATGCGAGAAAATGTCCAAGATTTTCATTCATGATATATGAAATGACAATTTATATGCCCTCACAAATGAAACCACGGTGCCTCGGGTACGACACCGGGCCATAGAGTTTATTTATTGTTTATTACAAATAGCGAAACAAAGAAATTTATTACTGCGTCACAAAGGTAACAGGAGTATGGTCTTTGGCAATCCAATTGTTCAATCCGCCTTCGGTTGTCGGGTAGATCCAGCTGTTGAATTCTGCTTCATCCACTTCGTTGTCTTCCCCAACAGCATTCACTCCTGGATTTGTAATGAACACAGGAGGTCTTCCGGTCTTCGCCTTCCGCATAGCTTTCTGACCTTCTGCAGTAAAGCCCAGCCCAAATTTGTCAGTCTTCTGTGTAAAGTCTGGAAGCCTGCCCCAGTTAGCACATTCACCCTTCTGAACCACAGCCCGAGCATCCTTCAGGGAAGCCATCTTCAAAGGAACATTTTATTCTGCTGCTGCTGTAATTGGAAGCACCTCCTCGAAATGCTGAAAGGGGGTTTCAATAAACTCCCCATCCATCTCAATGTATCTGAAGGAATTCAGGTGGCTTACCATATACTCCTCCTCTCCTTGCACAGTGACGATCTTCCCTCTGACGGGGTACTTCAGCTTCTGGTGCAAGGTAGAGGTCACTGCCCCAGCCTTATGGATCCAAGGTCGACCCAGTAGACAAGAGTACGATGGACGGATATCCATCACATAAAATGTAGAGTCAAACACCTGAGAGCCCACACGAATCGGAATGTCAACCTCTCCATGAACCATCCTCTTTGAAGCGTCAAAGGCCCTGACGATGATATTGCTGGGTTTTAATTCCAGGCCTTCACAATCCAAACGGTCTAAAGCCTTCTTCGGTAGCACATTCAAGGACGAACCAGTATCCACCAACACATGTGCCAAGGTAGTGCCCCTGCATTCGATAGAGACATGCAAAGCATCATTGTGGTCTCTTCCCTTCGCAGTCAGGTCAGCATCTGAGAAACCCAAGCCATTATCCGCTGTCAGATTTGCTACGCAGTCAGTGAATTGGACAGCAGATGTCTCCTGTGGCACATGGGCCGTCTTGAGGAACGAGATTAAGGCCTTAGCATGGGCCTCGGAGCACAGCAATAAAGAGAGCATGGAGATCTTGGAGGGCGTGTGCCCCAGCTGTTCCACAACATTGAAGTCACTCTTCTTTATTATCTTTAGAATCTCCTCCATTTCCTGTTGGGAGGCTTCAGCAGTTACAGGTATAGGTGCCTCCATCTGGGCAGGCTCAACTTCAATTCCTTTGCCCCGAGCATTGGATGACTCGGCAGCAGGAGAAACAACTTGATCAGCAATAGGAACAGGTACACTTGTAGGAGTTATAAGGAGTGGTCTTCGAGCAGCAGGCGGTGCAATGTCAGGCGAGAAGAGCCTGCCACTGCGGGTGACTTTGGCTGGGCCAGTGATATCACAGATGCTGGCGTCAGCGTTGAACTCTTGTTTAATCCCATTTACATACACATCTGCCCCATAATGCCAGGGGACAGCTTTATCAGATACATAGGGCAGGGGCCCCGGAACAGTGATAACAATAGGTGCGACGGTCATGATTTGAACAGGCTTCTTCGGGAGAACCTGGATTGGATTATTGAAGATGGTAACCACAGAAACTTCTTCCACCGGAACCAACTGAACAGCAGACTTCTTAAACAGAATCTCCTTGCTATCCATTAGGCTTTGGATGCCTAACTTCAGCAAGGGACAACCAGATAGGGAAACAGCACAGAACAGGCAACCCTCACTGCAACCCGGAAATAAACTGGCCAGCAGTAGGTTCCTCTTGACGGCCTTCAGAGGAGTGGCTAGATCATCCACAGAAACAGCGTAAACATCTTCGTCAACAGCATTTACCCCATGCTGAGGCATAGGAGCAGTAACTACATTTGGCCTCTCAGGCGCTTCGAACTGTATCTCCTTCGCGTCGATAAGGTCTTGCACCTTACTCCTTAATGCCCAACAATCATCAGTGGAATGCCCCGGGCTATCAGAATGGTAAGCACAACGAGCATTTGGGTTGTACTTAGGAGATGTAGTATTTGGAAACTTCGGCGCCTCTCTGACAGTCACTAAATTGGTGGATAGCAACTGTGGCAGAATCTGCGATAAGGTCATGCTCAAACG
Organism: Vicia faba; assembly: GCA_948472305.1. Taxonomy (NCBI): domain Eukaryota; kingdom Viridiplantae; phylum Streptophyta; class Magnoliopsida; order Fabales; family Fabaceae; genus Vicia; species Vicia faba. Next base: position 1,359,347,435 of record OX451737.1, read on the forward strand.
GGTAAACTCTCTCCGGGGTCTTTCAGCCCTTTGAGGATTGGTCGGCCGAGGAGCGGCAGCAGGCTTGGCAATCGTTACCGCACTGACAGATTGGCGGCGCTCAAATCTCTCTGATCTCCGGGAGCCAAATACAGCACTAGCCTCCTTCTTGAAGGGTTTCTTCTCAGAACTAGACGATGCACCCTTCGGAATCTTACCAGACTTTAACCCAGCCTCAATTCTCTCTCCAGTCAGAATCAAGTCAGTGAACCCTGCAGACGAATTCCCGATAAGATGGTTGAAAAACGGCCCAGATAGGGTCCCTAAGAACATGTCTACCAACTCCCGATCAGTCAACGGAGGCTGCACCCTGCCAGCCAGGTCCCTCCACTTCTGAGCGTACTCTTTAAAACCTTCACTTGAACCTAACGACATACCCTGGAGTTGGGTACGTGTAGGGGCAAGGTCGGCATTATATTGATACTGCTTGTAGAAAGCAGTAGCCAACTCCTCCCAGTTACGAACCTTGGTCCCATCCAGCTGATAGAACCATTCGAGATGAGTCCCTGAAAGACTCTCCTGGAAGAAGTGGATCCACAAATTCTTATCCGCTGAGTACGGTTGGATTTTCCGAACATAGGACCTGAGATGTAGCTTGGGGCAAGACGCCCCGTCATACTTAGAGAAAGATGGTGCTTTGAACTTCCGAGGAATAATCACACCAGTTGACAAACCCAGATCTCCAAAATCCAGCCCAGGTACCTATTGTATCTCCATAGCATTCAGCCTATCCTCCAGCTGCTTGTAACGGTCTTCTGCTGGAGGATATTGTTCTTCATCAAAATCAGTCTCGTTGTCGGAGACCGCCGGACTAGGACCCTTTTCTGTCTGAGGAGTACTCTTGCCAACAGAAGAACCAGCCTCTTCATTCTGCAAGGTGTTGCCAAACCTTTGGCCCGAGCTAAACAGAACAGTTCTTCTCTTCTTCTTCTTCTCCTTCTTCAGGAGCATAGCCTTCAGCTCTTCTTGGCCTTGAGCCAAACCCTTGATTAATTCCTGAAACTGCGCATTCTGCGCCTGAAGAGCCTTGATGGATGTCTCAGTTGATGACGAGTCGGGATTCATGATGCTGAAATAAACAGCGAAGAACTGTAAGCAACCTGAAAAGAGGAAAGACCTGCTATGCACATGATGAATGATATGTGTTTATGCAATGCATTCAAGGGTTCGAAAGTTCAAATTTATTGTAGACAAAAAGGAACACACATTATCATTAAGGAAATAATTGTTTAGTACATCAAAGCCTCATGGGAAAAATAATACAAAAGCAAATCAATCCCAAAATACACTGCGCATCCTCTTCGGAGCTATGTAAGTGTTGAGATTCCTCTCCTCATGCAACAGGCGGGTGAGCTCCAAGACCTTCTTTTCACTGGCATGTAGACTAGTCTCAAGAGAATTCCGTTCTTCCTTAAGCTGGATCCAGCTCTTCTGCATCTCTTCCCAGGATGTGGGCATATCAGGGTGCTGAATAGTGTAGGACACTTCTCCTTCCAAGATTGGTTCTTTGATTACTGGGAGCATATGAGGATAAGGCATCATTAACTTCTGGGAGCGGGCTCGTACCCACTTGAGATAAGGTTCCAACGGGATGGAGTTCCTGTGCCCCAGTGTCTTGCTGTCTATCCTACTTGGCATCCTCCAAGCCCTGATAAATCTCTGGCGAAGTCCTTGAGTATCGTTGTCGAAGTCAAAAACTATGTCAGGAATTAACATGTCATGAGGACCATCCCTCCGAGCATAACCAAACTGTCTCCAAGCTAGGCATGGGCTGTAAGTAATACCTCCTCTGATTCCAAGTAAAGGAACATTAGGGTACTCCCCGCAACGATCAATGATAGTGACATCTTCTCTGGACCTAGGGCACCAATGTATATCTGCATGTGTAAGAGTCATCAACCGTTGTGACCATCTCAAACCCCGCTCATTCTTCAAAACTGATTGTGGAAGGTGCGAAATAAACCACCTTCCCAGGAGAGGAGTGCAACACATAAGGACACCTCTTTTTCTCATGGTTCGAGTGTAACATGAGTGAAGGATGTCCCCCAGCAACGTAGGTATAGGATTCCTGGACATAAAGATCTGGACAACACTGACATCAATAAGCTGATCTGGGTTAGGGAACAACACCAAACCATAGACAAGGAGGGCCACAACCTCTTCAAAAGCTTGCAAGTCAAGGGAGTTCCAACATTCATGGGCCTTTTCAAACAGAAACCTGGCTAAGAACCCTTTGATACCACTTCTAACTTCCCAATGTCCTTTGAGGTCAGATGACTGTAGGTGCAAGGTTTTAGCAATCTCTTCAAGCTTAGGTTCCTTTTCCGTACCGTTGTAGGGTAGTTGATCAAGGATAGGGATCTTCAGGAGCCGGGAGAACTCCTCCAATGTAGGTACCAACTGATAGTCTAAGAAGGTGAAACAGTGATGCAGAGGGTCAAAGAATTGGAACAGGACCTTGATCATATCTTCCTCAATGTTGGTATTGACCAAGGTGATGAGACTTCCATGTCTTTCACTGAACGAAGAGTTCTCGGGAATCCTGGATATAAGTTCCTTAAGCTGAGGAGGGATCCTTACAAGACTGACTTGGATTGTCTTTCTACGAACAGTTTCCATGTCCTACAAAACAAGAACAAAGATGAAAATTCGAACCCCTGAAATGGTTAGTCAATGCATATGATGCTGGATGATGTCATGATGCTATGTGTTGCACCCCAAAATTTGCCCTCCCATATTCATCAAGATTTGTCAAGTCAAGGTCACAAAATTCCCCAAGGGTTGTGCAGCTCAACTGTCTCCTATACAGTCAAAACTAGGGTTTGGGTTCTGATCAAGGAAAGGAAGTTTTCAAAGGCCCAATCAAGTCTCATATGCCTACAAATGTGGTCAAATATCCTCATACCAAGTTTCAAGGCATTCAGCTCAAAATTGCACAGTCAAAACCCTAGATTGCACTACAGTCAACTGTAGGGGCAAAATGGTCATTTGACAGTCAAAAGTTCAAATTTTTGGTCAATATATCATTTTGAAGCCACAAACATCATTTGATCAATGCTTGATCATGATTCTCAAAATTTGGCTCAGAAAATCATCAAGATGCAAAAGTTGCTATATTTGGACAGCTGAAAAAGTCAACTGAAATTGACCAGGGCATAACTTTCACATGGATTATCAGAAAAATTCCATCCAAAGCTCATTTTGAAGAGAAAGACATTTCCTACAACTCATCTTCATATTCCAAGTCCAAGAAATGCTCTCACAAAAAGTTATCAATTTCAACATTATAGGTCATTTTCAAAAGTCAACAAAAAGGGACTTTAAGTCAAAGGCCATAACTTGAGATTGGTAAATCAAAATGACATGGGACCAAAGGCATTGGTTAAAGGACTCAAAGACCTTTCCAAAATGTCCAAGAACATGTGAAAAGCTTAAAAATTGACCAAGTTATGCCTTGTGGAAGTTGGGAAATTTTTGGAAATTTTTGAAAGTCAACATTGAGGCAAAAGGCCTAAAAATGCAAATGGGCCCATTTTTCTTCCAAATTTCTTCATGCCAAGCCTATGCACGACCACTAGGCCCAAAGGGAAGTATTTTCATATTTTTTAATTATTTATTTGAATTTATATTAATTTATATTCATTTAAATCATTTTAATACATGAAAAATATAAACCTAACCTAAAAAAATCTTTTTATGCACATTCCAAGGTCAATATTTCGTGCACTTCTTAATTAAGCAAGTTTTGATGAGAATTGATCAGATTTGAACCAAAATGCACATGGAAAAGATTTGGAAAAGATCTTGTAAAATCAAATATTGAAATCCATTATGGCATGAGATTTTGTACAACTTTCTTGACCTAAAAGCCTCTATACATACTCAGGATCAAACCCTAATGAAAAGGAGACTGCAAGCTGCGCCCCAAACTCCATTGCACTCTTGAAATTTTTCATAAAAAACTCAAATCTGAAAAGTGCCTTAGAGGTCGATTCAAACATCCAAACCTGTTCCAAAAGCTTCAGTGGCAATTGCTGGACACATTCCAATCATTAGCATCAACTTAAACTCCCTGAATTGGTACCCCTAAGTCAAACTGCACCTCAAAACTTTTGAAATCGTGTAGCATGATTCAAGCATAGTTTTGCATTTTTAATTATATATTCATACTCATAATGATATTCCTGAGCTAACCATGGTGTTTGATTGCTTTTTCATTAACCATACGTGAATCCACCATGCGCGTTTTCTAGGTTTGCAGGTTCTTAGATTTAGGGCTTTTGCAATACAGTAAAATTGGCCCTTTAGACCACCACGGTTGGACTCAGCACATCAAGACGAAGAAAACTAGACCATCGCGCCTAATTTATGTTGAGAAACGAGCTAATCGTTATTTTTTGTAAACTGGCCTAAAACAACGTTTCTAAAACCGTTGCTGTAGGCTTATGTTTCAGAAAATAAAAAAAAAAGGGAATGAAGAAGAAGACTATGTGGCATGCTGTAATTCGTTAATTCAAAATCTGGCGCGCTTCCCTCCACTAACTTTACTTTTCTTTTATATTATTTGCGTTATATTATATGTTAAATGTAATTCAAATGGCTCAGTGGGCAGGGACAACGCTTGTGACCTTCAAGACCTGGGTTCAAGTCCCAGGTCTGGCAAATGCTTAATATATTTTTCAATAATTGATCCTACGTAGCGCTAACGTCCCAGTACACCATGCACATCCAAAAATCAATTAGCCACGCGTCCTGGAGATCTAATCAAAGGTTCAGGTTGAAGGCATATCATGGATGTGAGTCAACATAGCTGTAGGCCGTCCAAAAGGTCAACGAAACTCAAAGCTAATGGGCCAAAATCATCAGGCCTATACCTCCCATTTGGGGCAACACCCCACTCTGGTTTGGCAATTTATTTATTTCCTTATATCCTTTTAGTTATTATTTTAATTGTTATATTTATCTTAATTATTATTATTTAATTTTTAGTCAAAATACAAAAACATCATAAAATTAAAAAAATGCCCAAATAAAAATATAATTTTTGTTATAATTATTTTTAAACAAATGCTTGTAAATATTTAGTTTAATTAGGTTATAGTTTTAATTTTTCAATAAAAATCCAAAAAAATAGAATTTAGGTTTAATGACTTTTATTTTCTTTTTTTCTCCCCTTTTTTCAGTAATAATTATTATTTATTTATTTTCATAAATTTAAAATTGTACATAAATAAATTAGGGTTTAATTTAGATTACATTTTAATAATAAATAAAAAAATATTAGAATTAGGGTTTGCCGTTTAATTTAATTTCAATTAACTCCTTTTTCTCATTAAATCTAAAAAACACAAAAATACCATTTTCATTTAATTTTAATTTTAAATTCCTTGTTAATTTTAATTGTTTGCAAAAGGGTCCAACGCCCTAGTTTTGTTTAATTCCTTAATTTCGCATGATTTATCTTTATGTCGTTCATTATAATTATGTAAATCTCCCAAAGCTATGTAATTTTATTTTTTCGTACTTTTATTTATTCGCTTATTTATTTTCCGCTAAATCGGGTCCGGTTTAATTTTGGCGATGTGGACCCGCGCCATTTGTAATAGTTTAGATTTATCTTCCTCGCAAATATTAACTGTTAACAAAAAAGCATGCAAGAATGAATGGCCCTAATTAAAATCAAGCGTAGATCACAAACAAACATGACAAGACAAATAACTGAAACATGACACACAATTCGCACACACCACCCCTAGGGTACGCCTCACTGTTGCCTTTCGAAAGGTGGTCGTCGAGTAGAAAACGTCTTAGTAAGTCCTCATGATCCGGGAACCTGGCATGAGGGTAGCTTCTAAGGTGTCTTCCCAGTGCTCTGGTGATCACCATGTCCCTACAAACTCGAATTGACCCGAACACCTCCAACGGTGGTGCTACCTACCTCTCAATGGTGGGATGGCACTACTTTAAAGGACATCTACACAGACGAATTCCTTAGGGTAGGTAGGTTCTCAAGGATACTTGCTCTCTTCAAAACAAACTGAAATCTTTTCACACCGACACTTTTCAAAAGCTTTCAAAACAAACTTTTCAAACACTCTGACGTATGAGTCGATCTGAAATTTTTCAAAGAAACTTTTTTCAAAACCCACAGTTGAAAAGCAAACAAACATTTTTGAAAACACAATGAGCAAGTATCTAAGAGCCCATGGATAACCATGGATAGAAAGGGTGCTAACACCTTCCCTTTCTATAACCTACCTCCCGAACCGAGAGCAATCTCTTAAAAGGAATTTTTCTGTGCTTTTGTCCTTTCCATTTGGAGAAAATAAAAGACGGTGGCGACTCTTGCTTCCGCGACATTTCGCGAACCAGCGTTAAACAGTCAGTTCCAGATCCACCGATCACACTATGATTAAACACACTACAGATATTTACAAAGACAAACATGTAAGGCACACAAGGCACACAAGACAAGCCCTTAAGGTTTAAGGCCAGCATGGGGTCTGGGTAGTACCCTCTTGAAGTTGGTGGGTTCAACCTGTCCTAATCAAAGTAACCGGGTTCTAAGGGTCCCAATATCACGGGATTGCTTTCATTGTTCATCGTTTCGATTTAGCCACTGAACTGGTGACCAAAATATTCCAGGAAAGCAACCCTCAATTGAGTGTAGTATCGAGTATCAACCAACCTCGGACTGCACCAAAGTCAGTTATCTCACTACCCTAAAGAGGTCAAGATAGTTCAATTAAGGTTCCTAAGGTCTGTTGATGCTTCACGACACCACGCGGAGGCCCCGTACTCTCCTTGACTGAACTCAAGGGTTACCGGTACACACCAAAGTGCCACATCAACGTAGCAGACTGTTTCAACCATGTCGGTATACCCCGCACAGTTCCCTCACAGCCTTGTTGCTACTTTCTAAGAAGGGTATCCCCCAGATCCGGGTTAGGATCTATAGAACTCCCGAGACGGTCCCACAATTTAAAGCACACAAATCAATTCAATTGAAAACACAGTTATGAACTAAACCCTAAGGTACACCTCACTTTAAAAGTATATCCCCAGCAGAGTCGCCAGTTCTGTGATCGGTGGATCTGGAACTGACTGTTTAACGCTGGTTCGCGAAATGTCGCGGAAGCAAGAGTCGCCACCGTCTTTTATTTTCTCCAAATGGAAAGGACAAAAGCACAGAAAAATTCCTTAAAGAGATTGCTCTCGGTTCGGGAGGTAGATTATAGAAAGGGAAAGTGTTAGCACCCTTTCTATCCATGGTTATCCATGGGCTCTTAGATACTTGCTCATTGTGTTTTCAAAATGGTTTGTTTGCTTTTCAATTGTGGGTTTTAAAAAGTTTCTTTGAAAATTCCAGTTCGACTCTTGTATCGGTCCTCAAGAGTGTTTGAAAAATTGCTTTCGAAAGCTTTTTGAAAATGTGTTGGTGTGAAAAGTATGTTTTGATTTGTTTTGAAATTAGAGCAAGTATCTACGAGAACCTACCTACCCTAAGGAATTCGTCTGTGTAGATGTCCTTTAAAGTAGTGCCATCCCACCATTGAGAGGTAGGTAGCACCACCGTTGGAGGTGTTCGGGTCAATTCGAGGTTCGGGACATGGTGATCACCAGAGCAATGGGAAGACACCTTAGAAGCTACCCTCATGCCAGGTTCCCGGATCATGAGGACTTACTAAGACATCCTCTACTCGACGATCACCTTTCGAGGCAAGGCAACAGTGAGGCGTACCCTAGGGGTGGTGTGTGATTTGTGTGTCATTTTCAAGTATTTTTGTCTTTTGTCATGTTATTGGTGATCTAGCGTTTGTTTTTATTTTCGTCCATACATTCTTTCATGCTTTGATTTAACAGTTAAAAATATTGCGGGAAAGTAAAAATTCTAAGCTATTACAAAAGGCGCGGGTCCACATCGCCAAAATTTCTCGAACCCGATTTGACAGAAAAATTAAAGAAAGTAAAGAAAAGTGCGAGCAATTAGTTACACGGCTTCGGGAGAGATACATAAAAATTATAAAGAACAAAAATAAATATGTGAATTAAATTTAAATCGAAACGAGGGCGTTGGACCCTTTTTTGCAAAATTAAACTAAATGGTGAAATTAATTAAAATTAAAGGAAAGGAAATTGTTTTTTTTTTGGTATTTTTGGTATTTTGTAATTTTAATGGAAAAAAAAGAATTAATTGAAGTTAAATGCTAACCCTAACTCTATTTGCTTTTTAATTTATTAAGAGAAAATATATTAAAGTTTTAACCTAAAATTAGTTCAATTAATTTACATGCAATTTTAATTACAAAAATAAATAAATTTTTAATATTTTAATTATTTATGAAAGAAAAGAAAAAGATGAAAATTAATTAAGCCCTAATTCTATGTTTTCTTAGATTTTTATTAAAAATATTATGATTAACCCTAATTTAATAACTAAATGAATTAATACAATTTATTTATGAAAATACTAAAAATAAAAATAGTTATTATTTTTTTTCTCTTTTCTGATTTTTATGTGTTTTGTGTTTTTATAAAAATATTAAATTAACTAAAAAACAACAATTAAAAAAAGGTAAAATAAAATAAAGAAAAATAAAGAAGGTTTGCAAACCTGGGGGGGTTCAGACCCCAAATAGGAGGTATAGCCTTGGTAATTCAGGCCCAATGACGTTCAGGCCTGGTTGACTTGGGCGCCAGCGTGGATCTTTGTTGATCGAGTGCACCATGCTCTTCAGATTGTGGCCGTTGATGGAATGTCTTAGGACGCGTGGATAGCTGGATTTTGTAGGTGCATGATGGACACCCTGTATTGAAATTGCACACGAATATATTCAAGGGAAAAATATAAGGAAAGGAGTGAAGACCTGGGGCTCGAACCCAGGTCATGTACGTTACCAGCATACACGTGTGCCACTGAGCCATTCCAAGCGCGTTTAACATATAATAACTAATAAACATTATAAAAGAACAATTGGTCAGTAGCTTAAAAACGCGCGCAAAATTTGAATGATCCAACCAGCGCCTTCCACCTCATCGTCCTCTTCGTTGGGTTTTCTTTTTCTGAAATACACAAACAATAAGCAACGGTTTTTTCAAGTGTTCTAAAAGGTCACTTTCCAGAAAATAACGAATAGCTCTAGGACGCTCATAAATTGAGCGCGAGGGTGGATTCTTGATCGTCCAGACACGCTGATTCCAATGGTCCAGGTCTCGAGTCTCAATTTTTCTTTGAGTGTAAAGCCCCAAATTGCAATTCCTGTAACCCTAAAAAACGATAATGGCGAAATCTCTAATAACACATGAAAGCTCAATTAAATGGTAGGGTTAGCTTCAGAATGCTTCACTTAGTATGAATCCACAATTAAAATGCCATGAAAATGCATAGATGTTAAAACACGATTATGAAAAAAAGTGGAAAAGTGTGACTTCTGTACAATGTTTCAAAGCGTTAGAATTGCTGCTTTTGATCCAGGAAGATTGCTTGATGTCCTTGGAAGGCAATAGGATGAATTTTGTGGCTTGAAACGACCTGCAAGCCTGTTTTCAGTTTTGAGTTTTTTTGCAAAAATTTCAAGTTTGTGTCTTGGTCTCCAGCGCAGCTGAGTGGTCTTTTGCATTAGGTTTTTGATCAGGCTTAAGTATAGAATGAATTAGGTCAAAGAAAACAATCCAAATCTTTTGCATTCATGGTTTTTGAGATTTGATTTTCAAAGATCTTTTTTTCAATATTTTTCATGCACTTTTGCTCTCAATCATATCCAATCAATTCAATTCCTTCCATATCTGATCATGCACGAATTATTGAGTATATTTCATGCACAAAAAGATTGAAAAACTTAGGTTAAATATTTTTCATGTATTTAATTGATTTAAATGAATTATTATTAATAAAAATTCAAATAAATAAATAAAAAATGAAAAAATACTTCCCTTTGGGCCTAATGGTCGTGCACATGCCTTGGATGATGAATTGTGGAAGAAAAATAGGCCCATTAGCAATTTTAGGTCATTTGAATCAATGTTGACTTTTCAAAATATCCAAATATTTCCCAACTTCTACAAGGCATAACTTGCTCAATTTTAAAGCTTTGCTCATGTTCTTGGACATTTTGGAAAGGTCTTTGAGTCCTCTAAGCAATGCCTTTGGTCCCATGTCATTTGGATTTACCAATCTCAAGTTATGGCCTTTGACTTAAAGTCCCTTTTTGTTGACTTTTGAAAATGACCTATAATGTTGAATTTGATAACTTTTTGTGAGAGCATTTCTTGGACTTGAAGTATGAAGATGAGTTGTAGGAAATGTCTTTCTCTTCAAAATGAGCTTTGGATGGAATTTTTCTGATAATCCATGTGAAAGTTATGCCTTGGTCAATTTACAGTTGACTTTTTCAGCTGTCCAAATAAGGAAACTTTTGCATCTTGATGATTTTTGAGCCAAGCTTCGAGAATCATGATCAAGCATTGATCAAATGATGTTTGTGGCTTCAAAATGAGATGTTGACCAAAAATTTGAACTTTTGACTGTCAAATGACCATTTTGCCCCTACAGTTTGACTGTAGTGCAATTAGGGTTTTTGACTGTGCAATTTTGTGCTGAAAGTCTTGAAACTTTGTATGAGGATGCTTGACCATATTTATAGGCATATGAGACTTGATTGGGCCCTTGGAAACTTCATTTTCTTGATCAGAAGCAAAACCCTAATTTTGACTGTTCAGGAGACCCTTGCACTGTGCAACCCTTGGGGAATTTTGAAGCTTGACTTGGCAATTTTTTGAAGAATATGGGAGGGCAAATTTTGGGGTACAACAGTTCTCAATAAACTTGAACCTCTGGTTTGGAAGCTGAGGCTTCTGGTTGAAAATTTGCAGTGCTTGTTTTAATCAATAAAAGGAAAGGCATATGGATGTTTGTTTGACTGTACAATGCTTATGGCTAATTGGAACGCCGGGTTTATTATTGATTAATGCGAAGTTGCAAGACTACGATGTTTATTAATTATTCATTCTTAGTCAGAATAGTTGGGATTCACTTCCAATTATTTTAATTCGGGAAACTTAAATAATTAAGTAAACGGTGGATTAAGAGAGCTTGACTGTGCAATACTTTTGATTTTTTGGAATACCGGACGTTTATTGATTATTTATCATTTCTAAATTAAAATTATTGGATACTTTCCAGTTATTATAATTTAAGAAATATAAATAATTAAATAAATGAATGCAGAAGAATTGAAGAAATATCTGACAAAAGAAGATTTTATTCATCTTTAATTATTTGTTACAATTATTATTTGAACACTGTAAATTTATTTACAAATGTTTACATTAATACTGTTACAATGATTAAAAGTAAAATAAAACTATCCTAAAGTTTCCTAAGTCTTCATCTTCTACTGATGCTCCCCATTGCTCGATTAATTTTTTATCTGCAAAAACAAAGAAAAAGAAGAAATCAAATGCGGATAAATTTAATTAAAAAGGCAGACGGATATTTTAAAACTCATCATTAAAAGAGTTGGTCGGAATCAGTTTATTCACCCTCTCTGCAAATCACAAGATTACTCTTGGTTCACAGAGAAGGATAGAAATATGCTTGCAAAAAATATGGAAATGCACAAGGCTGCATAATGACAAAGAAACAAATTGCACAAATTCAAATTGTCAACAAGCTGCACAGTTTCAAAACAAACAGCATGTACAAACTATAAAGTCCATAATTCCAAACTAAGTCCAAAAGGCAAACTGAATTGCACATGCCTAACCAAGTTTAAAATGTCAAAACCAACTGTCCAAAAGCTAGCAAAAGCAAGACAGAAATTTGGAAGTATGCAGGGGATAAACATTGCAAACATATTCAAAAAGTACATCACTTTCCAGCCAAAACTTTTTCAGAAAGGACAGATTCAAGCAATATAAAATGCTTTTTAAATCTATAGAGAAGGAGAGAGAGAGGAAGCTTACAGTACAGCAGGCTAAAGGTTAAAAAGGAGATATAAACAGGATGTATCAGAACGCATAGAGAGAGGAGGCAGAATACATACAGCAGAGGATATCACAAAAAAATGAAAACCTCAAGCTTTACAACCTGCTCAAGCATTGGTATTCAAACCAAGACCAAATTCAAAAACTTGTTAAAAGCAAACTTCCAGCCTACAAACAAAGGGAACGAATTCACACAAAAAATATAAAGCCTCCTGCCTTTCAACATTACAAAGAACATCCTGTAAGTTATAAAACAAAGCATTAAAGCCTTGATTCAAAAAACCACAAATCCTACCAACTGTCAAACAAACTAACAGCCTTTACCTGCATAAACCTGTGATTCAAAAACCTCCAAACACAAGCCATACAAACCAGCAAACCAAAGCCTGTACCAATACTGATAAACCCTCCACAAGCTTTTCAAAGCCTAAGCTCCAAACAAGCTTACAAACCTCAAAGCGTTCAAACAGCCAGAAGTGAAACAAGAGGCATCTCAGAATCAATGCAATATCCAAACAATCTCTCAGAACCTAGGTTCATCATTGAGTAAGCATGTCAAGCAACTAAAAATCAATATCAACATTTCCCAGATTCAGAGGCAAAAAGAAGAGGAAAAGAAGCAATCAGAGGCAAGCATATCAAGCGTACAAGGCATCTTAAAGTCAAACAAGTCCTAAGCTCTCAGAACTGAGTTCATCATTGAGCAAGCAAGCAAGCAGTGGAAGAGGAAAAGAAGTGTTCAGAAGCAATAGGCCAGGCATCTCAGATAATCATAATTGAAAGCAAGCAAGCAAATAAGCAGAAGAGAGAATCAGAGGCTAAAGTTTTTAGAACATTCATCACAAAACCATAAAAGCTAAAGCAAGATACGTGGTTACCGGAGCAAGCACAACATCACATTTCTTCGTCTCCGGCCACCCTACGCGCCTCGAAATCCGCCTCTCCTCCTCTCCAAGCAACGAATCCCAAAGGTATAACTCCTTTTATTTTTTTTCTTTTCATACCTCATACAAGACATAACAATAATCAAAGAATCAGATTTTTGTCAAAGATTAAAAAACATACAAAACCCTAAGACATAGAAACGGGAAAATCAAACCTTGCAAACATTGCCTGAGTGATCCATGGAGGGAAGAGGAGACGGATGATGGCGCCTGACAGCGAGGACGGAGAGAAAAGTCAGAAGCTTGGCTCAAAGGGACAAGAAAGGTGAAGAAGACGATGAGGAACGGCGCCGCTCAAGTGTAACCCTAGCTCAGAAAGAGGCAAATGAAACAAAACAATTAAAACCCTAAAGAAAAATGTTGTGTCAAGTGCGTTGGGCCTGACCCCTTTTGCAAAGCTTAAGCCCAATCTCAAAAATCTGGCGTGCACCCTCCATCGTGCTTCTGATTCATTTGTTTTATTTGGGCCCAGCTAACCCCCTCAAGCCCATTTACTTTTTTATATTAATACTCTTTTATTTTCTTTTATATAACATAAACTTAGAATTAACATTTTTATTAAATAAAAATAATACATTATTTTCTTTTTTTACTAATATTGTTTATCACACTTAAGTGTAAATATTAGATTTTTTTAGGTTTAGACAATTTTCTTTTTAGAACCTTTTTAATTAAAAAAAAACGTTTGTTTATATAACATTAACTAAAATGTATAAATAATAATTCTCTTAAAACTTAAAACTTTTTTTTTCTTTCTTTAATTAAAACTCTTGTACATAAAAACATTAATACATAAAATAGAATTTCTTAGGCATTTTCTTTTATTAAATCTTTTGTTTGTACATATTAACAAAAATCTAAAAAATCATAAAATAATTAATAATATATTAAGTTAACATCTTGCATCCTTTGTAAATAAATCACATACATTTACACATATACTTTTATTTCTCTTTTATTCTTATGCATTGATACATTTTAGATTGCGATTGATTCGATTTGGTTGTAAATATATTTGGACACCACTATTCCGATAAATCTCATCCCCCATTTGTAAATACTTGTACCCCCATCCCCGGATACTCATTTGTAATAGTTTAGGACTTTAAATTCCCGCAATTTATCGCTTTCAATTATACCATGTTTAGACCTAGGGTTTGTATGTAAATAAAATCAACCGCTAGATGACCTAAACACAAAGATAAATGCATGATAATCAATACACAATTCACACTTACACCCCTAGGGTAATTCTACTCGTTGCCTTCCAAAATGGGCCATGCTTGCATGTTGAGTTTCTTTGGCAAAACAAAACAAATCAAAATGATCATAGTCCCTCGATGACGCTTTCGAAGTTGCCTACAAAATGATCATAGTCCCTTCAAGCAAATTGCCAAAGACACTTGGCACCATTGCATTCATGGTCCATACGATGACCCGCGCCTGTCCCGTTAACATCCTAACACAAGATTGTCCACCAAATACAATGGTGGAACAATACTGTTAAAAGGGTTAAAACATGAGAAAAATCTTTGAGTAAATTTAGGGGTAGACAACTCTTAGTTACTTGATCAAACTTGCAAAACACACTTGCCTACTTTTCAAAACCACACTCCACAACATACTTTCAAAAAACAACTTTCAAAAACATTGAAATATCTTTTCGAAAAGACACACACCTTTGTAAAACATTCGAGTAAAGAATTGTTACAACGGTTGCCTAGACAAGGCATCTTTTTCAAAACATTTTCAAAACACACACACACCACCATTTCAAGCGATTGAAAATCAAGGCAAGTGATCTAAAACAAGTAACTAAGAGCCCATGGATAACCATGGATGAAAGGGTGCTAATACCTTCCCTTTTCATAATCTACCCCCAGAACCCACGAAACATCTCAAAAGGTTTTTTCCTGTGCTTTTTAACCTTTCCTTTAGGATAAAATAAAAAGTCGGTGGCGACTCTTGCTAAACCGAACAAGTGCGAAAACAAACGCAAAACCTCAAGTCAGTTCGCCCACCGTATCACAGAACTGGCGACTCTGCTGGGGAATTGATTTAAAAGTGAGGTTACCTTAGGGTTTTAGATCACCCATTTGCATGATTAATTGTTTGCTTTGATTGCTTTTCCTTTGTGGTTCTCTTGTTTGGGCTTGAAATCCTACACCCGGATTTGGGAAACATTCATAGATAGCAATACATTGTGGAAACTGTGTGGGGTATACCGACACGGTTGAAGCAATAACTATATTAGTGCGACATATTTGTGAGTACCGGTAACCCTTGAATTCAATCAAGGAGAGTACGGGGCCACTGAGTGATGTCACTAAGCACTAATGACCTAGAACCTTACTTGACCATCTTGGCCTTTTATTAGGGGTAGTGAGATGACCGGCTTTGGTGCAGTCCGAAGTTGGTAGATACTCGATACTACACTCATTGAGGGTTGTTTTCTTGGAATATTTTGGTCGCTAGTTAAGTGGCTAAACCAAAACAATGAACATGGAAAACAATCCAATGATATTGAGCTCCTTAGAACCCGATTACTATTTATAGGACAGGTTTTTAAGCCAACTACACTCAAGAGGGTACTTACCTATGAAACCCCATGCAAGCCTGAAACTAGGGTTTTGTGTGAATTGCTTGTACATGTGTTTGTGCATACATCATAAACATCATAAGGCATCATATGCATCCACTAACCATTTCAAGGGTTTGGATCTTCATCTTTGTTCTTGTTTTATAGGTCATGGAAATTCCTCGCAGGAAAACTATCCAAGTCAACCTTGTGAGAATCCCTCCTCAACTCAAGGAGCTCACATCCAGAATTCTCGAAAGCTCTCCCTTCAGTGAAATACATGGTAGACTGCTCATCCTAGTCAACACCCGCATTGAAGAAGACATGATGAAAGTATTGTTCCAGTTCTTTGACCCCCTTCACCACTGTTTCACATTCCCCGACTACCAATTGGTGCCTACTTTGGAGGAATTTTCTCAACTCCTGAGAATTCCTATTCTTAATCAACTACCTTTCAACGGTACGGAAAAAGAACCAAAGCCTGAAGATGTTGCTCAAGCACTACACTTGCAACCATCTGACATCAAGGGGCACTGGGAAACTAGAAGTGGTGTCAAAGGCTTCTTGGCAAAATTCTTGTTTAAGAAGGCACAAGAGTGTTGGAATTCCTTGGATCTACAAGCCTTTGAAGAAATTGTGGCACTTCTCATTTATGGGTTGCTCTTGTTCCCAAATCCTGACCAACTTATAGATGTCAACGCCGTCAAGATCTTCTTATCCAGGAATCCCATACCTACATTGCTTGGGGACATCCTCCACTCATTTTACACACGAACAATGAGAAAGAGAGGTGTTCTCATGTGTTGTACTCCTCTCCTTGCAAGGTGGTTTATTTCGCACCTTCCACAATCTGTTTTGAAGAATGACCAAGGCTTAAGGTGGTCACAACGGTTGATGACCCTCACACATTCTGATGTACATTGGTGTTCTCGGTCCAGAGAAAATGTCATCATTGTCGATCATTGTGGAGAATTCCCTAATGTTCCATTACTTGGCATTAGAGAAGGAATTACCTACAACCCTTGTCTAGCTTTGAGACAATTTGGATATGCACGGAGGGAAGGCCCTCATGACATGCTGATTCCTGACCTAGTTTTTGACTTCGACAAAGATTCATCAGAGCTTGGAGGATGCTTAATAAGGTAGATAGCAAGACACTGGGGCACAAGAACTCCATTCCTCTTGAGCCTTATCTCAAGTGGGTAAGGACCCGAGCCCAGAGTCTCATGATGCCTTACCCTCACATCCTCCCTTTGATTAAAGATCCTGTTAAGGAAGGAGAGGTTCCATACACCATCTTATATCCTGACATGCCAACATCATGGGAGGAGATGCAGAAGAGTTATTTCCAACTCAAGGAGGAAAGAAATACTTTTGAAGCCAGCTTCTACGCCAGTGAGAAGAAGGTTTTGGAGCTTACCCGCCGACTCCATGAGGAAGAGACCCTCAACACTTACATCGTGCCAAAGAGGATGCGCAACATTTTTTTACCTTGAGAAGTTTTTTGTAATATTTGGCCCATGGGGCATTTATGTACTGACAAAATTTCTTCTTATTAATATGACGTGTGTTCTTTTTGTCTGCAACAATGTTGAATTTCTAAATCCTTGAATGCATTGCATAAATAAACATATCATTCATCATGTGCATAAACAGGTCTCCACACCAGGTTTCCTTATCTTTCTGCTGTTTATTTCAGTAAGATGGATCTCGAACAGACGGTCAAAGACCTGCAGTCACAAAACTCACAGTTTCAACAACTCCTAATGACCTTTGCAAAGGGTCATGAGGATCTAAAAGCACTGCTTGGGAACAAAGAGCAAGAAAAAGTGAAAAAGAAGAAGAAAAGGGTCGGGGTGGCTACCCTGGGAAGAAGGTTTGAGAATGAAGCAAGAAGAGTTCTTGAATTTCCCTCCGCATCTGAAGAGGGAACCAGTAAAGGAAAAGGGGCTGCAGTACCTTCTGAGTCCGAGGCTGAAGAGGAAGAAGTTGAGGAAGATGAAGACTACTCAGAGCAACAATACCCGCCGGCGGACGACAAATACAAAAACATGGAGGATAGGCTGGCAGCTATGGAGCTGCAAAGGGTTCCCGGCTTAGATTTCGAAGATTTGGGATTAATTGCTGGAATTGTGATCCCTCCAAAGTTTATGGTGCCAATTTTTGCAAAGTATGACGGGCTGTCTTGCCCGAAGATGCACCTAAGGTCGTACGTCCGAAGAATTCAACCTCACACATCCGACAGAAACCTTTGGGTACACTTCTTTCAAGATAGCCTGTCTGGTACACAGCTAGACTGGTTTTACAAGCTTGAGAGGTCAGAGATACATAGTTGGGAAGACTTGGCAGCTGCCTTTTATCGTCAATATCAATATAACTCTGACTTGGCACCAACCCGTACTCATCTACAGAGTATGGGGATGGCCTCAGGTGAGGGATTTAAGGAATACGCCCAAAAATGGCGTGATTTGGCCGGAAGAGTGCAGCCACCTCTTTCTGATAGAGAACTAGTTGATATGTTCCTGGGGACCCTATCTGGCCCGTTCTTCAACCATTTGATCGGTAGCTCTTCCGCAGGGTTTACTGAATTGATTATGACTGGCGAACGGGTGGAAGCTGGTATTAAGAGCGGAAAGATTCAAAGGGATGCCTCTGCATCTGCGACTGTTAAGAAACCATTCCCGGCGAAGAAGGAAATGGCTGTTGTGTACTCTCAGAGAGGAGTAGGAAGAACTGAGCGCCGGCCGACTGTAGGGGCCGTGATGATCCAAAATTCATCAAATGATCAGCCTCGTACCAATCAGTCTAGACCTAACCAGCAACGGGTAGAACGGCCACAATGGCAGTTCACCCGCATCAATATGACGCCTGCACAAGTTCTTCCCCACTTGTTGAAGTTGAATCTCACCAACAATAGAGAAGCACCAAAGATTGTGAATACCGCTTAACCACACTATCATCCCAATGCTAAATGTGCCTATCATTCTGACAGCGCCAGACATGACACCAATGATTGTTGGGCGCTTAAGAATAAAATTCAAGACTTGATAGATGCAAAAGAGGTTGAGTTCGATGCTCCAGAGAAGCCAAACGTAATATCCGCTCCAATGCCGAAGCATGGTCGCAATGTACATGCTATTGAAGAAGACCTGTATGTTTATGACGTCAATGACCTGATGACTCCGCTGTTAACAATCAAGTTAAACCTGTTGAAGGCTGGGATTTTCCCAGGATGTAAAGAAGATTGCTACTGTTGTTCCTCTCTACCAATCGACTGTCCATTGCTGAAGAAAGGCATCCAAGGCCTGATGGACAGTCAACAAATTCTTTTCGAAAAGATTCCTGCTATTCCAATCCCTATCGAAGATGTTTCAATAATCACCATTTCCACCAATCTTTCCAAGGCCGTCAAAAAGCCTGTTAAGATTACATCATCTACAAAGATTGTTCCCTTGAAAATAACTATGCCTGGGCTTGTCCCCTACAGTTCTGACAAGTCAATACCATGGAATTACGGTGGAGAAATCTACTACCATGGTGTTAAACAAGTTGAGATAACCGAGGAAAGCTCTGATGAAGAAGATGCCGGTATTGGAAACATTGCCGGTACAAGCAAGATCACCCGAAGTGGGAGAATATTTTCTCCAGAGATTGCCCCCCCAAAGGCAATCTTTGGACCCTCAGTTGCTGCCAAAGTTACTCCTGCACCGATAAAACTTTCCGCAAGAACTCCGTTGAATGAAGAAGCTGTTATTCCTGTTGTTGTCCCTCCTACTTCTGCTAATAAGGGGAAAGGGATCCAAGATGAGCTCGTCAGGACGAGGGCTCAACCTTTGGTCATCCCCGAAACCTCTAAGAAAGAGATGGAGGAGATTTTGAAAATAATTAAGAAGAGTGATTATGACGTGGTAGAGCAACTGGGGAAACCCCCTCGAAGATCTCCATGTTAGAATTACTACTTTGTTCAGAGGCGCACGCCAAAGCATTGATAAAATTTCTGAAGACAACCCATGTGCCCCAGGAAACCTCAGCCGATCAATTCCAAGATTGTGTAGCCAGCCTTACCGCAGACAACGGCCTGGGTTTCTCGGATGCTAACCTGACTCCAAAAGGAAGAAAGCACAATGATGCATTACATGTGTCAGTAGAATGTCAAGGAACTACTCTGGCCCATGTTTTGGTCGACACGGGTTCTTCTCTGAACGTGCTGCCTAAGAAGGCTCTCGACCAATTGGACTGTGAAGGCTTGGAGCTAAGGCCAAGTAATATCATTGTAAGGGCATTTGACGGGTCAAAAAGAATGGTGCATGGGGAGTTCGACATTCCCATTAAGGTAGGCAGTGAAGTGTTCCCCTCAACTTTCTATGTGATGGACATCCGTCCGTCATACTCTTGCTTGTTAGGGAGGCCATGGATACATAATGCTGGTGCGGTCACCTCCTCCTTACATCAAATGCTGAAATACCCTGTCAAAGGAAAAATCATAACCGTGCATGGTGAAGAGGAATATATGATCAGTCACCTGAACTCCTTTCGGTATGTAGAGGTGGAGGGTGAATTCATTGAAACACCATTCCAGCACTTTGAGGAAGTCTCTCCTGAGGTGGCAGTAGCAAAAGCGGTAGCCGAAGTACCCAAGCAGGTGGCCAGGATGGCATCTCTAAAAGACGCAAAGGCTGCGATGAAGGAAGGGAAGAGCTCAACATGGGGGCAGTTGCCTGATATTCCTCATAAAATAGACAAGTTTGGTTTAGGATTCACTGCTACGGGGCAAAAAGCGATGCGCCGCTCAAAAGTTGAAAGAACACTCATCAAGATTTCTCCTTATGGAATCAATGCTTTAGAAGGTGAAGACGAAGAGGCCAACATTGAAGATTGGATCTTCCCAACCATCGAAGGGGGACTACGCAATTGGGAGGCGAAAGACTTCTTCCCCATTACTTTTATTAATCAGTAATTATCTGTCAAACATTTCCTGTTGGTTTGTAATAATTACTTTTGAACAATCTGCACGCTACTTTTTCACCTCATGCCTTGCCCGGGGCATATAGGTCCATTTGTAAGGGTTTTGATTATCTTCATATTCATATGCCATGTTTAATGATTCATTGGATGTTTTTCATTGATAAACTGTTGTGTTCATTTTATTTCCTTTTGCATTTTTGTTTGTTTAAGGATTGCTATCCCTTACACACACCCACACTCACAAATGCAGGTACCCATCCACTCTGGATTCTATGGGTGACTATTCTGCTATGTCCTTCAATAACTCTGAAGATCTGGTCAATCAGGCTGGGTATGAAGATGATGAAGATTGTGAAGTACCGAGAGAGCTAGCCAGACTTCTACAACAAGAAGAGAGGGCCATCTTGCCTCACGAAGAGTTATTGGAAACTGTCAACTTAGGAACAGAGGAAGACCGGAAAGAAGTACAAGTGGGTGCCAATCTAGAGCCAAGTGTCAAGGAACGCTTGATACAGCTGTTAAATGAATACGTTGAAATCTTCGCCTGGTCTTATGAAGACATGTCGGGTTTAGACACAGATATAGTGGTTCACTGTCTCCCTACAAGAGAGGATTGTCCACCGATCAAGCAAAAGGTCCGCCGAATGAGGCCCAACATGTCTGAGAAGATTAAAGCTGAAGTAATGAAGCAATTCAACGCGGGCTTTTTGGCTGTTACATCCTATCCACAATGGGTTGCTAACATCGTGCCAGTTCCAAAAAAAGACGGCAAAGTCAGAATGTGTGTGGACTATCGGGATTTGAATAGGGCCAGCCCTAAAGATGATTTTCCGCTACCGCACATCGACATTTTGATTGACAACACGGCTCAACACAAGGTGTTTTCCTTCATGGATGGATTCTCGGGCTACAACCAAATTAAAATGGCCCCCGAGGACATGGAGAAAACAACCTTTGTTACACAATGGGGTACCTTCTGCTACAAGGTGATGCCGTTCGGACTGAAGAACGCAGGGGCAACTTATCAGCGCGCCATGGTGACTTTGTTCCATGATATGATACATCATGAGATCGAGGTTTACGTAGACGACATGATAGCTCGATCACAAACAGAGGAGGAACACCTTGAACATCTGAAAAGCTGTTTTCCAGGTTGAAGGAGTACAAACTCAGGCTGAATCCAAGTAAGTGCACCTTTGGAGTTAGGTCTGGTAAACTTCTAGGATTTATTGTCAGCAACAAAGGCATTGAGGTCGATCCAGCAAAAGTAAAAGCTATACAAGAGATGCCCGCCCCCCGTACTGAAAAGGAGGTCAGAGGATTCTTGGGGCGCTTGAACTATATTGCCAGATTCATCTCTCATCTGATGTCTACCTGTGAGCCAATTTTTAAACTATTGAAGAAGGATCAGGTAGTCGAGTGGAACGACGATTGCCAAGCTGCTTTTGATAAGATCAAGGAGTATTTGCTAGAACCTCCTATTCTGATGCCGCCCGTCGAAGGAAGGCCGCTGATCATGTATCTGACCGTTTTGGATAACTCAATGGGCTGCGTGTTGGGCCAGCATGACGAGTCTGGTCGAAAAGAGCATGCCATTTATTACCTTAGCAAAAAGTTTACCGACTGTGAGACTCGTTACTCACTGCTTGAGAAAACTTGCTGCACTTTGGTATGGGCTGCTCGCCGACTAAGACAGTATATGTTGACTCATACCACTCTGTTGATTTCTAAAATGGATCCTATCAAGTACATCTTTGAGAAGCCAGCTTTATCTGGAAGAATCGCTAGATGGCAAATGATCCTGACTGAGTATGACATCCAGTATACTACCCAAAAAGCTATAAAAGGGAGTGTACTAGCTGACCATCTAGCTCATCAAGCTATCAAAGATTATCAATCCATGAGATTCGACTTTCCGGACGAAGACATCATGACTGTAGACAACATTGAAGGTAACGGACCGTATGACGGACCTGAAAATGGATCCCGGTGGACCCTGTACTTTGATGGTGCTTCAAATGCACTTGGAAACGGTATCGGTGCGGTACTCATTTCCCCGGAAGGTTGCCATACACCTTTCAAGGCCCGACTTTGCTTCAGTTGTACCAATAACATGGCTGAATACGAGGCTTGCATCTTTGGTCTCAAGGCTGCTATAGACCTGGGGATCAAATATTTGATCGTATTTGGGGACTCGGCTTTGGTTATCAGTCAAATCAAAGGAGAGTGGGACACCAAACATCCTAATCTTATCCCATACAAAGAACATGTCTTGACATTGTTGCCTCATTTCGAGCAAATCACCTTCGAGCATTTCCCGCGAGAAGAGAATCAGCTAGCAGATGCTCTGGCTACAATGTCTTCCATGTTTAAACTCAACTGGGATAACGAGGCTCCCCAAATCACCATCGAGCGAATGGATGAACCTGCACATTGTGATGAGATTAATACCGAAGAAGTAGTGGAACAACCCTGGTTTCACGAAATCAAAAAGTATCTCCAGACTAGAGAATACCCTGAAGGAGCTTCCGTAAATGACAAGAAATTCCTAAGGAAATTTGCTGCCAAGTTCTTCCTGAGCAACGGTATCCTCTATAAACGCAGCCATGATTGTGTTTTACTCCGATGTGTAGACAAAGCTGAGGCAGAATTGATCATGACCGAGATACACAGCGGTACGTTTGGCACCCACTTGAGTGGACATACGATGGCTAAGAAGATTCTAAGGGCAAGCTATTACTGGTCTACCATGGAAGCTGATTGCTATCAACACTCCCGTACCTGCCATAAATGCCAAATCTATGCCGATAAGGTGCACATTCCTCCTGTTCCTCTCAATGTTTTGACAGCTCATTGGCCCTTCGCAATGTGGGGCATTGACATGATTGGAGAGATCAAACCCACGGCATCCAATGGACATCGCTTCATCCTGGTCGCCATTGACTATTTCACCAAATGGGTCGAAGCGGCTTCCTTCGCCTCTGTTACAAAAAATGTGGTTGCCCGCTTCATCAAGCAAAACCTCATATGCCGGTATGGTGTCCCCGACAGGATCATCACAGACAACGCAACCAATCTGAATAATACTATGATCACCGCTCTATGCGAACAGTTCAAGATTTATCATCACAATTCATCTCCCTATTAGCCGAAGATGAACGGTGCTGTTGAAGCTGCGAACAAAAACATCAAGAAGATCATTCAGAAAATGACAGTTACCTACAAAGACTGGCATGAGATGTTGCCGTTTGCTCTGCATGGATACCGTACCACGGCGCGTACTTCAACATGGGCAACCCCATTTTCTTTAGTATATGGCATGGAAGCTATCCTACCCATGGAAGTTCAGATTCCTTCTTTAAGGATTATGAAGGATGCTGGTTTGAATGAAGACGATTGGATTCAGACCCGACTTGATCAACTCAATTTGATCAAAGAGAAGCGACTCACTGCTGTTTGCCATGGTCAGGCATATCAAAAACGGATGATCAAGGCTTTCAACAAGAAAGTCAGACGTCAAGTATATCAAGTCAGAGATCTCGTAATCAAGCGGATTATCTTGCCGCAAAGTGATCCCATGGGCAAATGGACTCCTACCTACGAAGGACCATTTGTGATCAAGAGCATATTTTCTGGTGGGGCAATGATTCTGACCACCATGGACGGCGACGATTTTCCGCACCCTGCGAACGTGGACATAGTCAAAAGATACTACGCATAAAATCACCCGACAAGTCGAAAACCTGAAAGGGCGGCTTGGGCAAAAATGGGCATCCCGGTGAACCGAAAACCCGAAAGGGAGGTTCAGGCAAAAATTAGGGATAAAACAAAAAAAATCTGTACACCCGGCAAGTCGAAAACCCGAAAGGGCGGCTTGGGAAAAAAGGGGTTTCCCGATGGATCAAAAACCCGAAAGGGCGATTCAGGCAAAAGTTAGGGAATTAAAGCGTATGACTATGTCTCGTCGGATCACTTTAAGGACAATCTCTTCATCAACCAGCTCCAAGCTTCTGGTCAATCCAGTCACCGGCAGACGAAGCATTGAATGGACAGATATTCAGAGTTGTGAAGGCTATAGCAGAATGGAATCCCATGGAGTTGTTTCACATAGCCATCTTTCTTTTGTATAAAATTTTCAATTTTACGGTGACATCCTCTTACAAGGATGCCTGTCTCCTTTGTACAAAAATACTCATAGAAAGTTAATACAAATACTTTTCCAAATACAGAAATTTGCTTTGTCTTCCTTTTTCTCTTTTGCACTTATGTTTATTCGAGAAACGTCCAATGTTTTGTTAAGTAGGCATATGCATTTGAACATAGTCATTTTCTTACAAATCAGGAAAAGATGATTACTGATAGGTTGAAGGTACGGATAGATATCTCGATGCCCTTTCAGAAGGAATCCCCAGCAGATTTAAACTCCAAATTCCTCGATAAAGTCAAAATCCAGGACTTAATTCCCCAAACAGAGTTAAACTCCAGGATCCTCAGCAGAACAAGAGCTTTCTCAAAACTGATTTCCCCAGCCAGAGAGCCTTCCAGAACTTAGTTCCCCTCAGAGTTAAGTTTCAGCATCCCCAGTGGAGCCCTAAAATCTGAAAATCCTATCCCCAGCGGAGCTAAAACTTCCAACTATCAATCCCCAACGGAACCAGACCAGTGAACATTCTCCCCACAAAGATACTTCTCACCAGACTGAAGATTCTCAGTCATGCCTCTCCAGCATAAGTCTACCAGGTTCTGAACTCCCCAGCAGAGATCATCAGAATTCTCTTACCCCGCAAGTCACCAAGGAGTTCCAATCCCCAGCAGTGGTCCTAAGATCCCTCAACAGTTGAATATCTTGTTCCCTAAGCAGTCAGCATACAACAAGGATTTCTCACCCTCAGTAACCAAAGGGTTCTTCTATCCCCAGCTTCGGTTATGGGTTTATTTCCCCAACATTTGTCGAGGATTTATTCTCCAAAACAAATTACATTTCAGATTGATCGGTCGTTCAAAAGTTCCTTCATCATCTGTTGGAAGCTACAATCGTCAAAGATCAAATTCTCACAAAATTCAAGTTACAAAGCCCGGATTTGACCGGATAGTATCTTAATCCCTACAGCATATTGTGAAGCCCGGAGTACGACCAGATAACAATGCCAGACAGCCACCAAGCCTGGATTGCGACCAGATAGTGATATCCCCTCAGAGCAAGCTATGAAGCCCGGATTCGACCGGATAATAGTTTAATCCCCAACAAGTTTCTGTGAAGCCTGGATTACGACCAGACAGTAGTCAAGAATACTATGAAACCTGGAGTCGACCAGATAGTGGTATATCTTTAACACAAGCCGTGAAGCCCGGATTTGACCGGATAACAACTTAACAAAGCTATTGTGAAGCCTGGATTACGACCAGATGACAATACAAGTTTCTGTGAAGCCTGGATTACGACCAGACAGCAGTCAAGAATACTATGAAACCTGGATTCGACCAGATAGTGGTATATCTTTAACACAAGCCGTGAAGCCCGGATTTGACCGGATAACAACTTAACAAAGCTATTGTGAAGCCTGGATTACGACCAGATGACAATACAAGTTTCTGTGAAGCCTGGATTACGACCAGACAGCAGTCAAGAATACTATGAAACCTGGAGTCGACCAGATAGTGGTATATCTTTAACACAAGCCATGAAGCCCGGATTTGACCGGATAACAGCTTAACAAAGCTATTGTGAAGCCTGGATTATGACCAGATGACAATACAAGTTTCTGTGAAGCCTGGATTACGACCAGACAGCAGTCAAGAATACTATGAAACCTGGAGTCGACCAGATAGTGGTATATCTTTAACACAATCCGTGAAGCCCGGATTTGACCGGATAACAGCTTAACAAAGCTATTGTGAAGCCTGGATTACGACCAGATGACAATACAAATTTCTGCGAAGCTTGGATTACGACCAGACAGCAGTCAAGAATACTACAAAACCTGGAGTCGACCAGATAATGGTATATCTTTAACACAAGCCGTGAAGCCCGGATTTGACCGGATAGCAGCTTAGCAAGCTATTGAGAAGCCTGGATTACGACCAGATGACAATACAAGTTTCTGTGAAAGCCTGGAGATCGACCAGATAACAGTTAAGTGTTATCAGAATGAAGACTCTCATTCTCAGTTCCTCACAGGATATTCAGATATTCCCCGGTGAAGATCTCTACAAGACAGGAATCCCTGGTAGATTGACATACAACCCAACTCCTGATTCCCCAACAGCGGTCCCAAGACTTCTCATCTTCAACGATCCAAGGATTTTCAATCCCCTGCAGCAGTCAAGGAATTACTTTCCCCGGCAGCAGTCAAGATTCTTTTATCTTCAGCCATCCAGGACTCATCTACCCTCAGCAAGACAGCTCATTAGCTTACATGCGCATTCATCACATTCATATCATAAACATTGATATAACATACATTGCATCATGCATCATGACATTGCATACAACTAACTCTTCACCTTTTCAGGAAAGATCAGTCGACAGACAAAGACCATCATCTTCCAAGATTCTTTCTAGAAATAGCTCAGATGTGACCCAGACATGGCGACATTCTGACGCTTATTCCAGATTCACCCAGAGATAGTTCAGATGTGACCCAGACATGGCGACATTCTGATACTTATTCCAGATTCATCCAGATGCAGTTTTACACGGACTCATCATCAGGAAACCCTACACCGGTTCCTTCTCCACTTCTCAACTTTTGAAAACAGTTTACGGACGCTTCCCAACAACGGATGCTGCTCTATTGCTTATTCATCTTCAAGACTTCTGAAAACAGTTCACGGGTTCTCCAGTAACGGATATTTAACCTATCGCTTGTTCAGATTCTTCTCAACTTTTGAAAACAGTTTACGGATTCTCCAAACATGGATGTCAATCTATCGCTTGTTCAGACCCCCAATTCAGAGACGTTCCAAAACAGGGATATATTTCTGATACTCACTCACTCACCAATGACATACAGTTCAACAAACACTTCCAGATGGCATCTCTAAGCCCATCCCCCGACAAGATTCTATCACATCTCCAGATGGCATCTTTAAGCCCATCAACAAATGGCATCTTTAAAAGCCCATTCCCTCTACCATCACATCACCAAAGTGCAAATTTTTCAGGCACTCTAGTGTCCAATCTCCTTTTACCCTCGAGTCGTGAAAGGCAAACTTGCCAATCTAACTCTTCAGGTGCAAGAAGATTGAACAGGGGAAACTGTTGTACCCCAAAATTTGCCCTCTCTTTTCCACAAGAAATCACAGCTTCGGACCTTCCCTGATTTTCTCAGATTGGCTTAAGAATCGGTTAAACAGACTTTTCTTATCAGTCACACAGAATTAGAGTTTCCATTGATTTTGAATCAATTCAAGAAGATTGTTAGGGTTTGTTTGAGTTTGGCTCAGGGTTTGATCAGGCCGGCGTTTCTTTGACAATAAATCAAGAATTAGGGTTTGCACGCGCATTCTCAGAAGAATTTGAACCCACAGTGTATTAATTGGCTTTACACTACTTTGATATCTGCTCAAGATTTCAGTTTGGTTCTCAATAAACTTGAACCTCTGGTTTGGAAGCTGAGGCTTCTGGTTGAAAATTTGCAGTGCTTGTTTTAATCAGTAAAAGGAAAGGCATGTGGATGTTTGTTTGACTGTACAATGCTTATGGCTAATTGGAACGCCGGGTTTATTATTGATTAATGCGAAGTTACAAGACTACGGTGTTTATTAATTATTCATTCTCAGTCAGAATAGTTGGGATTCACTTCCAATTATTTTAATTCGGGAAACTTAAATAATTAAGTAAACGGTGGATTAAGAGAGCTTGACTGTGCAATACTTTTGATTTTTTGGAATACCGGACGTTTATTGATTATTTATCATTTCTAAATTAAAATTATTGGATACTTTCCAGTTATTATAATTTAAGAAATATAAATAATTAAATAAATGAATGCAGAAGAATTGAAGAAATATCTGACAAAAGAAGATTTTATTCATCTTTAATTATTTGTTACAATTATTATTTGAACACTGTAAATTTATTTACAAATGTTTACATTAATACTGTTACAATGATTAAAAGTAAAATAAAACTATCCTAAAGTTTCCTAAGTCTTCATCTTCTACTGATGCTCCCCATTGCTCGATTAATTTTTTATCTGCAAAAACAAAGAAAAAGAAGAAATCTAATGCGGATAAATTTAATTAAAAAGGCAGACGGATATTTTAAAACTCATCATTAAAAGAGTTGGCCGGAATCAGTTTATTCACCCTCTCTGCAAATCACAAGATTACTCTTGGTTCACAGAGAAGGATAGAAATATGCTTGCAAAAAATATGGAAATGCACAAGGCTGCATAATGACAAAGAAACAAATTGCACAAATTCAAATTGTCAACAAGCTGCACAGTTTCAAAACAAACAGCATGTACAAACTATAAAGTCCATAATTCCAAACTAAGTCCAAAAGGCAAACTGAATTGCACATGCCTAACCAAGTTTAAAATGTCAAAACCAACTGTCCAAAAGCTAGCAAAAGCAAGACAGAAATTTGGAAGTATGCAGGGGAGAAACATTGCAAACATATTCAAAAAGTACATCACTTTCCAGCCAAAACTTTTTCAGAAAGGACAGATTCAAGCAATATAAAATGCTTTTTAAATCTATGGAGAGAGAAGGAGAGAGAGAGAGGAAGCTTACAGTACAGCAGGCTAGAGGTTAAAAATGAGATATAAACAGGATGTATCAGAACACATAGAGAGAGGAGGCATAATACATACAGCAGAGGATATCACAAAAAAATGAAAACCTCAAGCTTTACAACCTGCTCAAGCATTGGTATTCAAACCAAGACCAAATTCAAAAACTTGTTAAAAGCAAACTGCCAGCCTACAAACAAAGGGAACGAATTCACAAAAAAAATATAAAGCCTCCTGCCTTTCAACATTACAAAGAACATCCTGTAAGTTATAAAACAAAACATTAAAGCCTTGATTCAAAAAACCACAAATCCTACCAACTGTCAAACAAACTAACAGCCTTCACCTACATAAACCTGTGATTCAAAAACCTCCAAACACAAGCCATACAAACCAGCAAACCAAAGCCTGTACCAATACTGATAAACCCTCCACAAGCTTTTCAAAGCCTAAGCTCCAAACAAGCTTACAAACCTCAAAGCGTTCAAACAGCCAGAAGTGAAACAAGAGGCATCTCAGAATCAATGCAATATCCAAACAATCTCTCAGAACCTAGGTTCATCATTGAGTAAGCATGTCAAGCAACTAAAAATCAATATCAACATTTCCCATATTCATAGGCAAAAAGAAGAGGAAAAGAAGCAATCAGAGGCAAGCATATCAAGCGTACAAGGCATCTCAAAGTCAAACAAGTCCTAAGCTCTCAGAACTGAGTTCATCATTGAGCAAGCAAGCAAGCAGTGGAAGAGGAAACGAAGTGTTCAGAAGCAATAGGCCAGACATCTCAGATAATCATCATTGAAAGCAAGCAAGCAAATAAGCAGAAGAGAGAATCAGAGGCTAAAGTTTTTAGAACATTCATCACAAAACCATAAAAGCTAAAGCAAGATACGTGGTTACCGGAGCAAGCACATCATCACATTTCTCCGTCTCCGGCCACCCTACGTGCCTCCAAATCCGCCTCTCCTCCTCTCCAAGCAACGAATCCCAAAGGTATAACTCCTTTTCTTTTTTTCTTTTCACACCTCATACAAGACATAACAATAATCAAAGAATCAGATTTTTGTCAAAGATTAAAAAACATACAAAACCCTAAGACATAGAAACGGGAAAATCAAACCTTGCAAACATTGCCTGAGTGATCCGTGGAGGGAAGAGGAGACGGATGATGGCGCCTGTCAGCGAGGACGGAGAGAAAAGTCAGAAGCTTGGCTCAAAGGGACGAGAAAGGTGAAGAAGACGATGAGGAACGACGCCGCTCAAGTGTAACCCTAGCTCAGAAAGAGGCAAATGAAACAAAACAATTAAAACCCTAAAGAAAAATGTTGTGTCAAGTGCGTTGGGCCTGACCCCTTTTGCAAAGCTTAAGCCCAATCTCAGAAATCTGGCGTGCACCCCCCCTCGTGCTTCTGATTCATTTGTTTTGTTTGGGCCCAGCTAACCCCCTCAAGCCCATTTACTTTTTTATATTAATACTCTTTTATTTTATTTTATATAACATAAACTTAGAATTAACATTTTTATTAAATAAAAATAATACATTATTTTCTTTTTTTACTAATATTGTTTATCACACTTAAGTGTAAATATTAGATTTTTTTAGGTTTAGACAATTTTCTTTTTAGAACCTTTTTAATTAAAAAAAAAAACGTTTGTTTATATAACATTAACTAAAATTTATAAATAATAATTCTCTTAAAACTTAAAACTTTTTTTTCCTTTAATTAAAACTCTTGTACATAAAAACATTAATACATAAAATAGAATTTCTTAGGCATTTTCTTTTATTAAATCTTTTGTTTGTACATATTAACAAAAATCTAAAAAATCATAAAATACTTAATAATATATTAAGTTAACATCTTGCATCCTTTGTAAATAAATCACATACATTTACACATATACTTTTATTTCTCTTTTATTCTTATGCATTGATACATTTTAGATTGCGATTGATTCGATTTGGTTATAAATATATTTGGACACCACTATTCCGATAAATCTCATCCCCCATTTGTAAATACTTGTACCCCTATCCCCGGATACTCATTTGTAATAGTTTAGGACTTTAAATTCCCGCAATTTATCGCTTTCAATTATACCATGTTTAGACCTAGGGTTTGTATGTAAATAAAATCAACCGC
Organism: Vicia faba; assembly: GCA_948472305.1. Taxonomy (NCBI): domain Eukaryota; kingdom Viridiplantae; phylum Streptophyta; class Magnoliopsida; order Fabales; family Fabaceae; genus Vicia; species Vicia faba. Next base: position 1,359,378,828 of record OX451737.1, read on the forward strand.
TAGATGACCTAAACACAAAGATAAATGCATGATAATCAATACACAATTCACACTTGCACCCCTAGGGTAATCCTACTCGTTGCCTTCCAAAATGGGCCATGCTTGCATGTTGAGTTTCTTTGGCAAAACAAAACAAATCAAAATGATCATAGTCCCTCGATGACGCTTTCGAAGTTGCCTACAAAATGATCATAGTCCCTTCAAGCAAATTTCTAAAGACACTTGGCACCATTGCATTCATGGTCCATACGATGACCCGCGCCTGTCCCGTTAACATCCTAACACAAGATTGTCCACCAAATACAATGGTGGAACAATATTGTTAAAAGGGTTAAAACATGAGAAAAATCTTTGAGTAAATTTAGGGGTAGACAACTCTTAGTTACTTGTTAAAACTTGCAAAACACACTTGCCTACTTTTCAAAACCACACTCCACAACATACTTTCAAAAAACAACTTTCAAAAACATTGAAATATCTTTTCGAAAAGACACACACCTTTGTAAAACATTCGAGTAAAGAATTGTTACAACGGTTGCCTAGACAAGGCATCTTTTTCAAAACATTTTCAAAACACACACACACCACCATTTCAAGCTGTGATACGGTGGGAGAACTGACTTGAGGTTTTGCGTTTGTTTTTGCAAATGTTTCGGTTGAGCAAGAGTCGCCACCGACTTTTTATTTTATCCTAAGGAAAGGTTAAAAAGCACATCAAAAACCTTTGAGATGTTTTCTTGGGTTCGGGGGGTAGATTATAGAAAAGGAAGGTATTAGCACCCTTTCTATCCATGGTTATCCATGGGCTCTTAGTTACTTTCTTATATCACTTGCCTTGTGTTTTCAATTTGTTTGAAATGGTGCTTTGTGTGTGGGTTTGAAAATGTTTTGAAAAGAGGCCAATGTGGTGGCAACCTTTGTAATGATTCATGTTTGAATGTATACAAAGGTGTACTTATCTTTTGAAAAGTTTTCAATGTTTTTGAAAGTTGTTTTAAAAGTGTTTGTGGAGTGTGGTTTTGAAAAAATAGACAAGGATTGTTTTGCAAGATTTGGTCAAGTAACCAAGAGCTATCTACCCCTAAATTTACTCAAAGGTTTTTCCTATGTTTTAACCCTTTTAACAATTTTGTTCCACCATTGTATTTGGTGGACAATCTTGTGTTAGGATGTTAACGGGACGGGCGCGGGTCATCGTATAGACCATGATTGCAATGGTGCCAAGTGTCTTTGGCAATTTTTCCTTTAAGGGACTTGATCATTTTTAGGCAACTTTCGAAAGCGTCATCGAGGGACTATGATCATTTGATATTGTTTTGTTTTACCAAAAAAACTCAACATGCAACATGGCCCATTATTGAAGGCAACAAGTGGAGTAACCCTAGGGGTGCAAGTGTGATTGGTGTTGTCCATTTTCATGCTTTTTGTCTTTTGAATTAGGTCAAGCTATTTGTTATTTGATTTTTGCATACAAACCCTAATTCTATCATGGCATATTTAGAAAGCTTTAAAATGCGGAATTTAAAGTCCTAAGTTATTACAAAGTAATCATGGGGATGGGGGTACAAAGGTCCAAATGGGGATGAGACTTTAATAGGAGAGTAGTATCCAAATAAATTTATAACCAAATCGAATCAATCGCAAATATAAAATGTATCAAATGTACAAGAATAAACAAAATGTGTATGTGTCAAGGTATTTGTGTAAGTGTATGATTTATTTACAAGTGAAATAAAAATAATAAATAAATAAAAAAAGGTTAATTTTTGAATATTTTCATGTTTAGGGCAAAACCCTAATTTTTGCAAATAAATAGTATTTAATATTCATCATATACAATATTTATTAATTATGTACAAAAAATAAAGAAAAAGGAAGTATATTGTAAAAAAGTGATTTTTGAGGTTAAATATTAATAAGAAAAAAAAGTATTATTTTTATGTTTTTATCCTAAATATTCTAATAATTATATAAGTATTTGTATTATATATTAAATATATTAAATATACACCAAAAATAAAATATTAATTATTTTACAAAAAAAGTATATTTTTAGAAAAAATGTTTTCAAAAGATAAAAATAAAATAAATCAGAAAATAGAATGTATTTTGTATTATTTTTTAGTATTTTCAAATAAAAGTATATATGTTTATTTGTATGTACAAGTTCAAATAAAAACAAATAAATTCAAAATAAATGCAAAAAATGTATGGAAAATATTTTTTATATTTTTTATGTTTTGACAAAAAATAAACAAGTCAGAAACAAAAAGAAAAAATCAAAAATGATAAAAATAAAGCACAATGGGCCAAGGGGTGTATGTGAAAAAATGTGGTGCAAATAGAAAGAACAACACAGGCCCAGCCCAAAGAGGCTTCTTCAACCTCCAGCCACTTCTGTTTCAAAAAACGCGCGTTTCCTTGCTTGATTCAAACATCCTGATTCTTTGATTTTTAGCACAAACTTATAACACAAAAAATGTCAAGCATCAAATCACGAATCCATACATACCAAGAACTTGATCTAACTCTCAGAAATGAGAGAGGATTTCTTCTCCCCCAATTCCTGACCTAACTTTTTCCTAATGTTCAGGTTCCAAATTCTCTTAACACACACAATATAAATGAAAAGTGAGGATACAGGTAGCTTCAGGGCCATGAATAGAACATGCTTTCTTCACAAACCTAAGCTTAGATATGCTTGGATAGAGAGATATGAGTTCAAACTTTTACCTGTTCAGCTTGAATCGTGTGCAACAATGGAGGTGCTTTCAATGCAATGTGAGGACTTGTACAGCTTGCCTGAGGTCCAAGGATGCTTCCTCTATGCTTGGCTTGCTTTGAATCCTTCTGAATCAATCCATGGAAGTCAACCTGCAAGAGAGAAAAGTGAAAATGGCACACTTGGTTAGAGGTGTTACAGTCTGTTTCTAAGGCTTGGGATAGTTTGTATGGATGGTAGGGAATGTGTATGAACTGGTTTGGATGAAAACACACGAAGGAAATGAACTGTGGAGGTCAATCTGCAACAGGGACTCTGTTTTGCAGAAAAAAGATGCTTTGATGAATGAGGAGGTATTGAGGGTTAGGGCTCGTGTTTTAGGTCTGTTAGGGAGTATGGAATGTATGGAGAAAGTTTGCTTAAGCTTGTCTTGACAGGAATGTGAGTTGTTTTGTGTTTGCAAGATTTCTTCTCTCTTAAGCCAAAGTTGCCAAGTTAGGTTACAAGCTTACGCAGGCCCCTTAAACATGCTACAAAGTTTGTTCTTGATCAGTGGGATATGTCCACACATTTGTGCCTCAGAGATTTTCTTGTACCTCAAAGATATGGACTTTTGCATAAAGTTGATCTTTACAAGAATAAATAAAATGCTTTTTCTATTTATGGATTAAACTTCCATGTAATGACCAAATGAATGAAATAACATCTTAGCACATTGGTTTAGCATTGAATTATTGAGTAAGAAAGGGATTAGAGGCCTGTAACCTAGCTTGAACCATGCTGAGTTTGAAAATGCAAAGTTATGAACATGTAATTTGGCCATAATCAAAGGGACTTTTGCCCAACTTTGCCAATTCGAAACTCCCTAACCACAAGGGTGTTTGATGAGTTATTGGACAATTTGGAAAGCTTGGAATGTGTACTACAGTCCATCTTTGTAATGAAAGTTGAGATTCCAAGTGGAAGCATGTGAAAAGTGGCCATGAAGTTAGGCAAAAATCCTGCCTAAAATAGGTCAAAAAATTTCTAAGTTAAGAATGTTTTGCACCCTTATTCCAAAAATTATAACTTGAGCTACAAGCTTCTTTGAGGTAACTTTGTGAATAAAACTTGTAAATTTTGAAATGGACTATAACTTTCATTTTTTGAGTTTTGTTTGAATCCAAATGAATCTTGATGAAAAGATGGGACAAAGTTAGGGAAAAATTAGGAATTTTCATAACTTAGAAAATTTCTAAGTTATGAAAATTCTTCATTTCAAACCCTAATTTGTAATTTTTGATTTCTTGATGAACAAGTTTCACAATTTGACATGTCTTGATGAAAAATGAATCTTGACACTTGATTTTGACCAAAAAGTCAAAGTTTGACTTTTCAGTACACAGTCAAATTTTGATCAGTTGACTGGAAAATTCATCTGTCAACCTTGTGCATTTGGGATCTTTTGAACTTGTTGAATGTGTCAAGACCATGCCATTGAGTACTTGAGTCCATATGTGAGCTTGGTTTGCCATTGGTTAGGTCAAACAGTAAAAAATTGCCTTTGTGCAGTCAAAACCCTAAAAATGACCATTTTGCCCTTTTGATGATCTTATCAAATTTCTTGTGGAATTGTGATCCAAACTTGATCAAATGGTCCATATGAGTTCATAATGTTGATGTGGGTCAAAAATCATGAGGTTTGACTGTCAATTGACCACAGTTGAGTTTTTCCCCAATACAGCTGATTTCTAGGTCAACTGTCCAATTGACTGGGCAAAGATTGGAATCAAAGTTTAAAACTTGGTATGGATAAACTTGTGAGTCCAACATGAAGCATGAAAGTCATTTTGGGAATTTTAGGTCAAAACATCTTTGTGCAAACTCAAACCCTAATTTGGGTCAACAGTGCAAGGAGAAGTCTTGAGCAGAGCAAACCCTAACTTGATCTTGAGCTCCAAGGGTCTTGTGGTGAGAAAATATTGTGGAAATGGGAGGGAAAATTTTGGGGTACAACAGTTGCCCCTGTTCAATCTTCTTAGACCTGAGGATGTAGATTGGCTTGCGCGCCTTTCGTGATCCGAAGGTGGAAGATGATTGAACACTAGAGTGCCCAGAAATTTGCACTCGCATGGTAGAGTAACAGTAGTGTGATGGCGGGAATGGGCTTATAGATGCCATTTGGAGAGATGGTGGATAGGAGGATGGGCTTATAGATGCCATCTGGAGACGTGACAGAACCTTGTCGGGAATGGGCTTATATATGCCATTTGGAAGTGTTGATCGCGTAAGAGATTCCTTAGCGAGAACTTGCGTACTTTGAGAAAGGAAGATGGTTTCCTGGCTTGCTACAGGTGTTGATCTTCAGTCTCTTCATGCAGATATGCCCTGGCTAGGTACAAGTATCGAATCTACAATTATTTGCTCACAGATGTGCCCTGGCTAGATACAGGTATCGAATCCGGAATTTCAAAAGGTTTCTTACAGACGTGCCCTGGCTGGATACAGGAATCGAATCTCTAAACTCTTCATGCAGATATGCCCTGGCTAGATACAAGTGTCGAATCCACAATCAAATACTCACAGATATGCCCTGGCTGGATACAGGAATCGAATCCGGAAATTGTCGTCTACAGATATGCCCTGACTGGATACAGGTATCGAATCTGGAAACTCTTCATGCAGATATGCCCTGGCTAGGTACAAGTATTGAATCTACAATTAATCACTCACAGATATGCCCTGGCTGGGTATAGGAATCAAATCTGGAATTTGTCGTCTACAGATATGCCCTGGCTGGATACAGGTGTCGAATCTGGAAATTGTCGTCTACAGATATGCCCTGGCTGGATACAGGTGTCGAATCTGGAAATTATCGTCTACAGATATGCCATGGTTGGATACAGGTGTCGAATCTGGAAATTATCGTCTACAGATATGCCCTGGCTGGATACAGGAATCGAATCTGGAAACTTCTTCATGCAGATATGCCCTAGCTGGATACAGGTACCGAATCTACAATCAATCACTCACAGATATGCCCTGGCTAGATACAGGTATCGAATCTGGAATTGCGATAGTTGATAGTAATCATCTTTGGATTGTCCTTTTTCCTGAAAAGGCAAGACATTAGTTGTATGCAATGTCATGATGTATATGATGTCATGATGTTCTCAAGAATAAATGAGATTGCGTGATATGATGCGTATATGCATGCGTCATGGTGTATGATAATGTAATGAATGTATTTTCGTCTAGGAAAATAGATCCTTGACAACTGCCGGGAGTTTGTGGAATCCTGGGCTGATGTTGAAGAGTGGAGTTCTTCGCTTCTGCTGGGGATGATGGTTGCAAGAATAAACTGGTAGGAGAAGATGACTCCGTCGGGGAATAAACTTGTTGGAGAGATTACTCTGCGGGGAATCACTCTGTGGGAAGAGATACTTCGCTGAGGTTTTGATGAGAGCTCCGCTGGGGATTCCACTGATATGTTATGTTGGGGAACTTGATGAACTCCGCTGGGGATAGGAAGAACTTCGTCGAGGACGATCTTTCCGTGGTAATTAGCTGAGGATAACCCAGTTATAAGCTCTGGTGGGAAATAACTTTTGAATGAAACTGAGGAGATGCGTTCGTACTCTGCAGGGGATAAGCTTCCAGAATCTACTTGGGATAAGCTTCAGAACCTGCTGGGGATATGGATTCCACTTTCCTGGGGAAACTTTCAAACTGTACTGGGGAATGGCTCCACTAGGGTGTCTTGTATTCCGTCGGGGAACAATCTTATATTAAGACTGCCGGGGATGCTTGCTGAGGAATGTCTATACTCTGCTGAGGAATGTTGAGATCTTATAGGGATACCCAACTTCCTTAAGGCTGACAGTAGACTAACTCTGCTTGGGGGAGAGTATCGCTGACTTGCTGGAGATACTGTGCCTTTTTAGGGATGATGGGGGACCAACTCTGCCTGGGGAGAGTATTGCTAAATCTTGTCTTACTCTGTGGGGAGTTGAGGTAACTTGGTTACATTCTTCAGCCGAACTTACCTTGGGACCTTGGTGGACAGAGCAACTAGATCGCTTAGACAAATCTTTACTGCCCCTGCTTCTGATGTCACCTGTAATTAGTCCTTTGTTTCGCATGCGAATATTCATGATTAGCAATTAATGTCAAATGCATATATCAAAAATGAACATTGGACGCTCTTTGCAAAACAAAACAGAAAAGGAAAAAACAAAGGGTAATTTGTCTGAAAAATTAAACTTGTATTGATTTTTGAATTTGCTTGTAAATAGGCGTTTCTGTACAAGAAGCTGACGTCCTAGTAAGAGAATGCCACCGAGCAAAATAGAGTTTATACAATTTTGTGAAAAGGAAACAAAACAGCTATGTGAAAAATAATCCCACTGGGTTCCAACTCTGTTATCGCCTTTATGTCTTCAAGCATCTCATCACTTTGCTGCTTAATTGAAGATGAAGCTGATTGAACGGCGACGTCTGAGCCCGATAGCTGATGCCGAATTCTGGATGCAAGGTGATCCAATGAGACATAGTATTACGCTTTATCCCTAACTTTTGCCTGGACCGCCCTTTCGGGTTTTCAGTCCACCGGGATACCCATTTTTGCCCAAGCCGCCTTTTCAGGTTTTCGACTTGCCGGGTGTACAGATTTTTTTTCATTTCATCCCTTATTTTTTCCCGAACCCTTTTGGTTCGCCGGGAAGCCCTTATTTTTGCCTAGATATGTCAACCTAGCGGGTCTTTAATTCATGCGTAGTATCTTTTTACTATGTCTGCATTGGCGGGGTGAGGAAGGTCGTCACCATCCATGGTGGTTAGAATCATAGCTCCTCCTGAGAAGATATGTTTAACCACAAATGGCCCTTCGTACGTAGGGGTCCATTTGCCCCTGGGATCACCTTGAGGAAGAATGATGCGCTTGATTACCAAGTCTCCGACTTGATACTCTTGTCGTTTGACCTTCTTGTTAAATGCCCTGATCATCCGTTTTTGGTACATCTGACCATGACAAATAGCAGTGAGTCTCTTTTCGTCAACTAGGTTTAATTGATCAAGCCGAGTCTGGATCCAGTCATCTTCGCTCAAGTCTGCATCCTTCATTATCTGGAGAGAGAGTATCTGAACTTCGATAGGCAAGACTGCCTCCATGCCATAGACCAAGGAAAAGGGAGTTGCCCTGGTTGACGTCCGTGCTGAGGTACGGTACCCATGAAGAGAAAACGGTAACATTTCGTGCCAATCTTTGTAGGTCATTGTCATCTTCTGCACAATCTTCTTGATATTCTTATTCGCCGCTTCTACAGCCCCATTCATCTTCGGTCTGTAGGGAGAAGAGTTGTGGTGCTGTATCTTGAATTGCTCGCAGAGCTCAGTGATCATTTTGTTGTTAAGATTGGTACCGTTATCCGTAATGATCCTCTCAGGTACACCGTAGCGACAGATCAGGTTGTGCCGAATGAACCGTGCCACGACGTTCTTGGTTACGGTAGCGTAGGAAGCTGCTTCAACCCACTTTGTGAAGTAATCAATTGCTACCAAGATGAAGCGATGCCCGTTGGATGCCGTAGGTCTGATTTCGCCGATCATATCAATGCCCCACATTGCAAAAGGCCAAGGTGCTGTCAAGACGTTCAGAGGAACCAGAGGAATGCGCACCTTATCAACATAGATCTGAGATTTATGACAAGTTCGAGAATGCTGATAACAGTCGGCTTCCATTGTGGACTAGAAATATCCTGCCCGAAGGATTTTCTTTGCCATGGTATGTCCATTGGAATGTGTTCCGAAGGTACCTTCATGTAGCTCTGCCATGATCCTTTCTGCCTCAGTCTTATCCACACAACGCAGTAAGGTTGAATCATGGTTTCGCTTGTAGAGAATGCCATTGCTGAGGAAGAACTTCACCGCGAACCTTCTCAGAAACTTCTTGTCATTGACGGATTCACCCTCGGGGTATTCTTGAGCTTCCAAGTACCTCTTCACTTCATGATACCAGGGTTTTTCTGTTACCTCTTCGGTCTCGAGATCGCAGCAATATGCAGGCTCATCCAACTTCCAGATAATGATCCGGGGCGCCTCGTTGTCCCATTTGACTTTGAACATAGAAGACATCATAGCCAACGCGTCCGCTAACTGATTCTCCTCTCTTGGGAAGTGTTCAAAAGTTATCTCCTCGAAGTGGGGAAGCAATGTCAGCACATACTCCTTGTAAGGAATAAGATTTGGGTGTTTCGTATCCCACTCGCCTTTGATCTGATTGATCACGAGAGCGGAATCTCCGAAGACACTCAGAAACTTGATCCTTAGGTCGATTGCAGCTTGAAGACCCATGATACATGCCTCATACTCTGCCATGTTGTTGGTGCAGTTGAAACATAGCCGGGCGATGAGTGGAGTATGAGTGCCTTTAGGGGATATGATAACAGCGCCGATACCATTACCCAAAGCGTTCGAGGCTCCGTCAAAGTGCATAGACCATCAGGATCCTTCCTCAGGTCCTTCATCCGGTCCAGGTACTTCACAATCAGTCACTACCATGATATCCTCGTCTGGAAATTCAAAGTTCATCGACTGGTAATTGTCCACTGCCTGATGTGCCAAATGGTCTGCCAATACACTTCCCTTGACTGCTTTCTGAATTGTGTACTGGATGTCGTATTCTGTCAAGATCATCTGCCATCTTGCTATTCTTCCGGACAAGGCAGGCTTTTCGAATATGTACTTGATTGGATCCATTTTTGAAATCAACAGAGTAGTATGAGTCAACATATACTGTCTCAGCCGGCGAGCAACCCATACCAAAGCGCAGCAAGTTTTCTCGAGCAGTGAGTATCGGGTCTCACAGTCGGTAAACTTTTTGTTAAGGTAATAAATGGTGTGTTCTTTTCGGCCAGACTCGTCATGCTGCCCCAGCACACACCCCATTGAGTTGTCCAGTATTGTCAAGTATAAGATTAGAGGTCTCCCTTCAACCGGCGGCATAAAAATGGGTGGTTCTTGGAGATACTCTTTGATTCTTTCGAAAGCGGCCTGACATTCATCGTTCCAACGTACTACTTGATCTTTCTTCAGCAGCTTGAAGATTGGTTCACAGGTAGCAGTTAGATGCGAGATGAATCGGGCAATGTAGTTCAACCGTCCTAGAAAGCCTCTGACTTCTTTCTCTGTCTTGGGAGTTGGCATCTCTTGTATGGCTTTCACTTTGGCAGGGTCCACTTGAATTCCTTTGTCGCTTACGACGAAGCCTAGCAATTTTCCAGATCTCACCCCAAAGGTGCACTTGTTTGGGTTCAACCTCAGCTTGTACAACTTCAGACGGTCAAACAGTTTCCGTAGATGGTCAAGGTGTTCCTCCTTAGTTTTGGACCTCGCAATCATATCATCGACATATACTTCTATCTCATGATGGATCATGTCATGAAATAAAGCAACCATGGCACGTTGGTAGGTTGCCCCAACATTCTTCAACCCAAAAGGCATGACCTTGTAGCAAAAGGTGCCCCACTGAGTAACAAAGGTGGTATTCTCCTTGTCTTCAGGAGCCATCTTGATCTGATTATAACCGGAGAAACCGTCCATGAAGGAGAATACTTTATGCTGAGCAGTGTTGTCAACCAGAACGTCGATATGAGGCAGAGGGAAATCATCCTTAGGGCTCGCCCTGTTCAAATCCCTGTAATCAACACACATTCAGACCTTACCATCCTTCTTCGGCACTGGAACCACATTGGCAACCCACTGAGGGTAAGAAGTCACTGCTAGAAACCCGGCATCAAATTGTTTCATAACCTCAGCTTTAATTTTCTCGGACATTTCTGGACGCATACGGCGGCGGACCTTCTGTTTTACCGGAGGGCATTCTTCCTTGGTAGGCAGGTGATGAACCACAATGTCGGTATCCAACCCAGGCATGTCTTCGTAAGACCAGGCAAAGATTTCCACATAGTTATGTAGTATCTGAATCAACCGTTGTTTCACACTGAGCTCTAGATTGGCACCAATCTTGACTTCCTTTCTGTCTGTCTCAGTACCCAGATTTACCGTTTCCACTGGCTCTTCATGTGGCTGAATGGCCCTCTCTTCCTGGAGTAGTAGTCTTGCGAGCTCACCAGGAACTTCGCAATCATCCTCACCTTCGTCTTCGGCTAAGTTGATCGGATTTTCGAAGTCATAACTGGCAGTAGCAGAGTCGTTACCAGTGAGATCCAGAGTGGATTGGAACCTGTATAAGTGAGTGTGTGTAAATATAGCTGTTTTGCAATATATAATAAAGAAAGAAAAGGAGCGCAATATTTTGAAATGCAACAAACGTCCAATGTTTTTATTGATGATATATGAAAATGACACACAAAAGCCCTCACAAATGAAGCCACGGTGCCCCGGGTAAGACACCGAGCCATAAAAGTTTCAAAATATTGTCTGTTACAAATTCAAAACAAAAGAGTTCATTACTGAGTGACAAAAGTAATAGGTGTGAAGTCTTTGGCAGTCCAGTTGCTTGGTCCACTGTCGGTTGTTGGGTAGATCCAGTTGTCGAATTCAGATTCCTGCACGTCATCTTCAATAGCATTTACTCCTGGGTTGGTGATGAACACAAGAGATCTTCCAAATTTTGCCTTACGAACAGCCTTCTGAGCCTCTGCAGTGAAACCCAAACCAAACTTGTCGGTCTTTGGAGTGAAATCAGGAAGTCGGCCCCAGTTTGCACACTCACCCTTCTCAATAACAGCCCGGGCATCCTTTAAGGAAGCCATCTTCAAAGGAGGGTTTTCAATCACAGTTTCAGCTGATGCCAGTGTCTGAGGCACCTCTTCAAAGTGCTGGAATGGAGTCTCAATGAATTCCCCATCCATCTCTATGTATCAGAACAAGTTGAGGTGGCTGACCATATATTCTTCTTCCCCCTGAACTGTAACAATTTTCCCTCTAACCGGGTATTTCAGCTTCTGATGTAGTGTGGAGGTCACAGCTCCAGCCTTGTGGATCCATGGACGACCCAGCAAACAAGAATAGGATGGTCGGATGTCCATCACATAGAAAGTAGAATCAAAGACCTGAGAACCAACCCTGATTGGAATGTCAACTTCCCCATGTACCATCCTTTTCGAACCGTCAAAGGCCCGGACAACAATGTTACTAGGCTTGAGCTCCAAACCCTCACAATCCAACCTGTCTAGGGCCTTCTTGGGTAAGACGTTCAATGAAGAACCGGTGTCTACCAACACATGGGCAAGAGTAGTGCCCCTGCATTCAATGGAGACATGCAAGGCGTTGTTATGGTTCTTTCCTTTGGCAGTCAGATCGGCGTCAGAGAAGCCCAACCCATTATCGGCAGTCAAGTTGGCCATACAATCGGTAAATTGATCAGCAGACGTTTCTTGTGGCACATGGGCTGTCTTCAGGAAGGAGATCAGATCCTTGGCATGGGCCTCTGAACACAACAACAGTGATAGCATAGAAATCTTTGATGGGGTGTGCCCCAACTGCTCAACTACATTGAAGTCACTCTTCTTAATGATCTTGAGAATCTCTTACATCTCTTGTTGGGAAGCTTCAACATTGGTTGTTTTTGGCGCCTCCGTCAGGGCAGGCAAATCAGTAGCAATCCCTTTGCCCCGAGCGTCAGATGACTTGGCAGCAGGGGTAGAAACAGGAACTTGATCAGGAAGGGAAGCAGGCACACTTGCAGGTGTGGTGATAAGAGGTTTTTGAATAACTGGTGGCGCAATATCTGGTGAGAATAGCCTACCACTGCGAGTAACTTTAGCAGGCCCGGTGATGTTGCTGACACCGGTATTAGTATCAAACTCTTGTTTAACTCCAAGCACATAAACATCTGCCCCATAGTGCCATGGGACAGCTTTGTCGGATGTATAGGGGAGGGGTCCCGGAACAGTGATGATGATAGGAGCAATCTTCTGAGTGGACATGATTTTGACAGGCTTCTTTGAAGGAGCCTTATGAGGGTTGTTGAAAATAGTGACAATAGACACTTCTTCAGCAGGGACAGCAGGAACAACAATCTTCTCGAACAAGATTTCTTTGCTATCCATCAGGCTTTGGATACCTGATTTCAGCAAAGGACAACCAACAGGTGAAACAGCACATAGAAGGCAACCTTTACCACATCCCAGAAATAAACTGGCTAGCAACAGGTTCCTCTTGACAGTCAACAACGGAGTAACAATATCATCCACGGAGGCCACATACAGGTCTTCTTCCACAGCGTTCACTCCATGCTGGGGCATGGGAGCATTCACAACATTGGGTCTTTCGGGAGCCTCAAACTGTATTTCTTTAGCATCAATAAGGTCCTGAACCTTATTCCTCAGAGCCCAGCAATCATCCGTAGTATGCCCCGGGCTATCAGAGTGATAAGCGCAACGGGCGTTGGGGTTGTACTTTGGAGAAGCTGTGTTCACTACCTTCGGAGCTTCTTTGACAGTTACCAGATTGGTTGATAGTAGTTGCGGAAAAATCTGAGACAAGGTCATGCTGAGCCGAGTGTACTGCCTTTTGGGTCTCTCACCCCTTGGTTGGTTGTATTGCTGAGGAGCAGCAGTAGGCTTTGAAATCACCAACGCGTTGACAGCTTGGCGGCGTTTCGGTTTAATTTGTATTCTGGGACCATAAACAGCACTGGCTTCCTTCTTGAAGGGATTCTTTTCAGTACCCGAAGAGGCACCTTTCTGTATCTTCCCCGACTTGATACCAGCTTCTATTCTCTCACCAGTCAAGATCAAATCTGTAAACCCAGCAGAAGAATTACCAATCAGGTGGTTGAAGAACGGACCAGACAGGGTCCCTAGGAACATGTCAACAAGTTCACGGTCAGTCAAAGGCGGCTGCACCCTGCCAGCCAGGTCCCTCCATTTTTGCGCATACTCCTTGAATCCTTCGCCCGTCCCCAGTGACATACCCTGGAGTTGGGTATGCGTGGGAGAGAGATCGGAATTGTACTGATATTGCTTATAAAAAGCAGTAGCCAAGTCTTCCCAATTTCGAATGCTGGCTCCATCCAGCTGATAGAACCATTCGAGTTGAGCCCCTGAAAGGCTATCTTGGAAGAAATGGATCCATAGGTTCTTGTCTGCAGTGTAAGGTTGGATCTTCCTTACATATGATCTGAGATGCAGCTTAGGGCAGGAAGCCCTGTCGTATTTCGCAAAGGCAGGTGCCTTGAACTTGTGTGGGATCAGCACCCCATAAGATAAACCTAGATCTCTAAAATCCAGCCCCGACACATTATGGATCTCCATGGAGCTTAAACGGTCCTCTAGTTGCTTGTACCTGTCTTCGGCAGGAGGGTACTGTTCATCATTGTAATCCGTCTCGTTGTCGGAGATCACAGGACTAGGAGCCCTTCCCCCTTGGGGACTGTCTTTCTCTGCAGAGGAAGTAGTCTGGTCAGCCTCGTTCTGCAGTGTATTCCCAAACCTCCGTCCAGTGTTAAATAACGCAATCCTCTTCTTCTTCTTCTTCTTCTTCTTTAAGAGTAGAGTCTTCAACTCCTGTTGACCCTGGGCTAAGCTCATGACCAGCTCTTGAAACTGGGCGTTCTGGGCCTGGAGGGCCTTGATAGCTTGTTCGGTAGTAGGCTCGGAAGACATGATGACTGAATGATGAAATAAACAGCGAAGAAGATTAAGCAACCTGTATAAGAAGGGTACCTGTTATGCATATGATGCAATGAGATGCTTATGATTTATGTTTTCAAAGACAATCGGGATTCAACTTTATAGACAAAAAGGAAACGCACTTCATTAGATTCAAACTTTAAATTGTTCAACAATTGGCCCTTAGGAATTACAAGAATGAAGATACTGAAAAGGAAATAAAAGCTGTAAAAGAAACATCCAAAGCCCATCATTGCTCCCATGGCCTCCTCTTCTCAGTACAGATATAGTCGTTCAGGATCCGCTCCTCCTCCAATTGCTTAGTCAGCTTTTGGATCTTTTGTTCCTGTTCGTTGAACTTTTCCCGATAAAAATCCCGTTCTTCCTGTAGCTGCACCCAAGATCTTTTTAGTGTATCAACATCAGTGGGTATCTGAGGAGGGAGGATAGTTGGAGGAACCCCGTCTTCATCAGGAGATTCAAGAATGATAGGCCTGACAGCTTCGTATGGCATACCTAACTTCTGAGCACGGATGCGGACCCATCTGCAGTAGGGTTTCATTGGTAGAGAAGTCTTCGATCCCAACTCATGTGGGTCAGCTTTGTGAATTCTGTCCCAAGCCTTGATGAATCTACGGTGCAGCTCGTCACTGTCTAGCTGAAACTCAAAACTGATGTGAGGCACCAACATCTCATGAGGCCCCACTCTTCTGGCTCTTCCAAACTGTCAGAGAGCTAAACATGGATTATAAGAGATTCCTCCCTGGGTACCGATCAATGGAACATTAGGATATTCTCCGCAACGATCAATAATGGCTACCTCATCCAAACCTCTGAGAGTCCAAATGATGTCATTATCTGTGAGAGACATTAACCTATGAGCCCAGCCCTTTCCTTCTTCATTCTTCAGCACGAACTTAGGGAGGTGCGAAATAAACCACCTCACTAGCAAAGGAGCACAACACCATAGAGTTCCCCGTCTTCGGGCAGTACGAGCATAGAGTTGTTGCAGGATATCACCCAAGAGAGTGGGTACAGGGTTTCGAGACATGAAGATCCTTATGGCATTGATATTAACAAAGTTATCAGGATTTGGAAATAATACTAGACCATAGATTAAGAGAGCCAGAATGTCTTCGTATGCCTTGAAGTCTAAGTCATTCCAAAAACTATTAGCTTTGCCAACCAGAAACTTAGCCAAAAAGCCCTTAACTCCACTTCTAGTTTCCCAGTTAGCCACTACCTCTTCTTTGGTCAAGGGAAGGACTGCAGCAATCTCTTCAGGCCTAAGAGTCTTCTCCCAACCAGTGAATGGAGTTTGTTCCAAAACAGGGATACCAAGTAAATCATAGAATTCTTCCAGGGTAGGGACCAGCTAGAAGTCTTGAAAAGTGAAACAATGGTACAAGGGATCATAAAACTGGACCAGGACACTCATCAGTTGTTGGTCCCACTTTGAAGTGACTAAACCGAGGAGAGAACCATGCCTCTTGATGAAGGAAGTAGTGTTTGGAATCATATCAACCAATTCCTTGAGCAAAGTAGGTGGTTGAACAAAGTTGAGCCGGATAGTATTCCTACGCACGGGCATCATGATGTCCTACAAAACAGAGCAAAGATGAAACCCTCTTGTCTTTGAAATGGGTCAGTCCTTATGCAGGATGCATGCAATGGTATGATGGTATGATGTTATGGTAAATCACACCACAAGTATTCTCAAAGGCAAGCATGATAAGGCACACAAGTCACACAAGACAACCCTTAGGGTTTAGGCCAGCATGAAGTTTAGGTATTACCCTCTTTTAGTTTCGTTGGTTAAGACCTGTCCTATCAAAAGTAGCCGAGTTCTAGAGGATCTCAATATCATTGACTACCCTCAATCGGTCATAACTCCAGCATCGCAATCTTTTCTTGCGGCCAGAACCATCGCAAGAGTTTAGCCTCAATGAGTGTAGCATATTGCTACCATTCTATGGCCAAGTTGGGTCAATTTAGGGTTCTAAGGTCGGTTGGTGTTTAATGACTCCTTAGAAGACCCATATTCTCCTCGTTGCAACACAAGGGATATCAGTACAGACCAAGGTGTCACACCAACGTAGCCACTGCTTCACCCATGTCGGTCTACGCCGGACAGGTCCCTCACAGCTTATGCTACCTAAAAGGGTAATCTCCAGATCCGGGTTAGGATCTATGAAACTCCGATGCAAAGCCCACAAATATAAAAGCAAACAAAGCAAACAATTGAAAACAAGTAAATGATCTAACCCTAAGGTAACCCCACTCTTAATATTCCCCAGCATAGTTTCCAGTTCTGTGATACGGTGGGAGAACTGACTTGAGGTTTTGCGTTTGTTTTTGCAAATGTTTCGGTTGAGCAAGAGTCGCTACCGACTTTTTATTTTATCCTAAGGAAAGGTTAAAAAGCACAGCAAAAACCTTTGAGATGTTTTCTTGGGTTCGGGGGGTAGATTATAGAAAGGGAAGGTATTAACACCCTTTCTATCCATGGTTATCCATGGGCTCTTAGTTACTTTCTTATATCACTTGCCTTGTGTTTTCAATTTGTTTGAAATGGTGCTTTGTGTGTGGGTTTGAAAATGTTTTGAAAAGAGGCCAATGTGGTGGCAACCTTTGTAATGATTCATGTTTGAATGTATACAAAGGTGTACTTATCTTTTGAAAAGTTTTCAATGTTTTTGAAAGTTGTTTTGAAAGTGTTTGTGGAGTGTGGTTTTGAAAAAATAGGCAAGGATTGTTTTGCAAGATTTGGTCAAGTAACCAAGAGCTATCTACCCCTAAATTTACTCAAAGGTTTTTCCTATGTTTTAACCCTTTTAACAATTTTGTTCCACCATTGTATTTGGTGGACAATCTTGTGTTAGGATGTTAACGGGACGGGCGCGGGTCATCGTATAGACCATGATTGCAATGGTGCCAAGTGTCTTTGGCAATTTTTCCTTTAAGGGACTTGATCATTTTTAGGCAACTTTCGAAAGCGTCATCGAGGGACTATGATCATTTGATATTGTTTTGTTTTGCCAAAAACACTCAACATGCAACATGGCCCATTATTGAAGGCAACAAGTGGAGTAACCCTAGGGGTGCAAGTGTGATTGGTGTTGTCCATTTTCATGCTTTTTGTCTTTTGAATTAGGTCAAGCTATTTGTTATTTGATTTTTGCATACAAACCCTAATTCTATCATGGCATATTTAGAAAGCTTTAAAATGCGGAATTTAAAGTCCTAAGTTATTACAAAGTAATCATGGGGATGGGGGTACAAAGGTCTAAATGGGGATGAGACTTTAATAGGAGAGTAGTATCCAAATAAATTTACAATCAAATCGAATCAATCGCAAATATAAAATGTATCAAATGTACAAGAATAAATAAAATATGTATGTGTCAAGGTATTTGTGTAAGTGTATGATTTATTTACAAGTGAAATAAAAATAATAAATAAATAAAAAAAGGTTAATTTTTGAATATTTTCATGTTTAGGGCAAAACCCTAATTTTTGCAAATAAATAGTATTTAATATTCATCATATACAATATTTATTAATTATGTACAAAAAATAAAGAAAAAGGAAGTATATTGTAAAAAAGTGATTTTTGAGGTTAAATATTAATAAGAAAAAAAGTATTATTTTTATGTTTTTATCCTAAATATTCTAATAATTATATAAGTATTTGTATTATATATTAAATATATTAAATATACACCAAAAATAAAATATTAATTATTTTACAAAAAAAATATATTTTTAGAAAAAATGTTTTCAAAAGATAAAATAAAATAAATCAGAAAATAGAATGTATTTTGTATTATTTTTTAGTATTTTCAAATAAAAGTATATATGTTTATTTGTATGTACAAGTTCAAATAAAAACAAATAAATTCAAAATAAATGCAAAAAATGTATGGAAAATATTTTTTATATTTTTTATGTTTTGACAAAAAATAAACAAGTCAGAAACAAAAAGAAAAAAATCAAAAATGATAAAAATAAAGCACAATGGGCCAAGGGGTGTATGTGAAAAAATGTGGTGCAAATAGAAAGAACAACACAGGCCTAGCCCAAAGAGGCTTCTTCAACCTCCAGCCACTTCTGTTTCAAAAAACGCGCGTTTCCTTGCTTGATTCAAACATCCTGATTCTTTGATTTTTAGCACAAACTTATAACACAAAAAATGTCAAGCATCAAATCACGAATCCATACACACCAAGAACTTGATCTAACTCTCAGAAATGAGAGAGAATTTCTTCTCCCCCAATTCCTGACCTAACTTTTTCCTAATGTTTAGGTTCCAAATTCTCTTAACACACACAATATAAATGAAAAGTGAGGATACAGGTAGCTTCAGGGCCATGAATAGAACATGCTTTCTTCACAAACCTAAGCTTAGATATGCTTGGATAGAGAGATAGGAGTTCAAACTTTTACCTGTTCAGCTTGAATCGTGTGCAACAATGGAGGTGCTTTCAATGCAATGTGAGGACTTGTACAGCTTGCCTGAGGTCCAAGGATGCTTCCTCTATGCTTGGCTTGCTTTGAATCCTTCTGAATCAATCCATGGAAGTCAACCTGCAAGAGAGAAAAGTGAAAATGGCACACTTGGTTAGAGGTGTTACAGTCTGTTTCCAAGGCTTGGGATAGTTTGTATGGATGGTAGGGAATGTGTATGAACTGGTTTGGATGAAAACGCACGAAGGAAATGAACTGTGGAGGTCAATCTGCAACAGGGACTCTGTTTTGAAGAAAAAAGATGCTTTGATGGATGAGGAGGTATTGAGGGTTAAGGGCTCGTATTTTAGGTCTGTTAGGGAGTATGGAATGTGTGGAGAAAGTTTGCTTAAGCTTGTCTTGACAGGAATGTGAGTTGTTATGTGTTTGCAAGATTTCTTCTCTCTTAAGCCAAAGTTGCCAAGTTGGATTACAAGCTTACGCAGGCCCCTTAAACATGCTGCAAAGTTTGTTCTTGATCAGTGATATATGTCCACACATTTGTGCCTCAGAGATTTTCTTGTACCTCAAAGATATGGACTTTTGCATAAAGTTGATCTTTACAAGAATAAATAAAATGCTTTTTCTATTTATGGATTAAACTTCCATGTAATGACCAAATGAATGAAATAACATCTTGGCACATTGGTTTAGCATTGAATTATTGAGTAAGAAAGGGATTAGAGGCCTGTAACCTAGCTTGAACCATGCTGAGTTTGAAAATGCAAAGTTATGAACATGTAATTTGGCCATAATCAAAGGGACTTTTGCCCAACTTTGCCAATTCGAAACTCCCTAACCACAAGGGTGTTTGATGAGTTCTTGGACAATTTGGAAATCTTGGAATGTGTACTACAATCCATCTTTGTAATGCAAGTTGAGATTCCAAGTGGAAGCATGTGAAAAGTGGCCATGAAGTTAGGCAAAAATCCTGCCTAAAATAGGTCAAAAAATTTCTAAGTTAAGAATGTTTTGCACCCTTATTCCAAAAATTATAACTTGAGCTACAAGCTTATTTTGAGGAAACTTTGTGAATCAAAGTTGTAAATTTTGCAATGGACTATAACTTTCATGTTTTGAGTTTTGTTTGAATCCAAATGAATCTTGATGAAAAGATGGGACAAAGTTAGGAAAAAATTAGGAATTTTCATAACTTGGAAAATTTCTAAGTTATGAAAATTCTACATTTCAAACCCTAATTTGTAATTTATGATTTCTTGATGAACAAGTTTCACAATTTGACATATCTTGATGAAAAATGAATCTTGACACTTGATTTTGACCAAAAAGGCAAAGTTTGACTTTTCAGTACACAGTCAAATTTTGATCAGTTGACTGGAAAATTCATCTGTCAACCTTGTGCATTTGGGATCTTTTGAACTTGTTGAATGTGTCAAGACCATGCCATTGAGTCCTTGAGTCCATATGTGAGCTTGGTTTGCCATTGGTTAGGTCAAACAGTCAAAAATTGCCTTTGTGCAGTCAAAACCCTAAAAATGACCATTTTGCCCTTTTGGTGATCTGATCAAATTTCTTGTGGAATTGTGATCCAAACTTGATCAAATGGTCCATATGAGTTCATAATGTTGATGTGGGTCAAAAATCATGAGGTTTGACTGTCAATTGACCATAATTGACTTTTTCCCCAATACAGTTGATTTCTAGGTCAACTGTCCAATTGACTGGGCAAAGATTGGAATCAAAGTTTGAAACTTGGTATGGATAAACTTGTGAGTCCAACATGAAGCATGAAAGTCATTTTGGGCATTTTAGGTCAAAATATCTTTGTGCAAACTCAAACCCTAATTTGGGTCAACAGTGCAAGGAGAAGTCTTGAGCAGAGCAAACCCTAACTTGATCTTGAGCTCCAAGGGTCTTGTGGTGAGAAAATATTAAGGAAATGGGAGGGCAAATTTTGGGGTACAACACAAGCGATTGAAAATCAAGGCAAGTGATCTAAAACAAGTAACTAAGAGCCCATGGATAACCATGGATGAAAAGGGTGCTAATACCTTCCCTTTTCATAATCTACCCCCCGAACCCACAAAACATCTCAAAAGGTTTTTTCCTGTGCTTTTTAACCTTTCCTTTAGGATAAAATAAAAAGTCGGTGGCGACTCTTGCTAAACCGAACAAGTGCGAAAACAAATGTAAAGCCTCAAGTCATTTCGCCCACCGTATCACAGTGGGCATTGATTATTTTACTAAATGGATCGAAGCAATTCCTTTAGTCAATGTATACCAGGAGAATGTCATTGTATTCATTCAAAAGTACATCATATACAGGTTTGGGATCCCTGAAACAATAACTACAGACCAAAGATCAATCTTCACTGGTCGAAAAATGCAAGATTTCGCTGCAGAAGTGGGGTTTAAACTGTTAACATCTACGCCTTATTATGCACAAGCTAATGGTCAGGTCGAAGCAGCAAACAAAGTGGTGATCAGTTTAATAAAGAAACATGTGGGAAAGAAACCCAGAAACTGGCACAAAACACTGGATCAAGTCTTGTGGGCATGTCGAACGTGTCTAAAAGAAGCTACAGGGACAACACCATTTCGCCTAACCTATGGTCACGATGCAGTGTTACCAGTGGAAATCCACTTGCAAGCAACAAGGATTCAAATACATCACGAGATCCCTTCCAAAGTCTATTGGAACATGATGTTGGATGAACAAGTAGACTTAGACGAAGAAAGGTTGAAAGCTTTGGATCTTTTGAGACTACAAAAGAAGCGAGTCAAGAAATCCTACAATCGAAGGGTAAAGTCCAAGACGTTTCAGCTTGAAGATCTAGTTTGGAAAGTAATACTCCCAATGGATTGAAATGACCGAAGCTTGGGAAAATGGTCCCCGAAGTGGGAAGGACCTTTTAAGATTGTGCAAGCTTTCTCAGGAGGAGCCTATGAGATCGAAGAGTTAAGCGAAGATCGAAGACTCTTGAAGGTAAATGGCAAATACTTGAAAACGTATAAACCTATGCTTCAAGAGGTAAAAATAAATAATATATAATCACTAATCATAAAGAATGCCAAAATGGAAACTTAAATGATTTTCGTTAAAGGTGCCAAAATGGCTTTGGAATTGTTACAGAAAGTGATTACATAATAGAGAGAAACAAGATTCAGAAGGGAAGATTGGCTTTAATCTGGAGGTACTTGATCCTTTGCAATTCTAGCCTTCGATCACATAAAACTTTTGATTTGTGAAGGGTTTCGAGCTTAGCATCCAGAGATTGAGCTCGATCGACATGTCTTAACCCTTCAACCAATTCTTCTTGGCTTTCTAACTCAGTGTTCACAACAAGAAGCTCCTCTTTCTTTTTGTTGTTGGCAGCGAGTTTTGCTTCCAACTCTGCAATTTGTGCCCTCAACTGAACATTGTTTTGATCAATCTCCTCGAATTCCTTTTGCCTAGCCTCTTGGGCCTTCGACAAGTCCTTTACTCTAGAAGTGGATTCAGTGGCAGCATGCCAGGCAGCAGCCACTTGGCCATTGGCTTCCTCAATATCACGATTAATGATTCTTTGACGATTGAAATCTGCTGATACTTGCTCGACAATAGAGAGTAAATCTAGGATTATACTAGCTACATCTGGAGGGGCAACAAGAAGGTCGACAGCTTTCAAGATAGTCTTCAGATAGGAAGGCGTTGCTGGTTCCCCCTCTAAGGTTAACATCAAATCTCTTTTAAATATTTGTGCTTTAACCTTTTGAAGAGCCTCGTCGAGAGGGGAAGTCGAGGTAGATCTGACAGATGCAGTCGAGGCACTGCGATCAGAGGAGCTCTCTCGACCCTCCAAGATTGCAGTCAGATAACCTAACAGATTTTGTTGCTTCAGTAAAGCCAAATCTTCTTTGGTTTGGATCACGTCGAAGGGATGCTTGCGTTGGCTGTAGTAGCCACGTTAGGTACTTGAGTAGGAATTGTCTTAATACCTGGAGGATTTTTGTTTCCTTCAGCAAAAAATTCTTCACCCTCAGCTTCTGGGATCTCCACGTGTTCCCTCTCTGTTTCAGTTTCGACGTCAGGGATACCTTCCTCCTCAGTCTCTTGCACTTCGATAAGAGGAATCCTAACCTCCTCTTGATTTCCTTCAGCTTCCTCTTCATCAGCTTCTTCTATGGTTTCGTGCTGGGGTTCAGAAGTCTGATTTACTTCGTCAGCTGAACTCATAAAGGAGTCTTTTGCCGAAGAGGGTCTGTAGGTAGGAATCCCGTCACTATTAAAGAAAGTGGTCGAATCCTCAACCTGAGTGAGATTTCGTGTCGAAGTGCCAGCAGTGTCCTAGAAAATAGAAAGAGTTTATAGCTTTTAAAAGTGTCACGAAATAGAAGAAAGTGAGAGAAGTACATAACAAGTAGTCGAAGTAGATACCTGTACTGGGATTTCAGCACCAGGACTAGAGTTGTCACTTTCACTAGGATTGTTTAATCTGGCGATTACCTCCTGTTCAGTGGGTTCATTGATGATGACAGGAGGTAGCCTCCCAGCCGTAGTTTTAATCCTGATTTTTGGACGGGTTTCGACGGTAAGAGTTGGTTTTTTCAATCTTTGTCTCTGCAAAGGAACAGGTGGAGACTCCTCTTCCTCATCGCTAGAGATTTGGATCTCTAGAACCTTCCGCTTTTTGGGGGTTGATTTCTAAGCGTATAGAAAACCAAGTCGAGAAGATCAATAACTACGTCAGATAAAATTAAGGGTAAAAAGGAAAGGTAAGTACCTTAGGAGAGGGATTGACAGCAGAGTCTCCCCCTTTTGTACTCTCAGCGGTTTTCTTCGAAGCAACCCTCTTGACAACTAAACGGAAGGCAAAACAACTATAGTTAATTAGGTGTTGGAAATCAAATCTAAGACGAAGGAATGGGAAGAGGAATACCTTTTTTGACTCTGTCAAGAACCAGTTTGAACGCCTCACGCAGATAGTGGGCGAAGTCCTTATCGTCGAAGAACTCTTCATCATAATAATGTCTCCACCACGTCTCAGAAGTGGTAGAGTTCAGAAAATGAAGGTTAAAGTCGAACAGGGTCAGTGTAGTTCGACCAGAATACCTACCAATATGATTAGTAGCAGCATCCTCTGAGTAATCTGCATTATAAAAGAGTAGCAGTTTCTCTCGAGGGTATATAGGCGAAGGAAGCGATTGAGCAATGCCAAACTGTCGAGAGACAAGATTGGGTTGATAAGCAATTAAGCTCAATTGGTTCTTTGAGCTCTTAAATCTTAAAGGCATGATCCTGGAGCGGAGAAACGCTTCCCACATGCCCACGAACTCATCAACCACATCATCTTCTTCTGCAGGATACGGTCTAGTGAACCGTTCCGGGCCAACTTTTCGACTGGAAAAGGGAGCCATAGTCGAAACAAAGCTTTTTCGCTCCGCAAACATAATTACGAAGCTGGTAAAGGCCTTTTGAAACTGTTGGCCTTCATCAGTGGGAGTTAGCAATGCCAACCTGGTTCCTTTGACTCTCCTGTTTAAGATTTCAAGAGCTTCTTCATTGATCTTGTTCTTTTGAGGGAGGAAGGATTCGAAGGTGGCGTTAAGCCACAGTTGCAGAAGCCAGAAGGGACCAGATAGCAGCAAACTTCCTCTATCTCCTAGAACCTTAAGTTGACTCACACCATTACTGATGGACTCATATAAGTTGGCCAGAATTAATTCGGCCAAGCAAATAGGGTATTTGTGATGGAGCTGTGTTGCAAGCGTCAGCATCTTTTTCGTCACCTGCAGTGATTTAGTGCAGAAAACAAATCGAGACAGCCACATGGCCAAGAAAGCTATGTGCTCCACCTCCGACACGGTATTTGAAGCCTTATCATGAAAGTGGTTTATGAAGGTGGTATAAGTGGGTTTGTTAGCAGCAAACCCAATAGGATCCTTAGACAAGTCTTCAGGGTCGAAATAGTCACCAATGGGTCGAAGACCAGTGATGGCAGCATTGTCGAATAAAGTAGGAGTCATCATCCCACAAGGAAGATGAAAAGTGAAATGTGCATTATCCCAGAAGTACAATGAGGATACCAGCATAAGGGGGCAATAAGGTAACCCTGTCTTCAACGGCATCACTAAGTCATAGATGCCCTTCTCCTTCCAGACAGAAGTTTGCACCCTCTCCATTTTATTCAACCAGTCGAAGTATTCAGAAGAAAGCTTAGGGCTCGATCGAAAGATTTGATTCCCTTTGTTCATGAACTGGAGGTTGATATCATCAGTAGTTTGAGGATGTTGCTGGTTAGCCGGTGTAGCATCTTCAGAATCTGCCCTAGGTTTGTTGGCACAACCTATGGGCTTAAGCCTTGGGTGTGTAGGGAAAAAGGCACGGTTTTTAAGGGATTTTCGACACATAAAGATAATGGGTCGGACATAGCATACATCTTTCCGCCATATCTGACGGGAATAAGGAGTTGAGAATCATAGGCTTCTCTCCATTCTCTCATAGGTTCAACAATGTACCTATTAGTCGAAGAAGAAGGAGGATTGGTGGAAAAAATCTCTGGTGGTTTCTGAACATCATTAGCATTCTTTGGTTGCAGATTTTTTGGGGCATTAGAAAAAAAGGCCATTGTTAAAGACTTAAGAGAAAGAGAAAAAGCGACAGTACAATGTTGTGAATTTGTGAGAATGCAAGGGGTTTGGAAAAGCTGAAGATGGTAAAAGTTCTAAATAGAGAAGCCTGGAGGTATTTATAGCCTTCAGAAGTGGGAAATGTCTCGTCAAAAGCATTTAATGTTTCGAAGGTAGTGGGGCACGTGGCAAGGCATGAGACGAATACCGTGCAGGCATTGGGAAACGTTGGTACATGCTTGCCTAGATTATAGGAACGAGGCCATCATGGCAAGCGTGGTAACGGCAGTTTTGAAGAGACATTTTGGAAAAAAGTAATGATGGTTTTACCAAGTGTAGCAGCTGTCGGAAGGCGAAAAGCACACATCAAAGCTTAGTGGACAACTGGGAAGACATGTGTCGAATGGGAAGTTTAAAGAATGGCTATTTCTTTGAGTGTCGAAATAGACATTCTTGGGGGGCAATTTGTTGGCTCCCAGATTCGACACTTACTATACTTGGTCTCTTTGACCAAAAAACTGGAAATGAACTAAACCAGGAAGTATTATTAGACGCATGAGATAACTTAAGGAAAAGGGTCCAAGGTATGACAAGAAGCTTCGACCAAAGGTTCATTCGACTGAAGCAGATGTGGATTTTTCGACTGAAGGAAAGTGTTCGCGCCTTGACACATGGGACGAAGACCATTTTAAAATTTGAATTATTGGAGGGAAAGGTGGTTTTCATCAGCGTCTAAGGGAAGAGAACGTGGCAAAAAGCTATGGGTTGAGAGGCATACGGAAGACACTTGTCTTCATCCTAACACAAAATGTCCCCTCGACGGTTACCTACTTTTAGTATAAATTAAGAAGTTTGTGTAATTTTTAAGTGTGTTCAACTTATGGTACTAAACCTCTCAAATATTATCCAAGTAACTACTGCGTGAGAAAGGATAAAAAGCAGAGCAATGTACGTTAGAAATACCTTTTTTACTTAATAAAAGTCTTTTTACTTCACTTTACCATTATCCTGCAAAGTTACCTTTTTACTTCTTTACTTGCATTTTTATGCTTTTATTTACTGTTCTACAATCTTAAACATCTCTCCCCTGGGTCGAACGTGTGTTCTTCCTTCTTACTCATTTTACATAGAGGTTAGCATATGCTCTGGGATTAGTTTGGTCGATCCCGCAAGTAAACCAAAAACTTACCTTTTTCGGAGACCAGCGGTTGTTTACCAAAAACAACGGTAAACAACATTGGAGTCAAGAAGGCCAACTAATTGAGCCTAACGGTTCAACGTTGACGAGTTATCTTGGTTCGGTGGTAAGGAGAGAAATTACATCGTACCATATCCCATAGATTTACATCGTACCGAGGAAGAAACATTCAATTCTATCTTTCCAGTAGTCAAACTTTTCTCCATCAAAGATTGGAGGTTTGGCAGAATATTGATCTTTATCATTGTTGCTAGTAGAGGTTATTTCGTGTTTCTAAGAATGGATCTTTATCTGACACGGTTAAGTATTTGACAAAAAGTAGTCAATAGCAGAACCAGAGCTCAGATGCCAATTAAAGGTTCAAGAAACACAAGAAAGGGGGGTTTAATTGGGTTTTTCTATGACAACTTTTTTGCAAACCAAAAACAATATTAACAATGGTAAAAAGGCACACTGATTTTTATCTTGGTTCACTGTTAACGAATCTAATCCAGTCCACTCGTCAAAGTGATTTCGCCTTCTCATAAGGACCTAATCCACTAATAAAACTGAATATACACTCAAAGACTAATTTTCAGTGACTTTTCAAGGCTACAGATAAACTTAGTGCCTCGAGGAATTTATCCCAAGGTTAAAATACAAAGATTATGTTTGGAAGAATGCTTCTAATATAGCAGATATACAAAATGAATATCTGAGTTTAGACTTATGAAAATATACAATAAAAAGTTCTAAGTGTAGTGAGTGTTGTGATGTATGTTTCTCTTGTTTTTCTCTTATATTTGTCGTTGGTGTTCTTCTTTATAACTTGTATATTTTTCTCTTATTATTTTTGTAATATTGTGGCTTCTCCACAATTCCTTGTCCTCTTTAAATAGATGGTGAATATTATTGTTAGAGGATAGAATTGGAAACATCATCAATTTCACAGATGTAATAGTGGTACGAGGTTGAGTCGTGAATTGTGGAGATCTATTGGTAGTACATTCCTTTAAAATTCCAGCATATTTGTCCTTTTAAGGAAACATTTGATTTTGCCTCTTTTGATGTTGTACTATCCCCAGGAATGTTCTTTCAATCATCTATCTTTAAACCATTGGCATTAGAAGCTTTATTAGAGTTTAAAGCCTTTAAAGATTAGACTTCAGAGTTAAGTATAAATAGCCTTAAGTCATCTGAGTAAATCTGATTTGTTTGTACCAAAACAATTGACTTGGTTATCCATATGCTTGACTATCAGTTCAACACTTATTTGTATTTTAACCTTGTCTCAAAATCCATTTAAGTTCAGAGTCTCTCAGTCCAAAGTCCAAAGTCTCCTTTTGTCCAGATACAAAGGATTGTTGTCCAAAGTCCAGAGTCTAGAGTCTTCAGATGTTAACTTTATTTAGAGCCTAGTCTCCAGAGTCTACTTTGTCTAGAGTCTAAGTTCAGATTCTGCATAATTAATGAAATAATTAGTGTAAATTATTCTATATACATTGTTATCATCAAAATTTAAGGATCATCGATGTAGAACTAAACTTGTTCTAACAACTACAAGCATTAAACCAATTTCAACTTCAAAGAGGAAGAAAGTTACATAGAATTCAAGGAAGAAAGCTCTATAAACATTGATTAATATAAGTTGCTTTCTAAAATAACTTAATTTTTTATATTATGAATTTCTAATCGAATTAGGAAGGTTAATTAGTTATTGACGAGTTGGTAAAACACTCAAACCACATATGACATAATAAACTCATATAATAGAACAACAACAAAATACAATATATAAAAATAAACAACATATCATACAATGTTTTACAAACATACATTTTATTGAAACACAAACAAGTTTGAACCACACCTATAGTATGCGCTTTCTTGAGTTTTTTTTCATCCACTTTCCCTATATGTCAAAATGTATTAGCATGACATTATAATCCTACAGAAACATGATAATATAAAATGATTCACAAACTTACCTTTTAATGAAAATATTTGTGGAGAAGGAAGGCGAAAAAATAATCTACTTGTCTCAGAATGACATCCACAATGAAAGGAGGATGAAACTGAAATGAGAACTGCAAACTTGTGTTCAATGCCGCTTCACCCCCCTTGTATTTTTTTCTTTAAAGAAACTTAAACAATTTGAGAATATATATATATATATATATATATATATATATATATATATATATATATATATATATATATATATATATATAACTTATCACCACGATTGGTAATAAAAACCGTGATAAAAATCAGTACTATTCACCACGGTTTCTGGTACAAACCATGATGATATATATTTTAATTTTAATATATTTATAATAGTATATGGACAAACCATTTTTATAATGAAAAAATAATAATTGTTTGGTGTTGGCATTCAAAACATATAATATTTCATCTCTTACCATGATTGTTATTATGAACCGTGATGAAATGTCTTTTAATAAAATTAAAATAAATTCAGGCGCGTTAACATGAGTTATTACTACGAGCACGTGCATGTCTGTAGTAATATGGTATTATCAAAGATATATTTTGTTGTAGTGAAGATTTTATGCAAAATAATCATTTAAAAAACATTGCACTCAATTCTAAGTTATATGCAAAGATCTAATACTAGAGTAGATTCAATTACGAAAGCAATAAATGATAAACGATAGTAAACAAGACAAGCAGTAAAACCGAATCTAGAGGCCATAGAAATAGAGAGAGAGAGAGAGAGAGAGAGAGAGAGAGAGAGAGAGAGAGAGAGAGAGAGAGAGAGAGAGAGAGAGAGAGAGAGAGAGAGAGAGAGAGAGAGAGAGAGAGCATGTACTATAGATAAATGGTTTAGTGAGAGACAAAAAATCCAATATTGTCTAGTCTCTTATTCTGATTTTTGTTATGCCATGTGAATAATTTTTAAATCAAATGCACCTTATGCGTAGATTCAAATACACCCTATGTCTAAATTCTGGACTCTACGCTTTCTTACCTCAAGATGCTGCACTTGGAGTTGTTCATCACATTCAGGCCAAGCAGTTTTCAATTTTGTTAATATTTTAGTGATGTTAAAGTATATGCAATTACTAGAATGAGACAAATTGAAATTGCAACGAACACTGGTGGCATGAAAACATTGAATTATTTCATGTGCATTCCAAAATTATAATGAATTTGATTTCTCTAAGTACTCTGTAATGGACAAACAAAATCAATTTGAATAATGAAGCAATTAAAGAATATTTGAATTGGTCATAAAATATTAAAGGAGAGTTATTTGGCTATTATTAGCATTTAGAAGCATATAACTCCGTCAAGAAGTAACAGCCAGACAACAAAAGTTTAGGCTTAATTCAAGCATTTTCTATTCAATTCTTACTATGTAATATATGTATATATATACTCAATTGTATATCTTAGAAAAATATAATTTGATAAATTCATTCATTTATATGGTATCAGTAGTTCACTAAGATTTACAGCAAAACGATCCTCAATCTCACCATGCCTTCCTCAACAACATCTGAAATTTCAATTACCCCAAATGCCAACTCTATTATTGTCCTAAACACTCACTCGTCAGTGAAACTGAGCAGCAACAATTTTCCTGCTTGGCACGTGCAGTTAAACGCACTCCTTGTAGGGTATGATCTCATTGGCTATGTTGATGGCACCACTGCCAGTCCAACCCAAACAGATCCAACATACAAACGTTGGAAAAGACAGGATCAATTGATCCTGCATGTAATCATATCATCTGTTGATCCAAGCATCATTACCATGTTGGGGAATGTCAAGACCTCTAAACAAGCTTGGGACATTCTCACTAATATGTTTGCAAGAAAAACTCGTGCAAGAATTATGCACCTAAAAGAGAGACTCTCTCGATTCACAAAAGGATCATAATCCATATCTGAATACCTCAATGGTATCAAGGCTTTATCTGATGAATTATCCATCATCAACTCCCCAGTGGATGATGTGGATCTTGTCATCCACACTTTGAATGGCCTTGGCTCTGACTATCAAGAAGTGACTTCTTCTCTAAGAACCAGAGAAAATCCTATCGGATTTGATGATCTTCATGACCTCCTTTCTGATTTTGAAAGTTATTTAAAGAGGGATGCAAGTGTGCAAGAAACTCCTCTCATATCTACTGCAAACACTACACACAAGGGAAAACAATTCTACAACAAAACACCAAAATAGTATCATAATCACACAATGCCTAGATCAACATCGTCGGGCTTCTTAAAGCGTGTAGTATGTCAATTTTGTGACAAACCAGGCCATACAACCAAGATCTGCTACAAATTTCATGGATACCCTCCAAAGAATCAACCTCATACTGCTCTTCATACTAGGGCCATGCCCTCAGGTGCATCTGATTGGATCTTAGACTCGGGAGCTTCTCATCATATAACAAATGAGTTGGACAACATGCACTTTTCTCAACCTTACACAGGTTCAGATCAACTTCTGGTTGGTGATGGATCTGGACACACCATCTCCAACATTAGTAAAATTATTATAAAAACTCCCTCTCAATCATTTCATCTCTCAAATGTTTTACATGTGCCTAAAATTACTCAAAAACTATTGTCTGTTTCATCTCTATGTCACACTAATTCAATTTCCATTGAATTTTTTTATGATCATTTCTTGATAAAGGATTTGAAGACAAGGGAACCTATTCTAAAAGGACAACATAGCAATGGAATCTACCACATGCCCCATCCATCATCTCTACCACAGGCATTCATCACAACTACATACATTCCTCCGCCATGGCATCACATATTAGGGCATCCATCTGATTGCATACTTAGACATCTCCTACCATCTCACAAAATAAAGAGCCAACAACAACAACCTTGTCTATCATGCAATAGGGTTAAGAGTCACAAGTTACCTTTTTTCCATTTCCAGTATCAAAACACAAAAACCACTAGAAATCATATATACTGATGTATGGGGTCCAACCCACATCAAGTCTTTAGATGGTTTATCATATTATTTACTTTTTGTTGATCACTTCACCAAATATGTATGGCTCTATCCATTAAGAAATAAATCAGATGTCTCTACTTTGTTTCCTACATTCAAAAATCTTGTTGAAAACTACTTCAAAGAAAAAATTATTTCATCGCACTCTGATAACAGAGGAGAATTCATCAAACTAAAATCATTTCTCCACACGCATGGTATATCTCATCTCACCACACCACCACATACACCAGAACTAAATGCTCAAGTTGAGAGGAGACACAGACATGTAGTTGAAACTGGAAGAGCCTTATTACATATGTCAAACTTACCACCCGGATACTGGTCCTTTGCATTCAAGACAGTAGTGTATCTAATCAATAGGTTACCAACCCCTATCCTCAACATGAAATCACCATATCAAGTCTTACACAAGAAAAACCTAACAACTTCACATCTTCATTCCTTTGGATGCCTTTGTTTTCCTTGGTTGCGACCTTATGTCTCAAATAAACTTCAATCCCGGTCTCAACCATGCATATTCCTAGGATATGCAGAATCCCAATACAGTTATATATGTCTTGACCCAACAAATCACAAAATATACACCTCTTGGCATGTCAAATTTTATGACCACATTTTTCCATACAACCAACTTGTCAAACCTACACCACCACCATCTCTAACCATACCCAACATGCCACAACCCCCTCATACCATCATACCTATCCTTCAACAATCACCAATCAAGTCACAAGCTATGCCCCGTGAAGAGGAGGATCTTTTGACTTCAAATACAATGTCAGGTATGATACTCATACACCTAATCTTGTTTACACCTATTGTCACGTATAATACCTTTGCAACCCCTACTACTGAAACAAACCAAATTATCACAAGGTCCAAGAATAATATATTCAAGCCAAAAAGAATGTACACTGCAACAAAACATTCTCTACCTGAGAATTTGGAACCTTCAAGCTTTCGTGAGGCAATAAAACACGCCCATTGGCGTCAGGCAATTGCCGATGAGTTTGAAGCATTAATAAGAAATGGCACATTCTCTCTTGTAGCACCTAAGGCAGGGCAAAATATTGTTGGATGCAGATGGTTATTTCATATCAAGAGAAATAGTGATGGTTCCATTGCTCGCTACAAGGAACGTCTTGTTGCCAACAGGTTCACATAATGTCCTGGTATTGACTTCAAGGAGACATTCACACCAGTTGTTCGCCCATAAACAATTAAGATTATTCTTACCATTGAAATCTCTCATCAGTGGTCAATGCATCAACTTGATGTGAATAATGCATTCTTACACGGAGCTCTTACTGAAGAGGTCTTCATGGACCAACCGCCAGGTATGAAAGACGCATCACACCCCAACTATGTATGTAAACTTCACAAGCCCATTTATGGCCTACGCCAAGCACCAAGAGCATGGCATGACTCTCTGAAAGAATTTATTATCGCATATGGATTTCAAACAAGAAAAAGTGATCCATCATTGTTCATTTATCACTCGGGTGATACTAAGGCTTATTTTCTAGTCTATGTAGATGACTTACTGCTCACCGGTAACAACTCTACATTCCTTCAAAGCTTCACCAAGGAATTATCTCAACGATTTTCATTGAAAAATATGGGACAACCTTACTACTTTCTAGGTATTGAAAAATACCAACAAGCTCTGGCATTTTTCTTTCTCAACACCAGTACATTCGTGACCTCTTACAAAAGTTTGACATGGAGGGGGCGAAACCATCTCCCACACCACTTTCTTCCACCGCAGTGCTACAACTTCACGATGGTACTTCATCCACCGATGCCACTGAATTTCATAGAATTATTGGTGGACTTCAATACCTTAATCTTACTCGTCCAGACTTATCATACTGCATCAATAAGTTGTCTCAATTTATGCACAAACCAACCTCCCTTCACTTGCAGCACTTGAAATGCATACTTCGATATATCAAACAAACCATTAATCATGGTCTCATGCTACGAAAAACTTACGCAAATAACATGTTAGCATACTCTGATGCAGATTGGGGTGGGAACAATGATGATCGCACATCCACCTCAGCTTACATCATTTTCTTTGGAGGCAACCCAATTTCGTGGCTCTCAAGAAAGCCAAGAACTGTTGCACGGTCATCTACTGAGGCTGAATGTCATGCAGTTGCTACCGCTACCACTGAGCTCGTGTGGCTATAAAACTTACTTCATGAGCTAAGAATAC
This sequence comes from Vicia faba, assembly GCA_948472305.1. Lineage (NCBI taxonomy): Eukaryota > Viridiplantae > Streptophyta > Magnoliopsida > Fabales > Fabaceae > Vicia > Vicia faba. The sequence continues at coordinate 1,359,412,652 of OX451737.1, forward strand.
CCATACATGAATCTCCACGACTATTGTGTGACAATGTGGGTGCTACATACCTTTGTTCCAATCCTGTACATCATTCAAGAATGAAACATATATCATTAGATTATCATTTTATCAGGGAACATGTTCAAACCAACAAGCTCATCGTAACACATGTGTCTACCAAGGATCAGCTAGCAGATCTACTTACTAAACCACTTCCCACAACCAAGTTCACTGAACTCGTGTCCAAGATAAAGGTCATTGATGAAACCTTCATCTTGAGGGGGCGTAATGGACAAAAAGAATCAATTTGAATAATGAAGCAATTAAAGAATATTTGAATTGGTCATCAAATATTAAAGGAGAGTTATTTGGCTATTATTAGCATTTAGAAGCATATAACTCTGTCAAGCAGTAACAGCCAGACAACAAAAGTTTAGGCTTAATTCAAGCATTTTCTATTCAATTCTTACTATGTAATATATATATATATATATATATATATATATATATATATATATATATATATATATACACTCAGTTGTATATCTTAGAAAAATATAATTTGATAAATTCATTCATTTATACTCTGCAGGAAAATGATTTCTCCTACATATCTAATGGAGATATGATACTATGAAAGTTAACAAGGGTTCTTGACAATGATTAGGGCATATAGGCAATACTACAAATAATATATTTTAAAACAACATTTTCACCTCACCCAATAAAAAGCCAAAGTATAATTCCTGGATGCGCCACACTTTTTCTCCAAAAAGTACCATTTAATCCCTCGATTTTGGTAAATAAACGAGGGATAAACTAATTTAGGATACATGCTTCAAATCCCAGGAACTGTAGTTTATGATTTTATTTCTTAAAAGTGGCATCTTCTTTCATATTTTATTTTTAATCCAACAATAGCTTAACTTGTAGGTTTCAGTTTCACTTGCCTAAAACAATACACACGAAACCTTAATGAAGAAAGCTAAACAATGAGAGGCCTAAACACATATCATCATTTAACTCGTAAAAAATTAAGGAAATACAAAGATGATATGTGTTTAGAGCTCTCATTTGATACTTTCCTGAATGAAAAACCAAAAATAATTTATTTCATTTCTTCTTCACATATTTGGTATGTCAAACATTGTTTTTGACTTCCTAAATCCTAGAGGTTTAATCTTGTAGTTGTTTAAACTAAAATTGAATGTTATATGTTGTTGTTTTTATTTAGATAAGTACGTTATGTGTTTATTGCTGATGATGATGTACATTTGTTGAGAGATTGTTATTTTTGAGTTGTTTAATGTTGTTGTTATTGTTTAGGTTGATATTGAAAGTTAATGTTGTTGTTATTGTTATTGTTATTTATTGTTGTTTTTTAGTTGTTGATGTCGTTATTGTTGTTATTGTTTAGCTGTTGTTATTGAGTATGAGGTTGAGATTGAGATGTTTAGTTGTTATACTTAGAAATTTTTTGAAAGCTATATGTTGTTGTTTAGTTATTGTTATTATTGAGTTTGATATTGAGATTGAGATTATGTTTTTGTTATTCTTCGTGCAACTCTCATCTTGTTCTATCGATAATGTACAAAAAATATTAGAGTCACAAAAAATACAGTTGAGTTTATTATATCTAATGTCGATTTTTTATTTCACTAACCCTTCTTTGAACATATAACATAATAAATTGATTTTGAAAATAGTAGAATGGAAATTTATGTAGTATTTGAAAAACGTTTTATACTAATTAATATTTTTCGAGTATTTTGTAACTCATCATTCATCTCACGTTCTTTAATAGTTAAAATCTCTCTCAATACTTCTAGTTTTCGTTCAATTTTCTTCTATACTTGTTCATTTTGCAAAGTATTAAATTTTATGCTTTGAGGAATGAATTAGTAGATATTGAAGTGTTGAATGAAGATATTAAACGAGATTCGAACCATTAAAGAACGATAGATGAATAATGAAATAAAGGAAATAAAGTACGTAGAAAATGCTCTAAAAAAAGGAAATAAAAAAAATTGCAAAAGTAATAATTTTGTTCTGGGAGAATTCCCTTCGACCTTTTTCCCTTTGCACTACCACACATATATATAGAAGAGAATATAGCAGTTGAAAATGTCTTGAGAAAAGGCTTGAGTGGAGGAAATATAGGGAGCATGGTTACTGAGTGGAGGAAAAATAGGAGAACAAGTCTGCCCTCGCGTTGCCCACGTCTCCACCAATTTACAACGTTCATCTTTACGCGCGTGACGGTCGTAATGCGCTTAAATAGCGCATTACGCTCGTCAGTGATGTGTGACGAGCGTTGCTTCAAGTTGAGGTTCGTTACGGTCGTCACGGGGTGTGACGGTCGTCACTGCTCCAAAATCTCCAAACTTTGCAGATTTAGTTCTTTTCTCTTTGTTTATTGTCTAGCCTCCTTCATGTAGTCCTTTTTCATTGGTTTGAGTTTGCAAATGTTATACCTGTGAAAAGACAAATAAACTCGGAATAATCGGGAGTTAGATGACTTAATGTATTATAAAATCGGTAAAAAGCGTAGTAATTATATGATACGATTTCTCGTTATCAAATTCCCCCATACTTAAACCTTTGCTGTGGAATTACAGTACGTAGAAAATGCTCTAAAAAAAGGAAATAAAAATAATTGACACATCCACTTGTCCACTCGTTTGAGGATGGTATGGTGTGGCTATGCGATGTTTAACGCCATATTTTGAAAGTAATTTTTCGAAAATTCTAGAGATAAAATGGGAACCACCATCACCTATCACTAGTGTGCATAATAGAGCAAACTGGCTTTTTGACCTCCACCATCCTGCTACACCGCCTTCGTCTCCTTCTACTGTTGACATTTACGAAGTACCTAACACCTCTCGCGATGATGAAGACCCTGCCACACCACCGGGATACCATCAGTTCCCCGACCCATGGGAACAGCAGGCAGCTTCTACTGAGACCGCCACCCAGGCTCCAGAGATTCCACCACCGCCTCCACCTACTGTTACCCTGCACTCTTTGCATGAAGAAATTACTGAAATGCGGGGCGAGCTTACATCTCTCAGGGTGGACTTTATCGCTTTCATGGATTTGGTGACCGACCAGCTGGATTTCATGCACCAGCATATGTTCCCGACTCCCCGTGGCTAGAGTTGCCGTTGTTATCTTATTCTTTTCTCTCGCATTTGTACATACAGTGGGGACACTGTTTAGTTTTAGTGTGGGAGGGATTCTAGTTATTTTAGCATTTTATCATTTTTATTCTTAGTTATTCCGAAACAATTTTTATGGATTAATTCAATTATTTATCAAGTACCAAGTTTATTTTATTTTTTCATTCCTTTTCATTTTCAGCATACTGTTTATTTCTTTTAATTTACTGTTTGTATTTTCACGCAAATATTATTTCATTATGTGTTAGTAAATTACATTTCAGAACTTTAATTATTAGAATACTTAAAAATATTTCAAAACTCTAATTATTAGATTATTTCAAACTTAGAATATTAAGAAAATAAAAAAAATATATAAACATCTCCAACGGTCTTGTAACGGTCTTCTCATTAATGACATTGAACGTGTTACGACCATCACACTCTCGTGACGAGCGTAACACGCATTTTTGCCTTGTGACGACCGTCACACCCTCGTGACGACCGTCACACCCTCGTGACGACCGTCACGCGCACAACATATCAGAACGGATATTACAGAACCGTCCCAACCATTCTCTTCTTAACCTCACTTCCTCCATTGTTACAGAACCACACGAAAAATACCCACTCCACTCCATTTCTTTTCAAACTTCCAATTGTCCAACACTAAAATACCATCCATCCACTACCCCAATTTCATTCCAAACCTTTTGCAATCAGTTCTACGAACACCATGGCCAACAACCCACAAGCTCCCGCCCTCACTTTCAGATCTGGCGAACAAGGAGAAAACCAACGGGTAAAATTTCAGAAGTTTCAACGCCGAGGTCTCCAACCTACACGGTACGTTGATATTGACTGTTTGAGGAGTTTGGGACTACTTGACAATGTCCGCCAATTGTTGTAGAGTGTGGATTTATGGAACTTGTGCCGCGAACCAAGACCGATTTATGAAACTCTTACTCTTGAGTTTTTGAGTTCCTTTGTTTACATCACTCCGCCAGGCGCCACGAACCAACTGTCAGGCCTGGCCAAATTCCACATGTTTGGCATTGAGCACGAGTTGCCCCAATCCGACATCGCGCGACTTTTAGGCTTCTGTTCGGACGAAGGTGTCCATCTCCGGGTGCCGGATAATTTTGGTGAGGAAGCCTTCAACTTATGGCACAGTTTGACGAATATCCGTGCCGGATCCTACGACCACCTAATGCCACCCATATTCATAATCCGGCCATCCGCTATTTCCACCGCATCCTCAGCAACACAATCTTCGCCCGTGACAGCAACCACAAGCTCAACTCTAAGGAGCTCTTCTTTATGCATTGCGCGTTCACAGGGAAAAAGATCAACGCCGCCCCGTTCTTACTCGCTCACATCCACTCTATTTGTGCTAGAGGCGGAAAACCATTTTATTTCGGAGGGCTGGTCATTTCACTTGCTATAGGTCTGAACTATGGTGCTGCTCTCGCGACTATGCCTTCTATGGCACCGACTTTGCTAACTTTGGATCACTACAAAGCCGCACATCTCATTTATGAGCGGGAGGATGGCAGATTCCACCCTGTGATCAGGAACACTGTTTATCAGAACATCATTTTGCCTTGCAGGGACCGAATCGATCCACGAAACCGAGCAAACTGGTTATTCGATCCTGCAACTCCCGCAGAGCGTGCACCTACTCATGAAGACCAACCTGCAGCCCCCGCAGACGAAATGCAAGAAGAGCTGGATAGTGCTCCTCCCATCCACGACATTCCAGGATCCTCATCTGCACCTCCTCCTATTACCCTTGAAGATATCCTCCGCGCCATTCATAAGCAAAACCAAATGAGCGCAGCGCTTGAAAGAAGGCAACATGAGCAATTTGAATCTCTGTGCGCTCAAAACGCTCAGATCTTGACTGGGCAGCACAACATGAATGAGAGGTTAGATGAGGCCCTGTCAGAGCTCAACGCCTTAAGGCTGGACGTCAGCACCCTTGGTTTCCAAGATACTGACACAGAAGCCACTCCTACCAGACGCTCTCGCACCAGGAGTAGAGGACGTGGTCACCAGTAGTTTTTCTTTATTTTTTATGTAGTTTATTAATTTTTCTATTTCTTTTCCTTTCCGTTTGTTTTTTGTAATTGTACTTCCCCGCCTATATACCACAACATTGAGGACAATGTCAGATTTAGTGTGGGAGAGGTACCTTTCCTTCCTTTATAAACTAGTAATTTTTATGATATATCTCGATTTAAATTCTTCACTTTATTCAGCCATACCAAAAAATTTTATCTTCGCATTAGCCCGACATACCTATTTTAACGAAATCCCCAGTTAGGGAAGCCGAAAACGACATAACAAGATTGATACGGTTATGACACCGTAGACTTCCTACTTATGCGATCCGTTTTAATAACCATTATACCGACATCTAGAGTTTTTAGTTCTAAAGTAACCCCTAGTAGTTTATACTAGCAGTCCGCACCGTCTTGACACAAACCACGTGGAGAATCGATGAATATAAGTGTTTGATGCCTGATCATTAAAATATCCTTCCTATCTCGCTGCTAAAAGGAAAGAAATTTTGTGCACCAAAATATACAGTCACATATAAGAGTTGAGAAAATAACGAAGGAATCCAGTGTAGGTTGGTCAAGAGGTATCTGGTTCTGAACTCGGTAGGGCGTGCTATGGCTCGATCCCCCACAACCTCCAACTTGGATAACATATGTAGGGTTGCCACATTCATGTACCAGACCCCGTGCTAAAAGGATCAAAGTCACTAACCGGTTACTCCACTACGTGCGTGCTAAGACAAAGGGCTTAATGTGATTGGGCCAGAACAAAACCGAGTGAAATAGATACGAGGAACTCTGGGCAGAATTATAACGGAACTGTTGGATAGCTCGTTTGAAATGGAAGCCTACGACTAAGCTTATTGCTTGTGTCATTAGCGTATCTTTAGTGTTTAACTCAAGTATTGGCCGAACCGACGAGGATTTCCCGAAATTACTTTAAAAATCCAAGGTATGTCATGCGTATGCACTTGACAAAACTTGTCCGACCTTTCGAATGACTATTTGCTTGAGGACAAGCAAAGGTTTACGTATGAGGGAATTTGATAACGAGAAATCATATCATATAATTACTACGCTTTTTACCGATTTTATAATACATTAAGTCGTCTAACTCCCGATTATTCCGAGTTTATTTGTCTTTTCATAGGTATAACATTTGCCAACTCAAACCAATGAAAAAGGACTACATGAAGGAGGCTAGACAATAAACAAAGAGAAAAGAACTAAATCTGCAAAGTTTGGAGATTTTGGAGCAGTGACGATCGTCACACCCCGTGACGACCGTAACGACCCTCAACTTGAAGCAACGCTCGTCACACATCACTGACGAGCGTAATGCGCTATTTAAGCGCATTACGACCGTCACCCACCTGTGACGACCGTCACGCGCGTAAAGATGAACGTTGTAAATTGGTGGAGACGTGGGCAACGCGAGGGCATACTTGTTCTCCTATTTTTCCTCCACTCAGTAACCATGCTCCCTATATTTCCTCCACTCAAGCCTTTTCTCAAGACATTTTCAACTGCTATATTCTCTCCTATATATGTGTGGTAGTGCAAAGGGAAAAAGGTCGAAGGGAATTCTCCCAGAACAAAATTATTACTTTTGCAATTATTTTTATTTCTTTTTTTAGAGCATTTTCTACGTACTGTAATTCCTACTTCCAGCATTATTTCAAGCTTTAGTTTTTAGGTGTTAATTCTTCATTCAAGAATTGACACAATTTATTTACTTCAATCAAGCCGCAAGGGATATTGTAACATTTCAATATTACCATAGCAACGTTATTTCCAGGTTTTTATTGCAATTAATATTTATTCATTTTTATATTATGCCAATTATTTTTATGAATTACATTTTGAATTGCATTGTAGTTAAACCTATTATGCCCGGCTAAATTATTCGTACCGGTATGTGACTCTTAAGAACCGAAAGAATTCAGTGATACCTTGGCCAAAAAAATATTTATTTATAAAACAATTTCTGATTTCCAATTTCCATGCTTAATTTAACTACCCTTGTCACGAGAGTGAGAGGTTAATTAACACAATTTTGTCACGGGAGTGGGAAATTAATTAAGGCAAGAACCTGCATGCGAGAGCTGGGGTTCAACCCAGATAGTGGTAACGAAACATTAATTTTTAAATACACGAGAGTGTTTTAATAAATTAATTAAACTTAAATTGTTTTCAAAAAGTATTATTAAATTTAAAGTGCATCCACTAGGTTTAGTAGCATAACTTATTTCATGAACACGAGAGTGTATGTCTCAGGTTTTTAAACAATTAGTTTTTACCGAAATACTTTATAGGCCAAGCGTTTCACCGAATTCCCGAAGTCCGACTATCACATATCGGTATAACTATTACTATTATTTTTAATTAAACTGTTTCCCCCCTAAAATCGAATATTCATCGCTTAGTTAAACAAACTGTAGCATTAGATCATATGCGATTGATCCTCAGTCTCTGTGGGTTCGATAATCATTTAAAACTAGAACGACTGAACTGTATACTTGCAGTTAGTATCCCGACAGACTCATAAAGTCCCGATCAAGTTTTTGTATTAATCATGTGCTTTTGTAACTGCTAGATTTTTTACTATTTTATTTTATTGTTTCAATTTTTAGCAACCTAGTCAATTAGGGGTTGCTATAATTTAGGAGCAAGCTAGTAGTAGTTGCTATACTTTAGGAACAAATTAGTTTAATTATTCAATTCCCTAAAATCCTGGTTATGTGGGATAACTTTCAGTTTTTCCTTTCCATTATTTATTGTAACATTTCTATCGATCAAATATACAATTCCTTTCCTTTAATATACTGTTTCTCTACTTCTCTGCCACTATATTTGTTATTTTCTGCCATTAAACTAACAAATTGGTATCTAGAGCCTTCTTGTTAGAGGGACCTGTGAGTGAACCCAGTAAAAACCCACCATAATAAACCTTGCTTAAATTCATCAAATAGATGGATTCTGAAACTCCTTACACAAAACTAGCACCGCTTGTGTTTGACGGTGATAATTATCACATATGGGCAGCAAGAATGAAGGCTCACCTAGAAGCAAATGACCTTTGGGAAGCCGTTGAGGAAGACTATGAAGTTCTTCCTTTGCCGAACAATCCAACCATGGCTCAGATAAGAAATCACAAGGAGAAGAAAGCAAGAAAGTCAAAAGCAAGAGTTACTCTGTTTGCTGCTGTCTCACAAGACATTTTCACCAGAATCATGACGATCAAATCGGCATTTGAATCTGGAATTTCCTCAAGGAAGAATATGAAGGAGATGAAAGAATCAAGGGAATGCAAGAAATGAATCTGGTTAGAGAATTTGAGATGCAGAAAATGAAGGAGTCTGAAACAATTAAGGAGTATGCAAACAGACTTCTTAACATTGCTAACAAGGTGAGGTTGTTAGGTTCTGATTTTTCTGATTCACGAATAGTTCAGAAAATACTAGTGACTACTCCTGAAAAATTTGAAGCTTCTATTACTTCATTGGAAAATAATAAGAATCTTTCAAAGATCACATTGGCAGAACTTGTAAGTGCTATGCAGTCCCAAGAGCAGCGAAGGTTGATGAGACAAGATGGTGCAGTCGAAGGTGCTTTACGAGCCAAACACCATTATGGAGAAACCAGTAGAAATAAGCATGTCAAGAAGAACCAGCCATCAAGCAGCGAAAATAGTGCAAATAACCAAAACAATGGTAGGGGTAAAAAGAAAAACAAAACCCACCTTGTCAGCATTGCGGAAAGTTGGGTCACCCACCATACAAATGTTGGAAACGACCAGATGCGAAGTGTAGTAAATGCAATCAGCTTGGACATGAAGCTGTAATTTGTAGGAGAAAATTCCAGCAGCGAACTGAAGCTAATGCCCAAGTTGTTGAGCAAGATGAAGAAGATTATATTTTTGCTGCAACATGCTATTCGACGAGGAGTAATTCTGAATGCTGGTTGATTGATAGTGGTTGTACGAATCACATGACATATGACAAGACTCTATTCAAGGACTTGAAGCCCACTAATGTTTCAAAGGTCAGAATAGGGAATGGTGTCTATATTACTGCAAAAGGAAAAGGAACCATTGCAATTTCAACGTGTTCAGGTACCAAAATTATATCTGATGTTCTATGTACCTGACATCGATGAAAACTTGTTAAGTGTAGGTCAGTTGATTAAAAAGGGATTTAAAGTATCCTTTGAAAATCAACATTGTCTTATCTACGACACTGCTGGTCGGGAAGTTCTACAGGTTAAAATGAGAGGTAAAAGCTTCTCGTTTGATCCAACAGAGGAGGAGCAGGCGGTCTATTTTACTCAAGTCAGTCCCACAGAACTCTGGCACAAAAGACTTGGGCATTGTCATCTTGAAAGAATGCTGAACTTGCAAAGAAAAGGCATGTCAAGAGGTCTGCCAATACTTTCTGATAATTTACCAAATTGTAATGCTTGTCAATTTGGTAAACAAATAAGAAAATCATTCCCCAAATCAGCTTGGAGAGCTTCTCAAAAGTTACAGCTTGTTCACACTGATGTGGCAGGACCCCCAAAGAACACCATCACTACAAGGTTGTCTGTACTTCATTCTTTTCATAGATGATTTTACAAGAATGTGCTGGATATTCTTTTTGAAATTTAAGCATGAAGTGGCTGGAGCATTTACGAAGTTCAAGAAAATGGTGGAAACTCAAAGTGGCTGCAAGATTCAATGTTTAAGATCTGACAATGGGACAGAGTATACATCAACAAAATTTAATCAATTTTGTGAAGAAGCTGGTATTGAGCATCAACTCACAACCGCTTACACTCCAGAGCAAAATGGGGTTAGTGAAAGGAGAAATAGATTGGTGATGGAGATGGCTAGATGCATGCTGCATGAGAAGGAGTTGCCAAAAACATTTTGGGCAGAGGCAGCTAACACAACGATCTTTCTCCAAAATCGGCTTCCAACCAATGTTTTGATGGATAAAACTCCATTTGAGGCTTGGTATGGGTATAAGCCGTCACTAACCTTTCTTAAAGTGTTTGGTTGTGTTTGTTTTGCACATGTTCCACAGGTTAAGCGTGACAAACTTGACAAGAAGGCAATCCCGAGCATCTTTGTGGGTTACAGTTCAGTTTCAAAGGCCTACAAAGTGTATCATCCTCAAACCGGAAAGATGACTGTTAGTAGAGATGTGCACTTTAATGAAGAACAACAATGGAATTGGGAGAACTCACAAAGAACAACTAAATTATTTGGCAACATTGATGATAAGCAACTGGGACAGCAAACAACAGAGTTATTGCAGGATGAATTAGAAGACGAACCTCCAGTCAGAGGCAAAAGGATGTTATCTGACATCTATCAAAGATGTAATATAGCAGTTTGTGAACCTGCTAGCTGCGAGGAAGCACAAAAGGACCAGAAATGGAAAATTGCAATGGAGGAGGAGATATCCATGATACAAAAAAACAAAACATGGGAGCTGGTTGACAGGCCTGAAAATAGAAAAGTCATTGGAGTTAAACGGGTTTTCAGAACAAAGCTTAATGCAGATTGCTCAATCAACAAGCACAAGGCCAGACTCGTAGTTAAAGGGTATGCACAAATTTTTGGTGTTGATTATTCTGACACTTTTGCTCCCGTGTCCAGATTAGATACAATTAGATTGGTGTTAGCAGTTGCTGCGCAAAATGGCTGGAAAATATTTCAGTTAGATGTTAAATCAGCCTTTTTAAATGGAGAGCTACATGAAGAAATATATGTAGACCAGCCAAAAGGATTCGTGAAGCAAGGTGAAGAAGATAAAGTCTATCTTCTAAAAAAGGCTCTCTATGGCCTCAAACAAGCGCCAAGGGCTTGGTACAGCAAAATTAATGATCACTTATTGAGCATAGACTTTGCAAAAAGCGTATCCGAGTCCACACTTTATGTGAAACATAAGGGAAATAATTTTCTCATAGTTTCCCTCTATGTGGATGATCTTTTAGTGACAGGAGATGACGCAAGGCTAGTTGACGAGTTCAAGCAAGAAATGATGCGAGCTTTTGAAATGACAGATCTTGGTCTCATGACCTATTTTCTTGGAATTGAGATCAAACAAAGTGAGAATGAAGTGTTAATTTGTCAAAGAAAATATGCAAAGGAAATTTTGAAAAAATTTCAAATGGAGGAATGTAAATCTGTTAGCACACCAATGAATCAAAAGGAGAAGTTTAGCAAGGATGATGGTGCTGAAAAAATTGATGAAGGATATTACAGAAGCTTGATTGGATGTCTAATGTATCTCACTGCAACAAGGCCGGATATTCTATTTGCAGTAAGTCTCTTGTCTCGTTTTATGCATTGTCCAAGTGAAATTCATTTGCAAGCAACAAAAAGAATATTGAGATATGTTAAAGGCACTATTGATTATGGAGTCAAATTTGATAAGTGTCAAGAATTCAAGTTGTATAGATTCTCTGATAGTGATTGGGTTGGATCTATTGATGATATGAAGCGCACTTCAGGATACTGTTACAGCCTAGACTCAGGAGTATTCTCATGGTGCACAAAGAAGCAAGAGATTGTAGCACAGTCCACCGCTGAGGCTGAATTTATAGCAGCAACAGCCGCTGTAAATCAAGCTTTATGGTTGAAGAAGATTTTATGTGATTTATCTTTGCAGCAGAAGAACAAAACATAAATTTTTGTTGACAACCAGGCTGCAATTGCTATTGCAAACAATCTAGTATGTCACGGGAAGACTAAACATTTCAACATCAAGCTCTATTTTTTAAGAGAGATGCAGCAAAGTGGAGAAGTAAACTTAGTTTACTGCAAGTCTGAAGATCAATTAGCTGACATGTTTACAAAGCCATTACCTATCAGCAAATTTGAATATCTAAGGCAACTGATTGGAGTTTGCAGTTTCTAAAGCAAGGAGGAGTATTAATCATGTGCTTTTGTAACTGCTAGATTTTTTACTATTTTATTTTATTGTTTCAATTTTTAGCAACCTAGTCAATTAGTGGTTGCTATAATTTAGGAGCAAGCTAGTAGTAATTGCTATACTTTAGGAACAAATTAGTTTAATTATTCAATTCCCTAAAATCCTGGTTACGTGGGATAACTTTCAGTTTTTCCTTTCCATTATTTATTGTAACATTTCTATCGATCAAATTTCTTTCCTTTAATATACTGTTTCTCTACTTCTCTGCCACTATATTTGTTATTTTCTGCCATTAAACTAACAAAGACCATACAATACTTCCTATGTCTAGCCAATCATACCTTTAAATTTCCTTTTCTTATTAGATCTCCTCCTTTTCCTTTCTATCCGTGTAAGTTCTGATTCTTCCTTAACATCACCCTTACCATAAAAAATCTCCTCAGGGGCCAGCATAGCAGCATTTGAAACAGCCACAGGAGCAATCTATCCATGAAAAGTATAGTGCATTGTAAGTAACTATAAAGTAGAAGTAGGAATAGAATTTTAGGAAAAAAATAGCTTTTTACTTCTTCCATTGCCAGAGCAGGTACATTTCTTTCAAAGGACATGTCCTCTATAACCTTATAAATACAATTTATCTTAGGAATGAAGTTATGAAACTATTAATATGGGCTGTTAATTAAGCCCAATAAAATATATATTTTAAATTTTAAAATGGGTCTCGCTAACTTATGCTTTAGAGATATAAGTTTAGTTATAGATATTATAATTAAAAAAATTATTTTGAATAAGACAATAATTTTATTTTCAAAAGATATATTTATTTCAAAAAAATATTTCTACAAACAAATTATTAATTTATGTTTTTGAGGTTGGGGGCAAATGTTAAAAGACGGTTGGCCTTTTAAAATTAGAGGTGGTGTATAATTTTTTAACCTGATTTTAAAAGTGGGTTGGTCTTTTTTTTCTTTTTTTATAAGCAAAATGTATATTGAATGTGCGTACTGGGATACTCAAATTCAAATATAAGAAAGTCAACAATTAAAAGTCAATCTTAAAAAAAATCAAAATCAAAATTACGCTTTTAAAATTTAGAAATATAATATATTTGTTTTTCAAAAAAAAAATAATTTCATTTATATCATTACAAGAAAAACTCTATTTAGTTAGAGGAATTTGCCAGTGATAAAACGCCTCACTAAATAAACAACGTTGTTTGGGTTAAACTCCTTGCAATATTAAAAAAAAAAAATTATGATAATTAATTTATGCGGAAGTGAATCCTCACAAATATGAGAGAACGGATTTTTTATTTTTAAAATTGAACATTTGCGAGGAGTATTCTCTAACCAAATCTATTCGTTTAGACTGTCAGAAATATCTTGTCGTTAATTTGAACAATTAGATAAAAATGTGATCGTGATAATTATTGGTCTGAGTGTGATAATGACACAAATCAAATATCACAGGTCTAAATGCTTTCTTGTTAACAATTTTCAATTTCAATGACATGTTACCTCCATAATATTTATTGTCCAATAAGTTGATTGACTCTGATATTATACAAATGCATTCATAATACAAGTCCATCTCTAATAAATCCCCTTAGGTGTTCAAATATGAATTTTGAAGTTATGGTGGCTAGTCTATCTGCAAGAATTTTAGTTATGATTTTGAATTGGAAGTTTGAAATGGCTAAAGGTCTAATATTTTCTATAGCATAAACACCCACACGAATTGAATTAAGATTGGGAAAGATCTAATTTTGGTCAAAGAATTGGGTGATTGAAGAAACCACTTCCTCCCTTATAATATCATACTATGCTTGAAAAAAACATCCTACATATGCATTAGGTCCTAGGCCATATTTACCATCCATGCAAATAATATTTGCCTTGATTTTTTCATGTAGAGGTCTTCGGATTAGGAAAGCATTATTCGTGTTAGTTATAAGATGGGTTATACATTTTTTTCCACCAAATCAGTGGAGTGGAAATACGTACTAGGATAGTTGCAACTTTCCCAGAATAGGCATTACAAAGTTCATTAAGGATAAGAGGTACCGTATATCACTCGAATTCCTTAATTCAACTAATAATTACCAATTGAGCTACCCCACCTATCCTAGAGACAAAAATACTTTAACCACTCTTTTAGGTCCTAAGATCTAGACCCAAGAGGTTTCTATAAATAGTTCAACCTTAAGGTTAAAATAGGACATTCAATTCATTTAGAAATCACCTAGATATAGATTTTCTCGCCATCCATATGTGAGCTTGCTCTAACACGACAATAACCATAAAACCCTCAGACAATTAGGGGTTGCCACTCATTATACTTTTAACTAGTACAAAATGTTATCAGAGTTGAAGAGGTTTATGTAGAAATTTTTTGTCAAATGCTTAATGTCTTCACTATCTTCAAGTTAAGTTTCACCGTTCTTAAGTTTTATAACCTTCTTGGTAGAGTATTTCAGTTTAGTTATGATATGAAAAAAAGTAATTTTGTCTCCAAGTCAAATGATGTGAAAAAAAGTAATTTTGTCTCCAAGTCAAATGATGTGAAAAAAAGTAATTTTTTCTCCAAGTCAAATCCAACCGTTTCTAGCCTTATTCCTCCAAAATGATATTGAATGTGAAGTGTTTGGTCCAACACTCCTCGAGATTTCTTCTCCTTCAAGTTAAGGATATCACTATAGCTTGAGTCATTTATGATACCATGTAGCTTTCTTGACATTGGTATGCACATTACCAAAAACTTATTTATTTAATTTTTATAGGCAGATGTTTGAGTAACGACGACAACTTATTTAGAGGGGAGTGAATAGATATCCAATTCAAATTTCAGTTTTAAAAATAATTTTTAAATCACGTTAAAAACAATGGTTAGTGGAAGTCGTGTCCTAGATTATGTTAGAACAAGATTTGGTTCTGCAATATTATCTCTGAGTTTTAATGATAACAAATAAGTATGTTTGTATGAACAATTTTGATACTCTAATGTTTGTTATTTTTTAGTATTTAACAAATAGGTTCTGCTTCTGATGGATAGTGTGACCAAGACATTAGAAGAGAATTAATTCCGCTTCTGCACTACACAAGTTCTTATAAACAATAGCAAGACACTCTAGAAGACTCTGAAGTGTGGGCTTTGATATGAAGTCTAAAGAAACCAGTCAGAAGATATGAAGACAGAAGTTTCTACTTAAGTCCATATGCTAAAGACTCATGTTTCTGAAGACAACGTGTTATAAAGAAACAAGTCAGGAGATATGAAGATATAAGTTTCTACTTAAGTCCAGATGCTGAAGACTAATGTTTCTGAAGACAAAGGGTTCTCAAGACCAAGTACTGAACATTCTGATAGACGGAGTTCTAAAGACCCATGGTTCTAAGAAAAGGGTTCTAAAGACCAAGTACTAAAGACTCTGAAGACAGAAGTTCTAAAGACTCTAAAGACTTGAATTTCTGAAGACCCAAGGTTCTAAGAAAAGGTTCTCACGATCAAGTGTTGAAGACTCCGAAGACGCAGTTCTGAAGACTCTGAAGACTTGAAGTTCTAATGATCTTGTGTTATGTTCTCTCTTCTAAACTCATGCTTGCATAAACCTATGAAGTGTAGAAGAAAAGAAGACAATGTTAACATGGTACAAATAGTACATGATACAATCAACGTTTCATTCCACTACCATGAAAGGACGAACATGTTGCACGATCTTGTCCCCCATATGATTGCTCAAGCTGCCAATGTTTCTAGAAATTCTAAGAGTACCCCTCAATGGATATATTATTTTATTGGATATATAAATACTTGAAGACTAAGAGAGAAAGTTGCAAATTTTCACTAAATATCCACGCACAAGTGTGTTCATAGCTTTCATATTTTTAGTCTATTGTTTTTAAAATAGTTTACATATTCAGCTTGTGAAGAAGCAATGTTATTATAAAAAAAACTTGTATTCAAACAGTTGTTTGATTTCCTTAAGGGACCGGTTAGGTCTGTATCCTAAAGAAGTCTAGGACTTGCGTGTCTTAGAAGTTTGATTTTCCTTAAGGGACCGGTTAGGTCTGTATTTTTAAGAAGTCTAGGACTTATGTGTCTTAGAGTTTGTTAGTTACTCGCGGATAGCTTGTGCATTGTAATAATCCATTGGATTATTAGATTAAATCCACGATTGAGAGGAGCGGAATCACCTTGGTGGGTGGACTAGACTGTCTTGATAGTTTTCAAGTGAACTAGTATAAGCATACCTTGTTCTTTACTTCTTGTTCTTAATTATTGTTATTATCAAGAGTGAAGGAAAAAGTATTTTAATTAAAGGGAAATATTTCTATAAGAAAACTTTTGATTTAAAACCCAATTCAAACCCCCAATTTCTTGTGTTTTTCACAACTTCAATTGTTATCAGAGCTTCGATTCCGAGGAGATAAAAAGTTTGCATTTTTATCAACACTTAACAGTATTCACTACCGATCCAGTGTGTGAAAAACCAATGGCTTCACCTACTTCCACTGGTGATAATAGGTATAATGATAGAGACCACTATAGTTTAAAATATCCTATGTGTGATGGAGAAAAAATTGACTATTGGAAGGATAGAATCAAAAGTTACTTTCTGGCATATGACTTGGATCTATGGGATTTTATAGTTGATGGCTACACTCACCCAGTAGATGATAAAGGTTAAAAGATTACAAGAACTGCAATGACAAATGCTCAGAAGAAAGTTTACAAGAATAATTACAAAGCAAGAACTATCATGCTTAGTGCTATTTCATACAATGAATATGAGAAGATCACAGATAGAGAGAATGTAAAGTCTATCTTTGATTCTCTTCAGATGACACATGAAGGCAATGCACAAGTAAAGGAAACAAAGGCTCTGGCCTTATTTCAAAAATATAAAGCCTTCAAGATGGAAGATGATGAATATGTGGAAACAATATTTTCAAGATTTCAGACTCTTGTGGTAGGAATTAAGATTCTGAATAAAGGTTACTCTACTGCAGATCATGTTAAGAAGATTATCAGAAGTCTTCCTAAAAAATGGAGACCAATGGTAACTGGTTTGAAACTTTCAAAGGATCTGAACAACACCTCTCTTGAGGAGCTGATTAGCTCTTTAAGAAGTCATGAAATAGAGCTTGATCAAGATGAACCTCAGAAGAGGGTAAAAATAGTTGCTCTAAAGTCTACTTCTGGAAAGACCAAGGCTTATCAAGCTAAGGAAGAATCTGAAGAAGATTCGGATGATGAGGAACTTTCATTGATATCCAGAAGAATCAATCAAATCCAGAAGCATAAACAAAGCAAATTCAGAAGTCAACGAATGACATATGAAAGAAATGAATCCACTTCTGGTCAAAAGAAAGCTTTTGAAAATTAAGTCACATGCTTTGATTGCAAGGAGCCTGGACATTACAAAAATGAACAGCCTAAGGTCAAAAGGGATAAGAAACCTAATAAGGCATACAAAGCTAAGAAAGATCTCAAGGCAACATGGGATGATTCAGAATCAGAAGATGAATATTTTGATGAAGAGTATGCCAACGTAACATTCATGACAAAGACTAGTATGAATGAAGCAACATCAGAAGACGAACTGACACTTGATGATGAGTCAAACTCTGATGACGACCAAGAGGTACTTTCTTCCTTATCTCATTCTAAACTTGAAATTGGTTTATCAGACCTAATGAAAAGGTATCAAACACTTCTAAGTAAACACAAAATCTTGAAAAAGAGTTTTGTAGCTACTTCTGAGAACACTACTATAAATGAGCAAAATATGTATGACTTAAATGAAAAATTATTTGTTTTAGAAAAATCAAACATTTCTCTGAAAAGTAAAGTGTCTAGATTAGAAGAAGATATTTTCTCTAACACATCTGTTACTGACGAAGTAATCAAATATGATAGAGCTTTTCAATATTTCCTAGCTAATAGCATAGATAGAAGCAAAATGGTTTCAATGATCTATGGTGTTAGTAAAAATGGAAGCAGAGGCTTGGGATATTCAGGACCATCAAAGAAAATTGATGAGACTCTAAATGTCAAATAAAAACCTCTTTCTGAACATTCCGTGCTTACTGGCACGTATTTCAAATGTCCAGAACAAGAAAGTTCTGATACTACTGTAGCGCAAACACAAACACATAAGGAAACTTCTAAACCAAATTATCATGCAAAAATTTCACATGATTATCCTGTTGCACAAAAGTCCAAAGGTGTCAGAACCTCTGGAACTGCTAACAAGAAAGGACCCAGAAAATGGGTACCCAAAGATCAGATAATCTATGTTGTAGATGTTATTGATGGTGTAATTAAAACACCAATTATGGTACTTGGAAAATGGATGCTTGCAACACATGATGGGCGAAAGGCACATGTTCCAAGATTTGGAACTTAAGTCTGGAGGCCTTGATAGTTTCATAAGGCAATCAAAAAAGGAAGATCATTGGCTCTAGAGCTATTGATGTGAAGATAACATTCGATGAACTAAAGGACCAAACTCAACAAGATAAAGAATCAGAATCCCCTACTTCTGATATTATTGTTATTCCTTTTGATCAACCTCAACAAAAGAAAAGCAGAACCTCATCACCTCTTTCTGAAGATCTAACTCTAGAAAAAAAAGATGCTCTAGTCAGAACAAGATCAGCGTTTAAACCTTCCGAAGAATACTAGACTCTGAGTTTAACAAAGGTATTGTATTTCTTTCAGAACTTCATCAATCAAAAGATGTTTCAGTCATAAATTTCTTTGATTAGATGGATACTTTTTTGGTTTTCTAGATTATGAGAATATCAAATGTGTCACTTGGTTAAATGTATTGATTAACGTGTGTAACCCTTGGTTATGCTCAATCATCACACTCTATCTAGGCTATGCAATGAGCAGTGTGTTTTTCTTGGAACTAATTAACATCATAATTATTACTTTCATTTAATGCTCCTAATAGTTATGTCTATATGTACTTATTTTTCTATTATTTATTTTTCTCTCACTTTTAAAACACTATAAAACATACACTTCACTTCACTTCCACACTTTAGAAACCTTAAACCCTCCTTTTCTCTCAAACCATTCAACAAGTTCTATGTGTTCATCATCCTCATCAATGCTCTTCATCAAAGATCATCACCCTCGTCAACAAATTTCATCATCTTCAACACTTCAACATGATGAATTCTCAACAACAAAAGCCTGTTTAGTTTTCAAAAGAAATGGAACAAGCCCTAAATCCTTATGGGCCGTCTTCTTCAACTATTCCAACCAGTTCTTCTTCTCCTATGGTAAATGGTTCATCTTCTCTATCAGTTATTATTGAACACCACATAACACATAAATCTGTTCAAGTTCATTGTAATCTGAAACCACATGAGTTAAATGTTCTTCGTGAATATATGGTGGATTTCAATAACCTTTCTGCAAATGGTGCAAACCTAATTGCCGACTTGAATGCTCAAGGATGAGAGAAATTCTTCATGCGTCTTCATGGTCCTATTTATGATTCTTTGGTTAAGGAGTTTTGGGTTCAAGCGAATTGTGACAATCTTCATGTAGTTGCTCATGTGCTGGGTCTGAAAATTGTCATTACCGAAAAGTCTATTGCTGATCTTCTGGGCATGCAACATCTGGAAGGTAAAGGAATTTATAAGATGCATAGTAAATCTATATATATGAAGGAGACGATCAACAAATCCATCTTCATGAACTATTCTCCTGAGAAAACCGAGTATAAGAGTAAAGATCTCCATGATGAACTCAAAATTTGGCACAAAATAATTCTAAATTGTATCCACCCCAGACCTCCGTCCAGTTCTTCTGATTATTTTAACCTCAATCAGAAGTACATGTTGTACTATTTGATGACCCATCAGAAGATGTGTCTTCCAGCTCTTCTGTTTTATTATTTGAGAGACTCTGTTGTAAAGACCGGAACTATTGATGATCCCAAGAAGAAGGTCCCAAACTATATTCCTTTTGGACATCTCATTACTGACATCCTGGTAGAAAATGGCTTGGTGAAAACTCTGGTTGAAGAAGCTAAGTTTACAGAGGATCTGGATTATAAACTTGGAGATTCCTTCAATGGACATACTCTGAAGAATATGAGGCTAATAGAGGAAGTCATTGTTAAACCTCTACTTGTTACCTCTGAAAGCATCAGAATCTCAAGAATTCCTATGAATAACTACCCTTTGTTTACCAAGGGAGATAACATGTCTAGCATTGCTATCTACGTCAGAATGATGGAAGCAGAAGGATATCGTTGTGCCCAAAAATTTTCCCTCCCATTTTACTTAAGACATGCTCATTGAGGTCCTCAATTGCTCAAGGTTGACCAAGAATTGACCAGACAAATTCTCCTTCTAAGCAATGGATTTCCAACTAGGGTTTCACTTATCACAAATAATTTTGGGTTACAAAGGCTTCAAGTGATTTCCATGGTCCCTAATATGTCCTCAATAATATCCATGCCAAGTTTCATGCCTTGCACTACAAGCTTGCTCAATCAATTGCTCAAATGCTTGAAAATCAACTGTACTAGGTCAAAAGTCAATTGTGGCCAATATATAGTCAAATTTCAAGATTTTTAGTCAACATCAACATTTTGAAGTGATATCCATCATTTGATCAAGGGTTGATCATGATTCCCCAAGGAATGCTCTCAAATCATCAAGAATCCAAAAGTGCAAAATTAGGGTTCCCTAGAGAAAAGTCAACTGAACTTTGACCGGGCATAACTTTCACATGATTCATCCATTTTGCCCCAACTAAAGCTCATTGTGAAGAAAACTCAATTCCCTACAAATTTTCTTTTTCCCTCAAGTCCAATACATTACAAGTCTTTTTGAAATTCAACAAAAAGGCATTTTTTGTTAAGGCAAATTACATCAAGATAATTTCTCCAAATGCAAAAATGGTCAACATAGAGATTATAAATGATATCTTGAGCTTTCTAAAAAGTCCAAGATCATCTTCTAATGGTGAAAATTGAGCAAGTTATGACCAGTGCAAATTGAGCAAATTGGTGAAAATGCAAAAAGTCAACTTTGAGCAAAATTGCATTTTCAAGTTCATGGACCTATTTCTTTAAATCCAAACATGTCTATGACCTTATGGAATACCTATAATTATTTCCACCTTAACTTGGTATTTTATCACTATTTATTTATATTTTATTTTGATCTTGTTTAAATAAATATGAAATAAAATGTGAGATAAATGGGCCAAGTCTATGGATGGTTTCTTAAGGCCCAAGACAACTCATGTAAGGCTGTCACATGACAAAGAAAAACGTGCAAGCCAAGAAGAGAAAGAATCTTCAAAAATGGAAAGTCTGGAAGCAAATTAGAAAGATCATAATGCCATTCATTTTGTTCCTCTTTTGTTAACCTAAATAGTTGTGATATATATGCATGACAACCCCAAAGCAAAAGGACACGGACTGCAGCCTCCACAAAACCCTGAAGTTGTTTCAAAATTTTCTCAAATTAGTGCAGGCGCTTACAGTCAGAGCCAAGCCATTTCCATCTAAACAAAGCGTTACAATCATCTCCTGAAGGTTTATAGGATAAGAATGTGCCATTATTGAAGGCAAAAGGCTGGTAAAAACACACACATATGCATCTCTGGTTTCAACATATCATGTGAATTTGTATCTGTATTTTTGTTTTGTTTCAGTGTATAGCATGCATACTAATGTGTTGATGAGATCCAAATATGCAGGTTTGAGTCATTATGTAAACCCCATGCTACCTGAACCACAAATCACCATGTTCATGCAGAATCAGTTTTGATATAATCATATCTCACAAATCCGCGCGTTTTAGTCCAAAACAATGATCCCAATGGATTCGCAGCCCCCAAATTAGGGGGGTAGGGTCCAATTGGCATTTAATTTCGCAGGTTTGGGCAAGATCTAATGGTGAAGCTGGTCGGAGAAGATGACCAAAGCTAGGGCTCCGACGCTTCTCCGGTGAGTCAAAGTTTTGAACAACGTTGACTCCCACCTGTCGCTGTTGGCTCTTCTGATTGGCTATTGCACACACCCTGGGTCCCATGATGACTAAGTTTTGAATTTAATATTTTTAGTGCGTTTTATCATATGATCTTTATTTTGTATTGGATTAACAAATAATCGTTCCAGCTCAGTTGGTGAAAGTAGTTTGTGATAAGGCATTCATCTGCAAGGGCAGGGGTTTGAGCCCTGCCTCCTACATTTTTGTTTTCATCTTAATTGATTCTTGAAGATCCGGTATCTTGAAGGCCAGTGTGCCTACCATACACCTTCAGATACCATCAAATAAATCACAACTAATCCAAATCCAGCACTCCTGGAGCGCCCCCTCATGATGGACCCTCAAGGGGTCAGTAGCACTGAAACACGCAGGAGTTGGGCTTGCTGAATCTGGGCCTAACGAATTGCAATTCGTCCCCCCCTTTCACTTTGAACATCAGGCCCATTATTATTTTTTTCTATTCTTCTTTTTTTAACTTTATTTTTTTTAATTGTTTTATATTTACTTTTTTTAAACCATCTTTTATTATAAAATCAGAAAAAAGATCACAAAAAAATAGATTTTAAGTTTTTTTCTTAATTAAACTTAAATTTTGTAAATTAACTAATTAATTTATCTAATTATTCTTTTTTTTTTTAATTTAAAAATCAATAGATTTAGGATTAATTAATTTCAAACCTTTTCTCAAATATTAAAAAATGCAAAATATATTAGAATTTATTTCTTTTTTTAGGTTTATTTCTAATCACTTTTTTTAATTATTTATTCAATTAATTTTAATTTAAACATTTCTTTTAAAATAAACAAAACAAAAAAAAAGAATTTTCTTTTACTTAGACATTTTTAGGGTTAGACGTCCTTTCCAATTCGCACGCGTTTATTATTTTAGCATGAATATTCTTATTTTATTATTAATGTATCTGCTTACGGGTTGTAATAGAATAACTAAAACATTTACTATTTTTATCTCCTCAATTTTAGACTTGTAATTTTCCCCCTCCCCGAAGCCATGTAATAGTTAGATTTAAATTCTGCACTTTAAATTCATGTACATGTATTAACTGCTTAGATGTATGGTAATAGGATTGCATGGTAAGAATTTTAAAACAAAAACGTTAGCAAACCTAACACAAAGATAAATAACTGAAACAAACGCACTTGCACATGCGCACTTCTAGGGTACCCCCACTTCGGTTGCCTTCGGAGTAAAACAGTCATAACTCTCGAAACGTGAGAGATTTTAGTGGCTACCCTCCGATTTAAAGATCACAAAAATGACCCTCTCGATGTTGCCTCAGTATGATCTTAAAACCCTAGGGTGGTTACTAAAGTATCTTGCCCATTTGCCTTCGTGACGGTAATGATGACCCTTCGAATGTCCCTCAAACATCCAACAATGGGGCTACCTACTCACTAATAGTAGGATAACACTGTCTAAAGGAAAAGAGGAAAAGAATAACCCTTTCGAGTAAAGTAGATAGTTCTTAGATGCTTGCTCAGAAACAATTTTTCACACACACAAAACTCTTTCCAAAAACATTTTCAAAACTCTTCGTATACGTTCTAAACAATACGAGAAACATTACGAAGTTCGCTGTATTAAGGCATCTTTTCAAAATACTTTTTCAAACACACAAAACACAAGGTATTTCAAAAATGAGCTATCATCTAAGAGCCCGTAGATAACTACGGATAGAAAGGGTGCTAACACCTTCCCTTTCCATTATCTACCCGCTTACTCAAATAATATCGAAAGGTCTTTTTCTGTTCTTTTTACCCTTTCCTTTGTTGGATAAAAGAAAAGCCGATGGCGACTGTGATACGGTGGGAAGAACTGGCGACTCTGCTGGGGACGAATTACCGTTGCTGGTGATACTGAATCCTATCAGGGATTGAATTCCTGTTTGTGAAAGGAAAGAACTCCGCTGGGGATGATCTTTCAGTTACGACTTCACCGGGGATAACCTTTTAGGCTCTAATGGGGACAATCTTACTTTGAACTCGGTTGGGGATATTTATTTTTATACTCCGCCGGGGACGAACTTCCAGAGTCTACTGGGGATGATTCTTCAACAACACTGGGGAAGCTTTTTCAGACCGCGATGGGAAAATTTTAACTCCACTGGGGATATCTTGCATTCTGCCGGGGAATATCCTTATACTCTGTTGGGGAATATTAAGACTGCCAGGGATATCAAGCCTTTTCAGTGCTGATGGTAGATAAACTCTGCTTGGGGAGAATATTACCGATTCTTTCACAGTTGCAAGCCTCAGCCAGGGAGAGTTATCATTACTGTCTTACTCTGCAGGGAGTGAATGCATCTTGGCCATTCTTCAACTGAATCTACCTTTGTACCTGGTGGATAGAGAAACTGTACAGTTTGGACAATTCTTATTTGCCCCTGTTTCTGATATTACCAGTAATCGTCTTTTGTTTCACATGTAAATATTTATGAGTAGCAATTAATGTCAAATGCATATATAAAAAATGAACATTGGACATTCTTTGCAAAACAAAATAGATAAAGGAAAAATAGTTTGAAATTTCTCTAAAAATGAATTGTATTGATTTTGAAGTTTGGCCTGAAAATAGGCGTTTTTGTACAAGAGGGTGACGTCCTAGTAAGAGAGCGCCGCCGAATAATAGAATTTATACAATTTGAAAAACTAAACAAAATATCTATGTGAATAATCCCACTGGGTTCCAACTCTGCTATTGCCTTTATGTTCTTGAGCATCTCATCGTTTTGCCACTTGGTTGAAGATGAATCAGATTGATTAGTGTCGTCCGAGCTTGATAGTCGATACCGAAGTCTGGTTGCAAGGTGATCCAATGAGACATAGTGTTACGCTTTGATCCCTAATTTTTTCCTGGACCGCCCTTTCGGGTTTTCAGTCCACCGGGATACCCTTTTTTGCCCAAGCCGCCTTTTCAGGTTTTCGACTTGCCGGGTGTACAAATTTTTTCATTTTCATCCCTTATTTTTGCCCGAACCCTTTTGGTTCGCCGGGAAGCCCTTATTTTTGCCTAGGCCAGTCAACCTAGCGGGTATTTGATTATGCATAGTATCTTTTCACTATGTCTGCATTGACGGGGTGAGGAAGGTCGTCACCATCCATGGTGGTTAGAATCATAGCTCCTCCTGAGAAAATGTTCTTAACCACAAATGACCCTTCGTAAGTAGGGGTCCATTTGCCCCTGGGATCACCTTGAGGTAAGATAATGCGCTTGATTACCAGATCCCCAAATTGATACTCTTGTCGTCTAACTTTCTTGTTAAATGCCTTGATCATCCGTTTTTGATATGTCTGACCGTGACAAATAGCAATAAGTCTCTTTTCGTCGATTAAATTCAGCTGATCAAGCCGGGTCTGAATCCAGTCATCTTCGCTCAAGCATGCATCCTTCATAATCCGAAGAGAGGGTATCTGAACTTCAATAGGAAAGACTGCCTCCATACCATATACCAAGGAATAATGTGTTGCCCCTGTTGACGTCTGTGCTGAGGTACGGTACCCATGAAGAGAAAATGGTAACATCTCGTGCCAGTCTTTGTATGTCACTGTCATCTTCTGCACGATCTTCTTAATGTTCTTATTAGCCTCTTCGACAGCCCCATTCATCTTCGGCCGGTAGGGAGAAGAATTATGATGTTGTATCTTGAACTGCTTGCAGAGCTCGGTGATCATCTTATTATTGAGATTCGTACCATTGTTTGTAATGATCCTCTCTGGTACACCATACCGACAGATCAGATTGTGCCAAATGAACCGTGTCATGACGTTCTTGGTTACAGTAGCAAAGGAAGCTGCTTCAACCCACTTCGTAAAGTAATCAATAGCTACCAAGATGAAACGATGCCCGTTAGATGTCGTTGGTCTGATCTCGCTGATCATATCAATGCCCCATATTGCAAAAGGCCAAGGAGATGTCAAGATGTTCAGAGGTACTGGAGGTATGTGCACCTTGTAAGCATATACTTGGCACTTGTGACAGGTTCGAGAATGCTGATAACAGTCGGCTTCCATTGTGGACCAATAGTATCCTGCCCGAAGGATTTTCTTTGCCATGGTATGTCCACTGGAATGAGTCCCGAAAGTACCTTCATGTAAATCTGCCATGATCCTTTCTGCCTCGTTCTTATCCACACATCTCAGTAAGGTTGAATAATGGTTACGTTTGTAGAGAATGCCATTGGTGATGAAGAACTTCGCCGCGAACCTCCTCAGAAACTTCTTGTCATTAACAGATGCACCCTCAGGGTATTCTTGAGCCTCAAGGTATCTCTTCACCTCATGAAACCAGGGCTTTTCTGTTACCTCTTCAGTCTCAATGTCATAGCAATGTGCAGGTTCGTCCAACCTTTCAATGGTAATCCGGGGAGCTTCGTTGTCCCAATTGACTTTGAACATAGAAGACATCGTAGCCAGTGCGTCCGCCAACTGATTCTCCTCTCTAGGGAAGTGTTCAAAGGTTATCTCTTCGAAGTGGGGAAGCAACGTCAATACATACTCCTAGTAAGGAATAAGGTTCAGGTGTTTCATACCCCACTCACCTTTGATCTGACTGATCACGAGAACGGAATCTCCGAAAACACTTAGAAACTTAATCCTTAGGTCAATTGCTGCTCGAAGACCCATAATGCACACTTCATACTCCGCCATGATGTTGGTGCAGTTGAAACATAGTCGAGCGGTGAATGGAGTATGAGAGCCTTTAGGAGATATGATCACGGCGCCAATGCCATTACCCAAAGCGTTTGAAGCTCCATCAAAGTACATAGACCATCGGGATCCTTCCTTAGGTCCTTCATCCGATCCAGGTTCTTCATAATCAGTCACTATCATGATATTCTCATTCAGAAATTCAAAGTTCATAGACTGGTAATCATCCACTGCCTGATGTGCCAAATGGTCTGCCAACACACTTCCCTTGATGGCCTTTTGGGTCGTGTACTGGATGTCATAATCACTCAAGATCATCTGCCATCTTGCTATTCTTCTGAACAAGGCAGGCTTCTCGAAGATATACTTGATTGGATCCATCTTTGATATCAATAGAGTAGTGTGAGTCAGCATATACTGTCTCAGCCGACGAGCAGCCCATGCCAAAGCGCAACAAGTTTTCTCGAGCAACGAGTATCGGGTCTCGCAGTCGGTAAACTTTTTGCTAAGGTAATAAATAGCGTGCTCTTTTCGGCTAGACTCGTCATGTTGACCTGGCACACACCCCATTGAATTGTCAAGTACTGTCAAGTATAAGATCAGCGGTCTCCCTTCAACTGGAGGCATCAAAATGGGTGGTTCTTGGAGATACTCCTTGATCCTTTCGAAAGCGGCCTGACATTCATCATTCCATCGTACCACTTGATCTTTCTTCAGTAACTTGAAGATTGGCTCACAAGTAGCAGTCAGGTGCGAGATGAATCGGGCAATATAGTTCAAACATCCCATAAATCCCCTGACTTCTTTTTCTGTTCGGGGTGCTGGCATTTCCTGTATAGCCTTCACCTTTGCAGGATCCACTTGAATACCCTTATCACTTAAGACCAAACCCAGCAGCTTACCAGATCTCACCCCGAAGGTGCACTTGTTCGGGTTTAGCCTCAGCTTGTACAACTTCAACCTGTCAAATAGCTTTTGAAGATGGTCAAGGTGTTCTTCCTCAATCTGGGAGCTTGAAATCATGTCGTCAACGTATACCTCAATCTCATGATGGATCATGTCATGGAACAAAGCGACCATGGCGCGCTGATACATTGCCCCAGCATTCTTCAATCCAAAAGGCATGACCTTGTAGCAAAAGGTACCCCACTGAGTAACAAAGGTTGTCTTCTCCATGTCTTCGGGAGCCATTTTAATCTGATTATAACCGGAGAAACCATCCATAAAGGAGAAGACCTTATGCTGTGCGGTGTTGTCAACCAGAACGTCGATATGAGGTAGAGGGAAATCATCCTTGGGACTCGCCCTGTTCAGATCCCTATAGTCAACACACATTCGAACCTTACCATCCTTCTTCGGCATTGGAACCACATTGGAAACCCACTGAGGGTAAGAAGTAACTTCTAGAAAACCGGCGTCGAACTGTTTCATAACTTCAATCTTGATTTTCTCAGACATATCCGGGCGCATTTGGCGAACCTTCTCTTTCACTGGAGGACAATCTTTCTTGGTAGGCAATCGGTGAACCATAATATCGGTATCCAACCCAGGCATATCTTCATAAGACCAGGCAAAGATCTCAACATAGTCACGCAACATCTGAACCAACCTTTGCTTAACACTGGATTCCATATTTGCACCGATCTTGATCTCTTTCTTATCTACTTCTATACCCAGATTTACTGATTCCACGGGCTCTTCACGCGGCTGAATAACCCTCTCTTCCTGAAATAACAGTCTTGCAAGTTCACCAGGCACTTCTCAATCATCTTCACCTTCGTCTTCGGCTAAGTTGATCAGACTTTCGAAGTCATAACTGGCAGTAGCAGAGTCGTTACCAGTGAGATCCAGAGTGGATGTAGACCTGTATATGTGAGTGTGTGTAAAATAGTTGTTTTACAATATATAATAAAAGAAAAACAAGGAGCGCAAAATTTGAAATGCGAAAAACGTCCAATGCTTTTATTAATGATATATGTAGATGACACACATAAAGCCCTCACAAATGAAGCCACAGTGCCCCGGGTAAGACACCGAGCCGTAAAGTTTTAAAACATTGTTTGTTACAAATACAAAACAAAAGTCTCATTACTGGGTAACAAAAGAAATTGGGATGAAGTCCTTTGCTGTCCAGTTGCTTAGTCCACCGTCAGTAGTAGGATAGATCCAACTGTCAAACTTAGACTCTTTAACATCGTCTTCAATGGCATTCACTCCTGAATTGCTGATGAACAGGGGAGGTTTTCCGATCCGTGCATTCTGAACATCCCTCTGAGCTTCCTTCTTGACAACAGCCCAGGCATCCTTGAAAGAAGCCATCTTCATTGGAGGATCTTCAACAACAGTCTCAGTTGATGCCAGCGTCTGGGGAACCTCTTCAAAATGTTGGAATGGGGTCTCAATGAACTCCCCATCCATCTCTACATATCGGAAAGAGTTGAGGTGGCTCACCATATACTCCTCTTCTCCTTGCACTGTCACAATCTTTCCTTTCACCGGGTACTTTAGCTTCTGGTGGAGCGTAGACGTCACTGCCCCAACTTTGTGGATCCATGGACGACCCAACAAACAAGAATAAGATGGCCGAATGTCCATCACATAGAATGTAGATGCAAAAACCTGAGAACCAACCTTGATCAGAATATCCACTTCACCGTGTACCATTCTTTTGGACCCATCAAAGGCCCTGACTACAATGTTACTCGGCTTCAGCTCCAACCCTTCACACCGGTCTAGTGCCTTTTTGGGTAAAACATTCAGCGAAGACCCAATATCCACCAATACGTGAGCAAGAGTAGTGCCCCTGCATTCAATGGAGACATGCAGGGCGTCATTGTAATTCTTCCCCTTAACAGTCAAGTCAGCGTCAGAGAAACCTAACCCATTATCAGCAGTCAGACTAGCCACGCAATCTATAAACTGATCAGCTGATGTTTCTTGCGGTACGTGTGCAATCTTCAAGAAAGAAATCAGAGCCTTGGCATGGGCTTCTGAGCATAGCAACAGTGACAACATAGAGATTTTGGACGGGGTTTACCCCAGTTGCTCGACTACATTATAGTCGTTCTTTTTGATGATCTTCAAAATTTCCTCCATCTCTTGTCTAGAGGCTTCAACAGTAATCTTCCTTGGTGCCTCCTTCTGGGCATGCTCATCAGTGGTCCCTTTTCCCCGAGTGTCAGATGTCTCGGCAATAGGGGTAAGAATTGGAACTTGAACAGGAACAATAGCAGGTACACTGGCAGGTGTAATAACAACAGGCTTCCAGATAGTTGGTGGAGAGATATCAGGGGAAAAAAGCCTTCCGTTGCGGGTGACTTTGGCAGGTCCAACAATATTGCTGACGTCAGTATCAGCATCCAAATCTTGTTTAACCCCGTGATAATATACATCAGCCCTGTAGTGCCAAGGGACAACTTTATCGGATGTATAGGGGATAGGCCTAGGAACAGTGATGATCAATGGTGCGATTCTTGGAACAGATGTAATTCTAACAGGTTTTCTCGAGGAAGCCTTGGAAGAATTGTCGAAAATGGTGATTATAGCAACTTCTTCAGTAGGAACCAAAGGAACAACAGTCTTCTGAAACAAGATTTCCTTGTTATCCATCAAGCGTTGGATACCTGACTTTAAAAGATGGAAACCGGTAGGTAGTACAACACATATACGGTAACCTTCACCACATCCCGGAAATAGACCGGCTAACAGAAGGTTCTTTTTTACAGTCATCAAGGGAGTAACAATGTCTTTCACAGAAACCACAAACGAGTCTTCATCTATAGCATTCACCCCATGCTTGGGCATAGGAGCAGTCACAACATTAGGTCTTTCAGGTGCTTCGAACTCAATCTCCTTCGCATCAATCAGGTCCTGTACTTTGTTCTTCAAGACCCAGTAGTCATTCGTATCATGCCCCGGGCTATCAGAGTGAAAAGCACAACGGGCATTAGGGTTGTAGTTCGGTGATGTTGTATTTGGGTTCTTTTGGGCTTCCCTTGGAATCACCAAGTTGGTTTTCAATAACTGCGGCAAAATTTAGGATAAAGTCATGTTGAGCTGAGTGAACTGTCTTCGAGGTCTCTAGGCCCTTGGTTGATTGTTGTGCTGAGGTGCAAAAGCAGGTCTTAAAATAACAACTGCGTTAACAGCTTGGCGGCGTTCAGGTCTATTCTGACTTTTGGAACTGTACACAACATTGGACTCCTTCTTAAAAGGCTTCTTCTCGGTGCCTGATGAAGCACCCTTCTGTATTTTACCAGATTTGATACCGGCCTCAATCCTTTCCCCGATCATAATCAGCTCTGTAAACCCAGACGAAGAACTTCCAATCAGATGGTTAAAGTACGGACCAGACAAGGTCCCCAGAAACATATCCACTAGCTCCCTATCAGCCAAGGATGGTTGCATTCTTCCAGCAAGGTCTCTCCACTTCTGAGCATAATCTTTGAAACCTTTGCCTGCACCCATTGACATACCCTGGAGTTGGGTACGCGTGGGAGCAAGGTCGGCATTATATTGGTACTTCTCGTAGAAAGCAACAACCAAGTCTTCCCAATTACGGATTCTAGTTCCTTCCAACTGGTAAAACCATTCAAGCTGAGTCCCTGAGAGACTGTCTTGAAAGAAGTGGATCCAGAGATTCTTGTCAGCGGTGTATGGCTGAATCTTTCTAACATACGACCTGAGGTGCAACTTTGGGCAAGAAACCCTATCGTACTTAGAAAAGGCTGGTGCCTTGAACTTGTGAGGAATCACCACCCCAGATGACAGACCCAGATCACCAAAATCCAGACCAGGAACCTTCTAAACTTCCATCGCACTCAACCGGTGTTCCAGTTGTTTATACTTATCCTCAGTCGGAGGATACTGGTCTTCGTCAAAGTCAGTCTCGTTGTCTGAAACCACAGGGCTAGGAGCCCTCCTTTCTTCCTGATTATCTTTCCCTCCAGATGAGGGGGTCAAATCAACTTCATCTCGTAGCCTGTTTCCAAACCTGTGGCCCATATTAAACAGGACCGTCTTCTTCTTCTTCTTCTTCTTCTTTTTCTTCTCTTTCAAGATAAGGGCCTTCAGATCCCTTAGCCAGATTCATGAACAACTCTTGGAACTGGGCGTTTTGAGCCTGTAGAGCCTTGATTGCTTGTTCAGTTGATGGTTCAGAAGACATGATGCTGAAATAAACAGCGAAGAAGATAAGAGACCTGTAAGGGTACCTGTTATGAGGTGCATGGAATGAAGTGCGTATGATATGATTTCAAAGACATCGAGAGATTCAAATTCGTAAACAAAAAATGGAACACACTTTTATTAGATAAACTTTGAAATCAATTGTTCAACAGATGCCTTTAAGGAGTTACAAGAAAGAAAAACTGAAAAGTAAATCAAAACTAGAAATAATCAAAAGACAATCAGTGCTCCCATGGTCGTTTCTTGTCGGTGCGGACATAGTCATTGAGGATCCGCTCGTTCTCCAGCTGCCTTGTCAACTTCTGAATCTTCTGCTCTTGCTTGTGATACTTTTCTCGGTAAGTATCCCGCTCTTCTCTCAGCTGCATCCAAGATCTCTTTAATGCCCCAATGTCAGTGGGCATGTACGGGTGGAGAATGGTAGGAGGAACCCCTTCCTCATCAGCAACTTCAACAATGATAGGCAAGACAACTTCGTAGGGCATTCCCAGCTTTTGGGCATGTATGCGAACCCATCGGAGATATGGTTCCATTGGTAGAGAAGTCTTCGCACCCAACTCGTGTGGATCAGACCTGTGTACCCTATCCCAAGCTCTTATGAATCTACGACGTTGCTCGTCACTATCCCCTTGGAAGTCGAAGACAATACTTGGCATTAGTAACTCATGAGGTCCTTCCCTTCTAGCTCGCCCAAACTGACGTAAGGCCAAGCACGTATTATAAGTGATTCCTCTATTGGTGCCTATCAGTGGAACATTGGGGTATTCCCCACAGCGATCAATAATGGCCACCTCGTCCATACCCTTAATAGTCTAAATGATATTATTATGAGAGAGAGCCATAATCCTGTAGGCCCAGCCCATGCATTCTTTGTTCTTCATAACTGATTTGGGGAGGTGAGAAATAAACCACCTCGCCAACAATGGAGCACAACACATCAAGGTTCCCCGCTTCTGAGCAGTACGGGCATAAAGCTGATGAAGAATGTCACCCAAGAGAGTGGGCACAGGATTACCAGACATAAAAATCTTCACTGCATTCACGTCGATGAAAGCATCTGAGTTAGGAAACAATACCAAACCATATATGAGAAGAGCCAGAATGTCTTCAAATGCCTGGAAGTCTAGGCTGTCCCAGAAATGATTAGCTTTACCAACCAAGAACTTAGTCAAAAATCCCTTTGCTCCACTTCTAGTCTCCCAGTTAGACATCACTTCAGCCTTTGTCAGGTGGAGGGCTGAAGCAATCTCTTCTGGCCTAAGGATCTTTTCCCAACCTGTGAACGGGGTCTGATCCAAAATAGAGATACCAAGCAGATCATAGAACTCTTCCAAGGTAGGGACCAACTGGTAGTCCGAAAAGTAAAGCAATGGTACAGTGGATCAAAGAATTGGACTAAAACACTCATCATCTGCTCGTCCAATTTGGAAGTGACCAAACCAAGAAGGTGCCCATGTCTTCTGATGAAGGATGTAGTATCTGAAACCTTTGCAACCAATTCTTTAAGCAGAGTGGGAACTTGGACAAAGTTGATCTAGATGGTGTTTCTACGTATAGGTGCCATGACCTACAAAACATAACAAAAATGAATCCCTCCTGTCTTTGAAATAGGTTAGTCCAATGCAAGATGCATGAAATGTCATGATGTTATGATAGAAAGCACACCACAAGTATCCACAAATAGCAAACATGGTAAAGGCACACAAGTCACACAGATAGCCCTTAGATTTCAGGCTGGCAAGGAGTCTAGGTACTACCCTCTTTCAGTTCAATTGGTTCAAACCTGTCCTAAAAATAGTAACCGGGTTCTAGAGGATCTCAATATCACTGACTACCCTCAATCGGTCATAATTCTAGTTTAGCAACCTTTTCTTGCGGCCGGAATCATCGCGAGAGTTTAGTATCAATGAGTGTAGCATACTGCTACTATTCTATGGCCAAGTTGGTCAATTTAAAGGTTCTAAGGTCAGTTGGTGCTTAATGACCCCTTAGCAGACCCATATTCTCCTCGTTGCGCCACAAGGGATATCGGTACATACTAAAGTGCCACACCAATGTAGCTACTGCTTCAACCGTATCGGTCTACGCCGTACGGTTTCCTCACAGTTTATTGCTACTTACCTAAAGGGTATCCCCCAAATCCGGGTTAGGATCTATAGTAACTCCAATACAAGCCCACAAATATAAAGCATACAACTCAGGCAATTGAAAACATTATGAACTATTCCTAAGGTACACCCCACTTATAAGTCTCCCCAGCAGAGTCGCCAGTTCTGTGATACGGTGGGAAGAACTGACTGTTTTTGGAATGCTGGTTTACGTTTTGCGTTTGTTTTTGCAAAATGTCGCGGTAAGCAAGAGTCGCCACCGACTTTTATTTTATCCAACAAGGAAAGGAAAAAAGCACAGAAAAATTCCTTTTTCGAGATATTTCTCGGGTTCGGGGGGTAGATTATAGAAAGGGAAGGTATTAGCACCCTTTCTATCCGTAGTTATCTACGGGCTCTTAGGTACTTGCTCATATTGTTTTCAAAAATTGCTTTCTTTGTGCTTGTGGGTTTGAAAAAGTTTTTGTTTGAAAACTTCGATTTAACTCTTGCTTCTGTCCTCAAGAGCGTATGAAGTGTTTTTGAAAACTTTGTTCAAAAAAGTGTAAGTGTGAAAAAGATTTTGTTTTTTTGAAAGAGCAAGTACTTAGGAACCATCTACCTACTCGAAAAAGGAATCGTTCTATGCTATCTTCCTTTAGACAATGCTATCCCACTATGAATGAGTAGGTAGCATCGTCGTTGGAGTTTTAGGGTCAATTCGAATTAGGGACTTACGGTCACCAAAGCAATGTTAGGATGCCTTAGCGGTAACCATAATGTCTTAGATCATTTGTTTTGAGGCAACAATATCCGAGGCAACCATTTCGAGGCGACTATGATCTTTGGACAAGAGGACGACCTCTAAAACGACCTATACTCAATGACCGTGTACGAAGACAACCAAGTGGGGTGTACCCTAAGAGTGCGCATGTGCGAGTGTGTCGTTTTCAGTTTTTTTTTAAATCTTTGTACATGTTAATGGTGATCTATGTTGATTTTAGGTTAAAACATTCAGTCTTGTCATGCATCCCCTATTATCAAACATCTAACAGTTATATTTCGCGGAAAGTAAATTGCGGAATTTAAATTACAAGGCGTCGGGTATTTACATCGCCAAAGACAAACCCTTTTAAAAATAAATAAAGCGATAAAAAATAAAAAAATAAATAAAGGTCCTATTTACTATTACAAACCGGAATCATATACATAATAGGATAAATGAAAATGAATCCTGTGCGGGAAATTAAATTGAGTGCAAATTCTAGGGTTTTGACCCTTTTTGTTAAAGAAAAGGTTTTTTTTTTTGTTTTTGAATTAAGAAAGAAATAAATATAAATTAATTACTAAATAAAATTAATTAATTAATTAATAAAATAAATTATTTTTGGATTTTTGATATTTTAAGAAAGAAAATAAAATTAATTAATGTTAGTAAAAAAACTAATTAAATCTAATTGAATTTTAATTATTTACAAAAATGTGAAAGTTATTCTAATTAAAATTCTAAATCAATTAATTAATGTTTATTAATAAAAATAAAAAGTTAGAATTTAATTTGATAAAGAAAATATTTTGTGGTTTTTTATTTTATAAAAAGAAGAGTTTTAATTGGTTAGTAATTAAATGAAAATAATAAAATAATAATTAAAACAAAATAAATAAAATAGAGAGAGGGGGGGGGGGGTATGGGCCTGATTTGGTGGCTTGAGAAGCAAAACTGTGGCCCATTAAGCACTGGCCTTCTGTTGACTTTTCAGATCTGATGCTTGCACGCTGACTTGGACTATGGTGGACCATCATCTCTTGGCCACCAGATCTGGCCAATGGCCATCTGGAAATTGATTGAGCGAGGGAGTATGGTACACTGCGCGCCTGGATATGTACATGATAACCTGAAGGAAAAAATCAAAGAGAAATTTGGAGGACCTGGGATTCGAACCCAGGTCCTGTTGGATGTTGGATGGACACGCTTGCCACTATGCTGAGTTGTTTCAATTGTTAATAATATACGCACAAAATATAATATGTTAAAACAAGTTAATATGCCAGTAAACAATAAAAAATGCGCGTGGTTTTTGAATTGGCCATTAAGAAAGAGACACGTCATCGTCCCCTACCTCCAGCCCCTACAAATATTACCTGCGGATTTGGATCCGCAGCTAAATGCGCAAGCTTGCTCTAAAATCCATTCTAGGCCATATAAATCAATTCCAAACACATGGCTGAGTTCGTCTTGGCTTCCTGATTAACATTATACCCTTCTTGAGCCCTGATTTTTCCTGAAAAAGAAAACCCTAAAAACAAGAAACGCAACCCTAGATATGGCAATTTAGGGTTACGGCGCCTATAAATGGAATTGGCTATTACAGAAAGTTAGCAAATGACATGGTGATCATGATTATGCAGTTAATTTTTGTTATAGATGCAAGAACAGATCAAACCGAATTCAAGAACCAAGGGGATTATCGTGACACTTACAGTGCTTTGGGTGGTCTGAGAATGCTTGTTCTTGATCCAGGTAGACTGAGTGAGCAACCAGGAATCGTTTGGGACCGGTCTCAGCTTCTGAAAATCTCTCTAACTATGGATTCAAATTCAAGCTTTTTTGTATATTTTTCAAGTTTTGTTTTTCCTTTTCTTGCATCCTCCAACTTCTATCTCGTGTCCTTTGGCTTCTTTATGTATTATGGAATGTGCTAGGGTAACAATTTTGGATGAAATCCCTCTAAATCAATGCCTTATGATTTGATTTGATTCACCCTTTAAAGCTTGCCAAATTTATCAAATGTCCATCTTTTTGTACATGATATGGTAAGATACGAATTTGATGCTGATCATGATGATAATTAAGACCTGAAACAACCAAAAAGATCTTAAGTAATCAATATTTGGATTTTATAGGATTTAATTTGATTTAAAATGAAATAATTCAATAAAAAATCAAATAAAATAATAAAAAAGAAATATGATCTCAAGGCTGAAGCTAGGACACGTGTGCAATGGTGCAAGCTCAAATAAAGTGGAAAAGAATGGGCCCATTTGACAAAATTTGAAGTTTTGGGGATAGTTGACTTTTGGCAATTTTGAAAAAATGTCCAACTTCAACAATGCATAACTCCTTCAATTTTGAACTTTTGGAAGTGTTCTCTGACTTTTTAGAAAGCTTGAGATGTCCTATAACCAACCCTTTTGGTATCATCTAAATTTGATTTTCCATTCTCAAGTTATAAGCTTTGGCAAAAAAGGTGTTTTTGTTGACTTTCAAAAATGACCTATAATGTCCAAATTTATAACTTCTTGTGAATGTATTTTTTGATCTTGGGGTATGAAGATGGATTGCAGGAAATTTAATCCTCTTCAAAATTATCTTTGGATGGGTCATTTCACATAAAGTATGAGAAAGTTATGCTTGGTCAAAGTTGAGTTGACTTTTCCTACAAAACCCTAATTTAGCAACTTTTGAGTCTTGATGAATTTTGAGCAATCCTTGATGAATCATGATCAAACCTTGATCAAATGATGAAATATCCTTCAAAATTAGAATGTTGACAAAAAATATTGAAGTTTGACTGTATTTGGGTCACAGTTGACTTTTGCCCTAACACAGTCGATTTTTGGACCTTTTGAGCATTTGACTGAGCAAACTTCCTCTGCAAGGCTTGAAATTTGACATGGATGATCTTGAGAGAATATTAGGACAATGGAGAGCACTTGAGGTCATTTGGAATCAAGGATCTTGATGCAACACAAACTCCTAATATGGGGAAGACTGCCTTAGGAGATGATTGTCTGTCCAACTTTTGAGCAAGCTTGAGCCACTTGGAGATTTTTCTTGCAATGTTTTGAGAAATATGAGAGGGAAAATTTTGGGGTACAACAGCGACCCTTGCTTACCATAACATTTGAGAATACAAACGCAAAACCAGTGTAACAGTCGGTTCTGCCACCGTATTACAGAACTGTTGACTTTGTTGGCGAATTATAAAAGTGGGGTTACCTTAGAGTTAGATCATTTTAAAAAATTAATTTCCTTGTGTGTTTTGTATGCTTTATTTTTAAAGGGTTTGCTGGGGTTACTGTTAAAGATCCTATACTCGGATCTGGGACAATTTTAGGTAAGCAGCAATAGATCATGGAGACTGTACGACATAGACTGATATGGTTGAAGCAATGGCTGCGTTAGTGTGATACATTTGTTGGTACCGGCATCCCTTGTGTTAAATCGAGGAGAATACAAGGCTGCTGTGTGGTATCATAAAGCACTAACTGACTTTAGAATCTTAGTTGAACAAACTTGGCCATTAGAAAGTAGTGAGATATCCGGCCTCGGTATAAAGCTGAAGATTGGTTGATACTCGATACTACACTCATTGAGACCGGACTTTCGGGATATTTTGGTCACGAGAAAAGATCGCTTGAGCTGAAACAATGCTTGATAAAGAAAGACCAGTGATATTGAGACTCCTTAGAACCCGGTTACTTTTCTAGGACAAGTTGAACCAACTAAACTTCAAGAGGGTATTTACCTATAAAACCCATGCAAGCCTAAACCTAAGGCCTTGTGTATTTTTCTTGTGTATGATTAAATTGTTCAAACATAACATCATGCATCATACCATCCATTTTCATTTCACTAACCATTTCAAGGACCAAGGGAATTTATCTTTGTTCTGTTTTGCAGATCATGGCTTCCGTTCGTAGAAACACCATCCGAATTAGCTTTATGAGAATACCTCTCCAACTCAAAGAACTAATGTCAATGGTTTCTGAGACTTCCTCGTTCACCAAGAAATATGGTCCATTTCTCAACCTGGTTACCTCAAGCTTTAATGAGAAGATGATGGGTGTACTTTTTCATTTCTTTGACCCCAAACACCATTGCATCACATTTCCTGATTATCAGTTGGTACCCACCATGGAAGAGTTCTCTCAATTATTAGGTGTACCTATTCTTGATCAGGTGTCTTTCACTGATTTAGAGGAAGCTCCAAAGCCAGAGGTCATTGCAACAACCTTGCATCTGAAATGGTCTGACATTATATCCAATTGGGAAACAAGAAGCAGAGTCAAGGGTTTCCTAGTCAAGTTCTTATTAGAGAAGGCTCAATTGTTTTGGGATGATTTTGATTTCCAATATTTCGAAGAAGTCCTGGCTCTTCTAATATATGGGTTAGTACTATTCCCTAATCCGGACTTACTCATAGATGTGAATGCTGTCAAGATTTTCCTCTCTCGTAACCCTGTGCCTACTTTGCTCAGAGATATCTTGCATTCCCTCCACACTCGTACCATGAAGAGAAGAGGAGTTCTTATGTGTTGTATACCATTGCTGTCTAGGTGGTTTATTTTGCACCTTCCTCAATCAGCATTGAAGAATGAAGAAAGTTTGGGTTGGTCGCAAAGGATAATGTCACTTTTTCACTCGGATATTCTTTGGTACTCCCGGTCTATGGGAGATATTTCTATCATCGATTGCTGTGGGGAATTCCTTAATGTCCCACTCCTCAGCATTTGGGGAGGTATCACTTATAATCCTTCTCTGGATCTATGACAGTTTGGTTATGATAGAAAGGATGGTCCCCATGATATGCTTATCCAAGGCATTATGTTCAACTACGAGGATGATGTTCAAGGGTATCGTCAAAGGTTCATACGAGCTTGGGGAATGGTAAATAAGGTTGATAATAAGACTTTGGGGCATAATACTTCCATTTCTATGGAGCCTTATCTCAAATGGGTACGAGCTCGCACCCAAAACCTTATGATGCCTTATACAACCATCTTTCCAGTGATTGTTGAGCCTATTGCCGAAGGAGATGTTCCTTATACAGTTCTCTATCCTGACATGCCCACTGATCTTGAAGAGATGCAGAGGTCCTGGATTCAGTTGAAGAAAGAATGAGATAACTTTAGAGCTCAATTATTCACAAGTGAGAAGAAAGTGTTGGAGCTCACATAGCAAATTCACGAAGAAAAAAGTCTTAATGACTATCTCGGCACGAAGAGGAAGCGCCCATGGGAGACTTGATTCCTAGATTTTAAGAGTTTTTTTTTAATTTTCAATTGTAAGCCTAAAAGGCAGTGGTGATTTGAATTCCACTAATAAAATCTTTGTTTCATTTTGGGTTCGCAAATTTAAATTTCCTAAAGTCCTTGAAAACATCGCATAAACATGTCATGCACATCATTACATAAGCAGGTATTTCAAGACAGGTTTCTTATCTTTTCGCTGTTTATTTCAGCAAAAAGAAATGGCTCTTGAACAAACAGTTAAGGATCTTCAAGCACAGAATGCTCAATTCCAACAAATGTTCCTGGCTTTAGCCAAGGGACAAGAAGATCTGAAAGCTCTCATCATTAAGGATAAGACAAAGAAGGCAAAGAAACTGGCTGGTGTCTTGAATATCAGAAGAAGATTTAGAGGACTAGCCAAGCAAGCTCTAGAATTCACAACTACATCAAATGAGAGGGATAGTCAGGAAGAGGACAATATGAAGACAAAAGAAGAGGATAACATCCCAGGGAATGATGAAGAGGAAACATACTATGCTGAATTACAATATCCTCCTGCTGATGACAAATATAAACAAGTGGAGGATCATCTCAATGCTATGGAGATTCAGAGAGTATCTGGTCTGGATTTTGAAGAGTTAGGACTGGTCTCAGGGGTGGTTATCCCCCAGAAATTCAAAGTTCCCGCATTTGCAAAGTATAACGGTGTTTCCTGTCCCAAGCTACATTTAAGGTCTTATGTCAGGAAGATCCAACCCACACAACTAACAGGAATTTATAGGTTCATTTCTTCCAGGAGAGTTTGTCAGGAACACAGTTGGAATGGTTCTATCAAATGGAAGGAACCAACATTCGCAATTTGGAAGATCTGGTTGTTGCTTTTTACAAGCAGTACCAATACAATGTTGACCTTGCTCCAACCCATACGCAACTTCAAAGCATGTCTATGGGTTCTAGTGAGGGTTTCAAAGATTATGCCCAAAAGTGGAGAGATCTTGCAGGAAGAGTCCAACCTCCTCTGTCTGATAGGGAGCTGGTAGATATGTTCTTAGGTACTTTGTCAAGCCCTATTTTCAACCATCTGATTGGAAGCTCTTCATCTGGATTCACCAAGCTGATATTGATGGGAGAACGAGTAGAAGGTGACATCAAAAGTGGTAAAATTCAAGGGGTTGCATCTTCGAGTGATGTGAAGAAGCCTTTCAGTGGGAAGAAGGAAGTTAGTGCTTCATATGGCCAGAGAAATCAGGGTAAAGTTGAACGTCATCCGACAGTAGGAGCTGTAATGATCTCCAACCCTACATCAACTCAACGACAAAATAATCAGCGCAGGCAGGATGCGCCTAGAAGATAATTCACCAGACTCAACATGCCCTTATCTCAGGTATTGCAACATCTAATAAAGGCTAGCTTGGTCACTCTGAGGGAGCCCCCTCAAAATCCAAACATTACATCTCCCCGTTATAATCCAAATGCTCAGTGTGCCTACCACTCCAACAGTCCAGGGAATGATACAAATGATTTCTGGACTCTGAAGAATAAAGTTCAGGATCTTGTTGATGCAAAGGAGATTGAATTTGACCCTCCCGAGACTCCTAATGTGATAACTGCACCCATGCCCAAGCACGACCAAGGTATCAATGCTGTTGATAGTGCCCTATTTTTTTCTTTTGTTGATGAACTAGCTACTCCTCTTTCGGTGGTTAAGGATAATCTCTTACAAGCCGGTTTATTTCCAGGCTATGGTGAAGATTGCTACCATTGTGCATCTCTGCCTAATGGTTGTTTATTACTGAAAATAGGCGTTCAACGTATGATTAATAACCGGGAGATCCTCTTTGAGAAGATTCCCTCTACAAGAAGTTTATGTAAAGATGTGTCAATTATTACAATTTCCAACAATCCTCCCAGGGTATCCTCTAAAATACCCGTTAGGATTACATCCACTCCTAAGGTTGCTCCTTTAATTATCACCTCTCCTGGGCCATTACCATATTCCTCCAACAAAGATGTTCCTTGGAATTATGGAACTGATGTCTACTACCATGGCATCAAACAAGACCTATTGGCTGTAAAAAATAAAGTCGCTGGAGATACTGATCCTAACATTGACAACATTGTTGGGACCAATAAAATTACCAGAAGCGAAAGGATTTTCTTTCCTGAAATCTCTTCAAATACTGTTGCCTCTCCTTTTGTTATTCTTGCTAATACTCCTGTTGATACTCCTGTTGATACTCCTATTGATGCTCTTGTTAATACTCCCGTTGTTATTCATGTTGTTATTCCTGCTACTGTGTTTGTTGAGACTCGAGGCAAAGAAGTATCGGTGGAGCCTGCCTGGACAGAGGCACCTAAAGAAGCCATTCCTGAGGCCTCCAAGCAAGAAATGGAGGAAATATTGAAGATTATACAAAAAAGTGACTATAATATTATGGAACAATTGGGGAATGTGACCGGTGGATCTGGAACTGACTGTTTAACGCTGGTTCGCGAAATGTCGCGGAAGCAAGAGTCGCCACCGTCTTTTATTTTCTCCAAATGGAAAGGACAAAAGCACAGAAAAATTCCTTAAGAGATTGCTCTCGGTTCGGGAGGTAGGTTATAGAAAGGGAAGGTGTTAGCACCCTTTCTATCCATGGTTATCCATGGGCTCTTAGATACTTGCTCATATATGTTTTCAAAAATGTTTGC
Source organism: Vicia faba (assembly GCA_948472305.1). Lineage (NCBI taxonomy): Eukaryota > Viridiplantae > Streptophyta > Magnoliopsida > Fabales > Fabaceae > Vicia > Vicia faba. The sequence goes on from OX451737.1 coordinate 1,359,455,457, forward strand.
TTTTCAATGTGGGTTTAAAAAAAGTTTCTTTGAAAAATTTCAGATCGACTCGTACGTCAGAGTGTTTGAAAAGTTTGTTTTGAAAGCTTTTGAAAAGTGTCAGTGTGAAAAGATTTCAGTTTGTTTGAGATTAGAGCAAGTATCCTTGAGAACCTACCTACCCTAAGGAATTCGTCTGTGTAAGAGTCCTTAAAAGTAGTGTCATCCCACCATTGAGAGGTAGGTAGCACCACCGTTGGAGGTGTTCGGGTCAATTCGAGTTTAGGGACATGGTGATCACCAGAGCAATGGGAAGACACCTTAGAAGCTACCCTCATGCCAGGTTCCCGGATCATGAGGACTTACTAAGACGTCCTCTACTCGACGATCACCTTTCGAAAGGCAACAGTGAGGCGTACCCTAGGGGTGGTGTGTGCGATTCGTGTGTCATGTTTCAGTTATTTGTCTTGTCATGTTTGTTGTGTTCTACGCTTGATTTTAATTAAGACATTCATCCTTGCATGCATATTTAACAGTTATAAAGTTGCGGAAAAATAAATCTACGACTATTACAAATGGCGCGGGTCCACATCGCCAAAATTAAACCGGACCCGATTTAGCGAAAAAAAATAAATAACGCGAAGTAAATAAGGTGCGAAAAATAAAGTTACAAGGCTTAGGGACAGTTACATAATTATTTAAACGATTGTAAAATAAATGCGCGAAGTAAAGGAATTGAAACAAAACTAGGGCGTTGGACCCTTTTGCAAAATATTAATGGTTAATGAGAATTAAAAATTAAATGATTAAATGTTTTTTTGGTATTTTTGTATTTTTTAGATTTAATGAGAAAAAGGAGTTAATTGAAATTAAATTAAACGGCAAACCCTAATTCTAGTATTGTTTATTTATTATGAAAGAATATGATCTAAATTAAACCCTAATTTATTTATGTACAATTTTTAATTTATGAAAATAAATAACTAATATTATTATTCTGAAAAAAAGGGGAAAATTAAAAAAAAAGAAAATAAAGAGTTATTAAACCTAAGTTCTATTTTTTTGTGTTTTTTATTAAAAAGATTAAAACTATAACCTAATTAAACTAAATATTTACATATATTAATTTATTGATGAAAATAATTACAATAAAATATTTATTATTTTTTTTTTGGTCTTTTCTGATTTTTATAATGTTTTTATGTTTTTATTAAAAAAAAAGAAAATTAATTATTTAAAGCAATAAAAATGAATAACACAATAATTAAAATAATAAAAAGAAAAGAAAAGCAAACCAGGGGGGGGGGGTTCAGGCCCCAGATGGAGGTGTTGATTTGAAAAGCCTGGCCCAATTGAGTTTGCCATTTGCTGACTTTCCTGGATCGTGTGCTAGTGCATTGACTGGCGTATATAGCGTTCTTTGAATCCTGGCCCTTGATCTGGGTGAGATGGACGCGTGTGTGGCTTGAGAGAGTGAGCGTATGGTACACCTGGACGTTAGCAAAGCATAGGAACCTGCGTTGAAAAATATTATGGAAATTGCCAGACCTGGGACTTGAACCCAGGTCTTGAAGGTTACAAGCGTTGTCCCTGTCCACTGAGCCATTTGCATTTCATTTAACAAATAATAAACAATAAACAATATAAGAAGAAAACGTTAGTGCCTTTGGAAATTCGCGCGAAATTTGAATGGATCAATCACGTTCTGACACGACTTCTTCTTCTTCGTTTTCCTGAAACATGAAACATATTGGCAACGGTTTTTGGGCGTGGTTTTAGGCAGGCTATGGAAAAATAGCGACTAGCGCTATGGTATATATAAATTGGGCGCGAGGGTCAAGACTTCTTCGTCTTGATGTGCTGAATCCAACCGTGGTGGTCTAAAGGGCCAATTTTACTGTATTGCAAAAGCCCTAAATCTAAGAACCTGCAAACCTAAAAAACGCGCATGGTGGATTCACGTATGGTTAATGAAAAAGCAATCAAACACAATGGTTAGCTCAGGAATATCATTATGAGTATGAATATATAATTAAAAGTGCAAAACTATGCTTGAATCATGCTATACGATTTCAAAAGTTTTGAGGTGCAGTTTGACTTAGGGGTACCAATTCAGGATGTTTTGGTTGATGTTAATGATTGGAATGTGTCCAGCAATTGCCACTGAAGCTTTTGGAATAGGTTTGGAGGTTTGAATCGAGCTTGAAACTGGTTTTCAGTGTTTGAGTTTTTGTGAAAAATTTCAATATGCAATGGCTTCTTGGGGCGCAGCTTGCAGTCTCTTTGGCTTAGGGTTATGTTCTAGTACTTGTAAGGAAGCAATTAGGTCAAAAAGATTGAATAAAATCCATGGCCATAATGGTTTTTGAAGATTTGATTTCAATGATCTTTTCATATCTTTTTTCTCATGTATTTTGTACCAAATCTGATCAATTAGCACCAAACCTTTCCCTATTAACATGTGCACGAATTATAGAAGCCAAATCATGCATAAAAAGATTTTTTTAGGTTAGGTTTATATTTTTCATGTATTAAAATAATTTAAATGAATTAATATTAATATAAATTCAAATAAATAATTAAAAAATATGAAAATACTTCCCTTTGGGCCTAATGGTCGTGCATAGGCTTGGCATGAAGAAACTTGGAAGAAAAATGGGCCCATTTGCATTTTTAAGTCATTTGAACCATTGTTGACTTTTCAAAATTCCCAAAAAATTCCCAACTTCCACAAGGCATAACTTGGTCAATTTTTAAGCTTTTCACATGTTCTTGGACATTTTGGAAAGGTCTTTGAGTCCTCTAACCAATGCCTTTGGTCCCATGTCATTTTGATTTACCAATCTCAAGTTATGGCCTTTGACTTAAAGTCACTTTTTGTTGACTTTTGAAAATGACCTATAATGTAGAAATTGATAACTTTTTGTGAGAGCATTTCTTGGACTTGAAGTATGAAGATGAATTGTAGGAAATGTCTTTCTCTTCAAAATGAGCTTTGGATGGAATTTTTCTGATAATCCATGTGAAAGTTATGCCCTGGTCAATTTCAGTTGACTTTTTCAACTGTCCAAATATAGCAACTTTTGCATCTTTGATGATTTCTGAGCCAAATTTTGAGAATCATGATCAAGCATTGATCAAATGATGTTTGTGGCTTCAAAATGATATATTGACCAAAAATTTGAACTTTTGACTGTCAAATGACCATTTTGCCCCTACAGTTGACTGTAGTGCAATCTAGGGTTTTGACTGTGCAATCTTGAGCTGAATGCCTTGAAACTTGATATGAGGATACTTGACCATCTTTGTAGGCATATGAGACTTGATTGGGCCTTTGAAAACTTCATTTTCTTGATTAGAACCCAAACCCTAGTTTTGACTGTATAGGAAGCTGTTGAGCTGCACAACCCTTGGGGAATTTTGTGACCTTGACTTGACAAATCTTGATGAATATGGGAGGGCAAATTTTGGGGTACAACAGTTGCCCCTGTTCAATCTTCTTAGACCTGAGGATGCAGATTGGCTGGCGTGCCTTTCGTAATCCGAGGGTAGAAGATGATTGGACACTAGAGTGCCCAGAAATTTGCGCTCACATAGTAGCAGTGATGATGGGGGAATGGGCTTATAGATGCCATTTGGTGATTGCTGAATAGGATGATGGGCTTATAGATGCCATCTGGATATTGATCGCGTAGGAGATTCTTTAGCTAGAACCTGCATACCTGCAAAAGAAAAATGAGTACCTGACACGTTGCAGGAGTTGATTTCGGATGCTTGGTATAGATGTGTCCTGACTGGTTACAGGAGCTGAATCTGGAGCTTCAAACGCTGATGAATGAACCAGGGATGGTTGCTATCTTAGCATGAATGGTAAGAGAACCTTGGGTGACTTTAACTTCAACAACGCTCGTTGAGAAAAATCTTGGGTGTCTTCTACTGGAATAAGAATCAGGGAGATCTTAGGGTCGATCTGACTGAACCAGAGAGGCCTTTGACTGGGTAAGAATCAGGAAAATCTTAGGATCGAATTAACTGAACCGGTCTAGGTCTTGAAACATCTTCAACTGGATAAGTATCAGGGAGGTCTTAGGGTCGATCTGACTGAACCAGAGAAGGCCTTGGACTGGGTAAGAATCAGGAAAATCTTAGGGTCGATTTAACCGAACCGGTCTAGGTCTTGAAACATCTTCAACTGGATAAGTATCAGGGAGATCTTAGGGTCGATCTGACTGAACCAAGAGAAGGCCTTTGACTGGATAAGCATCAGGAAAATCTTAGGGTCGATTTAACTGAACCGGTCTAGGTCTTGAAATATCTTCAACTGGATAAGCATCAGGGAGATCTTAGGGTCGATCTGACTGAACCGGTCAAAGTCTTGAGACGTGATTGAGAATTTAAACTGCATTTTTTCTGAAAGGTAAAAGTCAGTCATATGCAATGCATGATATGGGTCAAGCAATGATGTTCTCAACATAAATGAGATTCGTATGACATGATGCAGTGCGTTATGCATGCTATGATGATGTATGTGAAGTTTTATGTATGTTTTCGTCTAGGAAAGTGAATCCTTGACGGGTGCCGGGAAGTTGTATTCTGGGCTGACGTTGAAGAATATATTTTGCTTCCGCTGGGGATGATAACTGCAAGAATACCGATAGGAGAAGATAACTCCGTTGAGGAATAAACTTGGCAAATGAAAGATTCTGCGGGGAGAAAAGATACCCTAGCGACTATGCTGGGAAGCGGTACTCTGTGGGGATAGAGATGCTTTGCTTGAATTATTGAGAATGACTTGCTGAGGATACCGTTGTTGTATGAAGTGTTGACGGACTTCGCTGGGGTAAGAAGACTTTGTCGACGACGCTCTTTCCGTGGCTTTTGGCTGAGGATAACCCAGTTATATCCTGTTAAGGAAATAACTCTTTAAATCAAGCCGGACGACGCGTTCGTGCTCTGCGAGGGGATAAGCTTCCAGAATCTACTAGGGATAAGCTTATTGCTTGGGGATATGATTTCCAACTTTGCTGGTGAAGCTGGTTTGGACTCTTCTGGGGAGGTTTTGAACTGCGGGGGAAGTGATTCCTTTGAATATTGAGATATGCCGCCGGGGAACAATCTTTAGACCAAGACTGCCGGGGATGCTTGTATATTGCTGCTGGGGAAGTACTTGATATCTACAGGAGGATACTCAATTTCCTTTGATATTTGATGATTACTTGGAGGAGGAATGTACTGTTTTATTGAACCGCTCTCTGGGGAATTAGTACGTACTGGTCGCGTTCTTTAGCTGAACCTACCTTGGTACCTTGGAGGATAGAACAATTGGATTGTTTAGACAACTCTTTATTGCCCCTGTTTCCAGTGTCACCTGCAATTAATTCCTTTGTTTCGTATGCAAATATTTATGAGTTAGCAAATTATTGTCAATGCATACATCACGAATTGAACCTTGGACGTTCTTCGCAAAACAAAACAGAAAAAGGAAAAACACTTGGCACGTTTAACTGACAATATATTTGTATTGATTTTGAATGGCCTGAATAGGCGTTTTGTGTACAAGAGGCTGACGTCCTAGTAAGAGGTACGCCGCCGATCAAAAGAGTTTATACAAGTTTTGTACAAAATAAAACAGCTGTGTGAAAGATGAATGATCCACTGGGTTTCAACTCTGCTATTGCCTTTATAACCCCGAGCGTCTCATCACTTGATGACCTTGGTTGAAGGTGAAGCTGACTGATCGATGCCGTCTGAGCTTGATGTAGATACCGGATTCTGGATGCAAAGTGATCAATGAGACATAGTTTTACGCTTTTATCCCTAACTTTTGCCTGGACCGCCCTTTCGGGTTTTCAGTCCACCGGGATACCCATTTTTGCCCAAGCCGCCTTTTCAGGTTTTCGACTTGCCGGGTGTACAGATTTTTTCATTTTCATCCCTTCATTTTGCCCGAACCCTTTTGGTTCGACGGGAAGCCCTAATTTTTGCCTAGGCATGTCAGCCTAGCGGGTCTTTTTCATGCGTAGTATTTTTTAACTATGTCTGCATTGGCGGGGTGAGGAAGGTCGTCACCATCCATATTGGTTAAGATCATTGCTCCTCCTGAGAACACATGCTTAACCACAAATGGCCCTTCGTACGTAGGGGTCCATTTGCCCCTTGGATCACTCTGAGGAAGGATGATTCTCTTGATAACCAGATCCCCAACTTGATATTCCTGTGGTCTGACCTTCTTGTTAAATGCCCTGATCATTCGTTTCTGATACGTCTGACCATGACAGATAGCCGCAAGTCTCTTTTCGTCAATGAGGTTGAGTTGGTCAAGTCGTGTCTGGATCCAATCATCTTCGTTCAGATTTGCATCCTTCATTATCCGGAGAGAGAGAATTTGCACTTCGATCGGCAAGACTGCCTCCATGCCATAAACCAGAGAAAACAGAGTTGCCCCGGTTGACGTCCTAGCTGAGGTACGGTACCCATGCAGAGCGAACGGTAACATCTCGTGCCAATCTTTGTACGTTACTGTCATCTTTTGCACGATCTTCTTAATGTTTTTATTTGCTGCTTCTACGGCCCCATTCATCTTCGGTCTGTAAGGAGAAGAATTGTGGTGCTGTATCTTGAACTGTTCGCAAAGCTCAGTAATCATCTTATTGTTCAGATTGGTACCGTTGTCTGTAATAATCCGCTCAGGGACGCCGTATCGACAGATTAGATTGTGCCGAATAAACCGTGCCACAACAGTCTTGGTTACCGTAGCATAGGATGCTGCCTCAACCCACTTTGTAAAATAGTCAATCGCCACTAGGATGAAGCGATGTCCGTTGGATGCCGTAGGTCTGATCTCGCCGATCATGTCTATGCCCCACATTGCAAACGGCCAAGGCGCAGTCAGAACATTCAGGGGAACCGGAGGAACATGCACCTTATCTGCATAAATCTGACACTTGTGGCATATCCTGGAGTGTTGGTAACAGTCAGCTTCCATTGTGGACCAATAATATCCTGCCCGTAGGATTTTCTTAGCCATAGTGTGTCCACTGGAATGCGTACCAAAGGTCCCTTCATGTAGCTCCTCCACGATTCTTTCCGCTTCAATCTTATCCACACAACGAAGTAAGGTTGAATCATGGTTTCTCTTGTACAAGATGCCGTTGCTTAGGAAGAACTTGGCTGCGAACCTCCTCAGGAATTTCTTATCGTTGACAGAGGCACCTTCAGGGTATTCCTGAGCTTCCAGATATCTCTTCACTTCGTGGTACCAAGGCTTCTCAGTTACCAATTCAGTTTCGAGATCACAACAGTATGCCGGTTCGTCCAGTTTCCAAATGATGATCCGGGGAGCTTCATTATCCCATTTAACCTTGAACATAGAAGACATTGTAGCTAACGCGTCCGCTAACTGATTTTCTTCTCTTGGAAAGTGCTCAAAGGTTATCTCTGTAAAGTGGGGAATCAGGGTCAACACACATTCTCTGTAAGGAATCAGGTTTGGATGTTTCGTATCCCACTCTCCGTTGATCTGATTGATCACAAGAGCGGAATCTCCGAAAACACTTAGGAATTTGATCCTTAGGTCGATCGCAGCTTGAAGACCCATGATACACGCCTCATACTCCGCCATGTTGTTGGTACAGTTGAAACACAGTCGGGCAGTGAGTGGAGTATGAGTACCTTGTGGAGATATGATGATGGCGCCGATACCATTTCCCAAAGCATTGGAGGCTCCGTCAAAGTGCATAGACCATCGGGATCCTGGTTCAGGTCCTTCATCCGGTCCAGGTACTTCACAATCAGTCACAATCATGATGCTTTCATCCGGAAACTCGAAGTTCATTGATTGGTAGTCATCTACAGCTTGATGAGCTAAGTGGTCTGCCAATACACTCCCCTTGATGGCTTTCTGGGTTGTGTACTGAATGTCGTATTCCGTCAAGATCATTTGCCATCTTGCAATTCTCCCAGACAGGGCAGGCTTTTCGAATATGTATTTTATCGGATCCATCTTTGAGATCAACAAGGTAGTGTGAGTCAGCATATACTGTCTCAGCCGGCGAGCAGCCCATACCAAAGCGCAGCAAGTTTTCTCAAGCAGTGAGTATCGGGTCTCACAGTCGGTAAACTTTTTGCTAAGGTAATAAATGGCATGCTCTTTTCGGCCAGACTCGTCATGCTGCCCCAGCACACACCCCATTGAGTTGTCTAGCACTGTCAGATATAGGATTAGAGGTCTCCCTTCAACCGGTGGCATAAGGATAGGTGGTTCCTGGAGATACTCTTTGATTTTGTCAAAAGCAGCCTGACATTCATCGTTCCAACGTACTACCTGATCTTTCTTCAGCAGCTTGAAGATTGGCTCACAGGTAGCGGTCAGATGAGAGATGAATCGAGCGATGTAATTCAGGCGTCCTAAAAAGCCTCTGACTTCCTTCTCTGTCTTAGGAACTGGCATCTCTTGAATAGCTTTGACCTTAGCAGGGTCCACTTGAATACCTTTATCACTGACCACAAAGCCTAGCAATTTCCCAGATCTCACCCCGAAGGTGCACTTGTTCGGGTTCAATCTCAGCTTGTACAGTTTCAACCGGTCAAACAGTTTCTGTAGATGATCTAGGTGCTCTTCCTCAGTCTGGGACCTAGCGATCATGTCGTCCACATACACTTCGATCTCATGATGGATCATGTCATGAAATAAGGCCACCATAGCACGTTGGTAGGTTGCCCCAGCATTCTTTAATCCGAACGGCATGACCTTGTAACAGAAGGTGCCCCACTGAGTAACAAATGTAGTCTTTTCCATGTCTTCAGGTGCCATCTTGATCTGATTGTAGCCTGAAAAGCCATCCATGAAAGAGAATACCTTGTGCTGAGCTGTATTATCAACAAGGACATCAATGTGAGGTAAGGGGAAGTCATCCTTGGGGCTGGCCCTGTTCAGATCCCTATAATCAACACACATTCTGACCTTACCGTCCTTTTTAGGTACCGACACCACATTAGCAACCCACTGAGGGTAAGAAGTTACTGCAAGGAACCCCGCATCAAACTGTTTCATGACCTCGGCTTTAATCTTCTCGGACATCTCTGGACGCATCCGACGAACCTTTTGTTTAACTGGAGGGCAGTCTTCCCTAGTCGGCAAATGATGGACAACAATATCGGTATCCAACCCTGGCATGTCTTCGTAGGACCAGGCAAAGATCTCCATATAGTCATGTAACATCTTGGTTAACCGTTGCTTCACGCTGAGCTCTAGGTTGGCACCAATCTTTACCTCTTTTCTATCTGCTTCAGTACCCAGGTTTATGGTTTCCACTGGCTCTTCATGGGGTTGAATTGCCCTCTCTTCCTGAAGCAACAGTCTAGCAAGCTCGCCAGGCACTTCGCAATCATCTTCACCTTCGTCTTCGGCTAAGTTGATCGGATTTTCGAAGTCATAATTGGCATTAGCAGAGTTGTTATCAGTGAGATCCAGAGTGGATTGGAACCTGTATGAGTGAGTGTGTGTGTAAATACAGCTGTTTTGAAAATTATGTAAAGGAAAGGAAAGATAGAAAAGGAACACAATATTTGCAATGCGAAAAACGTCCAAAATTTTCATTCATGATGTATAAAATGACAGTTTGTATGCCCTCACAAATAGAACCACGGTGCCTCGGGTAAGACACCGGGCCATAGAGTTTATCATTGTCTATTACAAAATAACAAAACAAAGAAATTTATTACTTAGTAACAAGAGAAACAGGGAGATTGTCCTTTGCGCTCCAATTGTTAGGTCCACCATCAGCAGCCGGGTAGATCCAGCTATCAAACTCAGCTTCATCAACTTCCTCTTCATCACCAATAGCATTAACTCCATGAGCAGGCAGGGGAGCTGTCACCACATTAGGCTTGTCAGACGCCTCAAACTGTACCTCCTTAGCGTCAATGAGGTCCTGCAGCTTGTTCTTTAGTGCCCAACAGTCATCGGTAGAGTGCCCCGGGCTTTCTGAGTGGTAAGCACAACGAGCATTCGGGTTGTACTTGGGGGATGCAGTATTTGGGAACTTTGGAGCCTCCCTGACAGTTACCAAATTGGTTGCGAGCAACTGTGGCAGGATCTGCGACAAAGTCATGCCTAAGCGGGTGAATTCCCTCCGGGGTCTTTCCACCTTCTGAGCATTGTTTGGCCGGGGAGCGGCAGCAGGCTTAGCAATCATGACCGCACTGACAGATTGGCGGTGCTCATGTCTTTCTGATCTCCTAGAATCATATACGGCGCTAGACTCCTTTTTAAACGATTTCTTTTCTGAACTAGATGATGCAGCCTTTGCAATCTTCCCAGACTTCAACCCAGCTTCGATTCTCTCCCCAGTCAAGATTAAATCAGTGAAACCAGCAGAAGAATTCCCAATGAGATGGTTGAAGAATGGCCCAGATAGGGTCCCCAAGAACATGTCAACCAATTCCTGATCAGTCAATGGTGGCTGCACCCTGCCAGCCAGGTCTCTCCACTTCTGAGCGTACTCCTTAAAACCTTCGCTTGCGCCTAACGCCATACCCTGGAGTTGGGTACGTGTGGGGGCAAGGTCGGCATTATACTGATACTGCTTGTAGAAAGCAGTAGCCAGCTCCTCCCAGTTACGAACTTTGGTCCCATCCAGCTGATAGAACCATTCGAGATGAGTCCCTGAAAGACTCTCCTGGAAGAAGTGGATCCATAGATTCTTGTCCGCGGAGTACGGCTGAATTTTCCGAACATAGGACCTTAAATGCAGCTTGGGACAAGACGCCCCGTCATACTTTGAGAAGGATGGTGCTTTGAATTTATGTGGGATAATCACACCAGTCGACAAACCCAGATCTCCGAAATCCAGCCCAGGTACCTGTTGCACCTCCATAGCCTTCAACCTGTCCTCCAGTTGTTTGTACCTGTCATCTGTAGGAGGATACTGTTCCTCATCAAAATCTGTCTCGTTGTCGGAGACCACTGGAGTAGGAACCTTTACTTCTGCCTGAGAAGGACTCCTACCAACAGAAGAACCAGCCTCTTCATGGTGCAGAGTATTACCCAACCTTCGGCCCGAGTTGAACAGAACAGTTCTTCTCTTCTTCTTCTTCTCCTTCTTCAGGAGCATAGTCTTCAGTTCCTCTTGGCCTTTAGCTAGACCCATGATTAGTTCTTGAAACTGCGCATTCTGCGCCTGGAGGGCCTTGATTGATGTCTCTGTTGATTCAGATCCGGGATTCATGATGCTGAAATAAACAGCGAAGAACTGTAAGCAACCTGAAAAGGGGAAAAACCTGCTATGCACATGATGTATGAAATGCGTATGCAATGTATTCAAGGGTTCGAAAGTTCAAATTTGTTGTAGACAAGAAAAGAACACACGTTATTATTAAAGAAATCATTGTTTAATACATCAAGGCCTCATGGGCAAAAAGTACAAAAATCAAGTCAATCCCAAAATACACTGCGCATCCTCTTTGGAGCTATGTAGGTGTTGAGGTTCTTCTCCTCATGCAACAGACGGGTGAGCTCCAAGACCTTCTTTTCACTGGCATGCAGGCTAGTCTCAAGAGAAATCCGCTCTTCCTTAAGCTGGATCCAGCTCTTCTGCATCTCTTCCCAGGATGTGGGCATATCAGGGTGTTGAATAACATGAGACACTTCCCCTTCCAAGACAGGTTCTTTGATTACTGGAAGCATGTGAGGATAAGGCATCACTAACTTCTGAGAGCGGGCGCGTACCCATTTGAGATAAGGCTCCAAAGGGATGGAGTTCCGGTGCCCCAGTGTCTTGCTGTCTATCCTACTGGGCATCCTCCAGGCTCTGATAAATCTCTGACGAAGTCCTTGAGTATCATTGTCGAAGTCAAAAACTATGTCGGGAATTAACATGTCATGAGGACCATCCTTCCGAGCATAACCAAACTGTCTCCAAGCCAGGCATGGGCTATAAGTAATACCTCCTCTGATTCCAAGTAAAGGAACATTAGGGTACTCTCCGCAACGATCAATGATAGTGACATCCCCTCTGGACCTAGGACACCAATGTATATCTGCATGCGTGAGAGTCATCAACCGTTGTGACCATCTCAAACCCCGCTCATTCTTCAGGACTGATTGGGGAAGGTGCGAAATAAACCACCTTCCCAGGAGAGGAGTGCAACACATAAGGACACCTCTTTTCCTCATGGTTCGAGTGTAACATGAGTGAAGGATGTCCCCCAGCAACGTAGGTATAGGATTCCTGGACATAAAGATCTGAACGGCACTGATATCAATGAGCTGATCTGGGTTAGGGAACAACACCAAACCATAGACAAGGAGGGCTACCACCTCTTCAAAAGCTTGCAAGTCAAGGGAGTTCCAACATTCAAGGGCTTTCTCAAACAGAAACCTGGCTAAGAACCCTTTGATACCACTTCTAACTTCCCAATGTCCCTTGAGGTCAGATGACTGTAGGTGCAAGGCTTTAGCAATCTCTTCAAGCTTAGGTTCCCTTTCTGTACCGCTGAAGGGTAGCTGATCAAGGATAGGAATCTTCAGGAGCCGGGAGAACTTCTCCAATGTAGGTACCAACTGATAGTCCAAGAAGGTAAAGCAGTGATGCAGAGGGTCAAAGAATTGGAACAAGACCTTTATCATATCTTCCTCAATATTGGTGTTGACCAAGCTGATGAGGCTTCCATGCCTTTCACTGAATGAAGAGTTCTCGGGAATCCTGGATATAAGCTCCTTAAGCTGAGGAGGGATCCTTACAAGATTGACCTGAATTGTCTTTCTACGAACAGTTTCCATGTCCTACAAAACAAGAACAAAGATGAAAATCCGAACCCCTGAAATGGTTAGTCAATGCATATGATGCTGGATGATGTCATGATGCTATGATTAAACACACCACAGATATTCACAAAGACAAACATATAGGGCACACAAGGCACACAAGACAAGCCCTTAAGGTTTAAGGCCAGCATGGGGTCTGGGTAGTACCCTCTTGAAGTTGGTGGGTTCAACCTGTCCTAATCAAAGTAACCGGGTTCTAAGGTTCCCAACATCACGGGATTGCTTTCATTGTTCATCGTTTTGATTTAGCCACTGAACTGGCGACCGAAATATTCCAGGAAAGCAACCCTCAATTGAGCGTAGTATCGAGTATCAACCAACCTCGGACTGCACCAAAGTCAGTTATCTCACTACCCTAAAGAGGCCAAGATAGTTCAATTAAGGTTCCTAAGGTCTGTTGATGCTTCACAACACCACGCGGAGGCCCCGTACTCTCCTTGACTGAACTCAAGGGTTACCGGTACACACCAAAGTGCCACATCAACGTAGAAGACTGTTTCAACCGTGTCGGTATACCCCGCACAGTTCCCTCACAGCCTTGTTGCTACTTTCTAAGAAGGTATCCCCCAGATCCGGGTGTAGGATCTATAGAACTCCCAAACAACCCACAATTTAAAGCACACAAGGAAAACAATTGAAAACATAGTTATGAGCTAGCCCTAAGGTACACCTCACTTTAAGATTTCCCCAGCAGAGTCGCCAGTTCTGTGATCGGTGGATCTGGAACTGACTGTTTAACGCTGGTTCGCGAAATGTCGCGGAAGCAAGAGTCGCCACCGTCTTTTATTTTCTCCAAATGGAAAGGACAAAAGCACAGAAAAATTCCTTAAGAGATTGCTCTCGGTTCGGGAGGTAGGTTATAGAAAGGGAAGGTGTTAGCACCCTTTCTATCCATGGTTATCCATGGGCTCTTAGATACTTGCTCATATATGTTTTCAAAAATGTTTGCTTTTCAATGTGGGTTTAAAAAAAGTTTCTTTGAAAAATTTCAGATCGACTCGTACGTCAGAGTGTTTGAAAAGTTTGTTTTGAAAGCTTTTGAAAAGTGTCAGTGTGAAAAGATTTCAGTTTGTTTGAGATTAGAGCAAGTATCCTTGAGAACCTACCTACCCTAAGGAATTCGTCTGTGTAAGAGTCCTTAAAAGTAGTGCCATCCCACCATTGAGAGGTAGGTAGCACCACCGTTGGAGGTGTTCGGGTCAATTCGAGTTTAGGGACATGGTGATCACCAGAGCAATGGGAAGACACCTTAGAAGCTACCCTCATGCCAGGTTCCCGGATCATGAGGACTTACTAAGACGTCCTCTACTCGACGATCACCTTTCGAAAGGCAACAGTGAGGCGTACCCTAGGGGTGGTGTGTGCGATTCGTGTGTCATGTTTCAGTTATTTGTCTTGTCATGTTTGTTGTGTTCTACGCTTGATTTTAATTAAGACATTCATCCTTGCATGCATATTTAACAGTTATAAAGTTGCGGAAAAATAAATCTACGACTATTACAAATGGCGCGGGTCCACATCGCCAAAATTAAACCGGACCCGATTTAGCGAAAAAAAATAAATAACGCGAAGTAAATAAGGTGCGAAAAATAAAGTTACAAGGCTTAGGGACAGTTACATAATTATTTAAACGATTGTAAAATAAATGCGCGAAGTAAAGGAATTGAAACAAAACTAGGGCGTTGGACCCTTTTGCAAAATATTAATGGTTAATGAGAATTAAAAATTAAATGATTAAATGTTTTTTTGGTATTTTTGTATTTTTTAGATTTAATGAGAAAAAGGAGTTAATTGAAATTAAATTAAACGGCAAACCCTAATTCTAGTATTGTTTATTTATTATGAAAGAATATGATCTAAATTAAACCCTAATTTATTTATGTACAATTTTTAATTTATGAAAATAAATAACTAATATTATTATTCTGAAAAAAAGGGGAAAATTAAAAAAAAAGAAAATAAAGAGTTATTAAACCTAAGTTCTATTTTTTTGTGTTTTTTATTAAAAAGATTAAAACTATAACCTAATTAAACTAAATATTTACATATATTAATTTATTGATGAAAATAATTACAATAAAATATTTATTATTTTTTTTTTGGTCTTTTCTGATTTTTATAATGTTTTTATGTTTTTATTAAAAAAAAAGAAAATTAATTATTTAAAGCAATAAAAATGAATAACACAATAATTAAAATAATAAAAAGAAAAGAAAAGCAAACCAGGGGGGGGTTCAGGCCCCAGATGGAGGTGTTGATTTGAAAAGCCTGGCCCAATTGAGTTTGCCATTTGCTGACTTTCCTGGATCGTGTGCTAGTGCATTGACTGGCGTATATAGCGTTCTTTGAATCCTGGCCCTTGATCTGGGTGAGATGGACGCGTGTGTGGCTTGAGAGAGTGAGCGTATGGTACACCTGGACGTTAGCAAAGCATAGGAACCTGCGTTGAAAAATATTATGGAAATTGCCAGACCTGGGACTTGAACCCAGGTCTTGAAGGTTACAAGCGTTGTCCCTGTCCACTGAGCCATTTGCATTTCATTTAACAAATAATAAACAATAAACAATATAAGAAGAAAACGTTAGTGCCTTTGGAAATTCGCGCGAAATTTGAATGGATCAATCACGTTCTGACACGACTTCTTCTTCTTCGTTTTCCTGAAACATGAAACATATTGGCAACGGTTTTTGGGCGTGGTTTTAGGCAGGCTATGGAAAAATAGCGACTAGCGCTATGGTATATATAAATTGGGCGCGAGGGTCAAGACTTCTTCGTCTTGATGTGCTGAATCCAACCGTGGTGGTCTAAAGGGCCAATTTTACTGTATTGCAAAAGCCCTAAATCTAAGAACCTGCAAACCTAAAAAACGCGCATGGTGGATTCACGTATGGTTAATGAAAAAGCAATCAAACACAATGGTTAGCTCAGGAATATCATTATGAGTATGAATATATAATTAAAAGTGCAAAACTATGCTTGAATCATGCTATACGATTTCAAAAGTTTTGAGGTGCAGTTTGACTTAGGGGTACCAATTCAGGATGTTTTGGTTGATGTTAATGATTGGAATGTGTCCAGCAATTGCCACTGAAGCTTTTGGAATAGGTTTGGAGGTTTGAATCGAGCTTGAAACTGGTTTTCAGTGTTTGAGTTTTTGTGAAAAATTTCAATATGCAATGGCTTCTTGGGGCGCAGCTTGCAGTCTCTTTGGCTTAGGGTTATGTTCTAGTACTTGTAAGGAAGCAATTAGGTCAAAAAGATTGAATAAAATCCATGGCCATAATGGTTTTTGAAGATTTGATTTCAATGATCTTTTCATATCTTTTTTCTCATGTATTTTGTACCAAATCTGATCAATTAGCACCAAACCTTTCCCTATTAACATGTGCACGAATTATAGAAGCCAAATCATGCATAAAAAGATTTTTTTAGGTTAGGTTTATATTTTTCATGTATTAAAATAATTTAAATGAATTAATATTAATATAAATTCAAATAAATAATTAAAAAATATGAAAATACTTCCCTTTGGGCCTAATGGTCGTGCATAGGCTTGGCATGAAGAAACTTGGAAGAAAAATGGGCCCATTTGCATTTTTAAGTCATTTGAACCATTGTTGACTTTTCAAAATTCCCAAAAAATTCCCAACTTCCACAAGGCATAACTTGGTCAATTTTTAAGCTTTTCACATGTTCTTGGACATTTTGGAAAGGTCTTTGAGTCCTCTAACCAATGCCTTTGGTCCCATGTCATTTTGATTTACCAATCTCAAGTTATGGCCTTTGACTTAAAGTCACTTTTTGTTGACTTTTGAAAATGACCTATAATGTAGAAATTGATAACTTTTTGTGAGAGCATTTCTTGGACTTGAAGTATGAAGATGAATTGTAGGAAATGTCTTTCTCTTCAAAATGAGCTTTGGATGGAATTTTTCTGATAATCCATGTGAAAGTTATGCCCTGGTCAATTTCAGTTGACTTTTTCAACTGTCCAAATATAGCAACTTTTGCATCTTTGATGATTTCTGAGCCAAATTTTGAGAATCATGATCAAGCATTGATCAAATGATGTTTGTGGCTTCAAAATGATATATTGACCAAAAATTTGAACTTTTGACTGTCAAATGACCATTTTGCCCCTACAGTTGACTGTAGTGCAATCTAGGGTTTTGACTGTGCAATCTTGAGCTGAATGCCTTGAAACTTGATATGAGGATACTTGACCATCTTTGTAGGCATATGAGACTTGATTGGGCCTTTGAAAACTTCATTTTCTTGATTAGAACCCAAACCCTAGTTTTGACTGTATAGGAAGCTGTTGAGCTGCACAACCCTTGGGGAATTTTGTGACCTTGACTTGACAAATCTTGATGAATATGGGAGGGCAAATTTTGGGGTACAACAGGGAAGATCCCCTAAAAAATTTCAATGTTGGCCTTGTTGTTATGCTCCGAAGCCCATGCTAAGGCTTTGGTGAAGTTCTAGAAGTCTGCTCATGTGCTGCAAGAGACTTCTACCGACCAATTTGAGAATTGTGTTGCTAGTCTGACTGCTGACAATGGACTCAGTTTCTCCGATGCTGATTTGACATCCAAAGGAAGGAAGCATAATGATGCCCTGCATGTCTCTATTGAGTGCATGGGCACTACCCTGGATCATGTTCTAGTTAATAAGGGTTCGCCACTAAATGTTCTACCGAAGAACGCCTTAGACAAATTGGACCGTGAATGACTTACATTGAAGCCCATCAATATTATGGTAAGGGCTTTTGATGGCTCCAAGAGAATGGTACACGGGGAGGTGGACATTTCTATTAAAGTTGGTTCCCAGAATTTCGATTCTACTTTTTGTGTGATGGACATTCGCCCGTCTTACTCTTGCTTATTGGGACGCCCTTGGATTCATGGGGCAGGTGCTGTCACTTTCACCTTACATCAGATGTTAATGTATCTGGTTAATGGGAAGATTGTTACAGTCTGTGGCGAAGAAGAGTATATGGTTAGCCACTTGAACTCTTTCAGATATGTCGAGATGGACGGCGAGTTCATTGAGACCCCCTGTTAGAATTTTAAACAGGTTCCTTAGACGATTGCTATTACCAAAGCTGCTACCGCTGTTCCAAAAATTACCAGACCTCCACTGAAGATGGCTTCTCTAAAAGATGCTAGGGCTGTAGTTGAAGAAGGTGGGTGTACTATTTGGGGCCAACTTCCTGACATCCCCTACAAGTTTGACAAATTTGGTTTGGGTTTCACTTTAAGAGCTCAAAAAGCTATTCGTCATGCTCGCACTAAAGGACCACCACTACGCATCAGCAACCATGGAGTCAATGCTGTGGAAGACACTGACAGTGACCTGGACAATTGGATCTTCCCTACTATCAATGGTTGGCTCAATAGTTGGACGGCTAGAGACTTTGTACCTATTTCTTTTATCCAGGAGTAATTGTTTTTCTGTTTTTTAAGGATATGTAATTTATGAACAATTTAAACTCTAAAAGCCTTGTGTCTTACCCGAGGCACAACGGTCTATTTGTGAGGGTTACCGCTTCATATTCATATGTCATTAATAAACCATTGGACGTTTTGCATACAAATTTTACACTCTCTGTCTTTCTTTTTATTCTATTTTGTCAAAATAGCCATGCTCTCTTACACACACCCACATATCAAATTGCAGATCCACATCCACCATAGATCCCATTGATAACGATTCTGCTATTGCCAGTTATGAATTTGAAAATCCGAACTACCAAGCCGAGGACGAAGGTGAGGAAAATTGTGAAGTACCAGGAGAAATTGCTAGACTGTTACAACAAGAGGAAAGAGAAATACATCCTCATGAAGAGCCGGTCGAGACAGTAAACTTGGCCACTGAAGGGAATAAAAAGGAAGTCAAGATAGGTCAACTTGGAAAACGATGTTAAAGAACGGTTAATTCAGATGTTGCATGATTACATTGAGATTTTTTCCTGGTCATACAAAGACTTGCCGAGGATGGAAACTGATATTGTGGTTCATTGTTTTCCAACGAAAGAAGAATGCCCTCCAGTGAAGCAAAAGGTTCTTCGTATGCACCCTGATATGTCAGAAAAGATCAAGGTTGAAGTCATGAGAAAAGATCTTAGCTATTACTTCTTATCCATATTGGGTTGCGAACGTGGTACCAATACCTAAAAAGGACGGTAAGGTGCACATGTGCATGTGTTGTACCCCAAAATTTTCCCTCTCATTCTATCAACTTTTCTCATCACAAGGCTCTTGGAACTCAAGATCAAGCTAGGGTTTGCTCTGCTCAAGACATCTCCTTGCACTGATGACCTAAATTAGGGTTTGAGTTTGCACAAGGATTTTTGGACCTTCAATGCTCAAATTGACTTTCATACTTCATATTGGACTTATAAGTTTGTCCATACCAAGTTTCAAGCCTTGAATCAAATTTTTGCCTAGTCAGTTGGACAGTTGACCTAGAAATCAACTGTATTGGGGAAAAAGTCAATTGTGGCCAATTTACAGTCAAACCTCATGAATTTTGACCCACATCAACATTATGAACTCATATGAACCATTTGATCAAGTTTGGACCACAACTCCACAAGAAATTTGATCAGATCACCAAAAGGGCAAAATGGTCATTTTTAGGATTTTGACTGTACAAAGGCAATTTCTGACTTTTTGACCTAGCCAATGGCAAATTAGGTTCAACCATGGACTCAAGGACTCAATGGCGTCATCTTGACTTATTCAACAAGTTCAAAAGATCTCAAATGCATAGGATTGACAGATGAATTTTTCAGTCAACTCATCAAAATTTGACTGTACAGTGAAAAGTCAAACTGTGACTTTTTGGTCAAAATCAAGTGCCAAGGGTCATTTTTCATCAAGATGTGTCAATTTATGAAACTTGTTCATCAAGAAACCCAAAATTTCAAATTAGGGTTTGGAATTGAATTTTCATAACTTAGAAAATTTCTAAGTTATGAAATTTTCTTAATTTTTCCTAACTTTGCCCCACATTTTCACCATGATACAAATGGATTCAAACAAAACTTACAACATGAAAGTTGTATTCCTCCACAAAGTCTACAACTTTTATTCACAAAGTTTTCTCAAAAGAAGCTTGGATCTCAAGTTATGATTTTTGGAACAAGGGTCCCTAAAACTTTTAACTTAGTGAAATTTTGCCCTAGTTTAGGCAGGATTTTGACCTATCTTCTTGGCCATTTTTCACATAGTTCCACTTAGAGTCTCAAGTTGCATTTCAAATATGGATTATAGATAATGTTGCAAGATTTCCAAATTGTCCAAGAACTCCTCAAACACATTTGTGGTTAGGGAGAATCGAATGCTTGAAGTTGGCAAAAACTCACTTTGTATCCATGGCAAAATCATGTTCACTCAAGTTGCATTTTCAAACCAGCATGCCTTGTACTAGTTTGCAGGCCTCTAAACCACTTTACACTCCTTAGTTAAATGAAAATCCATCAGTCTAAGCTTTTGTTTTGGCCATTTGGACATTGTACACAAAATTAAGCCCAAAGTAGAAAAAGGCACATTTCCATTTTTGCAAAAGTGTGCTTTATGTCAAACCACTATCCCTTGAGCATTGGTCCATATCTCAGAATCCAAATCAAATCTACAAATTGCAGGGGCCAAGATCAAAGTATGCAGCATATTTGATGGCTTGTACAGGCCTGTAATCACAACTTCCACTTCTTACTTCAAAAACAAGAAAACTTGCCAAATCCTTAAAACTTGAAAACCAGCAAAGACAAACTTACACAAACATTCAAGACATCTTTCACACAACCCTTTGAGCTAGAAACACGAGTGCTTGAGCCCCAAAACACCCCATAGCCAGAAATCACACTTATTTGGCAAAACAGGGCAGGTGCTGCATCTTGAGTTCCCCAGCTCATTTGGCTTGTGCATTTTGCCCCATTTTGATTCAAACACCTTCCATCCAACTCACTCAAGCTATCCCAAACACCAAAAGCCAATTGTAACTCCATTTACAGTGTTCACCATTTTCATTTCAAGCTTGTGCAGGTTGAGTTCTATAGGCTGATTCAAGGATATTCGAGGCAAGATAACTATTGGAAAAGGTCAACTGAAGTTCAAGCAAGCTACTAGACACCTCAAAACTTGTTGAGAAGCACTGCATTTCCCTACACGAATCCAACCGAAACAGGTTTTTCTTCACTTTCTATCTCTCTATTTAGGAACATTTAGCCTTAGGTTTGTGAATAAAAAATGTAGTGTTCATTGCCATGAAGCTGTACATATGCTCAATTTTCATTTATATTAAGTGTGCTAGGAGAATTTCATCCATGAACATGCTGAAAAAACTAGGTCAGATTTTGGGGCCAAAGAAATTCTCTCTGGTCTTTGAGAGTTAGGATTTGTGTTTTATATGGTTGGAATCGTCTTGAAATTCTCTACAAGTTTGATGTTGTGAGTTTTTGCAATAGATCACGTATACAGGATGTCCAAGTTTGTACAACAGGCGCGCGTTTTTTCAAAATGCTGGAGGAAGAAGATGAAGTGGTGGGCTGGGCTTGGCCTGGCTTGCTTCAAACACCTCCCATTTTCATTTTTGCACCCCCTGGCCCAATTTCTTGAATAATTGTATTTTTTGCATTTTTGTTTTCATTTTTGATTTTGTTTATTTATTTCCAAATATAAAAAATACTCAAAAATATTTTCATAATTTTTTCACATTTATTTGTCATTTTATTTTAGTTTTTTCTAATATAAAAAACATTTTAAATACTTTGATCTTATTTATTTAAATTTGAAAATAATATGTAAATCATACTTTTATTTTTATTTCTTATTTTTATTCATACTAAAAATATTATTATAAATATAATTTAGTTTTGTACATATATTATACATATTTATTATTTAATATACATATATATGCATATATACTTTTTATTTTTATTAAATACCTTAGAATAAAAATAGAAAAATATTGAATTTTTACTTTTATTATTATTCATACTAAAAAATACTTTTTTCTAAGTATATTTTAGGCAAAATACCCTTTTTAGTCCTTTAAGTTTACCCCAAGGTCCATTTTGGTCCTTTATCTAAAAAAAGTGTCAAACTGGTCCTATAATTCTTTCAAAAGGACCATAGGAGTCCTTTCCGTCCATTTTGGTCCTTTTTGGTTCATTGGAGAAGCTGCAAAATGAGCTTGATGGAGCAAAGATGGAGATACATCATCTAAAGGAAAGGGAGGATGGGCCGAAACATAAGATAATGGAGTTACAAATTGAAATAAAGAAGGATGGGCTGAACCAAAAAGGAACAAAATGGACGGAAAGGACTCCTATGGTCCTTTTGAAAGAATTATAGGACCAGTTTGACACTTTTTTTAGATAAAGGACCAAAATGGACCTTGGGGTAAACTTAAAGGACTAAAAAGGGTATTTTGCCTATATTTTATTTTTACATATATTAATATATTTTATTGTGCATAAATAATATAGTATATTTATTTTCTTAAAGAAATTAGGGTTTACCCTTAAACAAATAAAATTAATCTTTTTTTATTTCTTTATACCTTTTTTTACATTAAATATTTTTACATACCTAAACAAATAAAAACTCTTTTTTTTGCATAATTCATATTATTTGATATATTTATTTATTTTGCTTATTTAAATATTGTCCATTTAATATTCATGCAATTAAATCCAATTTGGATGTAATAGTAAACTAGGGTTTATATTTCTTGTCAAATACCCCCTATTCAAAAATTGTACCCCCATCCCTATAATCATGTTGTAATAGCTTAGAATTTTAAATTCTCGCACTTTACGCTTTCAATTATGCCATGATTAGAGAATTAGGGTTTGTATGCAAAAAATCCAAATCAACAAATAGTTTGACCTAATCAAAGACAAAATGCATGGAAATCAAACACAATAAACACTTGCACCCCTAGGGTTACAATCCACTTGTTGCCTTCAAAAATGGGCCATGGTATGCATGTTGGGTACTTTGGCAAAACAAAAACAAAACAAAAGATCATAGTCCCTCGATGACGCTATCTTGGTTGCCTAAACAAAAATGATCAAGTCCCTCAAGAAAAATTGCCAAAAATACTTGACACAATTGCTATCATGGTCTATACGATGACCCGCGCCTATCCCGTTTAACATCCTAACACAAGGTTGTTCACCAAATGCAATGGTGAAACAACATTGTCAAAAGGGTTAAAAACATTAGGAAAGATCTTTGAGTAAAATAGGGTAGATAGCTCTTAGTTACTTGATCAAAAAGCTTGCAAAACATCCTTGCTATTTTCAAACACACTTCACAACACAAATTCAAAACATTTTCCAAATCAAGCTTTCAAACATTGAAAACTTTTCAAAAGACAAAAACACATTTGTATACATTCAAAACAAGAATCATTACAAAGGTTGCCACAACGATGGCCTCTTTTCAAAACATCTTTCAAAACCACACACAAAGCACCATTTCAAACAATTGAAAAGCAAAAGCAAGTGATCTAAACAAGTAACTAAGAGCCCATTGATAACCATGGATGAAAAGGGTGCTAGCACCTTCCCTTTTCATAATCTACTCCCCGAACCCAAGAAAACATCTCAAAGGTCTTTCCTGTGCTTTTTGACCTTTCCTTAGGATAAAATAAAAAGTCGGTGGAGACTTTTGCTAAACCGAAACATTTGCGAACACAAACGCAAAACCTCAAGTCAGTTCTCCCATCGTATCACAGAACTGGCGACTCTGCTGGGGAGAAACTTAAAAGTGGAGTAACCTTAGGGCCTAGATCACACTTGCATGCTTATCTTGATTGCTTTGATTGCTTTATATTTGGTTCTCTTGTTTGGGTATAAATCCTCTAGCCGGATTTTTTGGAAACATTCATAGGTAAATAGCAATACGTTGTGGAAACTATGCAGGGTATACTGACATGGTCGAAGCAATAGCTATATTAGTGCGACATATTTGTGGGTACCGGTAGCCTTTGAGTCAATCAAAGAGAATACGGGGCCGCTGAGTGATGTCATGAAGCACTAATGAACTTTTAGAACCTTACTTGACCATCTTGGCCTTTTTAGGGGTAGTGAGATGACCGACTTTGGTGCAGTCCGAAGTTGGTAGATACTCGATACTACACTCATTGAGGGTTGTTTTCTTGGAATATTTTACTCTCCAGTTAAGTGGCTAAACCAAAACAATGAACACAGAAAATAATCCAGTGATATTGAGCTCCTTAGAACCCGGTTACTATTTATAGGACAGGTTAAGCCAACTAACTTCAAGAGGGTACTTACCTATGAAACCTCATACAAGCCTGAAACTAGGATCTTGTGTGACTTGTTTGTACATGTGCTTGTGCATACATCATGAACATCATAAAGCATCATATGCATCCACTAACCATTTCAAGGGTTTGGATCTTCATCTTTGTTCTTGTTTTGTAGGTCATGGAATCTCTTTGCAGGAAAACAATTCAAGTCAACCTTCTGAGAATCCCTCCTCAACTCAAGAAGCTTACTTCCAAGATTCCAGAGAACTCTCCTTTCAGTGAAAGACATGGTAGACTCCTCAACTTGGTCAACTCCAACATTGAAGAAGACATGGTGAAAGTTCTCTTCCAATTCTTTGACCCCCTACACCACTGTTTCACATTCCCTGATTACCAACTAGTACCTACTTTGGAGGAATTTTCTCAACTCCTGAGGATTCCTATTCTTCATCAACTACCCTACAACGGTATAGAAAAAGAACCAAAGCCTGAAGATGTTGCTCAAGAATTACACTTGCAACCATCTGATATCAAAGGTCATTGGGAAACCAGAAGTGGTGTCAAGGGTTTCTTGGAAAAGTTTCTGTTTGAGAAGGCACAAGATTGTTGGAATTCTCTAGATTTGCAAGCTTTTGAAGAGATTGTAGCACTTCTCATCTATGGGTTGGTCTTGTTCCCAAACCATGATCAGCTGATAGATGTGAATGCTGTCAAGATTTTCATATCTCGGAATCCTGTGCCTACATTGCTTGGGGACATCCTACACTTATTTTACACACGAACAATGAGGAAAAGAGGTGTTCTCATGTGCTGTACTCATCTTCTAGCAAGGTGGTTTATTTCTCACCTTCCCCAGTCAGTTTTGAAGAATGAGCAAGGTTTAAGGTGGTCACATAGGTTGATGACCCTCACACATTCTGATGTTCATTGGTGTTCTCGGTCCAGAGAAAATGTCATCATCATTGATCGTTGTGGGGAATTCCCTAATGTCCCACTACTTGGCATTAGGGGAGGCATTACCTACAACCCCTGTTTAGCTTTGAGGAAGTTTGGATATGCCCGGAGAAATGGTCCTCATGATATGCTGATCCCTGACTTGGTTTTTGACTTCGACAATGGCGCTCAAGGACTTCGACAAAGGTTCACCCGAGCTTGGAGGATGCCCAACAAAGTAGATAGTAAGACACTGGGGCACAAGAATTCCATCCCCCTTGAGCCTTATCTCAAGTGGGTACGAACCCGCGCCCATATTCTTATGATGCCATATCCTTACATTCTCCCCGTGATCAAAGAGCCTGTTATGGAAGGAGAGGTTCCATACACCCTCCTACATCCTAACATGCCAACATCATTGGAAGAATTACAAAAGAGTTGGATACAACTCAAAGAAGAACGAAATACCTTTGAAGCCAGCTTCTATGCCAGCGAGAAGAAGGTTTTGGAGCTTACCCGCCGACTTCACGAAGAGGAAACTCTCAACACTTACATCGCACCAAAGAGGATGCGCAATGTCTTTTACATTAAGAATTTTGTAATATTTTGCCCATGGGGCATTTATGTACTAACAAATTTCTTCTTAATATGACATGTGTTCTTTTTGTTTGCAACAAATTTGAATTTCTGAATCCTTGAATGCATTACATGAATAACATATCCTTCATCATATGCATAAACAGGTCTTCACACCAGGTTTCCTTATCTTTCTGCTGTTTATTTCAGCAAGATGGATTTGGAGTAGACGGTTAAAGATCTGCAAGCACAGAATTCGCAATTCCAACAACTCCTCATGACCTTAGCAAAGGGTCAAGAGGATCTTAAAGCACTGTTGGAAAAAGGGAAAGACAAAGAAAAGAAAAAGAAAAAGTACAGGTATGGCCACTATGGGAAGAAGGTTTGAAAGCCAGGCTAGAAAGGTCCTCGATTTCCCCTCGACGTCCGATGAAGGGGTTGGTAAAGGAAAAGGAGCTGCAATGCCTTCTGAATCTAAAGCTGAAGAAGAAGAAGAGGAAGAGGATGAAGATTACTCCGAATAGCAATATCCCCCAGCGGATGATAAGTATAAAAATCTTGAGGATCGGTTGGCAGCCATGGAGTTGCAAAGGGTACCTGGGTTAGATTTTGAAGAACTAGGGTTGGTCGCTGGGATCGTCATTCCTCCCAAGTTCAAAGTTCCTACATTTTCTAAGTATGACGATTTATCCTGTCCGGAGATGCATCTGAGGTCCTACGTCAGAAAGATCCAACCTCACTCTTCTGATAAGGATCTTTGGGTCCACTTTTTTCAAGATAGTTTGTCAGGCACGCAATTGGACTGGTTCCATCAACTCGAGAGAACTGATGTTCATAATTGGGAAGATTTAGCTGCTGCTTTCTACCGACATACCAATACAATGCAGATTTAGCGCCTACTCGTACTCAATTACAGAGTATGGGTATGGCCTCTAACAAGGGATTTAAGGAGTATGCCCAAAAGTGGTGGGATTTGGCTGGAAGGGTGCAACCACCTTTGTCGGATAGAGAGCTGGTTGACATGTTTTTAGGGACTCTGTCAGGCCCATTCTTCAATCATTTAATCGGGAGTTCATCTGCAGGATTCACTAAATTAATTCTGACCGGTGAAAGGGTCGAAGCTGGCATTAAAAGTGGTAAAGTTCAGAAGGATGCCTCCGCTTCCACTGCTATTAAGAAGACCTTCCCAGCTAAAAAAGAAGTTTCTGCTGTTCACAACCAGAGAAACCAAGGAAGAACGGAGAGCCGACCAACGGTGAGGGCTGTTATGATCTAAAACTCTTCAGCCGATCAACCTCGCAGCAATCAACCAAGATCTAATCAGCAAAGGGTAGAAAGGCCACAACGACAATTCACCCGAATCAATATGACACCGGCTCAAGTCCTCCCTTATCTGTTAAAGCTGAACCTTACCAACTTGAAGGAAGCGCCGAAAAACGCTAATACCTCTTCTCCTTATTATCATTCCAATGCAAAATGTGCGTACCACTCTGACAGTGTAGGGCATGATACCAACAACTGTTGGGCTCTTAAAAACAAGATCCAAGACTTGATAGACGCCAAGGAGGTAGAATTCGATGCGCCCGAAAAGCCGAATGTGATTTCTGCCCCAATGCCGAAGCACGACCATAATGTCCATGCCGTTATGGAAGATCTTCATGTTACCATTGTTGATGACCTTTTGACTCCGTTACCAGTGATTAAAGTGAATTTGATGAAAGCCTGGATATTCCCAGGCTGTGGAAAAGACTGTTACTTTTGTTCAAACTCGCAAGTTGACTACCCACTGTTGAAATCAGGCATCCAACGCCTGATGGATACCCAAGAGATCCTCTTTCAAAAGACTCCTGTTGATACCATCACTCATGTTACTCCTGCTACCTTTGATACTCCAACCAATGACATTGCCATAATAACCATCTCCGAAGATCTTTCCAAGACCTGCAAAAGGCCTGTTAAGATTACGGCTGATCCTAAGTTTGTACCGTTGAAAATCACCATGCCGGGGCCCGTCCCGTATAAATCTAACAAGACGATACCATGGAATTACGGAGGAGAAATCTTCTACCATGGTGTCAAACAGACTGAATCAGTCCAAGAGAATTCCGATGATGAAACCCCTGATATAGGGAATATTGCGGGAACGAGCAAGATAACTCGCAGCAGAAGGATCTTCTCTCCGGAGATTTCTCCTCTACGGGCAGTCTTTGGACCCTCGAGATTTTCTGTATTGGTCAAGCCATCCGTGCAAAGTCCGATAATTAAAGAAATTGATGTTCCCGAAGCTAGACCCTCTGATGTTACTTCCAATAAAGGTAAGGGGATACAAGAAGCGCATGTCAGGATGAAGGCTCAGACTGTGGTCATCCCCGAGACCACCCAAAAAGAGATGGAAGAAATCTTAAAGATAATCAAAAAGAGAGACTACGATGTCGTGGAGCAGCTGGGGCAGACCCCTTCCAAAATCTCCATGCTGGCTCTCCTACTCTGCTCTGAGGCTCATGCTAAGGCCTTGATCAAATTTTTGAAGACGACACACGTGCCTCAAGAAACTTCTGCAGACCAGTTTCAAGAGTGCATGGCTAGCCTTACTGCCGATAATGGTCTTGGTTTTTTCGATGCTGATTTGACCCCTAAGGGAAGAAAACATAACAACGCGCTGCATGTCTCAGTAGAGTGCAGGGGAACCACACTTGCCCATGTCCTGATGGATACCGGTTCATCTTTAAATGTGCTACCGAAGAAGGCGTTGGACAGGTTGGACAGTGAAGGTCTGACCCTAAAGCCCAGTAACATCATTGTTAGATCCTTCGACGGTTCTAAGAGGATGGTTCACGGAGAAGTGGACATTCCCATCAAGGTGGGTACAGAAATTTTCAACTCTACTTTTTATGTGATGGACATCCGTCCTTCATATTCATGCTTGTTGGGAAGGCCATGGATCCACAACGCTGGGGTAGTCACCTCCTCTCTACACCAAATGCTAAAGTATCCGGTTCAGGGTAAGATCATAACGGTGCATGGCGAGGAAGAGTACATGATAAGTCACCTTAACTCCTTCTGTTATGTGGAGTTAGATGGCGAATTCATAGAAACGCCTTTCCAGCATTTTGAAGAGGTTCCTCTTGAAGTCGCAGTTGCAAAGACAATGGCTGATGTGCCTATCATTTCCAAGTCCGTGTCTCGGATGGCATGCCTTAAGGATGCGGAGGCTGTAATCAAAGAAGGAAGGAGTACAGTGTGGGGGAAACTGCCTGATTTTCCTCACAAGATGGACAAGTTCGGACTAGGTTTTACTGCTGCTGGCCAAAAAGCTGTGCATCGCTCCCGGGCTGGAGGACCACCCGTAAAAATCACTCACCATGGAATTAAGGCCTTAGAAGATGTTGATGAAGAAGACCACTTTGAAGATTGGATTTTTCCGACCGTTGAAGGAGGGTTAAGCAACTGGGAAGCGAAAGACTTTGTTCCCATCACTTTCATCAACCAGTAATTTATCTTTGAATAATTTCCTATTTTGGTCTGTAATGATTAAACAATTCGTACACTATTTTCACCTTGTGCCTTACCCGGGGCATATAGGTCCATTTGTAAGGGCTTGATTTTCTTCATTATCATATGCCTTTTTTAATAAATCATTGGACGTTTTCATCTATAAACTGTTGTGTTCATTTTCTTTCCTTTTACATTTTGTTTTGTTTAAGGATGGCTATCCCTTACACACACCCACACTCACAAAATGCAAGTACCCATCCAATCCGGATTCCATGGGTGACTATTCTGTTTTAGCCTTCGGTGACTCTGAAGATTTGGTCAATCATGCCGAGTACGAAGGTGATGAAGACTGTGAAGTGCCTGGGGAGTTAGCAAGACTTTTGCAACAAGAAGAGAGGGCTATTCTGCCCCATGAAGAGTTGCTAGAGACCATCAATCTAGGAACAGAGGAAGACAAGAAAGAGGTTAAGGTGGGTGCCAACCTGAAGCCAAATGTCAAAGAGCGCTTAGTGCAGCTGTTGAATGAATATGTTGAAATCTCCGCCTGATCCTATGAAGACATGCCGAGACTAGATACATATATTGTGGTTCACCGTTTCCCTACAAGAGAAGACTATCCACCAATCAAACAAAAGGTCCGCCGAATGAGGCCCGACATGTCTGAAAAGATCAAAGCTGAGGTGATGAAGCAATTCAATGCTGGCTTTCTGGATGTTACTTCCTATCCACAATGGGTTGCTAACATTGTGCCCGTTCCTAAGAAGGACGGCAAAGTCAGAATGTGTGTGGACTATCGGAACTTAAACAGGGCTAGCCCAAAAGATGATTTTCCACTACCACACATCGACATCTTGGTTGACAACACAGCCCAACATAAGGTATTTTCCTTCATGGATGGATTCTCGGGATACAACCAAATCAAAATGGCCCCCGAAGACATGGAGAAGACTACTTTTGTCACACAATAGGGTACCTTCTGCTACAAAGTGATGCCATTCGGACTGAAGAATGCCGGGGCAACCTATCAGCGAGCCATAGTAGCTTTGTTTCATGATATGATACATCATGAGATCGAAGTCTACGTAGACGACATGATAGCCCGTTCACAGACAGAAGAAGAACACCTTGACCATTTGCAAAAGCTGTTTGTCAGATTGAAGGAGTATAAGCTTAGGCTGAACCCTAGCAAGTGCACCTTTGGAGTCAGGTCTGGTAAGCTTTTGGGATTTATCATCATTAACAAAGGCATTAAAGTTGATCCTGCTAAAGTCAAAGCTATACAAGAAATGCCTGCCCCCCGCACTGAAAAGGAGGTTAGAGGTTTTTTGGGACGCTTAAACTATATTGCGAGGTTCATCTCTCACCTGACATCTACCTGTGAGCCAATCTTCAAGTTATTGAAGAAAGATCAGGTGGTTGAATGGAATAATGATTGTCAAGTTGCTTTTGATAAGATCAAGGAGTAATTGCTGGAACCTCCTATCTTGATGCCACCCGTCAAAGGAAGGCCGTTAATCATGTATCTGACTGTTTTGGATAATTCAATGAGGTGCGTACTGGGCCAACATGACGAGTCTGGCCGAAAAGAGCATGCCATTTATTACCTTAGCAAAAAGTTTACCGACTGTGAGACTCGCTACTCACTGCTCGAGAAAACTTGCTACGCTTTGATATGGGCTGCTCGTCGGCTAAGGCAGTATATGTTGACACATACCACTTTGCTGATTTCCAAGATGGATCCGATTAAGTACATCTTCGAGAAGCCTGCTTTATCTGGAAGAATCGCTAGATGGCAAATGATCCTGACAAAGTATGATATCCAGTACACAACCCAAAAAGCTATAAAGGGGAGTGTACTAGCTGACCATCTAGCTCATCAAGCCGTCGAAGATTACCAACCTATGAGATTCGACTTCCCTGACGAGGACATCATGACATTGGACAACATTGAAGGTAACAGACCGTATGACGGACCTGAACAAGGATCCCGATGGACCCTGTACTTTGATGGTGCTTCAAATGCACTTGGCAACGGTATCGGTGCGGTACTTATTTCTCCTGAAGGTTGCCACACACCTTTCACCGCTAGACTCTACTTTAGCTGCACCAACAACAAGGCCGAATACGAAGCTTGTATCTTTGGTCTCAAGGCTGCAATTGACCTAGGGATCAAATCTTTGGTCGTATTTGGGGACTCAGCTTTGGTTATCAGTCAAATCAAAGGAGAGTGGGACACTAAACATCCTAATCTTATCCCATACAAAGAACATGTCCTGACATTGTTGCCTCATTTCGAGCAGATTACCTTTGAGCACTTCCCGCGAGAAGAAAATCAGCTAGAAGATGCTCTGGCTACAATGTCTTCCATGTTTAAGCTCAACTGGGATAATGAGGCTCCCCAAATCACCATCGAGCGAATGGACGAACCTGCACACTCTCATGAGATTAATACCGAAGAAGTAGTGGAACAACCCTGGTTTCATGAAATCAAAAGGTATCTCCAGACTCGAGAATACCCTGAAGAAGCTTCGTCAATGACAAAAAGTTCTTAAGGAGATTTGCTGCCAAGTTCTTCCTGAGCAATGGTATCCTATATAAGCGCAACCATGATTGTGTTCTACTTGGTTGTGTGGACAAGGTTGAAGCAGAGTTGATCATGACCGAAATACACAGTGGAACCTTTGGCACCCACTTGAGCGGACATACGATGGCTAAGAAGATTCTAAGGGCAGGCTACTACTGGTCTACCATGGAATCGGACTGTCATCAACATTCCCGTACTTGTCACAAATGCCAAGTGTGATCTGTGGATCTGGAACTGACTGTTTAACGCTGGTTCGCGAAATGTCGCGGTAAGCAAGAGTCGCCACCGTCTTTTATTTTCTCCAATATGGAAAGGAAAAAAAGCACAGAAAAATTCCTTATTGAGACTAGTTCTCGGTTCGGGAGGTAGATTTATAGAAAGGGAAGGTGTTAGCACCCTTTCTATCCATGGTTATCCATGGGCTCTTAGATACTTGCTCATTTGTGTTTTCAAAGAATGTTTGTTTGCTTTTCAAGGTTAGTGGGTTTGAAAAAGTTTCGTTTAAAATTTTCAGTTCGACTCTTGTATCAGTCCTCAAGAGTGTTTGAAAAGTTGTTTTTTGAAAGCTTTTTACAAAGTGTCGGTGTGAAAAGAAGTTTTGATTTGTTTTGAATTAGAGCAAGTATCTACGAGTAATCTACCTACCCTAAGGAATTATGCTGTGTAAATGTCCTTAAGGTAGTGCCATCCCACCATTGAGAGGTAGGGAGCACCACCGTTGGAGATGTTCGGGTCAATTCGAGTTTAGGGACAGTGTGGTCACCGAGCAATAGTAAGATACCTTAGAAGCTACCCTTATGCCATTGATCTTTTTATTCCGAGTCAACCGTTTCGAGGCAACTTGTTCCGAGGCAACTAGATCAGTGGAACATAAGGACTCACTAAGACGTCCTATAGTCGACGACCACGTTTCGAGGGGCAAGGCAACAGTGTGGTCACCAGAGCAATGGTAGGACACCTTAGAAGCTACCCTTATGCCATGTTCATGGACATAAGGACTCACTAAAACGTCATATACTCGACGACCACGTTTCGAAGGGCAAGGCAACAGTGAGGCGTACCCTAGGAGTGGTGTGTGAATTGTGTGTCATTTTCAGTTTATTATTTGTCTTGTTTATGCATTGGGTGATCTACGCTTTGATTTTATTTGTGCATACATTCTTTCATGTGATTATTAGCAGTTAAGGGTGCGGGAATTAAAATGCGGAAAAATAAAGGTCCTACGCTATTACAAGGCGCGAGTCTACATCGCCAAATTAAACCAAGACCCGATTTGAATAAAAGTATGGAAAGTAAATGTCCTAATTATCTATTACAAGGCCTTGGGGCAAATACATTATATCCACAAAAGAAATAAAAATAGGTGCAAAAAGAAATAAAAATCGAGAGTGCGAGGGCGTTGGACCCTTTTAAGGAAATTAAATTGGAATTGAAAGTAATTAGTGATTAAATAAAGAAAAGAACTTGTTTTTATGTTTTTTTGGTATTTATGAAATTAAAGAGAATTAATTGGAATTAAAAGTTAAATAAAACCCTAGTCCTAAATTGTTTTTAATTATTAAAGAAAATTGTTTAAGTTTTAACCTAATTTACCCTAATTAATTAATTGCATATTTATTTACAAGATAATTAATAATTAATGATGATAAAAAAGGTTATTTATTAAGAGAAAGAATAAAAACCCTAATTTCTACATTTTTTAGTTTATTAAAGAAAAACATTAAAATTAAACCTAAAATTAAACTAATTTGGTTATTAGAATTTATTTACAAAATTAATAGGAATTAATATTAATAAAACATATTTTTGTTTTATGATTTTCTGATTTTTTTGTATTTTTATATGAAAATTAATTATTTGAAGTAAATTAAATAAAAATAAAAAGAATGATCAAAAGAATTAAAAAAGAAAAGAAAAGAAAAGAGATTAAAAGATATACAAACTTTGGGGGGTGTCTGCCCAATTTGGAGGCTTATTGAAGTAGTTTGGCCCAAGAAATCTGGCCTTTTTTGACTTTCCAATGCTTGTGCGCCTGTGGTTGACTGATGCATATGGTGGACTGCTTATGATGGCCATTAGATTGGCCTTCAGGGACATGTGGCAAGCACAGATCTGGAGTTGCATGGTGATCCCTTGATGAAGCATTGCATGGAAACATGTTACAAGAAAAATTATTGAATAAAGTAGGGGACCTGGGAATCAAACCCAGGTCCCATTACCTGCGTGACAACACATCAACCACCAAGCCAAGCGCGTTTGTTTGATACATAATGGACAATGAATAATAAGAGAGAGAAAACATGTATTAGTGGGACAATAAAAAAAAGGGCGCCAGTTATTCAAACTGGCCAGTCACCGTTCAACACCTCATCATCTCTTTCCTGGCTCCTTTGCTTTTGCCTGAAAATACAGATGAATAGCGGGGGTTTTAAACCCCTACTAACCCTAACATACAAAAAATAGCGATTAGCTCCTAGTTGAAAAGAAAAAGGGCGCGAGGTGGTCAATCGTTTCGTCCAGATGCCCTGGTTTTGATGGTCCTAGTCTGGTTGTCCAATTTTTCCTCAAGCGTAAAACCCTAATTCAAGGTTCCTGAAACCCTAAAAAATGTCCATGGCAATTTTCTATACAGATGATATTAATTCAATTAAAAGACAGCAAAAGATTCAGAGAGTTCATGTTAGTGTAAAACGACAATTAAAAGACATGAAACATGCGTATAAATCAAGATGCGATTATGAAAGTTTCCATGAATAGGGCTATGGCGTTCTACCGTTTCTCTTCGCGTGGAAGCTTGGTTTCAATTGCAAACGCCTCCTTGATGTGTCAGGAGTGTATTAGAATGATTCTTTTGCTTTGAAACGTGCTCTATGTGGGAAAACAATTTTCAATTTTTTTGGAAAATATGCAAAGTTGTTTCTTGAGTTTGGGCGCAACTTCCTTCTGTCTAGCATTAGGTTATTGTTTGTGCATATATGAGGAATGAATTAGGTTAGAAAACAAAGCCCAAAATCCATTCAATCAATGTTTTTGAATTTGTGATTTTCATGAATCTTTTTCAATCCTTTTGTCATGAAGAACATGCCTATTTGCATAGAATCTTTCCTTTTTTGATGTGCACGAAATCTTGAGTGAATAAGGAGTGGAAATGCTGCATAAAAAGATTTGAAAGGTGGCATTTAGTATTTTTTCATATTTAATTTTAATTAAGTGAATTAATAATAATAAAATTCAAATAATTAATAAAAAATGATGAAATAACTCCCTTGGATGTCAATGGGTCGTGCATAGCTTTTGGGTGATGATTCTTGGAAGAAATTGTGGCCCATTAGCAATTTTGAGGCATTTGAAGCAAAGTTGACTTTTCAAAATTCCCAAAACTTTCCCAACTTCCACAAGGCATATCTTGCTCAATTTCTAAGCTTTAATCATGTTCTTGGACATTTTGGAAAGTTATTGAAGTCCTCTAACCAATGCCCTTGGTCCCATGTCATTTTGATTTACCAATCTCAAGTTATGGTCTTTGACTTAAAGTGCCTTTTTGTTGACTTTTGAAAATGACCTATAATGTTGAGATTGATAACTTTTTGTGAGAGCATTTCTTGGACTTGAAGTGTGAAGATGAGTTGTAGGAAATGTCATTCTCTTCAAAATGAGCTTTGGATGGAATTTTTCTGATAAACCATGTGGAAGTTATGCCTTGGTCAATTT
Organism: Vicia faba; assembly: GCA_948472305.1. NCBI lineage: Eukaryota > Viridiplantae > Streptophyta > Magnoliopsida > Fabales > Fabaceae > Vicia > Vicia faba. Next base: position 1,359,490,851 of record OX451737.1, read on the forward strand.
GCAGTTGACTTTTCCAACTGTCCAAAAATAGAAACTGTTGCATCTTGAGACTTTTTGAGCCATGCTTTGAGAATCATGATCAAGAATTGATCAAATGATGTTTGTGGCTTCAAAATAAGATGTTGACCAAAAATTTTGACTTTTGACTGTCAAATGACCATTTTGCCCCTGCAGTTGACTGTTGAGCAATTAGGGTTTTTGACTGTGCAATTTTGTGCTGTAAGTCTTGGAACTTGACATAAGGATGCTTGATAATGTTTATAGGCATGTGGGACTTGTTTAGACCCTTGGAAACTTCAATTTCTTTGCCAGAACCAAAACCCTAATTTTTGACTGTTAGAAGGCCATTGGACTGTGCAACCCTTGGGAGATTTTGAAGCATGCTCTTAGCAAATCTTGAAGAAAATGGGAGGGCAAATTTTGGGGTACAACAGTTGCCCCTGTTCAATCTTCTTAGACCTGAGGATGTAGATTGGCTGACGTGCCTTTCGTAATCCGAAGGTGGAAGATGATTGAACACTAGAGTGCCCAGAAATTTGCGCTCACATAGTAGTGTGATGGTGGGAATGGGCTTACAGATGCCATTTGGAGATTGATGGATAGGAAGATGGGCTTATAGATGCCATGTTGAGAGGTGATGGATAGGTGGGTGGGCTTATAGATGCCATCTGGGTGTTGATCGCGTAAGAGATTCCTTAGCGAGAACTTGCGTACCTGAAAAAGAAAGATGATTACCTGACCTGTTACAGGAGTTGGTCTTCAAATTCTTTGTGTAGATGTGCCCTGACTGGTTACAGGAATTGAATCCTTAAACCTCTTCAGACGTGCCCCGGCGAGATACAGGAGTCGAGTCTGGAGTTTCAAAAGGTGATGAATGAATCAGGGATGGTTACTACCTCAACAGTAATGATGAGAGAACCTTGGGTGATTACTACCTCAACAGTAACGATGAGAGAATCTGGGGCGATTACTACCTCAACAGTAACGATGAGAGAATCTGGGGCGATTACTACCTCAACAGTAACGATGAGAGAATCTGGGGCGATTACTACCTCAACAGTAACGATGAGAGAATCTGGGGCGATTACTACCTCAACAGTAACGATGAGAGAATCTGGGGCGATTACTACCTCAACAGTAACGATGAGAGAATCTGGGGTGATTACTACCTCAACAGTAACGATGAGAGAATCTGGGGCGATTACTACCTCAACAGTAACGATGAGAGAACCTGGGGCGATTACTACCTCAACAGTAACGATGAGAGAATCTGGGGTGGTTACTACCTCAACAGTAACGATGAGAGAACCTGGGGCGATTACTACCTCAACAGTAATGGTGAGAGAATCTGGGATGTCTTCTACTGAGTCTCCATCAGGAAAATCTTTAGGAATCGATTTAACTGGACCAGAGAAAGCCTTTGACTGGATCGGCATCAGAAAAATCTTTAGGAGTCGATTTAATTGAACCAGGCAAGGTCTTGGAATCTTCAACTGGAATAAGAATCAGGGAGATCTTAGGGTCGATCTGACTGAACCAGAGAAGATCTTGGATTAACTTTGACTGGATAAGAATCAGAAAAATCTTAGAGTCGATTTAACTGAACCAAACGAAAGTCTTGGATTAGCTTCAACTGGATAAGAATCAGAAAAATCTTAGGGTCGATTTAACTGAACCAGAGAAGGTCTTGGACATAGCTGAGAACTTTGACTGGATCTTTCCTGAAAGGTAAAGGTCAGTCATGTGCCATGCATGATATGGATCAAGCAATGATGTTCTCAACATAAATGAGATTGTATGTCCATGATGCGTATATGCATGCTATAATGTATGGAAATGTGATGTTTATGAATGTATGCTTTTGTCTAGGAAAGTAAATCCTTGACGGATGCCGAGAAGTTAAATCCTGGGCTGATGTAGAGCTTTTGTTTCCACTGGGGAGTGATTGCAAGAATGAACCGGTAGGAGAAGATGAATCCGTTAGGGACGAAACTTGATGAAGAGATTACTCTGCGGGGAATAAATACTCTAGCGACCTTGCTGGGGAACAATACTCTGTGGGAGGAGAGGTACTCTGTTGAGATGTTGATGATAACTTCGCCGGGGATGCCGTTGTTATGTTGGAAGTTTTGACAGACTCCGCTGGGGATAAGAAGACTTCACCGAGAACGATCTTTCCGTGGCCTTTGGCTGAGGATAACCCAGTTATATCCCGGTAGGGAAATAACCTTTGAATAAAGCCGGGAGACGCGTTCGTGCTCTGCGAGGGATAAGCTTCCAGAATCTACTGGGGATAAGCTTCGTACTGGGGAGATGGATTGAACTTTCCTGGGGAAACTTCTGGACTGGACTCTCCTGGGGAAATTTTTTGAACTGTAATTTTTGTAAGTTGAAAGAGGGAACCTATGTAGGGTTGCCTGATGATGAGCTTGTGTAAAACCGCATCTTGGAAAGAAGGACACCTGTGTAGGGTTACTTTGAGGTTGGGCTCGTGTGAAGCTGCATCCTTGAAGAAAGGAAACCTGTGTAAGGTTTACTGATGACGAGTCCGTGTAACACCGCATTTGGAGTTGGCATTTGGAGTTGAAGGAAACCTGTGTAGGGTTTCCTGATGACGAGTTCGTGTAAAACTTCATCTTTGGAAAGAGAGAAACCTGTGTGGGGTTTACTCATAATGAATCCATATAATACTTCTGGAGGAACCGGGGTAAGGTTACTTCGGGATAAGTTCGTGTAAAACTTCTTGATGAACCGGGGTAAGGTTATCTCGAGATGAGTCTGTGTGAGACTTCTGGAGGAACCGGGGTAAGGTTACTGCAGGGCAAGTTCGTGTAAAACTTCTTGATGAACCGGGGTAAGGTTATCTGGAGGTAAGTTCGTGTAAAACTTGAGATAGATCCGTGTAAGACTTTAGGAGGAACCGGTGTAGGGTCACTTTGATGATAAGTCAGTGTAAGACTTCTGGAGGAACCGGGGTAAGGTTTCTTGAGATGGGTCCGTGTAAGACTTTATTTGAGAAGGAGAAGGAACCGGTGTAGGGTTACCTGATGATGAGCTCGTGTAAAACTTCATCTGAAAGAAAAGGAACCAGTGTAGGGTTGCCTGAGGATGAGTCCGTGTAAGACTTTGTCTGAAAGTTGAGAAGGAACCGGTGTAGGGTTGCTTGAGGATGAGTCCGTGTAAGACTTTGTCTGAAAGTTGAGAAGGAACCGGTGTAGGGTTGCCTGATGATGATCAAGTGGATGACTGTCCTGTTTGGTTTCAGATATTAACCCACGATCGGCCGTCCGCTGATTTTTCTTGGCTTGTTACCAATGTTGATCTGGAATTTGTAAAGGTAGATGGTAATCATCTTTAAATTGATCTTTCTTTAATACTTTGGTTGACAGGGCAACTGGATCGCCTGGACGACTCATTATTGCCCCTGTTTCTGAGGTGAGGGAAGAAGATACCTTGTGGAGGTGCTGGATGACTGCCGATTGACAAATCTTCCTTTTGGTAGGCAAGTGACGAGATGCCGGGACATAATCGTACGCTTTTGATCCTTAACTTTTGCCTGGACCGCCCTTTCGGGTTTTCAGTCCACCGGGATACCCATTTTTGCCCAAGCCGCCTTTTCAGGTTTTCGACTTGCCGGGTGTACAGATTTTTTTATTTCATCCCTTATTTTTGCCCGAACCTTTTTGGTTCGCCGGGAAGCCCTTATTTTTGCCTAGGTGTGTCAACCTAGCGGGTCTTTGATTTTGTGTAGTATTTTTTTTCCGACTATGTCCACGCTCTCAGGATGTAGGGGGTGCCCCTGTTGATAGTGTTGTGTTGCCCTGCTACCAGAAGATGTCTGATTAGGCAAGATTCGTTGCTGGAATGCCCCAAGTGACTCGGGCGGAGATTTGCCCCAAGCTGGTTGGCCTTGAGAGATTCCTCGAATCTTGACTGGTCTGCCCCAGATGATAGACACTGATCATGCCATGCCCCTTGATTGGAAGTGTTTCTTCCACTTGAGGTGACCTCTTTGTTGAGAATACTTTTGTTCACTGGATGTTCGTCGTGCAACTTCTATGCTGTTCAAATAAATAGTCATATGCAAACAATGTTATTTTAAGAATGCAAAAGCTCATGTCTGTCTTGAATTTTGAAAATGCATTTTTGTAAAACAAGTGAAACTTTTTGTAGACTGTGATGTCAACTCAAACTTTTACAGCAGGCCTTAAGGAGTTAGGATACCTTTCGTAACAGTATGCTTTCGAACTAACCCATGCTTCAGCTAGGACTTTTAAGGGTTATATCGTGGCCTGGTTCATGGTTTAAGAAACAAAGGATAAAGGCTCAAATTATATGTACCCACCCGCTCTTCGTGATGTTCTTCAAACCTAAACTCAGCTGATCGTGCGTTTAGACCTTGTTTGGTCTTTGTTCTGATATTCCGGTGATGGTTCGGATTTTGACAATTTATTTTGAATAGGCAGTCATTCCTTTTTTTGTTGAGGGTTTGTAGGACCTCTTTCTTTTTGATTTCATTATCCCTGTTTTTTTCCTGAACTGTTTCTTTGTGATTACAGTCAGCGGGATGCCCCAGTCTTGTAAGTCTCCTTCATAGGTTTTGACTTTCTGGGCTTTTCATTTATTTTTTGATAATGACTGCCTGTCGTTACGACTATTCTGAACCATCACTGTCTTTTGTTTTGGAAAGACTCCTTTGGTGCCGTTCGTTGTGCACTCTGTATCAACTGAGAAGACTACCCTGCCCCAGGTTATGATTAAGGGTTTTTATTTCGAAAAGAAAACTCCTACTTCTTTGGCTCAAAGGGGTTAACGAGGGATTATCTGCCTTATAACTCCAGTGTTTAGGAATTGAAACAATGCCTGTACCTCATCAGCGGGGTCTGTTCAAAAGCATATTGTATATCGTGGTATCGTTTTCGTCATCCTCCCTCAAGAGGCTTAGAAATTTCAATCAAGAGCTGATCATCACAAAAATATGAAAACCGTTTGCAGTATAGTAAACATAATTAATTCAAGACAGACATGTGTAATGCATTCATGAAATAAAAGATTTTAACATGACAATTGTTTGTTTGAACAAGAAAAGAAAAATACAACTTGAATTCAAATGAACAAAAGTCTCTCAATCCTAGCCATGTTTTGGCAAGGGAGCAGTGGTCACATTGGGAGTCTCAGCAGGCTCGAATTCGATCTCCTTAGCGTCAATCATATTCTGGATCTTGTACTTCAGCGCCCAACAGTCCTCAGTATCGTGCCCCGGGCTATCCGAATGATAAGCACACCTCGCTTCTGGGTTATAGTTTGGAGAGGAGGTCTTGGGATTTGCAAGAGGGTTGATCACCGCAATCAGGTTCATTTTCAACATGTGCTGCAATGCTTGTGACCATGGCATGTTGATGTTGGTGAATTGTCTTTTAGGCTCGTCCGGCCTTTGCTGATTTCCCTTTTGTGGTTGGCGGTGTGGTGCAGAACCAGAGATCATGACTGCCCCTGCATGTTGGTCACGACGACTCTTTTGACTGTATGCAGTATTAGATTCCTTCTTTCCCATGTAAGGCTTTTTGTGAGTATCAGAAGGTGTGGCCTCTTGAATCTTCCCGGCCTTGATACCGGCTTCAATTCTTTCCCCAGTCAGAATGAGGTTGGTAAACCCTGCAGATGAATTTCTAATGAGATGATTGAATAACGGCCCGGATAGGGTCCCCCAAGAACATATCAACGAGTTCCCGGTCAGTCAAAGGTGGTTGTACCCTCCCAGCAAGGTCTCTCCATCTCTGCGCATATTCTTTGAAACCTTCTCCCGATCCTAACGACATACCCTGGAGTTGGGTACGTGTAGGAGCGAGATCAGCATTATACTGATACTGCTTGTAAAAAGCAGTAGCCAACTCCTCTCAGTTACGAACCTTGGTTCCATCCAGCTGATAGAACCATTCGAGATGAGTCCCTGAAAGACTCTCCTGGAAGAAGTGGATCCACAAGTTCTTGTCCACAGTGTATGGTTGAATCTTCCGCACATAAGACCTGAGATGCAGCCTGGGACAGGATGCCCCATCATACTTAGCAAAAGAAGGAGCCTTGAATTTGTGTGGGATCACCACACCAGAAGATAGACCCAGGTCTCCGAAATCCAACCCAGGCACTTGTTGAATTTCCATGGCATTCAGACGATCCTCTAGTTGCTTGTACCGGTCCTCAGCTGGAGGGTACTGCTCATCATCAGTCTCGTTGTTGGAGACCACTGGACTAGGAACCTCTCTCCCTTGGGGACTGTCTTTCCCAATAGAGGAAGTAGCTTGGTCAACATCATTTTGTGGTACATTTCCAGATTTGCGCCTAGGGTTAAACAACACAGTTCTCTTCTTCTTCTTCTTCTTCAGGAGCAGAGTCTTCAAATCCTGCTGCCTCTGGGCTAGACTCTTAATCACCTCTTGGAATTGGGAATTCTGGGCCTGGAGGGCCTGGATGGATTACTCAGTAGATACTTCAGGATTCATGATGAGACTGTTGCAATAAACAGCAAAGAAGGTAAGCAACCTGTAGAGAAAGGGTACCTGTTATGCAATGATATGTATGATATGCATGCAATGTTTTCAAGGACCTCGCAGGGTAAACAAGAAGATTGTTAGCATTTGAATTTGTAACTTGATTGAAGGAACTGCATGTTGTTGAGAGTCCTTCTTCAAGGGTCAAAGGCTCACCATATCCAGTGGGTCATAGCCCCTGACAACCCTGGCTAGAGGAAAATAAATCCCCTTTGCCCCTTGCTGGACAGTTGGTTCCTCATGACCTGGATCACAAGCCCTTGAGATCCTTGAAATGGATTAGTCCTTATGTGGGATGTATGCAATGGTATGATGGTATGCTATGCATGGAGTAATGTAGGTAAACCCTATTATGAGTCAAGATTAAGGACTATAAACAAAACCTGCAAGAAACTCAAGTGTCAGATAGCAAGCATGCAAGTAGTCAAGTTTTAAGGCACACAAGTCACACCACAACCCTTAGAGTTTAGGCCAGCATGAGGTCTAGGTATTACCCTCTTTCAGTTTGTTGGTTAGGACCTGTCCTATCAGAAGTAACCGGGTTCTAGAGGATCCCAATATCACTGACTACCCTCGATCGGTCATAACTCCAGCATCGCAACCTTTTCTTGCAGCCAGAACCATCACGAGAGTTTAGCCTCAATGGGCGTAGCATACTGCTACTGTTCTAATGGCCAAGTTGGGTCATTTAAGGTTCTAAGGTCGGTTGGTGCTTAATGTCTCCTCAGAAGACCCATATTCTCCTCGTTGCAACACAAGGGATATCAGTACAGACCAAGGTGCCACACCAATGTAGCCACTGCTTCACCCATGTCGGTCTACGCCGGACAGGTCCCTCACAGCTTATGCTACCTAACAGGGTATCCCCAGATCCGGGTTAGGATCTATGTAACTCCGATGCAACCCACAATAATAAAGCAAACAAAGCACAACAATTGAAAACACAGTTATGAACTATCCTAAGGTACACCTCACTTTATAAGAGTCCCCAGTAGAGTCGCCAGTTCTGTGATCTGTGGATCTGTAACTGACTATTTAACGCTGGTTCGCGAAATGTCGCGGTAAGCAAGAGTCGCCACCGTCTTTTATTTTCTCCAATATGAAAAGGACAAAAGCACAGAAAAATTCCTTATTGAGACTAGTTCTCTGTTCGGGAGGTAGATTTATAGAAAGGAAAGGTGTTAGCACCCTTTCTATCCATGGTTATCCATGGGCTCTTAGATACTTGCTCATTTGTGTTTTCAAAGAATGTTTGTTTGCTTTTCAAGGTGAGTGGGTTTGAAAAAGTTTCGTTTAAAATTTTCAGTTCGACTCTTGTATCAGTCCTCAAGAGTGTTTGAAAAGTTGTTTTTTGAAAGCTTTTTACAAAGTGTCCGTGTGAAAAGAAGTTTTGATTTGTTTTGAATTAGAGCAAGTATCTACGAGTAATCTACCTACCCTAAGGAATTATGCTGTGTAAATGTCCTTAAGGTAGTGCCATCCCACCATTGAGAGGTAGGGAGCACCACCGTTGGAGATGTTCGGGTCAATTCGAGTTTAGGGACAGTGTGGTCACCGAGCAATAGTAAGATACCTTAGAAGCTACCCTTATGCCATTGATCTTTTTATTTCGAGGCAACCGTTTCGAGGCAACTTGTTCTGAGGCAACTAGATCAATGGAACATAAGGACTCACTAAGACGTCCTATAGTCGACGACCACGTTTCGAGGGGCAAGGCAACAGTGTGGTCACCAGAGCAATGGTAGGACACCTTAGAAGCTACCCTTATGCCATGTTCATAGACATAAGGACTCACTAAAACGTCCTATACTCGACGACCACGTTTCGAAGGGCAAGGCAACAGTGAGGCGTATCCTAGGAGTGGTGTGTGAATTGTGTGTCATTTTCAGTTTATTATTTGTCTTGTTTATGCATTGGGTGATCTACGCTTTGATTTTATTTGGGCATACATTCTTTCATGTGATTATTAGCAGTTAAGGGTGCGGGAATTAAAATGCGGAAAAATGAAGGTCCTACGCTATTACAAGACGCAGGTCTACATCGCCAAATTAAACCAAGACCCGATTTGAATAAAAGTATGGAAAGTAAATGTCCTAATTATCTATTACAAGGCCTTGGGGCAAATACATTATATCCACAAAAGAAATAAAAATAGGTGCGAAAAGAAATACAAATCGAGAGTGCGAGGGCGTTGGACCCTTTTAAGGAAATTAAATTGGAATTGAAAGTAATTAGTGATTAAATAAAGAAAAGAACTTGTTTTTATGTTTTTTTGGTATTTATGAAATTAAAGAGAATTAATTGGAATTAAAAGTTAAATAAAACCCTAGTCCTAAATTGTTTTTAATTATTAAAGAAAATTGTTTAAGTTTTAACCTAATTTACCCTAATTAATTAATTGCATATTTATTTACAAGATAATTAATAATTAATGATGATAAAAAAGGTTATTTATTAAGAGAAAGAATAAAAACCCTAATTTCTACATTTTTTAGTTTATTAAAGAAAAACATTAAAATTAAACCTAAAATTAAACTAATTTGGTTATTAGAATTTATTTACAAAATTAATAGGAATTAATATTAATAAAACACATTTTTGTTTTATGATTTTCTGATTTTTTTGTATTTTTATATGAAAATTAATTTTTTGAAGTAAATTAAATAAAAATAAAAAGAATGATCAAAAGAATTAAAAAAGAAAAGAAAAGAAAAGAGATTAAAAGATATACAAACTTTGGGGGATGTCTGCCCAATTTGGAGGCTTATTGAAGTAGTTTGGCCCAATAAATCTGGCCTTTTTTGACTTTCCAATGCTTGTGCGCGTGTGGTTGACTGATGCATATGGTGGACTGCTTATGATGGCCATTAGATTGGCCTTCAGGGACATGTGGCAAGCACAGATCTGGAGTTGCATGGTGGTCCCTTGATGAAGCATTGCATGGAAACATGTTACAAGAAAAATTATTGAATAAAGTGGGGGACCTGGGAATCGAACCCAGGTCCCATTACCTGCGTGACAACACATCAACCACCAAGCCAAGCGCGTTTGTTTGATACATAATGGACAATGAATAATAAGAGAGAGAAAACATGTATTAGTGGGACAATAAAAAAAAGGGCGCCAGTTATTCAAACTGGCCAGTCACCGTTCAACACCTCATCATCTCTTTCCTGGCTCCTTTGCTTTTGCCTGAAAATACAGATGAATAGCGGGGGTTTTAAACCCCCACTAACCCTAACATACAAAAAATAACGATTAGCTCCTAGTTGAAAAGAAAAAGGGCGCGAGGTGGTCAATCGTTTCGTCCAGATGCCCTGGTTTTGATGGTCCTAGTCTGGTTGTCCAATTTTTCCTCAAGCGTAAAACCCTAATTCAAGGTTCCTGAAACCCTAAAAAATGTCCATGGCAATTTTCTATACAGATGATATTAATTCAATTAAAAGACACCAAAAGATTCAGAGAGTTCATGTTAGTATAAAACGACAATTAAAAGACATGAAACATGCGTATAAATCAAGATGCGATTATGAAAGTTTCCATGAACAGGGCTATGGCGTTCTACCGTTTCTCTGCGCGTGGAAGCTTGGTTTCAATTGCAAACGCCTCCTTGATGTGTCAGGAGTGTATTAGAATGATTCTTTTGCTTTGAAACGTGCTCTATGTGGGAAAACAGTTTTCAATTTTTTTGGAAAAAATGCAAAGTTGTTTCTTGAGTTTGGGCGCAGATTCCTTCTGTCTAGCATTAGGTTATTGTTTGTGCATATATGAGGAATGAATTAGGTTAGAAAACAAAGCCCAAAATCCATTCAATCAATGTTTTTGAATTTGTGATTTTCATGAATCTTTTTCAATCCTTTTGTCATGAAGAACATGCCTATTTGCATAGAATCTTTCCTTTTTTGATGTGCATGAAATCTTGAGTGAATAAGGAGTGGAAATGCTGCATAAAAAGATTTGAAAGGTGGCATTTAGTATTTTTTTCATATTTAATTTTAATTAAGTGAATTAATAATAATAAAATTCAAATAATTAATAAAAAATGATGAAATAACCCCCTTGGATGTCAATGGGTCGTGCATAGCTTTTGGGTGATGATTCTTGGAAGAAATTGTGGCCCATTAGCAATTTTGAGGCATTTGAAGCAAAGTTGACTTTTCAAAATTCCCAAACATTTCCCAACTTCCACAAGGCATATCTTGCTCAATTTCTAAGCTTTGATCATGTTCTTGGACATTTTGGAAAGGTCTTGAAGTCCTATAACCAATGCCCTTGGTCCCATGTCATTTTGATTTACCAATCTCAAGTTATGGTCTTTGACTTAAAGTGCCTTTTTGTTGACTTTTGAAAATGACCTATAATGTTGAGATTGATAACTTTTTGTGAGAGCATTTCTTGGACTTGAAGTGTGAAGATGAGTTGTAGTAAATGTCATTCTCTTCAAAATGAGCTTTGGATGGAATTTTTCTGATAAACCATGTGGAAGTTATGCCTTGGTCAATTTGCAGTTGACTTTTCCAGCTGTCCAAAAATAGAAACTTTTGCATCTTGAGACTTTTTGAGCCATGCTTTGAGAATCATGATCAAGAATTGATCAAATGATGTTTGTGGCTTCAAAATAAGACGTTGACCAAATTTTTTGACTTTTGACTGTCAAATGACCATTTTGCCCCTGCAGTTGACTGTTGAGCAATTAGGGTTTTTGACTGTGCAATTTTGTGCTGTAAGTCTTGGAACTTGACATAAGGATGCTTGACAATGTTTATAGGCATGTGGGACTTGTTTAGACCCTTGGAAACTTCAATTTCTTTGCGAGAACCAAAACCCTAATTTTTGACTGTTAGGAGGCCATTGGACTGTGCAACCCTTGGGAGATTTTGAAGCATGCTCTTAGCAAATCTTGAAGAAAATGGGAGGGCAAATTTTGGGGTACAACACCAAGTCTATGCAGACAAGGTACATATTCCTCCAGTTCCTCTCAATGTTCTAACAACTCATTGGCCATTCGCAATGTGGGGAATCGACATGATTGGAGAGATCAAGCCCACGACATCCAATGGACATCGCTTTATCTTGGTCGCTATCGATTATTTTACCAAGTGGGTTGAAGCAGATTCCTACGCTTCCGTTACAAAGAATGTGGTTGCCCGCTTCATCAAGCAGAACCTCATATGCCTGTATGGCATCCCCGACAGGATCATCACGGACAACAGTACAAATTTGAACAACACCGTGATCACCGCCCTGTGCGAACAGTTCAAGATTCAACATCACAATTCATCTCCCTATCGGCCAAAGATGAACGGTGCTGTTGAAGCCGCGAACAAAAATATCAAGAAGATCATTCAAAAGATGACAGTTACCTACAAGGACTGGTATGAGATGTTACCGTTTGCTCTGCACTGATATCTTACCACGGCGCGTACTTCAACCGGGGCAACCCCCTTTTCTTTGGTATATGGCATGGAGGCTGTTTTACCTATGGAAGTTCAGATTCCTTCTTTCAGGATTATGAAGGATGTTGGTTTAAGTGAAGACGATTGGATTCAGACCCGACTTGATCAACTTAATTTGATCAACGAGAAGCGACTTGCTACTGTTTGCCATGGTCAGACGTATCAAAAACGGATGATCAAGGCTTTCAACAAGAAAGTCAGGCGTCAGGTATATCAAGTCGGAGACCTTGTAATCAAGCGGATCATCTTACCGCAAAGTGATCCCAGGGGAAAGTGGACTCCTGCTTACAAAGGACCATTTGTGATCAATAACATTTTTTCTGGTGGGGCAATGATTCTGACCACCATGGACGGCGACGACCTGCTGCACCCTGCGAACGCAGACATAGTCAAAAGATACTACGCATAAAACAACCCGACAAGTTGAAAACCCGAAAGGGCGACTTGGGCAAAAATGGGCATCCCGGTGAATCGAAAACCCGAAAGGGCGGTTCAGGCAAAAATTAGGGATAAATAAAAAAAATCTGTACACCCGGCAAGTTGAAAACCCGAAAGGGCGACTTGGGCAAAAAAGGGTTTCCCGATGGATCGAAAACTCGAAAGGGCGGTCCAGGCAAAAGTTAGGGAATTAAAGCGTATGACTATGTCTCGTCGGATCACTTTAAGGACAATCTCTTCACGACTAAACTCCAGTCTCATGATCAATCCAATCATCCGAGGACGGAGCAACGAATGGACAAGATACTCAGAGTTGTGAAGGCTATAGCAGAATGGGAACCCCATGGAATTGTTACACATAGCCATCTTTCTTTTTGTATAAATTTTTTCTTAATTTTTCGACAACATTCTTTTACTAGGATGTCTGTCTCCTTTGTACAAAGATACTTACAAAAGTTAATACAAAAATACTTCAAAGTGCAGAAATTTGCTTGCCTTTCCTTTCTTTTTACACTTATGTTTTATTTGAAAACGTCCAATGGTTTGTTAAATAGGCATATACATTTGAATATAATCACTGCTTACAAATAAAACAAAATAAGAAAGGATGATTACTGATAGGTCGAAAGTATAGGAAAACGTCTTTAGGCTATTCCAGAAAAAATTCCCTACAGTATGTCATTCAGATCCTCAACAGAGCTAAAACCTCAAAGTACATATCCCCAGCGGAGTTAAAATTCAATATTCCCATCAAAGTTAAGTCTCTAAACTCCCGATCCCCAGTGGAGCCCGAAAACTTTGAACTACAAATCCCCAGTGAAGATGAAACTTTCTTCCCCAACGGAGTCCAAAATTCCAAATCTTAAACCCCGGTGGAATACTATCCAAATTCCTCTAGCAGAATGAAGTTTATCATTCTCAATTCCCCAAGAAGAGTTCTCCATAAAACAAGGAATCCCCAGTAGATTGGCATACAACCCAAGCTCGTGACTTCCCCGGCAGAATAAACACTCTCCCCACATAATTATTTCCCGACAGAACGAAGATTCTAGTTCCCGTTTCTCCATTTGAAGCCTCCAGGGTTTTTAATTCCCCAGTAGAAGTCGTCGGATTTTTCCTTATTTCCCCAGGAAAGTCATAAAGGATTCTCACATCCCCACATAAGTTGTCAAAGTTTTGATAATCCCCGCAGGTTGCCAAGGATTTTCTATCCCCAACAGTAATCAGCAAGGTTTTTCTCATCTTCAACAATCAAAGATTTTTGGGATCCCCAGCATCGGTCAAGGATTTACTTTCCCCGGCAGCAGTCAAAGATTTCATTATCTCCAGCTATCAAGGATTTATTTTCCTCAGCAAGACAGCTAATCAGCTTGCATTCACATCCATTACATTAATCATAAACATTGATGGAACACATCTTATTGCATCATACATATCATGCAACATAACTTTGTGCTTTAGCTAACATTCTAACCTTTTCAGGATAAGATTAAAGATATATCATTAACAACTATTCAAATATTTAAGATACAATACGGATACACTCCAAGACATAAAAATCATTTCGCTACTCATTCAGATCTCTTATTCAGATACAGTATGGATACACCCCCCAGACACGACGGTCATTATATTACTCGTTCAGAATTTCAAGTCAAGATACAGTACGGATACACCCCATACACGACGGTCATTCTATTGCTTATTCATACTTCAGCAATCAGATACAGACTAGATATGCTCCAGACACGGTGGCCATTCTATTTCTCATTCGGATTAAACTATCAACTTCAAGTTTAAATACACTCCAGACACGGAAGTCATTCTGTCACTTGTCTGGATCCCAGTTACAGTACAGATACACTCCAAACACAGAAGTCATTCTGCTACTCATACAAATCTCAACTTCAGATACAATCTGGATACGCTCCAGACACGGTTGCCATTCTGTCACTCATTCGGAATTTATCTCCAGCACATAGATGCTCCATACACAGGTGTTTCTCTATTACCCATTCAGAATACAGATACACTCCAGACACGACAGTCATTCTGATATTCTTTCAAGAATCAAATACAGTTACAACTCGGATACGCTCTAGACATAGACGCCATTCCTTTGCTCATACGAACCCAGTCTCCAGATACAACTCAGATACGTTCCAAATACGGATACCATTCTGATGTTCATTCTACTGATTTTTAACAAACAAGTTTTGGATGGCATCTCTAAGCCCATCTCCAGCAAGATTCTACCATCTCCAAATGGCATCTTTAAGCCCATTCCCTCAGCTACATTTTTTATGAGTGCAAATTTACGGGCACTCTAGTGTCCAATCCTCTTTTACCTTCGAGTCACGAAAGGCAAATCTGCCAATCTAACTCTTCAGGTTCAAGAAGATTGAACTGGGGTAACTGTTGTACCCCAAAATTTTCCCTCTCATTCTATCAACTTTTCTCATCACAAGGCTCTTGGAACTCAAGATCAAGCTAGGGTTTGCTCTGCTCAAGACATCTCCTTGCATTGATGACCTAAATTAGGGTTTGAGTTTGCACAAGGATTTTTGGACCTTCAATGCTCAAATTGACTTTCATACTTCATATTGGAATTATAAGTTTGTCCATACCAAGTTTCAAGCCTTGAATCAAATTTTTGCCCAGTCAATTGGACAGTTGACCTAGAAATCAACTGTATTGGGGAAAAAGTCAACTGTGGCCAATTTACAGTCAAACCTCATGAATTTTGACC
Source organism: Vicia faba (assembly GCA_948472305.1). Classification (NCBI taxonomy): domain Eukaryota; kingdom Viridiplantae; phylum Streptophyta; class Magnoliopsida; order Fabales; family Fabaceae; genus Vicia; species Vicia faba. The sequence continues at coordinate 1,359,506,042 of OX451737.1, forward strand.
CACATCAACATTATGAACTCATATGAACCATTTGATCAAGTTTGGACCATAACTCCACAAGAAATTTGATCAGATCACCAAAAGGGCAAAATGGTCATTTTTAGGATTTTGACTGTACAAAGGCAATTTCTGACTTTTTGACCTAGCCAATGGCAAATTAGGTTCAACCGTGGACTCAAGGACTCAATGGCATCATATTGACTTATTCAACAAGTTCAAAAGATCTCAAATGCATAGGATTGACAGATGAATTTTTCAGTCAACTGATTAAAATTTGACTGTACACTAAAAAGTCAAACTGTGACTTTTTGGTCAAAATCAAGTGCCAAGGGTCATTTTTCATCAAGATGTGTCAATTTATGAAACTTGTTCATCAAGAAACCCAAATTGCAAATTAGGGTTTGAAATTGAAAATTTTCATAACTTAGAAATTTTCTAAGTTATGAAATTTTCTTAATTTTTCCTAACTTTGCCCCACATTTTCACCATGATGCAAATGGATTCAATCAAAACTTACAACATGAAAGTTGTATTCCTCCACAAAGTATACAACTTTGATTCACAAAGTTTTCTCAAAATAAGCTTGCATCTCAAGTTATGATTTTTGGAACAAGGGTCCCTAAAACTTTTAACTTAGTGAAATTTTGCCCTAGTTTAGGCAGGATTTTGACCTATCTTCTTGGCCATTTTTCACATAGTTCCACTTGGAGTATCAAGATGAATTTCAAATATGGATTATAGAGCATGTTGCAAGCTTTCCAAATTGTCCAATAACTCCTAAAAAACATTTGTGGTTAGGGAGAATCAAATGCTTGAAGTTAGCAAAAACTCACTTTGTATCCATGGCAAAATCATGTTCACTCAAGTTGCATTTTCAAACCAGCATGCCTTGTACTAGTTTGCAGGCCTCTAAAAAACTTCAAACTCCTTAATTAAATGCAAATTCATCAGTCTAAGCTTTTGTTTTAGCCATTTGGACATTGTACACAAAATTAAGCCCTAAGTAGAAAAAGGCACATTTCCATTTTTGCAAAAGTGTGCTTTATGTCAAACCACTATCCCTTGAGCATTGATCCATATCTCAGAAGCCAAATCAAATCCACAAATTACAGGGTCCAAGAGCAAAGTATGCAGCATATTTGATGGCTTGTACATGCCTGTAATCACAACTTCCACTTCTTGCTTCAAAAACAAGAAAACTTGCCAAATCCTTAAAACTTGAAAACCAGCAAAGACAAACTTACACAAACATTCAAGACATCTTTCACACAACCCTTTGAGCTAGAAACACAAGTGCTTGAGCCCCAAAACACCCCATAGCCAAAAATCACACTTCTTTGGAAAAACAGGGCAAGTGCTGCAACTTGAGTTCCCCAGCTCATTTGGCTCGTGCGTTTTGCCCCATTTTGCTTCAAACACCTTCCATCCAACTCACTAAAGCTATACCAAACACCAAAAGCCAACTGTAACTCCATTTACAGTGTTCACCATCTTCATTTCAAGCTTGTGCAGGTTGAGTTCTATAGGTTGATTCAAGGACATTCGAGGCAAGATAGCTATTGGAAAAGGTCAAGTGAAGTTCAAGCAAGCTACCAGATACCTCAAAACTTGTTGAGAAGCACTGCATTGCCCTACACGAATCCAACTGAAACAGGTTTTTCTTCACTTTCTATCTCTCTATTTAGGAACATTTAGCCTTAGGTTTGTGAATAAAAAATGCAGTGTTCATTGCCATGAAGCTGTACATATGCTCAGTTTTCATTTATATTAAGTGTGCTAGGAGAATTTCATCCATGAACATGCTGAAAAAACTAGGTCAGATTTTGGGGCCAGAGAAATTCTCTCTGGTCTTTGAGAGTTAGGATTAGTGTTTTATATGGTTGGAATCGTCTTGAAATTCTCTACAAGTTTGATGTTGTGAGTTTTTGCAATAGATCACGTATACAGGATGTCCAAGTTTGTACAACAGGCGCGCGTTTTTTCAAAATGCTGGAGGAAGAAGATGAAGTGGTGGGCTGGGCTTGGCCTGACTTGCTTCAAACACCTCCCATTTTCATTTTTGCACCCCCTGGCCCAATTTCTTGAATAATTGTATTTTTGCATTTTTGTTTTCATTTTAAATTTTGTTTTTTTATTTACAAATATAAAAAATGCTCAAAAATATTTTCATAATTTTTTCACATTTATTTGTCATTTTATTTTAGTTTTTTCTAATATAAAAAACATTTTAAATACTTTGATCTTATTTATTTAAATTTGAAAATAATATGTAAATCATACTTTTATTTTTATTTCTTATTTTTATTCATACTAAAAATATTATTATAAATATAATTTATTTTTGTACATATATTATACATATTATTATTTAATATACATATATATACATATATACTTTTTATTTTTATTAAATACCTTAGAATAAAAATAGAAAAATATTGCATTTTCACTTTTATTATTATTCATACTAAAAAATACCTTTTTCTAAGTATATTTTATTTTTACATATATTAATATATTTTATTGTGCATAAATAATATAGTATATTTATTTTCTTAAAGAAATTAGGGTTTACCCTTAAACAAATAAAATTAATCTTTTTTTATTTCTTTATACCTTTTTATACATTAAATATTTTTACATACCTAAACAAATAAAAACTTTTTTTTTTTGCATAATTTATATTATTTGATATATTTATTTATTTTGCTTATTTAAATATTGTCCATTTAATATTCATGCAATTAAATTCAATTTGAATGTAATAGTAAACTAGGGTTTATATTTCTTGTCAAATACCCCTATTCAAAAATTGTACCCCCATCCCTATAATCATGTTGTAATAGCTTAGAATTTTAAATTCTCGGACTTTACGCTTTCAATTATGCCATGATTAGAGAATTAGGGTTTGTATGCAAAAAATCCAAATCAACAAATAGTTTGACCTAATCAAAGACAAAATGCATGGAAATCAAACACAATACACACTTGCACCCTTAGGGTTACAATCCACTTGTTGCCTTCAAAAATGGGCCATGGTATGCATGTTGGGTACTTTTGCAAAACAAAAACAAAACAAAAGATCATAGTCCCTCGATGACGCTATCTTGGTTTCCTAAACAAAAATGATCAAGTCCCTCAAGAAAAATTGCCAAAAATACTTGACACAATTGCTATCATGGTCTATACGATGACCTGCGCCTGTCCCGTTTAACATCTTAACACAAGGTTGTTCACCAAATGCAATGGTGAAACAACAATGTCAAAAGGGTTAAAAACATTAGGAAAGATCTTTGAGTAAAATAGGGTAGATAGCTCTTAGTTACTTGATCAAAAAGCTTGCAAAACATCCTTGCTATTTTTAAAGACACTTCACAACATAAATTCAAAACATTTTCCAAATCAAGCTTTCAAACATTGAAAACTTTTCAAAAGACAAAAACACCTTTGTATACATTCAAAACAAGAATCATTACAAAGGTTGCCACAACGATGGCCTCTTTTCAAAACATCTTTTAAAACCACACACAAAGCACCATTTCAAACAATTGAAAAGCAAAAGCAAGTGATCTAAACAAGTAACTAAGAGCCCATGGATAACCATGGATGAAAAGGGTGCTAGAACCTTCCCTTTTCATAATCTACTCCCCGAAACCAAGAAAACATCTCAAAGGTCTTTCCTGTGCTTTTTGACCTTTCCTTAGGATAAAATAAAAAGTCGGTGGTGACTCTTGCTAAACCGAAACATTTGCAAACACAAACGCAAAACCTCAAGTCAGTTCTCCTATCGTATCACAGTATGGATTACATAGATTTGAATAGGGCGAGCCCCAAGGATGACTTCCCGCTTCCCCATATTAATGTTCTGGTTGACAACACTGCACAACATAAGATATTCTCCTTCATGGATGGTTTCTCTGGTTGTAATCAGATTAAAATGGCACTTGAAGACATGGAGAAAACAACTTTTATCACACAGTGGGGCACCTTCTATTACAAGGTTATGCCATTTGGATTGAAGAACTTCATGGCAACCTATCAGCGTGCTATGGTCGCTTTATTTCATGACATGATCCATCACGAGATAGAGGTCTACATCGACGATATGATAGCCAGGTCTCAGACTGAAGAAGAACACCTTGATCACCTGCAAAAGCTGTAAGTACAAATTAAGAGTGAATCCGAACAAATGCACCTTTGGAGTAAGATCTGGTAAGCTTTTAGGTTTCATTGTCAGTGGCAAAGGTATTGAAGTAGACCCTGCAAAGGTTAAAGCTATAAAAGAAATGCCAACTCCCCGCACTGAGAAGGAGGTTATGGGATTCTTGGGACATCTAAACTACATTGCCAGATTCATTTCTCACCTAACCGCTACTTGTGATCCAATCTTCAAATTACTGAAGAAAGATCAAGTAGTGAAGTGGAATGACGACTGCCAGACTGCCTTTGACAGAATCAAGGAATATCTTTAAGAACCTCCAATTTTGATGCCGCTGGTTGAAGGAAGACCTCTGATAATGTATTTAACAGTATTAGAGAATTCAATGGGGTGTGTGCTAGGGCAACATGACGAGTCTGGTCGAAAAGAGCATGCAATATACTACCTTAGCAAAAAGTTTACCGACTGTGAAATAAGATACTCACTGCTCGAGAAAACTTGTTGCACTTTGGCATGGGCTGCTCGCCAACTAAGACAGTATATGTTGACTCACACTTCCTTATTGATATCTAAAATGGATCCTATCAAATACATATTTGAGAAGACCGCTCTCTCCGGAAGAATAGAAAGATGGCAAATGGTCCTGACCAAATATGACATCCAGCACACTACTAAAAAATCAATAAAAGGGAGTGTATTAGATGATCATTTGGCTCACCAGGCTGTAGATGACTACCAGTCAATTAATTTTGAGTTCCCAGACGAGATTATTATGCTCGTAACTAATTATGAAGAACTTGGACCAAATGAAGGACCTGAAGAAGGATCCCAATGAACTTTGGTCTTTGACGGAGCTTCCAACGCACTCGACAATGGCATTGGTGCTGTGATTATCTCCCCAAAAGGCTGCCATACACCCTTAACCGCCATACCATGTTTTAATTGCACCAACAATATGGTCGAGTATGAAGCGTGCATCATGGGTCTCAAGGCTGCTATTGACATGAGAATTAAGTTCTTACAAGTATACAGAGACTCAGCCTTGGTAATCAGTCAGATTAAGGGATAATGGGACATAAAGCACCTTAAACTCATCCCTTACCGAGAGCATGTGTTGACATTGATTCTATATTTTGAAGAAGTTACCTTTGAACATATTCCACGAGAAGAAAATCAGTTAGCGGACGCTCTAGCCACCATGTCATCCATGTTTACAGTCAAATGGGATAACGAAGCTCCTCAGATCACTATCGAAAGATTAGATGAACCGGCCCACTATTATGAGGTTGATGTTGAGGGAGTAGAAGAAAAGCCTTGGTTCCATGAAGTGAAAAGGTATCTTGAAGATCAAGAGTACCCTGAGGGAGCATCTGTCAATGACAAAAAGTTCTTAAGAAGATTCTCTGCCATGTTCTTCCTGAGTAACGAAATTCTCTACAAGTACAACCATGATTCTACCTTACTGCGGTGTGTGGATAAGAGAGAAGCAGAGAAAACTATAGAAGATATGCATGAATGTACCTTTGGCACCCATTCTAGTGGGCATATAATGGCTAAAAAGATCCTACGGGCAAGATACTATTGGTCCACTATGGAAGCATATTGTCATCATCACTCTCGAACTTGTCACAAATGCCAAATCTATGCTGACAAAGTCCATGTGCCTCTGGTTCCACTAAATGTATTGACTGCTCCTTGGCCATTCGCAATGTGGGGTATTGATATGATTGGAGAAATTAGACCTACCGTATCCAATGGACACCGTTTCATCCTTGTCGCCATTGGTTACTTCACGAAGGGGGTAGAGGCAGCTTCATTTGCTTCTGTTACTAAGAACGTTATGGCACGGTTCATCAGACATAATCTTATCTGTCTCTATGGTATCCCAGAAAGAATTATCACAGGTAATGGTACCAACCTAAATAATACTATGACCACCGAGCTCTGTATGCAATTCAAGATCCAACATCATAACTCTTCTCCTTACCGGCCAAAGATGAATGGCGTTGTGGAGGCTGCCAATAAGAATATCAAAAATATCATACCGAAGATGACAATGACATATAAAGACTGGCATGGGATGTTATCGTTTGCTCTTCATGGTTACCGTACCTCAGTGCGTACGTCAACAGGGGAAACCCTCATTTCTCTCGTATACGGTATGGAAGCTGTCTTATCCTTTGAGGTCCAGATCTCTTCTTTGAGAATCATGAAGGATGCAGGTTTAAACGAAGACGATTGGATTCAAACTTGACTTGACCAATTAAACCTAATTAACGAGAAGAGCCTTGCAACTATTTGTCATGGTCAAATGTACCAGAAATGTATGATCAAAGCTTTTAACAAGAAGGTCATACGTCAGGTATATTAACTGGGTGACCTTGTAATCAAGCGCATCATCCTGCCACAAGGGGATCCCAGGGGCAAGTGGATTCCTACATACAAAGGACCATTTGTGATCAAGAACATATTTTCTGGTGGAGATATGATATTAAACACTATAGACAGTGACGACCTTCTGCACCCAGTAAACACGGACAAAGTTAAAAGATACTACGCAGGAAAAAAGACCCACTAGGTTGACTGGCCTAGGCAAAAATAAGGGCATCCTGGCGAACCAAAAGGGTTCGGGCAAAAATTAGGGATATATATATATATATATATATATATATATATATATATATATATATATATATATATATATATATATATATATATATATATATATATATATATATATATATATATATATCTGTTGGACTGAAAACCTGAAAAGGCGGTCCAGGAAAAAATTAGGGATTACAAGCGTACGACTATGTCCCGTTGGATCACCTTACAACCAGACTTCATTATCAAATTGACAAGTTCGAATGGTATGGAACAATCCAGTCAGCTTCTGCCAAGCAGCAAAGTGATGAGACACTCAAAGATATAAAGGCAATAGCAGAATGGAAACCCAATGGGATTATTTCACATAGCTATTTTCTTTTTGTATACTACTTTGTATAACTTTCATTTTCAACGACATTCTGTTATTAGGATATTCGTCTCCTTGTATAAAGACACATGTTATAGGAAGATTTCTTCAAATTAATACAAAACTATCTCTTTGAAAGTGCAAAACTACTTGTTTTTTATTTTTCTGTTTCGTTTGCAAAAATGTCCAGTGATTATTTTTGAACATATGCATTTGAATATGATTACCATTTACAAATACGTGCGTAAAAAGCAGAAAGACAGTTGCTAAGGGTTTTAAGAATCAGGACAATGTCGAAAAGTCATCTGTAAATCCCCACAGAACACCCCTAAGGGATCATTTTCACAAAATTCATCATCCACAAGGGTACATTCCTCAGTAGGTACAGAAGTAGGGGCATCTTCCCATATGTCACTGACATATCCTTAGCATACAACCTAATGATGTTAGAGGTTCTGATATTCCCTGCAGAGCAAGAGTCTCCAAACATCACTCCAGCACCTTTGAGATTTTCTCAACATGGTCTATAAGTTTCTTGGGTTCCCCGACAAGGTTTCATAAAATCCCCAAATGGTTTACGAAGTTTTTCTTTCCCCAAGTAGAGTTTATTTCTCCAGTTACAGAAATCCATCTCCCAGCAAATAGTGAAGAATTGCATTCTTCATCCCTAGTAGAAGTCAGGGATTTATTTTCCCCAGTTCAACGACACTGTAAAGAACAGCTGATACGTTCACATATTGCATTCATACATCATTTTACAAATGTCATAGCATATATATACAAATACATATAACACAATATCATTTATTTTGAGAATATCATTACCCAATGCATTTCACGCATCATGACATTGTATACAACTAACTCTTTACCTTTTTAGGAAATATCAACAAATGAATATCATTAACGATTTTCAACAGTTCCATATTAATTCCTAAAACTAGACATGGCAACTATCTGTGAACAACTGATTGTAGATCCATTCCTGAAACAAGACGGGGCGACTATCTATTAGACCAGGTTAGAGATTCATTCCTGAAACCAGACAAGGCAACTATCTCAACAACCAACAAAAGCATGGTTCCAGATTAATTTCCGAAACAAGACGGGGCAACTATCCGAGACAACAACTAAAATTACTTTGAAGCCTGGAATACGACCAAATAACAGTTAACTTCTTCAATTACTATGAAGCCTGGATTTCGACTAGATAACAATTTAAGTTGATGCGAAGCCTGGAATACAACCAGATAACATTTAACTTCTTAAATTACTGTGAAGCCTGGATCTGACCAGGGGACAATTTAATTTCAAGTTACTATGAAGCCTAGAGTCCGACCAGATAGTAGTTCACTTCATCTAAGTTATTGTGAAGCCTGGAATACGACCAGATAATAATTTAACTTCATTTTTCTACAAAGCCTGGAATCCGACCAGATAACAGATTAATTTCAGTAAGTCATTGCGAAGCCTAGAATCCGACCAGAGAGCAATCAACTTCATCCTTTTGTCTAAGTTACTGTGAAGCCTATATTTCGACCAGATAACAGTTTAACCTTAAGAAAATTATTGCGAAGCCTAGAAAACAACCAGATAACAATTAATCTCATATTCCCTAGTAAGTCGCTGTGAAGCCTGGAATACGACCAGATAACAGTCAACTTTATTATCCTCAACAAGTTACTGCGAAGCCTGGATTTTGATCAGATAAGTGCTACCTTTCATTCTCCTCAGTCAAGAAATAACTCCAAGTAGAGTAATGGACAGCTAAAGATCCTAGACTCTATTCCCCGAATAGAAATCAACATTCCCCAGCGGAGTCCTTCCCAAACAACAAGAACAAGATTCCCCATAAAGAGATCTCTTATGGCTCAAAGTATATCGACCAAAGATTTATTCCAACCCTTCTTCCAGTCCAAAGTAAATAGTTATTTTGGATGGCATCTATAAGCCCATCTCCGATGAATCTCTGTGATACGACAGGAGAAATGACTTAGGTGTTTTCGGTTTTATCGCAAATGTTGCGGTTAGCAAGAGTTGCTACCGACTTTTCTTTTATCCAAAAGGAAAGGCTGAAAAGAACAGGAAAGACCTTTGAGATTATTTCTGAGTTCGGGGGGTAGATTATGAAAAGGGAAGGTGTTAGCACCCTTTTCATCCATAGTTATCTATGGGCTCTTAGTTTCTTGCTAGATCACTTTCTTTTGTTCGAAAATGTGCTTGTGGTGTGAGATTGAAAGTATTTTGAAAACATGCCTTTGTAATGATTCTTGTCTCGTAAGAATGCATACAAAATGTTGTTTAAAAATAGTTCAAAGGAGTGTTTATGTAAATATATTTTTGAAAGTGATTTTGAAAAGGGTGTCTTTATAATGATTCTTGTCTCTATAAGAACGCATATAAAACGTTTGTCTTTTGAAAATATTTCAAAATGAAAGTGTTGGTGTATAAAAATGTTTTTATTGTGAGCAAGCGAGCAACTAGGAGCAAACTACCTACTCAAAAGTATTTAGATCTTCTTTTCCTCCTCCTTTAGATGTTTCTATCTTACCATTGTTTTGGTAAGAAGCCCTGTCGTTAGATGTGAAGGGATGGGCGTGGGACGTTTGTATAGTCATAGAAGGAAACCTATGGGACATTTTAGCAATGTCGTTTAGGGACTAGATCGTTTACCGAAGGCAACATCGAGGGTCATCGAGGGACTACGATCTTTTATCGAGGGTCTTTGTTAAAACGCCCATTTTCGAGAGACATGGCTATTTTTCCGAGGTGTGATACGGTGGGAGAACTGACTATGGTTTTGCGTTTGTTTTTGCAAATGTTTCGGTTGAGCAAGAGTCGCCACCGACTTTTTATTTTATCCTAAGGAAAGGTTTAAAAAGCACAGCAAAAACCTTTGAGATGTTTTCTTGGGTTCGGGGAGTAGATTATAGAAAGGGAAGGTATTAGCACCCTTTCTATCCATGGTTATCCATGGGCTCTTAGTTACTTGCTTAGATCACTTGCCTTTTGTTTTCAATTGTTTGAAATGGTGCTTTGTGTGTGTGGGTTTGAAAATGTTTTGAAAAGAAGCCAATGTGGTGGCAACCTTTGTAATGATCCATGTTGGGATGTATACAAAGGTGTATGTCTTTTGAAAAGGTTTTCATTTGTTTTTGAAAGTTTGTTTTTGAAAGTGTTGTGAAGTGTGGTTTTAGAAAATAGGCAAGTGTTTTGTTTTTGCAAGTTTGATTCAAGTAACTAAGAGGTTATCTACTCCTAAATTTCTCAAAGATTATTGCTATGTTTTAACCCTTTTAACAATTTTGTTCCACCATTGTATTTGGTGGACAATCTTGTGTTAGGATGTGAAAGGGACGGGCGCGGGTCATTGTTTAGACCATAATTGCAATGGTGCCAAGTATCTTTGGGCAATTTTTCCTTTAAGGGACTTGATCATTTTTAGGCAACTTTCGAAAGCGTCATCGAGGGACTATGATCATTTGATTGTTTGTTTTGTTTTTGCCCAAAGAGACCTAACATGCAATATGGCCCATTTATTGAAGGCAACAAGTGGAATACCCTAGGGGTGCAAGTGTGATTAGTGTTGTCCATTTTCATGCTTGTTTATCTTGAAATTAGGTCAAACTATTTTTGTTGTTTTTGATTCGCATACAAACCCTAATTCTAACATGGTATATTTAGAAAGCAATAAAGTGCGAAAAATAAATTTACTAAGCTATTACAACACAATATATGGGAAGGGGGTACAAATGTTCAAATGGGGGTTTTTTGACAAGGAATTTAAACCTAGACTATTACATCAAAATTGAATTATTTACAAGATATTTAATTGCACAAATTAAACAAAATAAGAATAAATATGTAAGATGCAAAAATGTTTTTTATATGTATGACAAAAAGTATTTTTATGTCAAATAAACAAAAATAAAAAGTATTATTTTTTGGAGTTTTTTATGTTTAGGGCAAAACCCTAATTTTATTAAATGAAATGTATTAATTATTTAATATGTACAATATTTATTTATTATATACAAAAATAAAATAAAAATGAAGTATATCTGTCAAAAAGGTGTTTTTAATGTTAAATATTAATAAAAATAAAAATGTATATATTTTGTATTTTTAACCTAAATATACTAATATACATATAAATATTTGTATTATTTACTAAATATATATTATATATACAAAAATAAAAATATTTAATATTTATAAAAAAAAGTATATTTATATAAAATATTTTCAGAAGATAAAATGAAATAAAAATGGAAAATAAAATGTGTTTGCATATTTTTTAGTATTTTCAAATAAAAGCAAGTTTATATATTTATTTATGTACAAATACTAAAAGAAACCAAATAAATGCCTAATAAATTCAAAAATGGTGAGAAAAATATTTTTTATATTTTTAATATTATAAGAAAAAATAAATAAGTCAGAACAAAAAAAGAAAAGTCAAAAAATCATGAAAATAAGCAAAATGGGCCTAGGGGGTGTCAAAGTAACAAAAGGGTGTAAAAAGAAATAGGAAACAAAGCCCAGCCCACGTGGAGCTTCTTCAACCTCCAGCATTTCTGTTTGAACAAAAACACGCGCCTCTTTTCTTCCATTGCAAGGTCCTGATTCTTTGAGTTTTAGCAAAAACTTACAACACCAAAAATGTTAAGCATCCTCTCACGAATTCACACATATAAAGAACATGATTTAACTCTCAGAAATGAGAGAGAATTTCTTCTCCCCCAATTCTTAACCTAACTTTTGTTCCAAGTTCATACATCAAATTCTCTAAGCATACATAATATAAATGAAATCTAATCACATGGGCATGTTCAGGGCTATGAATGTGACATGTTTTCTTCACAAACCTAAAGCTAACAATGCCTGGATAGAGAGATTCGAGTTCATGAACTTACCTGTTCAGTTGAATTTGTATCTGGTGATTGAGGTGTCTTCAATGCAAGGTGATGATTGGTACAGCTTCCTTGATGTCCAGGGATGCTATTCCAAGCTTTACTTTGTCTTGAAACCTTTTGAATCGTGCTATGGAACTTCAGCTGCAAAACAAGAAAATGAAAATGGTGATGTTGCCTGGGAGTGTTACAGGTCGTGTTTGAGGTTTGGAATAGCTTCAAGGGATATTATGGGATGTGTTTGACAAGTTTTTAGCAAGAATGCATGGAAGGTTTGAGCTATGGAACTCAAACTGCAGCAGATGCTCTATTTGGGAAGTTTGAGGGTGATTCTGGGAATGGGGAGGTATTGGGGATGCTAGGCTCGTGTTTCAGCTTAGTATGGATGTCTTGAATGTGTTTGATAACTTTTCTTAAGGCTTGGTTTGCTGAGATGAAAGTTGGTATGTGATATGCTATGTTTCTTACACTTTAAGCAAGCAATGGCCAAGTTGGTGTTCTAGACAGGTAGAGGCCCCCCTAATGTGCTGCATAACTCAGTCTTGATCAGTGCAATTAGTCCATAAACTTGTGCCAAAGAGATCTCAAATGTACTTGCTTGGATTTGCTTTAGACATAAAGTGTAACTTTTCAAGAATGGCTAATTTACTTTTTCCATTTATGGCTTAGTTCTCCATGTAATGACCAAATGCATAGAATAACATCTTGGCACAATGGTTTAGCATTGAATTATTGAGTGAAAATGGTATTAGAGGCCTGCAATGTAGCTAGCACATGCTGAGTTTGAAAATGCACAAGTTATGGACATGTAATTTGGCCAAGAACAAAGTGAGTTTTTTCCATATTGCAAAATTCGATTCTCCCTAACCATGAGGTTGTTTGATGAGTTCTTGGACATTTTGGAAAGCTTGGAATGTGTACTACAATCCATCTTTGAAATTCAAATTGAAATTCCAAGTGGAAGTGTATGAAAAATGGTCTTGAAGTCAGGTAAAAACCTTGCCTAAAATAGGTCAAATTTTCTCTAAGTTAAGAATGGTTTGGTACCCTTGTTCCAAAAATTGTAACTTGAGCTACAAGCTTCTTTTGGGAAAACTTTGTGAATCAAAGTTGTATATTATGCAATAAGCTACAACTTTCATGTTTTGACTTTTGCTTGTATCCAAATGAATCTTAGTGAGAAAGTGGGACAAAGTTAGGAAAAAATTAGGGTTTTTCATAACTTAGAAAAATTCTAAGTTATGAAAAATCTTCATTTCAAACCCTAATTTGCAATTCTTGATTTCTTCATGAACAAGTTTCATGATTTGGCATGTTTTTATGAAAAATGAATCTTGACACTTGATTTTGACCAAAAAGTCAAAGTTTAACTTTTCAGTATACAGTCAAAATTGATCAATTGACTGGGAAATTCAACTGTCAATCTTGTGCATTTGGGATCTTTTGAACTTGTTGAGCATGTCAAGATAATTCCATGGTGTCCTTGAGTTCATATGTGAGCTTGGTTTGCCATTGGCTAGGTCAAACAGTCAAAAATTACCTTTGTGCAGTCAAAACCCTAAAAATGACCATTTTGCCCTTTTGGTAATTTGATCAAATTTCTTGTGGAATTGTGATCCAAACTTGATCAAATGGTCCATGTGAGTTCATAGTGTTGATGTGGGTCAATTTTCATGAGATTTGACTGTCAATTGGCCACAGTTGACTTTTTCCCCAATACAGTTGATTTCTAGGTCAACTGTCCAATTGACTGGGCAAAATTTGGAATCAAGACTTGAAACTTGGTACTGATAAACTTGGGAGTCCAACATGAAGCATGGAAGTCATCTTAGGCATTTTAGGTCAAAATATATTTGTTCAAACACAAACCCTAATTTGTGTCAACAGTGCAAGGAGAAGTCTTGAGCAGAGGAAACCCTAATTGGATCTTGAGCTCCAAGGGTTTTGTGATGAGAAAATGCTGAGGAAATGGGAGGGAAAATTTTGGGGTACAACACGAGGCAACAAGTGAGATTACCCTAAGGGTGCATGTGTGCAAATTGTGTTTGATTTGCATGCATTTTGGCTTTATTAGGGGTTGTCTACTTGTTGGTTTTATCTTTCCATACACACCCAATTACTAGCATTTGTACAAAAGTAATAAAAAAAGGCAGAAAATAAATCCTACAGTATTACAACCATATTTAAGTGCATAAGAATATAAAGGCAAAAATAAGATAAAAAGAAGAAAAATGAGCTCCTTCGATTGGGGGGAGGAGAACCCTTCGATTCTGCTTCTGTTGGCGTCCTTCGATTGGGGCTAGCATCAGCAATTCATGGCCTTCGATTGGGCATTGGCACCAGTTAGGTCATGGCCTTTGATTGGGATTGGAAGTCAGCAGGGCACGCCTTCTGGTTCTGCCTTTCTGCCTTGTTGCCTTCTTTGATTGGGGCTGGCATCAGCAAGTCATGACCTTCGATTGGGCATTGGCACCAGCAAGTCATGGCCTTCGATTCTGGCTAGACTTAGTGCAAATGTACCTTCTGATTCTTCCTTTCTGCCTTGAAAGTCAGCATGGAAGCCCAAGGCTTCGTTTCATGTTTTTTTCCCATGTCTCTTTCGTTTGGGACATAAAAATAGCAACATGGCCTAAGGCCATGCTAACACTGCCTTATGGCCAAGTTAGTCTTTAAAGCATGTTTAATAAAAAACAAGAAGCAAAACTAAAAGGGTTAGCAAAGAAAAAATAATTTTAAGGGGTGAAAATGAAAAAGAACAACAACAAAAAAAAGTTATATACATGTGCCAAACGAAGGGGAAAGTTATACTATGCCATGAAACGAAAAGTTCAAAGGTAAGAGTGACTTACCTTGCTTCAGACCTTGAATGGGTGTGGGACCTTGAGTGGAGGCCCAGGGTGCTGGATTCAAAAGAAGGGGGCCCACAGCTGTGCTTGGAATGCTGGATTCGAAGGAAGAAAAGAAACAAGTCTTATGTTTCTTTCCAAACTGGATTCGAAGAATACTGAAGAGTGCTTGCTCTTCAGAATCAAAAGAGGTGACAAGGAGATTCTGGGTTTTTTCTTCACAAGTGCTTAAGGACTTGAGAGATTTTGTTGTGTTTGAGAATATTTTGGAGGTTTTGTTCCTCTAGTCAAAAAATCCTCTCTTTTCTTTCCTTTGCAAAAAAATTCCTCTATTTATAGAGAAAAAGTGGACATGTTGTAGTAGTCAGCTTTGCAAAGAAATAATAAAAAATATGTAACGTGAAAGTACAAGTGGGGGGCCTTTTGGCAGTTGGAGTGAAGTAGATGTGACTTATGCTTCTGGCCTTGCTTGTGCTCAGACCAAAATCAGGTTGAAAGCTGATTTTGTGACTAAAATACCTTTTATGAAGAAAGGGTACATAGTCTTTTGCCAATTTATCCAAGAATGGTATTATCTAATGAATAAACCTTCGAACCCTTAGGCAATGTATCACAAACTTGTGTAAACCAATTGAAGCTTTGTATGTAGGTACTTTTGTTCAAATGAAAGCCTTTCCTTCCAGGGGGCACATGTGGCTAGCGGGTCATGGCCTTCGATTGCAAGCATGTAGGCAACATACTTGTCCAATCGAAAGGCTTGCCTTCTAGGGGGCACATGTGGCCAGTAGGTCATGGCCTTCGATTGCAAGCATGCAAGCAGCATACTTGTCCAATCGAAAGGCTTGCCTTGCAGCAAAGCTTGTCTACTCAAAGCAAGCATGCATGCAGTAAAAGGCACAAACGAAGCCTGCAATAAGAAGTCACATGCCCAGACGAAAGAGGCACGCTAGCAACAACTTTGAGCAATTGAAGGAGGTGCAAAGTCCAATCAAAGGGTTCTGAATCGAAGGAGGCCTAATTTTCTCCAAATTTGTCAAAATGTTATTTTTATCTGTTTTCTCCCTTTTTGACAGTTTCCTTTTAATTTTGGTACTGGAAAATCCCAATGCACTTGTGCAAGCTTGAATCCTGAGAATCTTTGTGAAAAAGCCTTGAGAATTGAGAGGGTACATTTTGGGGTACAACAGCTGCCCCTGTTCAATATTCTTACACCTGAAGAATTAGATGGGCAAATATGCCATTCGTGACTTGAAGGTGGAAGATGATTGAACACTAGAGTGCCCAGAAATTTTCACTTGATGATGTTGTGGTTGATTGTGTAGGGAATGGGCTTAAATATGCCATTTGGAGAAATGATGGAGAGTTGTCGGAGATGGGCTTATAGATGCCATCAAAAGGTGACTGTTGACAGAAATTAGACTAAGTCTAAATTCTGACTTCAACTGGAGAAGAATCAGAATAAATCTTGTAGCGATCTCTCTGAACCAGCGGAAATGTCTACTAGAAAGAATTAGGATAAACCATTGAGAGATTTAAACTAAACCAGCAGATGTCTTGAAGGAAGTGTTTATCATGTAGATTGTCAACCTGCCCTGTTTTGGGGATTGATCTACAATCAATTTGTTCACAGACGAATGTATTGTTTTAGATAGTGATATGTGATGAAGGAATTTGGGATGAATACTACTCCAACAGGATGGTGAAGGAATCTCGGACGATTACTACTTCAAAAATATGATGAAGGAATCTTGGACAATTACTACCTCAGCAGAATGATAAAGGAATCTTGGACGATTACTACCTCAGCAGGATGATGAAGGAATCTGAGACGATTACTACCTCAACGGATGATGAAGGAATCTGAGACAATTACTACCTCAGCAGGATGATGAAGGAATCTGAGATGATTACTACTCCAACAGGGCGATGAAGGAATCTTGGACGATTACTACCTCAGCAGGATAATGAAGGAATCTTAGACGATTACTACCTCAACGGATGATCAAGGAATCTGAGACGATTGCTACCTCCGCAGGATGATGAAGGAATCTTGGACGATTACTACCTCAGCAGGATGATAAAGGAGCCTTGGACGATTACTACCTCAGCAGAACGACGAAGAAATCAGAGATGATTGCTACTCCAAAAAGATGATGAAGGAATCTTGGACGATTACTACCTCAGCAGGATGATGAAGGAATCTTGGACGATTACTACCTCAGCAAGACGATGAAGGAATCTGAGATGATTGATACTCTAAAAGATGATGAAGGAATCTTGGATGATTACTACCTCAGCAGGATGATGAAGGAATCTTGGACGATTACTACCTCAGCAGGATGATAAAGGAATATTAGACGATTTCTACTCCAAAAAGATGATGAAGGAATCTTGGACGATTACTACCTCAGCAGGATGATGAAGGAATCTTGGACGATTACTACCTCAACAGGATGATGAAGGAATCTGAGATGATTACTACCTCAACAGGATGATGAAGGAATCTGAGATGGTTGCTACTCCAAAAAGATGACGAAGGAATCTGAGACGATTGCTACTCCAAAAGGATGATGAAGGAATCTTAGACGATTACTACCTCAGCAGGATGATGAAGGAATCTTGGACGATTACTACCTCAGCAGGATGATGAAGTAATCTGAGACGATTACTACCTCAACGGATGATGAAGGAATCTGAGACAATTACTACCTCAACGGATGATGAAGGAATCTGAGACGATTACTACCTCAGCAGGATGATGATGGAATCTGAGACGATTACTACCTCAACGGATGATGAAGGAATTTGAGACGATTGCTACTCCAAAAAAGATGATGAAGGAATCTGAGACGATTACTACTCCAAAAAGATGATGACCTTTATCCTTTGATCTTTTCCTGAAAAGGTAAAGAGTTAGTTGTATGCAATGTCATGATGTATGCATTGCGTAATGATGTTCTCAAAATAAATGAGATTTGTGTTATATGTATTTTATATGCATATGCTATGAATGTTGTTGAAATGTAATTTTGTCTTGGAAAATAAATCCTTGACAAGTGTTGGGGAGCTTTAGGAGGTTAAATCCCGGACTGCTATTGGGGATGAAGAGTATGCAACTCTCCAGACCTTGTTTTAGAATGATTCCGCTAGGGATCCCTGTTCTGTTGTTTGAGGAGAACTCCGTTGGGGAATATTGATTTTGACTTGAGAAATCTTTGTGGAGAATGTTGATTCCTGCTTGGGGAAAAGAGTTCAGGAGCCTCAGTTGTCCGTTGCTCTACTGGGGAGTTATCTCTTGATGGGAAGGACGAAGTTGAACTGATATCTAGTCGGATCCAGGCTTCATAGTAACTTGCTAGAAAAGATGAAGTTGAACTGATACCTGGTCGGGTCCAGGCTTCACAACAACTTACTGAAGTTATCTGTTATCTGGTCGGCTTCCAGGCTTCACGGTAACTTACTGAATTTGATTATTATCTGGTCGGATTCCAGGCTTCATAACAAATTTTGAAAGGATGAAGTTTAACTGATATCTGGTCGGGTCCAGGTTTCACAGTAACTTGTTGGGGATTGTAGAACAAGTCTACTGGGGAAGTGGAGTTGTGGTCCTATGATTTGTAGTAGTCGGAGAGGCAAACTCAAGTTGGGGAATCCTGCCGTTTGTTGGGGAAATAAACCCTGTTGCCAGTCTGTTGGAGAGGTGGCGACTTCACTGGGGAAAATGCTCGAGGATTCTTGAGGTTGACTCAGGTGGAAAAAGTTTTCAGAGATTAAACTCTGGTTGGGAGTCATCCTTTGAGAAGTATTTTGGGGAGTTTTGTCACTGCCCCTAGTAGCAAGTGTTTGTGGCACTTCCAGGAACTAATTGACTGTACGTATCCCTTTGTTGGGATTTGCGTTTAATGCCCCAAGTGATTTAGATGGAGACCTGCCCCTGGTTATTCTGCACTTCTTGAGAGATTTCTTGGAATCTTGACCGGACTTCCCCAGGTGTGTTGGATAGTGACATGTCATTCCCCCTTGTTGATAGGAGATTTGTCATTGGAAGTGTCATCCCACTTGAAGTGATTTTGTTCACTGAGAGAGATTTCGTTCACTGGATATTCGTTGTGTGAATTTCTCCGCTGTCAAACAAATAACCAAATGCAAACAACGATATTCAAATAATGCAAAGTTTATGCTTGTCTTGAAGTTTTGAAAATGCGTTTTAGCAAAGTAAAGAAATTTTGTAAGAAAATTCAACTCAAGATTTAGAGTAAAGCCTTACAGGAGTCAAGATACCTTTTGTAACAATATTCTTTCGAACTAACCCATGCTTCAATTAGGACTTTTGAAGGGTTATAACATGGCTTGGTTCATGGTTTAAGAAATAAAGGATAAAGGCTCAAAGTGTATTTGTACCCGACCGTTCTTCGTGATGTTCTTCAGTCCTAAGCTCAGTTAATTGTACGTTCGAACTCCAGTGACGTTTTGGTGATGGTTCAGACAAGTTAAGTTTGTCGGAAGACAGTCATTTTTTTGCAACATTTTTCATGTTGTTGAGGATTTATAGTGACCTCTTTTTTTGATTTATTATCCCTGGTTTTTGCCTGACTGTTCTTATTTTGAGATTACGGTCAGCGGGATGCCCCAGTTTCCTTACGTCTCTGTTGTAGGTTTTGACTTAGTGGGATTTTCTTTTTGAGAGATAATGACTGTCTATTTGGTAGGGAACCATCATTGTCTTTTAATTCCAGAGGAATTCTTTTGGTGTTATTTGTTGTATTACGAGATGAGAGTTGGTGACTGAACGCGCGTTTGAATTAACTGAGAGACTACCCTGCCCCAGGTTTTGATTAAAGTTTTCAATTTGTGTAAAAAAAGAAAACTTCTACTTCATTGGCTCGAAGGGGTTGAATAGGGATTATCTTCCTTATAACTCCAGTGTTTAGGATTTGAAAGAACGCCTGTATATCATCAGCAAGGTCTGTCCAAAAGCATACTGTATGAGATAAAGGCATTGTTTTCGTCATCCTCCCTCTAAAGGCTTGTAACTTTTAGCAAGAGTTGAATGCCATAAAGAGAGTAAAAAGCATAGTTTAAATGTAATGAAAATGAATGGATCAATTCAAGACAAACATATGCAATGCATTAATGAAACAAAGTTTGACATTAATAGATAATTGTTTGAATAACAAAAGAAATTACAATTGAAAATTCAAATGAACAAAAGCCTCTTTATCTGAACTTGTCACTTCAGGCGGTGAGCCTTGGAGGGATGGAAGAAGAATTCGATTTGACCATCTTGTGCGAACTCCAACGCTCCCTCATCGACCTGGTCTTGAATTTGATATTTCAGCATCCAACAACTATCAGTATCATGCCCCGTACTGTTGGAGTGATACACACACCTTTTATTGGGATGGTAGCTAGGAGCAGAAGTATTAGGATTACGAGGAGGATCCTTCAATATGACCAAATTCAAATTCAAAATGTGCTGCAAGATTTGCGGCATTGGCATGTTGAGTTTGGTATATTGCCTATTGGATGTATCCTGCTTACGTGAATTACCCCATTGTTGTTGGCGAGGTTGTTGTTGGGAACGTAATGTAGTAGCAATTTGGGAAGGTCTACTCTCCACCAAGTCAAACTCTTGTCTTATGGGAGGCTGAGTAGTTCCTTGATCCCCAATCTTGATCGTTTGTTTCATACGGTTGCAACTGTTTTGATGAAGTTTGTTGACGAGGGTTCTAAGGTCTTCTAATCCCCGAGCTAAGTTTTGGATGAGATCCATTTGTCCCAACATCTGGATTCTCATTGTTGCTACCTCTGCTTGCAATTGTCTTATCTAACTTTCCTTATCGCCTTCATGATCTTCATTGGTCACATTCTCAATAAACAGTATCTTCAACTCTTCTTGTTCCTTGGACAGGTTCAAGAACATCTCTTGTAGTTGATCATTTTGAGTTTGAATGTACTTGATAGTCTATTCTAGAGCCATCTCTACTAAAATAAACAGTAGGAAGATAAGGAAACCTGTATGGGAGAAACCTGTTATGATATGATGCATGATATGTGGATGCAATGTTTTCAAGGATCTCACGGGGTAAACACAAGAAAATGTTAGAAGTTGAACTTTGATAAACAACTTTGATTGGAGAACTTTGTATCAGTGGATGTCCTTCCACGAGAATTAAGCTCACCATGTCAAGTGGGTCATAGCCCTTGACTCAAGTTTGTTGTACTTGATTTTTGACGATGTTTGGTTAGAGGAAAATAGATCCTCTTTCCCCTTGATAGACGTCTGGTTCAATGTGACCCTGCATCATAGACCCTTGAGATCCTTGAAATGGTTATTGAAAATGCTATGGTATGATGTCATGATGTTATGTACAAGTATGCAAAGTGAGCAAGTTTATATACAAATAATCATATACACACAAAGTAGACAAGTCCTTAGGTTTAGGCTTGCATGGAGTTTGTAGGTAAGTACCCTTTTGAAGTTTAGTTGGCTCAACCTGTCCTAGTTAATAGTAACCGGGTTCTAAGGAATCTCAATATCACAGACCTTTCTTTTAGGCGTTGTCTCAGCACAATCAATCTTTTCTGGCGGCCAAGATATCCCAAAATTCTGATCTCAATGAGTGTAGTATCGAGTATCAACCAATTTTCAGCTTTCCATCAAAACCGGTTATCTCACTACGTCCTAATTGGCCAAGTTTGTTCAATTAAGGTTCTAAGATCAGTTATTGCTTCATGAAGCCGCTCAGCAGCCCCGTATTCTCCTCGATTCAACACAAGGGATTCCGGTACCAACAAACGCGTCACACTAACATAGCCATTGTTTCAACCGTGTCGGTCTATGCCGTACATTTTCCATAATCTGTTGCTACTTACCTAAAAGGTTCCCCAGATCCGGGTAGAGGATCAAAACAAGCCCAAACAAGGAACTATAATATAAAGCAAACAAATCAAACAAGGAAAGCAAGTAAAGGTGATCTAGCCTTAAGGTAACCCCAGTTTTAAGTAATTCCCCAACAGAGTCGCCAGTTCTGT
Source organism: Vicia faba (assembly GCA_948472305.1). NCBI lineage: Eukaryota > Viridiplantae > Streptophyta > Magnoliopsida > Fabales > Fabaceae > Vicia > Vicia faba. Next base: position 1,359,527,972 of record OX451737.1, read on the forward strand.
GATACAGTGGGAGAACTGACTTGGGTGTTTTGCGTTTTATCATAAATGTTACGGTTATGAAGAGTCGCCACCGAATTTTATTTTATCCAAAAGGAAAGGCTGAAAAGAACAAGAAAGACCTTTGAGATTATTTCTGAGTTCGGGGAGTAGATTATGAAAAGGGAAGGTGTTAGCACCCTTTTCATCCATAGTTATCTATGGGCTCTTAGTTGCTTGCTAGATCACTTGCTTTTTTTTCCCGAAAATGTGCTTGTGGTGTGAGTTTGAAAGTATTTTGAAGACGTGCCTTTGTAATGATTCTTGTCTCGTAAGAATGCATACAAAGTGTTGTTTAAAAATAGTTCAAAGGAGTGTTTGTGTAAATGTATTTTTGAAAGTGATTTTGAAAACAATGTCTTTATAATGATTCTTGTCTCTATAAGAACACATACAAAGCATTTTTCTTTTGAAAATATTTCAAAATGAAAGTGTTGGTGTATAAAAATGTTTTTGTTGTGAGCAAGCGAGCAACTAGGAGCAATCTACCTACTCAAAAATATTTAGATGTTCTTTTCCTCCTCCTTTAGATGTTGCTATCTTACCATTGTTTTGGTAAGAAGCCCCATCGTTGGATGTGAAGGGATGGGCGTGGGACGTTTGTATAGTCATAGAAGGCAACCTATGGGACGTTTTAGCAATGTCGTTTAGGGACTAGATCGTTTACCGAAGGCAACATCGAGGGTCATTGAGGGACTACGATCTTTTATCGAGGGTCTTTGTTAAAACGCCCATGTTCGAGGGACATGACTATTTTTCCGAGGAAACAAGTGAGATTACCCTAAGGGTGCATGTGTGCAAAATGTGTTTGATTTGCATGAATTTTGTCTTTATTAGGGGTTGTCTACTTGTTGGTTTTATCTTGCCATACACACCCAATTACTAGCATTTGTACAAAAGTAATAAAAACAGGCAGAAAATAAATCCTACACTATTACAACCATATTTAAGTGCATAAGAATATAAAGGCAAAAATAAGATAAAAAGAAGAAAAATGAGCTCCTTCGATTGGGGGGAGGAGAACCCTTCGATTCTGCTTCTGTTGGCGCCCTTCGATTGGGGCTAGCATCAGCAAGTCATGGCCTTCGATTGGGCATTGGCACCAGTTTGGTCATGGCCTTCGATTGGGCTTGGAAGTCAGCAGGGATGCGCCTTCTGGTTTTGCCTTTCTGTCTTGTTGCCTTCTTCGATTGGGGCTGGCATCAGCAAGTCATGACCTTCAATTGGGCATTGGCACCAGCAGGTCATGGCCTTCCATTCTGGTTGGACTTAGTGCAAATGTACCTTTTGATTCTTCCTTTCTGCCTTGGAAGTCAGCATGGAAGCCCAAGGCTTTGTTTCATGTCTTTTTTCCCCTGTCTCTTTTATTTGGGACATAAAAATAGCAACATGGCCTAAGGCCATGATAACACTGCTGTGATCGGTGGATCTGGAACTGACTGTTTAACGCTGGTTCGCGAAATGTCACGGAAGCAAGAGTCGCCACCGTCTTTTATTTTCTCCAAATGGAAAGGACAAAAGCACAGAAAAATTCCTTAAAGAGATTGCTCTCGGTTCGGGAGGTAGATTATAGAAAGGGAAGGTGTTAGCACCCTTTCTATCCATGGTTATCCATGGGCTCTTAGATACTTGCTCATTTGTGTTTTCAAAAATGTTTGTTTGCTTTTCAATGTGGGTTTTAAAAAGTTTCTTTGAAAATTCCAGTTCGACTCTTGTATCGGTCCTCAAGAGTGTTTGAAAAATTGCTTTCGAAAGCTTTTTGAAAAGGTGTCGGTGTGAAAAGTATTTTTGAATTTTGTTTGAATTTAGAGCAAGTATCTAGAGTCGTCTACCTACCCTAAGGAATTCGTCTGTGTAAATGTCCTTTAAAGTAGTGCCATCCCACCATTGAGAGGTAGGTAGCACCACCATTGGAGGTGTTCGGGTCAATTCGAAGGTTCGGGACATGGTGATCACCAGAGCAATGGGAATACACCTTAGAAGCTACCCTCATGCCAGGTTCCCGGATCATGAGGACTTACTAAGACATCCTCTACTCGACGATCGCCTTTCGAGGCAAGGCAACAGTGAGGCGTACCCTAGGGGTGGTGTGTGCGATTTGTGTGTCGTTTTCATTTGCATTTATCTTGTCATGTTATTGGTGTTCTAGCGCTTGTTTTTATTTTGTCCATACATTCTTTCATGCCTTGATTTAACAGTTTAAAAATGCGAGAAAAAATAAAATTCTAAGCTATTACAAAGGCGCGGTCCACATCGCCAAAATTAAACCAGGACCCGATTTGACAGAAAATAAATAAATAAAGTAAATAAAGAATTAAAAGAAAATAAGGAATTAAAAATGCGAGAAATTAATTACAAGGCTTCGGGAGAGATACATAAATATTTAAACGAAATAAAATAAATATGCGAATAAGAATTAAATCGAAACGAGGGCGTTGGACCCTTTTTGCAAAATTAAAATTACATGGAATTAATTAATTAAAAAAAAGAAAGGGAGATGTTTTCGGTATTTTTTAGTATTTTAGGATCTTAATGAAATAAGAATTAATTAAAATAAATACTAACCCTAATTCTAATGGCTTTTAATTTATTAAGAAAACATTGAATTTTAACCTAAATTAACCCTAATTTTTATATACAAATTTAATTACAAAAATATTTAATTATTTAACCATTTATGAAAGAAAACTAAAAAGGATGAAAAATTATTAATTAAACCCTATTTCTATGTTTTTTATATTTTTATTAAAAGAATTAAAATTAAAACCTAATTTAAAACTAATTTTATTTATATACAATTTATTTATGAAAATACTTAAAATAAAATATTTATTATATTTTTCTCTTTTTCTGATTTTTTTATTGTTTTTTTTTTATGAAAATAATTAATTAAACAAATAATAGTTAAAAGAAAATAGAATTAAAAAATAACATGGCAAACCTAGGGGGGTTGTAGTCCCCAAAGTGGAGGTTAAGTCCAAGAATTCTGGCCCATTTAGCATGGCCTTGTTGATTTTTTCTGGGAACATACACACGCGTTGACTTGGATCCATGATGTTCTTTAGCTCTCAGCCTTGTGATTGATCTTGGGATGGACGTGGCAAGCCTGATTTGGAGGTGTATGGTGCGTCTCAATATGGAATCTGCATGTGAACATTAATTGCAAAATAATATGGGAATACTGAAGACCTGGGGCTCGAACCCAGGTCATGCACTTTACCAACTACTATGCTTGCCACTGAATCAACCCATGCGCGTTTGATATATAATAACCTATGAATATTATAAAAGAAAATCAATCAATAACTAAAAAACGCGCGCAGAATTTGAACGAACCACTCACGCCTTGACACTGCATCATCTCCTTCGTTGGTTTTCTTTTTCCTGAAATACACAAAACCTTGGCAACGGTTTTCACGCGTTGCCTAAGACCACATATCAGAAAATAGCTACTAGCCCTAGGGGCTTCATAAATTAGGCGCGAGGGTAGCCCTGTGGTCGTCTGAGCATGCTGGATTCAATGGTCCAAGTCTGAAAGGCCAATTTTTCCTTATTTGAAAAACCCTAATCCAAGGTCCTGTAAACCCTAGAAAACGATAATGGCATAATCGCGTACACAGCTCAAAAACACAATTAAGTTACATGGTTAGCATTAGAACAGGTCAATTAGTGTGAATGCATCAAAAAAACGCAAGGAAAATGCCTTAAATATGAAACACTATTATGTATTTTGTTTGAAACAGTTTGAATCCATGGTACCAATTCTGGGCGTATGAAGGTTGGAGAGTGATCCAGTTAGCTTCAGGGGGACACGAGGAAGCTTTTGCAATTGGTCTTGTGCCTTGAATCAACCTAAAACCTGATTTTCAGTTTTGAGTTTTTTTAACAAAAATTCAAGTTTTGTTTTCCAGGTTTCTGAGCAGCTGCGTGGGTAATGGCATTAGGGTTATGTTCCTTGTATATGTAGTAATGATTTAGGTTAAGGAAATCACATAAAAAGCTTGGCATTCATGACTTTGAAAGATTTGATTTTCATGATCTTTTTCAAATATTTTCCATGTGTTTTTACTCTCAATCATATCAATTCTCTCCAAATCTTTCCATATTGGATCATGCACGAGTTATTGAGTGGATTTCATGCAAAAAAAAATTGTAAAACTTAGGTTAAATATTTTCCATGTATTTAATTTGATTTAAATGAATTATTATAAATAAAAATTCAAATAAATAAATAAAAAATGAAGAAATACTTCCCTTTGGGACAAGTGGTCGTGCACATGCCATGGATGATGAATTATGGAAGAAAAATGGGCCCATTAGCAATTTTAGGTCATTTGAATCAATGTTGACTTTTCAAAATATCCAAAAATTTCCCAACTTCTACAAGGCATAACTTGATCAATTTTTAAGCTTTGCTCATGTTCTTGGACATTTTGAAAAGGTCTTTGAGTCCTCTAACCAATGCCTTTGGTCCCATGTCATTTTGATTTACCAATCTCAAGTTATGGCCTTTGACTTAAAGTCCCTTTTTGTTGACTTTTGAAAATGACCTATAATGTTGAAATTGATAACTTTTTGTGAGAGTATTTCTTGGACTTGAAGTATGAAGATGAGTTGTAGGAAATGTCTTTCTCTTCAAAATGAGCTTTGGATGGAATTTTTCTGATAATCCATGTGAAAGTTATGCCCTGGTCAATTTACAGTTGACTTTTTCAGCTGTCCAAATAAGGAAACTTTTGCATCTTGATGATTTCTTGAGCCAAGCTTTGAGAATCATGATCAATCTTTGATCAAATGATGTTTATGGCTTCAAAATGATATGTTGACCAAAAATTTGAACTTTTGACTGTCAAATGACCATTTTGCCCCTGCAGTTGACTGTAGTGCAATTAGGTTTTTGACTGTGCAATTTTGTGCTGAAAGCCTTGAAACTTGATATGAGGATACTTGACCATATTTGTAGGCATGTGAGACTTGATTGGACCTTTGGAAACTTCATTTTCTTGATCAAAACAAAAACCCTAATCTTGACTGCTTAGGAGACCCTTGTACTGTGCAACCCTTGGGGAATTTTGAAGCTTGACTTGGCATTTTCTTGAAGAATATGGGAGGGAAAATTTTGGGGTACAGCAGTTGCCCCTGTTCAATCTTCTTAGACCTGAGGATGCAGATTGGCTGACGTGCCTTTCGTAATCCGAGGGTAGAAGATGATTGAACACTAGAGTGCCCAGAAATTTGCGCTCACATGGTAGCAGTGTGATGGTGGAAATGGGATTATAGATGCCATTTAGAGATTGGTGAATAGGATGATGGGCTTATAGATGCCATCTGGATGTTGATCGCGTAAGAGATTCCTTAGCGAGAACCTGCATACCTGCAAAAGAAAAATGAGTACCTGACACGTTGCAGGAGTTGATTTTCAGATGCTTGGTATAGATGTGTCCTGACTGATTACAGGAGCTGAGTCTGGAGCTTCACAAGATGATGAATGAACCAGGGATGGTTACTACCTTAGCATGAACGGTAAGAGAACCTTGGGTGACTTTAACCTCAACAATGCTCGTTAAGAAAATCTTGGTGGGAATTATCATCTTCGCAGTATCGGGAAGAGAACCAAAGGAAATTATAATCTGAAAGGGAATTACATCTCACGCACCGTCGGGGAGAGAACCATAGGAAATTATAATCTGAAAGGGAATTACCTCTCACGCACCGTCGGGGAGAGAACCATAGGAAATTATAACCTGAAAGGGAATTACATCTCACGCACCGTCGGGGAGAGAACCATAGGAAATTATAACCTAAAAGGGAATTACATCTCACGCACCATCGGGGAGAGAACCATAGGAAATTATAACCTGAAATGGGATTATCACCTCACGCACCGTCGGGGAGGGAACCATAGGAAATTATAATCTCAAAAGGAATTATTACCTCACGCACCGTCGGGGAGGGAACCATAGGAAATTATAATCTCAAAAGGAATTATCACCTCACGCACCGTCGGGGAGGGAACCATAGGAAATTATAATCTCAAAAGGAATTATCACCTCACGCACCGTCGGGGAGGGAACCATAGGAAATTATAATCTCAAAAGGAATTATCACCTCACGCACCGTCGGGGAGGGAACCATAGGGAATTATAACCTGAAAGGGAATTACATCTCACGCACCGTCGGGGAGAGAACCATAGGAAATTATAACCTGAAATGGAATTACATCTCACGCACCGTCGGGGAGAGAACCATAGGAAATTATGACCTGAAAGGGAATTATCACCTCACGCACCGTCGGGGAGGGAACCATAGGAAATTATAACCTGAAATGGAATTACATCTCACGCACCGTCGGGGAGAGAACCATAGGAAATTATAACCTGAAAGAAAAACCTGATAACTTCTACTGAGTCTTCGTCAGAAAATCTGTTGGGAGTCGATTTAACTGAACTAGAGAAGGCCTTGGACTGGCTAAGAAATCTTTGGAATTGATTAACTGAACCGGTCTAGGTCTTGAAATATGATTGAGAATTTATCTGTATCTTTTCCTGAAAGGTAAAGGTCAGTCATATGCAATGCATGACATGGACCAAGCAATGATGTTCTCAACATAAATGAGATTTGTATGATGCGTCTATGCATGCTATAATGATGTATGTGATGTGTTTTTCGTCTAGGAAAGTAAATCCTTGACGGGTGCCGGGAAATCGCTCCTGGGCTGATGTTGAAGAATAGATTTCGCTTCCGCTGGGGATGATAGCTGCAAGAATACCGACAGGAGAAGATGACTCTGTTAGGGAATAAACTTGGAGAATGGATAACTCTGCGGGGAGAAAAATACTCTAGCGACCTTGCTGGGGAGCCATACTCTGTGGGGATAAAGATACTCTGCTGAATTGTTGAGAATGACTTGCTGAGGATATCTTTGCCGTACTGGAAGTGTTGATAGACTTCGCTGGGGGGTAAGAGAACTTCATTGACGACGACCCTTCCGTGGCTTTTGGCTGAGGATAACCCAGTTATATCCTGTTAAGGAAATAACTCTTTAAATAAAGCCGGGCGACGCGTTCGTGCTCTGCGAGGGATAAGCTTCCAGAATCTACTGGGGATAAGCTTACTGCTTGGGGAGATGGATTCTAATTTTCCTGGGGAACTAGATTGGACTCTCCTGGGGAAGTTTTGATATGTTGGGGAAGTGATTCCTTTGAATGTTGATATACCGCCGGGGAACAATCTTTAGACCAAGACTGCCGGGGATGCTTGTTAAGAATATGTATGCTGCTGGGGAAGGTTGAGATCTGCGGGAGGATACCCAACTTCCTTAAGGTTGATAACTGCTTTGCTCGAGGAGAGCATACTGTCTTGCTGACTTACTCTCTGGGGAATTGGAATGTACTGGTCATGTTCTTTAGCGGAACCTACCTTGATACCTTGGTGGACAGAACAATTAGATTGCTCAGACAACTCTTTATTGCCCCTGTTTCTAGTGTCGCCTGTAATTAATCCTTTGTTTCGTATGCAAATATTTATGAGTTAGCAAATTATTGTCAATGCATATATCACAAATTGAACCTTGGACGTTCTTCGCAAAACAAAACAGAAAAAGAAAACAGTTGACACGTTTAACTGAAAAGTATATTTGCATTGATTTTTGAATGGCCTGAAAATAGGCGTTTTGTGTATAAGAGGCTGACGTCCTAGTAAGGGAATGCCGCCGAACAAAATAGTTTATACAAGTTTTGTACAAAAGAAAATAAAACAGCTGTGTGAAATGAATGATCCCACTGGGTTTCAACTCTGCTATTGCCTTTATAACTCCGAGCGTCTCATCACTTGATGACCTTGGTTGAAGGTGAAGCTGACTGATCGATGCCGTCTGAACTTGATGTAGATACCGGATTCTGGATGCAAAGTGATCCAATGAGACATAGTATTACGCTTTATCCCTAATTTTTGCCTGGACTGCCCTTTCGGGTTTTCAGTCCACCGGGATACCCATTTTTGCCCAAGCCGCCTTTTCAGGTTTTCGACTTGCCGGGTGTACAGATTTTTTTTCATTTCATCCCTTCATTTTGCCCGAACCCTTTTGGTTCGACGGGAAGCCCTAATTTTTGCCTAGGCATGTCAGCCTAGCGAGTCTTTTTTCATGCGTAGTATCTTTTTACTATGTCTGCATTGGCGGGGTGAGGAAGGTCGTCACCATCCATATTGGTCAATATCATTGCTCCTCCTGAGAACACCTGCTTGACCACAAATGGCCCTTCGTAAGTAGGGGTCCATTTGCCCCTTGGATCACTCTGAGGAATGATGATTCTCTTGATTACCAGATCCCTAACTTAATATTCTTGTGGTCTGACCTTTTTGTTAAATGCCCTGATCATCCGTTTCTGATACGTCTGACCGTGACAGATAGCAGCAAGTCTCTTTTCATCAATAAGATTGAGTTGATCAAGTCGTGTCTGGATCCAATCATCCTCGTTCAGATTTTCGTCCTTCATTATCCGGAGAGAGGGTATTTGCACTTCGATCGGCAAGACTGCCTCCATACCATAAACCAGAGAGAAAGGAGTTGCCCCGGTTGACGTCCTAGCTGAGGTACGGTACCCATGTAGAGCGAACGGTAACATCTCGTGCCAATCTTTATAAGTCACTGTCATCTTCTGCACGATTTTCTTGATGTTCTTATTTGCTGCTTCTACAGCCCCATTCATCTTCGGTCTGTAAGGAGAAGAATTGTGGTGCTGTATTTTGAACTGCTCGCAGAGCTCAGCGATCATCTTGTTGTTCAGATTGGCACCGTTGTCTGTAATGATTCTCTCGGGGACACCGTACCGACAGATCAGATTATGCCGAATGAACTGTGCCACAACAGTCTTGGTTACCGTAGCATAGGAAGCTGCTTCGACCCACTTCGTAAAATAATCAATCGCCACTAGGATGAAGCGATGCCCATTGGATGCCGTAGGTTTAATCTCGCCGATCATGTCTATGCCCCACATTGCAAACGGCCAAGGCGCAGTCAGAACATTTAATGGAACCGGAGGAACATGCACCTTGTCTGCATAAATCTGGAACTTATGGCATGTCCTGGAATGTTGGTAACAGTCAGCTTCCATTGTGGACCAGTAATATCCTGCCCGTAGGATTTTCTTAGCCATAGTGTGTCCACTGGAATGCGTACCAAAGGTCCCTTCGTGTAGCTCTTCCATGATTCTTTCTGCTTCCGTCTTGTCCACACAACGCAGTAAGGTTGAATCATGGTTTCGCTTGTACAAGATGCCATTGCTGAGGAAGAACTTTGCTGCGAACCTCCTCAAGAACTTCTTATCATGGAGAGAGGAACCTTCAGGGTATTCCTGAGCTTCCAGATATCTCTTCACCTCATGGTACCAAGGCTTCTCAGTCACCAATTCAGTCTCGAGATCACAACAGTATGCCGGTTCCTCTAGTTTCTAGATGATGATCCGGGGAGCCTCATTATCCCATTTGACCTTGAACATAGAAGACATTATAGCTAACGCGTCTGCCAGCTGATTCTCTTCTCTCGGGAAGTGTTCAAAGGTTATCTCTGTGAAGTGGGGGATCAGGGTCAACACACATTCTTTGTAAGGGATAAGGTTCGGATGTTTCGTATCCCACTCCCCTTTGATCTGATTGATCACAAGAGCGGAATCTCCGAAGACACTCAGAAACTTGATCCTTAGGTCGATCGCAGCTTGAAGACCCATGATGCACGCCTCATACTCCGCCATGTTGTTGGTACAGTTGAAACGTAGCCGGGCAGTGAGTGGAGTATGGGTACCTTGAGGTGATATGATTATGGCGTCGATACCGTTACCCAAAGCATTGGAGGCTCCATCAAAGTGCATAGACCATCGGGATCCTGGTTCAGGTCCTTCATCCGGTCCAGGTACTTCACAATCAGTCACTATCATGATGCTTTCATCTGGAAACTCGAAGTTCATTGACTGATAGTCATCTACGGCCTGATGTGCCAAGTGGTCTGCCAATACACTTCCCTTGATGGCTTTCTGGGTTGTGTACTGAATGTCGTATTCCGTCAAGATCATCTGCCATCTTGCAATTCTCCCAGACAGAGCATGCTTTTCGAATATGTACTTTATAGGATCCATTTTTGAGATCAATAAGATAGTGTGAGTCAGCATATACTGTCTTAGCCGGCGAGCAGCCCATACCAAAGCGCAGCAAGTTTTCTCGAGCAGTGAGTATCGGGTCTCACAGTCGGTAAACTTTTTGCTAAGGTAATAAATGGCATGCTCTTTTCGGCCAGACTCGTCATGCTGCCCCAGCACGCACCCCATTGAGTTGTCAAGCACTGTCAGGTATAGTATCAGAGGTCTCCCTTCAACCGGTGGCATAAGAATGGGTGGTTCTTGGAGATACTCTTTGATTCTGTCAAAAGCAGCCTGACATTCATCATTCCAACGTACTACCTGATCTTTCTTCAGCAGCTTGAAGATTGGCTCACAGGTAGCAGTTAGGTGTGAGATGAACCGAGCGATGTAATTCAGGCGTCCTAAAAAGCCTCTGACCTCTTTCTCTGTCCTGGGAACTGGCTTGAATAGCTTTGACCTTAGCAGGGTCCACTTGAATGCCCTTGTCACTTACGACGAAGCCTAGCAACTTTCCCGATCTTACCCCGAAGGTACACTTGTTCGGGTTCAACCTCAGCTTGTACAGTTTCAACCGGTCAAACAACTTCTGCAGATGATCTAGGTGTTCTTCCTCAGTCTGGGACCTTGCGATCATGTCGTCAACATACACCTCTATCTCATGATGGATCATATCATGAAATAAAGCAACCATGGCACGCTGGTAGGTTGCCCCAGCGTTCTTTAATCCGAAAGGCATGACCTTGTAACAGAAGGTGCCCCATTGAGTAACAAATGTAGTCTTTTCCATGTCTTCAGGTGCCATCTTGATCTGATTGTAACCTGAGAAACCATCCATGAAAGAGAACACCTTATGCTGAGCTGTATTATCAACAAGGACATCAATGTGCGGTAAAGGGAAGTCATCTTTGGGGCTGGCCCTGTTCAGATCCCTGTAGTCGACGCACATTCTGACCTTACCGTCCTTTTTGGGTACCGGCACCACATTAGCAACCCACTGAGGGTAAGAAGTTACTGCAAGGAACCCAGCGTCAAACTATTTCATAACCTTGGCTTTGATCTTCTCAGACATCTCTGGACGCATCCGACGGACCTTTTGCTTGACTGGAGGGCAGTCTTCCTTAGTTGGCAAGTGATGGACCACAATATCGGTATCCAACCCGAGCATGTCTTCGTAGGACCAGGCAAAGATCTCCATATAATCATGCAGCATCTTGGTTAACCGTTGCTTCACGCTGAGCTCTAGGTTGGCACCAATCTTTACCTCTTTCCTGTTTTCTTCAGTACCCAAGTTTATTGTTTCCACCGGCTCTTCATGGGGTTGAATTGCCCTCTCTTCCTGAAACAACAGTCTTGCAAGCTCGCCAGGCACTTCGCAATCATCTTCACCTTCGTCTTCGGCTAAGTTGATCGGATCTTCGAAGTCATAACTGGCAGTAGCAGAGTCGTTATCAGTGAGATCCGGAGTGGATGGAAACCTGTATGAGTGAGTGTGTGTGTAAATACAGCTGTTTTGAAATATATGTAAAGGAAAGAAAGACAGAAAAGGAGCATAAAATTTGCAGTGCGAAAATACGTCCAAGATTTTCATTCATGATATATGAAATGACAATTTATATGCCCTCACAAATGAAACCACGGTGCCTCGGGTAAGACACCGGGCCATAGAGTTTAATTTATTGTTTATTACAGATACCAAAAACATAGGAATTCATTACTTAGTAACAAGAGAAACAGATAGGTTGTCCTTTGCACTCCAATTATTAAGTCCACTGTCGGTTGCCGGGTAGATCCAGCTATCAAACTCAGCTTCATCCACTTCGTCTTCGTCCCTAATGGCATTCACTCCATGAGCAGGCAGGGAAGCTGTCACTACATTAGGCTTCTCAGATGCCTCAAACTGTACCTCCTTGGCGTCAATAAGGTCCTGTAGCTTGCTCCTTAACGCCCAACAGTCATCAGTAGAATGCCCCGGGCTATCTGAATGGTAAGCACAACGAGCATTCGGGTTGTACTTAGGAGATGCAGTATTTGGAAACTTCGGCGCCTCTCTGACAGTCACTAGGTTGGTTGAGAGCAACTGTGGCAAGATTTGCGATATGGTCATGCTGAGCCGGGTGAATTCTCTCCGGGGTCTTTCGGCCCTTTGAGGATTGGTCGGCCGAGGAGCGGCAGCAGGCTTAGCAATCATTACCGCACTGACAGATTGGCGGCGCTCAGGTCTCTCTGATCTCTTGGAACCATACACGGCACTAGCCTCCTTCTTGAAGGGTTTCTTCTCAGCACTAGACGATGCACCCTTCGGAATCTTTCCAGACTTCAACCCAGCCTCAATTCTCTCTCCAGTAAGAATCAAATCAGTGAACCCTGCAGACGAATTCCCGATAAGATGGTTGAAAAACGGCCCAGATAGGGTCCCCAAGAACATGTCTACCAACTCCCGATCAGTCAATGGAGGCTGCACCCTGCCAGCCAGGTCTCTCCACTTCTGAGCGTACTCCTTAAAACCTTCACTTGAACCTAACGACATACCCTGGAGTTGGGTACGTGTAGGGGCAAGGTCGGCATTATATTGATACTGCTTATAGAAAGCAGTAGCCAACTCCTCCCAGTTACGAACCTTGGTCCCATCCAGCTGATAGAACCATTCGAGATGAGTCCCTGAAAGACTCTCCTGGAAGAAGTGGATCCACAAATTCTTATCCGCAGAGTACGGTTGAATTTTCCGAACATAGGACCTGAGATGTAGCTTGGGACAAGACGCCCCGTCATACTTAGAGAAAGATGGTGCTTTGAACTTCCGAGGAATAATCACACCAGTTGACAAACCCAGATCTCCAAAATCCAGCCCAGGTACCTGTTGAATCTCCATAGCATTCAGCCTATCCTCCAGTTGCTTGTATCTGTCTTCTGCCGGAGGATACTGCTCTTCATCGAAATCAGTCTCGTTGTCGGAGACTACCGGACTTGGAACCCTTGCCTCTTGAGGAGGACTCTTGCCGACAGAAGAACCAGCCTCTTCATGCTGCAGAGTATTGCCCAACCTTCGGCCCGAGTTGAACAGAACAATTCTTCTCTTCTTCTTCTTCTCCTTCTTCAGGAGCATAGCCTTCAGCTCTTCTTGGCCTTGAGCCAAACCCTTGATTAATTCCTGAAACTGCGCATTCTGCGCCTAAAGAGCCTTGATGGATGTCTCAGTTGATGACGAGTCGAGATTCATGATGCTGAAATAAACAGCGAAGAACTGTAAGCAACCTGAAAAGAGGAAAAACCTGCTATGCACATGATGAATGATATGTGTCTATGCAATGCATTCAAGGGTTCGAAAGTTCAAATTTGTTGTAGACAAAAAGGAACACACGTTATCATTAAGGAAATAACTGTTTAGTACATCAAAGCCTCATGGGCAAAATAATACAAAAATCAGATCAATCCCAAAATATGCTACGCATCCTCTTTGGAGCTATGTAAGTGTTGAGATTCCTCTCCTCATGCAACAGGCGGGTGAGCTCCAAGACCTTCTTTTCACTGGCATGTAGATTGGTCTCAAGAGAATTCCGTTCTTCCTTAAGCTGGATCCAGCTCTTCTGCATCTCTTCCCAGGATGTGGGCATATCAGGGTGCTGAATAGTGTAGGACACTTCTCCTTCCAAGACCGGTTCTTTGATTACTAGGAGCATGTGAGGATAAGGCATTACCAACTTCTGGGAGCGGGCGCGTACCCACTTGAGATAAGGTTCCAACGGGATGGAGTTCCTGTGCCCCAGTGTCTTGCTGTCTATTCTACTGGGCACCCTCCAGGCTCTGATAAATCTCTGGCGAAGTCCTTGGGTATCGTTGTCGAAGTCAAAAACTATGTCAGGAATTAACATGTCATGAGGACCATCCCTCCGAGCATAACCAAACTGCCTCCAAGCTAGGTATGGGCTGTAAGTAATACCTCCTCTGATTCCTAGTAAAGGAACATTAGGGTACTCCCCGCAATGATCAATGATAGTGACATCTTCTCTGGACCTAGGGCACCAACGTATATCCGCATGTGTAAGAGTCATCAACCGTTGTGACCATCTCAAACCCCGCTCATTCTTCAAAACTGATTGTGGAAGATGCGAAATAAACCACCTTCCCAGGAGAGGAGTGCAACACATAAGGACACCTCTTTTTCTCATGGTTCGAGTGTAACATGAGTGAAGGATGTCCCCCAGCAACGTAGGTATAGGATTCCTGGACATAAAGATCTGGACAACACTGATATCTATAAGCTGATCTGGATTAGGGAACAACACCAAACCATAGACAAGGAGGGACACCACTTCTTCAAAAGCTTGCAAGTCAAGGGAATTCCAACATTCATGGGCCTTTTCAAACAGAAACCTGGCTAAGAACCCTTTGATACCACTTCTAACTTCCCAATGTCCCTTGAGGTCAGATGACTGTAGGCGCAAGGCTTTAGCAATCTCTTCAAGCTTAGGTTCCTTTTCCGTACCGTTGTAGGGTAGCTGATCAAGGATAGGGATCTTCAGGAGCCGGGAGAACTCCTCCAATGTAGGTACCAACTGATAGTCCAAGAAAGTGAAACAGTGATGCAGAGGGTCAAAGAATTGGAACAGGACCTTGATCATATCTTCCTCAATGTTGGTATTGACCAAGCTGATGAGGCTTCCATGTCTTTCACTGAATGAAGAGTTCTCGGGAATCCTGGATATAAGCTCCTTAAGCTGAGGAGGGATCCTTACAAGACTGACTTGAATTGTCTTTCTACGAACAGTTTCCATGTCCTACAAAACAAAGAACAAAGATGAAGATTCGAACCCCTGAAATGGTTAGTCAATGCATATGATGCTGGATGATGTCATGATGCTATGATTAAACACACCACAGATATTTACAAAGACAAACATGTAAGGCACATAAGGCACACAAGACAAGCCCTTAAGGTTTAAGGCCAGCATGGGGTCTGGGTAGTACCCTCTTGAAGTTGGTGGGTTCAACCTGTCCTATCAAAGTAACCGGGTTCTAAGGGTCCCAATATCATGGGATTGCTTTCATTGTTCATCGTTTCGATTTAGCCACTGAACTGGCGACCGAAATATTCCAGGAAAGCAACCCTCAATTGAGTGTAGTATCGAGTATCAACCAACCTCGGACTGCACCAAAGTCAGTTATCTCACTACCCTAAAGAGGCCAAGATTGTTCAATTAAGGTTCCTAAGGTCAGTTGATGCTTCATGACACCACGCGGAGGCCCCGTACTCTCCTTGACTGAACTCAAGGGTTACCGGTACACACCAAAGTGCCACATCAACGTAGCAGACTGTTTCAACCATGTCGGTATACCCCGCACAGTTCCCTCACAGCCTTGTTGCTACTTTCTAAGAAGGTATCCCCCAGATCCGGGTTAGGATCTATAGAACTCCCAAGAAACCCACAATTTAAAGCACACAAGGAAAACAATTGAAAACACAGTGATCTTAGTCCTAAGGTACACCTCACTTTAAGTTAAGTCCCCAGCAGAGTCGCCAGTTCTGTGATCGGTGGATCTGGAACTGACTGTTTAATGCTGGTTCGCGAAATGTCGCGGAAGCAAGAGTCGCCACCGTCTTTTATTTTCTCCAAATGGAAAGGACAAAAGCACAGAAAAATTCCTTAAAGAGATTGCTCTCGGTTCGGGAGGTAGATTATAGAAAGGGAAGGTGTTAGCACCCTTTCTATCCATGGTTATCCATGGGCTCTTAGATACTTGCTCATTTGTGTTTTCAAAAATGTTTGTTTTCTTTTCAATGTGGGTTTTAAAAAGTTTCTTTGAAAATTCCAGTTCGACTCTTGTATCGGTCCTCAAGAGTGTTTGAAAAATTGCTTTCGAAAGCTTTTTGAAAAGGTGTCGGTGTGAAAAGTATTTTTGAATTTTGTTTGAATTTAGAGCAAGTATCTAGAGTCGTCTACCTACCCTAAGGAATTCGTCTGTGTAAATGTCCTTTAAAGTAGTGCCATCCCACCATTGAGAGGTAGGTAGCACCACCATTGGAGGTGTTCGGGTCAATTCGAAGGTTCGGGACATGGTGATCACCAGAGCAATGGGAAGACACCTTAGAAGCTACCCTCATGCCAGGTTCCCGGATCATGAGGACTTACTAAGACATCCTCTACTCGACGATCGCCTTTCGAGGCAAGGCAACAGTGAGGCGTACCCTAGGGGTGGTGTGTGCGATTTGTGTGTCGTTTTCATTTGCATTTATCTTGTCATGTTATTGGTGTTCTAGCGCTTGTTTTTATTTTGTCCATACATTCTTTCATGCCTTGATTTAACAGTTTAAAAATGCGAGAAAAAATAAAATTCTAAGCTATTACAAAGGCGCGGGTCCACATCGCCAAAATTAAACCAGGACCCGATTTGACAGAAAATAAATAAATAAAGTAAATAAAGAATTAAAAGAAAATAAGGAATTAAAAATGCGAGAAATTAATTACAAGGCTTCGGGAGAGATACATAAATATTTAAACGAAATAAAATAAATATGCGAATAAGAATTAAATCGAAACGAGGGCGTTGGACCCTTTTTGCAAAATTAAAATTACATGGAATTAATTAATTAAAAAAAAGAAAGGGAGATGTTTTCGGTATTTTTTAGTATTTTAGGATCTTAATGAAATAAGAATTAATTAAAATAAATACTAACCCTAATTCTAATGGCTTTTAATTTATTAAGAAAACATTGAATTTTAACCTAAATTAACCCTAATTTTTATATACAAATTTAATTACAAAAATATTTAATTATTTAACCATTTATGAAAGAAAACTAAAAAGGATGAAAAATTATTAATTAAACCCTATTTCTATGTTTTTTATATTTTTATTAAAAGAATTAAAATTAAAACCTAATTTAAAACTAATTTTATTTATATACAATTTATTTATGAAAATACTTAAAATAAAATATTTATTATATTTTTCTCTTTTTCTGATTTTTTATTGTTTTTTTTTATGAAAATAATTAATTAAACAAATAATAGTTAAAAGAAAATAGAATTAAAAAATAACATGGCAAACCTAGGGGGGTTGTAGTCCCCAAAGTGGAGGTTAAGTCCAAGAATTCTGGCCCATTTAGCATGGCCTTGTTGATTTTTTCTGGGAACATACACACGCGTTGACTTGGATCCATGATGTTCTTTAGCTCTCAGCCTTGTGATTGATCTTGGGATGGACGTGGCAAGCCTGATTTGGAGGTGTATGGTGCGTCTCAATATGGAATCTGCATGTGAACATTAATTGCAAAATAATATGGGAATACTGAAGACCTGGGGCTCGAACCCAGGTCATGCACTTTACCAACTACTATGCTTGCCACTGGATCAACCCATGCGCGTTTGATATATAATAACCTATGAATATTATAAAAGAAAATCAATCAATAACTAAAAAACGCGCGCAGAATTTGAACGAACCACTCACGCCTTGACACTGCATCATCTCCTTCGTTGGTTTTCTTTTTCCTGAAATACACAAAACCTTGGCAACGGTTTTCACGCGTTGCCTAAGACCACATATCAGAAAATAGCGACTAGCCCTAGGGGCTTCATAAATTAGGCCAGAGGGTAGCCCTGTGGTCGTCTGAGCATGCTGGATTCAATGGTCCAAGTCTGAAAGGCCAATTTTTCCTTATTTGAAAAAACCTAATCCAAGGTCCTGTAAACCCTAGAAAACGATAATGGCATAATCGCGTACACAGCTCAAAAACACAATTAAGTTACATGGTTAGCATTAGAACAGGTTAATTAGTGTGAATGCATCAAAAAAACGCAAGGAAAATTCCTTAAATATGAAACACGATTATGTATTTTGTTTGAAACAGTTTGAATCCATGGTACCAATTCTGGGCGTATGAAGGTTGGAGAGTGATCCAGTTAGCTTCAGGGGGACACGAGGAAGCTTTTGCAATTGGTCTTGTGCCTTGAATCAACCTAAAACCTGATTTTCAGTTTTGAGTTTTTTTAACAAAAATTCAAGTTTTGTTTTCCAGGTTTCTGAGCAGCTGCGGGGGTAATGGCATTAGGGTTGTGTTCCTTGTATATGTAGTAATGATTTAGGTTAAGGAAATCACATAAAAAGCTTGGCATTCATGACTTTGAAAGATTTGATTTTCAAGATCTTTTTCAAATATTTTCCATGTGTTTTTACTCTCAATCATATCAATTCTCTCCAAATCTTTCCATATTGGATCATGCACGAGTTATTGAGTGGATTTCATGCAAAAAAAAATTGTAAAACTTAGGTTAAATATTTTCCATGTATTTAATTTGATTTAAATGAATTATTATAAATAAAAATTCAAATAAATAAATAAAAAATGAAGAAATACTTCCCTTTGGGCCAAGTGGTCGTGCACATGCCATGGATGATGAATTATGGAAGAAAAATGGGCCCATTAGCAATTTTAGGTCATTTGAATCAATGTTGACTTTTCAAAATATCCAAAAATTTCCCAACTTCTACAAGGCATAACTTGCTCAATCTTTAAGCTTTGCTCATGTTCTTGGACATTTTGAAAAGGTCCTTGAGTCCTCTAACCAATGCCTTTGGTCCCATGTCATTTTGATTTACCAATCTCAAGTTATGGCCTTTGACTTAAAGTCCCTTTTTGTTGACTTTTGAAAATGACCTATAATGTTGAAATTGATAACTTTTTGTGAGAGTATTTCTTGGACTTGAAGTATGAAGATGAGTTGTAGGAAATGTCTTTCTCTTCAAAATGAGCTTTGGATGGAATTTTTCTGATAATCCATGTGAAAGTTATGCCCTGGTCAATTTACAGTTGACTTTTTTAACTGTCCAAATAAGGAAACTTTTGCATCTTGATGATTTCTTGAGCCAAGCTTTGAGAATCATGATCAATCTTTGATCAAATGATGTTTATGGCTTAAAAATGATATGTTGACCAAAAATTTGAACTTTTGACTGTCAAATGACCATTTTGCCCCTGCAGTTGACTGTAGTGCAATTAGGGTTTTGACTGTGCAATTTTGTGCTGAAAGCCTTGAAACTTGATATGAGGATACTTGACCATATTTGTAGGCATGTGAGACTTGATTGGACCTTTGGAAACTTCATTTTCTTGATCAAAACAAAAACCCTAATCTTGACTGCTTAGGAGACCCTTGTACTGTGCAACCCTTGGGGAATTTTGAAGCTTGACTTGGCATTTTCTTGAAGAATATGGGAGGGCAAATTTTGGGGTACAACAACTGCCTTATGGCCAAGTTAGTCTTTAAAGCATGTTTAATAAAAAACAAGAAGCAAAACTAAAAGGGTTAGCAAAGAGAAAATAATTTAAGGGGTGAAAATGAAAAAGAACAACAACAAACAAAAGTTATATACATGTGCCAAACGAAGGGGAAAGTTATACTATGCCAGGAAACAAAAAGTTCAAAGGTAAGAGTGTCTTACCTTGCTTCAGGCGTTGAATAGGTGTGGGACCTTGAGTGGAGGCCCAGGGTGCTGGATTCGAAAGAGGGGGCCCACAGCTGTGCTTGGAATGCTGGATTCGAAGGAAGGAAAGAAACAAGTCTTATGTTTCTTTCCAAACTGGATTTGAAGAATACTGAAGAGTGATTGCTCTTCAGAATCGAAAGAGGTGACAAGGGGATTCTGGGTTTGTTCTTCACAAGTGCTTAAGGACTTGAGAGATTTTGTTGTGTTTGAGAATATTTTGGAGGTTTTGTTCCTCTAGTCAAAAAATCCTCTCTTTTCTTTCCTTTGCAAAAAAATTCCTCTATTTATAGAGAAAAAGTGGACATGTTGTAATAGCCAGCTTTGCAAAGAAATAATAAGAATATGTAACGTGAAAGTACAAGTGGGGGGCCTTTTGGCAGTTGGGGTGAAGAAGATGTGACTTATGCTTCTGGCCTTGCTTGTGCTCATACTAAAATCAGGTTGAAAGCTAATTTTGTGACTAAAATACCTTTTATGAAGAAAGGGTACATAGTATTTTGCCAATTTATCCAAGAATGGTATTATCCAATGAATAAACCTTCGAACCCTTAGGCAATGTATCACAAACTTGTGTAAACCAATCGAAGCTTTGTATGTAGGTACTTTTGTTCAAACGAAAGGCTTTCCTTCCAGGGGGCACATGTGGCCAGCAGGTCATGGCCTTCGATTGCAAGCATGCAGGAAACATACTTGTCCAATCGAAAGGCTTGCCTTCTAGGGGGCACATGTGGCCAGCAGGTCATGGCCTTCGATTGCAAGCATGCAAGCAGCATACTTGTCCAATCGAAAGGCTTGCCTTGCAGCAAAACTTGTCTACTCAAAGCAAGCATGCATGCAGTAAAAGGCATAAATGAAGCATGCAAAAAGAAGTCACATGCCCAGACGAAAGAGGCACGCTAGCAACAACTTTGAGCAATCGAAGGAGGTACAAAGTCCAATCAAAGGGTGTTGAATCGAAGGAGGCCTAATTTTCTCCAAATTTGTCAAAATTTTATTTTTATCTATTTTCTCCCTTTTTGACAGTTTCCTTTTAATTTTGGTACTAGAAAATCCAAATGCACTTGTGCAAGCTTGAATCTTGAGAATCTTTGTGAGAAAAGCCTTGAGAATTGAGAGGGAAAAAATTGGGGTACAACACTCTCCGTCATCTTCTCCAAATGGCATCTTTAATCCCATTCCCGATATCATCAACCAGCAGCGTTATTTCATGCGAGTGCAAATTTCTGGGCACTCTAGTGTTCAATCACCTTCCACCTTCAGATTACGAAAGGCAGACAAGCCAATCTAAATCCTTTGGTTTAAGAAGATTGAACCGCAACAGCTGTTGTACCCCAAAATTTTCCCTCCCATTTTACTCAAGATATGCTCATTGAGGTCCTCAATTGCTCAAGGTTGACCAAGAATTGACCAAAAAAATTCTCCTCCTAAGCAATGGATTTCAAACTAGGGTTTCACTTCTCACAAATAATTTTGGGTTGCAAAGGCTTCGATTGATTTCCATGGTCCCTAATATGTCCTCAAGAATATCCATGCCAAGTTTCATGCCTTGCACTACAAGCTTGCTCAGTCAATTGCTCAAATGCTTGAAAATCAACTGTACTAGGTCAAAAGTCAATTGTGGCCAATATACAGTCAAATTTCAAGATTTTTGGTCAACATCAACATTTTGTAGTGGAATCCATCATTTAATCAAGGGTTGATCATGATTCCCCAAGGAATGCTCTCAAATCATCAAGAATCTAAAATTGCAAAATTAGGGTTTCCTAGAGAAAAGTCAACTAAACTTTGACTGGGCATAACTTTCACATGCTTCATCCATTTCCCCCCAACCAAATCTCATTGTAAATAAAATTCAATTCCCTACAACTTTTCATTTTCCCTCAAGTCCAAGAAATGCATCATTGGAAAGATATGAGCCAATACATTACATGTCTTTTTGAAAGTCAACAAAAATGCATTTTTTGTCTGCGGCCAACTCTAAATCATGTGTCGGATAATTCCTCTCATGAACTTTAAGGTTCCTTTAAGCATAAGCCACAACCTTCTTATTTTGCATTAACACGCCTCTGAAACCCATCAAAGAAGCATCACAATAAACCACAAAAGGTTACGTCAGATTCGACAAAATTAAAATAGGAGTGGTTGTCAACCTTCACTTAAGCTCTTGAAAACCAGCTTCACACTGCAAAGTCCAAATAAAGGCTTGACCCTTTCTAGTCAAGTTAATCAATGGTAACACCAACTTGGAAAAACCTTCAATAAAATTTCAATAATAACCTGTTAAACCAAGATATAGTCTCAGAAATATATTTCGAAGCTTCCCATTGAGACACAGCCTCAATCTTCGACGGATTAACATCAATACCACCCCTTGATATCACATGACCAAGGAAACTCACTTCCTTCAACTAAAACTCACACTTAGGAAGTTTCACATACAACTGCTTATCTTTTAACACAGATAACATAATCCTCAGGTGCTCACCATGATCTTTTTCACTCTTTGAATATATTAAAATATCATCAATGAACACAACAACAAACTGATCCAAATATTGATGAAAAATTCTATTCATGTATTCCATAAATACACCAGTTGCATTGGTCACATCAAACGACATCACAGAATACTCATAATTACCATACCTCATCCTAAAAGTAGTCTTATGAATATCTTCAGCCTTAACTCGAATCTGATGATACCCATACCTTAAATTAATCTTACTAAACACACTTGCACCAACCAACTGATCTATCAAATCATCAATCCTCGAAAGTTGATACTTATTCTTAATAGTCACCTTATTCAGCTGCCTATAATCCATACACAACCTCATAGAACATTCCTTCTTCTTAACTAACAAAGAGGTGTACCCCACAGTGACACACTCAGACGAATAAACCTCTTCTCAAGCCAATCCTCAAGTTGACTCTTCAACTCTTTTAACTCAGATGTTGACATACGATATGGAGCCATCGATACCGGACTAGTTCTAGGAACTAAGTCGATCATAAACTCCCCTTCATTTTCTGGCGGCAAATCACTTATATCATTAGGGAACACTTTAGGAAAATCAATAACTATCGGCATTTTACCAATCCTACCTTTCCCATCCATTTCCAATGTTTCCATCAAAGCCAACAACACAACACTATCTTGCAAATACTTATTCACTTGCTTAGCAGACATAAACCAATCTCTCTCAAAACTAGAATCAATAAAGATAATCGTTTTATCAAAACAGTTGATATAAACATGATTGAATTCCAGCCAATTCATACCAAGAATAACATCAAGTTGATCTAATGAAAGACAAACCAAATTAATCCCAAAGTCTCTACCAAAGATACTAAACGAACAATTCAAACACACATAAGAAGTAGTTACATAACCCATGGCAGGAGTATCAATAACCGTACTTCCATGCATACTAGATAACTCAAGATTCAACCTCTTAACACAATCCAAGGAAATGAAAGAATGTGTCGCACCAGTATCAATAATTGAAATCAAAGGTGTACTATTAATATAGCACGTACCTTAGATTAGTCTATCCTCATCAGCGGTCTCAGAACCAGATAATGCAGACACATTTCCTTTCACTTAGTCCTTCTTCAGCTTGTCACACTTGGTACTAATGTGACCTTGCTAACTACAGTTGTAGCAAGTCACACTCGAAACACCTCTGTAATCAAGAGACTTGCGACCAAACTTGTCACACTTGAAACACTTCACCTTAGCACTTGTACACTCGGTAATACAATGTCCTTTGACACCACACATGTAGCATCTAACCAGAGTGTGAGCTCTTCCCCCACTCGGCTTCCTGTCATTACCATCTTTTTGCTTCCCTTTCTCATTAGGAGACACATAAGCTTTTCCACAGAATTGACCTTTCCCTTTCTTATCATTCAAAGACTTGTACTAAGAAGCACTCTCCCTACTATCCTCATCATAAATCCTACTCTTGTTCGCCAACTCAGAAAAAACGAGCAATCTGTTGGTAACCAATTTCTTTCTTGATATCAGGTCTCAAACCATTCACAAGCTTAAGGCACTTAGACCTCTTGACATTAGCGGTATTGTAATGAGGACAATAATTAATCAACTCTTGAAACCTTTCAGCATACTCAACTAAAGTCCCATTACCTTGCTTCAGCTCAAGGAATTCCATATCTTTCTTCCCACACACATCTTTTGGAAAATAATTCTCCAGAAAAGCATCACGGAAAAGAGCTCAAGTAACCACAATATGGATCTTCATCAAACCTCTTAACAGTGTTGTTCCACCAATCCTTAGCTTCCTTCTCAAGCTTATGAGTACCAAATTTCACCTTCTGCACATCAGTATAATTCATTACTCGAAAGATCTTCTCAATCGCCTTCAACCATGCTTATGCCTTGACAGGTTCATGCTCTCCTTCAAAGATTGGAGGATTGTTCCTCTAGAATTTCCCCAAAGCATGGAACTCATCATCCTTATCTCTGTTACCAGTATTCACCTGTGGAATCGACCCAAGAGATCCAGCAAACATTCTCAAGGGTTTAGCAATAATATCACCATTCCTTCCAGCAACCATCTTCCTAAGATTCCAAACAAAAAACAACAAACAACACTCGTTAGACAAACAATATCAATTGTGTCACATACACAAATCGAATACCACAGGAAATAAACACATTAGTAACCTAGCCAATCTAACCGACCATTGATATGGTACCACTAATGTAACACCCTCTAACCCCACATAGACATAAATAGCATAATCAGAGTAAATTAGCATACATCTCAAAGAGGTCGTCACAATTGACTTCACAAAACGATAAAGAAAATTCAAACATGCATACTGGTCATGATCATAACACGTATTCAAATTCACTTTCATACACCAATACAAAATTATGCATCTTGCAGTGGAATAATTATCTAAACATAAAGATATAAATGATTGAAATCCCATACTGACAATCATATCATAAGTAGTAGGCACTAAGGCCAAATATCACATAATCTCATACATATCCAAATAAAAGAGAGTAATAACAAATATCTCTCAAAACAAATCAAACATGAGTTAGAATATCCCTCGTATTACATAGACCACAACAATGACTCACTACCTAGGAATAAGAAGATAAATAAAGATCTAGCTCCTCCTCTAATCCTTGCAAAAAGCACTGCTATCTCTGGTACCTAATTGATTTCGTATAAAACATCCTTCCAACAGAAGGGTGAAAATTCATATCATTAGGAAAATATATATTCATAAGCAATTTAAAACATACATACATCAATATGAATCCATCACTCTTCATAAAACCATGTATTAGGCATAACATAATCCAATATATCAATCCACATATACAACATAGCTCATTGTTGTACCCCAAAATTTTTCATCCCATTTTTCAAGACAAATTGATTCAAGATACCTCTTCATTCTCCTAAGGGTCTCAAACACTCAAGATTATTCAAGAATTGATCAGATGAACCCTCCTCCTAAGCAGTGGCCTACAATTAGGGTTATTATTTTCTCAAATAAAATTGAGCTTCTAATACCTCAAGTGAGTTTCATGGTTCCTCATATGCTCAAAGAATCCTCATGTCAAGTTTCAAGCCTTGCATCACAAGTTTGCTCAGTCAATTGCTCGGATGGTTGAAAATCAACTATATTGGATAAAAAGTCAACTATGGTCAACATACAATCAAAATTCAAGATTTTTGGTTAACATCAATATTTTTAGGTCACATTCATCATTTTATCAAGGGTTGATCATGATTCATCAAGAAAACTCAAGATACATCAAAAGTAAAAAATTGTTAAATTAGGGTTTTCTTTAGGAGAAGTCAACTGAACTTTGACCAAGCATAACTTTCACATACTTCACCATAAAATTCTTAATAAAATCCTATCTTGAAAGAAATTCAATTCTATACAACTTTGTCTCTCTAAGCTCAAGTCCAAAAAATGCTTCATTTGATAGATATGAGCCAAAACATTACAGGTCATTTTGAAAGTCAACAAAATACATTTTTTTCAAAGCAATTTACATCAAGATAAAGACTTCAAATGAAAAAGTGACCAACATGAGAGTTGTAGGGGACATCTTGAGATTTCCAAAAAATCCAAGATCACCTTCATATGACAAAAATTGAGTAAGATATGATTGGTGCAAGTTGAGAAAATTTTGAGAAATGCATGAAACCTCAATTGAGCAATTTTGAAATTTTGGACTAGTGGACCTATCTACTAAGGTCTAAACATGTTAATGACCTTATAGAGGACTCCTAAACTCATTCATACATTACCATAATTATTTATTTATTTATTTATATTTATTTTGATTTTTATTCAATTAAATACAAAATAAATTAAATAAAATAACAAATGATGGACCAAGACATGTGGGCTTGGTTTTGGATCAGATTTGAGACCCAAGAACACATATCCAACTTGCCAAAACCGTTTTTCCCCGATATGGGAAGAGTTTCACTTGTTTTGGAAGGTTTTTAATTGGTTTTGGAAAGAAATCATGCCATAATTACATATGGTTTCATACCATAATTGTTGACCTAGAATAATTGACTTATAAATAGACAAACATCAAACCAAGAGGAGGACCACGAAATTCTACCTCAAAATCTAGTTCAAAAAATCACCAAAAAGTAAAAAGTTAGGGCATATTCGAATTCCATTTTTCAGTGCTTTTCAGTCCAAACCAAGGACTGAACCATCATCCTGACATTCTCAGGAACACACCCAGATTAAGAACTAAGCTATTTCATGCCCAAGATTATCATGCTCACACTCACTGTTTGGGTAGGGTTTTAAAAATTCAAATCTACTAATTTATACATGCTTAACTGTTTTTGTGTGTCCAAACATATTCTACAGAATGATTAGAACAAGTTTGAGCCAAAATATGCAAGGTTGAGCACATGAGTTGTTACTTTCCATTGTTAGCGAATAGTCATAATGAAGCTTCGAATCGCTACTCACACGCACTTTCAGACTAAATGAAGGGTGCTATTCGATTCCCACCCCATGCAATTTCTTTTAACATTTTTTTCTAACCTTTTTCCTTTCTTATATTTCCATTAATTCATTTATTTCTTTTTTACAATTAAAATCAAAAGAGAATAAAAAAATAAAAAAATATTTATAAAATCAAAAAATTAGGTTTTAGTCTTTATTATATCAATTAATTTAATTAATTTAGAATTAGGTTTTTGCAATTAAATTAATTATTTTGTAATTAAAATTAGACATTAGGTTTTTTATTTATTATTAACATATAAAATCAAACCAAAAAAATACAAAAAAAATATCTTTTAACACCTAGAATTTTCAGGACTTTAAAAAATCTTTCTAACTTTTTTATTTATCTTTTGAATTTAAATTCCTAGAAACAATTGCATAGGTCGCACGGATTTTTTTTTATAATAGATTAGTTTTAGTTTCTTTAAAAGTTTTAATTATTATGTAACTCTCATGAGGTCATGTAATAGTGTTAGGTTTTATCTTCTGCACTTTATTTTTTCCGCACTTATACTTTATGTCTTGTATATATATAATTGTATAGTAAATAGGCTTGTATGGCAAGATAAGTCGGTAGATAACCTTAAACATTTCCAAGATAAATATAACTAAACTGAATCACTTTTGCACACTTTGCACCTCTAGGGTAACCTCTCTGTTGCCTTCAAAAAAGATTGGTCATGTCCCTCGAAAATAGGGATGCTTTAGCAAAAGACCCTCAAATAAAGATCATAGTCCCTCGATGACCCTTCGATGTTGCCTACGAAAAAAGATCTAGTCTCTCTGATACAATTGCTAAAGTATCTCTATATGTTGCATTCAATGACCATTCGATGACCCTTCGCATGTCCCTTAACATCCAATGGAGAGGACTTCTTACCAACTAATGGCATAGATAGTCTCTTTCCTCTAAAAGAAAGGAAAGAATAGGAAATATTAAAAATTAAGTGGGTAAGACCCTAAAAATTGCTTGCTTGATAAAAATTTCCACATCACATTTTCAAAATCAAACAACAAACCTTTTCAAAACTCTTTGCAAATTTTCTCGAGGACAGATACGAGAATCTTTGCGAAGCTTGCCTTCCATTGGCACATTTCAAAACAAGTCACAAAGAAATCATTTTTACACATCACACTTTCAAACAAATATTTTTAAAACACTTTGTATGCATTCTTGAGGACTGATACAAGAATCATTACAAAGTCTGCCTTACATTGGCATTTCAAAATATTTTTAAACAATCACACACACACAAAGCATTTTTTAAAGTGATCAAGCAATTAAGAACCCGTAGATACTACGGATGAAAATGATGCTAACACCTTCCCTTTTCATACTTACCCCCGAACTCAAAATCTATCAAAGGTCTTTCCTGTTATTTTCACCTTTCCTTGTGGGATAAAAGAAAAGTCAGTGGCAACTCTTGCTAACCGCAAAATTTGCGATAAAATGCTAAAAAAGTCAGTTCTCCCACCGTATAACACTTATCAACTCATATTCCAAATGAAATCAATTATAATTACCATAATTGTACAATTAAATCAATTATCACATGTTGCACATTAAAACACCATATTCACACTAATATTACATAATGAGTGATAATGCAACAATTCACATCAACCCATGTGACTCCAATGCAACTCAAATGACTTATGCATGTGGTACCAATGTTATCCTTACCGGTCCTGCCGGGTCCACATCTCCAAGACGGATAACCACTAATAAAAGCTTGATTCAGCCTTAAACTTTCAAACCCCATTCAGCGTTAGGTTTGGGACAAGTCAATATTTTCCACGGAATTACCAAACCTTGCCTCTTTGACACAAATGATGCATGTAAATGTGCAATCTCAATAACTTATCACATAATTCAACACATTTTGAATCATCTTCACAACATTGCACAACATACATCTTTCATGCCAATCAATCCCATATACATAATCTCATAGTATAAATCATCTCAACACATCATTATAACATGTAGCAATTAGATACAAATCATGCTATATTCAAACATCATCAAATTCCAACACTTACATACACAATTCAAGTATTAAATTTCTCATCAAAATGCTTCCAAAACCAATCTGAATCAAGTCAAATAAATTATTAAAATGCATGTAAATCCAGGATAAATCATAACATACAAGATCCCAATCCCATTCATGTATAAAATAATTTTTCTGTGTCCATCCACTCGCGCTAAATGGCCCTACCCA
The DNA here is from genome assembly GCA_948472305.1 of Vicia faba. Classification (NCBI taxonomy): domain Eukaryota; kingdom Viridiplantae; phylum Streptophyta; class Magnoliopsida; order Fabales; family Fabaceae; genus Vicia; species Vicia faba. The sequence goes on from OX451737.1 coordinate 1,359,556,893, forward strand.
CGCTAAGCGCCCCCTGCAAAAACTAGAAAATCTGCTACAAATAGCTACTAACTTTTACACGAAAATCATCATAGAGACATGTTCTAATGCCAATTTTTCACCAAGTAAACATATTTTAACATGTATACATCATAGGGAATCTATTTATATCATAAAAAATAGATTTCAAAAACCTAATTTGTAAATCCCTAAATCAATTTGGGTGATTCAAAACTTAGAAATTCACATACCCAATCCTATTACATGTTCCTACCCATCATATACTCCCATAATAACATATATTCTCACCCTTACCTTTAATTTAGAGTCTTTAGGGTTTCCTCTTCACTTTTTCTCTTTTCTCCTATTCTCTTCTCTTCTCTTCTTTGTTTTTGTTTTATGACAACACTAATTATAATCCCTCTTCTTAATACTTTATTTCATTAATGGGTCTAATTACACTTACCCATTCTATTATGACATAAAGCCCGATTCTAATTATTTACTATTCTTACTTATAACTCCGATTATTCAAATATCACATATATTCAAATAATTCAAATATTCACCAAATCACACAATTAAATCAATTACTATATAATATAATAATTAATAAAATAATTAAATAATATCAATTTAAAATCGGGGTGTTACAAATTACATTCTATAATCAAGCCATGGCCCTTTAGAGGTTGGGCACTGGACTTGGTTGGAGAAATTCAACCAGCCTCATTTAAAGGTCAAAGGTACATTCTAGTGGGAATCGATTATTTTACAAAATGGATTAAGGCAATACCTTTGGTGAATGCTGATCAAGAAACTATTACTGAATTCATTCAAAGACATATAATTTATAGGTTTGGAATTTCAGAGACCATCACAACTGATCAGGGATCAGTCTTCACTGGTTAAAAGATAGAAGAATTTGCTAAAGAAGTGGGATTTAAATTATTAACTTATATACCTTATTACGCCCAGGAAAATGGGCAAGTCAAAGCTACAAACAAAGTGATTATTGGCTTAATAAAAAGGCATGTGAGAAAAAACCCAAAAAATCGGGACAAGACTTTGGATCAAGCTTTGTGAGCTTATCGAACGTCTCCCAAAGAAGCAAACAATACTACGCCATTTCGTTTGACCTTTGGGCATGATGCAGATCTGCCAGTAGAAATATATTTGAAATTAGTAAGAATCCAGAGGCAGAACGAAATCCCCTCTGACTACTATTGGGAAATGATGACGAACGAACTTGTTGACTTGAACGAAGAAAGATTGCATGCTTTGGAAATCCTAATGAGACAAAAAGAGAGAGTGGCTAAAGCTTACAATAGAAGAGTTAGGGGAAAAGTATTTTCAGTTGATGATTTAGTGTGGAAGGCAATACTACCAATGGATCGAAAGATCAAGTTATTGGTAAAATGGTCCCCATATTGAGAAGGACCCTTTCGAATCATTCAAACATTTTCAAACAACGCTTACGAAATAAAAGAATTGCATAAGATAGAAGAATCCTGAAGATAAATGAAAAGTACTTAAAGAAGTATAACCCTATGCTTTAGGAATTAAAAATTGTAACAAAGTAATAAAACAAAAATAGAAAGCCAACATGGTGTTACAATAACTGCCAAAATGGATTTGTTTCAAAGTTACAGTTCAAAATTGCATAAAAAAGCATAAGTAACAATACTATAAATGTCAGGAAATTAAAAAGGCAACTTGGTCTTCATTCTGTCATATTTTGTCTTTGCCAATTTCAACCTATATTCAATTGAGGTTTAGACAACTAGAAGATCAGAGATTTCTTCCCCCAGTTTTTCGGCCTTGTCAATATGTTCGACGCTTTGTGAAATCTCCTTGTCGATTTCAGTGTGATCCATTTTCTTAATTTCTTATTGACGAACCTTTGCTTGAGAGATGTTCTCCTGTAATTGCTTGATTTGTTCTTTCCAAAGAGATATGGAGCGAGTACAAACATCGAAGTCTTCTTGCATTGTCTTAAAAGATTTCTCCATTTGCTCAGTTTTGTTGGAGGTTTCAAGAGCTTTCTGCCATCCAGCCTCTTAAATAGCTTACTTATCTTGAAACTTTGACTTAGCATCTCGTTTCTGGTTGAAGTTTGTGCTAATCTGGTCAATCAAAGTGCTTATATCTATCAAGGTTTCAGTAATCTCGGGTGGACATGTGACTATGTTGAATTAGTTTATTAATTTCTTCAGTCCATAGCACGCAGTGACATCTTTCTTCAAAGTATCGAACAAACCAGCTTCAAATATTTTTTCTTTAATCTTTTGAAGAAGTTGCACAAACGTTTAAAAATTTGAGCCTCCACTTAAATTAGTCGAAGGGTTGGCGTAACCTTTATCTGAGGGAGGCTCTCTTTTAGTCACCATCAACTTCACATATTCAAGAGGATTGTTTTTGTTCAAATCCTCTATTTCTTCCTGAGAGGGTTGTGGTTGAGCATTGGTGTCATCTTGATGACTAGCAGAAGTGGCAGCGTCTGTTGGGCCATCATGGGTATTTGCATCTTCTTACTCTTCTTCGTGGAAGTATTTTTCGACATCATCATACATATGCTCATCGTCACCAGGCAGCTCTTCATCGAACTGTGCCATCTTTGGAGAAGAATCAGAGGGACTATCATTATTTTGTTCTTCATCTACATGAGTGTTCTTGTTTACAGTTTAGTGTTCCTCATGGTCACTTTCAGAATCATTTCATTTTGATTTCTGTGGAAAACTGGGAGAAGGTTCTTTTTCAGGCTGAACTTTGTCTAGTTTATTCACGTTAGTAGAAGATCCTTTGTTAGAATTGTCCACAGACAAAGGATGGTATGAAGGAATGTTGCTTCTAGGAGGAACTTTATATTGAATGGAAGATTCAGTGGGAGTTGGTTGATTGTCCTTCAAGAAGAAGAATGTTGGCAAAGTTAAATAAATAAAGGTAGTTGTTAACGAAAATAAATAGTCAATACCTTAAATCCTTTAACTCCAGGACTTGAGTTGTCACTTTTAATTCGTTCCAAAATAAAACCACCAGACGGTTGAATAGTGTTTTTCTTTTTAGGTGTTGGGGCAATATCTTGATTGTTACAATGTTCTGTGGTTGAGAAGTTGCATCAGATACCTTTGATTTCTTCTTCTTTGTATTTTTGGGCTATGAAAGAGTGGGAGACATCTCTTCATCATCTTCAATAGTATCTGGGATCTCTTCAGTTGGCTTCCTTTTTTTGGGAGTAGCAGGAGGTTTTTGACTTCCCTGTAAAAGAATAAAGAAATTAGCAAAATGATATAATAAATAAGGAAACAAAATATACCATCTAATACCTTAGACTTTGGCTTTGGTTTCTCAATCTCTATAACAACACTCTTCGATGAAGTAGTGGTTTCTTTAGGTGCTTCCGTTGATCCTGTCATCAAAACAAGTTTCTCTTTCTTTGGCTGTTTCTTTTCGACGCCTAAAAGAAAATTTCAAAATGGTACATGTTAGTATCAATTACGAAAGAGAGATGATAAATATGATTGAAGTGATCAAGATATCATTTGATTCCACACCTTCACATTCTGGGGAAAGCATTGTGACATGATTTAGATTATAGTGAAGGAAGTCTTTGAAACTGTCTAATGTATGCTTAGTCGAAACCACTCATTAAGCAGGTTTTTTAGAATATTACTTTAAAAAAAAGTTATGATAATTCCTGTAATACGGTGGTAGAACCGACTGTTATACTGGTTTTGCATTTGTATTTGCAAATGTTTCGGTAAGTAAGAGTCGCCACCGGCTTTTCTTTTATCCAATAAAGGAAAGGGTGAAAAGAACAGAAAAAGACCTTTCGAGATTATTTTTGAGTAAGGGGGTAGATTATGGAAAGGGAAGGTGTTAGCACCCCTTCCATCTGTAGTTATCTACGGGCTCTTAGATGCTAGCTCATTTGAAAATACCTTGTGTTTTGTGTGTTTGAAAAAAGTATTTTGAAAAGATGCCTTACTGCGGCGAACTTTGTAATGTTTCTCGTGTCGTGGAGAACGTATACAAAGTGTCTTCGAAAATATTTTTTAGAAAAGAGTGTAGCCATGGAAAATGTTTTGTTTTGAGCAAGCATCTAAGAACTATCTACCTACTCGAAAAGGTTTGTTCTTTTCCTTTAGACCGTGCTATCCTACTATTAGTGAGTAGGTAGCCCTATCGTCAGATGTTTGAGGGACAATTGGGGGTCATCGTACAATCATAAAGGCAACTTGGCAAGATACTTTAGTAACACCCATAAGGTTTTAAGATCATGTACCAAGGCAACATCGAAAGGGTCATTTTATGATCTTTGAACCAAAGGGTTGCCACTAAAATCCCTCACATTCGAGAGTTATGGTTGTTTTAATCCGAAGGCAACCGAAGTGGGAATACCCTAAAGGTGCACATGTGCAAGTGCATTGTGTTTCACTTATTTATCTTGGTGTTAGGTTTGCTAACGTTTTGTTTTATAATTTTTTGCCATGCAATCCTATAACCATACATCTAAACAATTCTAATATTAGTGCAAGAATTTAAAATGCGGAAATTAAACCTAACTATTACAGGGCCTCGGGGAGGGGGATTTACAGGTCCAAAATTGGGGGGATAAAAACAGTAAATGTCATAGTTATTCTATTACAATCCATAACCAGATACACTAATAATAAAATAAAAGTAATAATGCTAAAATAATAAACGCGCGTGAATTGGAAAGGACGTCTAAAACCCTAAAATATTTCAAAGTAAAAGAATCTTTTTGTTGTTTTTGTTTATTTGGGAAAATATTAAATTAAATTAAATCTAACCTCAATTAATTAAAATAAAATAAAAAAAGAAAAGAAGTTTCGAAATTAATTCTAAAACAAATCTAATATTTTTGGCATTTTTGTTTAAGAAATATTAAAATTTTAACCTAATTCTAATTGGTTTTAATTTATGAAATGAAGTAAAAAATAATTAACTAAATTAATTTATGAAAATTAAATTTAAATAAGTAAAACCTAAATCTAAGTTTTTATGTTTTTTTCTTCTGATTTTATGATTAAATAAATATGGTTTGGAAAATAAGTAAATATAAAACAAACAAATAATAAACTAAAAGAAAAAAATTATAAAAAAAAAGACGGGCCTGGTGTTTAGAGTGAAATGGGGGGTGCAATCTGGAAAACGTGAGACCCATGTATGAGGGAGCCCAGGAGCTATATTGGATTTGGTGAGGGGATCCTTTGAAGGTTCACGATGGGGGCGCACGTTTGAGGCGCTTGGATCTGGTTGCATTGACCTCTGATGGTGTAGATTTGATGGTATATGGTGCACGTGTATAGCCTGGCTGCATTGAATCTGTACAGAATAAATGGAAAAATAATATGCAAGAGGAAGGGATGGAACCCCTGCCCTTGCACACACGTAACACTTTAACACACACACACACACAACTGTTGGGACGAATTTACATCCGGGAGTATATACCAATTGGTAATAATATAATGTAAACAAGTAAAAATGTTGAGTTGTCAAACGTGCGCACTCCAGTGGGGTCCAAATATTTTAAACGAACCAATCAAAACATCCTATTGGGCCACGCCACCCTTTGACTTGTGTCTGGTATGTCCAACCACTGGAGCCGGTGGTTTCCACCGTCTTCTCCGGTGGGATCCCCTGCAAAACATGATGAAATAAAAACAAAACAACACAAATCGACTTAAAAAAGCCTCTTGATCACGAATATGGCCTCTAAATTTGCTAAAGCTTCATATATTGTTGGTTTAGAACACAAAACCCTAGTGACGGTCAAACATGGCAATGTGCATTTCTGACGTCAAAAATGACATGCGACCATTCAGTCATGCCCTAAACTCCATTATGAGTATACCTGTAACATCAAAAAGGATTAAATGTTCCTACAATTAAAGATTCAGAAATAAGAAACTTTCTTACCACCGGTGAATTTGGATAGGTCATTCTAGGGCATTTCAAGTCTTGTGATGAGCAAAGATGATGCTTGGCAGTCTCAGGGACACGTTATGATGCTTGTTTTTGACTGAGGAAGGCTAGAAACTTGGTTTTGAGATTTTACCACTTTGGAAAATTTTGTGCAATTTTGGTATGGCTTGCTTAGGTAACTTGTGCGTGTTTTTTGCTTGCAATCTTGCTCTGTATTTATAGAGGAAAGAGAGGGCTAACAAAGATGGGAAGAAATCAAACCATAATGGCCATGATGAAAGCAAAATAATCAAATTTGGAAACTTGCAAATTTTGAATATTTCAAGCCATTTTGGCTTATGCACGAAAATGGAAAGGTTAACAGGCTTGATTATGCTGTATGGGCCTTAGAGAAGTCCTTCCATATGCTCGCCCAATGGTTTTCATATTTTTTCAATTTATTTGGATAAAAACAAAATAAAATAATAAAATAATAAGAAAATAAAGGCAATGTGAGGGTGAGTTTGGAGGTCCTTCATAAGGTCATGAATTTGAAGCTCAAAAAGTTAGGTCATTGACCTAAAATTTCATATTTGCATGTTTTGTAATTCATGAATTTGACCAAAATTTCCCAACTTGTGCAAACCATAGCTTGATCAATTTTCATCTTTTGGAGATGATCTTAGACTTTTTATAAAGCTCAAGATGTCAAATACAATCTCCATGTTGACCATTTTTCCATTTGTAGAAATTATCTTGATGTAAATTATCTTTGAAAAAAGTGTCTTTTGTTGACTTTTTGGAAATGACTTGTAATGTCTGAGCTCATATCTTCCAAATGATGCATTTCTTGGGCTTGAGGATAAAATAAAAGTTGTATAGAATTTAATTTTCTTCAAAATGAGCTTTTGTTGGGGCAAAATGGATGAAACATGTGAAAGTTATGCCTGGTCAAAGTTTAGTTGACTTTCTCTAGGAAACCCTAATTTGGAAAGTTTTGATTCTTGATGATTTGAGGATATTACTTGAGGAATCATGATCAAACCTTAATAAAATATTGGATATCACTTCAAAATGTTGATGTTGAGCAAAAATATTGAAGTTTGACTGTATATTAGCCACAGTTGACTTTTGACCTAGTAAAGTTGATTTTCAGACATTTGAGCAATTGGCTGAGCAAACTTATGATGCAGGGCATGAAACTTGGCATGGACATACTTGAGGACATATTAGGGACCATGGAAATCACTTTAAGCCTTTGAAACCCAAACTTCCCGGTGGAAAGTGAAACCCTAGTAGGAAGTCCATTGCTTAGGAGGAGAATTTTCCTGGCCAGTTCTTGGTCAACCTTGAGCAATTGAGGACCTATATGAGCATGTTTTGAATAAAATGAGAGGGAAAATTTTGGGGTACAACAGCTTCCCCTATTCAATCTTCTTAAACCTGAGGATTTTGATTGGCTTGTCTTCCTTTCATGATCTGAAGGTGGAAGACGATTGAACACTAGAGTGCCCAGAAATTTGCACTCGCCTGTGTGCGAAGTGATGTTGTTGGTTGATGATATCGGGAATGGGTTACAGATGCCATTTGGAGAAGAGGACGGAGAGTCGTCGGAGATGGGCTTATAGATGCCATCCAAAATAAATGTTGACTTCGAACTTGAAGAAGTATCAAAATAAATCTTTGGCCGATTTACCCTGTGCTATAAGAGGTCTCTTTGTCTATCTTAGTATGAGAAGTATACTAGAATGAGTTCGTGTCTGATTGTATCTTAGCATATGCGTTGGGGAATAGATTTCAGGAGCTTTAGTTGTCCATTGCTCTACTGGGGAGTTATTTCTTGAGTGGGGACAATGAAAGTTAGTTGTTATCTGGTCGAAATCCAGGCATCATGGTAACTTGCTAAGGATAATAAAGTTGACTGTTATTTGGTCGTATCCCAGGCTTCACAGAGAATTACTGGGGAATATGAAATTAACTATTATTTGGTTGGTTTCCAGGCTTTACAGTAACTTGCTTAAGGTTAAACTATTATCTGTTTGAATTCCAGGCTTCGCAATAACTTAAACTTGAGGTTGACTTTTATCTGGTCGGATCCAGGCTTCAGTAACTTGAACTCGAGGTTGACTGTTATCTGGTCAGATCCCAGGCTTCACAGTATTTTAGATGAAATTAAATTGTTATCTGGTCGAGTCCAGGCTTCAGCAACTTGAACTGTAATCTAGTCGAATTCCAGGCTTCAACAACTTGAACTGTTATCTGGTCAGATTCTAGGCTTCACAGTGTTTTAGATGAAATTAAATTGCTATTTGGTCGGGTCCAGGCTTCACAATAATTGAAGAAGTTAGACTGCTATCTAGTCGGGCTCCATGCTTTGTAGTAACTTAATATGCTATCTGGTCGGATTCCAAGCTTCACAGTGAATTGAATCAACTGTTATCTGGTCGGATTCCAGGCTTCACAGTGATTGATGAGTTGTTACTTCAGATAGTTGCCCTGTCTTGTTTCTGGAATTAATCTGGAACTTAATTTTGTTGGTTGTTCAGATAGTTGCCCTGTTTGGTTTCAGGAATTAATCTCTAACTTGGTCTTGTAGATAGTCGCCACATCTTGTTTCGGGAATTGATCTACAATCAGTTGTTCGCAAATAGTTACCCTATCTAGTTTCAGGAATTAATCTTGAACTATTGAAAATCGTTGATGATATTTGTCTATTGATCTTTTCTGAAAAGGCAAAGAGTTAGTTGTATGCAATGTCATGATGCATAAATGCATTCGGTAATGATGTTCTCAAAATAAATGAGATTGTGCTATACGCATTTTGTATGCATATGTTATGACGCTTGTAAAATGATGTACGGATGTAATATATGAATGTATCAGTTTTTCTTTGCAGTGTCGTTGAACTGGGGAAAATAAATCCCTGACTACTGTTGGGGATGAAGAATGCAATTATTCACTATTTGCTGGGAGATGGATTTCCGTAACTAGAGAAATACTCTATTGGGGAGAGAAAACTTCGTAACCCGTTTGGGGATTTTATGAAACCCTGTTGGGGAACCCAAGAAACTTATAGACCAAGCTGAGGAATGCTCCAAGATGCTGGAGAGATGATTTAAGCTCTTGACCTATTTAAGAAATGCCAGAATATCTGAAATCATTAGGCTATATATGGTAGTGACTTTGTAGGAGGACATCTCTGTATATGTACCTACTGAGGAATGTATCCTTGCCGATGATGAATTTTGTGAAAATGGTCTCCTAGGGGTGTCCTGTGGGGATTTACAGATGGCTTTTCGACATTGTCTTGATGCTTAAAAACCCTTAACAATTGTCTTTCTGTTTTTATGCGCGTATTTATAAACAGTAATCAAATTCAAATGCATATGTTCAAAAATAATCACTAGATGTTTTTGCGAACAAAACAGAAGAATAAAAAACAAGTAGTTTTGCACTTTCAAAGAGATAATTTTGTATTAATTTGAAGGAATCTGCCTATAACAAGCGTCTTTGTACAAGGAGACGAACATCCTAATAAGATAATGTCGTCGAAAATGAAAGTTATACAAATTAGTATACAAAGAGAAAACATCTATGTGAAATGATCCCATTGGGTTTCAATTATGCTATTGCCTTTATATCTTTGAGTTTCCCATCACTTTTCTGCTTGGTAGAAGTTGACTGGATTGATCCGTAACATTCGAACTTGTAAATTTGATAATGAAATATGGCTGTAAGGTGATCCACCGGGACATAGTCATACACTTTTAATCCCTAATTTTTGCCTGAACCGCCCTTTCGGGTTTTCAATCCACCGGGATACCCTTTTTTGCCCAAGCCGCCTTTTCAGGTTTTTGACTTGCCGGGTGTACAGATTTTCATATATCTATCCCTAATTTTTGACCGAACACTTTTGGTTCGCCGGGATGCCCTTATTTTTTCCTAGGCCAGTCAACCTAGCGGGTCTCTTTTCATGCGTAATATCTTTTAACTATGTCCGCATTCACATGGTGTGGAAGGTCATCACCGTCCATGGTGGTTAATATCATAGCTCCACCAGAAAATATACTCTTGATCACAAATGGTCCTCCGTATGTAGGAGTCCATTTTCCCCTGGGATCACCTTGTGGCAGGATGATGCGCTTGATTACTAGGTCACCAACATGATATACCTGTCGTCTGACCTTCTTGTCGAAAGCTTTGATCATATGTTTCTGATACATCTGACCAAGACAAATAGCTGCAAGCCTTTTCTCGTCAATCAGGTTCAATTGGTCAAGTCGAGTCTGAACCCATTCGTCTTTGTTTAAACCTGCATCCTTCATGATTCTCAGGGAAGGGATTTGGACTTCGACAGGTAAGATGGCTTCCATATCGTATACGAGAGAAAAAGGGGGTTTCCCCTGTTGACGTGCACACTAAGGTACGATAACCATGAAGAGAAAAGGGTAACATATCATGTCAGTCTTTATATGTCACTGTCATCTTCTGTATAATATTTTTGATATTCTTATTGGCAGCCTCCACATTGACATTCATCTTCAGCCGGTAAGGAGAAGAGTTATGATGTTGGATTTTGAATTGCGTACAGAGCTCGATGATCATAGTATTATTGAGGTTGGTACCCTTATTTGTGATAATTCTGGGATACCATACCGACAAATAATATTATGTCTGATGATTGTGCCACGACGTTCTTAGTAAAAGAGGCAAATGAAGCTGCCTCTACCCACTTCGTGAAGTAATCAATGGCGACAAGGATGAAATGGTGTCCATTAGAAGCGGTAGGTCTAATCTCTCAAATCATATCAATACCCCACATTATGAAAGACCAAGGAGCAGTCAATATATTTAGCGGAACCGGAGGCACATGTACTTTGTCAGCATAGATTTGGCATTTGTGACAAGTTCGGGAGTGATGATGACAATCTGCTTCCATAGTAGACCAATAGTATCCTGCCCGTAGGATCTTTTTAGCCATTGTATGACCACTAGAATGGGTGCCAAAGGTACCTTCATGCATATCCTCCATAATTTTCTCTGCTTCTCTCTTATCCACACACCATAGTAAGGTAGAATCATGGTTGCGCCTGTAGAGAATTTCCTTACATAGGAAGAACTTGGCAGAGAACCTTCTTAAGAGATTTTTATCATTGATGGATGCTCCCTCAGGGTACTCTTGAGCTTCGAGATACTTTTTCACCTTGTGGAACCAAGGGTTTTCTTCTACTCCCTCAGAATCAATCTCATAACAGTGGGTCGGTTCGTCTAATCTTTTGATAGTGATCTGAGGAGCTTCGTTATCCCATCTAAATTTAAACATGGATGACATGGTGGTTAGCGTGTCCACTAACTGATTTTCTTCTCGTGGAATATGTTCCAAGGTAATCTCTTCAAAGTATGGAGTCAGTGTTAACACATGCTCTCGGTAAGGGATGAGATTAGGATGCTTTATGTCCCATTCTCATTTGACTTGGCTGATCACCAAGGTTGAGTCTCCGTATACCTGTAAGAACTTGATCCTCATATCCATAGAAGCTTTGATACCCATAATGCATGCCTCATATTCAGCCATATTATTGGTACAATTAAAGTATAGTCTGGAGATGAAGGGTGTATGGCAGCCTTCTGGGGAGATAATCACCACACCAATGCCATTGTCGAGTGCGTTGGAAGCTCCGTCAAAGACCATAGTCCATCGGGATCCTTTTTTGGGTCCTTCATCCGATCTAGGTTCTTCATAATTAGTTACTAGCATAATGTTCTCATCTGGAAACTCAAAATTCATTGACTGATAGTCGTCTACAGCCCGATGAGCCAAGTGGTCAGCTAGTACACTTCCTTTTATTTCCTTTTGAGTAGTATACTGGATGTCATATTCGGTCAGGACCATTTTCCATCTTACTATTCTTCCAGAGAGAACCGGTTTCTCAAATATGTATTTGATAGGATCTGTTTTAGATATCAATAAGGTAGTGTGTGTCAATGCATACTGCCTTAGTCGGTGAGCAGCCCATGCCAAAGCGCAGTAATTTTTCTCGAGCAGTGAGTATCTTGTTTCACAGTCGGTAAACTTTTTGCTAAGGTAGTATATTGTATGCTCTTTTCGACCATACTCGTCATGCTTCCCCAGCACACACCCCATTGAATTCTCTAATACTGTTAAGTACATTATCAATGGTCTTCCTTCAACTGGCAACATCAAAATTGGAGGTTCTTGAAGATATTCCTTGATTCTGTTAAAGGAAGTCCGGCAGTCATCATTCCACTTCACAACTTGATCTTTCTTCAGTAATTTAAAGATTGTCTCACAAGTAGCGGTTAGGTGGGAAATGAATTTGGCAATGTAGTTTAGATGTCCTAAAAATCCCCTAACCTCCTTCTTTGTGCGGGGAGTTAGAATTTCTTGTATAGCTTTAACCTTTCCAGGGTCTACTTCAATACCTTTTCCACTAACAATGAAACCTAAGAGCTTACCAGATCTTACCCCAAAGATGCACTTGTTCGGGTTCAATCTTAACTTGTACTTCTTCAGTGTTTCAAACAGCTTTTACAGATGATCAAGGTGCTCTTCTTCTTTCTGAGACTTGGATATCATATCATCGACGTAGACCTCTATCTTGTGATGGATCATATCATGAAACAAAGCTACCATTGTATGTTGATAAGTTGCCCCGACATTCTTCAACCCAAATGGCATAACTTTGTAACAAAAGGTGCCCCACTGTGTGATGAAATTTGTTTTCTCCATGTCTTTAGATGCCATTTTGATCTGATTATAACCATTGAAACCATCCATGAAGGATAATATCTTATGTTGTGCGGTGTTGTCAACCAGAACATCAATATGGGGAAGCGGAAAGTCATCCTTGGGGCCTGCCCTATTCAAATCTTTGTAATCCACACACATACGCACCTTACCGTCCTTTTTAGGTATCAGTACCACATTCGCAACCCATTGTGGATAAGAAGTAAAAGCTAAGAATCTGGCATTAAATTGTTTCATGACTTCATCCTTGGTCTTTTCTGACATCTCAGGACGCATATGTCAAACCTTTTGCTTCACTGGAGGGCAGTCTTCTTTTGTTGGCAGACGATCCACCACAATATCAGTGTCCAGCCCCGCCATGTCTTCGTATAACCAGACAAAGATCTCAACATAGTCACGTAACATCTGAATTAATCGTTATTTAACACCATTTTCCAAGTTGGCACCTATCTTGACTTCCTTTTTATTCTCCTTAGTACCCAAGTTTACTGTCTCGACCGGCTCTTCATGAGGTTGTATTACTCTTTCCTCTTGTTGTAATAGTCTAGCAAGTTCTCCTGGTACTTCACAATCTTTCTCACCTTCGTTATCGGCTAGGTAGATCGGATTTTCAAAGTCATAACTGAAAATAGCAGAACTGTTATCAATGGGATCCATGGTGGATGTGGATATGCAATTTGATATGTGAGTGTGTGTAAGAGCACATAGCTATTTTGACAAAATAAAGTAAAAGAAAAATAGAGAGCATAAAATTTGAATGAAAAAACGTCCAATGATTTATAAATGACATATGAAAATGACATGTGATAACCCTCACAAATAAACCTCTGTGCCTCAAGTAGGACACACGACTTTAGAGTTTAAATTATTTAAAGATTACATATCAAAAAAAAAAATAGAAAAACAATTACTCCTGGATATTAGAAATAGGCACAAAGTCTCTAGCCGTCCAATTATTTAGTCCACCATTGATAGTAGGGAAGATCCGATTGTCCAGGTCATAGTCACTGTCAGCGTCTTCTACAGTATTGACTCCATGGTTGCTGATGCGTAGTGGTGGTCCTCTGGCACAAGCACGACAAACAACTTTTTGAGCTCCTGAAGTGAAACCCATACCAAATTTGTTATACTTATAGGGGATGTCAGGTAGTTGGCCTCAAATAGTACACCCACCTTCTTCAACTACAGCCTTTGCATCTTTTATAGAAGCCATCTTCAGTGGAGGTCTGGTAATCTTTAGAACAACATCAACAGCCTTAGTAACAATGATCGTTTGAGGAATCTCTTCAAAATTTTGACAGAGGGTCTCAATGAACTCGCCGTCCATCTCGACATATCTGAAAGAGTTCAAGTGGCTTACCATATACTCTTCTTCGCCATGGACTGTAACAATCTTTCCATTAGCCGGATATTTTAATATCTGATGCAAAGTGGAAGTGACAGCACTGGCCCCATGAATCCAAGGGCGTCCCAATAAGAAAGAGTAAGACGGACGAATGTCCATCTCTTAGAAAGTAGAATCGAAAGTTTGGGAACCAACTTTAATAAGAATGTCCACCTCCCCGTGTACCATTCTCTTGGAACCATCAAAAGCTCTCACCACAATATTATTGGGCTTCAATGTAAGTCCTTCACAGTCCAATATGTGTAAGGCATTTTTGGGTAGAACATTTAGATATAAGCCAGTGTCCACCAACACATGAGTTAAAGTAGTGCCCCTCCATTCAATAGAGACGTACAGGACATCATTATGTTTTCTTACCTTAGTATTCGGATTTGCGTCGAAGAAACCGAGCCCATTATCAGCAGTCAGACTAGCAACGCAGTTCTCAAATTGGTTGGCAAAAGTCTCTTACAGCACATGAGCAGACCTCGGGAACTTCACCAAAGCCTTAGCATGGGCTTCGAAGCATAATAACAAGGCTAGCATTGAGATCTTCGAGGGGGTTTTCCCTGATTTCTCCACAACATTGTAGTCACTTTTCCGTATGATTTTTAAAATTTCCTCCATTTCTTGCTTGGACGCCTAAGGAATGGCTTCTTTAGGTTCCTCCGTACGGGCAGGCTCAACCGATACTTCTTTGCCCCGAGTCTCATCTGACTCAGTAGCATGAATAACAATAGGAGTAGCAACAGGAGTATTAGCAAGAATAACAAAATGAGTGGTAACAATCTTTGGAGATATTTTAGGAGAGAAAATCCTTCCGCTTTTGGTGATTTTACTGGTCCCAACAATGTTGTCAACGTTAGAATCAGTATCTTCAGTAACTTCATTCTTGATGGCCACTAGGTCATGCTTGACACCATGGTAATAAACGTCAGCTCCATAATTCCAAGGAACGGCTTTGTCGGAGGAATTTGGTATTGGCTCAGGAGAGGTGATAATCAAAGGATCAACCCTAGGAGTGGATGTAATCCTGACATGACCTTTAGAGGAGACCCTGGGAGGATTGTCAGAAATGGTAATAATTGACACATCTTTACACAAACTTCTTGTAGAGGGAATCTTCTCAAAGAGGATCTCCCGGTCATTAATCAGACGATGAACGCCTATTTTCAGTAATAAACAACCATTAGGCAGAGACACACAATGGTAGCAATCTTCATCACAGCCTGGAAATAAATCGGCTTGTAAGAGATTCTTCTTAACCACTGGAAGAGGAGTAGCCAGTTCATCAACAAAAGAAACAAATAGGTCACCATCAACAACATTGATACCTTGGTCGTGCTTGGGCATGGGTGCAGTTATCACATTGGGGGTCTCAGGAGGGTCAAATTCAATCTCCTTTGCATCAATAAGACCCTGAACTTTATTGTACCATGGACTATTGGAGTGGTAGGCACATCGAACATTTGGATTATAATGGGGATATGTAGTGTTCGGATTTTGAGGAGGCTCCCTCATAGTGACCAATCTAGCCTTCATTAGATGTTGCAATACCCGAGATAAGGGCATGTTGAGTCTGGTGAATTGTCTTCTAGATGCATCCTTCCTGTGCTGATTGTTTTGTTGTTGAGTTGATGCAGGGTTGGAAATCATTACAGCTCCTACCGTTGGATGGTGTTCAACTTTACCCTGATTTCTCTGGCCATAGGCAGCACTAACCTCCTTCTTCCCACTGAAAGGCTTCTTCATAGCACTCGAAGATGCAACCCCTTGAATTTTTCCACTTTTGATGCCAACTTCTACTCGTTCTCCCATCAATATCAGCTCGGTGAGTTCGGCTGAAGAGCTTCCGATCAGATGGTTAAAAAATGGGCCTGACAAAGTACCCAAGAACATATCTACCAGCTCTCTATCAGACAGAGGAGGTTGGACTCTTCCTGCAAGATCTCTCCACTTTTGTGCATAGTCTTTGAAACCCTCACTAGAACCCATGGACATGCTTTGAAGTTGCATACGGGTTGGAGCGAGGTCAGCATTGTATTGGTACTACTTGTAAAAAGCAGCAGCCAGATATTCCTAATTGCGAATGTTGGTTCCTTCCAATTGATAGAACCATTTCAATTGCGTCCCTGACAAACTCTCTTGGAAGAAATGAACCCATAAATTCCTGTCAGTTGTGTGGGGTTGGATCTTCCTGACATAAGACCTTAAATGTAGCTTGGGACAAGAAACACCATCATACTTTGCAAATGCGAGAACTTTGAGTTTCTGTGGGATGATCACTCCTGAGACCAATCCTAACTTTTCAAAATCCATACCAGGTACCCTCTGAATCTCCATAGCATTGAGACGATCCTCCAGTTGTTTATATTTGTCATCAGCAGGAGGATATTTGTCTTCAGCATTGTCCGCTTCCTCTTTGTGATACGGTGGGAGAACTGACTTGAGGTTTTGCGTTTGTGTTCGCAAATGTTTTGGTTTAGCAAGGGTCGCCACCGACTTTTTATTTTATCCAAAGGAAAGGTCAAAAAGCATAGGAAAGACCTTTGAGATGTTTTCTTGGGTTCGGGGGGTAGATTATGAAAAGGGAAGGTGCTAGCACCCTTTTCATCCATGATTCTCCATGGGCTCTTAGTTACTTGTTTAGATCACTTGCTTTTGCTTTTCAATTGTTTGAAATGGTGCTTTTGTGTGTGGTTTTGAAAATATTTTGAAAAGAGGCCTATGTTTAGGCAACCTTTGTAATGATTCTTGTTTGAATATATACAAAGGTGTTTGTCTTTTGAAAAAAATGTTTCAATGTTTGAAAGTTTGTTTTTGGGAAATGTTTTGAAATTGTGTGTGTGTTTTGAAATTAGCAAGGATGGTTTGCAAGAGATCAAGTAACTAGGAGTTGTCTACCCTACTCAAAGATCTTTCCTACACATTTTTAACCCTTTGACATTATTGTTTTACCATTGTATTTGGTAAACAACCTTGTGTTTGGATGTTAAACGGGACAGGCGTGGGTCATCGTATGACCATGATAACAATGTTGCCAAGTATCTTAGCAAGTTTTTTTTGAGGGACTAGATCATTTTGTATAGGCAACCAAGATAGCGTCATCGAGGGACTATGATATTTTTGTTTTGTTTTGATTTGCCAAGATACCTAGCATGCATACCATGGCCATTTTTAAGGCAACAAGTGGATGAAACCCTAGGGGTGCTTGTGTGCATTGTGTTGTCATTTTTCATGCATTTTTGTCTTGTGTTTAGTCAAGCTATTTGTTTTGATTTTTGGTTATCATACAAACCCTAGTTTTACTATCATGGCATTTGAAAGCAATAAAATACGTAAAAGTAAATCTACAACTATTATAACATTGATATGGGGAGGGGGATACAAGTTTGAATAGGGGATATTTGCAAGAAAATAAAACCCTAATTCAACTATTACAACCAAATTGAATTCATTGTACAAATAATAAATTGACAAATATTTAAATGTGCAATTAAATATAAATATGCAAAAATGTTTTTGTATTTATTTTATGTATGTAAAATAAATTATTTAATTTCCTAACAATATTAAAAATATTAATGGTTATTTTTTTTGAAAGGGGTGGAAACCCTAGTTTTGTTTTAAGAAAATATATATTCTAAATATTTATTTATTCATTTTTTATGTACAATAAAATAAAATAAAATATATACAAAAATGTTAAAAAATAAAATATGTATGACAATATTATTTTTAAGTGTATAATATAATAAAATAAAATATGGAATATTTTTATAATATTTTCAAGTTTTTATTTAAGAAAATAAATGTATTAAACCTAATGAACTAAATATTATGCCAAAAAAAAAGTGAAAATTTAAGAAAATATTTTTAGTGATTTTTAATATTCAAGAAAAATAAATAAAGTCATAAAATGAAAATAGAAATGGAAATTATGAAAAAATAAAAACAATGGGCCAAGGGGGTGCAAAGAGTAAGCAGAGGGGTGCAAATAGCCAGAACAATCCAAGCCCAGCCCAAATCACTTCATCCGTAACCTCTGGAAACAGAAAACGCACGTTTCTTGTTCAAATTTGTATCTCCTGCATTTGTGCTTAAAAAAAACTTGCAACATGAAAGTTATAGAGCATTAAACCACGATTCTAACCATATAAAAAACTTGATCTAACTCTCAAAGACCAGAGAGAATTTCTTTGGACCTAAATCTTGACCTAGTTTTTTCAGAAAGTTCAACTATCAAATACTCCTAGCTCAGTTAACATAAATGAATTCTATGCATATGTACAACTCAAGGGCAATGAGGAATACATTTTTTCTTCACAAACCTAAGCCTAATGATTCCTAAATAAGGAGATAGAAGTTTAAGAAATACCTGTTTCAGTCAAGCTTGAGTATGGCAATGCAACAACTTTCAGTGAGGCCTGAGGTTCTTTTGAGCTTGCTTGATGTTCCCATGACCTTTCCCAATGCTTGGCTTGCCTTGAAATGGTCTGAAACTTCTTGTAGAACTCAACCTGCAAACTCAGAATTTGAAAATGGTGAAGTGTGTAAATGGAGTTACAGTGACTTGGGAATGGTTGGGATAGTTTAGGTATATTGTATAGAGTGGGTTGGAACAGGTTTCAAACAAAACGCACGAGTGAATTTTGTTTTGGCTTATGATTTGCAAATCCTGCCCTGTTTTGGCAGAAAATGGGGTTTTTGGTGTTCAAGGGTGTTTGAGAGGTGGTGAGCTCGTGTTTCTGGCTTAGTGTAATGTGTAAAACTTGTTTGAAATGAATACAAAGTTTGGTTTTATCAGATTGAAGAGTTATGTGGTTTTTGCATAATGACTTGTTTTTGAAGTAAAAGTGGGAAGTGACCAAGGCAAGATTGTACAAGCCTGTATTCTAGCTGCACAAAATTGGTGAACTTTGCCTGATATTAGGGAGCTTTGTTTTCAGCAAAAGGCTTGGTGTATGGCTCAAGATAATCAATTTGACATAAAGCATGCTTTATGTAAATGGCATTGTTAACTTTTTGCCAAAAATGGATTAAACCTTTGTATAATGCTTCATAGATCAGAACAAAGCCTTAATCCAATGTGTTTGCATTTAATTTTTGAGTGCGGAAGGGTTTAAGACCTGTAAAACAAGTACAATCAAGGTTTGAACTGATTTGCAACTTGTATCAATGTGCAAAATGCCTTGGCCAAAAGTGATAATTTCCCATTTTCAAACTTTTGATTCTCCCTAACCATAAATGATTTTGGAGAGTTCATGGATATTTTGGAAAGCTTGTAACATGCTCTATAATCCATCTTTGAAATTCATTTTGAGATTCCACTTGTAACTATGTGAAAAATTTCCATGAAGATAGGTCAAAATCCTGCCTAAACTAGGGCAAAATTTCACTAAGTTAAAAGTTTCATGGACCCTTGTTCCAAAAATCATAACTTGAGATCCAAGCATCTTTTGGGAAAACTTTGTGAATCAAAGTTGTAGATTTTGTGGAGGAATACAACTTTCATGTTTTAAGTTTTCTTTGAATCCAATTGCATCATGGTGAAAAAGTTGGGAAAAAATAAGAAATTTTCATAACTTGGAAATTTTCTAAGTTATGAAAATTTTCCATTTTAAACCCTAATTTTCAAAATTAGGTTTCTTGGTGAATAAGTTTCATGTTTTGACACATCTTGATGAAAAATGACCCTTGGAACTTGATTTTGACCAAAAAGTCAAAGTTTGACTTTTCAATGTATAGTTGATTTTGATCAGTCGATTGGAAAATTCATCTGTCAATCCAATGCTTTTGAGATCTTTTGAACCTTGTGATTAGGTCAAGATGATGCCATTGAGTCCTTGAAACCATGCTTGAACTCAATTTTCCCTTGGCTAGGTGAAAAATCAGAAATTGCCCTTCTACAGTCAAAACCCTAAAAATGACCATTTTGCCCTTCTGATGATCTGATCAAATTTCTTGAGGAGTTGTGGTCCAAACTTGATCAAATGGTTTGTATGAGTTTATAATGTTGATGTGGATAAAAAATTATGAGGTTTGACTGTAAATTGGCCACAATTGACTTTTTCCCCAATACCGTTGATTTTTAGGTCAACTGTCCAATTGACTGGGCAAAAATTTGATTCAAGGCTTGAAACTTGGTATGGGAAATCTTATAAGTCCAACATGAAGCATGAAAGTCATATGGGGCATTGGAAGTCCAAAATTCCTTGTGCAAACTCAAACCCTAATTTCAGGTCAACAGTGCAAGGAGAGGTCTTGAGCAAAGCAAACCCTAATCTTGTCTGGAGTCCAAAGAGTCTTGTAAGGAGAATCTTGATAAAATGAGAGGGAAAATTTTGGGGTACAAAAGCTTCCCATGTTCAATCTTCTTGAACCTGAAGAGTTAGATAGGCGAGTTTTCCGTTCGTGACTCAAAGGTAAAAGATGATTGGACACTAGAGTGCCCGTAAATTTGCACTCGTCAAAGTATAGTTGAGGGAATGGGATTAAAGATGCCATTTGGAAGTGTGAATCTTGTTGGAGATGGTCTTAAAGATGCCATCCAAGGATGTTTGTTGAAAATCAGGAGAATGATCATCAGAACGGTATCCGTATCCGGAACGTATCTAAATTATAACTGAATCTTGTATTTGAATAATCGATAGAATAGCATCCGTGTATGGAGCATCTCTGAGCTGTTTTCTGAATCTTGTATTTGAATAATCGATAGAATAGCATCCGTGTCTGGAGCGTCTCTGAGCTGTTTTCTGAGCTTTCAATCTGAATAAGCAATAGAAAAGCATTCGTGTCTGGAGCATCTCTAAGCTGTTTTCTGAGCTTTAAATCTGAATAAGCAATAGAAAAGCATCAGTGTCTGGAGCATCTCTAAGCTGTTTTCTGAGCTTTGAATCTGAATAAGCAATAGAAAAGCATCAGTGTCTAGAGCATCTCTAAGCTGTTTTCTGAGCTTCAAATCTGAATAAGCAATTGAAAAGCATCCGTGTCTGGAGCATCTCTAAGTTGTTTTCTGAGCTTTGAATCTAAATAAGAAATAGAAAAGCATCAGTGTCTGGAGCATCTCTAAGATGTTTTCTGAATTTTGAATCTGAATAAGCAATAGAAAAGCATCCGTGTCTGGAGCATCTCTAAGCTGTTTTCTGAATTCTGTATATTGGTAGCTTGTTAATCTTATCCTGAAAAAGGTAAAATGTTAACTGAACACAAAGTTATGTTGCATGAAATGTATGATGCAATATATGTGTTTTATCAATGTTTATGATATATGAATGTAATGTATGCACATGTAAGCTGATTAGCTGTCTTGCTGAGGAAAATAAATCCTTGATAGCTAGAGATAATAAAATCCTTGACTACTGTTGGGGAAAATAAATCCTTGACCGCTGTTGGAGACTCAAAATCTTTGATTGTTGAGGATGAGACATCCTTGAACCACTGTTGGGGATAGAAAATCCTTGGCAACTTGCGGGGATTATCAAAAACTTTGACAACTTCTGTGGGGATGTGAGAATCCTTCACGACTTTCCTGAGGATATAGGGATCCTTCAAGTCTTTGGAGTTATAGGATGATAAAAATTTTGTCGTGAGAATGAATGCCAAGTGTTGTTTGAGAAACCTGCTTGGGGAATCCAGAGAACTTTGATGACTATGGCTGGAGATTACACAATGGGACTCCTTACTCGGCTGGGGAATAGGGAAAAACTCTGACGATCTCTACCGGGGATCAAACAAAGGAAAACTTTGATCTGTTGGAGAATAAGGAAGACTCTGATGGCTTCTGCGGGGAACTTAGAATGAGAATCTTCATTCTGCTAGGGGAGTTTGAATCCTTGGGATTTCATTCCGGGAAGTCAAGAATGAGAATCCTCGATCTGCAGGGGATTAAAAATTCTGACAAATTCATGCTGGGGAGTAATGAAGACTCTGGAAACTTCACTGGGGAATCAAGAATGAGAAACTTCATTCTGTTGGGGAGTAAAAATTCTGTGGGGAATAGCTACACTGCTGGAGAGTAAGTTCAGGACTCTGAGGGAAAAAGCTTATTCCTATTTGGAAGACGTTCAGGAGTTTGGGTTGTATGCCAATCTACTGGGGAATTATCTTGGGTTGGGGATAAGACAAAAGTTAACTGTTATCTGGTTGACTTCCAGGCTTTAAGACAACTTGCTGGGGTAATCTAGAGAAAAATGAATGATTTCTGCTGTAGATTGATGGTTGGAAATTTGACTCCGTTGGGGAAGAAGGTTTCATCTTTGCTGAGGGTCTGTAGTTCAAAGTTTTTCTCCGCTGGGGATTGGGAGTTTAAAAACTTAACTCTGATGGGAATTTTGAAATTCGACTCCATTGGGGATATGTATTTCAAGGTTTTAGCTCCGCTGGAAGATCTATATGATATACTGCAAGGGATTTCTCCTGGAATAGCCTAAAGACGTTTTCCTATCCTTTCAACCTGTCAGTAATTACTCTTTCACATTTCGTTTATTTGTAAACAGTGATTATATTCAAATGCATATGCTCATTTAATAAATTATTGGACGTTTTCAAATAAAACACAAGTGTAAAAAAGAAGAAAAGGTGATTAGCTTTCTGCACTTTGAAGTATCTTTGTATTAACTTTGTGTAAGTATTTTGTACAAAGGAGACAGACATCCTAGTAAGAGAATGTTGTCATAAAAATGAGAAAAATTTATACAAAGAAAGATGTCTATGTGTAAAAATTCCATGGGGTTTCCATTCTGCTATAGCCTTCATAACTCTGAATATCTTGTCCATTTGTTGCTTCGTCTACAGATGATTGAGTTGATCAGAAGCCAGGAGTTTGTCTGTGAAGAGATTGTCCTTAAAGTGATCCGACGAGACATAGTCATACGCTTCAATTCCCTAACTTTTGCCTGGACCGCCCTTTCGGGTTTTCGATCCAACGGGAAACCCTTTTTTGCCCAAGTCGCCCTTTCGGGTTTTCAACTTGCCGGGTGTACAAATTTTTTTTTATTTATCCCTAATTTTTGCCTGAACCGCCCTTTCGGGTTTTCAATTCACCAGGATGCCCTTTTTTACCCAAGTCGCCCTTTCGGGTTTTCAACTTGCCGGGTCATTTATGCGTAGTATCTTTTGACTATGTATGCATTCGCAGGGTGCGGCAAGTCGTCACCGTCCATGGTGGTCAGAATCATTGCCCCACCAGAAAAGATATTTTTGATCACAAATGGTCCTTCATAGGTAGGAGTCCATTTTCCCCTGGGATCACTTTGCGGCAAGATGATCCGCTTGATTACAAGATCTCCGACTTGATACACTTATCGACTGACTTTCTTGTTGAAAGCCTTGATCATCCGTTTTTGATACGTCTGACCATGGAAAACAGCAGTAAGTCGCTTTTCGTCAATCAAGTTAAGTTGATCAAACCGGGTCTGAATCCAATCGTCTTCACTCAAACCAGCATCCTTCATGATTCTCAAGGAGGGAATCTGAACCTCAATAGGTAAAACAACTTCCATGCCGTATACCAAAGAAAAGGGTGTTGCCCCAGTTGATGTACGCGCCGTGGTACGGTACCCGTGAAGAGCAAACAGTAACATCTCATGTCAGTCCTTGTAGGTGACTGTCATCTTTTGAATGATCTTCTTGATATTTTTGTTCGCAGCTTTGACAGCACCGTTCATCTTTGGCCGATAGGGAGATGAATTGTGATGTTGAATCTGGAACTGCTCGCACAAGGCGGTGATCATAGTGTTGTTTAGGTTTGTACCGTTGTCAGTGATGATCCTGTCGGGGATACCGTACCGACATATGAGGTTCTGTTTGATGAACCAGGCAACCACATTCTTTGTAACGGAGGCGAAGGAAGCTGCTTCGACCCACTTGGTAAAGTAATCAATGGCCACCAGAATGAAGCGGTGTCCATTGGGTGTTGTAGGCTTGATCTCTCCAATCATGTTGATTCCCTACATAGCGAATGACCAAGGAGCTGTTAAGACATTGAGAGGAACTGGAGGTATATGTATATTGTCCGCATAGATTTGACATTTGTGACAAGTACGAGAACGTTGATGGCAGTCAGCTTCCATGGTAGACCAGTAATAGCCTGCCCGTAGAATCTTCTTAGCCATCGTATGCCCGCTTGAGTGGGTGCCGAAGGTACCATTATGCAGTTCAGCCATAATCTGCTCAGCTTCAATCTTATCCATACAACAGAGTAGGATGCAATCATGATTGCGCTTGTATAGGATACCATTGCTCAGGAAGAACTTGGCAGAGAATCTTCTTAAGAACTTTTTATCGTTGACTGAAGCTCCTTCAGGGTATTCTTGCGCCTCAAGATACCTTTTGACTTCGTGAAACCAAGGTCGGTCCACTACTTCTTCGGTATTAATCTCATGACAATGTGCAGGTTCGTCCATCCGTTCAATGGTGATTTGGGGAGCCTCATTATCCCAGTTAAGTTTAAACACGGATGACATTGTAGCTAGAGCATCTGCTAGCTGATTTTCTTCTCGCGGGAAGTGCTCGAAGGTAATCTGCTCGAAATGAGGTAACAGTGTCAGGACATGTTCTTTGTAAGGGATGAGGTTGGGATGTTTAGTGTCCCACTCTCCTTTGATTTGACTGATAACCAAAGCTGAGTCCCAAAATACAACCAAAGATTTGATTCCCAAGTCTAATGCAGCCTTGAGACCAAAGATACAAGCTTCATACTCGGCCATGTTGTTGGTGCAGCTGAAGCAAAGTATAGCAGTGAAAGGTGTATGGAAACCTTATGGAGAGATGAGTACCGCGCCGATACCGTTGCCAAGTGCATTGGAGGCACCATCAAAGTACAGGGTCCATCGGGATCCTTGTTCAGGTTTGTCATACGGTTTGTTCTCTTAAATGTTGTCCAATGTCATGATATCCTCGTCGGGGAAGTCGAACCTCATGGATTGGTAATCTTTGACAACTTGGTGAGCCAGATGGTCAGCTAGAACACTCCCCTTTATAGCTTTTTGGGTCGTGTACTGTATATCGTATTCGGTCAGGATCATATGCCATCTAGAAATTCTTCCAGATAAAGCGGGCTTCTCAAAGATGTACTTGATCGGATCCATCTTAGATGTCAGCAGAGTGGTATGTGTCAACATATACTGCCTTAGCCGGCGAGCAGCCCATACCAAAATGCAGCAAGTTTTCTCGAGCAGTGAGTATCGGGTCTCACAGTCGGTAAACTTTTTTCTAAGGTAATAAATGGCATGCTCTTTTCGGCCATACTCGTCATGTTGGCCCAGTACGCACCCCATTGAATTCTCTAGGACGGTCAGATACATGATTAGCGGTCTTCCTTCGACGGGAGGCATCAAGATAGGGGGTTCTAGCAAATACTCCTTGATTTTATCGAAATCAACTTGACAGTCATCATTCCATTTAACCACCTGATCTTTCTTCAACAGCTTGAAGATTGGCTCACAGGTAGATGTTAGGTGAGAAATGAACCTTGCAATGTAGTTTAGGCGTCCCAAAAAACCTCTAACCTCCTTCTCAGTGCGAGGGGCATGCATTTCTTATATGGCTTTGACTTTGGCAGGATCAACCTCGATGCCTTTGTTGCTGACGATGAATCCCAAGAGTTTACCGGACCTGACTCTAAAAGTACACTTGTTAGGGTTCAGTCTGAGCTTGTACTCCTTCAACCTGACAAACAGCTTTTGCAAATGGTCTACGTAGACCTCTATCTCATGATGTATCATATCATGAAACAAAGCCACCATGGCGCGTTGATAGGTTGCCCCGGCATTCTTTAGTCCGAATGGCATCACTTTATAGAAGAAGGTACCCCACTGTGTAACAAAAGTAGTTTTCTCCATGTCTTCAGGTGCCATTTTGATCTGGTTGTACCCTGAAAATCCATCCATGAAAGAAAATACCTTGTGCTGAGCTATATTGTCAACCAAGATGTCAATGTGCGGTAGTGGAAAGTCATCTTTATGGCTGGCCTTGTTTAAGTCTCTGTAATCCACGCACATTCTCACTTTGTCGTCCTTCTTAGGCACGATCACAATGTTAGAAACCCATTGTGGATAGGAAGTAACAACAAGAAATCCAACATTGAACTGCTTCATCACTTCAGCTTTGATCTTTTCAGACATATCAGGCCTCATGCGGCGGACTTTTTGTTTAATTGGTGGACAATCTTCTCTTGTAGGGAGACGGTGAACCACAATATCTGTATCGAGTCCCCGCATGTATTCGTATGACCAGGCGAAGATCTCAACATATTCATTCAACAGCTGAACTAGGCGCTCTTTGACACTTGGCTCTAGGTTGGCACCCTGTTGTACCCCAAAATTTGCCCTCCCATATTTCTCAAAATATTTCAAGAAAAATTCACAAGTCTAACCCGGCGCGTTATATTCAGGTATTCTTTCACCAAGATATCTCTGATAACGTATTCTCAAAATCAGGTTCGGCTCAAGAGTCAATTCTTTAAAGAAGGTATCCGAATGTGTGAGTTTTCTCGAAGAAATATGGTGAAAAAAGTGTGCTGAAAGTGCAGTTTTTACGCGCTAAAAAATTCATAACTTGAAGATCGTGACTCGTTTTGAACCCATTCCGGTGGCCAAAATTGCGTCTTGACATTATCTACGTTTTCATCTCTCACGGCTGGAAGCCAATTTCGATCAGAAGGTCTTCAAAAATGTGGATTTATCAAGTATTTTCGTGCAGAAAATTTGTGATAGAAGTTTATTTGCGTCATGTTCAAAAAATCATAACTTGGTCGATTTTCATCGTATCGAGCTGGTTCCGGTGCCAAAATTTCACAAATTGAGTTGACTACATTTTCACATAAGGTATTGAGTTCAAACGGTATTCAAAAGGCCTTCGTTTTTTGCTCAGAGTGCGTGACACGCTGAAAATCCTGAATGCTGAATATTATTTCATCTGAGCCGAAACTTCGAAAATTCATAACTCGGTCAATTTTTATCGGATTGGACTCATATTTTTACACAAGGTCCCTGACTCATAGATCTACAACTTTGCTTCAAAAGTCGAGACCAAATTATGTACCGATCAATACCAGTTTTTTATTGAAGAACGTGTCAGAGTCGACACTGGAACCCAAAATAAGTTTGTCTGAGCTGAAACTTCAAAAATTCATAACTAATTCACCATTTATCCGATTGAGTCGATTTTCGGACAGGAGTTAGCTATCGATGTCGGCTACATTTTGTTTTCACATTTCAACTTCAAAAAATGTACTTAAGTCCCTGCGATTTAGCCTGGAAAGTGACGAATTCAAGTGAATATTGGAGGCCCAATTGCACATTCAAAGCCCATTTGCTTTACCCTAATTTCCATTATATAATCACCTTCTTTTCACACAAACAAGAGAAAAAAAAAAGAGGAGAAGAGAAAAGAGAAAAAGAGAGAAAAAACCTTGCCACAACACTGTCAGAATATCAAACTCTTTCAAGAATCCTAAAACCTTGAAATCCTTATTACAAATCCCTCTCTCACTACAAACAAGTCATCTCAGTTACAAACCAACATCTTATTACTTCTTCAGTAAGGCTAAGGCTGGCTTGATCTCCATGATCCAAAGGGCATAAAAGCATTCATGTCACTACTTTTCCAGTAAGGGTAAGGTTGATTTGATCTCTATGATCAAAAGGGTATAATCATTCATACATGCCATATTGTGCCTAAACATTAAATTTCTTCATATGTTGGTTTTATTTGAATTTTTATGATTTTATTTAATGTGTTCATGAGGTTCAACACTGCAGATTTAGACAGGATCCCGTGCAGGTTCATTAAGGAACGTTGAGGCCAAAAGCTAAATGGCCAAAAGCCAAAAGCCAAATGGCCAAAGTAGAAAAACTTATGCATGACACCAACACATGGCGAGGCAGACATCTTGAGAAGGTTAAGGAACGTTGAGGCCAAAAGCCAAATGGCCAAAAGCCAAAAGCCAAATGGCCAAAGTAGAAAAACTTATGCATGACACCAACACATGGCGAGGCAGACATCTTGAGAAGGTTAAGGAACGTTGAGGCCAAAACACAAATGGTCAAAAGCCAAAAGCCAAATGGCCAAAGTAGAACAACTTATGCATGACACCAATACATGGCCAAACCACTCCAATTCACCTCCAAAAAGGGTCAGACACCCCCCATGGTTTGCATCATTTTTATTTTTTTATTTGATTTTCCTTTTCATTCTTTTAATTGTTTTTAATTATTTTCTTTAATTTCCTAAAATAATTTTCATAATAAAAAATCAGAAACTAAAAATGTTTATTGTTATTAATATTAATTTCACCATTATTTTTTGTAAATAAATATTAAATAATTAATTTAGTTAAATTAGGTTTTAAAACTTAAGTCTTTTTCTTAACAAATTAAAATATGTAGAAATTAGTGTTTTTAACTTTTCATCATCTTTTTAATAAATAATTTTTCTTATTATTATTGTTATTAATTATTAAATATTTTTGTAAATAAACATGTACATTAAATATTTAGTAAATTAGGTTAAACTTTAACATTTTCATTAATAATTAAAAAAACTTAGAATTAGAGTT
The DNA here is from genome assembly GCA_948472305.1 of Vicia faba. Lineage (NCBI taxonomy): Eukaryota > Viridiplantae > Streptophyta > Magnoliopsida > Fabales > Fabaceae > Vicia > Vicia faba. Next base: position 1,359,585,516 of record OX451737.1, read on the forward strand.
TCTTTTAATTTTAATTTTCTTTATTTCATAAATACAAAAAAACTAAAAAACATTTCTTTCCTTTTATTAAATAATTAATTAGCTTTTTAATTTCATTTAATTTCTTTAAAGGGTCCAACGCCCTCGAACGTTCTATTTTTATTTTTTTCGCACATTTATTTTCTTGTAAATATTAATGTAATTCTTCCAAAGCCGTGTAATTTCATAATTTCTCGCACTTTACCTTTATTTCTTTATTTTCTGTCAAATCGGGTTCTGGAAATTTTGGCGATGTGGACCCGCGCCTTTGTAATAGTTTAGAATTTTACCTTTCCGCGTTTTTTTAACTGTTAAATAAATACATGCAAGAATGAATGGCCTAAAATAAAAACAAGCGCATAGATCACTTTGACATGAACAAGACAAAAATAAACGAATCTGAACACAAATCACACATCACCCCTAGGGTACGCCTCACTGTTGCCTTGCCTCGAAAGGTGATCGTCGAGTAGAGGATGTCTTAGTAAGTCCTCATGATCCGGGAACCTGGCATGAGGGTAGCTTCTAAGGTGTCTTCCCATTGCTCTGGTGATCACCATGTCCCGAACCTCGAATTGACCCGAACACCTCCAACGGTGGTGCTACCTACCTCTCAATGGTGGGATGGCACTACTTTAAAGGACATTTACACAGACGAATTCCTTAGGGTAGGTAGACGACTCTAGATACTTGCTCTAAATTTCAAAACAAAACAAAATACTTTTCACACCAACACATTTTCAAAAAGCTTTCGAAAGCAATTTTTCAAACACTCTTGAGGACTGATACAAGAGTCGAACTGGAATTTTCAAAGAAACTTTTTAAAACCCACAGTTGAAAAGCAAACAAACCATTTTTGAAAACACAATGAGCAAGTATCTAAGAGCCCATGGATAACCATGGATAGAAAGGGTGCTAACACCTTCCCTTTCTATAATCTACCTCCCGAACCGAGAGCAATCTATTTAAGGAATTTTTCTGTGCTTTTGTCCTTTCCATTTGGAGAAAATAAAAGACGGTGGCGACTCTTGCTTCCGCGACATTTCGCGAACCAGCGTTAAACAGTCAGTTCCAGATCCACCGATCACAGAACTGGCGACTCTGCTGGAGACTTCTTTTAAAGTGAGGTGTACCTTAGGGTTAGTTCATAATTGTGTTTTCAATTGTATTGCTTTGCTTGCTTTAAATTGTGGGACTGTCTTGGGAGTTCTATAGATCCTAACCCGGATCTGGGGATACCTTCTTAGAAAGTAGCAACAAGGCTGTGAGGGAACTGTGCGGGGTATACCGACATGGTTGAAACAGTCTGCTACGTTGATGTGGCACTTTGGTGTGTACCGGTAACCCTTGAGTTCAGTCAAGGAGAGTACGGGGCCTCCGCGTGGTGTCGTGAAGCATCAACAGACCTTAGGAACCTTAATTGAACTATCTTGGCCTCTTTAGGGTAGTGAGATAACTGACTTTGGTGGAGTCCGAGGTTGGTTGATACTCGATACTACACTCAATTGAGGGTTGCTTTCCTGGAATATTTCGGTCGCCAGTTCAGTGGTTAAATCGAAACGATGAACAATGAAAGCAATCCCGTGATATTGGGACCCTTAGAACCCGGTTACTTCTAATAGGACAGGTTGAGCCCACCAACTTCAAGAGGGTAATACCTAGACCTCATGCTGGCCTAAACTCTAAGGGCTTCTCTTGTGTGACTTGTGTGCCTTCGTACTTGACTACTTGCATGCTTGTTATCTGACACATAAACTACTTGCAGGTTTTGTTTATAGTCCTTAATTTGGACTCATAACAGGGTTTACTAATTTTCTTGCAGGTTTGTTTATAGTCCTTAATTGGGACTCATAACAAGAGTGTACTAAGTTTCTTGCAGGTTTTGTTTATAGTCCTTAATTGGGACTCATAACGGGGTGACTAAGTTTCTTGCAGGTTTTGTTTACAGTCCTTAGTTGGGACTCATAACAGGGTTACCTACATTACCCCATGCATAGCATAGCATCATACCATTGCATACATCCTAATCCATTTCAAGGATCTCAAGGGCTTGTGATGCAGGTCATGGTGAATCAACTATCCCAACAAGGGGCAAAGGGGATTTATTTTCCTCTAAGCCAAGGTTGTCAGGGGCTATGACCCACTTGATATGGTGAGCTCTGACTCTCGAAGAAGGTTCCCCTAACCAAGGTTGTTTGGAAACCAAAACTAGACATGATGACTAAAGTCAGGGGCTATGACCCACTGGATATGGTGAGCCTTTGACCCTTGGAAGAAAGACTCTCAACAAATATGAAGTTCTTTCAATCAAGCTACCGGACCCAAATGCTAACAAAGTTTCTTTGTTTACCCCGCGAGGTCCTTGAAAATATTACATGCATGTCATACACAACATTGCATAACAGGTATCCTTGTTGCAGGTCACTTACCTTTCTCGCTATTTATTTCAGCAATGGCTTCCCAACAAGATAACCAGGACCTTCTTGCTCAAGAGACTCGGTTCGGGGAAATCCTCCTGAATCTATCCAAGGGGCAGGAGGAGCTAAGGACACTTCTCATGCAGACTCTGGTCAGGAACAGCGCTGAGGACGAACGGCTGAAACATCTGCAAGCTGAAGTGGATGCAATGAGAGCCCAGATGCTGGGGCAGGTGACTATCATACAAGACCTAGCTCAAAGACAAGATGAGCTCGGGGTTCTCGTCAACCAACTGCTTCGGGGTAACCAACTGGGGCAAATATCTAAGGTTGAAGGGCCAGTCATCATCCAACCATCTTTGAGACAAGGAGATAAGGGGAGAGCTCCTCAAATGGCTCCAGTATCACAAATTCAGCATCAACCTCACCAGCTTCAGCCAAACAAGCCCAGGAGGCAATTCACCCAGCTCAACATGTCGCTGTTCCAAGCTTTACAACGCCTGCTGAGGTTGAATTTGATCACATTAAGGGCTCATCCCCAGAATCCCAACACAGCACATCCTACTTATGATCCCAATAAAAGGTGTTCCTACCACTCTGTCAGTCCAGGACATGATACAAATGAGTGTTGGGCTCTGAAGAACAAAATCCAGGACCTGATTGATGAAGGAGCACTGGAGTTCACACAAGATGGTCAGGCTAAATTTTTCTACCATCCCTCCAAGGCTCACCATTTGAAGTGACAAGCCCTGAGATGAAAAGACTTTTGTTCATTCGAATGTTCAAGTTGTGTTGTTCTTTGATTGTTTAGACGTTTATTCATGTTAAACATTGTTATTCCATTAATGCATCGCTTATGCCTATTTTGAATCAATATATTCGTATTCACTCTATGCAAATTATTTTCATATTTTTTCTGATGATCAACACTCGATTAATAATGCTAAGCCTCTTGAGGGAGGATGACGAAAACGATACCGCAATCTTTACAGTATGCTTTTGAACATACCCCGCTGATGAGGTACAGACATTGTTTCAATCCCTAAACACTGGAGTTATAAGGAAGATAATCCCTCGTCAACCCCTCTGAGCCAAAGAAGTAGGATTTTTTTTTCTTTTCGAAATTTAAAACCCTTAATCATAACCCGGGGCAGGGTAGTCTCTCAGTTGATCCAAGTGCATAACGAATGGCACCAAAAAGGTCCTTACAAAACAAAGAAAGACAGTGATGGTTCCGAATGATCAATAAAGAAAGGCAGTCATTATCTTTCAAAATAAAAAACCCATTAAGTCAAAACCCATGAAGAAGACTTATAAAACTGGGGCATCCCGCTGACTGTAATTCCAAAAAAGGAAACAGTTCAGGCAAACAAAAAATAAAGGGATAACAAAACCAGACAAGAAAGAGGTCCTACAAACCCTCAACAAAAAAAGAAATGACTGCCTATTCAAAATAAGTTATCAACATCCGAATCATCACCGGAAAATCAGAGCAAAGACTCAAACAAGGTCTAATGTATGATCAACTGAGTTTAGGTTTGGAGAACATCACGAAGAGCGGGTGGGTACAAATAAAATTTGAGCCTTTATCCTTTGTTTCTTAAACCGTGAACCAGGCCACGTTATAACCCTTAAAAGTCCTAGCTAAATCATGGGTTAGTTCGAAAGCATACTGTGACGAAAGGTATCCTGACTCCTTAAGGCTTACTATAAAGAAGGAGTTGACATCACGTTTACAAACATTCACTTGTTTTATGAAAAAGAATGCATTTTCAAAATCTTCAAGACAGACATAAGCTTTTCATTTCTAATATAACATTGTTTGCATATGACTATTTGTTTGAACAGCAGGGAAATTCGCACGATGAAAGCCTAGTGAACAGAAGCACTTCCAATCAAGGGGCATGACATGATCATTGTCCATCATCTGGGACAATTCAGTCAAGATTCGGAGAATCTCTCAAAAGGCCAAATAACCTACGGCAAATCTCCGCCTGAGTCACTTGGGGCACTCCAGCAACGAATCTTGCCTGATCAAACACTTTCTGGTGGCATGACAAAACACTTCTGACAGGGGCAACTCCCTACATTCTGAGAGCGTGGACATAGTCGAAAAGATACTACGCAAAATCAAAGACCCGCTAGGTTGACATACCTAGGCAAAAGTAAGGGCTTCCTGGCGAACCAAAAGGGTTCGGGCAAAATAAAGGGATGAAATGAAAAAAATATGTACACCCGGCAAGTCGAAAACCTGAAAAGGCGGCTTGGGCAAAAATGGGTATCCCGGTGGACTGAAAACCCAAAAGGGCGGTCCAGACAAAAGTTAGGGATCAAAGCGTACGAATATGTCCTGTCATCTTATCACCTGCCTACCAGAAGAAGGTTTGTCCATCAACAACTATCAGCACCTCACAGGTCTTCCTCTCATACCTCAGAAACAGGGGCAATAAAGAATTGTCCAAGCGATCTAATTGTTCTGTCATCCAAGGTATCAAGGTAGGTTCAGCTGAAGAACACAACCAAGTATCTTAATTCCCCAGAGAGTGAGCCAGCAAGCAGTATACTCTCCTCAAGCAAAGCAGTTATCAACCTTAAGGAAGTTGGGTATCCTCCCGCAGATCTCAACCTTCCCCAGCAGCATACAGTCTTAACAAGCATCCCCGGCAGTCTTGATTTAAGATTGTTCCCCGGCGTTCTATCAACATGCAAAGGAGTCACTTCCCCAGTACAGTTCAAAACTTTCCCAGGAGTCCAACCCAGTGTCCCCAGGAAAGTGGAATCCAGCTCCCCAGCAGTAAGCTTATCCCCAGTAGATTCTGGAAGCTTATCCCCGCAGAGCCCGAACGCGTCGTCCGGCTTTATTCAAAGAGTTATGCCCTTATCAGGATATAACTGGGTTATCCTCAGCTAAAAGCCACGGAAAGATCATCCTCGACGAAGCCTTCTTATCCCCAGTGAAGTCTATCAATACTTCCAACACAACAAGGGTATCCCCAGCAAGTTATTATCAACGACTCAGCAAAGTATCTCTCTCCCCACAGAGTATTGCTTCCCAGCAAGACCGTTAGAGTACCTTTTCTCCCCGCAGAGTAATCCATTCGCCAAGTTCATTCCCCAACGGAGTCATCTTCTCCTACCGGTATTCTTGAAACTCTCATCCCCAGCGGAAGCAATAAATCAATACTTCAACATCAGCCCAGGAGTGACTTCCCGGCACCCGTCAAGGATTTACTTTCCTAGACGAAAACATACATTCCAAAACATCACATTCTCATACATTATATCATGCATATACGCATCATATCTTAAATCTCATTTATGTGGAGAACATCATTGCTTGATCCATATCATGCATTGCATATGACTGACCTTTACCTTTCAGGAAAGATTCAGTTAAGTTCTCAAGCTACACTCCAAAGACCTTGTCTGGTTCAGTTAAATCGACTCCCAAAGATTTTCCTGGTTATTATCCAGTCAAAGGCGTTCTCTGGTCTAGTTAAACCGACTCCTAAAGGTTTTTCTTTTGAAGACTCAGTTGAAGACTCCAAAGACCTTGTCTGGTTCAGTTAAATCGACTCCCAAAGATTTTCCTGGTTATTATCCAGTCAAAGGTGTTCTCTGGTCTATTTAAACCGACTCCTAAAGGTTTTTCTTTTGAAGACTCAGTTGAAGACTCCAAAGACCTTGTTTGGTTCAGTTAAATCGACTCCCAAAGATTTTCCTGGTTATTATCCAGTCAAAGGCGTTCTCTGGTCTAGTTAAACCGACTCCTAAAGGTTTTTCTTTTGAAGACTCAGTTGAAGACTCCAAAGACCTTGTTTGGTTCAGTTAAATCGACTCCCAAAGATTTTCCTGGTTATTATCCAGTCAAAGGCGTTCTCTGGTCTAGTTAAACCGACTCCTAAAGGTTTTTCTTTTGAAGACTCAATTGAAGACTCCAAAGACCTTGTCTGGTTCAGTTAAATCGACTCCAAAGATTTTCCTGGTTATTATCCAGTCAAAGGCGTTCTCTGGTCTAGTTAAACTGACTCCTAAATGTTTTTCTTTTGAAGACTCAGTTGAAGACTCCAAAGACCTTGTCTGGTTCAGTTAAATCAACTCCAAAGATTTTCCTGGGTATTATCCAGTCAAAGGCGTTCTCTGGTCTAGTTAAACCGACTCCTAAAGGTTTTTCTTTTGAAGACTCAGTTGAAGACTCCAAAGACCTTGTCTGGTTCAGTTAAATCGACTCCAAAGATTTTCCTGGTTATTATCCAGTCAAAGGCGTTCTCTGGTCTAGTTAAACCGACTCCTAAAGGTTTTTCTTTTGAAGACTCAGTTGAAGACTCCAAAGACCTTGTCTGGTTCAGTTAAATCGACTCCAAAGATTTTCCTGGTTATTATCCAGTCAAAGGCGTTCTCTGGTCTAGTTAAACCGACTCCTAAAGGTTTTTCTTTTGAAGACTCAGTTGAAGACTCCAAAGACCTTGTCTGGTTCAGTTAAATCGACTCCCAAAGATTTTCCTGGTTATTATCCAGTCAAAGGCGTTCTCTGGTCTAGTTAAACCTACTCCTAAAGGTTTTTCTTTTGAAGACTCAGTTGAAGACTCCAAAGACCTTGTCTGGTTCAGTTAAATCGACTCTAAAGATTTTCCTGGTTATTATCCAGTCAAAGGCGTTCTCCGGTCTAGTTAAACCGGCTCCTAAAGGTTTTTCTTTTGAAGACTCAGTTGAAGACTCCAAAGACCTTGTCTGGTTCAGTTAAATCGACTCCAAAGATTTTCCTGGTTATTATCCAGTCAAAGGCGTTCTCTGGTCTAGTTAAACCGACTCCTAAAGGTTTTTCTTTTGAAGACTCAGTTGAAGACTCCAAAGACCTTGTCTGGTTCAGTTAAATCGACTCCAAAGATTTTCTTGGTTATTATCCAGTCAAAGGCGTTCTCTGGTCTAGTTAAACCGACTCCTAAAGGTTTTTCTTTTGAAGACTCAGTTGAAGACTCCAAAGACCTTGTCTGGTTCAGTTAAATCGACTCCAAAGATTTTCCTGGTTATTATCCAGTCAAAGGCGTTCTCTGGTCTAGTTAAACCGACTCCTAAAGGTTTTTCTTTTGAAGACTCAGTTGAAGACTCCAAAGACCTTGTCTGGTTCAGTCAGATCGACTCCAAAGATCTCCCTGTCTCTTATCCAGTTGAAGACATTCAAGACCTAGACCGGTTCAGTTAATCGACTCCAAAGATTTCTTATCCAGTCTAAGGCCTTCTCTAGTCCAGCTAAATCGACCCCAAACAGATTTTCCTAATAAAGACTCAGTAGAAGTTATCCAAGGTTTTCTCAATGATTGCTATTGAGTTGTAATCACCTATGGTTCTCTCCCCGATACTGCGGAGATGATAATTCCATCCAAGGTTTTCTCAATGACTGTTATTGAGTTGTAATCACCTATGGTTCTCTCCCTGATACTGCGGAGATGATAATTCTATCCAAGATTTTCTCAATGATTGCTATTGAGGTTGTAATCGCCTATGGTTCTCTCCCCGATACTGCGGAGATGATAATTCCGTCCAAGGTTTTCCCAATAATTGCTATTGAGGTTGTAATCGCCTATGGTTCTCTCCCCGATACTGCGGAGATGATAATTCCATCCAAGGTTTTCCCAATAATTGCTATTGAGGTTGTAATCGCCTATGGTTCTCTCCCCGATACTGCTGAGATGATAATTCCATCCAAGGTTTTCCCAATAATTGCTATTGAGGTTGTAATCGCCTATGGTTCTCTCCCCGATACTGCGGAGATGGTAATTCCCACCAAGATTCTCTCAATGATTGCTATTGAGGTTGTAGTCGCCTATGGTTCTCTCCCCGATCCTGCGGAGGTGGTAATCCCAGATTTCGCTCAACGATTGCTGTTGAAGTGAAGTTATCCAAGATTCTCTCAATGTTTGCTGTTGAGGTTGTAGTCGCCTATGGTTCTCTCCCCGATCCTGCGGAGGTGGTAATCCCAGATTTCGCTCAACGATTGCTGTTGAAGTGAAGTTATCCAAGATTCTCTCAATGATTGCTGTTGAGGTTGAAGTCGCCTATGGTTCTCTCCCCGATCCTACGGAGGTAGTAATCATCCCAAGATTCTCTCAATGTTTGCTGTTGAGGTTGTAGTCACCCAAGGTTCTCTCACCGTTCCTGTTGAGGTAGTAACCATCCCTGGTTCATTCATCATCGTTTGAAGCTCCAGATCCAGCTCCTGTAACCAGTCAGGACACATCTACACAAAGAATTTGAAGACCAGCTCCCGTAACAGGTCATGTAATCATTTTTCTTTTTTGCAGGTATGCAAGTTCTTGCTAAGGAAGCTCTTACGCGATTGACATCCAAATGGCATCTATAAGCCCATCCATCTCCCATCATCTTTTAGCATGGCATCTATAAGCCCATCATCCTATCCATCAATCTCCAAATGGCATCTATAAGCCCATTCCCCACCATCGTACTACTATGCGAGCGCAAATTTATGGGCACTCTAGTGTTCAATCATCTTTTACCTTCGGATTACGAAAGGCACGACAGCCAATCTGCATCCTCAGGTCTAAGAAGATTGAACAGGGGCAACTGTTGTACCCTAAAATTTGCCCTCCCATATTTCTCAAAATATTTCAAGAAAAATTCACAAGTCCAACCCGGCGCGTTATATTCAGGTATTCTTTCACCAAGATATCTCTGATAACGTATTCTCAAAATCAGGTTCGGCTCAAGAGTCAATTCTTTAAAGAAGGTATCCGAATGTGTGAGTTTTCTCGAAGAAATATGGTGAAAAAAGTGTGCTGAAAGTGCAGTTTTTACGCGCTAAAAAATTCATAACTTGAATATCGTGACTCGTTTTGAACCCATTCCGGTGGCCAAAATTCTGTCTTGACATTATCTACGTTTTCATCTCTCACGGCTGGAAGCCAATTTCGATCAGAAGGTCTTCAAAAATGTGGATTTATCAAGTATTTTCGTGCAGAAAATTTGTGACAGAAGTTTATTTGCGTCATGTTCAAAAAATCATAACTTGGTCGATTTTCATCGTATCGAGCTGGTTCTGGTGCCAAAATTTCACAAATTGAGTTGGCTACATTTTCACAGAAGGTATTGAGTTCAAACGGTATTCAAAAGGCCTTCGTTTTTTGCTCAGAGTGCGTGACACGCTGAAAATCTTGAATGCTGAATATTATTTCATCTGAGCCGAAACTTCGAAAATTCATAACTCGGTCAATTTTTATCGGATTGGACTCATATTTTTACACAAGGTCCCTGACTCATAGATCTACAACTTTGCTTCAAAAGTCGAGACCAAATTATGCACCGATCAATACCAGTTTTTTATTGAAGAACGTGTCAGAGTCGACACTGGAGCCCAAAATTAGTTTGTCTGAGCTGAAACTTCAAAAATTCATAACTAATTCACCGTTTATCCGATTGAGTCGATTTTCGGACAGGAGTTAGCTATCGATGTCGGCTACATTTTGTTTTCACATTTCAACTTCAAAAAATGCACTTAAGTCCCTGCGATTTAGCCTGGAAAGTGACGAATTCAAGTGAATATTGGAGGCCCAATTGCACATTCAAAGCCCATTTGCTTTACCCTAATTTCCATTATATAATCACCTTCTTTTCACACAAACAAGAGAAGAAAAAAAAGAGGAGAAGAGAAAGGAGAAAAAGAGAGAAAAAACCTTGCCACAACACTGTCAGAATATCAAACTCTTTCAAGAACCCTAAAACCTTGAAATCCTTATTACAAATTCCTCTCTCACTACAAACAAGTCATCTCAGTTACAAACCAACATCTTATTACTTCTTCAGTAAGGCTAAGGCTGGCTTGATCTCCATGATCCAAAGGGCATAAAAGCATTCATGTCACTACTTTTCCAGTAAGGGTAAGGTTGATTTGATCTCTATGATCAAAAGGGTATAATCATTCATACATGCCATATTGTGTCTAAACATTAAATTTCTTCATATGTTGGTTTTATTTGAATTTTTATGATTTTATTTAATGTGTTCATGAGGTTCAACACTGCAGATTTAGACAGGATCCCGTGCAGGTTCATTAAGGAATGTTGAGGCCAAAAGCCAAATGGCCAAAAGCCAAAAGCCAAATGGCCAAAGTAGAAAAACTTATGCATGACACCAACACATGGCGAGGCAGACATCTTGAGAAGGTTAAGGAACGTTGAGGCCAAAAGCCAAATGGCCAAAAGCCAAAAGCCAAATGGCCAAAGTAGAAAAACTTATGCATGACACCAACACATGGCGAGGCAGACATCTTGAGAAGGTTAAGGAACGTTGAGGCCAAAACACAAATGGCCAAAAGCCAAAAGCCAAATGGCCAAAGTAGAACAACTTATGCATGACACCAATACAGGGCCAAACCACTCCAATTCACCTCCAAAAAGGGTCAGACACCCCCCATGGCTTGCATCATTTTTATTTTTTTATTTGATTTTCCTTTTCATTCTTTTAATTGTTTTTAATTATTTTCTTTAATTTCCTAAAATAATTTTCATAATAAAAAATCAGAAACTAAAAATGTTTATTGTTATTAATATTAATTTCACCATTATTTTTTGTAAATAAATATTAAATAATTAATTTAGTTAAATTAGGTTTTAAAACTTAAGTCTTTTTCTTAACAAATTAAAATATGTAGAAATTAGGGTTTTTAACTTTTCATCATCTTTTTAATAAATAATTTTTTCTTATTATTATTGTTATTAATTATTAAATATTTTTGTAAATAAACATGTACATTAAATATTTAGTAAATTAGGTTAAACTTTAACATTTTCATTAATAATTAAAAAAACTTAGAATTAGAGTTTCTTTTAATTTTAATTTTCTTTATTTCATAAATACAAAAAAACTAAAAAACTTTTCTTTCCTTTTATTAAATAATTAAGGCCAATAATTAATTAGCTTTTTAATTTCATTTAATTTCATTTAATTTCTTTAAAGGGTCCAACGCCCTCGAACGTTCTATTTTTATTTTTTTCGCACATTTATTTTCTTGTAAATATTAATGTAATTCTCCCAAAGCCGTGTAATTTCATAATTTCTCGCACTTTACCTTTATTTCTTTATTTTATGTCAAATCGGGTTCTGGAAATTTTGGCGATGTGGACCCGCGCCTTTGTAATAGTTTAGAATTTTACCTTTCCGCGCTTTTTTAACTGTTAAATAAATACATGCAAGAATGAATGGCCTAAAATAAAAACAAGCGCATAGATCACTTTGACATGAACAAGACAAAAATAAACGAATCTGACACACAAATCACACATCACCCCTAGGGTACGCCTCACTGTTGCCTTGCCTCGAAAGGTGATCGTCGAGTAGAGGATGTCTTAGTAAGTCCTCATGATCCGGGAACCTGGCATGAGGGTAGCTTCTAAGGTGTCTTCCCATTGCTCTGGTGATCACCATGTCCCGAACCTCGAATTGACCCGAACACCTCCAACGGTGGTGCTACCTACCTCTCAATGGTGGGATGGCACTACTTTAAAGGACATTTACACAGACGAATTCCTTAGGGTAGGTAGACGACTCTAGATACTTGCTCTAAATTTCAAAACAAAACAAAATACTTTTCACACCAACACATTTTCAAAAAGCTTTCGAAAGCAATTTTTCAAACACTCTTGAGGACTGATACAAGAGTCGAACTGGAATTTTCAAAGAAACTTTTTAAAACCCACAGTTGAAAAGCAAACAAACCATTTTTGAAAACACAATGAGCAAGTATCTAAGAGCCCATGGATAACCATGGATAGAAAGGGTGCTAACACCTTCCCTTTCTATAATCTACCTCCCGAACCGAGAGCAATCTCTTTAAGGAATTTTTCTGTGCTTTTGTCCTTTCCATTTGGAGAAAATAAAAGATGGTGGCGACTCTTGCTTCCGCGACATTTCGCGAACCAGCGTTAAACAGTCAGTTCCAGATCCACCGATCACACACCCACTCTAACTTCTTTTTTGTCTTCCTCAATCCCTAAGTTGATTGTCTCTAACAACTCCTCATGAGGTAGAATAGCCCTTTCTTCCTGTTGTAGAAGTCTATCCAATTCTCCCGACACTTCACAGTCTTCATCATCTTCGTATTCGGCATGGTAGACCAGATCTTCAGAGTCACTGAAGGCCATAGCAGAATCGTTACCCATGGAATCCGGAATGGAAGGGTACCTGCATTTTGTGAGTGTGGGTGTGTGTAAGGGATAGCCACCTTTAAACAAATAAAATGTAAAAAGAAAGAAAATGAACATAAAAGTTTATATGTGAAAACGTCCATGATTCATTAAAATGGCATATGAAGATGAAAAATCAAACCCTTACAAATGGACCTATGTGCCTCGGGTAAGGCACAAGGCAAAAAGTGTACGAATTGTTTAAGAATTATTACAGACCAACATAAATGTTTGAAAGATAAATTACTGATTTATGAAAGTAATGGGAACAAAGTCTTTTGCCTCCCAATTGTTTAGTCCTCCATCAACAGTAGGGAAAATCCAGTCTTCCAGGTTGCTCTCCTCTTCACCATCCTCCAAAGCATTGACTCCATGATGGGTGATCTTAAATGGCGGCCCTCCAGCCCAAGAGCGGCGTATAACCTTTTGAGCAGAAGCACTGAAACCCAAGCCGAATTTATCAAATTTGAAAGGAAAGTATGGTAGCTGACCCTAGATTGTGCTTCCTCCTTCTTCAATCACAACCTTTGCATCTTTGAGGGATGACATCCAAGGAACATGTTTGGTAATCATAGGTACATAAGCCATTGTCTTGGTTGCCGCAATCTCCTCAGAAACTTACTCGAAGTGTTGGAAAGGGGTTTCTATGAATTCGCCATCTAACTCCACATAGCGGAAATAATTAAGATGGCTTATCATATACTCCTCTTCGCCATGAACTGTTATGATTTTCCCCTGGACAGGGTACTTGAGCATTTGGTGCAAAGAAGAAGTGACGGCCCTAGCATTATGGATTCAGGGTCTTCCCAACAAGCAAGAATAGGAGGGACGGATATCCATCACATAAAATGTGGAGTTGAAGGTTTCAGTTCCCACTTTAATCGGGATGTTCACCTCCCCGTGAACCATCCTTTTAGAACCATCAAAGGCTCTGACAATGATATTGCTGGGCTTCAGGGTTAAACCTTCACAGTCCTATCTGTCCAATGCTTTCTTCGGAAAGACATTTAAAGACGACCCAGTATCAACCAGAACGTGAGCTAGAGTAGTCCCTCTGCATTCCACCGAGACATGCAGAGCGTCATTATGCTTTCTCCCTTTAGATGTTAAATCGGCATTGGAGAAGCCTAAACCATTGTCTGCTGTTAGGCTGGCTACACATTCCTGGAACTGGTCCGCGGAGGTTTCCTGTGGCACATGGGCCGTCTTCAAGAATCTAATCAAAGATTTGGCATGAGCCTCTGAACAGAGCAACATGGCCAGCATAGAGATTTTTGAGGGGGTTTGCCCCAGTTGTTCCACAACATCATAGTCTCTTTTCTTAATTATTTTCAAAATCTCTTCCATTTCTTTTTGAGTGGTCTCAGGGATGACCAATGGCTGAGCCCTCGTCCTAACGGGCGCTTCTTGGATCCCTTTCCCTCTATCATCAGCAACAGCAGAGGGTACAACCACAGGAGTCACAACTTCTTCAATAACTGGAGTTCTCGCAGATATGTAGGCCGGTATAGGAGCAACCTTAGGAGAAATCGAGGGTCCGAAGATTGCCCTTGGAGGAGCAATCTCCAGAGAGAAAATTCTTCCGCTGCGGGTGATTTTACTCGTTCCAACAATATTTCCAATGTCAGAAGTCTCTTCATCAAAACTTTCTTCATTTGATTCAATCTGTTTAATACAGTGGTAGAAGATCTCTCCCCCATAGTTCCACGATATTGATTTATTGGACTTGTACGGGATAGGCCCCGGCATAGTTATCTTCAGAGGTGTAATCTTTGGATCGGATGTAATCTTAACAGGTCTTTTGGAGACCTTGGAAAGATTGGCAGATATGGTAGTTATAGTAACATCATTGACAGGAGTCGGTGTAACAGGAGTCTTTTCAAAAAGGATTTCTTGATTATCCATTAGGCGTTGGATGCCTAACTTCAACAACGGACATTCGGATGGTAAGGACGAACAAAGGCAGCAATATTTTTCACAACCTGGGAAAATCCCAGCCTTCAACAAGTTCAACTTGATCATCGGTAACGGAGTCATCAAATCGTCAACAGTAGCAACAAAAAGATCTTCTTCAACATCATGGGCATTGTGGCCATGCTTTGGCATTGGAGCAGAGATCACATTCAGCTTTTCAGGGGCGTCGAATTCAACTTCCTTAGCGTCTATTAAATCCTGAATCTTATTTTTGAGGGCCCAACAACTGTTGGTGTCATGCCCCGGGCTGTCTGAATGATAAGCACATTTGGCGTTGGGATGGTAATGTGGTGATGAAGTGTTAGGGTTTTTAGGGGCCTCCGTCAAACTGGAAAGGTTTAACTTCAAGAGATGGGGTAGAACCTGAGCGAGAGTCATGTTTATCCGGGTGTATTGCTGTGCAGGCCTTTCCACCCTTGCTTGGTTGGTTCTAGGTTGATTGTTTCTGGGCTGATCAACTGCAGACTTCTGAATCATTACGGCCCCCACCGCTGGCCGGCGCTCAACTCTTCCTTGACCTCTTTGGGAGTAGACAGCTGAGACTTCCTTCTTTGCTGGAAAAGTCTTCTTAATGGCAGCGGAAGCAAATGCATCTTTTTGAATTTTACCGCTTTTAATGCCGGCTTCGACTCTTTCACCAGTTAGAATCAACTCGGTGAACCCCGCAGACAAACTTCCAATCAGGTGGTTGAAAATGGGCCTGACAGTGTACCCAAGAACATATCTACAAGCTCTCTCTTAGATAGAGGTGGTTGAACTCGTCCCGCCAAGTCTCTCCATTTTTGGGCATACTCCTTAAAGCCTTCATTAGAGACCATGCCCATACTCTGTAATTGAGTACGAGTTGGTGCTAAGTCCGCATTATATTGATATTGTCTGTAGAAGGCAGCAGCTAAATCCTCCCAATTGTGCATATCAGACCTCTCAAGCTGGTAGAACCAATCCAATTGCGTCCCCGACAAACTATCCTGAAAAAAGTGGACCCACAGGTCCTTGTCAGAAGAATGAGGTTGAATTTTTCTGACGTAAGACCGTAGGTGCATCTTTGGGCAAGACACCCCATCGTACTTAGCAAAAAGAGGCACTTTAAACTTGGGGGTAATAACAATCCCCTAAACCAACCCTAATTCTTCGAAATCCAACCCAGGCACCCTTTGTACCTCCATAGCTGCCAGACGTTCTTCCAGATTCTTGTACTTGTCATCTGCAGGAGGGTACTGCTGTTCAGAATAGTCTTCATCCTCTTCTTCTTCAGATGGCATCGCAACCCCTTTACCCTTTCCTTCACCTTCTTCATATGTTGATGGGAAATCCAGGACCCTTCTAGTTTGACCTTCAAATCTTCTACCCAAAGTAGCAACACCAACCCTCTTCTTTTTCTTTTTCTCTTTTTCCTTTTCCAGCAGAGCTTTAAGATCCTCCTGACCCTTTGCCTAGGTCATGAGTAGTTGTTGGAACTGTGAATTCTGTGCTTGCAAATCTTTGACCGTCTGCTCTATATCCATCTTGCTGAAATAAACAGCAGAGAGATAAGGAAACCTGGTGTAAAGACCTGTTTATGCATATGATGAATGATATGTATTCATGTAATGCATTCGAGGATTCAGAAATTCAAATTTGTTGTAAACAAAAAGGAACACATGTCATATTAATAAGATAGAATTTGTTAGTACATAAATGCCCCATGGGCAAAATAATACAAAATTCTAATGTAAAAAGACGTTGCACATCCTCTTTGGTGCAATGTAGGTGTTGAGAGTCTGCTCTTCATGGAGTCGACGAGTAAGTTATAAAAACTTCTTCTCACTGGCGTAAAATTGGGCTTCAAAAGTATTGCGTTCTCCCTTGAGCTGTATCCAACTCCTTTGAAAATCTTCTAGTTGTAAGTTTAAGATTGCGCCTAAGAGGGGGGGGTGAATTAGGTGGTGGTCGATTTTTGATTTATTTTACACTTTCTGGTTTTGTTTTAGTGCTATGGAAAACGGTAAAGTGCAGAAAGTAAAGAGACACGGAGATTTATCCTGGTTCCTTCCACACCCCAGAAGTACGTCCAGTCCCCTTGCAAACACGCAAGAGATTTCACTATTTTGTTAGAACTTTTACAAGACTCTTCCTAGTCTTATCAACTAAAGACACTAACAAATACCAAGAACACCCTCTTGGATTTCCAATAAGTCTCTTGAGAACAATCCTCTCAAAAGATACCTCTTGTTTCCAACAATGGACAACAAGGTACAAAAGTATTCTAATACTTAATTCCAACAATCCTGGAAATAAGTTACACTTAGTATAATTCTATGAAATATGATTTCTTGAAAGATGTTGATCACATACAGTGACTTCAATGAAGTTTCTTCTATCTTCTCTTGTAAGCAATTCAAACTGTAACACAATGGTTAGAAAATGCTCAAATATTTCTGTTCTTATATGTGTGAAAGTGCAGAAAATCTTTGTTCTTAAAAAATAAGAAATATGAAGTTTGAATATTTTACAAAGTTCAGAATTATTGCATGAGAGAAGAGTTGTTTTATAATTTGAAAGATTTAGTATTTAAATCAATCAAGATACCTTTCCAAATGGATACCACTTTTCTGTTTGTAAAACTTGAGAAGATGCAATGTATGACCATGCAACCATTGGAGAAAAGGTGTGAAGGATATCTTGAATCAAGTTCAGATTTTTCAAAAATTACAACGTGTAAATCGATTAGCATTAGATGTAAATCGATTGCACGGGTTTGTAACGTTCTTGTTTTCAAAAAATTTGAAGTGTAAATCGATTTACATGATGTGTTAATCGATTTACTAGTGTTAAAAAAATTAACTCAGTTCAGTAATCAATCGATTTACACTCCATGTAAATCGATTGCTGCCAGGGGCAATCAGTTTTTTAAAAAACATGTGTAAATCGATTTACATGATGTGTTAATCGATTTACATTAGTGAAAAACTTAGAATTTGCTTTAAACTTTAAGTGAAGTGTTCTGGCAAGTGTGTATATCATTTTTGAGCATTTCTAATCAATTTAGTTCAAATGAGAATTGATATACTTGTTTGCTTGCCATGATCCTTGAAGCTTTGAGTGAATGATGCTTTAAGCTAATTCCACTTCTTTTCCTTCTTGCCATAGTGCTTGTTTGTCTTTCATCAAAACTAAAGTTGAGTTGAAGCTTGAGATTACATTCTCCCCCTTTTTGATGATGACAAACCATCTTTCTTTATGAGTTGTTCAGAATTGGAGCAAAAGGAGTTTTCTCCCCCTAAGATAGATTTCTCCCCCTATGGAGAAAAAGATTTGAAAACTTGCCCTGAAAATAAAACTGAAACAAACAACCATAAAGTGCTATCACATCCTTCTCCCCCTTTGACATTATCAAAAAGAAGGGAAAGATGTAACATAAGATGATACTTATAACATTTGAAATATTTTCTAAGCCCATATATATGTACATTAATGTATAGTTAAGGATAGAGTGCACCTTATATATCTTGTTCATCTAGGATTCCGAGTTCACGACGAATTTTGAAGAATGCATCCTTTGCAAGTGGTTTTGTGAAAATGTCCGCGAGTTGATTTTGAGTGTCCACAAAAGTAATCTCGACATCTCCTTTGAGTACGTGATCTCTGATGAAATGGTGTCTGATGTCAATGTGTTTTGTCCGGGAATGCATAACTAGATTTTTTGTAATGTTGACCGCGCTTGTGTTATCACATCGAAGTGGAATGCATCCAAGGTTTAATCCATAGTCAAGTAACTGTTGTTTTAGCCAAAGAATTTGAGCGCATCCACTTCCAGCCGCAATGTATTCTGCTTCGGCAGTGCTGAGATCAACGCTTGCTTGCTTTTTGCATGACCATGAAACCAAGGAATTTCCGAGAATGTGACATGTTCCACTTGTACTTTTGCGACCAGTCTTACAACCTGCATAGTCAGCATCAGAATAACCAACTAGATTGCACATACTACTTTTTGGATACCATAATCCGACGTTGGTTGTTCCTTTGAGATATTTTATTATGCGCTTGACTGCTGCAAGGTGAGACTCTTTAGGATTGGCTTGATATCTTGCACATAGGCAAACGCTGAACATGATGTCATGTCTACTTGCTGTTAAATAGAGAAGAGAGCCAATCATTCCATGATACTTAGTTATGTCAATAGAGTTCCCTGATTCATCTGGATCAAGATAGGTGTCGGATCCCATAGGAATTGCACTTTCTTTGCTGCTTTCCATCTCAAACTTCTTTATAAGGTCTTTGCAATATTTTGATTGGTTTATGAAGATACCGTGTTTGAGTTTCTTAATTTGAAGACCGAGAAAGAAATTCAATCTTCCAATCATAGACATCTCAAGCTCTCCTTGCATCATAGATGAAAATTCCTTGCACATATTTTGGTTAGTTGAACCGAAAACAATATCATCTACATAGATTTGTACAAGTAAAGTATGATGATTAACATTTTTTATGAAGAGAGTGGTATCAACTTTACCCTTTACAAACCCTTTTTCACATAGGAATGCACTTAGTCTATCATACCATGCCCTTGGTGCTTGCTTCAGCCCATAGAGAGCTTTCTTCAATTTGAAGACATGATTAGGATGTTTGAAGTCTTCAAATCTGGGAGGTTGCTTTACATAGACTTCTTCATTTATGAATCCGTTGAGAAATGCGCTTTTTACATCCATTTGAAAAAGTTCAAAGTCCAATGAGCATGCATATGCAAGTAATAGTCTTATTGCTTCCAAACGTGCTACCGGAGCAAAAGTTTCTTCAAAATCAATTCCTTCCACTTGGTTGTATCCTTGAGCAACTAGTCTTGCCTTGTTTCGAGTGATTATACCATTTTCATCCATCTTGTTTTTGAATACCCATTTGGTTCCAATGATACGTTTATTTCCTGGATTAGGAACAAGTTCCCAAACTTCGTTCCGCTCGAATTGGTTTAGCTCCTCTTGCATGGCAAGGATCCATTGATCATCTTCTAGTGCTTGAGCTACTTTGGTAGGTTCAACTTGAGATACAAAAGCCATATTTAAGCATGCATCCTTAAGATTTAGCCGTGTAGATACCCCTTTGCTAATATCTCCAATTATGTTGTCAATTGGATGATCATGATAAGTTCTCCATTCTTGAAGAAGACCATCATCATTTCCATTTTGATGTGAAAGTTCATGTGTTTGTTCCGGGTTGACAATTTTGCCACCTTCGCATGACTTCTCATGAGGTAAATCTATAGAATCATCATCATCACAAATAACAACTTCCTCCTTGGAGGTGTTAGATTCATCAAAATAAACATGCATTGATTCTTCTATAGTTAAAGTTCTTTTATTGTAAATTCTAAAAGCTTTGCTAGAAAGGGAGTAACCAAGAAAAATACCTTCATCCGATTTTTCATCGAACTTACCGAGATTGTCTTTGTCGTTGTTAAGGATAAAACATTTGCACCCGAAAATGTGAAAGTGAGAGATATTTGGTTTTCTTCCTTTGTAAATATCATATGGAGTTTTCTTTAGTATAGGTCTTATGATCACGCGATTGCTTACGTAACATGCCGTGCTTACCGCATCCGCCCAAAAATATTTAGGCAAACTTGAGTCACTTAGCATGGTTCTTGCAAGTTCTATCAAAGACCTATTTTTCCTTTCAACTAATCCATTTTGTTGTGGAGTTCTTGGTGTTGAAAAATTGTGGAAGATCCCATTTTCTTCACAAAATTCTTCAAACAGACTGTTTTGGAACTCTCCACCATGATCACTTCAGATTGATGTTATCTTTAATGACTTCTCATTTTGAACTTGTTTTGCATATCTCTTGAATGCCTTGAATGCGTCATTTTTGTGCACTAAAAACAAAGTCCAAGTAAAACGGGAAAATCATCTACAATAACTAAAGCATAAATGTTACCTCTGAAGCTTCTTGTTCTAGATGGACCAAAAAGATCCATGTGCAACAATTGAAGTGGTCTTGTTGTTGAAACCACATTCTTTGGTTTGAAAGTTGATTTGGTTTGTTTTCCCTTTTGGCATGCACTACATAATTTGTCTTTGATGAATTTCATCTTTGGTAGACCAATAACTAAGTCATGCTTAACTAACTTGTTCAAGTGCTCCATGTGTATGTGAGCAATCCTCTTGTGCCATAACCAAGCGTCATTGTTGTTTACCATGAGACATTGTACCTTCATAGACAAATCATCTAAAGTAATCATAAAAATATTGTTAGATCTTATACCTTTGAGTTTTACCTCATTGGTTGCCTCATCCATAATTAGGCATTCTTCTTTGTTGAATTTGATTTTGAACCCTTTATCGCAAAGTTGACTTATGCTAAGAAGGTTGTGCTTTAATCCTTCAACATAGAGAACATCCTCAATTTGAATGCATGGAGGTGTGCCAACTATTCCAACGCCAAGAATCTTTCCTTTGGTGTTGTCTCCATAGGTGATATACCCTTTGGCTTTATGTACTAGATATGAAAATTGGTGTACATCTCCTGTCATATGCTTTGAACATCCACTATCAAGATACCAAAGGTTTGATGTGGATTTCAAGCATACCTACAAAAACAAATTATTTCTTGTTAGGTACCCAAGTGGCCTTGGGTCCTTCATAGTTAGTTCCCTTTTTCACCCATGCATAGTGTCCACTAGCCATACTGAAATTTCTAATATAGCATGCATTAGGTGTGTGTCCAACAATACCACAGTAAAAACAGTTTGGAACAAATTTTCTCTTGTATCTAGGAATTTGTTTTCTTTTAGATACATTAGGCTTTTTCTTTTGATGATTATGAACAACTTGCTTATTTTCTACTATCTTGGGATTGGAACTATTACTAGCCTTTACAAAAACAGTGGGATTGTTACTTGGTTTCTTAGTATTCACATAACCAAGACCTCTTTTATCATTTGGATAACGTTGTTGGCTTAGTAATCCTTCCAATCCTATTTGTCCTTTTTCATATCGTTCAATGACTCTTTTCAATTGAACAATTTGAAAGACATTTGATTCACACTTGGTGCATGCAAAGTTTTCCTTTTCTTTTATAAAATTCTGTTTTTGAAGATCAAAATCTTTAGTCATGGTGTCAATTTTTTCGTGACAAATTAGAAGTTCTTTTTCTTGGCTTGACACCTTTTTGTATAAACTTTTGCATTCTTTCAAGAGTTCATCAATGGCACCTTGAACATCATCATCAAAAAGATTAAATTCATTACTAACCTCTTCTTTGTCGTCGGAGTGATGCGATGCCATTAAGGCTAAATTTGCACATTCGTCGCTTTCCGATTCCGATGTACTACTCATATCATTATCTTCCCATGCTATGTAGGCTTTCTTGTGTTTTGAGTCCTTTCCTTTGAATCCGTTTTTCTTTGGGAGATTTGGACAGTTTGGCTTGATATGTCCTTGCTTTCCACATTCATAACATGAGACATCTTGTGTTGATGTGGAGGCTTCTCTTTTCTTGAAGTGCTTTCTCTTATTTGCATGAGATCCGCCCTTGTCATTTCTGCCAAAAAACTTCCCAAGTCTTTTAACAAGAAGCATGAAATTTTCATCTTCTTCCGGATTGTCTTCTTTTACTACTTCCTTTGAATCAATTTTTAAAGCAATGTTTTTGGATTTCTTTTCTAGATTCTCATGTTTTTCAAGTCTACCGAGTTCCATTTCGTATTCTTGAAGTTTGCCAAATAATGTAGCGGAAGTCATTGCGGAGAGACTCTTCTTCTCTGAGATTGTCGTTACCTTTGGTTGTCATTCCCTAGTCAATGATCTAAGGACTTTCAAGTTGAGTTCATCATTTTTCAAGGTTTTACCAAGAGCACTTAAGTGATTTGTTAAGTGGATGAATCTCTTTTGTAGGTCGAGAATGGTTTCTCCGGGCTGCATTCGAAATAACTCGTATTCTTGACTTAAAGTATTCAGCCTTGATCTCTTAACTTCAACGGTTCCTTCATGTGTTTGTACCAAGGTGTCCCATATTTCTTTTGCTGATTTACATGCAGATACACGAAAGAACTCATCCATGCATAGTGCACCTTGAAGTAGATTTACGGCCTTTTTATCGTAGAGGACTTTTTTCTTGTCATCATCATCCCATGCAGTTTTGGGTTTAGCCGTGCCGACACCGTTGATAACTGTTATAGGAATGAATGGACCATTTTATACGGCATCCCAGATTTCTTCTCCTTGTGATTCTAGATGTGCCCTCATGCGTATTTTCCAAAAATCAAAGTATTCGCCACAAAATAGAGGAGGCTTGTTGTTACTACCACTGTGATCGGTGGAAATAGAACTGACTGTTTTTTAAGCTGGTTTCGTGAAATGTCGCGGTAAGCAAGAGTCGCCACCGTCTTTTATGTTCTCCAACATGGAAAGGACAAAAGCACAGCAAAATTCCTTATTCGAGATGACTCTCGGTTCGGAGGTAGATTTATAGAAAGGGAATGTGTTAGCACCCTTTCTATCTGTGGTTATCCACGGGCTCTTAGGTACTTGCTCTTATGTTTTCAAAAGATGTTTGCTTTTCAAATGTGTGTGTGGGTTTGAAAAAGTTTCGTTTGAAAAATTTCTAAGTAACTCTTGTATCTGTCCTCGAGAGTGTATGAAAAATTTGTTTGAAAAACTTTTAGAAAGTGTGAAGTGTGAAAAGTATTTTTTTTTTGTTTTGAAAAGAGCAAGTACCCATGAGATCTACCTACTCTAAGGAATTAAGCTGTGTAAGAGTCCTTTAGATAGTGCTATCCCACCATTGAGGGGTAGGTATCACCATCGTTGGAGTTATTCGGATCAATTCGATTAAGGGGCAATGTGTGGTCACCGAAGCAATGGTAGGATACCTTAGAAGTAACCCTAATGTCCTAGATCCTTTGTATCCGAGGCAACCATTTTGAGGCAACTGGATCTTAGACAGGAGGGCGACCTCTAAAACATCCTATACTTGATGACCACGTTCGAGGCAACCAGTGAGGCGTACCCTAGGGGTGGCATGTGCTTTGTGTGTTGTTTTTCAGTTAATTGTTTTTTGTACATGTCATTTGTGAGCTACGGATTAATTTTATTTACATACATTCTTTCATGCATTTTTTTAACAGTTAGGGGTGCGGAAAATAAATTGCAGAAATGTAAATTCTAACTATTACAAGGCGCGGGTCTATACATCGCCAAAAACAAAAACCCGTTTTTGAAAAGTAAATGCAGAAAATTAAAGAAAGCAATAAAATCCTAATTACTATTACATCCTCTGTACAAATACATAAATATAATCAGAATAAATAAATACGCGCGAATGGAAATTTAATCGGGAACGTCCTAAGGGTTTTGACCCTTTTTTAGAATTAAAAATTGAATTTTTTGTCTTTTTTTGTGTAATTAATGAAATTAAAATTAATGATTAAACTAATTAATTAATTTATTAAGAGAAAAAAAGTTTTTTTGTATTTTATATGTTTTTAATGAAATAAAATAAAAGGAAATAAAATTAAAAGTTAATAAACCTAATTCTAAATTTATTTTAGTTATTTAAAAAAAGGGTTAAAGTTGCCTAATTAAAACTAATTCAATTTATTAATATTTATTTACAAAATAAAATGGAATTAATAATAATAATAATATTAGTTCTTTTTGATTTTTTTTATAGAAAAGAAAATTAATTATGTTAATAGTTAATAAAAGGGAAAAAAAAAAGCAAAAAATAAAATATAAAAATGACAAAATTAAAAATTGCAAACCCAAGGGGGGTTTTGGGCCAGATTGGGGTGTTCTGAATTCTGGCCCATTAAGAACATTCCAAGCCACGTTTGACTTTCCTTGATTGTCCAGAGCGCGTTTGACTTGGAACATGGTATTCCTCCTCTCCTGGCCTTTGGATGGCTGTCTGAGGACACATGGCACGTTGGATGTGTGAGTCCATGGTGGAATATTTGATGAGTGCTGCATACAATTACATGAAGCAAAATATTATGGAAATAATGGGGGACCTGGGATTCGAACCCAGGTCCCAACGCTTGCAAAGCACCTGGCCAACCACTACACCACTCATGCGCATCTGTTAGTAAAATAAGAAAACAATATAATATAGGATAAACGCACTATATGCTGAAAAAAGAAAAAAGTAGCGCGCGTTTTTGAATGAGCCAATGGGATGTAAGCACGCCATCATCTTCTTCGCGTTTCCTGCAAAATAGAGATTAGATAGCGGGGGTTTTTAACCCCCACAAAACAAAACTGCAGAAAATAGCGACTAGGCGCTCAGTACATATAAAAAAGGCGCGAGGTATGTTTTGTATTTGTCTCATCACGCTGATTTCAACCATGGGTGTTTGGAGTTCTGATTTTACAGTATGGGAAAAACCCCAAATCACAAGCTTTGAAAACCTAGCATCCGTCCATGGTGGTTTTCATTTTAAGGCACCATATTCAAATTAACTCATGTCAAAAGCTTCACCACAATGTTAGAAATACAAAGCAATATTCAAAATGTGTTAATGATGCGTGAAAAATGAACTTAGATTATGAACAAAATGATGAACCGTGTGACTGTATTGAGGCGATTCCTGAAGGTCTAAGGCTTGTTCTTGATGGCAAAAGGTTCCTGGACTGTTGGGAACGTGTTTGGATCAAAAGAAATGCTTGAATTGCACTGGAATAGGGTTTTCAGTTTGTGACTTTTCTTTGGAATTTTTGAATTTGGTTTTGCTATCTCAGAGGTTTCTAGGTCGTGTAAAATGTATGAGAGGCTTGCATATATGGTCATGAACGAGAATCAATCACAATTAGGAGCCTTTAACTCTTGCAATTATGTTTTGAGATTTCCTCTTTACCACCATTAAACCATTTTCAAAGCTTGTTCAAAATTTGAAATTTCATGCCTAATTTAGCTTGGCACGAATTTGGTATGTGAAATGTGCTTCATCAAGGTTATTCAAACCACAAGATATCCCTTAATTAATTTTTTTGATTTTTATTTGAATTATTATGAATTAAAATGAATTAAATCCATAAAAATTAAATAAAAATGGAAAAATAATTATTTGGTCTTGAAATAAATCATGGGACACGTGGGTGGCATGGCAAAGCTGAATCAAGTGGAAAAAGTGGGCCCTTTTGTCAAAAATTGAAGTTTCAAGGATAGTTGACTTTTGCCATTTCACAAAAATTTCCCAACTTCTCCAATGCATATCTTGCTCAATTTTGATCATATGGACATGTTCTTGTACATTTTGGAAAGGTCTTGAAGTCCTCTAACCAATGCCTTTGGTCCCATGTCATTTTGAGTTACCAATCTCATGTTATGATCTTTGACTTAAAATGCCTTTTTGTTGACTTTTGAAAATGACCTATAATGTTGAAATTGATAACTTTTTGTGAGAGCATTTCTTGGACTTGGAATGTGAAGATGAGTTGTAGGAAATGTCATCCCCTTCAAAATGAGAATTGGATGGGATTTTTCTGATGAACCATGAAAAAGTTATGCCTTTGTCAAGTTACAGTTGACTTTTTAGCTGTCCCAAAATAGAAACTTTTGACATCTTGATGATTTTTTGAGCCATTCTTGTGGAATCATGATCAAGACTTGATCAAATGATGATTGTGGCTTCAAAATAAGACGTTGACCAAAAATTTTGACTTTTGACTGCCAAATGACCATTTTGCCCCTACAGTTGATTGTGAAGCAATTAGGTTTTTTGACTGTGCAACTTGACCTTGTGAGCCTTGAAACTTGACATGTAGATGCTTGACAATGTGTATAGCTATATGTGACTTGATTTAGCCCTTGAAAACCTCAACTTCCTTGCAAGAACCAAAACCCTAATTTGACTGGCTTAGGAGGGTGTTTGAACTGTGCAACCCTTGAGTAGACTTGAGCAAATTGAGATGATGCTTGTCAAAACTTTGAAGAATATGGGAGGGAAAATTTTGGGGTACAACAGTTGCCCCTGTTCAATCTTCTTAGACCTGAGGATGTAGACTGGCTTGCGTGCCTTTCGTGATCCGAAGGTGGAAGATGATTGAACACTAAAGTGCCTAGAAATTTGCACTCACATAGTAGAGTATCAGCAATGTGGTGGCGGGAATGGGCTTACAGATGCCATTTGGAAAGATGGTGGATAGGAGGATGGGCTTATAGATGCCATATGGAGATGTGACAGAACCTTGTCGGGAATGGGCTTATAGATGCCATTTGGAACTGTAATGGATAGTTGTGGAGATGGGCTTATAGATGCCATCTGGAGATGTGACAGAACCTTGTCGGGAATGGGCTTATAGATGCCATTTGGAACTGTAATGGAGAGTTGTGGAGATGGGCTTATAGATGCCATCGAGAGGTGTCGATCGCGTATGAGATTTCTTAGCAAGAACTTGCGTACCTGAGAAAGATTATTTCCTGGCCTGTTACAGGTGTTGATCTTCACTCAGTCGCTCACATACATGCCCTGGCTAGATACAGGTATCAAATCTAGAACTTCAAAAGGTTGCTGGGTTGTCTCTACTGACAGGTTATCTCAGAAAAATCTTTAGGATTTAACTGAACCAGAGGAGGTTTTGTCTTTCTTGACGAGTTGTCTCTTTGGACGGGTTGCCTTCATGGACGGGTTGTCTTCAACGACGAGTGATCTTCAATGACGAGTCGTCTTCAATGACGAGTTGTCTTCAATGACGAGTTGTCTTCAATGACGAGTTGTCTTCAATGATGAGTTGTCTTCAATGACGAGTTGTCTTCAATGACGAGTTGTCTTCAATGACGAGTTGTCTTCAATGACGAGTTGTCTTAAATGACGAGTTGTCTTAAATGACGAGTTGTCTATAATGACGGGTTGTCTTCAATGAAGGGATGTCTTCAATGATGGGTGTCTATACTGACGGGTTGTCTTCAATGACGAGTTGTCTTCAATGACGAGTGTCTATAACGAGGGGTGTCTATAACAACGGGTTGTCTTCAATGACGAGTTGTCTTCAATGACGAGTGTCTATAACGACGGGTGTCTATAACGACGGGTTATCTTCAATGACGAGTTGTCTTCAATGACGAGTGTCTATAACGACGGGTGTCTATAACGACGGGTTGTCTTCAATGACGAGTTGTCTTCAATGACGAGTTGTCTTCAATGACGAGTTGTCTTAAATGACGAGTTGTCTATAACGACGGGTTGTCTTCAATGACGAGTTGTCTTCAATGACGAGTTGTCTTCAATGACGAGTTGTCTTAAATGACGAGTTGTCTTAAATGACGAGTTGTCTATAATGATGGGTTGTCTTCAATGACGGGATGTCTTCAATGACGGGTGTCTATACTGACGGGTTGTCTTCAATGACGAGTTTTCTTCAATGACGAGTGTCTATAACGACGGGTGTCTATAATGACGGGTTGTCTTCAATGACGAGTTGTCTTCAATGATGAGTGTCTATAACGACGGGTGTCTATAATGACGGGTTGTCTTCAATGACGAGTTGTCTTCAATGACGAGTGTCTATAACGACGGGTGTCTATAACGACGGGTTGTCTTTAATGACGAGTTGTCTTCAATGACGAGTTGTCTTCAATGACGAGTTGTCTTAAATGACGAGTTGTCTATAACAACGGGTGTCTATAATGACGGATTGTCTTCTTTGACTTTAGGAAGTAATTTAACTGGACCTGTCTTCTTTGACTGGATGAGCATCAGAGTAACCTTTGGGATTTAACTGGACTTGTCTTCTTTGACTGGATTTGTCTTCTTTGACTGGATTTGTCTTTTTTGACTGGATTGGTCTCTTTTGACTGGATTGGTCTCTTTTGACTGTATTTGTCTACTTTGACATAGCTGATTATTTAACTGTATCCTTCCTGAAAGGTAAAGGTCAGTCGTATGCAATGTATGATATGGATCAAGCAATGATGTTCTTGACATAAATGAGATTGTATGACATGATGCACATATGCATGATGTGATGTTTATGAATGTATCTTCGTCTGGGAAAGTAAATCCTTGACGCATGTCGGGAAGTTGAATCCTGGGCTGATGTTGAAGAACAGAGTTCTTCGTTTCCGCTGGGGATGATGGTTGCAAGAATAAACCGGTAAGAGAAGATGACTCCGTTGGGGAATAAACTTGGCGAAGAGATTACTCTGCGGGGAATTACTCTATGGGAAGAGATACTTCGCTAAGTTTTGGTGATAACTTCGCTGGGGATTCCATTGAGAAGTTATGTTGAGGAATTTGATGAACTCCGCTGGGGATAGGAAGAACTTCGTCGAGGACGATCTTTCCGTGGTAATTAGCTGAGGATAACCCAGTTATAGGCTCTGGTGGAGAATGACCTTTGAATAAAGCCGGGGAGATGCTTTTGCGCTCTGCAGGGGATTAGCTTCCAGAATCTACTGGGGATAAGCTTCCAGAATCTACTGGGGAGATTGATTCAACTTTCCTGGGGAGACTTTTGGACTGTACTAGGGAATGGCCCCACTGTATTCCTCCAGGGAATAATCTTATATTAAGACTGCCGGGGATGCTTGCTGAGGAATAATCTGTATACTCCGCTGGGGAATATTGAGATTTTCTGGGGATATCCAACTTCCTTAAGGCTGATAGTAGACTAACTCTGCTTGGGGAGAGTGTCGCTGACTTGCTAGAGAATATTGTGCCTTTTCAGGGCTGATGGGAGACCAACTCTGCTTGAGGAGAGTATTGTTGCATCTTGTCTTTCTCTACGGGGAGTGAAGGTATCCTGGTTACGTTCTTCAGCCAAACCTACCTTGGTACCTTGGTGGACAGAGCAACTAGATCGCTTAGATAACTCATTACTGCCCCTGTTTCTGTGGGAGAAGATACCTGTGGAGGCGCTTGATGACTGTCGGTTGACAAATCTTCTTCTGGTAGGAAAGTGACGAGATGACGGAACATAGTCGTACGCTTTTGATCTCTAACTTTTGCCTGGACCGCCCTTTCGGGTTTTCAGTCCACCGGGATACCCATTTTTGCCCAAGCCGCCTTTTCAGGTTTTCGACTTGCCGGGTGTACAGATTTTTCATTTTCATCCCTCATTTTTCCCGAACCCTTTTGGTTCGTCGAGAAGCCCTTATTTTTGCCTAGGTGTGTCAACCTAGCGGGTCTTTGATTAGGCGTAGTATTTTTTCGACTATATCCGTGCTCTCATGATGTAGGGAGGTGTCACCGTCAATAATGTTGCCATGTTACCAGAAGATCTTCGTTTGATCATGCAGGATTCGTAGCTGGAATTCATGTCCAATGCCCCAAGTGACTCGGGCGGAGATTTGCCCCTGGCTATTTGGCATTTGAGAGATTCCTTGAATCTTGACTTAACTGCCCCAGATGATGGACCACGATCATGTCTGCCCCTTGGTTGGGAGTGCTTTTGTTCATTAGATATTCTTCGTGCGAATTTCTTTGCTGTTCGAACAAATAATCATATGCAAGCAATGTTATATTAAAAATGCAAAGCTTATGTCTGTCTTGAAGTTTTTGAAAAATGCATTTTTTCAGTAAAACCAGTGAATTTTGTAAAATGCGATGTCAAACTCGTTATTTTACCGCAGGCCTTAAGGAGTCAGGATACCTTTCGTAACAGTATGCTTTCGAACTAACCCATGCTTCAGCTAGGACTTTTTAAGGGTTATAACGTGGCCTGGTTCACGGTTTAAGAAACAAAGGATAAAGGCTCAAATTATATTTGTACCCACCCGCTCTTCGTGATGTTCTTCAAACCTAAACTCAGTTGATCGTGCGTTAGACCTTGTTTGAGTCTTTGCTTTGATATTCCCATGATGGTTCGGATATTGACAGTTTATTTTGAATAAGCAGTCATTCCTTTTCTTGGTTGAGGGTTTGTAGGACCTCTTTCTTTTTTGATTTTGTTATCCCTGTTTTTTGCCTGAACTGTTTCTTTTTGTATTTACAGTCAGCGGGATGCCCCAGTTTTGTAAGTCTCCTTCATAGGTTTTGACTTATTGGGCTTTTGTCTTGAAAGATAATGACTGACTGTCCTTATGATTATTGGAACCATCACTGTCTTTTGTTTTGTAAGGACTTTTTGGTGCCATTCGTTGGGCACTTGGATCAACTGAGAGAACTACCCTGCCCCAGGTTATGATTAAGGGTTTAATTTTTTTTGTGAAAAGAAAACTCCTACTTCTTTGGCTCAAAAAAGGGGGTAACCAGGGATTATCTTCCTTATAACTCCAGTGTTTAGGATTTGAAACAATGCCTGTACCTCATCAGCGGGGTCTGTTCAAAAGCATACTGTAAATTGTGGTATCGTTTTCGTCATCCTCCCTCAAGAGGCTTAGAATTTTTCAATCAAGAGTTGATCATCACAAAAATATGAAAACAGTTTGCGTATAGTGAATACGAAATAATTACTTCAAAACAGACATGTGTAATGCATTAATGAAATAACAACGTTTGACATGAATACAATGTTTGAACAATCAAAGATAAATACAACTTGAACATTCGAATGAACAAAAAATTCTAATCCTAGCCATGTTTTGGCAAGGGAGCAGTGATCACATTGGGAGTCTCTGGAGAGTCGAACTGGACTTCCTTCGTGTCGATCAGATCCTGAACCTTGTTTCTCAAAGTCCAACAATCATCTGTAGCATGCCCCGGGCTGTCAGAATGATAAGCGCAGTGAACGTTGGGGTTATACCTTGAAGGTGCCCTGTTGGGATTCTTAGGAGGGTCCCTTAGAGTTACCAACTTGGTCTCCAACAGCTGTGGCAATATCTGGGACAAGGTCATGCCGAGGGGAGTGAATTGCCTTTTAGGTCTCTCTTCCCTTTGTTGGTTGTGATGTTGAGGAGCACCGGCCGGTTTTGAGATAACTACTGCGTTGACAGCACTAGATTCTTTCTTGAACGGTTTCTTCTCAGTGTTCGAGGAATCACTATTCTGTATCTTCCCGACTTGATACCGGCTTCAATTCTTTCCCCAATCAAGATTAGGTCTGTAAACCCAGCAGAAGAATTTCCAATCAGATGGTTGAAGAATGGACCAGATAGGGTCCCCAGGAACATATCCACAAGTTCACGGTCAGTCAACGGTGGCTGCACCCTGCCCGCCAGGTCTCTCCACTTTTACGCGTACTCCTTAAAACCTTCACCCGTCCCCTGTGACATACCCTGGAGTTGGGTACACGTAGGAGCGAGGTCGACATTATATTCATACTGCTTATAAAAAGCAGTTGCCAAGTCATCCCAGTTACGAATACTGGTTCCATCCAGCTGATAGAACCATTCGAGCTGAGTCCCTGCAAGACTTTCCTGGAAGAAATGGATCCATAGATTCTTGTCTGCCGTGTAGGGCTGGATCTTCCTTGCGTATAAACGGAGGTGCAACTTAGGACAGGAAGCCCCGTCGTACTTTACAAAGGCAGGTGCCTTGAACTTGTGAGGGATCACTACCCCAGAGGATAGACCTAGATCTTCGAAGTCCAGGCCGGGAACCTTTTGTATCTCCATAGCATTTAGGCGGTCCTCCAGCTGTTTGTACCTGTCCTCAGCAGGAGGGTACTGCTCATCATTGAAATCTGTCTCGTCGTCGGAGACCACGAGACTAGGAACCTCTCTCCCTTGTGGGCTTTCTTTCCCAATAGATAGGGTAGTCCGCTCAGCTTCATTCTGCAGTGAATTCCCAGATCTGCGTCTAGGGTTGAACAAAACAGTCCTCTTCTTCTTTTTCTTCAAAAGCAGAGTCTTCAATTCCTGTTGTCCTTGGGCTAAGCTCATGACCAGCTCCTGGAACTGGGCGTTATGGGCCTGGAGGGCCTTGATAGCTTGTTCATTGGATGATTCAGGGTTCATGATGATGGTTGAAATAAACAGCGAAGAAGATTAAGCAACCTGTAGAACAGAGTACCTGTAATGCAATGATATGTATGTATGCATGCGATGTTTTCAAGGATCTCACGTGGTAAACAGAGAAACTTGTTAGAATTTGAATTTGGGTAGCTTGATTGAAGGAACTTCATGTTGTTGAGAGTCCTTCTTCAAGAGTCAAGGCTCACCATATCGAGTGGGTCATAGCCCCTGACTTAAGTCATTAACCTTGGCTAGAGGGAAATAAATCCCTTTTTGCCCCTTGCTAGACATCATGACCTGCATCACAAACCCTTGAGATCCTTGAAATGGATTAGTCCTTATGTAGGATGTATGCAATGGTATGATGTTATGCTATGCATGGAGTGATGTAAGTAGGCCCTGTAATGAGTCCCAATTAAGGACTGTAAACGAAACCTGCAAGGAAACTCGTGTTGTTAGATAACAAGTATGCAAGTAGTTCAAGTATGAAGGCACACAAGTCACACAAGACAGCCCTTAGAGTTTAGGCCAGCATGAAGTTCAGGTACTACCCTCTTTCAGTTTCGTTGGTTAAGACCTGTCCTATCAAAAGTAACCGGGTTCTAGAGGATCCCAATATCACTGACTACCCTCCATCGATCATAACTCCAGCGTCGCAATCTTTTCTTGCGGCCAGAACCATCGCGAGAGTTTAGCCTCAACGGGTGTAGCGTACTGCTACTGTTCTATGTCCAAATTGGGTCACATTAGGGTTCTAAGGTCGGTTGGTGCTTAATGACTCCTCAGAAGACCCATATTCTCCTCGTTGCAACACAAGGGATGTCGGTACAGACCAAGGTGCCACACCAACGTAGCCACTGCTTCACCCGTGTCGGTCTATGCCGGACAGGTCCCTCACAGCTTATGCAACCTAAAAGGGTATCCCCAGATCCGGGTTAGGATCTATGAAACTCCGATGCAAAGCCCACAAATATAAAGCAATCAAAGCAAAGCAATTGAAAACATAAGTATGATTTATTCCTAAGGTACACCTAACTTTTATTATCCCTATCAGAGTCGCCAGTTCTGTGATCGGTGGAAATAGAACTGACTGTTTTTTAAGTTGGTTTCGCGAAATGTCGCGGTAAGCAAGAGTCGCCACCGTCTTTTATGTTCTCCAACATGGAAAGGACAAAAGCACAGCAAAATTCCTTATTCGAGATGTCTCTCGGTTCGGGAGGTAGATTTATAGAAAGGGAAGGTGTTAGCACCCTTTCTATCCGTGGTTATCCACGGGCTCTTAGGTACTTGCTCTTATGTTTTCAAAAGATGTTTGCTTTTCAAATGTGTGTGTGGGTTTGAAAAAGTTTCGTTTGAAAAATTTCTAAGTAACTCTTGTATCTGTCCTCGAGAGTGTATGAAAAATTTGTTTGAAAAACTTTTAGAAAGTGTGAAGTGTGAAAAGTATTTTTGTTTGTTTTGAAAAGAGCAAGTACCCATGAGATCTACCTACTCTAAGGAATTAAGCTGTGTAAGAGTCCTTTAGATAGTGCTATCCCACCATTGAGGGGTAGGTAGCACCATCGTTGAAGTTATTCGGATCAATTCGATTAAGGGGCAATGTGTGGTCACCGAAGCAATGGTAGGATACCTTAGAAGTAACCCTAATGTCCTAGATCCTTTGTATCCGAGGCAACCATTTTGAGGCAACTGGATCTTAGACAGGAGGGCGACCTCTAAAACATCCTATACTTGATGACCACGTTCGAGGCAACCAGTGAGGCGTACCCTAGGGGTGGCATGTGCTTTGTGTGTTGTTTTTCAGTTAATTGTTTTTTGTACATGTCATTTGTGAGCTACGGATTAATTTTATTTACATACATTCTTTCATGCATTTTTTTTAACAGTTAGGGGTGCGGAAAATAAATTGCAGAAATGTAAATTCTAACTATTACAAGGCGCGGGTCTATACATCGCCAAAAACAAAAACCCGTTTTTGAAAAGTAAATGCAGAAAATTAAAGAAAGCAATAAAATCCTAATTACTATTACATCCTTTGTACAAATACATAAATATAATCAGAATAAATAAATACGCGCGAATGGAAATTTAATCGGGAACGTCCTAAGGGTTTTGACCCTTTTTTAGAATTAAAAATTGAATTTTTTGTCTTTTTTTGTGTAATTAATGAAATTAAAATTAATGATTAAACTAATTAATTAATTTATTAAAAGAAAAAAAGTTTTTTTGTATTTTATATGTTTTTAATGAAATAAAATAAAAGGAAATAAAATTAAAAGTTAATAAACCTAATTCTAAATTTATTTTAGTTATTTAAAAAAAGGGTTAAAGTTGCCTAATTAAAACTAATTCAATTTATTAGTATTTATTTACAAAATAAAATGGAATTAATAATAATAATAATAATATTAGTTCTTTTTGATTTTTTTTTTATAGAAAAGAAAATTAATTATGTTAATAGTTAATAAAAGGGAAAAAAAATAAGACAAACAAAATATAAAAATGTCAAAATTAAAAATTGCAAACCCAAGGGGGGTTTTGGGCCAGATTGGGGTGTTCTGAGTTCTGGCCCATTAAGAACATTCCAAGCCACGTTTGACTTTCCTTGATTGTCCAGAGCGCGTTTGACTTGGAACATGGTATTCCTCCTCTCCTGGCCTTTGGATGGCTGTCTGAGGACACATGGCACGTTGGATGTGTGAGTCCATGGTGGAATATTTGATGAGTGCTGCATACAATTACATGAAGCAAAATATTATGGAAATAATGGGGGACCTGGGATTCGAACCCAGGTCCTAACGCTTGCAAAGCACCTGGCCAACCACTACACCACTCATGCGCATCTGTTAGTAAAATAAGAAAACAATATAATATAGGATAAACGCACTATATGCTGAAAAAAGAAAAAAGTAGCGCGCGTTTTTGAATGAGCCAATGGGATGTAAGCACGCCATCGTCTTCTTCGCGTTTCCTGCAAAATAGAGATTAGATAGCGGGGGTTTTTAACCCCCACAAAACAAAACTACAGAAAATAGCGACTAGGCGCTCAGTGCATATAAAAAAGGCGCGAGGTGTGTTTTGTATTTGTCTCATCACGCTGATTTCAACCATGGGTGTTTGGAGTTCTTATTTTACAGTATGGGAAAAACCCCAAATCACAAGCTTTGAAAACCTAGCATCCGTCCATGGTGGTTTTCATTTTAAGGCACCATATTCAAATTAACTCATGTCAAAAGCTTCACCACAATGTTAGAAATACAAAGCAATATTCAAAATGTGTTAATGATGCGTGAAAAATGAACTTAGATTATGAACAAAATGATGAACCGTGTGACTGTATTGAGGAAATTCCTGAAGGTCTAAGGCTTGTTCTTGATGGCAAAAGGTTCCTGGGACTGTTGGGAACGTGTTTGGATCAAAAGAAATGCTTGAATTGCACTGGAATAGGGTTTTCAGTTTGTGACTTTTCTTTGGAATTTTTGAATTTGGTTTTGCTATCTCAGAGGTTTCTAGGTCGTGTAAAATGTATGAGAGGCTTGCATATATGGTCATGAACGAGAATCAATCACAATTAGGAGCCTTTAACTCTTGCAATTATGTTTTGAGATTTCCTCTTTACCACCATTAAACCATTTTCAAAGCTTGTTCAAAATTTGAAATTTCATGCCTAATTCAGCTTGGCACGAATTTGGTATGTGAAATGTGCTTCATCAAGGTTATTCAAACCACAAGATATCCCTTAATTAATTTTTTTGATTTTTATTTGAATTATTATGAATTAAAATGAATTAAATCCATAAAAATTAAATAAAAATGGAAAAATAATTATTTGGTCTTGAAATAAATCATGGGACACGTGGGTGGCATGGCAAAGCTGAATCAAGTGGAAAAAGTGGGCCCTTTTGTCAAAAATTGAAGTTTCAAGGATAGTTGACTTTTGCCATTTCACAAAAATTTCCCAACTTCTCCAATGCATATCTTGCTCAATTTTGATCATATGGACATGTTCTTAGACATTTTGGAAAGGTCTTGAAGTCCTCTAACCAATGCCTTTGGTCCCATGTTATTTTGAGTTACCAATCTCATGTTATGGTCTTTGACTTAAAATGCCTTTTTGTTGACTTTTGAAAATGACCTATAATGTTGAAATTGATAACTTTTTGTGAGAGCATTTCTTGGACTTTGAATGTGAAGATGAGTTGTAGGAAATGTCATCCCCTTCAAAATGAGCATTGGATGGGATTTTTCTGATGAACCATGAAAAAGTTATGCCTTGGTCAAGTTACAGTTGACTTTTCAACTGTCCCAAAATAGAAACTTTTGACATCTTGATGATTTTTTGAGCCATTCTTGTGGAATCATGATCAAGACTTGATCAAATGATGATTGTGGCTTCAAAATAAGATGTTGACCAAAAATTTTGACTTTTGACTGCCAAATGACCATTTTGCCCCTATAGTTGATTGTGAAGCAATTAGGTTTTTTGACTGTGCAACTTGACCTTGTGAGCCTTGAAACTTGGCATGTAGATGCTTGACAATGTGTATAGGCATATGTGACTTGATTGAGCCCTTGAAAACCTCAACTTCCTTGCAAGAACCAAAACCCTAATTTGACTTGCTTAGGAGGGTGTTTGAACTGTGCAACCCTTGAGTAGACTTGAGCAAATTGAGATGATGCTTGTCAAAACTTTGAAGAATATGGGAGGGAAAATTTTCGGGTACAACAACCACCATCTCTGAAAACGGGTTGTTGATTTGCGGAAGCCATTCTGGATCTCTAGGAGCAGGTTACCTATAACCTGCTCTGATACCAATTGTAAGTTTAAGATTGCGCCTAAGAGGGGGGTGAATTAGGTGGTGGTCGATTTTTGATTTATTTTACACTTTCTGGTTTTGTTTTAGTGCTATGGAAAACGGTAAAGTGCAGAAAGTAAAGAGACACAAAGATTTATCCTGGTTCCTTCCACACCCCGGAAGTACGTCAAGTCCCCTTGCAAACACGCAAGTGATTTCACTATTTTGTTAGAACTTTTACAAGACTCTTCCTAGTCTTATCAACTAAAGACACTAACAAATACCAAGAACACCCTCTTGGATTTCCAATAAGTCTCTTGAGAACAATCCTCTCAAAAGATACCTCTTGTTTCCAACAATGGACAACAAGGTACAAAAGTATTCTAATACTTAATTCCAACAATCCTGGAAATAAGTTACACTTAGTATAATTCTATGAAATATGATTTCTTGAAAGATGTTGATCACATAGAGTGACTTCAATGAAGTTTCTTCTTTCTTCTCTTGTAAGCAATTCAAACTGTAACATAATGGTTAGAAAATGCTCAAAGATTTATGTTCTTATATGTGTGAAAGTGCAGAAAATCTTTGTTCTTAAAAAATAAGAAATATGAAGTTTGAATATTTTACAAAGTTCAGAATTATTGCATGAGAGAAGAGTTGTTTTATAATTTGAAAGATTTAGTATTTAAATCAATCAAGATACCTTTCCAAATGGATACCACTTTTCTGTTTGTAAAACTTGAGAAGATGCAATGTATGACCATGCAACCATTGGAGAAAAGGTGTGAAGGATATCTTGAATCAAGTTCAGATTTTTCAAAAATTACAACGTGTAAATCGATTAGCATTAGATGTAAATCGATTGCACGGGTTTGTAACGTTCTTGTTTTCAAAAAATTTGAAGTGTAAATCGATTTACATGATGTGTTAATCGATTTACTAGTGTTAAAAAAATTAACTTAGTTCAGTAATCGATCGATTTACACTCCATGTAAATCGATTGCTGCCAGGGGCAATCAGTTTTAAAAAAAAACATGTGTAAATCGATTTACATGATGTGTTAATCGATTTACATTAGTGAAAAACTTAGAATTTGCTTTAAACTTTAAGTGAAGTGTTGTGGCAAGTGTGTATATCATTTTTTAGTATTTCTAATCAATTTAGTTCAAATGAGAATTGATATACTTGTTTGCTTGCCATGATCCTTGAAGCTTTGAGTGAATGATGTTTAAGCTAATTCCACTTCTTTTCCTTCTTGCCATAGTGCTTGTTTGTCTTTCATCAAAACTAAAGTTGAGTTGAGGCTTGAGATTACACTAGTGATGTTCGCATGTCAGGATGCAGAAGGGTGTATGGAACCTCTCCTTCCATAACAGGCTCTTTGATCACATGGTGAATGTAGGGGTAAGGCATTATAAGACTCTGGGCGCAGGTTCGTACCCACTTGAGGTAAGGCTCAAGGGGGATGGAATTCTTGTGTCCCAATGTCTTACTGTCTACCTTGTTGGGCATCCTCCAAGCTCGGATGAACCTTTGTCGAAGTCCTTGAGCGTCATTGTCGAAGTCAAAAACCAAGTCTAGAATCAGCATGTCATGAGGGCCATCCCTTCGGGCATACCCAAACTGTCTCAGAGCCAAGCAGGGGTTGTAGGTAATGCCCCCCTAATGCCAAGTTGAGGGACATTAGGGAATTCCCCACAACGGTCAATGATGATAACATTTTCCCTGGATCGAGAACACCAATGAATGTCTGAATGGGTAAGAGTCATCAGCCGTTGTGACCACATTAAGCCTTGCTCATTCTTCAAGACTGACTGGGGAAGGTGAGAAATAAACCACCTTGTCAGTAGAGGAGTACAGCACATGAGAACACCTCTTTTTCTCATTGTTCGTGTGTGAAATGAGTGGAGGATGTCCCCAAGCAATGTAGGCACCGAGTTGCGAGCCATGAAGATCTTGACAGCATTGACATCTATAAGCTGGTCAGGGTTTGGGAACAAGACCAACGCATAGATGAGAAGAGCTACAATCTCCTCAAAAGCTTATAGGTCCAATGAATTCCAGCATTCTTGAGCTTTCTCAAACATAAACTTTGCCAAGAAACCCTTGACACCACTTCTGGTTTCCCAATGACCTTTGACATCAGATGGTTGCAAGTGTAGGGCTTGAGCAACATCTTCAGGCTTTGGATCTCTTTCTGTACCGTTGTAGGGTAGTTGATGGAGAATAGGAATCCTCAAGAGTTGAGAAAATTCCTCCAAAGTAGGCACTAACTGGTAGTCAGGAAATGTGAAGCAGTGGTGTAGGGGGTCAAAGA
Source organism: Vicia faba (assembly GCA_948472305.1). NCBI lineage: Eukaryota > Viridiplantae > Streptophyta > Magnoliopsida > Fabales > Fabaceae > Vicia > Vicia faba. Next base: position 1,359,625,042 of record OX451737.1, read on the forward strand.
ACTGGAAGAGAAATTTCACCATGTCTTCCTCTATGTTGGAGTTGACCAAGTTGAGAAGTCTACCATGTCTTTCAGTGAATGGAGAATTCTCTGGAATCTTAGAAGCAAGCTCCTTGAGTTGAGGAGGGATTCTTACAAGGTTGACCTGAATAGTTTTTCAGCGGAGTGAATCCATTACCTACAAAATAGGAACAAAGATGAAGATCCAAACCCTTGAAATGGTTAGTGGATGAATATGATGCTTCATGATGCTCATGATGTTTATGCCCAAGTATATGTACAAGCAAATCACACAAGATCCTAGTTTTAGGCTTGCATGGGGTTTCATAGGTAAGTACCCTCTTGAAGTTTAGTTGGCTCAACCTGTCCTATAAATAGTAACCGGGTTCTAAGGAGCTCAATATAATCGGATTATTTTCTGTGTTCATTCTTTCAGTTTAGCCACTTTACTGGCGACCGAAATATTCCAAGAAAACAACCCTCAATGGGTGTAGTATCGAGTATCTACCAACTTCGGACTGCACCAAATCCGGTCATCTCACTACCCCTAAAAAGGCCAAGATGGTCAAGTAAAGGTTCTAAAAGTCCATTAGTGCTTCATGACATCACTCAGCGGCCCTGTATTCTCTTTGATTGACTCAAAGGCTACCGGTACCCTACAAATATGTTGCACTAATATAGCTATTGCTTCAACCATGTTGGTATACCCCGCACAATTTCCACAACATATTTCTATTTACCTATGAATGTTTCCCAAATCCGGGTAGAGGATTCAAACCCAAACAATAGAACCAAATGTAAAGCAATCAAAGCAAACAAGATAAGCATGTAAAGGTGATCTAAACCCTAAGGTAACCCCACTTTTTAGGATAACTCCCCAGCAGAGTCGCCAGTTCTATGATACAGTGGGATAACTGACTTGAGGTTTTGCGTTTGTGTTCGCAAATGTTTCAGTTTAGCAAGAGTCGCCACCGACTTTTTATTTTATCCAAAGGAAAGGTTAAAAAGCACAGGAAAGACCTTTGAGATGTTTTCTTGGGTTCGGGGGGTAGATTATGAAAAGGGAAGGTGCTAGCACCCTTTTCATCCATGGTTCTCCATGGGCTCTTAGTTACTTGTTTAGATCACTTGCTTTTGCTTTTCAATTGTTTGAAATGGTGCTTTTGTGTGTGGTTTTGAAAATATTTTGAAAAGAGGCCTATGTTTAGGCAACCTTTGTAATGATTCTTGTTTGAATATATACAAAGGTGTTTGTCTTTTGAAAAAAATGTTTCAATGTTTGAGAGTTTATTTTTGGGAAATGTTTTGAAATTGTGTGTGTGTTTTGAAATTAGCAAGGATGGTTTGCAAGAGATCAAGTAACTAGGAGTTGTCTACCCTACTCAAAGATCTTTCCTACACATTTTTAACCCTTTGACATTGTTTTTTTACCATTGTATTTGGTAAACAACCTTGTGTTTGGATGTTAAACGGGACAGGCGTGGGTCATCGTATGACCATGATAACAATGTTGCCAAGTATCTTAGCAAGTTTTTTTTGAGGGACTAGATCATTTTGTATAGACAACCAAGATAACGTCATCGAGGGACTATGATCTTTTTGTTTTGTTTTGATTTGCCAAGATACCTAGCATGCATACCATGGCCATTTTTAAGGCAACAAGTGGATGAAACCCTAGGGGTGCTTGTGTGCATTGTGTTGTCATTTTTCATGCATTTTTGTCTTGTGTTTAGTCAAGCTATTTGTTTTGATTTTTGGTTATCATACAAACCCTAGTTTTACTATCATGGCATTTGAAAGCAATAAAATGCGTAAAAGTAAATCTACAACTATTACAACATTGATATGGGGAGGGGGATACAAGTTTGAATAGGGGGATATTTGCAAGAAAATAAAACCCTAATTCAACTATTACAACCAAATTGAATTCATTGTACAAATAATAAATTGACAAATATTTAAATGTGCAATTAAATATAAATATGCAAAAATGTTTTTGTATTTATTTTATGTATGTAAAATAAATTATTTAATGTCCTAAAAATATTAAAAATATTAATGGTTATTTTTTTTTTGAAAGGGGTGGAAACCCTAGTTTTGTTTTAAGAAAATATATATTCTAAATATTTATTTATTCATTTTTTATGTACAATAAAATAAAATAAAATATATACAAAAATGTTAAAAAATAAAATATGTATGACAATATTATTTTTAAGTGTATAATATAATAAAATAAAATATGGAATATTTTTATAATATTTACAAGTTTTTATTTAAGAAAATAAATGTATTAAACCTAATGAACTAAATATTATGCCAAAAATAAAATATAAATAAAATAAAATAAAATGTGAAAATTTAAGAAAATATTTTTAGTGATTTTTAATATTCAAGAAAAATAAATAAAGTCATAAAATGAAAATAGAAATGGAAAATATGAAAAAATAAAAACAATGGGCCAAGGGGGTGCAAAGAGTAAGCAGGGGGGTGCAAATAGCCAGAACAATCCAAGCCCAGCCAAATCACTTCATCCATAACCTCTGGAAACAGAAAACGCGCGTTTCTTGTTCAAATTCGTATCTCCTGCATTTGTGCTTAAAAACAAAAACTTGCAACATGAAAGTTATAGAGCATTAAACCACGATTCTAACCATATAAAAAACTTGATCTAACTCTCAAAGACCAGAGAGAATTTCTTTGGCCCTAAATCTTGACCTAGTTTTTTCAGAAAGTTCAACTATCAAATACTCCTAGCTCAGTTAACATAAATGAATTCTATGCATATGTACAACTCAAGGGCAATGAGGACTACATTTTTTCTTCACAAACCTAAGCCTAATGATTCCTAAATAAGGAGATATAAGTTTAAGAATACCTGTTTCAGTCAAGCTCGAGTATATCAATGCAGCAACTTTCAGTGAGGCCTGAGGTTCTTTTGAGCTTGCTTGATGTTCCCTTGACCTTTCCCAATGCTTGGCTTGCCTTGAAATGGTTTGAAACTTCTTGTAGAACTCAACCTGCAAACTAAGAATTTGAAAATGGTGAAGTGTGTAAATGGAGTTACAGTGACTTGGGAATGGTTGGGATAGTTTCGGTATATTGTATGGAGTGGGTTGGAACTGGTTTCAAACAAAACGCACGAGTGGATTTTGTTTAGGCTTATGATTTGCAGATCCTGTCCTGTTTTGGCAGAAAATGGGGTTTTTGATGTTCAAGGGTGTTTGAGAGGTGGTGAGCTCGTGTTTCTGGCTTAGTGTAATGTGTAAAACTTGTTTGAAATGAATACAAAGTTTGATTTTATCAGATTGAAGAGTTATGTGGTTCTTGCATAATGACTTATTTTTGAAGTAAAAGTGGGAAGTGACCAAGGAAAGATTGTACAGGCCTGTATTCTAGCTGCACAAAATTGGTTAACTTTGCCTGATATTAGGGAGCTTTATTTGCAGCAAAAAGCTTGGTGTATGGCTCAAGATAATAAATTGACATAAAGCATGCTTTATGTAAATGGCATTGTTAACTTTTTGCCAAAAATGGATTAAACCTTTGTATAATGCTTCATAGATCAGAACAAAGCCTTAATCCAATGTGTTTGAATTTAATTTTTGAGTGTGGAAGGGTTTAAGACCTGTAAAACAAGTACAAGTAAGGTTTTAACTGATTTGCAACTTGTATCAATGTGCAAAATGCCTTGGCCAAAAGTGATAATTTCCCATTTTCAAACTTTCGATTCTCCCTAACCATAAATGATTTTGGAGAGTTCATGGATATTTTGGAAAGCTTGTAACATGCTCTACAATCCATCTTTGAAATTAATTTTGATATTCCACTTGTAACTATGTGAAAAATTGCCATGAAGATAGGTCAAAATCCTGCCTAAACTAGGGCAAAATTTCACTAAGTTAAAAGTTTCATGGACCCTTGTTCCAAAAATCATAACTTGAGATCCAAGCATCTTTTTGGAAAACTTTGTGAATAAATGTTGTATATTTTGTGGAGGAATACAACTTTCATGTTGAAAGTTTTCTTTGAATCCAATTGCATCATGGTGAAAAAGTTGGGAAAAGTTGGGAAAAAATAAGAAATTTTCATAACTTAGAAAATTTCTTAAGTTATGAAAATTTTCCATTTAAACCCTAATTTTCAAAATTAGGTTTATTGGTGAATAAGATTCATATTTTTATACATCTTGATGAAAAATGACCCTTAGCACTTGATTTTGACCAAAAAGTCAAAGTTTGACTTTTCAGTGTAGAGTTGTTTTTTTATCAGTCGACTGGAAAATTCATCTGTCAATCCATTGCTTTTGAGATCTTTTGAACCTTGTGATTAGGTAAAGATGATTCCATTGAGTCCTTGAAACCATGCTTGAACTCAATTTGTCCTTGGCTAGGTGAAAAATCAGAAATTGCCCTTCTATAGTCAAAACCCTAAAAATGACCATTTTGCCCTTCTGATGATCTGATCAAATTTCTTGAGGAGTTGTGGTCCAAACTTGATCAAATGGTTCATATGAGTTTATAATGTTGATGTGGATAAAAAATTATGAGGTTTGACTGTAAATTGGCCACAGTTGACTTTTTCCCCAATACAACTGATTTTTAGGTCAACTGTCCAATTGACTGAGCACAAATTTGATTCAAGGCTTGAAACTTGGTATGGGAAATCTTATAAGTCCAACATGAAGCATGAAAGTCATATGGGGCATTGGAAGTCCAAAATTCCTTGTGCAAACTCAAACCCTAATTTCAGGTCAACAGTGCAAGGAGAGGTCTTGAGCAAAGCAAACCCTAATCTTGTCTAGAGTCCAAAGAGTCTTGTAAGGAGAATCTTGATAAAATGAGAGGGCAAATTTTGGGGTACAACACTCTTCATCAATCCCTGGGCTGTTATTTTCTTCTTTTGTCTTCTTTTCATCCTCTTCTTTATCATCTCCCTCATTTGATGGAGTTGTGAATTCTAGAGCTCGCTTGGTTAGTCCTCTGAACCTTCTTCCCATATTTAGGATGTCATCTGGTTTCTTTGCCTTGTTTTTCTTCTCTTTAATGATGAGAGATTTAAGATCTTCTTGTCCCTTAGCCAGAGCCAGGAACATCTGTTGGAACTGAGTGTTTTGTGCTTCAAGATCCTTAATGTTTTATTCAAGAGCCATTTCTTTTTGCTGAAATAAATATCTAAAAGATAATAAACTTGTCTTGAAATACCTGCTTATGTAATGATATGCATGCCATGTTTATGCGATGTTTTCAAGGACTTCGGGAAATTTAAATTTGTGAACCAAAATGAAACAAAGATTTTATTAGTAAAATTCAAATCACAACTGCCTTTTAGGCTTACAATTGAAAATTAAACTCTTAAAATCTAAGAATCAAGTCTCCCATGGACGCTTCCTCTTCGTGCCGAGATAGACATTAAGACTTTTTTCTTCGTGAAGTTGCTTCGTGAGCTCCAACACTTTCTTCTCATTGGTGTAGAATTGATCTCTAAAGGTATCCCGTTCTTCCTTCAGCTGAATCCAAAATCTCTTCAATTCTTCAAGATCAGTGGGCATGTCAGGATAGAGAACTGTATAAGGAACATTTCCTTTGGTGATAAGCTCCACAATCACTGGCGAGATGGATGTATACGGCATCATAAGAGCTCGTACCCATTTGAGATAAGGCTCCATAGTAATGGAATTCTTATGCCCCAGAGTCTTGTTATCAACCTTGTTTACCATGCCCCAAGCTCGTACGAACCTTTGATGATACCCTTGAACATCATCCTTGTAGTTGAACATAATGCTTTGGATAAGCATATCATGGGGATCGTCCCTTCGAGCATAAACGAATTGTCGTAGAGCCAGAGAAGGATTGTTGTAACCCAAAATTTGACCTCTAATTTCTCAAGGCATTTCTCACAAGGATTCTCAAAATTCAAGCTTGCATAAGTACAATTGGATTTTCCAACATCAAGTTAAAGAGGAAACTGTTAAAAAGGGGAAAACAGATAAAAATAATATTTTTGACAAAATTGGAGAAAAAGAAAGTCTTCTTCGATTCACATCCTTCGATTCACATCCTTCGATTGGACTTTTGGCCTTCTTCAATGCAAGCTTGGCTTGCATCCTTCGATTGGGCGTTGGCCTCTAACACGTTGGCTTTGATTCACAAGGCAGGAGCTTCCTGCATGCAACCTTCGATTTCATCTTTGGCCTCACATGGTTCACAATGCAATGGCTTCCTATATGTCTGCTTCGATTGGATGTTTGATGCATGCATGCCTATGTTGATTAGACAAATAATTCCATACATGCTTTCTTTGATTCACAACATGATGGCTAGATGCATACAGCTTTCGATTGAGCCATAGCTTCCTTCTTGCATGCAAGAGGTGCCCACCAGGCCAGCAGGCACAAGGCAAAAAGCCTTATGTACCCTCCTTCGGTTCCAAGGCAAAAAGCCTCCTGCTGATATCCTTCGATTGCACAATTAGCCTCCTGCTAATATTCTTTGATTGCACAATTTGCCTCCTGCATACCTCTTTCGTTTGGGCATTTTTTCTTTTTGCATGCCTATTTCATTTGGGCATGTGGCCCTCCTTTGATGCAAGCCTCGCATGCCTCTTTCATTTGGGCATGTGGCCCCCTTTGTTGCAAACTTCGTTTGGGCATTTAGACCTCATGCATGCATCTTTAGTTTGGGGCGTGTAGCCCCATCAATGCAAGTTTTGGTTACACCCTTCATTTGGGCATATGGATTCCTTCAATGCAAGTTTTGGTTACACCCTTCGTTTAGACATGTGGCTCCCTTAATGCAAGCTTTTGTTTGAGCAAAGACCTCTTGCGTGTTTGCTTGAAGTCACAAAGCAATGGCCTCCCACAACTTTCCTTTTACTCAGAAGCCATTGGTTTTCCATGTTTGCCTTTGACACCACAAAGCCAGGATTTCCTTCATGCCAGCAGGCACAAGGCAGAGACCTTCTGCATACACCCTTTCATTTGGCCATGTGACCTCTGGAAGGTAATCCTTCGATTGGACAAGATCCACCTTACACAAAGCTTCGATTGGAGTTTTGATTCCCTTCGAATTAGCATATTTCGAACCCAACTCTGGACCCTTCGAAGCAAGTTTGTTTGAAGAACTTTAAGCAAATCTCATAGCCTTATCCTCCAAATCCTACTTGTCAGGCTATGTTACTTCCAAATATTTATATAATTAGAGGCTTACACAAAGGTTTAAAGCTTTGTCTAATGGATAATACCATTCTTGGATAAAATAGCAAAAGGTTACGTACCCTTTTTTCATAAAGAGCACTTTAATCACAAAATCTTCTCCCAATCTGATTTGTGTCTGAACGAAAGCAGTGCCAAAGGCATACGTCCAATCTCCTTCCCCCAACAGACAGCAGGCCCCCACTTATACTTGAAACGTGGGAACAATGAAAAGGGACTAAACTTATTTCATTTTCAACCAAACCATGGTTTGTTATCCTACAAACCTGGTTACTTTAGCACTTCTAACCCTTTCTCTATAAATAGAGAAACATTTGCAAGCTGAAGAGGACTTTTGGGTGGTGGAACGAATCTTCAAGAAATCATCAAACTCTAAAAAAACTCTCAAAACTATTAAGATTCCCAAACATTAAACACAAACCCAGAATCTAAACACTTGCTTCTTTCGAATATGAAGCAATCCCCACACTTTGTTTTCTTTTGAATCCAGTAGAAGGAACACCACACCTTTTCTTCTCCTTCGAATCCACCATTAGAAACATCACCTTTGTTTCTTCTCTTTGAAACCAAGAGCATTCAAGGCAGCCACTCAGGGTCAGACACATGTTCCAGCTTCAAGCAAGGTAAGCCATTCTGACCTTAAACTCTTCATTTGAAGCATGTACATAACATTTGTTTTCCTTTTCATTTCCACCCTTTTAGTTTGTTTTCATTGCTAATCCTTTTGGTTTTGTTTCTTGGTTCTTTAAATATGCTTTAAGAACTAACCTGACCATAAGACATTGCTAGCATGGCCTCAGGTCATGTTGCTATTTAAAATCCCAAACGAAGGTAAACAGGAGGAAGGAGGTGTGATTCGAAGCTTTAGGCTTCCCTTGGCTGCTTCATAGTTGCAAGCAGAACAAAGAGTGTGGCCTTAGGCTTCGCCATACACAGACTTCCAGGCCATTCGAAAGAGAAAAAAGGGAGAAATGAAAGTTGTCCACACTGACTGCCAAGCCCAATCGAAGAAGGCTGCAAGGAGCTTAGGGTGAAGAGTGCACCTCATGCTGATTCCAGGCCCCAATTGAAGGAAGCAGAAAGGCAGAATCGAAGTCTGCATCTCATGCTTCAGGTTAAGCCCAAATCGAAAGGCGCGTCCTCACTTCTTCCAGGCCAAATCGAAGGAAGCCAGGTGTTGTACCCCAAAATTTTCCCTCCCATATTTCTGAAGACATGTCAAGAATAATCTTCAAGTTGCTCAAGTTGGCTCAAGGATTGGACAGTCAAATCACCTCCTAAGGCAGTCAAGTCAAAATTAGGGTTTTGTGTTGCATTAAGGTCCTCACATCCAAATGGCCTCAAGTGTTTCCCAATGTCTTAATATGTTCTCAAGTTCATCCATGTCAAATTTCAAGCCTTACAGAGAAAGTTTGGTCAGTCAATTGCTCAAGAGGCCCAAAAATCGACTGTGCTAGGGTAAAAGTCAATTGTGACCTACAAATAGTCAAACCTCAAGATTTTTTGTCAACATTATCATTTTGAAGTATAATTCATCATTTTATCAAGGGTTGATCATGATTCATCAAGGATTGCTCAAGATTCATCAAGATTCAAAAGTTGTTAAATTAGGGTTTTGCAGGAAAAGTCAACTCAACTTTGACCAAGCATAACTTTCTCATACTTTATGAGAAATGACCCATACAAAGCTCATTTTTAATAGGATGAAATTTCATACAATCCATCTTCACACCCCAAGATCAAGAAATGCTCTCACAAAAAGTTACAAATTTGGACATTATAGGTCATTTTTGAAAGTCAACAAAAACACCTTTTTTGCCAAAGCTTATAACTTGAGCATGGAACATCAAAATGAGATGAGACCAAAAGGGTTGATTATATTACATCTCAAGGTTTCTAAAAAGTCAAAGAATACCTCCAAAAGTTCAAAATTGAAGAAGTTATGCATTGTTGAAGTTGGGCATTTTTCCAAATTTGCCAAAAGTCAACTATCCTCAAAACTCCAATTTTTGACAAAAGGGCCCACTTTTTTCCACTTGATATGGTCTTGTCATGCCATACACGTGTCCCATCTTTAATTTCTTGACCAAACATTTATTTTTCTATTTTATTTAATTTTTATTGATTTAATTCATTTTAAATCTATATTAATTCAAATAAAATCCAAAAATTAATGAAATGGTATCTTTGTGATTTGTACAGCTTGCAAATATCATATAACACCTATACAATTCGTATCAAGTCAATTCAAGCACAAAAAATCAGATTTGGCCTATTTTTAGAAAGCTTATCAATGGTGATCAAATCCAATATTCCATCTTCAATGCACATGGATATTGGTCCAAATTTTGACCTAAACTGATTCCATTATATGCACACAAGCCACACAAACCTAAAACAGGCACAGAACACTGCAGAAAAGGCCAGGACGAATTTGTAAAAAAAGCTTGAAAAGTGAGAGATCAAAAACAACATTGGAGTTTGATTCAGACAAAAATCACAATGTAGCTCTCTTCCTTGACATCCAGTGGAGCTATACCAATCAAAACCAAGTCTTTTCATTGCCTAGAACTCACTGTAAGTCTCCACGAACATTGCTCTGGACATGAAATCATAAATGATTTTCTTTGCATCTTTTTGCCAATTTGATTGCATAATCTTGATCCTTATCAAGTTTCTAACAAGTCTGCATCATTTAATTTTGTTTTCATGGCCTGTAATCGTGTACCCGAATTTAGGGTTCATATGTGTTGTTTTTAGGCATTTTGTGTACAGGCAAAATCAAGGCGAATAATGGTTACAGGGATGACCAGGAGGAAGAGACGAGTACGTTGGTACTCTTGGATTTCATTTACATGGCCTAAGGAGGATTTTTGAGACATCCCACGAAACTTCCTGCGGATAAAAATCCGCAGGTAAATAACCAGGGTTGCGTTGAAGAAGATGATGGCGTGTCTTTGTGTCATTGGTTCATTCGAATCAGTGGCGCGCTTTTTTTATTTTTTAGGCTTAGTGTGTTGTTTTACATATTATATTTACTCTTTATTCCATTAACAATAATGCAGTATAGTTGGATTGGTGAGCGTGCGTTGCAAAACCCTTTGGGACCTGGGTTCGAATCCCAAGTCCCTCAAAATGCTTCTTATTATTTTCTTGCATATATTCCAATGAATTTCCAGGTATGAAGACCACCACACGCCTCAGAGATCAACATGCCAAGTGGCCCACAAAGCAGATCTAGTGACCCAAATTGTACGCCCATCATAGTCCTCAGTCAACAAACATGCATGGAATCACAAAAAGTCCAACAGGCTGGACGTTTGGGCCTGGATATTGCTGACTCCAACCTCAAATTAAGCCCAACACCCCCCCTGAGTTTGTTTATATTTTAATTCTTTTCATTATTTTTTTTATTTCTATTTTATTATTATTATTATTTTAATTAACCAATTAACTTTTTTTCATAAAAAAAAATCAGAAACAACAAAAAATATTTTTATTTAATTCCATTAATTTTATTACTTATTTTTGTAAATAAACAATTAATTAATTTATTTAGTTTAAATAGGTTTAATAATAACATATTTTGCAATAAATTAAAATTGATTTAGAATTAGGTTTTTTTAAAATATTTTTACCATTTTTATTTTATTTCCCTAAATAATAAAAACCCAAAAAAATCTTTTCATTTAATTAATTCCATCATTAATTTAGACTTAATTTTTAATTCAAAAAATAACAAAAATATGCTTTATTGAATAAAAAGGGTCAAAACCCTAAAGGACACTTCGATTTAATTTTCTTGCGCGCGATTAATTTTTGATCCATATTTTAATATTGTAACTGCTTCGAGGATGTAATTGTCTTAACTTAGGATTTTATTTTATCGTTTTATTTACTTTCCACAATTTAATTTTAAGGGTTTGTTTTTGGCGATGTAAATACCCGACGCCTTGTAATAGCTTAGATTTATTTTCCGCAATTTATATTCCGCAACTATTAACTGTTAGATGTTTGAATAATAGGCTATGCATGACAAGATCTATCTTAACTTAAAATCAACAGTAGCTCACCATGACATGCAAAGATAATATAACTGAAAAACAATACACTCGCACATGCCACTCTTAGGGTATGCCTCACTTGGTTGCCTCGAACATGGTCATTGAGTATAGGAAGTTTTAGAGGTCGCCCTCTTGTCCAAAGATCATAAGTTGCCTCGAAACGGTTGCCTCAGATAAAATGATCTAAGACATTAGGGTTACCGCTAAGGCGTCCTAACATTGCTTTAGTGACCACATGTCCCTTAATCGAATTGACCCGAAAACTCCAACGACGATACTACCTACTCCTCAATAGTGGGATAGCATTGGCTAAAGGACATTTGTACAGTTTAATTCCTTTTTGAGTAGGTAGATGTTCTTAAGTACTTGCTCCTTTTAAAAACAAAAACAAAACTTTTCGCACTTACACTCTCTTCAAAATAAAAACTCTATTCAAAACCCACAAACACAAAGAAAAGCAAACTTTTGAAAATATAATGAGCAAGTACCTAAGAGCCCGTGGATAACCACGGATAGAAAGGGTGATAACACCTTCCCTTTCTATAATCTACCTCCCGAACCCGAGAAATATCTCAAAAAAGAACTTTTATGTGCTTTTGTCCTTTCCTTGTTGGATAAAATAAAAGACGGTGCCGACTCTTGCTTACCGCGAAATTTTGCAAAAACAAACGCAAACGCGAACCAGCATTCCAAAACAGTCAGTTCTATTCCCCACCGATCACACCAGGAAGGGAAGAATCGAAGGGTGTTTCTGCCTAGATCAAAAGCTCATTTTTTCCTCCTTTTATTTTGTTTTGTCTTTACATTTTCTTGATATTCAATATGGTTGTAGTAGTGTAGGATTTATTTTCTGCATTTTTATTGCTTTTGCACAAATGTTAGTAATTAGGATGTATGGTAAGATAAAAACAACAAGTAGACAACCCAAAAATCAAAGACAAAAATACATGAAAATCAAACACATTATTCACAGACATGCACCCCTAAGGTAATCTCACTTGTTGCCTCGGAAAAATAGTCATGTCCCTCGAATATGGGTGTTTTAGAAAAGACCCTCGATAAAAGATCGTAGTCCCTCTATGACCCTCAATGTTTCCTTCGGTAAATGACCTAGTCCCTAAACGACATTGCTAAAACGTCCCATAGGTTGCCTTTTATGACTATACAAACGACCCACGCCCTCCCCTTCACATCCAATGATGGGGCTTCTTACCAATTCAATGGTAAGATAACAACACTAAAGGAGGAAGAAAAGAACAAAGACCTTTTGAGTAGGTAGCATGCTCATAGTTGCTCGCTTGCTCACAACAAAAACATTTTATACACCAACGCTTTCCTTTGAAACATTTTCAAAAGTTAAAATACTTTGTACGCATTCTTATAGAAATGAGAATCATTACAAAGACACTTTTCAAAATCACTTTCAAAAACACATTCCACAAACACCTCTTTTGAATTATTTTCAAAAGCAACACTTTGTACACGTTCTTATATAAACGAGAACCATTACAAAGACGTTTTCAAAATACTTTCAAAATCCACACCACAAGCACATTTTCAAACAAAATAAAGTGATCTAGCAAGCAACTAAGATCCCGTAGATAACTACGGATGGAAACGGTGCTAATACCTTCCCTTTTCATAACCTACCCCCCGAACTTAAGAAAATATCTCGAATGGTATTTCCTGTTCTTTTCACCCTTTCCTTATTGGATAAAAGAAAAGTCGGTGGCGACTCTTGCTATTCGCAACAATTGCGATCAAACGCAAAACACCTAAGCCAGTTCTCCCACCGTGTTACAAGGATTATAGGTGATACCTATACTAATGCCAAGGAGTGGGACATTATGGAATTCCCCACAACGGTCGATGATAGAGACATCTCCCATAGACCGGGAATACCAAAGAATATCCGAGTGAGAAAGTGAGATTATCCTTTGCGACCAACCCAAACCTTGTTCATTCTTCAATACTGATTTAGGAAGGTGTGAAATAAACCACCTAGGAAGCAATGGTATACAACACATAAGAACCCCTCATCTCTTCATGGTACGAGTGTGAAGGGAATGCAAGATATCTCCGAGCAAAGTAGGCACAGGGTTACGAGAGAGGAAAACCTTGACAGCATTCACATTGATGAGTAAGTCTGAATTAGAGAACAGTACTAACCCATAAATTAGAAGAGCCAGGACTTCTTCGAAGGCTTGGAAATCCAAATCATCCCAAAACAATTGATCATTTTCTAATAAGAACTTGACTAGGAAACCCTTGACTCCGCTTCTTATTTCCCAGTTGGATATAATGTCGGACCGTTTCAGATGCAAGGCTACTGCAATGACGTCTGGCTTTGGAGCTTCCTCTAAACCGATGAAAGGCATCTGATCAAGAATAAGTACACCCAATAATTGAGAGAACTCTTCCATGGTGGGTACCAACTGATAATCGGGAAATGTGAAGCAATGGTGTTTGGGGTTAAAGAACTGAAAGAGTACACCCATAATATTCTCATCAAAGCTTGAGGTAACCAGGTTGAGAAGTCGACCATATTTCTTGGTGAACGAGGAAGCCTCAGGAACCCTTGATACTAGCTCTTTTTGTTGGAGAGGTATTTTCACAAAGCTGATTCGGACGGTATTTCTACAAACGGAAGCCATGATCTGCAAAATAGAACAAAGATAAATTCCCTTGGTCCTTAAAATGGTAAGTGAAATGAAAATGGATGTTATGATGCATGATGTTATGTTTGAAAAATTTAACCACACATAAGCAAAACACTTAAGACCTTAGGTTTAGGCTTGCATGGGGTTTATAGGTAAATACTCTCTTGAATTTTAGTTGGTTAATCCTGTCCTAGAAAAGTAACCGGGTTCTAAGGAGTCTCAATATTACTGATCATTCTTTATCAGGCATTATTTCAGCTCCGAGGATCTTTTCTCGCGGCCGAAATATCCCGAAATTCTGATCTCAATGAGTGTAGTATCAAGTATCAACCAATCCTCAGCTTTATATCGAATCCGGCTATCTCACTACTTTTCTAATGGCCATGTTTGTTCAACTAAGGTTATAAGGTCAGTTAGTGCTTTAAGACACCATACAGCGGCCCGGTATTCTCCTCGATTTAACACAAGGGATATCGGTATAAACAAATGTGTCACACTAACGCAGACATCGCTTCAACCATATCGGTCTATGTCGTACAATCTCCACGATCTATTGTTGCTTACCTAAAAGTGCCCCAGATCCGGGTGTAGAATCTTTAAGAATAACCCAAACATAAAACCCGAAATGTAAAGCACACAAGTCAAACAAGAAAAGCATTTTTAAATATGATTTATCTCTAAGGTAACCCCACTTTTAGTATCTTCCCCAGAAGAGTCTCCAGTTTTGTAATACGGTGGCAGAACCGACTGTTATACTGGTTTTGCATTTGTATTCGCATATGTTGTGGTAAGCAAGAGTTGCCACCGAATTTTCTTTTATCCAACAAAGGAAAGGGTGAAAAGAACAGAAAAAGACCTATCGAGATTGTTTTTGAGTAAGGGGGTAGATTATGGAAAGGGAGGGTGTTAGAACCCCTCCCATCCGTAGTTATATACGGGCTCTTAGATGCTAGCTCATTTGAAAATACCTTGTGTTTTGTGTGTTTGAAAAAATTATTTTAAAAAGATGCCTTAGTGCGGCGAACTTTGTAATGTTTCTCGTGTCGTGTAGAACGTATACAAAGTGTCTTCGAAAATATTTTTTAGAAATGAGTGTAGGCGCAAAAAATGTTTTGTTTTGAGCAAGCATCTAAGAACTATCTACCTACTCGAAAAGGTTTGTTCTTTTCCTCTTTTCCTTTAGACAGTGCTATCCTACTATTAGTGAGTAGGTAGCCCTATCGTCAGATGTTTGAGGGATAATCGAGGGTCATTGTACAGTCACAAAGGCAACTTGGAAAGATACTTTAGTAACACCCATAAGGTTTTAATATCATGTACCGAGGCAACATCGAAAGGGTCATTTTATGATCTTTGAACCAAAGGGTTGCCACTAAAATCCCTCACGTTCGAGAGTTGTGACTGTTTTAATCTAAAGGCAACCGAAGTGGGAATACCCTAAAGGTGCGCATGTGCAAGTGCATTGTGTTTCAGTTATTTATCTTGGTGTTAGGTTTGATAATGTTTTGTTTTTTAATTTCTTGCCATGCAATCTTATTACCATAAATCTAAACAGTTCAAATATTAGTGTAAGAATTTAAAATGTGGAAATTAAACCTAACTATTACAGGACATCGGGAAGGGGTATTTACAGGTCCAAAATGGGGGGGGGGGGGGGATAAAAACAGTAAATGTCCTAGTTATTCTATTACAATCCATAAGCAGATACACTAATAATAAAATAAAAGTAATAATTCTAAAATAATAAACGCGCGCAAATTGGAAAGGACGTCTAAAATCCTAAAATATTTCTAAGTAAAAGAAAATCTTTTTGTTGTTTTTGTTTATTTGGGAAAATATTAAATTAAATTAAATCTAACCTCAATTAATTAAAATAAAAAATAAAAGAAGTTTTGAAATTAATTCTAAAACAAATCTAATATTTTTGGCATTTTTGTTTAGGAAATATTGAAATTTTAACCTAATTCTAATTGGTTTTAATTTATGAAATGAAGTCAAAAATAATTAACTAAATTAATTTATGAAAATTAAATATAAATAAATAAAACCTAAATCTAATTTTTTTATGTTTTTTTCTTCTGATTTTACGATTAAATATAAATGGTTTTTGGAAAATAAGTAAATATAAAACAAATAAATAATAAACTAAAAAGAAAAAATTAAAAAAAGATGGGCCTAGTGTTCAGAGTGAAATGGGGGGTGCAATCTGGAAAACGTGAGGCCCATGTATGAGGGAGCCCAGGAGCTATATTGGATCTGGTGAGGGGATCCTTTGATGGTTCACGATGGGGGCGCACGTTTGAGGCGCTTGGATCTGGTTGCGTTAACCTCTAATGGTGTAGATTTGATGGCATATGGTGCGCGTGTATAAAAATAATATGCAAGAGGCAGGAATCGAACCCCTGCCCTTGCACACACGTAACGCTTTAACACACACACCCAACCGTTGGGACGGCTTTACATCCGAGAGTATATAACAATTGATAATAATATAATGTAAACTAGTTAAAATGATGAGTTGTCAAATGTGCGTGCTTCAGTTGGGTCTAAATATTTTATATGAACCAATCTAAACATCATATTGGGCCACGTCACCCTTTGACCTGTGTCTGGTAAGTCCAACCACCGGAGCCGATAGTTTCCACCGTCTTCTCCGGTGGGATCCCCTGCAAAACATGATGAAATAAAAAGAAAATAACACAGATCGAGTTTAAAAAGTCTCATGATCACGAATATGGCCTCTAAATTTGTTAAAGCTTCGTGTATTATTGGTTTCGAACACAAAACTCTAGCGATAGTCAAACATGGCATTATGCATTTTTGACGTCAAAAATGACATGCGACCATTCAGTCACGCCCTAAACTCCATTATGAGTATACCTGTAACATCAAAAAGGATTAAATGTTCCTACAATTAAAGATTCATAAATAAGAAAACTTCTTACCACCGGTGAATTTGGATAGGTCGTTCTAGGGCGTTTTAGGTCTTGTGATGAGCAGAGATGAGGCCTGGGAGTCTCAGGGACACGTTACGATGCTTGTTTTTGACTGAGGAAGGCTATAAACTTGGTTTTGAGTTTTTACAACTTTGGAAAATTGCTGCAATTTTGGTATGTCTTGCTTAGGCAACTTGTGCATGTTTTTTGCTTGCAATCTTGCTCTGTATTTATAGAGGAAGGAGAGGGCTAGAAAACATGGGAAGAAATCAAACCATAATGGCCATGATGAAAGCAAAATAATAAAATTTGTAAACTTTCCAATTTTGAAATATTTCATGCCATTTTGGCTTGTGCACGAAAATGTCAAGGTTGACATGCTTGATTATGTTGTATGGGTCTTAGAGAAGTCCTTCCATGTGCTGGCCCAATGGTTTTCATATTTTTTTTTCAATTTATTTTGCATTTATTTGGATAAAAACAAAATAAAATATGAATAAAATAATAAGAAAATAAAGGCAATGTGAGGGTGATTTTGTAGGTCCTTCATAAGGTCATGAATATGTTTGAAGCTCAAAAAGTTAGGCCATTGACCTAAAATTTCAAATTTGCATGCTTTGCATTTAATGAATTTGACCAAAATTTCCCAAATTGTGAAAACCATAACTTGCTCAATTTTTACCTTTTGGAGATGATCTTTTAATTTTTAGAAATCTCAAGATGTCCCCTACAATCTCCATGTTGACCATTTTTTTCATTTGGAGAAATCATCTTGATGTAAATTGTCTTGGCAAAAAGTATCTTTTGTTGACTTTTTGGATATGACTTGTAATGTCTAAGCTCATATCTTCAAAATGATGCATTTCTTGGGCTTGAGGATAAAATAAAAGTTGTAGAGAATTGAATTTTATTCAAAATTATATTTGATTGGGGAAAAATGGATGAAACATGTGAAAGTTATGCCTGGTCAAAATTCAATTGACTTTCTCTTGGAAACCCTAATTTGGCAAGTTTTGATTCTTGATGATTTGAGGATATTCCTTGAAGAATCATGATCAACCCTTGATCAAATGATGGATATCACTTCAAAATGCTTATGTTGACCAAAAATCTTGAAGTTTGACTGTATATTAGCCACAATTGACTTTTGACCTAGTACAGTTGATTTTCAGACATTTGAGCAATTGGCTGAGCAAACTTATGATGCGGGGCATGAAAATTGGCACGAACATTCTTGAGGACATATTAGGGACCATGGAAATCACGTGAATCCTTTGAAACCCAAACTTCTTGGTGGAAAGTGAAACCCTAGTTGGAAGTCCATTTCTTAGGAGGAGAATTTTCCTGGCCAATTCTTGGTCAACCTTGAGCAATTGAGGACCTCTATGAGCATGTCTTGAATAAAATGAGAGGTAAAATTTTGGGGTACAAAAATTCCCGTAGACGGACCAGTCTGGATAAGGAGGGTAAAACGCCAGGCCAAAATCAACACTGGGTAATTTTAGGAATTTTGGTGGTTCAAGCTTGAAAGCTAAATCATACCTTTCTTCAGGTTTGACACATAAGGGAATTCTCAAATGAGGAATCATTTAGTGAACTTATCTTTTAAATTTTTTTTTGCTTCATGTATGGTTCGACTAAGATCATTTGGATTATAAATAGTTTCAAAGTACTTTTGGAATGCCTGAATCTCCTTGATATGGGTTTGCGTACCTTTCTTGGAATGATCATGCACAGAGGCAAAAACTTTTGTCAAGTGCTGAGAGAAGAGGATTGCATCGAACGTGTTTGCAGAATAATATCTCCTCCACCAAGCATCAAAGGCTTTGGTGCAGTAGAAGGATGGGTAAAAAGGAACGAGTGTGATTTCAGCAAAGTTGGAGTAGCATTGCATGTGTTTGTCTCGTTCAGGAATGGAGAAATGCATTCCTCAAAAGCAAAGAGTGCTTTTCCTTTCGAATAGTGGTTTAAGAATGAACTAGCAAAGTCCAAATTATCGAGAGACAAAATTGGGTTGATAGGAAAGTAAGACAATATGGCTCTTGATGGGTGCAAGTCTTGTGGTAATTAACCTAGGGAGTAGGAATGCTTTCCAAATAGCCAAATTTTCTTCCTCTTAGTTGTTGAAGTAGCAAAAAGAGATCTTGTAAACCATTCAAGGCCATGAGTTCTTTTAGCAAAATGAACCATCGAATGAGTAAAGTTATGACATTTGGAAAACATGATAACGTATTTCATGAAATACTCCTCTAATTTTTTTCCATCATCATTGGGAGTTAATCGAACCAGCCTAGTCCCTTCAATAGTTAGATTATGAATTTTAGGGTTTGTTTCATCTACATTCCTAGAAGTAGAGAGTGAGGGTTCGAATGTGGCATTAAGCCACAACTGAAAAAGCCAATACGTGCTAGCTAGCAGTAAATTGGTGTTTGCTCATATTTACAGTGGCTTCCCTGAGACACTCATATAATCCAGCTAAGATTAGTTCACTAAGCTTGATATTTCATCCAGAGTGGAGTTGGTTCACCAGAGTTAAAAACCTCTTGGCTACTTGTAAAGATTTGCAGCAGAAAACACACTAAGATAGCCGCAAAGTGAGGAAAGCTATTGGTTCTGCATCTGATACTTCATCTCCTTCGATATGATAATAATCAATATACTTGCCAGAATGTTCGAATTTGAAACCTATAGTGTTCGCAACTTGCTCATAGGGATCAAAAGTTTCCCCAGTAGGTCGAAGGCCAGTGATGGCAGCTATATCGAACAATAGGGGGTAACCATTCTGCATGGAAGGTGAAAAGTTTTATAAGTACCACCCCAGAAGTACAAAGAGGCCATCAGCATGTGTTGGCAATAACTAGGCACAACTTTTGACAATTGAATCAAGTCAAAGATACCCATGTCTTTCCAGACTTGGGATTTCTCCCTTTTGACTTGGGCTAACCACTCAAGATATTGTTTACTATGCATCTGTAGATTCTAAAGGGGTTTCATCCTTAATATTTTCTGTAATAACTATCTTAGGGTTTCTATCAGCATTTTCATCTACATTTTTGGGAGGATTAATCCTGCTAGCTATGGGTTTGGTTATGCGATTAGTGGAAAAAAACTCTTTGAGTTTCTCCAGATCACTAGCATTGACCATAGGGCCCATATATCCTAAAGTCTTATCATCAAGAGAGAAAGGGATGATTACCTGAGATTCATAGATGGTGTGTTGTTCCGCAAAAAGAGTAGGTGTTGGTACAAATTCTTGATTTCCAGACAAAATGGGTTTTGGTACATGAGCAACAGGAATGGAAACAGCGTCCTTAGTGATCTTCACGTCCTTAACATATTTGTTTCTCTTCTTGGAGGGTGTCATTGATGAATAAATTTTGAGAAACGATTGATGTTTGAAGAAGAGAGATTGAAGAAAATCGCAAGTTTTTTTGGAAGAAAGAGCATAAAAGTGTTTAAGCTAATAGAAGGCAAACCTGATCCAAACGGATGAGCCAAAGAGAAGGAACTGATCAAAATAGACTCCTAAACAAGGGAAGGAAATGATAAAAACATGACCTAACCGGAAATGTTAGCTAAACTAACAGAAGGCAAACCCGATCCAAACGGTTGGGCCAAAGAGAAGGAACTGATCAAAACAGACTCCTAATCAAGATATAACAATCAAAGGCGGACCCACCGATGAAAACAAAATTGGTTAAAAGATATACTTTTAGAGAGAAAATACTGTCCAAAGGAAAACTTACTAGGGATACTACGTCGATTCAATTAGGAAAACTGGACGAGAATTTTGACCCAAGCTAAAGTGAACACCGAATTGAAGGCGAACTTTACGGAAAAAGAGACCAGCCAAGGGGTACTCTGACAAGGATTGCCAAAACATATTGGACTTTCAAGAGGTTGTGATTATGCAAGAATTTCAATATCCCTTAAATAAAAGGTGGGAGTATTAATTCTTCGAGAGTGGCAATCATGTATATTTCCACACAACAAACATGGACACTTGAATATTTGAGAAATAAGACAGGTTATACACCGACTCATTCTTGCACTCTGGCGACTAAGAAAACATGAGTAAAATGAACAAGGGCTTGCAAGGGAAAACCATGACTCACTGGGGGAATAGAAAGCACCAAAGACTTGGCTGGTGATAAATCGAAACAGACTCCATTGGGAAAACAAAAAGGATCAACCTAGGCTTGCTGCAGAGATAATTCATCTTTGAGTACGTAACAATCTGGTTACCAAAGGTGAACACAATTGGCTTAAACTCATGCATGTTTGAACTTTTATTGTGTAATGCTCCATATAATGGAAATGCTACATCTTTGGGTAGATGCAATGAAATGATGTATGTTTTATCGATGAATGAGGAATATCCGGTAACAAATAAGGATGAGTCATATTCCGTGTTTGCTTCTTTCTTCTCCCAAGTGCAAAATGAAAAGAATTGCAAAATAGTCAGAGTTAGAAGCGATCATGGTAGAGAATTTGAAAACAGATATTTTGAAAAACTTTTTTATTCTAATGGCATAATCCATGATTTCTCCTGCCCGAGAACTCCACAATAAAATGGGGTTGTAGAGAGGAAAAATAGGACATTGCAAGAAATGGCTCACACGATGATCTAAGAAACTTAGATGGCTAAGCACTTCTGGGCAGAAGTAGTAAATACAACGTGTTATATTCAAAATAGAATATCTATAAGACCTATTTTGATTAATACTCCTTATGAATTATGGAAGAATAGAAAATCCAACATTTCTTATTTTCATCCCTTCGGATGTGTATGTTTTATGTTGAATAGTAAAGAGAATCTAGGCAAGTTTGATTCTAAAGCGCAGAAGTGTCTGTTGTTAGGATATTCTGAATGATCAAAAGGTTTCAGAGTCTATAACACATAATCACATATCATGGAGAAATCAATCCATGTCAGATTCAATGATAAGCTTGACTATGAAAAGTCAAAGCTGGTTAAAAAGCTTACAGATGTGAAGATAACATTCGCAGAACCCAAGGAGAAGATACATGTAGATAAAGAATCAGAAGCCCCTACTTCTGATATTGTTGTTGCTCCTTCTGATTAACTAAAACAAAGGAAAAGCATAATATCATCATATCATCATGAAGATCTAATTTTAGGAAAAAAATATGCTCCAGTCAGAATAAGATCAGGGTCCAAACCTTCTGAAGATTACGAGACTATGAGTTAAACCAAGGTATTGTATTTCTTTCAGAACCTCAATAGTCATAAGATGTTTCGGCTAGAAATGTCTCTGATCAGATGGAAACCTTTTGTTTATCCAGATTCTGAGGATATCAAACGTGTTACCTAATTAGATATAGTGATTAACGTGTGTAACCTTTGGTTATTCTTAATCATCACTCTACCTAGGCTACACATTGGCAGTAATTTTCCTTGGAACAGATTAAAATCATAATTATTACTTTCATTTAATACTCTTAATAATTATGTCTATATGTGTTTATTTTTTATTTATTTTTCTCTCACTTCTAAAACACTTCACTTCACTTCCATACTTTAGAAACCCTAAACCCACTTTTTCTCTCAAACCGTTCATCAAGTTCTCTGTGTTCATCATCTTCATAAACACTCTTCATCAAGATCATCACCTTAGTCAACAACCTTCATCATCTTCAACACTTCAACATGATGAATGCTCAACAACAAGAGACTGTTTTGTTTGCTAAAGAAGTCGAACAAGCATTAAATCCTTCTAGGCCGTCTTCTTCAACTATTCCAACCAGTTTTTCTTCTCCTATGGTAACTGGTTCATCTTCTATATTAGTTATTGATGAACACCACATAACAAAGAAATTTGTTCAAGTTCACTATAATCTGAAACCACGTGAGTTAAATGTTCTTCATAAATATATGGTGGATTTCAATAACCTTTCTGCAAATGGTACAAACCTAATTGTTGACTTGAATTCTCAAGGATGGGAGCACTTCTTCATGTGTCCTCATGGTCATATTTATGATTCTTTGGTTAAGGATTTCTGGATTCAAGCAGATTGTGACAATCTTCATGTAGTTGCTCATCTGCTGGGTCTGAAAATTGTCATTATTGAAAAGTCTATTGCTGATCTTCTGGGCATGAAACATATGGAAAGTAAACAAATTTATAAGATGCATAGAAAATATACATATGTGAAGGAGAAGATCAACAAAGCCATATTCAAGAACTACTCTCCTGAGAAAACTGAGTATATGAGTAAAGATCTCAATGATGAACTTAGAATCTGGCACAAAATCATTCTAAATTGTATCAACCCCAGACCTCCGTCCAGTTCTTATGACTATTTCAACATCAATCAGAAGTACATGTTGTACTATTTAATGACCCATCATAAGATGTGTCTTCCAGCTCTTCAGTTTTATTATTTGAGAGGCTCTGTTATAAAGACCAGAAGCACTAATGATCCCAAGAAGAAGGTTTCGAACTATATTCCTTTTGGATATCTCATCACTGACATCCTGGAAGAAAGTGGCTTGGTGAAAACTCTGGTTGAAGAAGCTAAGTTCACAGAGGATCTGGCTTCTAGCCTTAGAGATTCCTTCAATGGATAAACTCTAAAGAGTATGAGGCTAATAGAGGAAGTAATTGATAAACCTCTACTTGTTCCCTCTGAAAGCATCAGAAACTCAATAATTCATGTGAATAACTACCCTTTGTTTACCAAGGGATATAACATGTCTAGCATTGCTATCTACATCAGGATGATGGAAGCAGAAGGATGTGATATATCCAGTTTCAACTATTCTGATTTACCTCCTAATCAAGAGTATACTGACTCTTCCAAAGGTAAAGGGAAGAAGAGTTCAGAATCTTCTAAACTTGGAAAGAATAAGAAGAAGAAGTTTGGAACTTATAAGATTATGACTCTAGCTGCTTATCCAGAAACAACAAGTAAGTCTGTTACTACTACTTATTTACCTGTTTCTAAAATTGTTTATAATATTATTGATGCAGTATCATCCATTCTAACCATCATCATACAAGCACCATCTTTTACATCCTTTTCTGTTCCACCATCACCACTTATGTTTCTGTTCCTGTTACCAATATCTCACTTGTATCTGATACTGTTTCAATAATAATTCCTTTCACATCAAATGTTTCTACTTCACCATAAACCACCACCATTTCTGAATCTCAATCTGCCACCACCACACTCCCTTCAATAACTCAAGCACCTGCTTCAATCACCATTCTATCTCTCACTACACCTATTTCATCAGAACCTATTCCTACATTCACCCCAACCATCATTACTCTTGTTTCTGAAACTACTACACTACCACCAATTACTCAATTATTATTTGATTATGCCTTTTTCAATCCATCTCTAATCCACATTGACTCACCCATTATTCACTTTGATCCTCATTCACCTTCTGATCAAAATGCCTGAAAGGACCATTTCTGACCATTTTGAAATCCCCATTACCGAACCACTCAATTTTTCTGAAATCATTGATATTGTTGACCAACAATTCTATGAACCACTACCATCTAGAATCAATACTTTTGAGCCAACCTCTTATGAACTCGCTTTAATTGTTTATGAAAAGCCTGTTCTAAAAACCTTGGATGAATGAATTGATGTGTTTCAAATCAAGGCTAAGAAAAAGGTTGTGAAGCTTAGTGCAGAGCCAACTACTTCTAATAAGCCTCTGGATTTAGATGTTTCCTGTAATCTATTGCAAAAGTTGATGTCTTGTGAGTTTGATCGTATGAAGACCTTTTCTGAAGCATCCAGAGTTTGGGATGTTCAGATGGTGACAGAAAGAGCATAAGCAATAGAAATAGTTAGAATCTTTGAACTTATTGTTGCAAAACAAAGTGAAGTAGAAGCTAGAGCTATAAAAGAGGCGGAGGAAGCCAGGCTTAAAGCTCAAGAGGCAGAAGAAGCCAAAAAATATGAAGAAGCCAGATTGGCTAAAGAGGAAGAAACAATTGTTAAAGTAAGACAAAATGTTGTAGTGGTATCTTCTTCTGATTCTGCCATTGCACGTCTAGAAAATTTAATTGGTGAAATAAGAGAAGAACAACATATTTTCAGAGAGAGCATCACTTAACAGAAGGTCGTCAACAAGAATGTTAAGAATATGCTGAAGTTGATTCTTGACAGGATATCTGCTCTAACACCTCCTGCATCTGGATCCTAGGCTCTTAGGCTTTTATTTTACCTTTTGATTTTGAAACTTAGAACTCTTTCTTCTTATGTTTTCTTTTATATCTTATGTTCTTTTGAACTAAATGAAAGTATTATTTTCGCTTCAAATTTTTACTTATTATTTCTTCTGTTTTTATGTTTTTCACGCATAATTACCCTTTTGATTATGACAAAAAGGAGGAGTAAATAACTAAAAGTAATATTTTGATTCTGATAATCAAATTCTGGAAAACTTCTCTAAAAAGAGCTGCTTACATTGTAACCTAGTTAAACTTATGTTTCTGTTAGAATTGTTTTCTTTTTCTAGAATTATGAACTCTAATTAAAGCAAGATCTGAAAGTGTTAAACAAGGCTTTTGCCTAACTTTTGGATTCAGGCTCTGAGAAG
This sequence comes from Vicia faba, assembly GCA_948472305.1. Taxonomy (NCBI): domain Eukaryota; kingdom Viridiplantae; phylum Streptophyta; class Magnoliopsida; order Fabales; family Fabaceae; genus Vicia; species Vicia faba. The sequence continues at coordinate 1,359,650,505 of OX451737.1, forward strand.
TTCTTAAGTTCATAATCAAACTATTCATAACGAGGCTCTGAATTGAGAATCTGGAATATGTCTTTGTGACGCTAGAGGTTTAAGATCTCAATTGGCAGATTGGTATCAAGACTCTCAATATCTCAATATATGATCTATTGGGACCAGGGGGAGTTCTACTCAAATGGTTTAGAATCAGGATATTTGATCCTTATCAAGTCTTTGACTCAAGGGGAGTTTTCATATAATGATAAGTGTTTCTTACCCTTCTTATTTTTTACTTCCTTTGATTATGTACAAAATTGTGTCATCAAAATACATAGTTTTGTCATCATCAAAAAGGGGGAGATTGTCGGAACAAGATTTGGTTCTGTAACTTTATCTCTGTGTTTTGATGTTAACAAATGAGTATGTTTGTATGAATAATTTTTGTACTCTAATTTTTTTTATTTTGCGCATTTAACAAATAGGTTATGCTTCTGATGAAAGGCGCTGCCAAGATATTAGAAGAGATTAAGTTCCGCTTCTAAGCTATACAAGTTCTGATGAACAGTAGCAAAAGCTTCAGACGACACTGAAGTTGTGACTCTGATACTTGTCCAAGAAACCAAGTTCTGAAGATAGAAGTTCTAACTAAAGTTCAGATGCTGGAGAGTTGTGTTTCTGAAGACAAAGGGTTCTCAAGACCAAGTGCTGAAGATTCTGATAGATGCAGATCTGGAGACTCTAAAGACTTGAAGTTCTAAAGACCTAAGGTTCTAGAAAAGGTTCTAAAGACTAAGTGCTGATGATTCTAAAGATGCAGTTTTGAAGACTCTGAAGACTTGAAGTTCTGATGATCCTAGTGTTATTTTCTCTCTTCTAAGCTCATGCTCGCAGAAGCCTCTGAAGTACATAAGGAAAGAAGATAATGTTAACATGGTACAATAATAAATGTTATAATCAAAACATTTCATTCCACTATACCATGAAGGACGAACGCGTCACACGATCTTGTCTCCCACGTGATTGCTCAAGCTGCCAACTTTCTTGAAATTCCAGAAATACCCTTCAACTGTTATAATATTTTATTGGCTATATAAACGCTTGAAGACTATGAGAGAAAGCTGCTAATTCACACCAATTCCCATTAATACACTTTCTATTAAGATTGTTCATACGCTTTCATATTTCTCTAGTCTATGTTCTAAAGTTATTGTTTACATATCCGCTTGTGTAGAAGCATAACTTCTTGTAAACAAACTTTGTTCAAACAATTGTTTAATTTTACTTAAGGGAGCAGTTAGTCAGAATCCTTGAGAAGTCTAAGATGAGTGTGTCTTAGAGGTTGTAATATTAGTCACTTGTAGTTAGCTTGTGCATTGTAATAATTTGTTTTATTATTGGATTAAGTCCTTGTTGAGAAAGGCAAAATCACCTTGGCGGGTGGACTAGACTAGCTTGATAGTTTTCAAGTGATATAAACATAACTTGTTCTTTCCTTCTTGCATCTTATCATTATTATCACTAAGTGAAGTAACTTGTTACGGTTTAAAGAGGATTTTAAAAGGAAATTTTTTTGGTTTAAAACCCAATTCAAACCCCTATTTCTTGTGTTTTTCATACCTTCACTTTATTGCGAAGTGGAATATCATTAAAGCATTGAGATTATTATGTAGATAGACTGATGATCTCATCTCATGGATCATGGATAAGGAGTTATCAAGTCTTGACATAAGTATGAATATTAGGAGTAATATTTGTATTGGATTAAGCCGCTATTAGAATACTACATATAATGTTATGCAAGGTGTCATAAGTTATTATCATGGTGATAATGGTGTATACCACCCTTCGACCTGAAACCACTATGGACCCTAGATGTAGAGTTAAGTACTTTATTGCTAATCAAACGTTGTTCTTAACTGAATGACCATAAAGACAGTTGATGGGTATTTCATAAAGCATGTTGAGGGACATGAGTGACCTAGATGGAATTTTCCCATCATGTGTAACAGGATAAATGTCTAAGGCCTCAATATTGAACTGGACAAGGGTGACACAATCTATGTGTTGTGTTCAATATAGACATAAGGGCAAAAGGGTAATTTTACACACAAGTATTATCACTGAAAGGTTTTGTCAGATCACATGACATTTTCGTGACTCGGGTAGCAATGATGTGTTGCTAGATACTGCTCACTGTTTATTATGTTAAATGTGTGATTTAATATAATTGCCAACGTCGTGAAAACCTACAGGATCACACACATAAGGATAGGTTTATGAGAGACATAGTAAATAAGGAACATCATAAGGTAAAATGCACTTAAGTGAATTGTAGAACACCGTAAGGTACGATACGCTTAATAGGAATACGGAATATGGTAAGGTACCACGCACTTAAGTGATATACGATACATCATAAGGTATAATGCCTGTATGGTTAATTGGGCTTTTAGCTTGCAGACTTATTTGGGCTTTTAGCTTGAAGCCCACATAAGTGGTTCTATAAATAGAAACCTTGTACTGAAGCATTTTCACTTGATGAAATTTTGGTCTTGAAACCCTAGCCATATTTTGTCTCACTCTCTCACTCAAAGTTTTCGTACGTAAGCAGCTAGCACTGTGACCTGAAGCGATCTGTTCGTGTGGACTGAGTAGAGACGTTGTTCTTCATTAACACTCGTGATCATAAAATCGAAGGTCTAAATCACCACAAGAGGTAATAGTTTTTATCACTGACCATTCCCATTCGTAAGGATCGCTAAAGGAAAATGTTAATTTCCGCTGCGTTTTGGATCGCAATTTTCCTTCAGATTTCTCATCAACCGGCGCCGACAATCCGTGAGATGTTTGGTTTTCCTTCAATCTTCTCTATGATGTAAGTGTTTGTTGGGATAAATTTTTGTAAAACAATATGTTGTTAATGTTTACTGAGGGTCTATGAATTTATATTATTTAGTGGACTTATTCCTGGCTTGGTAGCCCCCAGAGTAGGTGTTGTTGTACACTGAACTGGGTGAACAATCTCTTGTGTTTTTACTGCTTTTGTTATTACTGCTCTTTACTTATAAACAAATATTTGTGTCGTGACATCTCATTCGACATCACATATCTTATACCAGAATTTCAATTGGTATCAGAGCAGACATCCTGCTCTTTATCTGGGTGAGATCCAGGGAAGATACTTTTTGGTACTATGGACAAGGAAGGGGGATTTGTGAACAGACCACCCATTCTGGATGGAAGTAATTATGACTACTAGAAACCATGTATGGTGGCCTTTTTAAAGTCTTTGGACAATAGGGCTTGGAAAACAATTTTAAAAGGATGGAAACACCCTGTCAAATTGGGAGAAAATGGAGAACCTACTTCTGAGTTAAAACCAGAAGAATATTGGTCTAAAGAAGAAGATGAAACTGCTCTTGGAAATTCTAAAGCCTTGAATGTTATATACAATGGAATTGACGAGAACATTTTCAGATTAGTGAACACATGTGAAGTAGCTAAGGATGCATGGGGAATTCTTCAATCTACTTATGAAGGCACATCCAAAGTTAAGATGCCAACTTCAGTTATTCACCATAAAATTTGAGAATTTGAGAATGAAGGATGATGAAAGTATTAATTACTTCCATATGAACATTCTTGAAATTGCTAATGCATCCAGTGCATTAGGAGAGAAAATACCAGAAGACAAATTGGTGAGAAAAATGCTCAGGTCTCTTCCCAAGAGATTTGATATGAAAGTGACTTCTATAGAAGAAGCTCGAGACATTGACAAAATGAAAGTGGATGAACTTGTTGGATCCCTCCTAACATTTGAATTAAGAATCAATGAAAGATCTGAAAAGAAGAACAAAAGCATAACCTTTGTGTTGTACCCCAAAATTTTCCCTCTCATTTTTCAAGAAAACTCTCATAAGATCTCCATTGATTCAAAACTACACAAGGTTTGATCAGCTCAAGACACTTCCTCAACACTGACAAATCAAAATTAAGGTTTGAGTTTTCACAAGGACAATTGGACTTTCAAGGCCTCAAATGACTCTCATGGATCATTAGGAACCCTCAAGATTTCCCATGTCAAGTTTCAAGTCTTGGATCACATTTTTCCTCAGTCAGTTGATCAGTTGACCTAAAATTAGTTGTATTGGGGGAAAAGTCAAATATGGTCAATTTACAATCGAACTTCACAATTTTTGACCCATATATGTCAATTGATCAAGTTGGATCATAATTCCTCAAAGAAATTTGATCAGAACACCAAAAGGGCAAAATGGTCAAAACTAGGGTTTTGATTGAGAAGGCTCAGTTCTTGACTTTTGACCAAGAGAATGACTTATTGGTTTAAGACATGATCTAGATTATTAAAATACACCATCTTGACCTAATTTCATGGTTCAAGTCACCTCTCAAGATCATTAGATTGACAGATGAATTTCAGTCAACTGATGAAAAGTCAATTGTACACTGAAAAGTCAAACTTTGACTTTTTGATCAAAATCAAGTTCCAAAAATCATATTTCATCAAGACATGTCAAAATATGAAAAATTTTCATCAAGAAATGAAAAATTCAAAGTTATCTTTGAAAATTCGAAATTCTAAGACTTAGAAATTTTTCTAAGTGTTAGAAAATTAACATTTTTTCATAACTTTGTGCCAAATTTCCACCATGATGCAAGTTGATTCAAGGAAAACTTCCAACATGAAAGTTGTAGATCTCAATGAGATCTAAAACATTGTAGGGTAGAACTTTTTCTAGAAATTCTTGGATTTCAAGTTATGAATTTATGAAGACATGTCCATGAAACTTAAACACTTAGTGAAATTTTGCCCTTGTTAGGCCGATTTTTGGTACAACCTTCATGGCAAATTTTCACCTAGTTCTAAGATGAATCTTTAAAACTGTCCAACATAAAGGTTGTATAGGATGTTACAAGCTTTCCAAAATGTCCAAGAACTCATTTAGATCATACTTGATCTAATAGAATCGAAGGCAAGAAGTTAGGGTTTCAAACTTGTTTTTCAAGTCATTTTCATGATGAACATTTGATCCAATCCATAGCCATGCGACATAATCCTCACTTTATAGACCTCAAACTTGTTTTTCACTCCATATTAATGGTTTACACAACTGTTTAGGCACTTATCCAAGTGTTTGAAGCTTTGTCCAAAATGATTTTCCATTTATGGCACAAAGTTGCCAATTCTAATTTGATAAAGCATCACTTTTGCAACTGTCAACTTCTTGAGCATCTCAATTGTCTTCTCTACACACAAGCAAAGTCAAAACCAAAATAAACATGTCTAAGGTCTCTACCAACTCAGACCATGCTTGTACAACACTTTGAGACTTGTCTTATCACTTTTCATCAAAAGCAAGTTATAGAGCCAAAAGGCTAGAACTCAAAAACCTTGAGCGCAATTGATCTCTAACCTTTTCTATACATATGCACAAGTCTATTGCAACATAACAGATGAGTTCAAGCACCCCAAAACACTCCCCAGCATTCTGCAACTCAAAATTTACCATAACTTGACAGTTTTGAGCTTCAAATAGCCATCTCCAAATCCACTCGTGTGTATTGAGTTTTAACCATCCAAACACTTAATATACATCATATCAAATTGATCCAGGCCCTTGTTTCTGGACTGTAACTCCATTTACACCATTCACATTTTTCAAAACTCAAGCTTGCAACTTGACTTGAGTAGAGAATTTCAGTCATCCTCATAGCAAAGTACGAGTTGGAACACACTCAAAGAGGTCCAGGCAAGCTAAAGAGATCATCAGGCCATCTCAAATTCTGCTCAAACTCCATACACAAACCCAACTGCAATAGGTAAGTTTTCAAACTTCAATATCTTGATACAAGCATTTTTTGTGCATACCTTCTGAAGTAAAAATATAGATATCATTGCCCTGAAGTTATACATATCCATAGTTTTCATTTATATAGTATGTGCTTAGAGAATTTTAAGTTTGAATCTCTGAAAAAAGTTAGTCCAGGATTTGGTACTTTTAGAAATACATGCTTATCTTTGATTGTTAGTCCAAATTGTTTACATTTCTAGAATCCTGGTAAAATTCCTAACAAGTTTGATGTTGGAAGTTTTGAGAATGGATGAGAAATGAATGAGATATAGGGACCCTGGCTGGAGGTTGAAGATGAAGTTCATTTATAGGAATGGATTTATGTTATATATTTATTGTTTTGTTTAAGTTAATGGATGTATAGCCACCCCAGTGGTAAGGCAGCGCGCATATCATGTCAAGGGCGTGGGTTCAAGCAAGCAACTAAGAGCCCATAGATAACTATGGATGAAAATGGTGCTAATACCTCCCCTTTTCACAATCTACCCCCCTAACTCAAGAAATAATCTTAAAGGTCTTTCCTGTTCTTTTCAACCTTTCCTTTTGGATAGAAGAAAAGTTGGTGGCGACTCTTGCTAAGCGCAAAAATTGTGATAAACACAAAACATACCAAGTCAGTTCTCCCACTGTATTAGAGAACTGGAGACTCTGATGGGGAGTTTTGAAAAAGTGGGGTTACCTTAGGGCTAGATCACCTTTATTTGCTTTCATTGTTTGACTTGCTTGCTTTACATTTTGGTTCCTTGTTTGGGCTTGTTTTGATCCTCTACCCGGATTTGGGATACCTTATAGGCAAGTAGCAATACATTATGGAAACTGTGCGAGGTATATCGACATGGTCTAAGCAATAGCTACGTTAGTGTGACACATTTGTTGGTACCGGTAGCCCTTGTGTAGTCAAGGAGAATACGAAGCCGCTGTATGGTATCATGAAGCACTGACTGGCTTTAGAACCTTTACTTGACCAACTTGGCCATTAGAAAGTAGTGAAATAGCGGATTTGGTGAAGTCTGAAGTTGGTTGATACTCGATACTATGCTCATTGAGATCGGACTTATGGGATATTTCGGTCGCCATGAAAGAGGCTTGCGCTAAAACAATGCCCGACAAGAAAGATTGGTGATATTTAGATCCCTTAGAATCTGGTTACTATTACTAGGACAGGTTGAGCCAACTAAACTTCAAGAGGGTACTTACCTATAAGACTCCATGCAAGCCTAAACCTAAGGACTTGTTTGCCTTGTGTGTATATGCTTACTTGTACATAACATCATAAACATCATAACATCATAAGCATTCTCACTAACCATTTCAAAGATTTTTGGGATTTATCTTTGTTCTATTTTGTAGGACATGGCTTCTACCCGCAGGAATACTATCCAAGTCAATCTCGTAATAATTCCTTCTTAACTCAAGGAATTAGCATCAAGGGTCCCTGAGAATTCTTCATTCACCGAAAGACATGGTCACCTCCTAAACTTGGTTACCTCTAGCACTGATGAAGATATGATGAAGGTGCTTTCTAGTTCTTCGACCCTTTACACCATTGCTTCACCTTTCCAGATTATCCGCTTGTACCTACTATGGAAGAATTCTCTCAACTCTTAAGAATTCATATTCTTAATCAACTACCTTTCAACGGTACGGAAAGAGATCCAAGACCTAAAGAGATTGCCTGAGCGCTACACTTGCCACAATCTGATATCATGACTAATTGGGAAACAAGGAGTGGTGTCAAAGGGTTTCTAGCCAAGTTCTTGTTTGAAAAAAGCTCAAGATTGTTGGAACTCCTTAGATTTACAAGCTTTTTAAGAAATCTTGGCCCTTCTCATCTATGGGATGGCTTTATTTCCAAACCCTGACCAACTTATAGATGTGAATGTTGTCAAAATCTTCATATCTCGCAATCCGGTGCCTACTTTGTTGGGAGATATCCTACATTATCTCCACTCTCGCACTATGAGGAAGAGAGGGATCCTCATGTGTTGCACTCCTCTTTTGTCTAGATGGTTTATTTCTCATCTTCCCCGGTCTGTGCTAAAGAACGAGCAAGGTTTGAGGTGGTCCCATAGGTTGATGACGCTCAAACATTCGGATATTCATTGGTGTTCTCGATCCTTAGAGAACATTACTATCATCGACCATTATGGAGAATTCCCTAATGTCCCTTATCTTGGCATTAGGTGAGGTATCACTTACAACCCTTGGTTAACCTTACGACAGTTTGGGTATGCCCAAAGAGATGGTCCTCATGATATGCTCATCCAAGGAATGGTATTCGACTACGAGAGCGACGATCAAGGCTACCGTCATAGGTTTGTATGAGCTTGGAGGATGGTAAACAAAGTGGATAGTAGGATGCTGGGACACAATAATTCTACTCCCCTTGAACCTTACCTTAGATGGGTACAAGCTCGTGCTCAAAAGCTCGTGATGCCTTATCCCTCCATCCTACTAGTTATCATGCAACCTCTGGTTGAAGGAGATGTCCCGTATACTGTCCTCCATCCCGACATTCCTACTTCTCTTGAAGACTTACAAAATGGTTGGATTCATCTAAAGGAAAAACGAGATACCTTCGAAGCTCAATTCTACACTAGTGAGAAAAATGTTCTAGAACTTACAAAAGCAACTCCATTAAGAACAAAGCTTGAACGCCTACATTGCGCCAAAGAGGATGTGTGATATGGTGGCAGAACCAACTATTAATACTGGTTTGCATTTTGTATTCGCAAATGTCGCAGTAAGCAAGAGTTGCCACCGACTTTTATGTCATCCAACTAAGGAAAAGGAAAAAAATAGAAAAACCTTTTTTCGAGATATTTCTGAGTACGGGGGTAGATTATAGAAAGGGAAGGTGTTAGCACCCTTTCTATTCATGGTTTTCCATGGGCTCTTAGGTACTTGCTCATTTTTCAAATTGCTTGTGTGTGCTTGTTTTGAAAAGTTTTGTTTACTTCGTGATAACCCTTGTATCGGTCCTCAAGAGTATGACGAAGTTATTTTGAAAATTGTTTTTGAAAAGTGTTTGTAAAATTTATTTGTTTGAGCAAGTACCTGGGAACTAATCTATCTACTCGAAAAAAGTCTGTTCGTTTTTCTTTAGACAACGCTATCCTATTAAGGAATAGGTAGCACCATCGTTGGAGTTTTAAGGGACGTTCGAATGGACAAGTACGATCACAAAAGCAATGTTAGGAAATTTTAGTAATCATCCTAACGCCTTAAAGATCTTTTTCCGAGACAACATCTGAATGGGTCATTTTAGATCTTTTGGGACTAGAGGACGACCACTAACATTCCCTATACTTCATGACCATTTACCGAAGGCAACCAGAGTGGAGTAAACCCTAGGAGTGAGCATGTGCAAGTGTGCTTTTTCAGTTTGTTTATCTTTGCGCATTTAGGGTTTTCTACTGTATTAATTGTAATTTGTCTTTCCATACAATCCTATTAACATACATCTAACAGCTTATAGTTTGCAGAAATTAAAATGCGAGAAACTAAAGCCCTGGCTATTACAAGGCTTTCACAGATACATAATTATTTTGACTGTAAATAAAGATGCATAAATTTAAAACCCTAATTACTATTACAAACTCGGATCAGTTACAATAATAGAAAAAAGGAAAATTAAAGGCGTGCGCGCGAATTAAATGCGAGAAATAATTGGAAAACCTAAAAATCTAATTGAAAAAATATTTAAGTTATTTTTTGAGAAAAATTAGGTTATGTACAACATCAAACCCTAATTCTAGTTGATTTTAATTATACAAAAAGAATTAAATTACCTTAATTTAATTAAACTAATTAGTTAATAAAATATTTCTATAAAAAAATGATTTTTGATGTTCTTATGATTTTTTGATTAAATAAAAAAACATGACTTTTGGTGTTATTTGAAAAAAAAAAGAAATAATTAATAAATGATAAAAAGGAATTAAAATAAAAAAAGAAAAGAATTGGGCCTGTTTGATGAGCAATTAGGGGGGTGCATGCTGAATTTGTGTCAAGCCCATGAACGTTGAGCCCATTCCCAGCGCCTGATTCAGTGTTGCCACGCCTGGAGAATGTACCATGGTCTTCCCTTAACTGAGCGTTAGATCTGGGTTGGTAATGATCCATTGGCTGGATATTGAAACTACATGGTAGTCGCTTGGAACAAGTACACATAGGATCTACAAATGCATGTTAAGAAAATAAAGAAAATGCAGGGACCTGGGATCGAACCCAGGTTCTCTCCACTATCCAACGCGTGCTTCACCACTGGGCCATATTATTTAGTTGTCAATACAATAAAACTAAATTATAATATACAAAACAAAGTGGATAAACTGAAAAATATAAAAAATGCGCGTGATTCAAACAAGCCAATGATGTTGGGCCAAATTACCATCTCCTTCCCCTGTCCGTCGTCTTAGGTACCAGACTTATACCTACGGACATTCTCCATAGCTATAAACCTGCAAGCTTCAAAAATTCATAAGACGCATGATAAATAAAGGTGAGTACATGGATCAATTCGCCTTGATCCCACGAGCATCATGGTATCCTTTTCTTGGCCTAATTTTACCTGTACAGAGAAGCCCTAAAACGGCTTCTTCAACCCTAGCCATGGCAATCATCAATATATGCATCAAAACACCAATTAAATCATTCAAGCATGTTGCAAATATGCCAATAATCACAAATACATCATTAGAAGCTTTGAATGGACTTGGATCGTCTTCTAGGTTAGAACTCAGATCCACACTTTTTGTCCAATTTTTTAGATTTCTTGGCTAGCTTGCACGACTTCAACCCTTGTTCTTTTGCCTTGGCTGCGTTGTGTATATGTAATAGAGTGTATTATGTCAACAAAAACAACTTGAATCTTGAAATTTAAGGAGAAAAGATCTTGATTTTTAAATGCATTATTTGTTTCTAAAATAAACCAAATCATGCCATTCTTGCTCCAATCATCCTTGATACGATTTGATCTAATTAGGCCAGCTTGATTAGATTTGATTCTAACAAAAATCAGATCAAAAAATCAATCTTTTATATTTTTTGCCATTTATTTGATATAATTTGACTTTTAAATAATAAAAATCAAAATAAAATAAATAAATTGAGCAAATAATATATGGATGCTGACTTGGGTCGTGGACCATGTCTTCAAAAAGATACAATCATGAAAAGCTAGGCCCATTTGACAAAAAATGTACTTTTGAGCATATTTGACTTTTGGCAATTTTCCAAAAATGGCCAACTTTGACAATGCATATCTCTTCCAATTTAACCATAGGGAGGTGTTCTTGGACTTTTTAGAAATCTTAGGATGTCCCCTAAACAACCCTTTTGGTTTCATCTCAATTGGGTTTTCCATGTTCATGTAATAAGCTTTGACCCAAAAGGTGTTTTTGTTGACTTTTCAAAAGGACCTATAATGTAGAAATTCATATCTTTTCATGAGTGCATTTTTTTGAACTTGAGGGATGAATATGAGTTGTAGGGAATTGGATTCTCTTCAAAATGAGCCTTGGATGGGAAATTTATGATGAAGTATGAGAAAGTTATGCTTGGTCAAAGTTTGGTTGACTTTTCTTGAGAAACCCTAATTTAGCAACTTTTGAGTTTTGATGAATTAGGAGCATTCCTTGAGGAATCATGATCAACTTTTGATCAAATGATGAATATCAATTCAAAAGTTGATGTTGACCAAAAATCTTGAAGTTTGACTACATGTGGGCCACAGTTGACTTTTGACCTAATATAGTTAATTTTCAAGCATTTGAGTATTTGACTGAGCAAACTTCTTGTGCAAGGCATGAAACATGGCATGGATGATCTTGAGAACATATTAGGATCATGGAAAATATTTGAGGCCTTTGGAGCTCACCCATCTTGATGAAAAGGGAAACCCTATTTGGAGGTTCCTTGCTTTAAGAGAGGGTTTGTCTGGTCAACTCTTGGGTATCCTTGAGCAAGTTGAGGGTCTTAATGAGCATATATTGAGTAAAATAGGAAGGAAAATTTTGGGGTACAACAGCTGCCCCTGTTCAATATTCTTACACCTGAGGATGTAGATTGGCTTGTCTGCCTTTCGTGATCTAAGGGTGGAAGATGATTGGAAACTAGAGTGCCCAAAAATTTGCACTCGCATGAAGTACATGGTGATCGATCGATAATATCGGGAATAGGCTTACAAATGCCATTTGGAAGGTGACGGAGAATCGTTGGAGATGGGCTTAAAGATGCCATCTAAAGAAGATATCGGTTTCATAATAGATTCCTTTGCATGAATTCCTGTACCTGCCGCTGAGGAGGACTTCACCGAGGCAAGTTGATTTATGTCTTGGGAAATAAAGTCTAGGAGCTTCGGTTGTCCATTACTCTACCGGGGGATTATTTCTTGATTGAGGAGGTGAAAGTGAGTTGCATATCTGGTCAGGGTCCAGGTTGCATAATGACTTACTTGGGAAAGGTGAACTCGACCGTAACTGGTCGGGTCCAGGTCTTACAGTGTTGTAAACTGTTATCTGGAGATAAGAGAGAAGCAACCTGGATAGTAGGGTTACTTCAGAATGAAAGCCTGGATAGTAGGGCTATGAGAAGGAACCTGGATAGTAGGGTTACTTTGAGATGATATCCTGGATAGTAGGGCTATGAGAAGGAACCTGGATAGTAGGGTTACTTCGGGATGAAAACCTGGATAGTAGGGCTATGAGAAGGAACCTGGATAGTAGGGTTACTTCGGAATGAAAGCCTGGATAGTAGGGCTATAAGAAGGAACCTGGATAGTAGGGTTACTTCGAGACGATAGCCTGGATAGTAGGGCTATGAGAAGGAACCTGGATAGTAGGGTTACTTCGGGATGAAAGCCTGGATAGTAGGGCTATGAGAAGGAACCTGGATAGTAGGGTTACTTCGGGATGAAATCTTGGATAGTAGGGCTTATGGGAAGTAACCTGGGTCGTAGGGTTACTTTGGGATAAAAGCCTGGATAGTAGGGCTATGAGAAGGAACCTGGATAGTAAGGTTACTTCGGGATGAAAGCCTGGATAGTAGGGCTTATAGGAAGGAACCTGGGTCGTAGGGTTACTTCGAGATGTTGGTGTAGATTAGTTGACTCGTTTGGTTTTGGGAACCGAGTTTCCATTAGTCATCTGCAGACGTGACCTGTATAACTGCTGGATTTGTTGAAGATAATTGTGTTTCCTGAAAAGATACCAGGGTTAATTATATGCAATGCATGAAATGCCTTGTGAGATGATGTTCTCAAAATAAATGAGATCCTATTGTATATGATATGTATGCGCATGTCATGATGTATGTACATGAAATGCTATTGGGGTATGTTCGAGTCTGGGAAAATAAATCCATGGTTGCTGCTAGAGAATGTAGCATCCCTGACTGTTGTAGAGAAATATGGTTCTTCTACTTCCGCCGGGGATGGTGAACGGAAATGATTATGCTGGAGATTTTACTCTTTGTTATTTATGAATATTCTGACAGGGAGAGATTCTGTTTGAGAATAATTCTGCGGGGAACAACTTGGAAAGTGAATTTCCATAGCTGAAGTAATGAGCTCTGTCGGGGATTGAGCTTTTGTATCCAGAGAAATAAACTCTACTTGGGAGATAAAATTTACTGACCAGCTCGCGATTATGAAATTCGGCTGGGGGATATAGCTGTCAGGTTTCTGAATGACCCTGGCTGGGGAGATTACTTCCTATTTAGGGATAGCCGACATCAATGCTTTTGAATACTTTTACTCTATGGGGAGTGTATGTACTGATTATTGTGCTCCAAAGTGGTCTTTGTCCCGGTACCTGCTGGGCAGAGTAATAGTCAGGTTTGACACTTCTTGTTTTTTGTCCCTGTTTCTGGAATTACGAGTAATTGTCTTTTTGTTTCTTATGTAAATATTTATGAGCAGCAATCATATTCAAACGCATATGTCAAGAATAAATCATTGGCCGTTCTTTCAAAACAAAACAGAAAAAGAAAAGACTCAAAGTTTCTTGTGAAAATGATTTTGTATTGATTTTTGAAGTTGGCCTGTAATAGGCATTTTTGTACAAGGAGGCTGACGCTCTAGTAAGAGAACGCCACTGTAAAAATAGAAGCTATACAATTGTGTGTAAAAGAAAACAGCTACGTGCAACAATCCCATTGAGTTCCAACTCTGCTATTGCCCTTATGTCTTCGAGCGTCTCATCACTTTGCTACTTGGCCGAAAGTTGATTAGATTGATTGGTGTCGTCCGAGCTTGATAGTCGATACCGAAGTCTGGTCACAAGATGATCCAATGGGACATAATGATACGTTTTACATCCCTAACTTTTTCCTGGACTTCCCTTTCGGGTTTTCAGACCACCGGGACACCCTTTTTTGCCCAAGTCGCCTTTGCAGGTTTTCGGCTTGCCGGGTGTACAGATTTTTCCATTTTCATCCCTTATTTTTTCCCGAACCCTTTTGGTCACCGGGAAGCCCTTATTTTTTCCTAGGTATGTCAACCTAGCAGGTCTTTTAATCAGGCGTAGTATCTTTTCACTATGTCGGCATTGACAGGGTGGGGAAGGTCGTCACCGTCCATGGTGGTTAGAATCATAGCTCCATCTGAGAAAATGTTTTTAACCACAAATGGCCCTTCGTATGTGGGGGTCCATTTTCCCCTGGGATCACCTTGCGGCAGTATGATGCGCTTGATCACTAGATCCCCGACTTGATATTCTTGACGTCTTACTTTCTTGTTAAAAGCCTTGATCATTCGCTTTTGATACGCCTGACCATGACAGATAGCGGTAAGTCTCTTCTCGTCGATTAGATTTAGCTGATCAAGCCGAGTTTGAATCCAGTCGTCTTCGTTCAAACCTGCATCCTTCATAATCATGAGAGAAGGTATAAGGACTTCGATGGGTAGGACTGCCTGCATGCCATATACCAGAGAGTAGGGTGTTGCCCCTGTCGACGTCCGTGATGAGGTACGGTATCCATGAAGAGCAAATGGTAACATCTCATGCCAGTCTTTGTATGTCACCGTCATCTTTTGTACAATTTTCTTGATGTTCTTGTTAGCCGCTTCAACAACACCATTCATCTTCGTCCGGTAGGGAGAAGAGTTGTGATATTGTATCTTGAACTGTTTACAGAGCTCGGTGATCATTGTGTTGTTGAAATTCGTACCATTGTCAGTAATAATTCTCTCTGGAACACCATACCGACATATTAGATTATGTCGGATAAACCACGCCACAACGTTCTTGGTCACAGTAGCAAAAGAGGCCGCCTCAACCCACTTCGTGAAGTAATCAATGGCCACTAGAATGAAGCAATGTCCATTGAAAGCAGTGGGCCTGATTTCTCCGATCATGTTAATGCCCCATATTGCAAAGGGCCACGGAGCTGTCAAGACGTTCAAGGGAACCGGAGGCAGATGAACCTTATCAGCATAGATTTGGCACTTATGACAAGTTCGATAGTACTGATAACAATCTGCTTCCATAGTGGACCAGTAATATCCTGCCCGTAGGATCTTCTTAGCCATGGTATGTCCACTGGAATGGGTTCCTAAGGTACCTTCATGTAGATATGTCATAATCCTCTCTGCTTCTCTCTTGTCTACACACCGTAGTAAGGTAGAGTCATGATTGCGCTTGTAGAGGATTCCATTACTGAGGAAGAATTTTGCAGCAAACCTTCTCAGAAACTTCTTATCATTGACAGATTCCCCTTCGGGATACTCTTGGGTCTCGAGGTACCTTTTTACTTCATGGAACCAGGGTTTATCTGCTACCTCTTCAGTATTAATTTCATAGCAGTGTGCTGGTTCATCCAACCTCTCAATGGTGATTTAGGGAGCTTTGTTGTCCCACCTAAATTTGAACATAGAAGACATGGTAGCTAGTGCATCCTCTAACTTATTCTCCTCTCGTGGGAAATGTTCAAAGGTTACCTCCTCAAAGTGTGGGAGCAATGTCAGCACATGCTCTTTGTATGGGATGAGATTCAGATGCTTCGTATCCCATTCGCCTTTGATCTGACTTATCACCAAGGCTGAATCCCCGAAGACATTTAATAACTTAATCCTGAGGTCAATAGCGGCCTTGAGACCCATTTGTGATCGGTGGATCTGGAACTGACTGTTTAACGCTGGTTCGCGAAATGTCGCGGAAGCAAGAGTCGCCACCGTCTTTTATTTTCTCCAAATGGAAAGGACAAAAGCACAGAAAAATTCCTTATAGAGATTGCTCTCGGTTCGGGAGGTAGATTATAGAAAGGGAAGGTGTTAGCACCCTTTCTATCCATGGTTATCCATGGGCTCTTAGATACTTGCTCATTTGTGTTTTCAAAATTGTTTGTTTGCTTTTCAAGTGTGGGTTTTAAAAAGTTTCTTTGAAAATTTCAGTTCGACTCTTGTATCGGTCCTCAAGAGTGTTTGAAAAATTGCTTTCGAAAGCTTTTTGAAAATGTGTCGGTGTGAAAATTATTTTTGAATTTGTTTTTGAAATTAGAGCAAGTATCTAGAGTCGTCTACCTACCCTAAGGAATTCGTCTGTGTAAATGTCCTTTAAAGCAGTGCCATCCCACCATTGAGAGGTAGGTAACACCACCGTTGGAGGTGTTCGGGTCAATTCGAGGTTCGGGACATGGTGATCACCAAGCAAAGGTAAGATACCTTAGGAGCTACCCTTATGCCATTGATATTTTATTCCGAGGCAACTTGTTTTGAGGCAACTAGATCAATGGGACATAAGGACTCACTAAGACGTCCTATAGTCGACGACCACGTTTCGAGGGACAAGGCAACAGTGTGGTCACCAGAGCAATAGGAAGACACCTCAGAAGCTACCCTCATGCCATGTTCATGGACATGAGGACTTACTAAGACATCCTCTACTCGACGATCACCTTTCGAGGCAAGGCAACAGTGAGGCGTACCCTAGGGGTGGTGTGTGAGAATTCGTGTGTCGTTTTCATTTGTATTTGTCTTGTCATGTTATTGGTGTTCTACGCTTGATTTTATTTTAAGGCCATTCATTCTTGCATGCTTTGTTTAACAGTTTAAAAGTTGCGAGGAAAAGTAAATCTAAAGCTATTACAAATGGCGCGGGTCCACATCGACAAAATTAAACCGGACCCGATTTGACAGAAAAATAAAGCAAATAAAGAAATTAAAAGTGCGAGATGTAATTAGAACGTTACAAGGCTTTGGGAGAGGTACATAATTAATTAAGCGAAATAAGAAATAAATATGCGAATAAATAAGAGATTAAGAACGTGGGCGTTGGACCCTTTTGCAAAAAATTAAATTACATGATGAAATTAATTATTTAATTAAAGTTAAAAGAGGAATTAAAATTCAAATTAAAAGAAATCAAGAATTTGTTTTTGGTGTTTTTTAGTGTTTTAAGATTTAATAGAAAAAAGAATTAATTAAAATTAACTAACCCTAATTCTAATGGTTTTTAAGTTGTTAAGAAAACATTAAAATTTAACCTAAATTAAACCTAAATTTTTTATGTACAATTTAATTATAAAAATAAATAAATAAATAATATTATGGTAAAAAGGAAAATTAAAAGGAATAAAAATTATCAATTAAACCTAGTTCTACATTTTTTAGATTTTTATGATGAAAAGAATTAAAATTGCAACTTATTTTAAACTAATTAATTTCCAAGCATTTATTTACAAGAAGATATTAAAATAAAAATATTTATTATGTTTTTTCATCTTTTCTGATTTTTATGAGGTTTTTGTATTTTGTAAAAAAATAATTAATTAAATTAAAACAATAAAGAAAATAAAATAACAATTGAAAATAAAATATAAAGAAAATTGCAAACCAGGGGGGGTGGAAGTCCCAATATGGAGGTAAAGATCCAAGAATTCTGGCCCAACAAGCTGCAGGTCCATTGACTTTTTTGAGTAGCGTGTTAGCACTTTGACCAGGGTTTATGGTGCTCATCAATTTTGCACCCTTGGATTGCTTCTGATGGACGCGTGGATGGATAGATGATGAAGGAATATGATGCTCCAGCAGCCTTGAAGCGCATGGGAATTGCTATGGAAAAATAATATGGAAATTATACAGACCTGGGGCTCGAACCCAGGTCATGAACATTGCAAGCGTATGTACCTGCCACTGAGCCATTCCAATTTCATTTAATATATAATAACATACAAATATAATAAATACAGACATGATGTTAGTGGGTTGAAGCGCGCGCAAATTTGAAAGGACCTATCACCATTTGCCAACGCATCATCTCCTTCGCGTATTTTGTTTTTTTTTCTTCTGAAACAAGAACATAAAGCAACGGTTTTAAACGTGTTCTGTTAGGTAGCTTTAGAGAAAATAGCGATTAGCTCTCCTTGGCACATAAACTCAGCGCGATGGGTGGTTCTTATTCGTCCAGGCTTGCTGAGTACAACCATGGTACTCTTGAAGGCTAATTTTTCCTTGGGTGAAAAGCCCCAATTTGGAACCCTGTGAACCCTAGAAATCAAGCATGGTGAAATCTCATATACAGCATAATAATCAAATTAAGGCATATGGTTAGCTTCATAATCATTCAAGGAATAAGAATCAATAATTGAAATGCCATAAAAATGCCTAAATTTCAAAGTATGATTATGAAATTTTCACGAAACATCTTGCATTCTGTATACCAATTCCTCGCGTCTGGATTGTTGTTTTTGATTGGAATGTGTTTAGGGGACCTTGAGGAAGCTATTGAAACAAGTCTTGTGCTTTGAATCGACCTAGAACCTGCTTTTCAGTTTTGAGCTTTTTGCAAATTTTTTCAAGTTTGTTCTTGGTCCTTCTGCGCAGCTTAGAGTCCATTGTGATTAGGGTTGTGATCCAGCATTTGTATGGAGTCTATTAGGTCAAGAAAAACCAATCAAATCCATGGCATTCATTGTTTTTGATAATTGATTTTCTAAGGATCTTTTCATATCTTTTCCATGTGTTCTTTGTGTCAATTAGGATCCAATCAAGCCAAATCTTTCCACATTTGCATATGCACGAAATATTGAGTCTAAAACATGTATAAAAAGATTGATTAGGTTAGGTTAGATATTTTTCATATATTTAAATGATTTAAATGAATTAATATAAATAAAAATTCAAATAAATAAATAAAAAAATGCGAAAATACTTCCCTTTGGGCCAAGTGGTCGTGCACATGCTTGGAATGATGAATTATGGAAGAAAAATGGGCCCATTAGCAATTTTAGGTCATTTGAAGTGATGTTGACTTTTCAAAATACCCAAAAATTTCCCAACTTCCACAAGGCATAACTTGCTCAATTTTTAAGCTTTTCTCATGTTCTTGGACATTTTGGAAAGATCTTTGAGTCCTCTAACCAATGTCTTTGGTCCCATGTCATTTTGATTTACCAATCTCAAGTTATGGCCTTTGACTTAAAGTCCCTTTTTGTTGACTTTTGAGAATGACCTATAATGTTGAAATTGATAACTTTTTGTGAGAGCATTTCTTGGACTTGAAGTATGAAGATGAGTTGTAGGAAATGTCTTTATCTTCAAAGTGAGCTTTGGATGGAATTTTTCTGATAATCCATGTGAGAGTTATGCCTTGGTCAATTTCAGTTGACTTTTTCAACTGTCCAAATAAGGAAACTTTTGCATCTTGATGATTTCTGAGCCAAATTTTGAGAATCATGATCAAGCATTGATCAAATGATGTTTGTAGCTTCAAAATGATATGTTGACCAAAAATTTGAACTTTTGACTGTCAAAATGACCATTTTGCCCCTACAGTTGATTGTAGTGCAATTTAGGGTTTTGACTGTGCAATTTTGTGCTGAATGCCTTGAAACTTGATATGAGGATGCTTGACCATATTTGTAGGCATGTGAGACTTGATTGGACCTTTGAAAACTTCATTTTCTTGATCAGAACACAAACCCTAGTTTTAACTGTATAGGAGATCTTTGACTGTGCAACCCTTGGGGAATTTTGCAGCTTGGCTTGGCAAATCTTTGAAGAATATGGGAGGGCAAATTTTGGGGTACAACAGTTGCCCCTGTTCAATCTTCTTAGACCTGAGGATGCAGATTGGCTGACGTGCCTTTCGTAATCCGAGAGTAGAAGATGATTGGACACTAGAGTGCCCAGAAATTTGCGCTCACATAGTGGCAGTGTGGTGGGAATGGGCTTATAGATGCCATTTAGAGGTTGCTGGATAGGATGATGGGCTTATGGATGCCATCTGGATGTTGATCGCGTAAGAGATTCCTTAGCGAGAACCTGCATACCTGCAAAAGAAAAATGAGTACCTGGCACGTTGCAGAAGTTGATTTCAGATGCTTGGTATAGATGTGTCCTGACCGGTTACAGGAGCTGAATCTGGAGCTTCAAAAGATGATGAATGAACCAGGTATGGTTACTGCCTTAGCATGAATGGTAATAGAACCTTGGGTGATTTTAACTTCAACAACGCTCGTTGAGAAAATCTTGGTGGGAACTACCATCTTTGCAGTATCGGGAAGAGAACCATAGATAATTATAATCTGAAAGGAATTATCACCTCACTCGCCGTTGGAGAGGGAAACATCTGAAAAGGAATTACCACCTCACTCGCCGTCGGAGAGGGGACCATAGAAGACTATCACCTCACTCACCGTCGGAGAGGGAAACATCTGAAAAGGAATTACCACCTCACTCACCGTCGAAGAGGGGACCATAGGAGACTATCACCTCACTCACCGTCGGAGAGGGAAACATCTAAAAAGGAATTACCACCTCACTCACCGTCGGAGAGGGGACCATAGGAGACTACTACTGAGTCTTTATCAGAAAAATCTGTTGGGAGTCGATTTAGCTGGACTAGAGAAGGCCTTGGATGGGATAACAACAGAGAATCTTAGGGTCGATTAACTGAACCGGTCTAGGTCTTGAAATGTCTTCAACTGGAATAAGTGTCAGAACGTCGCCATATCTGGTTCATATCTGGACTATATCTGGAAGCAGCATCAGAACGTCACCATATCTGGTTTACATCTGAAACTATATCTGGAAGGAAATCTGGAAGCAGTATCAGAACGTCACCATATCTGGTTTACATCTGAAACTATATCTAGAAGGATATCTGGAAGCAGTATCAGAACGTCACCATATCTGGGTCATATCTGAAACTATATCTAGAAGGATATCTGGAAGTAGCATCAGAACGTCACCATATCTGGTTTACATCTGAAACTATATCTGGAAGGAAATCTGGAAGCAGTATCAGAACGTCACCATATCTGGTTTACATCTGAAACTATATCTAGAAGGAAATCTGGAAGCAGTATCAGAACGTCACCATATCTGGTTTACATCTGAAACTATATCTGGAAGGAAATCTGGAAGCAGTATCAGAACGTCACCATATCTGGTTTACATCTGAAACTATATCTGGAAGGAAATCTGGAAGCAGTATCAGAACGTCACCATATCTGGTTTACATCTGAAACTATATCTGGAAGGAAATCTGGAAGCAGTATCAGAACGTCGCCATATCTGGTTTACATCTGAAACTATATCTAGAAGGAACTCTGGAAGCAGCATCAGAACGTCACCATATCTGGTTTACATCTGAAACTATATCTAGAAGGAACTCTGGAAGCAGTATCAGAACGTCACCATCTCTGGTTTACATCTGAAACTATATCTAGAAGGATATCTGGAAGCAGTATCAGAACGTCGCCATATCTGGGTCATATCTGAAACTATATCTAGAAGGAAATCTGGAAGCAGCATCAGAACGTCACCATATCTGGGTCATATCTGAAACTATATCTAGAAGGAAATCTGGAAGCAGTATCAGAACGTCACCATATTTGGTTTACATCTGAAACTATATCTGGAAGGAAATCTGGAAGCAGTATCAGAACGTCGCCATATCTGGTTTACATCTGAAACTATATCTAGAAGGAACTCTGGAAGCAGCATCAGAACGTCACCATATCTGGTTTACATCTGAAACTATATCTAGAAGGAACTCTGGAAGCAGTATCAGAACGTCACCATCTCTGGTTTACATCTGAAACTATATCTATAAGGATATCTGGAAGCAGTATCAGAACGTCACCATATCTGGTTTACATCTGAAACTATATCTAGAAGGAACTCTGGAAGCAGTATCAGAACGTCACCATCTCTGGTTTACATCTGAAACTATATCTAGAAGGATATCTGGAAGCAGTATCAGAACGTCGCCATATCTGGGTCATATCTGAAACTATATCTAGAAGGAAATCTGGAAGCAGCATTAGAACGTCACCATATCTGGGTCATATCTGAAACTATATCTAGAAGGAAATCTGGAAGCAGTATCAGAACATCACCATATCTGGTTTACATCTGAAACTATATCTGGAAGGAAATCTGGAAGCAGTATCAGAACGTCGCCATATCTGGTTTACATCTGAAACTATATCTAGAAGGAACTCTGGAAGCAGCATCAGAACGTCACCATATCTGGTTTACATCTGAAACTATATCTAGAAGGAACTCTGGAAGCAGTATCAGAACGTCACCATCTCTGGTTTACATCTGAAACTATATCTAGAAGGATATCTGGAAGCAGTATCAGAACGTCGCCATATCTGGGTCATATCTGAAACTATATCTAGAAGGAAATCTGGAAGCAGCATCAGAACGTCACCATATCTGGGTCATATCTGAAACTATATCTAGAAGGAAATCTGGAAGCAGTATCAGAACGTCGCCATATCTGGTTCACATCTGAACTATATCTAGAAGGAGATCTGGAAGCAGTATCAGAACGTTGCCATATCTGGGTCACATCTGAACTATATCTAGAAGGAAATCTGGAAGCAGTATCAGAACGTTGCCATATCTGGTTCACATCTGAACTATATCTAGAAATAAATCTGGAAGAAGTATCAGAACGTTGCCATATCTGGTTCACATCTGAACTATATCTAGAAGGAAGTCTGGAAGAAGTATCAGAATGTTGCCATATCTGGTTCACATCTGAACTATATCTAGAAGGAAGTCTGGAAGAAGTATCAGAATGTTGCCATATCTGGTTCACATCTGAACTATATCTAGAAAGAAATCTGGAAGAAGTATCAGAACGTCGCCATATCTGGTTCACATCTGAACTATATCTAGAAGGAGTTGCGATAGTTGAGAGTAATCATCTTTATATTGACCTTTCCTGAAAGGTAAAGCATTAGTTGTATGCAAGATCATGATGCATGAACTATATGTCCTCAAAATTAATGAGATTCGTGTAGTATGATGCATATGCATGCTATAATGTATGAAGATGTGATGTTTATGAACATATGTTTTCGTCTTAGGAAAATAAATCCTTGACGAGTGCCGGGAAGTCACTCCTGGGCTGCTTTTGAAGAATAGATTTTTGCTTCCGCCGGGGATGATAGTTGCAAGAATTCCGGTAGGAGAAGATAACTCCGTTGGGGACTAAACTTGGCAAATGAATTATCCTGCAGGGAGGAAAGTAATCTAACGATCTTATTGGGGAGCAATACTCTGTAGAGAGAGGTACTTTGTTGAGTTGTTGATAATAACTTGCTGGGGATACCATTATTGTGTTGGAAGCTTTAACAGACTCCGCTGGGGATAAGAAGACTTCTCCGAGGGCGATCTCTCCGTGGCCTTTGGCTGAGGATAACCCAGTTATATCCTGGTAAGGAAATAACTCTTTGAATAAAGCCGGAAGACGCGTTCGTGCTCTGCGAGGAGAAGCTTCCAGAATTTTAATGGGGATAAGCTTACTGCTTGGGGAGATGAATTCCAACTTTCTTGGGGAAACTGGATTGGACTCTCCTGGGGAAGTATTGAACTGTATTGGTTATGTTCTTCAACGGAACTTACCTTGATACCTTGGAGGACAGAACAATCAGATTGCTTAGACCACCCATTATTGCCCCTGTTTCTATGGGGGAGGCACCTGTGGGATGCTGATAGTTGTTGATGGTCAAACGTTCTTCAGGTAGGCAGGTGACAAGATGACAGGACATAGTCGTACGCTTTGATCCCTAACTTTTGCCTGGACCGCCCTTTCGGGTTTTCAGTCCACCGGGATACCCATTTTTGCCCAAGCCGCCTTTTCAGGTTTTCGACTTGCCGGGTGTACAGATTTTTTTCATTTCATCCCTTCATTTTGCCCGAACCCTTTTGGTTCGCCGGGAAGCCCTTATTTTTGCCTAGGTGTGTCAACCTAGCGGGTCTTTGATTATGCGTAGTATTTTTCGACTATGTCTGTGCTTTCAGAATGTAGGGAGTTGCCCCTGTTAGAAGTGTTTTGTCATGCCACCGGAAGGTGCTTGATCAGGCAAGATTCGTTGTTGGAATGCCCCCAAGTGACTCAGGCGGAGATTTGCCCCAAGCTATTTGGCCTTTGAGAGATTCTCCGAATCTTGACTGGACTGCCCCAGATGATGGACCATGATCATGTCGTGCCCCTTGATTGGAAGCGCTTTTGTTCACTAGGTATTCATCGTGCGAATTTCTATGTTGTTCAAACAAAAAGTCATATGCAAACAAAGTTATGTTAAAAATGCAAAGCTTATGTCTGTCTCAAAGATTTTGAAAATGCATTCTTTTTTCATAAAACAAGTGAATGTTTGTAAAACGTGATGTCAACTCCGTATTTACCGTAGGCCTTAAGGAGTCAGGATACCTTTTGTGACAGTATGCCTTTGAGCTAACCCATGCTTCAGCTAGGACTTTTGAGGGTTATAACGTGGCCTGGTTCACGGTTTAAGAAACAAAGGATAAAGGCTCAAATTATTTGTACCCACCCGCTCTTCGTGATGTTCTCCAAACCTAAACTCAGTTGATCGTGCGTTAGACCTTGCTTGAGTCTTTGCTTTGATGTTCTAATAATGGTTCAGATGTTGATGATTTCTCTTTGAATAGGCAGTCATTATTTGCTTTGGTTGAGGGTTTGTGAGACCTCTTTCTTGATTTTTGTTATCCCTTTCTTTTTTTGCCTGAACTGTTTCCTTTTTTGGAATTACAGTCAGCGGGATGCCCCAGTTTTGTAAGTCTCCTTCATGGGTTTTGACTTAATGGGTTTTTCATTTTTTGAGATAATGAATGCCTGTCCTTGTGATTTATTCAGAACCATTACTGTCTTTTGTTTTGTAAGGACTCCTTTGGTGCCATTTGTTATGCACTTGGATCAACTGAGAGAACTACCCTGCCCCAGGTTATGATAAAGGGTTTTAAATTTCGAAACGAAAAACTCCTACTTCTTTGGCTCAGAGGGGTTGACGAGGGATTATCATCCTTATAACTCCAGTGTTTAGGGATTGAAACAATGCATGTACCTCATCAGCGGGGTCTGTTCAAAAGCATACTGTAAAGATCGTGGTATCGTTTTCGTCATCCTCCCTCAAGAGGCTTTAGAATTTTAGATCAAGAGTTAACATCAGAAAAAATATGAAAATAATTTGCATTTAGTGAATACAAATATATTGTTTCAAAACAGACATATGCGATGCATTGATAGAATAAAAGAGTTTGCTATGACATTAATTGTTTGTATAAGCAAAGAAAAATACAACTCAAAAATTCAAACAAACAAAAGGCTTCAATGATTGGGCAACGGAGCAGTGATTATGTTCGGAGTCTCAGGCACTTCAAACTGAATCTCCCCGGCGTCGATCATGTCTTGAATCTTGTTCTTGAGAGGCCAGCAGTTGTCCGTAGTATGCCCCGGGCTATCAGAATGATATGCGCACCTATCATTGGGATGATAGTTGGGAGTAGAAGTGTTCGGATTCCGAAGAGGAGCCCTTAAGGTGATCAGCCCTGCCTTCAACATTTGTTGCAGTGCTTGATCCAGCGACATGTTGATTTTGGTGTACTGTCGTTTCTCCTTGCGCTGCTGCCCCTGTCCTTGTTGAGCAGGTCCAGGATTGGAGATCTGGATTGCCCCTGCCTCATGACGGCTCTTTTTACCGTGCACAGCATTGGATTCTTTCTTTCCATGATGAGGCTTTTTATCAGAAGGTGCAGCCTCTTGAATTTTCCCAGACCGGATGCCAGCTTCTATTCGCTCTCCAGTCAAGATAAGATCTGTGAATCCAGCAGACGAATTCCCAATTAGGTGGTTGTAGAACGGACCAGACAGGGTCCCCAAGAACATATCGACAAGCTCCCGATCAGTCAGAGGTGGTTGTACCCTTCCAGCAAGATCCCTCCATTTCTGCGCATATTCTTTAAAACCTTCACTTGATCCTAACGACATACCCTGGAGTTGGGTACGCGTAGGAGCAAGGTCAGCATTATATTGATACTGCTTGTAGAAAGCAGTAGCCAACTCCTCCCAGTTACGAACCTTGGTCCCATCTAGCTGATAGAACCATTCGAGATGAGTCCCTGAAAGACTCTCCTGGAAGAAGTGGATCCATAAATTCTTGTCCACCGTGTATGGTTGAATCTTCCGAACATAGGACCTGAGATGTAACTTGGGACAAGACGCCCCGTCATACTTGGTAAAGGATGGTGCTTTGAACTTCCGAGGAATAATCACACCAGTTGACAAACCCAGATCTCCAAAATCCAGCCCAGGTACCTGTTGGATCTCCATAGCATTCAGCCTATCCTCCAACTGTTTGTACTTGTCTTCGGCAGGAGGGTATTGTTCGTCGTTGAAATCTGTCTCGTTGTCGGAGACCACTGGACTGGGAACCCTTTCCTCCTGATGACTACCTTCCCTCACAGATGGAGTTTTCCTCTCAGTTTCAATCTGCGGTGTATTCCCAGATCTGCGCCTGGGGTTGAAGAAGACAGTCCTCTTCTCCTTCTTTTCTTTCTTCAAGAGCAAAGCCTTCAGATCTTGTTGCCCCTGGGTCAAATTCATGATCAGCCCTTGGAACTGGGCGTTCTGAGCCTGGAGGACCTTGATAGATTGCTCAGCTGATGATTCAGGATTCATGACGATCGGCTGAAATAAACAGCGAAGAAGGGTAAGCAACCTGTCGAAGGGATACCTGCAATGCAATGAGATGTATGACATGCATGTAATGTTTTCAAGGACCTCGCGGGGTAGACAAAAATTTGTTAGCATTTGGATCTGGTAGCTTGATTGAAAGAACTTCATATTGTTGAGAGTCCTTCGTCAAAGGTCAAAGGCTCACCATATCCAGTGGGTCATAGCCCCTGACAACCTTAGCTAGAGGAAAATAAATCCTCTTTGCCCCTTGCTAGATGTTTGATTTATCATGACCTGCATCACAAGCCCTTGAGATCCTTGAAATGGGTTAGGATGTATGCAATGGTATGATGTTATGTTATGCATGGGGTAATGTGAGTAACCCTGTTATGAGTCCCAATTAAGGACTATAAACAAACCCTGCAAGAAATTCAGTATACTTTGTTATGAGTCCCAATTAAGGACTATAAACAAAACCTGCAAGAGACCTAGTAAACCCTGTTATGAGTCCCAGTTAAGGACTATAAACAAAACCTGCAAGTAGCTTATGTGTCAGATAACACGCATGCAATTAGTCAAGTACGAAGGCACACAAGTCACACAAGAGAAGCCCTTAGAGTTTAGGCCAGCATGAGGTCTAGGTGTTACCCTCTTTCAGTTGGTTGGTTCATACCTGTCCTATCAAAGTAACCGGGTTCTTAGAGGATCCCAATATCATTGACTACCCTCAATCGGTCATAACTCCAGCATCGCAATCTTTTCTTGCGGCCAGAACCATCACGAGAGTTTAACCTCAATGGGCGTAGCATACTGCTACTGTTCTAATGGCCAAGTTGTGTCAATTAAGGTTCTAAGGTTGTTGGTGCTTAATGACTCCTCAGAAGACCCATATTCTCCTCGTTGCAACACAAGGGATATCGGTACAGACCAAGGTGCCACACCAACGTAGCCACTGTTTCACCCGTGTCGGTCTACGCCGGACAGGTCCCTCACAGCTTATGCTACCTAAACAGGGTATCCCCAGATCCGGGTTAGGATCTATGTAACTCCCATGCAACCCACAAATTTAAAGCAGACAAGTCAATACAATTGAAAACACAGTTATGAACTAACCCTAAGGTACAC
This sequence comes from Vicia faba, assembly GCA_948472305.1. NCBI lineage: Eukaryota > Viridiplantae > Streptophyta > Magnoliopsida > Fabales > Fabaceae > Vicia > Vicia faba. Next base: position 1,359,678,406 of record OX451737.1, read on the forward strand.
CTCACTTTATAGTTTATATCCCCAGCAGAGTCGCCAGTTCTGTGATCGGTGGATCTGGAACTGACTGTTTAACGCTGGTTCGCGAAATGTCGCGGAAGCAAGAGTCGCCACCGTCTTTTATTTTCTCCAAATGGAGAGGACAAAAGCACAGAAAAATTCCTTATAGAGATTGCTCTCGGTCCGGGAGGTAGATTATAGAAAGGGAAGGTGTTAGCACCCTTTCTATCCATGGTTATCCATGGGCTCTTAGATACTTGCTCAGTTGTGTTTTCAAAATTGTTTGTTTTCTTTTCAAGTGTGGGTTTTAAAAAGTTTCTTTGAAAATTTCAGTTCGACTCTTGTATCGGTCCTCAAGAGTATTTGAAAAATTGCTTTCGAAAGCTTTTTGAAAATGTGTCGGTGTGAAAAGTATTTTTGAATTTGTTTTTGAAATTAGAGCAAGTATCTAGAGTCGTCTACCTACCCTAAGGAATTCGTCTGTGTAAATGTCCTTTAAAGCAGTGCCATCCCACCATTGAGAGGTAGGTAGCACCACCGTTGGAGGTGTTCGGGTCAATTCGAGGTTCGGGACATGGTGATCACCAAGCAAAGGTAAGATACCTTAGGAGCTACCCTTATGCCATTGATCTTTTATTCCGAGGCAACTTGTTTTGAGGCAACTAGATCAATGGGACATAAGGACTCACTAAGACGTCCTATAGTCGACTACCACGTTTCGAGGGACAAGGCAACAGTGTGGTCACCAGAGCAATAGGAAGACACCTTAGAAGCTACCCTCATGCCATGTTCATGGACATGAGGACTTACTAAGACATCCTCTACTCGACGATCACCTTTCGAGGCAAGGCAACAGTGAGGCGTACCCTAGGGGTGGTGTGTGAGAATTCGTGTGTCGTTTTCATTTGTATTTGTCTTGTCATGTTATTGGTGTTCTACGCTTGATTTTATTTTAAGGCCATTCATTCTTGCATGCTTTGTTTAACAGTTTAAAAGTTGCGAGGAAAAGTAAATCTAAAGCTATTACAAATGGCGCGGGTCCACATCGCCAAAATTAAACCGGACCCGATTTGACAGAAAAATAAAGCAAATAAAGAAATTAAAAGTGCGAGATGTAATTAGAACGTTACAAGGCTTTGGGAGAGGTACATAATTAATTAAGCGAAATAAGAAATAAATATGCGAATAAATAAGAGATTAAGAACGTGGGCGTTGGACCCTTTTGCAAAAAATTAAATTACATGATGAAATTAATTATTTAATTAAAGTTAAAAGAGGAATTAAAATTAAAATTAAAAGAAAGCAAGAATTTGTTTTTGGTGTTTTTTAGTGTTTTAAGATTTAATAGAAAAAAGAATTAATTAAAATTAACTAACCCTAATTCTAATGGTTTTTAAGTTGTTAAGAAAACAGTAAATTTAACCTAAATTAAACCTAAATTTTTTATGTACAATTTAATTATAAAAATAAATAAATAAATAATATTATGGTAAAAAGGAAAATTAAAAGGAATAAAAATTATCAATTAAACCTAGTTCTACATTTTTTAGATTTTTATGATGAAAAGAATTAAAATTGCAACCTATTTTAAACTAATTAATTTCCAAGCATTTATTTACAAGAAGATATTAAAATAAAAATATTTATTATGTTTTTTCATCTTTTCTGATTTTTATGAGGTTTTTCTATTTTGTAAAAAAATAATTAATTAAATTAAAACAATAAAGAAAATAAAATAACAATTGAAAATAAAATATAAAGAAAATTGCAAACCAGGGGGGGTGGAAGTCCCAATATGGAGGTAAAGATCCAAGAATTCTGGCCCAACAAGCTGCAGGTCCATTGACTTTTTTGAGTAGCGTGTTAGCACTTTGACCAGGGTTTATGGTGCTCATCAATTTTGCACCCTTGGATTGCTTCTGATGGACGCGTGGATGGATAGATGATGAAGGAATATGATGCTCCAGCAGCCTTGAAGCGCATGGGAATTGCTATGGAAAAATAATATGGAAATTATACAGACCTGGGGCTCGAACCCAGGTCATGAACATTGCAAGCGTATGTACCTGCCACTGAGCCATCCAATTTCATTTAATATATAATAACATACAAATATAATAAATACAGACATGATGTTAGTGGGTTGAAGCGCGCGCAAATTTGAAAGGACCTATCACCATTTGCCAACGCATCATCTCCTTCGCGTATTTTGTTTTTTTTTCTTCTGAAACAAGAACATAAAGCAACGGTTTTAAACGTGTTCTGTTAGGTAGCTTTAGAGAAAATAGCGATTAGCTCTCCTTGGCACATAAACTCAGCGCGATGGGTGGTTCTTATTCGTCCAGGCTTGCTGAGTACAACCATGGTACTCTTGAAGGCTAATTTTTCCTTGGGTGAAAAGCCCCAATTTGGAACCCTGTGAACCCTAGAAATCAAGCATGGTGAAATCTCATATACAGCATAATAATCAAATTAAGGCATATGGTTAGCTTCATAATCATTCAAGGAATAAGAATCAATAATTGAAATGCCATAAAAATGCCTAAATTTCAAAGTATGATTATGAATTTTTCACGAAACATCTTGCATTCTGTATACCAATTCCTCGCGCCTGGATTGTTGTTTTTGATTGGAATGTGTTTAGGGGACCTTGAGGAAGCTATTGAAACAAGTCTTGTGCTTTGAATCGACCTAGAACCTGCTTTTCAGTTTTGAGCTTTTTGCAAATTTTTTCAAGTTTGTTCTTGGTCCTTCTGCGCAGCTTAGAGTCCATTGTGATTAGGGTTGTGATCCAGCATTTGTATGGAGTCTATTAGGTCAAGAAAAACCAATCAAATCCATGGCATTCATTGTTTTTGATAATTGATTTTCTAAGGATCTTTTCATATCTTTTCCATGTGTTCTTTGTGTCAATTAGGATCCAATCAAGCCAAATCTTTCCACATTTGCATATGCACAAAATATTGAGTCTAAAACATGTATAAAAAGATTGATTAGGTTAGGTTAGATATTTTTCATATATTTAAATGATTTAAATGAATTAATATAAATAAAAATTCAAATAAATAAATAAAAAATGAGAAAATACTTCCCTTTGGGCCAAGTGGTCGTGCACATGCTTGGAATGATGAATTATGGAAGAAAAATGGGCCCATTAGCAATTTTAGGTCATTTGAAGTGATGTTGACTTTTCAAAATACCCAAAAATTTCCCAACTTCCACAAGGCATAACTTGCTCAATTTTTAAGCTTTTCTCATGTTCTTGGACATTTTGGAAAGATCTTTGAGTCCTCTAACCAATGTCTTTGGTCCCATGTCATTTTGATTTACCAATCTCAAGTTATGGCCTTTGACTTAAAGTCCCTTTTTGTTGACTTTTGAGAATGACCTATAATGTTGAAATTGATAACTTTTTGTGAGAGCATTTCTTGGACTTGAAGTATGAAGATTAGTTGTAGGAAATGTCTTTCTCTTAAAAGTGAGCTTTGGATGGAATTTTGCTGATAATCCATGTGAGAGTTATGCCCTGGTCAATTTCAGTTGACTTTTTCAGCTGTCCAAATAAGGAAACTTTTGCATCTTGATGATTTCTGAGCCAAATTTTGAGAATCATGATCAAGCATTGATCAAATGATGTTTGTAGCTTCAAAATGATATGTTGACCAAAAATTTGAACTTTTGACTGTCAAAATGACCATTTTGCCCCTACAGTTGACTGTAGTGCAATTTAGGGTTTTGACTGTGCAATTTTGTGCTGAATGCCTTGAAACTTGATATGAGGATGCTTGACCATATTTGTAGGCATGTGAGACTTGATTGGACCTTTGAAAACTTCATTTTCTTGATCAGAACACAAACCCTAGTTTTGACTGTATAGGAGATCTTTGACTGTGCAACCCTTGGGGAATTTTGCAGCTTGGCTTGGCAAATCTTTGAAGAATATGGGAGGGCAAATTTTGGGGTACAACACCCATGATACAAGCTTCATACTCCACCATGTTGTTAGTGCAGTTGAAACATAGTCGGGCGGTGAAAGGAGTATGACAGCCCTCAGGAGATATGATTACAACGTCGATGCTATTACCAAGTGCGTTCGAAGCTCCGTCAAAAAACATAGTCCATCGGGATCCCTCCTCGAGTCCTTCATCTGGTCCAGGCTCTTCATGGTCAGTCACCAGCATAATATTCTCATTCGGGAACTCAAAATTCATGGACTGGTAGTCATCCACGGGTTGATGAGGCAAATGATCAGCCAATACACTCCCCTTGATTGCTTTTTGGGTTGTATATTGTATATCGTATTCAGTTAAGATCATCTTCCATCTCGCTATTCTTCTGGAGAGAGCAGGTTTCTCGAAGATGCATTTGATTGGATCCATCTTAGATATCAACAAAGTAGTGTGGGTTAGCATATATTGTCTTAGTCGGCGAGCAGCCCATGCCAAAGCGCATCAAGTTTTCTTGAGCAGTGAGTATCATGTCTCATAGTCGGTAAACTTTTTTCTAAGGTAGTATATTGCGTGCTCTTTTCGACCAGACTCGTCATGCTGCCCCAACACACACCCCATTGAATTGTCTAGCACTATTAAGTAAAATATCAAAGGTTTTCCTTCGACCGGAGGCATCAGAATTGGCGGTTCTTGAAGGTATTCCATGATTCTTTCGAAAGCTGTCTGGCATTCGTCATTCCACTTTACCACTTGATCTTTCTTCAGAAGCTTGAAGATTGGCTCACAAGTAGCAGTTAGTTGTGAAATGAACCTGGCGATATAATTCAAGCGTCCCAAAAAACCTCTAACTTCCTTCTCCGTACGGGGAGCTCACATTTCTTGTATGGCCTTTACCTTCGTCGGGTCTACTTGGATGCCTTTTTCGCTGACAATGAAACCCAGGAGCTTACCAGACCTTACCCCGAAGGTTCACTTATTCAGATTCAACCTCAGCTTGTATGTCTTTAACCTGTCAAACAACTTTTGTAAATGATCAAGGTGTTCTTCCTCAGTTTGAGACCTAGCTATCATGTCATCAACATAAACTTCAATCTCGTGGTGAATCATACCATGGAACAAAGCGACCATGGCTCACTGATAAGTTACCCCAGCATTCTTCAACCCAAAAGGCATCACCTTGTAACAGAAGGTGCCCCATTGTGTGAAGAAGGTTGTCTTCTCCATGTTTTTAGGAGCCATCTTGATCTGGTTGTAGCCAGAGAAATCATCCATGAAGGAGAAGATTTTGTTCTGAGCGGTGTTGTCAACTAGAACATCAATGTGGGGGAGCGGTAAGTCATCCTTAGGGCTTTCCTTGTTCAGATCTCTATAGTCCACACACATTTGTACCTTACCGTCTTTCTTTGGCACCGGGACAACATTAGCAACCCACCGTGGATATGAGGTGACAGCTAAGAACCCTGTGTCGAACTGCTTTATGACTTTTGCCTTGATTTTCTCAGACATTTTAGGTCGCATACGGCAGACCTTCTGTTTAACCAGAGGACAGTCTTCTTTGGTCGGCAGACGATGAACCATAATATCAGTGTCAAAACCAGGCATGTCTTCATATGACCAGGCGAAGATCTCAACATAGTCGTGCAACATCTGTATCAACCACTGTTTAATCTTAACTTCCAGATTTGCGTCGATCTTGACTTCTTTTCTGTCTATCTCTATGCCAAGGTTTATCGTCTCAACTGGCTCTTCATGAAGTTTTATAGCCCTTTCTTCCTGCTGTAATAGTCTAGCAAGTTCTCCAGGCACCTCACAATCATCCTCACCTTCGTCTTCGGCTTGGTTGATCGGATTTTCGAAGCCATGACTGGCAGTAGCAGAGCTGTTATCAATGGGATCCATAATGGATATGGATCTGCAGTATGATACGTGAAGGTGTGTAAGAGCATAGCTGTTTTGATAAAGTGAAAACATAAAAGAAAAACAGAGAGCGCAAAAATTGCATGCAAGGAATGTCCAATGTTTTATTGATGATATATGAAATGACAAATAATAGCCCTCACAAACAAAGCCAATGTGCCTCGGGCAAGGTACAAGGCTGTAGAGTTTAAATTGTTTATTACAAATCTCAAAACAAGTAAGACAATTACTGCGGAATAAAAGAAACTGGTATAAAGTCCCTAGCCATCCAGTTACTCGGTCCACCGTTGGTAGTTGGGTAGATCCAGCTGTCAATGTCATAGTCTTCCTCACTGTCTTCAATGGCATTAATTCCCCGATTATTGATGCGTAGGGGAGGTCCTCCAGCTCGAGCGTGTCGAACAACCCTTTGAGCTCCTGAAGTAAAACCCAAACCAAACTTGTCAGTTTTGTGAGTAAAATCAGGGAGTTTCCCCCAATTGGTATACCCACCTATAGCGGTAGAAATGTTCAAGACTAAGCCATTAGATTGACTAGACTTTATACAAATCAATATAAAAAAAATTGCCACGGCGCTTTATTGTTTCCAAAGGAATGGGAAAAGAGTGAATAAACCAAAAAAAGGGGGAAAGATTCAAGGTAAGGGGGTTGGTTATGCAAAGGGAAGGTATTAGCACCCTAAACATCTACGGTACTCCGCAGGAACCTCTTTGAAAAAATCTGTATATTTTGGCTATATAAAATGTGTTGTATATAAAATGGATGGTGGAGGTGAGAAAAGAAATATATTTTTTTTATGATTTTTGCACCCGCCGCGGTTGCGAACCTTTAGTGCCTACGTACCACCTTTCGTGCAATAGGGGATCAGGGTACACGTAGTTCCTCTTTTAAAAATTTGAAACACAAGTGTGTTGGTTAATTTTATAAGATAAGACATCATCGTCATTGTCCGTGTGGAAAACATTCTTACTACCCACAATCATGAGAAAGGAAAATTTGCATCATCTCAAAGTGGAGGATATGGCTTGGATTTTAAAATCAACAATGCCTCACTCAACACCCAAGTGGAAAATATCTCTCTTCACTACATATTGTAGAAGTATAGTTGTTTGCGTCGCTACAAGGATTGACAAGAGTCTAATCTTTTGAGAAAAGTTTAAAGATAAAAAGCCAAAGTGGCAAAATGGTTTGAAATGAGATTGATTGACTTTTAGTCTTCTCACAAAGAGTGTCAAAGTATTATTAAATTGATTGAAGTTTACTGATGAAAATGTTTTGAAAATGCATGGACCTAAGTCCAAGTTTATTATGAAAGTGTTTCAAGTTTCAAAACAAGAAGAGTTTTTAAAAGGAGGGAGAAGATTTTTGAAATTAAAGAAGATGGGAAGAGGCTATCCTAAAGCATAAGGTAAAATTTAAGGATAAGGACCATCTAACCAACAAGAAGCCAAAAAACTTGACATTATGAGCCAAGATAAAATTCCCATTCTTTGGATTGAAACCAAGCAAGCAAAGATACTAGACCTCTTCAAATGCCTTAAGTCTTCACAAAAATTGGGCAGAGTAACGGCTGTATACGGGTGAATACCAGATTACAAAAAAAGAGTGTAATCACAAAAACCTGCACACAAAAACAAACAAGCAACCCAATGTCTTGAGGTAAACCTCAAGAGCTTCAGACAAAATAATCAGATAAGATCACAAGGTCTCCAAGATAGGCCAATGTTTCTAATCCTAAGTCCAAGAAAAAGTCCCATGCTCCATAATGCCAAGGATAGTAACCAAATAGTCCAAGTACCATTAAGATTTTTTTAGGGTTTATGTTGGTTATTAAGTATCTTAGGAAAATAAAAATAAAAGCTCAAGTGAGCAAAATAAAAATGGCAAGAAAATAAATGCTCAAATGAGCAAAGATGAAAGTAGCATGAAATGGAAAATGCTAAAAAATAAATAGTACATAAAGTATAAAAGAATAAAAGCATAGAATAAACAAGTAAATAATTAGTGGTTAGTTGGATAACCATCTTGAAACTTGCATTTAGAACTCATTAGAGGATTGGTAGAACCAAAACCTCCACACAACAAGTTGCATTTGCTTTTTGTCAAGTATATCATCCATTTGGAATTCTCATAAGTACCATTTAATGATCAACGATGTTTAAGTGATCCGCGTTGACCAAAGGTGTTGTAGATCCATTAGAGGATTGGTAGAACCAAAGCCTTCACACAATTAATCTCAAGGTTATTGGATCAAAGAGATCAAATTAACATACTTGGGATTGCAATCATAAGTTTGGGCCACGAATGATCATTTATTCGAATCGGGACAAAATTTAGCGCGATGTTAAGCAATCGTAAGTGGACTTATATAGAAGTCACACCTATTTTGAGGCCGGTCAATAGCAATCTATGCACCATTTCTTTTGAGACATGATATAGAGATCATGCTCCAACAACATTTAGTGCAATGAGAAGGGGATGAGTTGAAGAGGATTAGGGTAAAAGATAAACCACTTTTGAATTAAAAATTTAATCAAACTATTATTAAAATCATTCATCCATTTTTGTGGAGTTATACTCAACATTATGGATCCAATGATGTTAATTAAGTGATGATCAAAAAATCAACCCAAGACAGCCAGAAAATAATCACAAAATAATAATGTAATTAATATATACATTAAAAGGTTTAAAAATGTTTTTAAAAAATGGAAAATGATGAGGAAAATATCAATTATGTTCAAATTAATCAAGAAATGAAAGATAAGACCATAGAAAAATCAGAAAAGAGGCCAAGTAATTTTACAAATTTTTTGGGAATTTTTAAAAGTCAGAAACTATTTTTAAAAATTAAAATAAATGGGTAAAATAAACAAAAATAGTAAAAAATAGTAAAGTCAGAAACAAAAATAAAATAAGGTCACCAATATTTGTCACAATATCATTGGATCATTCCATAATTTTTTCAGAATTTAAAAATGTATAAAATTATTTTTAAACATTTTAAACAAATAAAATAAGTGTAAAATTCATAAAAAAATACCAAAACACAAAATTAAATTGTGAAAAAATAAAAATCAGAAAGAGAATAATCAAAAAAAAATTTCATAATTTTTTTAGATTTTTTGGACTAAAAATGAATTTTCTATAATTTTTTGAAATTTAAAACAATTAAAATAAAAAAATCAGAAAGAGAAAATAAAAGTAAAAGATGTGGACCATTGGATGAGAGTCAAAACGCGTTAGTAATCAAATACAAGGGATCTGGCACGCTGTGCATATCATGGTCTTTAATGAATAATGTACATAATCAATAATAAAATCAGAATTTGAAAAATAAAGATGGCGCGCCTTCATTGGTTAGAAGATGACACGTTGGTCATCTTCAACCTCCAGCCATCACGAATTGTAGGTCTCTCAAACTGTAAAATCAGAAGCTCAGACCTATTCCATTCGCTTCGTCTCTTCAAGACGAAGACAACCACACCCTCGCGCCCAATTTATATAAATTATAGCTCAAGCAATTTGGAAAGAAAGTTTTAAAAAGGGATTTGAAAATTCATGGTCAAAACGAGTTTCCAGATGAAAGTAAGTGTTGCAACTAGAACCAGGGCAATGAGAGCATCACAGTGATATCAAAGTTTTGAAGAATTGATGAAGGAATTTACCTATTGAAGTTGAGTTGCAGAGCTCTGAAACTGGACTTCTATGGAGCAATATAGGGCGCGATTCTTGAATGTAATTATATGGTTAGCTTTAAGGAAGATCAAGGAAGGTGAATTGAGGGAAAAACAGATTGAAAAAAGCTTGAGAATAGAATTTGAAGTTTCTAAATTCTGGGTTGTGAAGCAAGTTTGGCAGGGTGATTCTGGCTATCTAAGCTTGGGAAATTGAATGGGGGATGACCCTCTATTTATAGGGAAGCAAATGGGATCAAAAGGAATAGCAAATGATGCGTTTTGGAGGGAATTCGTGTGGGTTTGCATCATGAAGAAAGTGTAACTCAAACTTGATCAAAACTCAGCCAAATCGTGCGTTTCATGATGCTAATCACTTCTGGTAAGTTACTAAACATGATTAGAAACAAAAACGCGTGAAAATCTTGTGATTAGAAGCCAAAACAAAGATTTCAAAATTCTGACTTTGTGCAAAATTCAGTTTCAAACTACCAAATTCAAATCCATGGCATTTCCACCTCAAGGGGTCTTAGGGCATAATTCTTGATGCTTTAGAAAGATGAGGTTACAAGCTTTGCAATGGAAAAGGAATGGAATCAAATGGATTCTTGAGCTGAAAGTTACATGGAGTCAAAGTTAAAGAAAAAGAGTTGACTTTTCCATACTTAGAAATATTTCAAATTCTTCTTTAAAAATGACCTATAATCCTTTGCATCCAAACATGGCCTTCCACTTAGAATTTTCTCTTGACCAAAATTTTTCAATTTGAACCACTCAAAATCTCCAAAAATTGAGCAAGTTATGACTTGTTGAAGTTGGCCAAAAATCATGAAATGATCTATAATCTTTTGCATTCTTGAGGCAACATCCATCCATTTTCTTACTTTGAACATAAAAGAAGGCATGAATTACACATCCTTAATATCATCATGAAAAAATAATGGGCTCAAGGTGATAAAAATTGACCAAGTTATGACCACTTGAAGTCAAATATGGAAAATTGGGGATTCATCTGGATGACTTGTAATCTTCCTTCTTCACCAAGTTCCTTCCACATGAAAACTCTTTGGAAATTTTGAAGTGATTTGTTGATAACTCTTTAAAGATAATTATGTCTTTGGAATCACTCAAAAATACCAAAAGATGAGCAAGATATGCTCCTCTGAAGTCCAAAACCCTAGCCTCTAGATCAAGAGAATGCTTTGAGGAACTTTGCCAAGTTTGAACAAACTTTTTGTGCCAATATTCTTCCTTTATGAATAGAAATTGTTGAGGATGATGATGAAGACTCATGGCCACCAAAACCACTTCCATACCAATTCTTTCAAAACAACTTCAATGGTGAGTTTTGAATTTCTCAAGCTATTGACTAGGGCATGGAAATAAACTCATGAACCCATGAAGCAACTTGATAAACCTCATTGCCTTTACCTACATTATTAACAAGTAAGACAAACCAATATTGTATTTTTTTAATTAGAGAGAAAATCTAAGCAAAATATCTATGATCACAAAAGAAAACAAGTCAAAGTGCTTGGTAACTCCTCAAAAGAGCAAAGCTAAAGATAGGGAGAAGAACCAAAAACCCTAATGTGATCTTGTTGTTATTGAAACAATATGGTATGATGAAGGAATCTTAGGGGCAAAAATTGGGGTACAACAGCTGCTATTATTTAAGTTTCTTCTATCCGGAGATACGAAGGTTAAAAATCTTTGTGTCGACGTGATCGAAGATACTTAAATATAAAATAAACCCTATTTTTGGCCCTAAGATGCCATGCAAATGCTTATGCATATGAATGCATATGAACAGAACCAAAGAGGCGCAAAGTAACACTGGGGATGCAACGATGATAAAGAAACAAAGGAGCAACCCCGCCAAGAAAATAAATTACTGGTGAACCACAAAAACAGAATCAGAGAGGAAGATATCAAGCATCGATGTTCACTGCCGATGTACTACCAACATTCACTGAAGGTAGAGAGAGAAAATATCATATCACCACCGTTCACTGACGATGAACTATCAACATTCACTGAAGATAGAAAAAAGATAATAAACACTAATATTCACTACCGATTTACTACCAACGTTCACTGAAGGTAGAAAGAGAAAATATATCATATCACCGCCGTTCACTGACGATGAACTATCAACGTTCATTGAAGATAGCAAAAAGATAATAAACACCGACGTTCACTGCCGATGTACTACCAACGTTAACTGAAGGTAGAAAGAGGAAATATCATCAAGTTTTCCCCAAACTTCTGGTGTTTCACCTAGAACGGGTCTCAACTTCTTCTTTAACCAAGGAAATCTGCCTGGAAAGGATCAAACATAAGGTGTCTCAAATAAAGAGACTTGTTACTCATTGTCGAATGGGAATTACAAAGAGAAATGACTTTCTGGGGATAGAAATATGACTTCCCGGGGAAATGCCACGATATTCCTACTGAGGAGATAAAGTCTTCCCGTGCAAAATAAATGCACAAACCAAAACTCAAAGTTTTCAGAAATCCAAAGTAAATAACATTGTCATGCAATCACAGATCCAAATCAGAAATAAACCGGAGCAAGACGGCCCATGAAGATACATCCTTTTAGAAATAAACTCAAGAGGTAAACCAAATTCAACTAAGAAAAGAGCGTTGTAGGAAGATCAGGACACAATGTCAATGAACGATGGTTTTTAGCTATGCATGATGTATGTATAAATGTATGAGTGCTATCGTGCATATGCTGGTAAAAAGGATACACAATCAGTACAAACAAACAAAATCGCCTCAAGTACTAACAACATTGGGCTAAAATTTAACCAGAAAGATCAATCCAAGAAAGGTAAAAGCAACTGCGGAAACCAAACATATTGCTTGTCCTAACTTCACTGAGGAGAAACATAATCCGGATGTAGCCAAAATAAACAGATACCGGGATAGAACATCCTTCTTCTGGTTTCATCGAAGAACCAGTTTTACAAAAGCAACACGTCTACTGGAGATTGCAAGACCAGCCTCAAATAAAGCAGACTGACGCCGACACAACCAAACCTCATTGGGGGATTCAAGTCTACCTCCCCGGAGAAAAAACTGCGAATTGAAAATTTTATCACAAACACCCATTCCAACAAGAGATTCCCTGGGATAACCTTCCTGGGAAATCAGAAGTCAACACTAGTGCCAAAATTACAAAAAGAGCGACATCTTAGCACACCAAGGGAATAAAACCTTTCATCATATGAGGGAAGACTTCGCTGGGGAATTTGGGATGGAAGCTTCTGACCATGCAAACACAAAATCAAAAGCGAACCAAGACTTGGCTAGGGATAATGGGATCAAAAACCCAATATTGTACCTTACACCCACTGATATCGTCTTTAACTATCTGAGAAACACACAAAGATTGTGCACATACCAGCAAAATGACCTGAGAAAACCTTCATGAAGGGAGTAAATCTTCTTAAAACAACTAGAGTTTGTTCATTCTTGGGATCACCATTCTTGTCGTCATTGTTTCATCACAAATCCCAAAGTAAATTGAATCGTAAAGATCTCTTTTTTTTTTGAAAAGTCTATTTTTCTTTTTTAATCTTTTTGCTTTAACAGTTATTATCAGTAATAAATGGAGTCTTTGCAAGCTAAATAAAAATAAGAACATAAAGAATTGGGCAAAAGCTCGAATTTCATTCATAGAATGGTAGTCTGCGAATGGCGAGACTCCATGGATGATTACAAAGTTCGGGAAATGGTAATTCATAATGGAAAAGATACATTGAGATACAATGACCACTATTCCCCCTAACAACTTTTGAAATCCTGAGCAGCAACTTTTGGTTGAAGTATGGTGAGGATCCAAGAAGATTGTTGCTTCGACGATCAAGTCTTGTCTGACGTATTTACTTTCCAAGAAAATCCCTAACTTTTGCCTAAGCTGCCCTTGTGGGTTTTCAACTTAGCGGGAAATTTATTCTGTTTACGTCTCTAATTTTTGCCTAGACCGCCCTTTCGGGTTTTCGGCCTACTGAGACACTCCTTTTTGCCTAAGCCTCCCTTTCGGGTTTTCAACTTAGCGAGCTGTTCTTTTATTTCTTTAGGAGAAGTATTTTCTGACTGCGTCAGCGTTCATGGGACGTGGGAACTCCTCGCCATCCATAGTTTCAAGAATTAATGCACTACCAGAGAAGGCTTTCTTGACAACATACGGGCCTTCAAAATTGGGAGTCCACTTTCCCCTAGAATCAGTGTTGAAAGACATGATCTTCCTGAGCACGAGGTCGCCTTCTCTGAATTCACGAGGTTTGACCCTTTTATCAAATGCTTTCTTCATTCTTTTCTTATATAACTGCCCATGACATAAATTCGTCATCCTCTTCTCTTCAATCAAATTCAATTGGTCAAACCTGTTTTAGACCCATTCAACCTCTATCAACTTGGTTTCCATTATCACACGTAACGAGGGAATCTCCACCTCGACAGGGAGTACAACTTCCATTCCATACACTAGGGAGAACGGGGTTGCTCCTGTTGAAGTGCGAACAGATGTTAGATATCCATGCAGAGCAAAAGGGAGCATTTCATGCCAATCCTTATAAGTGACAACCATTTTCTGGATAATTCTCTTGATATTCTTATTAGCAACTTCAACAGCCCCATTCATCTTTGGCCTGTATGGAGATGAATTGTGATGGACAATCTTGAATTCTTCACACAGTTTTGTCATCATCTTGTTGTTCAAATTCGAGCCATTGTCAGTGATGATTCTGCTCGGTACACCATACCGGCATATAAGATTATTTTTGATGAAACACACAACCACCTGTTTGGTAACATTGGCATATGAAGCAGCCTCTACCCATTTGGTAAAGTAGTCAATTGCTACCAAGATGAAACGGTGTCCATTCGAAGCTTTAGGTTCTATCATCCCGATCATGTTAATACCCCACATAGAGAAAGGCCATGGGGAGGAAATCACATTGAGAAGTGTCGGAGGCACATGGATCTTATCTGCATAAATCTGGCATTTATGGCACTTCCTTGCAAATTTGTAACAGTCAGATTCCATTGTCAACCAATAATAGCATGCCCTTAGCATCTTTTTAGCCATCGAATGTCCATTAGCATGAGTGCCAAATGAACCTTCATGAATCTCATGCATCAACATGTCTGCTTCGTGTCTATCCACGCATCTGAGCAGGACCATATCATAACTTCTCTTGTATAACACATTTTCACTGAGGAAGAAACTGCCTGCCAATCTTCTCAGTGTCTTTCTATCTTTCTTCGACGCACCAATCGGGTATCCATGAGTCTGAAGAAAATGCTTGATGTCATAATACTAAGGTTTTTCATCTTCTACCTCCTCTGTCATAAACACATGAGCGGGCCTATCTAGCCGTCGAACTGTAATTCGGGGTATATCATTCCAAGTATTCACTTGGTACATGGAAGCCAGAGTTTCCAGAGCATCCTCCATTTGATTTTCATCTCTAGGAATATGATGGAATTCAACTTTATTGAAGAAGGGTAATAATCTTCTAGCATAATCTTTGTAAGGGATCAATCCAGGGTGACGAGTGTCCCATTCTCCTTTAATCTGATTTATTACCAAAGCTGAATCACCATACACATCCAGAATCTTGATTATGAGATCAATAGCTTCCTCAAGACCCATAATGCAAGCCTCATATTCTGCCATATTATTAGTGCAATCAAATGTTAACCTTGCAGTAAAAGGAATGTGCGATCCATGAGGAGTGACAATCACAACACCAATTCCTTTACCATAAGGATTCACAGCTCCATCAAATATCATACTCCAACGAGATTCAGGGTCAGGGCCCTCTTCAGGAAATGGTTCATCACAATATTTCACTTTCAAGAACATCACATCCTCATCGGGGAATTCATATTCTGCAAACTGATGATCCTCCATCGGCTGGTGAGAAAGGTAATCTGCCAACACACTACTTTTAATAGCC
Organism: Vicia faba; assembly: GCA_948472305.1. Lineage (NCBI taxonomy): Eukaryota > Viridiplantae > Streptophyta > Magnoliopsida > Fabales > Fabaceae > Vicia > Vicia faba. The sequence goes on from OX451737.1 coordinate 1,359,693,922, forward strand.
TTTTGAGTACGGTATTCGATATCATATTCAGATAACAACATCTGCCAGCGGGAAATTCTTCCAGTAAGAGCAGGTTTCTCAAAAATATACTTGATTGGATCCATTTTGGAGATCAACCAAGTGGTATGATTCAACATATACTGCCGCAACCGCTTTGCCGCCCAGGCCAAAGCACAACATGTTTTTTCTAGCGTGGAATATCGCGACTCACAATCAGTGAACTTTTTGCTGAGATGATAAATGGCGAACTCGTTCTTTCCCATTTCATCTTGTTGTCCCAGAATACACCCCATGGATTTATCTAACACTGTTAGATACATAATCAACGATCTTTCTTCTACGGGAGGGAGCAAGATAGGAGGTTTAAGCAGATATTCTTTAATACTCTCAAATGCCCTTTGGCAGTCATCCGTCCACACACAACCTTGATCTTTCTTTAACAACTTAAAGATCGGTTCACACGTTGCAGTCATGTGGGAAATAAATTTGGAGATATAATTCAAACGTCCGAGGAAACCCCTAACTTGCTTTTCAGTTCTTGGTGCTGGCATTTCTTGAATTTCTTTGACTTTATCAGGGTCAACTTCAATTCCTTTATGGCTAACAATAAAACCCAACAATTTCCCCGATCTAACTCCAAAGGTGCATTTATTTAGATTCAAGCAGAGACGATATTTCCTCAAACGCTGAAACAGCTTCAACAAATCTTCTATATGCCCTTCTTCAGTTTGGGATTTGGAAATCATATCATCAACATATACTTAGATTTATTTGTGCATCAGATCATGGAATAGGATTTTCATAGCCCTATGATACGTTGCACCAGCGTTATTCAACCCAAAGGGCATCACTCTGTAACAGAATGTTCCCCAGGGTGTGATAAACGTTGTTTTTTCCATGTCCTTTGGAGCCATTCTTATTTGATTATACCCGGAAAATCCGTCCATGAACGAGAATACTTTGAATTTTGTTGTGCTATCCACTAACATGTCAATGTGAGGCAACAGAAAATCATCTTTTGGACTAGCTTTATTTAGATCTCTGTAATCTACGCACATGCGGACTTTTCCGTCTTTTTTCGGTACTGGGACAATATTGGCAATCCATTGAGGATACACTGACGTCATAAGAAAACCAACATTAATTTGTTTTAGGACCTCCTCTTTGATCTTTATTGCCATATCCGGGTGGGTTCTTCTCAACTTTTGTTTAACTGGCGGACACTCTGGCTTCAACAGCAACCGATGCTCGACAATGTCTGTATCTAGACCAGGCATATCTTGATAAGACCAAGCAAAAATATCCACATACTCTTTCAATAGCTCAATCAACCCGCTCTTTACATCAGGATGCAATGATGCTCCAATCTTAACTTCCTTCGGATCTTCTTCTGAACCCAAATTAATCACTTCCAAAGGCTCCTTATATGGCTGAATGGTATTTTCCTCGTGCTCAAGCAACCGTGAGACCTCTTTTGGAATTTCACCATAATCTTCTTCTTCAGCCCCAAACTCAGGACATTCAAAGTTGGGAGAGGATGCAGGGTCATTGTATTCAACGGGTTTTTTAATTAATCTGCACATGTGATTTATGATTGCTTTTAGAAACTGACACATATAACAAGTGATCATGCAGATTAATTTTTAGTTGTTTTTTTTTTGAAAGGTTTTTTTTTATTATTACCATTTCCCAAGAAAAAAGCAGAAAATAAAAGACATAATTTTGGAAGCAAAGACAACCTTTATTAATGATCTTAAAAGTTATAGCAAATAGATAAGCCCTACAACATTAATACTTCCACCTTGGGCAGAGTGAAAGCTTTTCAAAAGAAAGAAACAAATTAAGAAAACAAATTACTTTGAAACATGTATGCAAGAAGGAACATCAATGGTGACCCAGTTCTGAACTCGGACTCCATGGATCACATAATTCGGTACTTCCTGCTCTGCTTCATCCTCTTCAACAACATTAATTCTAGGACCAATTGGATTGAGGTAGCCTCCGTTGTGGAAAACATTATGATAACTGTTCATAGAAGACTTTGACTTCAAACTTTCGCCTTTGCCATTCCTCGAAGAGAAACCCAAACTAGCTTTGTTTTTTTTCACGGGTTGATCCACAAGTCGTCCCCAAACTGCATTATGACCATTACGCACAACCTGCTGCGCGTCCTTCAGGGAGACCACAGAATTCTCATTCCTCCTTATGTTGTCAATGGATAGGGCTTGGAATTGGGTTCCAACAGCAGCCTCATCCGCTTCTACAATACTGAAAGAGGATAGATGGGATATCAACAACGCCTGCTCCCCATTTATGATCACTACCTTCCCTTCACGCACAAATTTTAGCTTCTGATGCAGAGTTGAAGTGACAGCCTCTGCTTCGTGTATCCATGGTCGTTCTAGCAAACAACTATATGCGGGAATAATGTCCATGACCTGGAAGGTTATCAGGAACAAATGTGGTCCTATATGGATGGGCAAGTCCACTTCACCGATGACTGATTTCCTCGACCCATCAAAAGCCTTCACAATGATGTCACTTGGGCGCATAGGTGTTCCCTGATACTTTAACTTCATGAGGGTACTCCTCGGTATAACATTTAACGCAGATCCGTTATCAATTATCACATTGGACAGTGAATCATTCTTGCAGTTCATGGATATGTGGAGGGCCAGGTTGTGATTCCTCCCTTCATTTGGTAACTCATCATCGCAGAAACTCAAGTTGTTACATGATGTAATGTTTCCAATTACGCTGCTGAATTGATCTAACGGCATGACATTCTCCACAAAAGCTTGGTCTAGTACTCTCATCAGTGATTCTCCATGAGCGGAGGAATTCATCAATAAAGCTAGGATGGATATCTTTGAGGGAGTCTGCAATAGCTGACCTACAATTCTGTAGTCGCTCATCTTAATTATTTTCAAGATATCATCCACTTCTTTCTCTAGTGTAGCTCCACTAGTCTCTCCCGCGGCCTTCTTAGGCTCATCGTTCTCAACAATTTTCTTTCTAGCAATAACATCTCTTCGAATAATCGGCACAAACACATGACCGCTACGGGTCACCCTGCTATTATCAGCTATATTTCCAACATTTGGCATTGGCTGGATGGGAACTTCCACCCCATCTTCTAAGATTGTAGCGTTGTATTTGTAAGGCACAACCTTATCTGATTTATAGGGAACAGGACCTGGTTGACTAATTACCAATGGGGTAACAGCTGGTTTGCTATGGTACTCCACCTCAAGATGAGCGGGTGCACCAAAACAAGGTACAATGTCATTTACCCCTTCCTCAACACAATCAACCCTCAAAAGATTATTTCCGGCAAACAAATCTTCGTGTGAAGATAAATACTCATCCGCGGAGGCATACTCTTCCTTTGACTCTTCTTCCATCAAACAAACTTCAACCATATCAATCTCATGATAATCATCTCTTTGATATGTGATTTTGATAGTTCCATTGTCTAACAACAATTGAACACCCTCTCTCACAAGAGAACATCCTCAGGGGTCTTGACAACAAACTATGCAAGATCCATATTGGTGTTCCACCTGACCAGCAGTACGGCAGAAGGTAGCATGCAACTGCACGAGATCCTCATTCAAATGATCCACATCAAAAATTCTGAATTTACCCGGACATCCAGAAACCATATTCACTTCCTCTTCATATTCTGACCTAGGCCTGATTATATAGATTAAACCTTCATCCATCATCTCTTGTAAATCAGCCTTTATCTTCTCACAACCCTGTATGTTTGTACTGCAAACAACACAACCGACATGGTCATGCGTATAATAACTGAATTCACAGAGGTTTGCGTGCATCTTCACCAAATCCCCTCTAACCAGATTAATGTCAAAAATCTGGAAGTCGCCTGGACAACCAGCCACCATATTTACAGCATTCACCCCACCGTGCTTGGGTAAAGGATTGTCTTTCACATTAGGTCCCATGTCTTTGAAAGATAAAATTCCAGACTTCACCAACCTTTGCACTTCAGTCTTCAAAGGATAGCAATTCTCAACACTATGCCCTGGTGCTCCCTGATGAAAGGCACACGTCTGGTCTGCTTTGTAATACTAAGGCAATGGTGATGGTACGGCTAGAGGTGGTCGTGTCTGGACCAACTTCTTCTGAATCAATGCTGGTAGTAGCTCTGTATAACTCATGGGAATAGGGTCATAGTTCTCCCTTCTCTGATTATTCCCTTGGTTCCCCTGCTGGGACTATCTTTGATAAGCAACGGTAGTTGGAGCGACATTCATAACAGGAGTAATTGAGGCAACTTGCTGGTGACGCTGATGATTCCTTCTAGGAGCATTTACTATCCTCTTTTGTATGACAGCATTTGATCCCCTTCTTTCTTCTTTGTAAACCCATAAGCTGGCTTTTTCACTCCTCCTGATCCTTCACCCTTTGTCAAACGGTCTTTTCTTACTGCCTCTTCTAGGCGGACACCCATTCCTACCATCTCTGTAAAATCACTTGGGGCACTTGCTACCATTCTTTCGTAGTAGAAAGCGCCTAGCGTCTTCAGAAAAATTTTAGTCATTTCCTTCTCCTCCATGGGAGGAATCACTTATGCAGCCACTTCGCACCATCTCTGCGCATACTCTTTGAATGATTCTCTGTCTTTCTGAACCATGGCCCTAAGTTGGTCATGGTCGGGCGCAATGTCCACATTGTACTTGTATTGTTTAATGAATGCTTCTCCGAAATCATTAAAAGTATGGATGTTGGTGCTGTCTAAACTCATATACCATTTCAACGCTGCACCGGTCAGACTATCTTGGAAAAAGTGAATCAGCAGACACTGATCATCGGTGTGGGTAGACATTCTCCTCACGTACATCACTAAGTGAGAACAAGGGAAAGTGTTGCCCTTGTACTTCTCAAACTCCGAGACCTTGAACTTAGCTGGCACTTTAACATTCGGAACCAAACACTGCTCATTCACATTCTGCCCAAATAACTCTTTTCCCCTAAGATCCTTCATCTCTCTTTGCATTCTATCAAACTGCTCTTGGAAATCATCCATTCTGTCATAAAGACCCAAGTCTTCACTCGGAGGAGGGAAAGTACGACACACATCTTCATTAGCAAATGGAACCAAATTCACCGAAGGAGGTGCAGCAGGAACAGTATGCACCACAGGAGGTGCTGGAGTAACAACATTTTGAACCACTGGAGCATCTTGGGGGCCCAAATTGAAACCTTCAGGTGCAAAATTCTCTGACATTCCCCACAGGTAACCCTGAGGCATACGGTTTTGAACAACAGTCGGAGTAGCGGATAAAGGAACATTTGGAACTTCAGCATTTGCCCTTGTTGGTTGAGGTTGAACACTCGGTGGCTGATTCTGAGCAACCACCAGAGCTTCCATCAGAGTAGTCAAGTTGGCCAAGCCAGCCTTCAAGGCAGAAACTTCTTCATGTAACTCGCGATTCTCCTGTTCCAAGTTGTCCATCTTCTTTTTGAAGTTAGCCCGAGTGTTGTAGTGATGAGTCATCTTGCTGAACTTAGTAAAAAGCTGGGTAAGGCACCCGGATATGCATAATAAATGCAAGAAATATGTGCAATATGATGCATGATATGCAATGCATATGATTATTTTTTACTTTATCATTTAATATTTCAAGGGATTTAACGCTTATAGACATATTGTAAACATCAAAATAATAACGCATTTGAAATACTGAAATTTTTTATTATAATAACTTCAAAATGGATTACAAGTTTCAAAGATCCCAAGTACAAGATGAAAATACAATCTAAAATCCTGAGAAAAAGAACTGATAGAGATCAATCTATACGCTGGCGCTTCCCTGTGAGTCTGGCGATCTGAGCAGTCAACCTCTGGTTTTCTTCTATATGCCTGATGGCAACTTCCTTCCAATCATCTGAAGTAGGAAGTGAGTAATCAGCACCCGTTTGAGGCATAGGGGAAAATAAATCCCCTTGCCTCTCCATAGACTCCACCGCTTGACTCTCAAGGATCTCGATCAAATCGTCTTTCTCCTTCAAGTCTGCTTTGTAGGAACTCTGTGAAGTTGGAACTTGTTCTTCCAAGCATCCCTTTCCTATTGCATCCTAACCAAAGCAAGCTGCAGCTCTTCTAGATTGTCTAACAAAGGAGGAGTGGTCTTCACAAATAGATCAAGCATGGGTATCTTCTGAGTATATGGCATCTTCAATTAAATGGCTCTCGATCGGATCCACTGAAGATATGGATCCAAAGAAACAACACCCCTAGGCCCCAAATCCTTCCTACTCTTCTTATGAATGTGACGACAGGCCTTTGCAATCTTCTCCCTAGCTTCCCTGTGGTCTTCTCCTTCCTTCAGAAAGAAACTACTCAAATGAATATTGTTTGGTTTATCCCTCATCGGATAACCAAGCTTTCTCCATGCAAGAACAGGGTTATAGTTAATTCCTCCTTTTGTACCAAGAAGAGGTACATTGGGGAAACTACCACAACTGTCAATAATCTCTATATCCTGGTAAGCTCGATGATACCAATCAATATCTGAGTAAGTAAGTGCCATGATCTTAGGAGCCCAACGGGGTTCCTTCTTGACATCCCAAAAAGCATCAGACTGAGGCATATGAGAGACGAACCACCGGTACAACAAAGGCGTGCAACCGATAATCATTCCTCCATGATAGGAACTCTGAAGATGAATAGAGTAATAAGCATCACCCAAAAGTGTAGGAACCGGGTTTCCAATCATGAAAATCCTGATGGCGTTATTGTCGACAAACTTGTCCACATTAGGAAATAAGAATAATCCATAAGCAAGTAAAGCAAATATGGCCTCAAAAGCAACCGTACTCTTCATCCTGACAAAGTAACGAGCTTTCTCCAATAAGAACTGAGCTGGTAATCCTCTAATCCCTCCTTTGGTAGTCATATGGTCTTCCACCTCAGACTTCCCCAGATGAATCAAAGCAGCAATCTCATGTGGTTTTGGCTCACCCTCCAAACCAGTAAAAGGAACACGATCGATAATAGGTAAATCCAATAGATAGGAATACTCCTCCAGTGTAAGCATCAACTAATAATCAGGAAAAGTAAAGCAGTGATACACCGGATCATAGAACTGGATCAAGGTCGAGAGAATACCCTCCTTCATCTTCAGCTTCATAAGAGGAATAATGGATCCATACTTCTTCTGAAAGTCTGCAGAACACTCGATCTCTGGAATTAGACTGACCAACTCATCTATCTTGGGATCCTTGAAACTGTATTTCCCGGTCTTTCTCTTTCCAGAATCCATGGTTAACAGTACCTGAGATATTCACAAATAGTCAACCTTTAAATCCCTTGAAATATTGTTTTCTTTAAATGATGCTTTATGAATGCATGGATGCATGATGCAACAATCACACACAAGATCACACATATAGGGTTCATAGGTTCAACGTCACGAGCATGAGGTAGAAGGTACTACCCATAAGGTGTTGGTCTAAAAGGTTATCACCTGCCGAACAAGGTTCTAGAGGTTCCCAAAGTCTACATCCTTCCTTCGGATATTACCAACTTTCCGATTAACTCGGTAATTAGTAATATTCTCAAGAAAGACTCGTTCGAGCGTAGTATCGCGTGATAACTATTTCCGAATTACTCTGTCATAGCTTCCGCACTACACCTAAAAGGCCAAGATGGGTTTGGTATTCTACGGTCCTCAGTTTCAGCAGGTTCCCAGGTCGAAAGTAGTACGTCTTCCCGATTACTTGGTAAATGACACTACAGTCAAAGGGGCCTCCACTGAGTGGGGGATCTCATGCCTCCTTTTTTGGGATTACTCCCTCAAAGTTAACATGACTATACTTCCCGTCCTATCTTAAAGTTTGTCCAAGTCCGGGTATAGGACTTATGAGTAATCACCAAGCACCCTGAAAACCAGGAAAATCCAGACAAACATATATACAAAATATAACACATAAACAACAATAACACATATACAGATATAAACAAATATAGGCTTAACCCACTTAGGGATGGACCAGTAAGAGGTCAATCTGTCCCCAGTGAAGTCACCATTTTTCTGTAGTGGTAGAAATGTTCAAGACTAAGCCATTAGATTGATTAGACTTTATACAAATCAAAATAAAAAATTGCCACCGCACTTTATTGTTTCCAAAGGAATGGGAAAAGAGCGAATAACCCAAAAAAAGGGGGAAAGATTCAAGGTAAGGGGGTTGGTTATGCAAAGGGAAGGTATTAGCACCCTAAACATCTATGGTACTCCGCAGGAACCTCTTTGAAAAAATCTGTATATTTTGGATATATAAAATGTGTTGTATATAAAATGTATGGTGGAGGTGAGAAAAGAAATATATATATTTTTTATGATTTTTGCACCCGCCGCGGTTGCGAACCTTTAGTGCCTACGCACCATCTTTCGTGCAATAGGGGATCAGGGTACACGTAGTTCCTCTTTTAAAAATTTGAAACACAAGTGTTTTGGTTAATTTTATGAGATAAGACATCATCGTCATTGTCCGTGTGGAAAACATTCTTACTACCCACAATCATGAGAAAGGAGAATTTGCATCATCTCAAAGTGGAGGATATGGCTTGGATTTTAAAATCAATAATGCGTCACTCAACACCCAAGTGGAAAATATATCTCTTCACTATATATTGTAGAAGTATAGTTGTTTGCGTCACTACAAGGATTGATAAGAGTCTAATCTTTTGAGAAAAGTTTAAAGATTAAAAGCCAAAGTGGCAAAATGGTTTGAAATGAGATTGATTGACTTTTAGTCTTCTCAGAAAGAGTGTCAAAGTATTATTAAATTGATTGAATTTTATTGATGAAAATGTTTTGAAAATGCATGGACCTAAGTCCAAGTTTATTATGAAAGTGTTTCAAGTTTCAAAACAAGAAGAGTTTTCAAAAGGAGGGAGAAGATTTTTGAAATTAAAGAAGATGGGAGGAGTAGAAGAGGCTATCCTAAAGCATAAGGTAAAAGTTAAGGATAAGGACCATCTAACTAACAAGAAGCCAAAAAACTTGACATTATGAGCCAAGATAAAATTCCCATTCTTTGGATTGAAACCAAGCAAGCAAAGATACTAGACCTCTTCAAATGCATTAAGTCTTCACAAAAATTGGGCAGAGTAACGGCTGTATACAGGTGAATTCCAGATTACAAACAAAGAGTGTAATCACAAAAACCTGCACACAAAAACAAACAAGCAACCTAATGTATTGAGGTAAACCTCAAGAGCTTCTGACAAAATAATCAGATAAGATCACAAGGTCTCCAAGATAGGCCAAGGTTTTTAATCCTAAGTCCAAGAAAAAGTCCCATGCTCCGTACTGCCAAGGATAGTAACCAAATAGTCCAAGTACCATTAAGCGTTTTTTAGGGTTTATGTTGGTTATTAAGTATCTTAGGAAAAGAAAAAGAAAAGATCAAGTGAGCAAAATAAAAATGGTAAGAAAATAAATGCTCAAATGAGCAAAGATGAAAATAGCATGAAATGGAAAATGCTAAAAAATAAATAGTACATAAAGTATAAAAGGATAAAAGCATAGAATAAACAAGTGAATAATTAGTGGTTAGTTGGATGACCATCTTGAAACTTACATTTGGAACTCATTAGAGGATTGGTAGAACCAAAGCCTTTGCTTTTTGTGAAGTATACCATCCATTTGGAATTCTCATAAGTACCATTTAATGATCAACGATGTTTAAGTGATCCGCGTTGACCAAAGGTGTTGTAGATCCATTAGAGGATTGGTAGAACCAAAGCCTCCACACAATGAATCTCAAGGTTATTGGATCAAAGAGATCAAATTAACATATTTGGGCTTGCAATCATAAGTTTGGGCCACGAATGATCATTTATTTGAATCGGGACAAAATTTAGCGCTATGTTAAGCAATCGTAAGTGGACTTATATAGAAGTCACACCTATTTTGAGGCCGGTCAATAGAAATCTATGCACCATTTGTTTTGAGACATGATATAGAGATCATGCTCCAACAACATTTAGTGCAATGAGAAGGGGATGAGATGAAGAGGATTAGGGCAAAAGATAAACCACTTTTGAATTAAAAATTTAATCAAACTATTATTAAAATCATTCATCTATTTTTGTGGAGTTAAACTCAACACTATGGATCCAATGATGTTAATTAAGTGATGATCAAAAAATCAACCCAAGACAGCCAGAAAATAATCACACATAATAATGTAATTAATATATACATTAAAAGGTTTAAAAATGTTTTAAAAAAATGGAAAATGATGAGGAAAATATCAATTATGTTCAAATTAATCAAGAAATGAAAGATAAGACCATAGAAAAATCAGAAAAGAGGCCAAGTAATTTTACAAATTTTTTGAGAATTTTTAAAAGTTAGAAACTATTTTTAAAAATTAAAATAAATGGGTAAAATAAACAAAAATAGTAAAAAATAGTAAAGTTAGAAACAAAAATAAAATAAGGTCACCAATATTTGTCACAATATCATTAGATCATTCCATAATTTTTTCAGAATTTAAAAATGTATAAAAGTATTTTTAAACATTTTAAACAAATTAAATAAGTTTAAAATTCATAAAAAATACCAAAACACAAAATTAAATTGTGAAAAAATTAAAATCAGAAAGTGAATAATCAAAAATATTTTTCATAATTTTTTTAGATTTTTTGGACTAAAAATGAATTTTCTATGATTTTTTGAAATTTAAAAGAATTAAAATATAAAAATCATAAAAAGAAAATAAAAGTAAAAGATGTGGACTATTGGATGAGAGTCAAAATGTGTTAGTAATCAAATCCAAGGGATCTGGCGCGCTGTGCATATCATGGTCTTTAATGAATAATGTACATAATCAATAATAAAATCAGAATTTGAAAAATACAGATGGCGCGCCTTCATTGGTTAGAAGCTGACACATTGGTCATCTTCAACCTCCAGTCATCACGAATTGTAGGTCTCTCAAACTGTAAAATCAGAAGCTCAGACCTATGCCATTCGCTTCGTCTCTTCAAGATGAAAGTAAGTGTTGCAACTAGAACCGGGGCAATGAGAGAATCACAGTGATATCAAAGTTTTGAAGAATTGATGAAGGAATTTACCTATTGAAGTTGAGTTGCAGAGCTCTAAAACTGGACTTTTATGGAGCAATATAGGGCATGATTCTGGAATGTAATTATATGGTTAGCTTCAGGGAAGATCAAGGAAGGTGAATTGAGGGGAAAACGGATTGAAAAAAGCTTAAGAATAGAATTCGAAGTTGCTGAATTCTGGGTTGTGAAGCAAGTTTGGCAGGGTGATTCTGGCTATCTAAGCTTGGGAAATTGAATGGGGGATGACCCTCTATTTATAGGGAAGCAAATGGGATCAAAAGGAATAACAAATGATGCGTTTTGGAGGGAATTCTTGTGGGTTTTCATCATGAAGAAAGTGTAACTCAAACTTGATCAAAACTCAGCCAAATCGTGTGTTTCATGATGCTAATCACTTCTGGTAAGTTGCTAAACATGATTAGAAACAAAAACGCGTGGAAATCTTGTGATTAGAAGCCAAAACAAAGATTTCAAAATTCTGACTTTGTGCAAAATTCAGTTTCAAACTACCAAATTCAAATCCATGGCATTTCCACCTCAAGGGGTCTTAGGGCATAATTCTTGATGCTTTGGAAAGATGAGGTTACAAGCTTTGCAATGGAAAAAGAATGGAATAAAATGGATGCTTGAGCTGAAAGTTATATGGGGTCAAAGTTGAAGAAAAAGAGTTGACTTTCCATACTTAGAAATATTTCAAATTCTTATTTAAAAATGACCTATAATCCTTTGCATCCAAACATGGCCTTCCACTTAGAATTTGCTCTTAACCAAAATTTTGCAATTTGAACCACTCAAAATCTTTTGCATTATTGAGGCAACATACATCCATTTTCTTACTTTGAACATAAAAGAAGGCATTAAGTACACATCCTTAAGATCATCATGAAAAAGGAATGGGCTCAAGATGATAAAAATTGACCAAGTTATGACCACTTGAAGTCACATATGGAAAATTGGGGATTCATCTGGATGACTTGTAATCTTCCTTCTTCACCAAGTTCCTTCCACATGAAAACTCTTTGGAACTTTTGAAGTGATTTGTTGATAACTCTTAGAAGAGAAGGATGTCTTTGGAATCACTCAAAAATACCAAAAGATGAGCAAGATATGCTCCTCTGAAGTCCAAAACCCTAGCCTCTAGATCAAGAGAATGCTTTGAGGAACTTTGCCAAGTTTGAACAAACTTTTTGTGCCAATATTCTTCCTTTATGAATAGAAATTGTTGAGGATGATGATGAAGACTCATGGCCACAAAAACCACTTCCATACAAATTCTTTCAAAACAACTTCAATGGTGAGTTTTGAATTTCTCAAGCTATTGACTAGGGCATGGAAATAAACTCATGAACCCATGAAGCAACTTGCTAAACCTCATTTCCTTTACCTACATTATTAACAAGTAAGACAAACCAATATTGTATTTTGTTAATTAGAGAGAAAATCAAAGCAAAATATCCATGATCACAAAAGAAAACAAGTCAAAATGCTTGGTAACTCCTCAAAAGATCAAGGCTAAAGATAGGGAGAAGAACCAAAAACCCTAATGTGATCTTGTTGTGATTGAAACAATATGGTATGATGAAGGAATCTTAGGGGGGAAAATTGGGGTACAACACCACCTTCTTCAATCACTGCTCTGGCGTCTTTGAGAGAAGCCATCTTCAGAGGAGGTTTGTTATTGGTAGTAGTTTCAGTCGATGCCAAGATCTGGGGAACCTCTTCAAAATTCTGACAAGGAGTCTTTATGAATTCCCCGTCCATATCTACGTACCTGAAGGAGTTGAGGTGGCTTACCATATACTCTTCTTCTCCATGTACAGTGACAATCTTCCCCTTCACTGGATACTTCAGCATTTGGTGCAGTGTAGAATTAACAGCCCCAGCTTCATGGATCCAAGGACGACCCAACAAACAAGAGTATGATGGCCTGATGTCCATCACATAGAAGGTGGACTCAAAGGTTTGAGAGCCTATCTTGACAGGGATTTCCACCTCCCCATGCACCATTCTCTTCGACCCATCAAAAGCCCTTACCACAATGTTACTAGGCTTTAAGGTCAATCCCTCACAATCTAGTCGGTCGAGAGCCTTCTTCGGCAGGACATTCAGTGAGGATCCAGTATCCACCAGAACATGAGCCATAGTGGTGCCCCTACATTAGATCGAGACATGTAGAGCATCATTATGCTTCCTCCCTTTCAGTGTCAAGTCTGTATCTTAAAAACCCAGCCCATTGTCAGCAGTCAGGCTGGCCATACAGTCTTTGAATTGATCGGCGGAGGTTTCTTGCGGAACATGTGCAGTCTTGAGGAATGCAATCAAAGCCTTCGCATGGGCCTCAGAGCACAACAGCAGAGACAACATGGATATCTTTGAGGGAGTCTTCCCCAACTGCTCGACCATATTGTAGTCGCTCTTTTCGATTATTTTCAATATTTCCTCTATCTCTTGCTTAGAGGCTTCTACGACAATTTTTCTAGGTGCCTCCGTCTGGGCCGTCTCACCTATAACTTCTTTGCCTCGGGTCCCAGATGACTCAACGGCGGGAGTGATAATTGGAGTAAACACAGGAGTAGTAGTTAAAGTACCAGTAGGAATAGCAGACGGAATAACAACAGGCCTATTGACAGTCCTTGGGGAAATATCAGGAGAGAAAATCCTTCCACTTTTGGTAACCTTGCTGGTCCCGAAAATGTTATTGACATCAGGATCAACCTCTTCATTCTTTAGATCTTGTTTGATGCCATGATAGTACACATCGACACTATAATGCCAAGGGACATCTTTGTCTGAGGCGTATGGGACAGGACTAGGAAGGGTGATTATTAACGGAGCGACTCTTGGAGCAGATGTAATCCTAACAGGTCTTCTCGAGGAGACCTTAGAAGGATTGGCGGAAATGGTTATAATAGCATCATCTTCAAACGGGACAATGGGAATTAGAGTTTTCTCGAACAAAATTTTGTTACTGTCCATCAGGCGCTAAACACCTGACTTCAGCAAATGGAAACCAGAAGGCAGAGATGAACACATGTGGCAACCTTCACCAACACCCGGAAATAAACCGGTCGACAACAAATTCTTCTTAACCGTCATAAGAGGAGTAGAAACTTCATTAACTAAGGTCACAAACAGATCGGTATCAACGACATTAACTCCCTGATTATGCTTAGGCATGGGAGCAGTTATGACATTGGGCTTTTCCGGAGCATCGAACTCAATTTCCTTGGCCTTAATCAGATCTTGTACCTTATTTCTCAGAGCCCAGCAGTCATTTGTATCGTGGTCAGGACTCTCGGAATGGTAGGCACACCGAGCGTTTGGATTGTATCGAGGAGATGTGGTATTCGGATTCTTGGGAGCCTGTTTCAAGGTTGCCAAGTTGGATCTCAGTAGATGGGGTAGAACTTCAGCCAACGTCATGTTAATCCGGGTAAACTGCCGTTGTGGTCTTTCCACCCTTTGTTGATTGTTGTGTTGTGGAGCAACCGCAGGCCTAGGTATCATTACGGCACTTACTGTCTGACGGTGTTCAACTCTATTTTGACCTCTTAGGCTATAGATAGCACTAGCTTCCTTTTTACCAGTGAAAGGCTTCCTTACCGAACTCGAAGAGGCATCTTTCTATATCTTACCGCTCCGAGTCCCAGCTTCTACCCTCTCTCCAATTAGAATCAGCTCGGTGAAACCAGCTGACGAGCTGCCGATCAAATGATTAAAGAATAGACCAAATAGTGTCCCAAGAAACATATCGACCAACTCCCTATCGGACAAAGGGGGTTGGACTCTTCCAGCCAAGTCTCTCCATTTATGCGCATAGTCCTTGAAACCTTCGCTTGCACCCAGGACATACTCTGGATTTGAGTACGGGTAGGGGCAAGGTCAGTGTTATATTGATACTACTTATAAAAAGCAGCAGCCAGATCTTCTCAGTTACGGACATTGGTTCCCTCCAGTTGATAGAACCATTCAAGCTGAGTCCCAGACAGACTGTCTTGAAAGAAATGGACCCACAAGTTCCTATCAGCGGTGTGAGGCTGAATCTTCCTTACATAGGAACGGAGATGGAGTTTTGGGCAAGACACCCCATCGTATTTTGCAAAAATTGGAGCCTTAAACTTCTGCGGGATGACCACTCCCGACACCAATCCCAGCTCTTCAAAATCCAGCCCGAGTATTCTCTAGATCTCTATAGCGCTCAACCGATCCTCTAACTGCTTATATCTATCCTCAGTAGGAGGATATTGCTCATCATTGTAGTATATATCATTGTCAGAAACTTCAGGACTGGGGTCCTTTTCCCTTGTCTCTCTTTCTTGATTCTCCCCTTCCTTGGATGAAGAGGTCAGATCGACTGGTTGCTTTAATGGCCCCCCAAACCTTCTGCCCATATTTAGAATACCAGAGACCCTCTTCTTTTTCTTTTTCTCCTCCAGGATGAGGGCTTTCAGATCCTCCTGCCCTTTCGCCAGATTTATGAAAATCTGTTGGAATTGGGCATTTTGTGCCTGAAGATCTTTGATGATTTGTTCAGAAGACATTTCTGCTGAAATAAGCAGTGAAGAAGATGAGAAGCTTGTAATGGTACCTGTATATGCAGTGTTTATGGATGGGATGCGTATGTAATGATTTCAAAGACTTTGGGAAATTTAAATTTGCGAACCATAATGAAACAAATATTTTATTAGTAGAAATTCAAAGTTGAATTTCCTTTTAGGCGTTACAATTAAAACAATTCTAAAAAACTAGAAAAAGTCAAATTTCCCATGGATGCTTCCTCTTTGTGCCGAGATAGACATTAAGGCTTCTTTCCTCATGAAGCTGCCTTGTGAGCTCTAAAACCTTCCTCTCCTGGGCATAGAACTGATCCCTGTAAGTATCCCGCTCTTTCTTCAACTGAATCCAAGACCTTTGTAGTCCTCCAAGATCAGTGGGCATATCAGGATGGAGAACCGTGTAAGGAATACCCCTTCAGTAGTGGGTTTCACAATCACTGGTAAAACGGCCATGTAGGGCATCATAAGTTTATGGGCGCGAGCTCGTACCCATTGGAGATAAGGTTCCATAGGAATGGAAGCCTTTGGCCCCAAAGCCTTGGCGCCATATCTGTTTACCATACTCCAAGCTCGTATGAACCTCTGGCGATATCCTTGAACATCGTCCTCATAGTTAAACATAATGCCCTCGATAAGTAATTCATGGGGACCATGCCTTCAAGTGTAACCAAATTGCCGCAGAGCTAAACAAGGATTGTAAGTTATGCCTCCTCTGATTCCAAGTAATGGGACATTAGGATACTCCTCGCAGCGGTCAATAATAGCAGTATCTCCCATAGCTCGGGAATGCCAGAGAATATCCGTGTGAGCAAGTGACATTATCCTTTGCGACCAACCCAAACCTTATTCATTCTTCAGTACAGACTTAGGGAGGTGAGAAATAAACCACCTTGACAGCAATGGCATGCAGCACATAAGAACCCCTCTTCTCTTCATGGTACGAGTATGGAGAGCGTGCAAGATATCTCCAAGCAAGGTAGGCACAGGGTTGCGGGAGAGGAAAATCTTGACGGCATTCACATCTATGAGTGAGTCTGGATTAGGGAATAGTACTAACCCATAGATTAGAAGGGCCAAGACCTCCTCAAAATCCTGAAAGTCCATATCATCCCAAAACAATTGGGCCTTGTCTATTAGGAACTTGGTTAGAAAACCCTTGACTCCGCTTCTCATTTCCCAATTGGATACCACATCGGCCCGTTTCAGATGCAAGGCTAAGGCAATGACTTATGGCTTAGGAACTTCTTCCAAACGGGTGAAAGGAAACTATTCAAGAATGGGTACATCAAATAACTGAGAGAACTCTTCCATGGTATGCACCAACAGATAATCTGGGAAGGTGAAGCAGTGGTGCTTGGGATCAAAGAACTAAAAGAGTACACTCATCATCTTCTCATTAAAGTTTGAAGTGACCAGGTTGAGAAGTCGACCATGTCTCTTAGTGAACGTATAAGTTTCAGGAACCCTTGATACTAGCTCCTTGAGCTGGGGAGGTATTCTCACAAAGCTGATTCAGATAGTGTTTTTACGAGCGGAAGCCATGATTTGCAAAACAGAACAAAGATAAATTCCCTTGGTCTTTGAAATGGTTAGTGCAATGAGAATGGATGCTATGTTATGATGCATGATGTTATGTTCAAACAGAATAAATCACACACAAGAAAAACACACAATAGACCTTAGGTTCAAAGGCTTGCATGAGGTTAAAGGTAAGTACCCTCTTGAAGTTTAGTTGGTTTCAAACCTGTCTTAGAAAAGTAACCGGGTTCTAAAGATTCTCAATATCACTGATCATCCTTTATCGGGCATTGTTTCAGCTTAGGCAATCTTTTCTTGCAACCGAAATATCCCGAAAGTCTGATCTCAATGAGTGTAGCATCGAGTATCAACCAATCCTCATCTTTATACCGAGGCCGACTATCTCACTACTTTCTAATGTCCAAGTTTGTTCAACTAAGGTTCTAAGGTCTGTTAGTGCTTCACGACACCACGCGGTAGCCCCGTTGAAGAAGTGAAAAACACAAGAAGGGGGGGTTGAATTGAAAACTTAAAATCAAATTCGCAAAGACACAATATTGTTATCCTGGTTCGTTTGATCTCAAACTACTCCAGTCCACCCGTCAAGGTGATTTCGCCTCTCTCTAACGAGGACTTAATTCACTAATCAAAAACTGATTACAATCACTACTTTGACAACTGTCAAAGTCCTCTTGAGTACAACCACAACCCGGTCAATCTCAAGGAAAAACTGGCTTAATCAAGATAAAAGAATTTTGTGTATCATTGTTTTTCTTTACAAAAACAGTTATCACAACTGTGATATTTTACACAATTTTGAGCGTAGAAAAGAGTATGTAAGCTTGCAGCGTTTAGAGATGTATTGCAGTCGTGTTCAAAAATCGTAAACGATTTATCCTCTTAGCTTTATTATATAAGCAATGGAATCATGTCCAACATAAAGCGTGATAATGGACATTTAAAATGTTTCCATATTGAGAAGATTCTTGTCTAAATGAAGTCGTTGCATGTGATGTTGTCTTGATTGAATAGTAACGCTTCAGAATCTTACAATCTGCATGCTGCAATTGCTTCAGAACATTGATGACTAAGAGATGTGAGGATCTGATTGTATATGAACCTTCTGTTCAGAATCAGAGTATTCTTCACTTCAGCGTAGGTTCTGATCATCATTCTTCAGCGCAGATTCTGATTACCTCAGCGTGAAAGCTTCTATAGCTTAACTTCTGATGCTGCTTTGGTCAGAACTTTTGCATACACAGTAACATAAATTTAGAGCGCATATTTATTCTTTTTGTTTGTTATCATCAAAACTCTAATTAAGGTTTGTAGAATCAATATATGTTCTAACAATCTCCCCCTTTTTGATGATGACAAAAACTAGGATTTTCAATGAAAAATATAGAACAAAAAGCTTAAGAGAGACTCCCCCTGAGTTGATTACTTCCCTGAAGTTCCTTGTCGTCAGAGCTTTTGATGCATCTCCTTCTGTTCTTATCAGAATGTGTTCCTGTACAAGCTTTTTAGAAAGTAGAGATTAAAATTTTTAGAATGTTTGAGACTTTGTCCCGGTATACAATTATTGAAAATATCTTACTTTCTCCCCCTTTTTGTCAGGTATCAAAAAGCAATATAATCAAAGTCAAAAAGATGAATTATATTGAAAACAGAATGCAATGACAAGTTTCAGAAACAAGGAGGTAAAGATAAAAAAATTACAGATAAATAGTTTTAAAGAAAATCTAAGAAGGATGGGGAAGACGTGTGAACAATGCTTCCAACAAGCTCTTGATCTGAGTGCTTGATTCTTTCTGCTTTCCCAGAATGTATTTGATTTCTTTTGTAGTATCTTCTTGTTTATCCAGAATACCCTTGATCTCTTTGTTTGTATCCTCTTGCTTATCCAGTCTGGCATGGATTAATTCATTCTCTTTCTTCAACTCTTCCAGAGTTTGCATGACTAGAGACAAAGCTGGTGTATCTTCAGAGGTTGCATGTTGTTCAGAACATTCTGCAGCCTCTTCTGATTGAACCACTTCTTTTGTTGCAATCATGTTTTCTGGAGCAGTAGTCAGAGAGAGACTATCAGAATCTGGTTCAGCGACTTCTGAAGGATGGTGCTCTTTCTAGGGAGCATTATCCAGCGGAAGAATTTCTTTCTTGCACCATTGGCTCAGAACTTGATCTTGGAAGGCTTTCAGTTGATCACTGAAGTTCTGCTGAGCCCTTTCATAGCCCAATTCTTTCAGCTTCTGAGTTTCAGAGTTGAGCCATTTTCTGAATCTTTCCCACAGAATCAGAAGCAGCAGGATTAGAAATCTCTTGGCTTGCTTGCTTCAAAGAATTGATCCATTCCTGCATTTCTGTTTCAAAAATCAACAGATTATTACCAAAATTTAATTTGGTTGCGGTTGGTTTAGGTTGGGAATGGCAATTTTGTTTGAGGTGGAAGCTAGTCGGTCCAGCACTAGTGGATCAATGACAAGTCTGAGGTTGTCAGCTGGATGGTTGATAGGTGAAGGAGTGGAATAGTCAGAAATTAGAATTGGTGTGTTAGGGGTGTTTGGTGGTGTAGATTTATATGGTGAAGGGATTATGGAATATCATGAATAGTGAGAGGTAAGTGAACCGTAAGGGGTTCTTTTATTCCAGGGATTGGGATAGTGGTATCAAAATCTGAAGGAGAGTCCTCAGATTGGTTTGCGGTAGCGTGTTGAATTTGTGGTTCAGGAATTTCAGAAGATGGGTTTTCAGAAGATGGAGAGAGAGAGTTTATATTTTCTGGTTGTGGTGAGTTGAGGTTCAGATGTTCTGCTTGAGGAGAGTGTGGTTGTGGATTTTCTGGTTGTTGTTGAGAGTTTGGATTTTCTGGTATTGGAGAGGAAAAGTCTTGATCAAACAGTTCAATGTCAGATATAACTTTGGTAAGTTCTGGTTGATGATTTTCTGGATTTGGATTTTGATTGGGGGGGGGGGGGGGTGAGGTTCATTCAAAAAGTTTCCAAGAGTTACAGATGGGTCAAATTCTATGTCAAAATCCTCAAATGTTTGGGGTGAAGGATTTTCTTTTGGTTGAGGGGGAATGGTTTCAGATGTTGGAACAACTATTGATTCTATAACAGAAACAGAAGATGGGTTACCTTTCTTTTTCGCAGCTTTAGGTGTCTTCTGAGAGGATCCTTCTCCTGTTGCCTTCCTCTTTTTGGATTTCTTTAGCATAACCTCTGGAGCTGGCTTGTGCAGATCTTGAATGTTGATTTCTGGAATAGTCCCATCAGCCTTGCAAGCTTCAAGGTATCTGACTATGATTTCTGGAGAGGCATCTATCTCAGAAAATAGTGAAAAATCCTTCATAGAGATTCTCCTAGAAGTGATGGCCTCATGAGAAGCAATAGTTGGTTCCTTCTTAATGTTCTCAATAATCTTAATTTTCTTCAGATTCTTGGCGTTCAAAGGTTTCTCAGCGGTTGCTTCCAGAGTGCTTATTTCTTTAGCCTCGATCAGATGTTCTATTAGCCTATTTTCTGTTAGGATATCTGAAATCAGTCTTCCTAGGGGAATCCAATCCCTCTTAGTTCTTTTGTCTTCTCTTGTCTCTTTCACACTTGTTCTGAGATGGTTGAAGAGCAAGTGTGGAAGGTTTATCTTGGTCTTCTTTGCAATGAAGTAAATCAGGAATTGTTGATCAATATTGATGTAATCAGGAGAGCTTGTAGGCTTCCTGTGATTGATACATCCCAGAATTATTCTGGCCCAGATACTGTGATGATCCTTCGAGTCTTTGATCTTGTTGGATGGCTGTCTAGAAGTGAAGATTTCCCTGGCAATAGATTTTAGGTCAGAACACCTATCAGCCATATCAATGCATCTGACTCCACCACCATTGTATCCAATGAGTTTCCCAATTAAATCTTTTGTTATCACTATCTTCTTTCCCATATAATATGATGTAACCTGGTGGTTGGATGAGGTAGCATGAATCCAGAACTCTTTGACAAGAATGGGAAACGTTGGACCTAACAGACGATCAAAATATATGTTCTATCCCTGTGCAGTTACATCTTCATAGAGATTAAACCCATTTTCTTGTAAACTTTCAAAATTAATGATCAACTCAGAGAGAACTTCCAGGTTATCAACAGGAGTGAGAAGCATTCTAATGGGTTCTTCATATTGTTCCGTTGATGAAGATTCAGGAGCACTGAGATTCTTGAGACTTGATGATGATGCCATTGTTCACACGGGTTCTTTGAAGAAAATGGAAAGGGTTTTTGAAAACGAAACTTGAAACAAGAGAGAATATAGAAGAGAGTAAAATGTGAATGAATTAAATAGTAAATTGAGTTTATATAGGTTTTTTAGAAAACGTAAACAGTAAGCAAGAAAATAAGTGATGATTATATGCATTAATGAGACCTGAAATTAGGGGATTTAGAAAGATATTGAACATTTACCACTGACAAGTGTCTCAATGCATCCAATCAGAGCCTTAGACCCTTCAGAATTTGAACGCGTGTTCAGCCTCAGAAGGTAGCTTGTGAGAGGATGACAAATGTTTGATGATGTGAACTGCACGCCTCTATCCTTGAAATGAAACGTTCAGATCTTCATAAATAGATTCTGAGGCAACTGTACTTCTAACTTCTGAAGACAAGTTGACCAGATGTTCACATAAAACAATAAAGTTCTGAGGGTTAAGATATGCAAATAAAACATTTTATTCTGGGCATAACTTCATGCTGAGATGTTTCAGAATGAAATTGAATCTATCTTTAGAAAGGGGTTTTGTAAATACATCAGCCGATTGATGGTTTGTGTCAATAAATTTTAAGGTAAGAATTCCTTTCTGAATATAGTCCCTAATAAAGTAATGTTTTATTTCTATATGCTTAGCCCTAGAATGCAAAATGGGATTTTTACTGAGGCATATGGCAGAAGTGTTATCACAGAATATAGGAATGTTACTCTCAAATATGTTGAAGTCTTCAAGTTGACTTTTCATCCAGAGCATTTGAGTGCTACATCCAGCAGTTGCTATGTATTCAGCTTCTACTGTTGACAATGCTATTATAGACTGTCTCTTGCTGGTCCATGAGATCAGATTGTCTCCCAAAAACTGGTAGCTTCAAGAAGTGCTTTTACACTCTACTCTGTCTCCAGCAAAATCAGCGTCACAGTATCCTACTAAGCTGTATTCATTGAATTTTCTATAAAACAAACCCAGATTAGTAGTACCTTTCAGATACTTGAAAATTCGCTTAACTGCTGTTAAGTGAGATTCTCTAGGATCTGATTGGAATCTAGCACATAAGCAAACACTGAATAAAATATCAGGCCTTGAAGCCGTCAGATAAAGGAGAGAGACAATCATACCTCTGTAGATTCTCTGTTCTACCTTTTTACTTACCTCTTCCTTTTCCAGAATACACGTGGGGTGCATTGGAGTCTTTGAGGGCTTACATTCTGAGAGATCAAATTTCTTCAGAAGTTCTCTGACATATTTGCTCTGATGAATGCAAGTTCCTTCTGAGGTTTGGTTTATCTGAATACTCAGAAAGAATTTGAGTTCCCCCATTAAGCTCATCTCAAACTCTGCCTGCATACACTTAGCAAACTCTCTTCCCAGAGAAGGTTTAGTGGATTCAAAGATGATGTCATCTACATAAATCTGACACACTAAAATGTCATTCTTAAATGTCTTACAGAACAAGGTTGTGTCCACTTTCCCTCTGGTGAATTCCTTTTCTAACAGAAAGTTACTCAGTCTTTCATACCAAGCTCTAGGAGCTTGTTTCATACCATATAGTGACTTCTTTAGTTTGAAAACATATTCTGGGTGTTTGGAATTCTCAAACCCAGGGGGTTGGTGCACATATACCTCTTCATCTATGTAGCAATTTAGGAATGCAATTTTGACATCCATCTGATACAGAGTGATGTCATTGTTTACAACAAATGAGATTAAGAGTCTGATAGATTCTAACCTGGAGACTGGAGCAAAGGTTTTTGTATAGTCTATCCCCTCTTGCTAACTATAACCTTGTGCCACCAATCGTGCTTTGTTTCTGATGACTTCTCCTTGCTCGTTCAGTGTGTTTCTGAACACCCACTTTGTTCCAATAACGTTGAATCCTTTTGGTTTGGGAAGAAGATCCCATACGTCATTTCTGGTGAACTGATTTAATTCCTCCTGCATTGCAAGAATCTAGTCATTATCCAGAAGCGCTTCATCAATTGTTGTTGGTTCAATCAGAGAGACCAATCCCATGAGGGATTCTTCAGAGTTTCTGAATGTTGATCTTGTTCTGATTGGATCATCCTTCTTTCCTAGGATCTTATCTTCTGGGTGAGTTGTGCTGCTTCTGGATAGCCTTTTCTGAAGTTGATCAACGGAAGGTGCTGGATTGCTTGAAACATTTCTTTCTGAGGTTGTTGGAGTGTCTCTGTTGAGAACTTCTGACGAGTTGTCTTCAGTACCTGTGAATTCAACTTCTATATCTGCAAAGAATTCATTCTGCTTTGACTTTTGAGGATCAAGCTTATCATCAAATCTAACACTGATTGACTCTTCAACAATTTGTGTTTCTGTATTGTATACTCTGTACCCTCTTGAGCGTTCAGAGTATCCTAACATGATACACTTTTGTGCTATAGAGTCAAACTTGTTCAGATAATTTTTAGTATTCAAAATGAAACAAGTGCATCCAAACGGATGGAAATAAGAAATGTTGGGCTTTTTGTTCTTCCACAATTCATATGGAGTCTTTTCCAGAATAGGTCTTATATAGATTCTATTCTTAATGTAACACACTATGTTAATTGCTTCTGCCCGGAAGATCTTAGCAATGTTAGTCTCATTGATCATGGTTCTGGCCGTTTCTTGCAGTGTTATGTTCTTTCGTTCTACAACTCCATTTTGTTGGGGAGTTCTAGGACACGAGAAGTCATGTAAGATGCCTTTTTCATTAAAGAATGATTCAGAAAATTTATTTTCAAATTCTCCACCATGATCACTTCTGACTTTAACAATTCTAAGATCCTTTTCATTCTGAACTTGGTTACAGAATGCAAGGAACATAGAGTGTGACTCGTCCTTGTGTCTTAATAACTTTACCCATGTCCATCTACTATAGTCATCTACGATCACTAACCCATACTTCTTGCCACTAACAGATGCAGTTTTTACTGGTCCAAATAAGTCTATGTGCAGAAGTTCTAATGGCTTAGAGGTGGAAACACCATTTTTAGATTTAAAAGCAGGTTTTGCAAATTTTACTTTCTTACATTCTTCACACAGAGCATCTGAGCTGAACTTCAGATTAGAAAGTCCTTTGACCAGATTGAGTTTGTTAATCTGAGATGTTCTTCTCATACTAACATGCCCCAATCTTCTGTGCCAGACCCATTGCTCGTTGTTAACAGAGAGAAGACATTTTACATTCTAACTTTTTAATTCAAAAAGTTTTATCTTATAAATGTTGTTTTTCCTCTTTCCATTAAAAAGGATAGTTCCATCTTTCTGACTAACAGCTTTGCATGAATTTTGATTAAAGATTATATCATAACCGTTATCACTTAATTGGCTTATGGATAATAGTTTATGCATTAATCCATCAACTAAGAGCATATTATTTATAGAGGGAAGATTTCCATTACCTACTATTCCAGAGCCAATGATTTTTCCTCTTTGGTTGCCTCCAAAGCCCACATAGCCTCCAGGTTTAAGTTCCAGGCTTTGGAACATATGCTTTCTTCTCGTCATGTGTCGAGAGCATCTAGAGTTCAGGTACCATGACTGGTGTTTTAGCCTTGCTGCTAAAGATATCTGCTACATATATAATTTTGTCCTTAGGTACCCATATCTTCTTGGGTCCTGGTTTGTTAGTTTTACCAAAATTCTGGTTGAATTTTGGTTTGACAGAGTAATTATTACTAGTGTATTTTAGGTCGTGTGTGTGCCCATATATGAAGTTTGATTTAAGTGGTGTGCGTTTTATGACTAGGTCCATGACTGTCTTAGGTGTAGATACCTTACCTTGATATACTATCCCTTTTCTTCCATTCTTGCTAACTCCATAGATCATTTAAGCCATCTTGCTTCTATCTATGTTTTTAGCCAGAAACTTCTGAAAGCTGTGATCATACTCATTGATGATCTCATCAACATTACTGGGAGTCTCTGATATTATTTCCTTCTGAGAGTTTTGCAAATTGTTTTCTAATTTTGAAACCTTTTCTTTTAACTCGGAATTCTCTAATCTGAGACTCTCAGTCTTTTCAGAGTCAGAGACAAAATCCCTTTTTAGGTTCTTGAATTTGACTCTGATTTGCTGATACCTTTCCAGAATTTCATTTAGACTTTCTGCAAGTTCAGCCTTAGTAAAATTAATAGTGAAGTTATGGAATACCTCTTCAGTGTCTGATTCTGAGTCTGAACCAGAAGCTTCACTGTCTTTTGACACGTTTTCCATGAGAGCTATGTTTGCTCTTTCATCATCTGACTCTGAGTCAGCATCAGAAGTGTCTGAATCGTCCCATGTTGCCATGAGGCTTTTCTTCTTCTCCTTGAAGAACTTATTTTTGGGCTTCTCCTTCTGAAGCCTTGGACAGTCACTTTTGTAGTGCCCTTGCTCATTGCACTCATATCATATGATGTCCTTTTTATTTGACTTTCTATGTCCTGAAGAACCTTCAGATCTTCTATGTCCAGAGGAAGACTCATACTTTCTGTATCTGGAGGAGGATTCATTTTGATTCTCTGATCTTCTAGGATTTCTGAATTTCCTTTGTCTCTGCTTCCACAGTTGATTCACCCTTTTGGAGAGGAGAGACAATTCATCTTCTTCTGATGAGGATCCATCATAGGTTTCTTCCATAGCCTGCAAAACCTTAGAATCATATTTTTTGTTAGATTTTAACGCTAGTGACTTACCTTGCTTTTGAGGCTCATCTTCTTCTAGCTCTATCTCATGACTTCTGAGGGAGCTGACAAGTTCCTTTAGAGATATCTTGTTGAGATCTTTAGCTAGCTTAAGTGTTGTGACCATTGGCCTCCATTGCTTGGGTAGACTTCTGATGATCTTCTTTATGTGATCATCAGTAGAATATCCTTTGCCAAGAACCTTCAGCCCAACAACAGGGATCTGGAATCTTGAGAAGATTGCTTCTATAGATTCACTATCTTCCATCTTGAATGCTTCATACTTCTGAATGAGCACAAGGGCCTTGGTTTCTTTGACTTGTATGTTGCCTTCATGCGTCATTCTCAGAGAGTCAAACATGTTTTTGGTTGTCTATCTGTTTGAGAATTTCTCATATTCTGAGTATGAGATAGCACTGAGAAGTATTGTTCTGGCTTTATGATGGTTTCTGAAATCACGTTTTTGCTGGTCAGACATCCTTTTTTTGTCTATCTTCTGACCATTTTCATCCACTGGATGTGTGTATCCATCAATTACCATGTCCCATAGATCAGCATCATGGGCCAGAAAGAAGCTCTCAATTCTGTCTTTCCAGTAGTCAAAATTTTCTCCATCAAAGACTGGAGGTTTTCCACTGATTTTGTCCTTGTCTTCATGATAGTCATTGTTGATGTTTTGGCTTGGTCCCACCATAGTGTTTTTCTGAAGCTTGGATCTTGTACTGACACGGTTAAGTGTATAAACTCAGAACCAGGCGCTCTGATACCAATTAAAGAAGTGAAAAACACAAGAAGGGGGGTTGAATTGAAAACTTAAAATCAAATGCGCAAAGACACAATATTTTTATCCTGGATTGTTTGATCTCAAACTACTCCAGTCCACCCGTCAAGTTGATTTCGCCTCTCTCCAACGAGGACTTAGTTCACTAATCAAAAACTGATTACAATCACTACTTTGACAACTGTCAAAGTCCTCTTGAGTACAACCACAACCCGGTAAATCTCAAGGAAAAACTGGCTTAATCAAGATAAAAGAATTATGTGTATCATTGTTTTTCTTTACAAAAACAGTTATCACAATTGTGATATTTTACACAATTTTGAGCGTAGAAAAGAGTATGTAAGCTTACAGCGTTTAGAGATGTATTGCAGTCATGTTCAAAAATCGTAAATGATTTGTCCTCTTAGCTTGATTATATAGGAAATGGAATCTTGTCCAACATAAAGCGTGATAATGGACATTTAAATTGTTTCCATATTGAGAAGATTCTTGTCTGAATGAAGTCGTTGCATGTGATAATGTCTTGATTGAATAGTAACGCTTCAGAATCTTACAATCTGCATGTTGCAATTACTTCAGAACATTGATGACTAAGAGATGTGAGGATCTGATTATATATGAACCTTCTATTCAGAATCAAAGTATTCTTCACTTCAGTGCAGGTTCTGATCATCATTCTTCAGCGCATATTCTGATTACCTCAGCGTGAAAGCTTTTATAGCTTAACTTCTGATGTTGCTTTTGTCAGAACTTCTGCATACACAGTAACACAAATTTAGAGTGCATATTTGTTCTTTGTGTTTGTTATCATCAAAACTCTAATTAAGGTTTATAGAATCAAACTATGTTCTAACACCCGTATTCTCCTCGTTTCCACACGAAGGATACCGGTACCAACCAAAGTGTCACACCAATACAACCATCACTTAAACTATATCGGTCTATGTTGTACAGTCTCCATGATATATTGTTGTTTACCTAAAAAGTGCCCCCAGATCCGGGTGTAGGATCTTCAACAATACCCAAGCAAAACCCTTTAATATAAAGCAGGAAAAGCAAAACAAACAAGAAATTTTAAAATGACCTAGATCCTAAGGTGTACCCCACTTATTTTATACTCCCCAGCAGAGTCGCCAGTTTTGTGATACGGTGGCAGAACCGACTGTTAATACTGGTTTTCATTTTGTATTCGCAAATGTCACAGTAATCAAGAGTCGCCACCAAATTTTATTTCATCCAACTAAGGAAAAGGAAAAAGAACAGAAAAAACCTTTTTTCGAGATATTTCTGAGTACGAGGGGTGGATTATAGAAAGGGAAGGTGTTAACACCCTTTCTATCCATGGTTTTCCATGGGATCTTAGGTACTTTCTCATTTTTCAAATTGCTTGTGTGTGCTTGTTTTGAAAAGTTTTGTTTACTTCGTGATAACCCTTGTATCGGTCCTCAATGTAAAATCAAGCTTCTCAAATAAGCTTTTGTTTTGATGAAGACAAACCATGGCTAACAAAGAAGGCAAAGACTTTGGTCAAGCATCTAAGCATATAAGGATAATATCTTCAATCAAAGCTCTCAACATCTTTTGAAGGTACAATAATATTATCTACTTTGATCTTAAGATATAGATGCTCAAAAATGAAAAAAGAAATGTTTAAAAATCATTCTCAAGCCTTTCAAAGATTAATTTTCCCTTTTTCATATGCATGCAATCGATTACATAGTTTGTGCAATCGATTGCACACTTAAAATTTTCAAAACAATTGATTCTGTCTTAGCATTCAATCGATTACATAGTTGGTGCAATCGATTGCACTCAGTTAAATTTTGCTACTGACTTTGTATGCAATCGATTACATTGTTGATGCAATCGATTGCACTCTTAAAATTTTGAAAATATAGCTGTTGAAAACCTTGTGCAATTGATTACACTAAAGGTGCAATCGATTATACACTGCACGAATTTGAAAAATTACAGCTTTGTTCATGCTTTTTGACCATGCCTTTTCATTACATCTTTTCACTCAAACTTGGAATTTGTTCATGATACATTTCCAGATCTTCATGGTGTTTCAAAAGGGTGTTATGAACATATAAATATTCAATTTCAAATTCATATCTAACACCTTCTTTCATAATATTTTTCTGAATTTTAAAAATACAAACTCAAGCATTCTTCATTTTCATGCATAAGTTTTCTGCATTTATTTTCATACTTTAAAACAGAAAACTTTGAGCAAATATATCTTGAGTCTTTGTACAATATTATTATTGAAATAAGAAGATTATACATTGTCAAAATCACTCTTAAGTGATCAATATACTCTACTCACTCAAACTCACAAATTGTTTTTACTTACTTATTTTCCAGGATTGTTGGAATTAAATTTAAGTGTTTTTGTTTAAATCTTGTTTCTCCAAGTTGTTGGATACAAGTGTAGTTACATTGAGAGGATTGTTCTCATAGGTAACTTAGTGAAAATCCAAGAGGATTATTCTTGGTCCAAGAGGATTGTTCTTGGTTTGGTTGGTAGTTCTTATGTAAGTTTGCCACAATAAGGAAATCTCTTTCATGTTGAAAGGGGACTGGAGTACTCTCGGACTGTGAGGGGAACCAGGATACATCTCTGTGTTCTTTACTTTTCCGCATTTACCGCTTTCATCACTAATCATAAACCAGAAAAGAAAGAAACATAATTGTAAACTCATGCACTAAACCAGAAAAATAATATCCATCTCACTAAAACGACAAAACTTTTAAATTTCCTAATTCACCCCCCCTCTTAGGCGCACTCTCATACTTACAATTGGTATCAGAGCAGGTTATAGGTAACCTGCTCCTAAAAGATCCAGAATGGCTTCTGCAAATCATAATCCCGTTTTCAGAGATGGTGGTAGTAACAACAAACCTCCACTATTCTGTGGTGAATATTTTGACTTCTGGAAAATACGCATGAAGGCGCATCTAGAAGCACAAGGAGAAGAAATTTGGGATGCCGTCGAAAATGGTCCATTTATCCCTATAACGGTAATCAATGGTGTTGGCTCATCAAAGCCTAAAACTGCCTGGGATGATGATGATAAGAAGAAAGTTCTCTATGACAAAAAGGCAATAAACCTTCTTCAAGGTGCACTTAGCATGGACGAATTCTTCCATGTCTCGGCATGCAAAACAGCGAAAGAAACATGGGATACCTTAGTAGAAACTCATGAAGGAACTGCTGAAGTTAAAAGATCGAGATTAAAAACTTTGAGTCAAGAATACGAACTATTCAGAATGCAGCCCCGAGAATCAATCCTCGACTTGCAGAAAAGATTTGTACACTTGACAAATCATTTGAAAGCACTCGGTAAGACTTTATCTAATGATGAACTTAATCTTAAAGTGCTTAGATCCTTATCAAGGGAATGGCAACCAAAAGTGACAGCAATTTCCGAGGAGAAGAATTTATCCACAATGACTTCTGCCACTTTGTTCGGAAAACTTCAAGAATATGAGACGGAACTTGCAAGACTTGAAAAGCATGAAATCCAAGTAAAAGATTCAAAAGAAATGGCTCTAAATACAAGGATAAAAAATCATGATAGCAATCAAGGGGATGAATCCACTAGTAGTGAAGATGATGATCTTATCAAGAAGATTGAAAAGGTTCTACGAAAAGAAAGAAAAAGGGAAGCACCAACAAGGAAGGTTATATGCTTTGAATGTGGAGAAAAGGGACATGTTAAAAGTGAATGTCCTACACTTGAAAAGAAGAAGAAATATTTCAAGAGAAATAAAGATAAAAAGTCAAAGAAAGCATATATAGCATGGGAAAATTCATCTTCCGATTCCGAAAACAATCAACATTTTAATCTCGCATTGATGGCCTCACACCATTCCGATGATGAAGACAATGAGGTCAGTAATGAATTTTCTCTTTTTGATAGTGACGCACAAGGTGCTATAGATGAACTATTGAATGAATGCAAAATTCTGTATAAAACCATTTCATCACAAAAGAACAAATTTCATCCTTAGAAGAAAAATATGTTTCAATGGAAAAAGATTTCAAAGAAAAAAAAATCAAGTGATAAAAAAAACAGAATTTTGTATGCAAAAATTGTGATTCACTCTCTTTCCAAATTGTCCAATTAAAAAGAGTCATTGAAAGATATGAAAAAGGCCAAATTAGATTGGAAGGTGTTCTTAGCCAACAAAGATACTCCAATGATAAAAGTGGACTTGGATATTCAAAGTTTTCAAAACCAAGTTCTAACAAAACTATCTTTGTTAAGGCAAGTGATCAATCTTCCAAAGAGAAAGTGAACAAACCTAAAATAGTTTGTCACTATCCGAAAAAGAAAACATTTTCTAAGAAGAAATCTTATCCTTCTAGATATAGAAGTAAATTTGAACCTACTTGTTTTTATTGTGGTATTAAAGGCCATACACCTAATGCTTTCTATGTTAGAAACTTTAGTGTGGCAAGTGGGCATTATGTGTGGGTTAATAAAGGAACTAACTATGATGGACCCAAAGCACATTGGGTACCAAATCAAACTTAATTTGTTTTGTAGGTATGCTTGAAAACCACATGCAATATTTGGTATCTTGATAGTGGTTGTTCAAAGCATATGACGGGAGACATACACTAACTTTCAAATCTATTTCAAGTCCAAGGATTATTTCACATATGGGAAATACCTTAAAGGAAGAATTATTGGCATTGGCAAAGTTGATACACTAACTTTCATATCCATTGAAGATGTACTTCATGTTGAAGAACAAAAGACAACTTCTAAGTACAAGTCAACTTTGTGACAGAGGCTTCAACATCATGTTTTGATGAAGATAACTTCTATGTGCATTTATCAAAGGATGAGAAAAAGCATCATGAATAAATATGGCTATGGTTAAGCCTTCAATACTATTACATATATTTTGTCCATTTTTTATGCATCTTTCCCTTCTTTTTGATAATGTCAAAGGGGGAGAAGGATGTTATACTTTATGCTTGTATTTCCTTGTCTTAATTTTTCAAAGTACTCTCCAATCAAGATGAAGAATTGAAAGGATTCCAACCCTCTCCTACATAGGGGGAGTTTTACATCTTAGGGGGAGAAGCTCTTCCGGAAAGTACATCGCATAAAGCAAGATTGTTTGTCATCATCAAAAAGGGGGAGAATGTAAAATCAAGCTTCTCAAATAAGCTTTTGTTTTGATGAAGACAAACTATGGCTAACAAAGAAGGCAAAGACTTTGGTCAAGCATATAAGCATCTAAGGATAATATCTTCAATCAAAGCTCTCAACATCTTTTGAAGGTACAATAATATTATCTACTTTGATCTTAATATATAGATGCTCAAAAATGAAAAAAGAAATGTTTAAAAATCATTCTCAAGCCTTTCAAAGATTAATTTTCATTTTTCATATGCATGCAATCGATTACATAGTTTGTGCAATCGATTGCACACTTAAAATTTTCAAAACAATTGATTCTATCTTAGCATGCAATCGATTATATAGTTGGTGCAATCGATTGCACTCAGTTAAATTTTGCTACTGACTTTGTATGCAATCGATTACATTGTTGATGCAATCGATTGCACTCTTAAAATTTTGAAAATATAGCTGTTGAAAACCTTGTGCAATCGATTACACTAAAGGTGCAATCGATTACACACTGCACGAATTTGAAAAATTACATCTTTGTTCATGCCTTTTGATCATGCCTTTTCATTACATCTTTTCACTCAAACTTGGCATTTGTTCATGATACATTTAGAGATCTTCATGGTGTTTCAAAAGGGTGTTATGAATATATAAATATTCAATTTCAAATTCATATCTAACACCTTCTTTCATAATATTTTTCTGAATTTTAAAAATACAACCTCAAGCATTCTTCATTTTCATGCATAAGTTTTCTGCATTTATTTTCATACTTTAAAATAGAAAACTTTGAGCAAATATATCTTGAGTCTTTGTACAATATTATTATTGAAAGAAGAAGATTATACATTGTTAAAATCACTCTTAAGTGATCAATATACTCTACTCACTCAAACTCACAAATTGTTTTTACTTACTTATTTTCCAGGATTGTTGGAATTAAGGTTAAGTGTTTTTGTTTAAATCTTGTTTCTCCAAGTTGTTGGATACAAGTGTAGTTACATTGATAGGATTGTTCTCATAGGTAACTTAGTGAAAATCCAAGAGGATTATTCTTGGTCCAAGAGGATTGTTCTTGGTTTGGTTGGTAGTTCTTATGTAAGTTTGCTACAATAAGGAAATCTCTTTCATGTTGAAAGGGGACTGGAGTACTCTCGGACTGTGAGGGGAACCAGGATACATCTCTGTGTTCTTTACTTTTCCGCATTTACCACTTTCATCACTAATCATAAACCAGAAAAGAAAGAAACACAATTGTAAACTCATGCACTAAACAAGAAAAATAATATCCATCTCACTAAAACGGAAAAACTTTTAAATTGCCTAATTCACCCCCCCTCTTAGGCGCACTCTCATACTTACACTCAAGAGTGTAACGGAGTTATTTTGAAATTTGTTTTTGAAAAGTGTTTGTAAAATTTTTTTGTTTGAGCAAGTACCTAGGAACTAATCTACCTACTCAAAAAAAGTCAGTTTGTTTTCCTTTAGACAATGCTATCCTATTAAGGAATAGGTAGCACTGTCGTTGGAGTTTTAAGGGACGTTCAAAGGGACAAGTTTGATCACAAAAGCAGTGTTAGGAAATTTTAGTAATCATCCTAACGCCTTAAAGATCTTTTTCCGAGGAAACATCTGAATGGATCATTTTAGATCTTTTGGGACTAGAGGACGACCGCTAACATTCCCTATACTTCATGACCATTTACCGAAGGCAACCGGAGTGGAGTAAACCCTAGGAGTGAGTATGTGCAAGTGTGCTTTTTCAGTTTGTTTATCTTTGCACATTTAGGGTTTTCTACTGTATTAATTGTAATTTGTGTTTCCATACAATCCTATTAACATACATCTAACAGCTTATAGTTTGTGGAAATTAAAATGTGAGAAACTAAAGCCCTAGCTATTACAAGGCTTTCGCAGATACATAATTATTTTGACTGTAAATAAAGATGCGGAAATTTAAAACCCTAATCACTATTACAAACTCGGAGCAGTTACAATAATAGAAAAAAGGAAAATTAAAGGCGCACGCGCGAATTAAATGCGAGAAATAATTGGAAAACCTAAAAATATATTTGAAAAAATATTTAAGTTATTTTTTGAGAAAAATTAGGTTATGTACAACATCAAACCCTAATTCTAGTTGATTTTAATTATACAAAAAGAATTAAATTGCCTTAATTTAATTAAACTAATTAATTAATAAAATATTTTTATAAAAAAATGATTTTTTGATTAAATAAAAAACATGACTTTTGGTGTTATTTTAAAAAAAAAGAAATAATTAATAAATGATAAAAAGGAATTAAAATAAAAAAAGAAAAGAATTGGGCTTGTTTGATGAGCAATTAGGGGGTGCATGCTGAATTTGTGCCAAGCCCATGAATGTTGAGCCCATGAATTAGGCAGATTTTTGGTACTAACTTCATGGCAACTTTTCACCTAGTTCTAAGATGAATCTTCAAAAATGTCCAACATAAATGTTGTATAGGATGTTACAAGCTTTCCAAAATATCCAAGAAATCATTGAGATCATACTTGAGCTAAGAGAATCGAAGGCAAGAAGTTAGAGTTTCAAACTTGTTTTTCAAGTCATTTTCATGATGAACATTTGATCCAATCCATAGCCATGCTGCATAATCCCAACTTTGCAGGCCTCAAACTTTTTTTTCACTCCATAATTAATGGTTTACACAACTGTTTAGGCCCTTATCCAAGTGTTTGAAGCTTTGTCCAAAATGATTTTCCATTTATGGCACAAAGTTGCCATTTCCATTTTGATAAAGCATCACTTTTGCAATTGTCAACTTCTTGAGCCTCTTAATTGTTTTCTCTGCACACAAGCAAAGTCAAAACCAAAAGTAACATGTCTAAGTCCTCTACCAACTCAGACCATGCTTGTACAACACTTTGAGACTTGTCTTCTCACTTTTCTTCAAAAGCAAGTTATAGAGCCAAAAGGCTAG
Organism: Vicia faba; assembly: GCA_948472305.1. Taxonomy (NCBI): domain Eukaryota; kingdom Viridiplantae; phylum Streptophyta; class Magnoliopsida; order Fabales; family Fabaceae; genus Vicia; species Vicia faba. The sequence continues at coordinate 1,359,728,920 of OX451737.1, forward strand.
AACTCAGAAACCTTGAGTGCAATTGATCTCTAACCTTTTCCATACATATGCACAAGTCTATTGCAACATAACAGACGAGTTCAAGCACCCCAAAACACTCCCAAGCATTCTACAACTCAAAATCTGCCATAACTTGACAGTTTTGAGCTTCACATAGCCATCTCCAAATCCACTCGTGTGTATTGAGTTTTAACCATCCAAACACTTAATATACATCATATCACAGTGATGCATGCCCTTGTTTCTGGATTGTAACTCCCTTTTCACCATTCACCATTTTCAAAACTCAAGCTTGCAACTTGACTTGAGTAGAGAATTTCAGCCATCCTCAAAGTAAAGTAGGAGTTGGAACACACTCAAGGAGGTCCAGGCAAGCTAAAGAGATCATCAGGCCATCTCAAATTCTAGTCAAACTCCATACACAAACCCAGCTGCAAGAGGTAAGTTTTCAAACTTCAATATCTTGATACAAGCATTTTTTGTGCATACATTCTAAAGTAAAAATGTAGATATCATTGCCCTGAAGCTGTACATATCCATAGTTTTCATTTATATGGCCTGTGCTTAGAGAATTTTAAGTTTGAATCTCTAAAAAAAGTTAGGTTAGGGTTTGGTACTTTTAGAAATACATGCTTATCTTTGATTGTTAGTCCAAATTGTTTACATTTCTGGAATCCTGGTAAAATTTCTAACAAGTTTGATGTTGGAAGTTTTGAGAATGGATGAGAAATGAATGAGATACAGGGATCCTGGCTGGAGGTTGAAGATGAAGTTCATTTCTAGGAATGGATTTGTGTTATATATTTATGGTTTTGTTTAAGTTAACGGATGTATATCCACCCCAGTGGTAAGGCGTCGCGTATATCACGTCAAGGGCGTGGGTTCAAGCTTCAGCGCTGCCACTTTTTATTATTTTTTAGCATTTCTTTTCTCCTTGTTTCAAACACCATGCGCGCCTGGGCCTCCTGGATGGGCCTTCCCCTTTTTAACTACACAACACCCCCCCCCCCTCTTGCTTGTTCCAGCACAGGCCCACTGTTTTTTATTTTTCTTTTCTTTTGCTGACTAACAAAAATGCTAATGGGCCAGGCTTCAAACAAAAATAGTTTTTTCTAACAAACATCTTAAACTCTATTTTCACCTCCTGACTTTATTTTTCACCTTTTATTTTATTTTATTTAATTTATTATTTTTCATTATTATTATTATTATTTATTAAATCAAAAATTCCAAAAAAATATTTTTATTTATTATTTTCATTCTATATATTTTATTCCTTTAAAAACAAAATACAAAAAAACATTTTTCTTATAAAAAACTTAATTTCTTTTTCTTATTAAATTAATAATTAGATTTAGGTTTAGTTTTTTTTTAATTAAAAATAACTTAGAATTTAGGTTTTCTTTTAATTAATTAATTTCCATACTATTTTTATTAAACTTAAAACCTTTTCTAAAAAACCCTAAAAAATGTTTTCTAACTTTATTTATTTTCTTAATTAGTTTAGGTTTAATTTTATTTATCTTAATTAGTTACTTCTTTTAGTTAATTAGGTCAAAACCAAACCCTTTCCTCAAAAACCAAACAAAAATCCATTTCTTTTCCATTTACATCCTTGCCCATTATATTTATTCATTTCTTGTACATTATTCAATATGGTTGTAATAGATAATTAGGTTTAATTTCTTGCAATCCCCATTTGTAAATTTGTATACCCCATCCCCAAATGATGTAATAGCATAGTAAATTTACTTTCTGCAATTTATCGCTTTCATATAAATGCTAGTAATTAGGATTTGTATGAAAAGATAAAAATAAACAAGTGGATAACCCTAATCAAAGATTAAATGCATGCAAATAAACACTTGAACCCCTAAGGTTAACTCCACTTGTTTCCTAAAAAATGGTCATGTTACGCATGTGGGATGTCTTAGCAAAAACAATCAAAATTACAAGATCATAGTCCCTCGATGACGCTATAAATGTTGCCTTTCAAATGATCTTAGTCCCTCAAAGAGAAATGCTAAGACATATTACAACATTGCTATCATGACTATACGATGACCCACGCCCGTCCTATTACATCCAAAGATAAGGCTTCTTACCAACCAATGGTAAGATAGAAATATCAAAGGAAAGTAGGAAAGAGCCCATAGATAATTATGGATGAAAAGGGTGATAAGACCTTCCCTTTTCATAATCTACCCACCGAACTCAAGAAATAATCTCAAAGGTCTTTCCTGTTCTTTTCAACGTTTCCTTTTGGATAAAAGAAAAGTCGGTGGCAACTCTTGCTAACCACAACAATTGCGATAAACACAAAACATCCCAAGTCAGTTCTCCCACCGTATTACACTTTATATCAAATACTGAAGATGAAGAGGAAGGTTGTGATTTGGATACATATGGAGGAATATCAAATGCCTTAGTTATGCTTGGAAGACAGTTTAACAACGTTATAAAAATAATGGATAGGAACCAAAGATCAAATGTCAAGAACACCTCATTTGACATCCATAAGTCAAATGAGTTTGGAAGAAAAAGGGATGAAGAAAAATCCACTCAAGGGAAGGGAGTACAATGTCATGAATGTGAAGGCCTTGGTCACATTAGATCTGAATATCCTATATATCTTAAGAAACAAAAGAAGAATATGTTTGTTACTTGGTCTGAAGAGGACTCAGAGAGTGATCTTGAAGAATCTGCCAAGTATGTTAAAGCATTGACAGGAAAATATGTATCTGATGAAGAGTCTAGTGATGGGGAACTCACCTTTGATGAGTTAGATGCTTCATACAAAGAATTAAGTCTCAGAAGTGCAGAAGTGTGCCTTGAAGGGGAGAAACAGAAAGTCATCATAACTCGGATGAAGGAAGAAAAGGAAGAACATTTAAAAACTATTTCTAATATGGAAAGTGAGGTGACTTCCTTGCATTCAAACCTTGATAGAATGGTCAAATCTCTCAAGATGCTAAATAATGGATCTAACAAACTAGATGAAATTCTTCAAGTGGGGAGAGTGACTGGAGACAAGAGTGGTCTAGGGTTTAATGAGAAAGAGAAACCTAACTCAGAAGAATCTTCATCATATTCCACTCGGGCCAAATCTAAACCAAGGATGTCGAGTCAAATGTCTAAACATCATGGCAAGAAAGGACATCATGGAAAGAAAAAGTTTAATCACATCAAGGAGAATCCCCAGCCCTGGAGATGTCATCATTGTGGAAGGCTTGATCATATAAGGCCCTTCTGTTTCAAGTTGTATGGGTATCCTAAGACTACTCCTCCTCCTAAGACTAATAAGATTCCACAAAATAGAAAAAAGAAGAAACAGTGGATTCTCAAGTCTAATGTTGCTAGTTTCATATCTCACACCTCCCTCAGAGTATCAACCAAAGATGACTGGTATTTTGACAGTGGTTGTTCTAAACACATGACAGATGTCAAGAATCTGTTGGTGTATGTGAAATCTCATTCCACCAGTTATGTGACTTTTGGTGATGGAGCAAAAGGTGAAATCAAAGGTGTTGGTAAGTTTGATTGTTCAGGAGTCCCTAAGTTTGATGATGTGTTATTTGTTAAAGGGTTAACATCTAACCTGATAAGTATAAGACAATTGTGTGATCAAGGATTCAAAGTTAACTTCACCAAGGAATAATGTCTTGTGTGCAATGAAAAGAATGAAGTTATTATGAAAGGAATCATATCTAAAGACAACTGTTATCTATGGGTTCCTCAAGAGTTGAACCTCTCCTCAACATGTGTTTTAGCCAAAGGGAATGAAGTTAAACTATGGCATCAAAAATTGGGGCACTTGCATCTGAAAGGTATGAAAAGAATTATATCTGAAGAAGCGGTGAGAGGGATTTCTAAGCTCAAGATAGAAGAAGTTAGAATATATGGTGATTTCCAGATTGGAAAGCAAACTAAGATGTCACATTAGAAGATCCAACATCTCACTACATCAAAAGTTTTGGAACTTCTTCACATGGACTTGATGGAACCTATGCAGGTTGAAAGTCTTTGTGCTAATAAGTATGCCTATGTTGTTGTAGATGATTTTTCTAGATACACATGGATAAGCTTTATTAGAGAAAAATCAAAAACTTTTGAAGTGTTTAAAGATCTATGTCAAAAACTTCAAAGGGAAAAGGAAAGTCATGTCATAAGAATCAGAAGTGATCATGGAAAGGAATTTGAGAATAATAAATTTGCTGACTTTTGGTCCTCTGAAGGAATCATCCATGAATTCTCTTCTCCCATTACTCCTCAACAAAATGGGATTGTGGAACGCAAGAATAGAACTCTCAAAGAATCTTCCAGAGCCATGATTCATGCTAAGAAGCCACCCTACCATTTTTGGGCTGAAGCTATAAATATTGCATGATATATCCATAATAGAGTCACTCTAAGGAAAGGCACTTCAGCCACCTTGTATGAAATATGGAAGGGAAGAAAACCAACTGTTAAATACTTTCATGTTTTTGGAAGTAAATGTTGCATCTTAGCTGATCGTGAATAAAGGAGGAAGATGGATCCTAAGAGTGATGAAGGAATATTCTTGGGTTACTCTATAAATAGCAGAGCCTACAGAGTTTTTAACTCCATAACCAAAGTTATGATGGAGTCAATAAATGTTATTATTGATGATAGAGGATGGAGTGCTGAAGAAGATGTCTCAAAAGATGTTGGAACATCTGTGTCTAGTATTCCAACAGAATCAAATTGCGGAAGTATTGATTCTAATCCACCTCAAGAAGATCCTGAGCCTAGTCATCTCAATAAAGGACCTTCAATTAGAACCCAGAGAGACCATCCTAAGGAGCTTATCATAGGAGATATAAATAAAGGAGTTACTACCATATCAAGAGATGGGATATCAAACTCTTTCTTTGTGACAAATATTGAGCCTAAGAATGTCAAAGACACCCTAACTAATGAGTTCTAGATCAATGCTATGCAAGAAGAGCTAGAACAATTCCGTAGAAATGAAGTTTGGGATCTTGTTCCAAGACCTGAAGGGACAAATGTGATTGGCACAAAATAGGTGTACAAGAATAAATCTGATGAAACAGGAGTGGTCACTAGAAACAAGGCAAGGTTAGTTGCACAAGGGTATACTCAAATTGAAGGAGTTGACTTTGATGAAACTTTTTCCCCTTTGGCCAGACTTAAATCAATCAGACTACTCTTGGGAGTTGCATGCATACTGAAATTTAAATTGTTTCAAATGGATGTAAAAAGTGTCTTCTTAAATGGCTATCTGAATGAAGAAGTTTATGTGGAACAACCAAAGGGATTTGTTGATCCAAGTTTTCCTAAACATGTTGACAAACTGAAGAAAGCTCTGTATGGATTAAAGCAAGCTCCAAGAGCTTGGTATGAGAGACTGACATGATTTCTTGTTGAGAATGGATACAGGAAAGGTGGCATAGACAAAACTCTTTTTGTCAAGGAAGAATAAGGGAAGATCATGATTGCACAAATTTACATTGATGATATTGTGTTTGGTGGGATGTCAAATGAGATGGTTCAACATTTTGTCAAGCAAATGCAGTCAGAATTTGAGATGAGTTTTGTTGGTGAATTAACCTATTTTCTAGGTCTACAAGTTAAACAAATGGAATATTCCATATTTTTATCTCAGAGAAAGTATGCCAAGAATATAGTGAAGAAGTTTGGGATGGAAAATGCCAGTCACAAAAGAACCCCTGCTCCCTCACATCTAAAGTTAACTAAAGATGAAAAAGGAGTAAGTGTAGATCAAAGTCTTTACAAAAGTATGATAGGCAGCCTTCTATATCTCACAACTAGCAGATCAGACATTGCCTTTGTTGTAGGAGTGTTTGCAAGATGGAAAGTTGATCATAAAGTTAGCCATGCCAACCATGTGAAGACACTATGCCAAACAAGCACATAGACAACGCTTTTTTTGGCAATAGACTGCGCTTTAAAGCGCTGCCTAAACCAGTTCTTCTATAGGTAAAGGCAGCGCTTTAGATTAATGTAAAAGCGCTGCTATATGTCCCCTTTTGGTAACGCTTTTACTTTTAAAGCGCTTTCTTATTTTTATCTCAGAGAAAGTATGCCAAAAATATAGTGAAGAAGTTTGGGATGGAAAATGCCAGTCACAAAAGAACCCCTGCTCCCTCACATCTGAAGTTAACTAAAGATGAAAAAGGAGTAAGTGTAGATCAAAGTATTTACAAAAGCATGATAGGCAGCCTTCTATATCTCACAACTAGCAGATCAGACATTGCCTTTGTTATATGAGTGTTTGCAAGATGGCAAGTTGATCATAAAGTTAGCCATGCCAACCATGTGAAGACACTATGCCAAACAAGCACATAGACAACGCTTTTTTTGGCAATAGACTGCGCTTTAAAGCGCTGCCTAAACCAGTTCTTCTATAGGTAAAGGCAGCGCTTTAGATTAATGTAAAAGCGCTGCTATATGTCCCCTTTTGGTAACTCTTTTACTTTTAAAGTGCTTTCTTATGCACCCCTTTAGCAGTGCTTTCTCTTTTGAAGTGCTTTCTATATGTATCCCTTTAGGAGCGCTTTATCTTTAGACATCACATTTGGTTATGTTTTACGCATCTCTTTAGACAGCGGTTTTCTTTAAAAGTGTTGTCTTTTCCCCACTTTAGGCAGCACTTTCCCATTTTAGGCAGCGCTTTTCCCCACTTTAGGCAGCGCTTTTTCCCCACTTTAGACAGCACTTTCTCATTAAGAGATGTCTAATGTTCACAATTTTTTTTAAAATATTAGACTTAAATCCAGATTTTCACCATATTTTACACCAGTTTACCATATTTTGCACCATATTTGGTAGCTTCAATCCAATATAAATGCACCAAATTTTCATTTACAAAAAATTTACATATATATAATTGATGATATATACAACAATAACTTGAAAATTGATGATACAACTTGAAAATTCTAAAATTCTAAATTGATGTTTAATCTACATACAACTTCGAGAATTTCTAAAAAACAACAACAATGAACTTGTTAGCTCTATCTTGTACATATGCACCTATAACTTGAAACAAAACCAAAAGATCGAAATTCATACCATGATAAAACAAAACTTTATTCGAATTTATACTCAAAACTCAAAAGTTATACTCAAAATTCACATCAATGAAAGAAAGACAATATACCTTATAAAATTCTCAACTCCATAATGAATTGACATCATTCCTCCATAAGTTCAGCCAATTGATCTTTTGAGTAATGAGCACAATTGAATTTGTCAAAGTACTACATAATAATATAACATAGTATGTGATTTAGTTAATACACTATGCCATTTTATGAGAAATATTAAAATAATTCCTAAGTTAGAAATCCATACCGTGGATGGAATCTCTATTCGGTCCAAAAGAAGTATTTCTTTCATAAACCTCAATATGAAATAACTGCAATCTATACCATTACATTGACTAGGACACTACACATGGAAAGAAAATATGGATATTGTTGTACCCCAAAATTTGCCCTCTCATTTGTCAAGTATTTTCTTACAAGATCTTCTACGACATCAAGCTTGCAGCACTGATGCATCAATTTAGGCTTGAAATTGGCACAAGGGCAAAATGGTCAATTGCATACTGAAAAGTCAAACTTTGACTTTTTTATCAACATTACATTTCAAAGATCAAATTTCATCAAGATATTCAAGAATATCAAGCTTAACCATCAAGAAGTCAAGAAAGTCAAAAGTCAACTTGAAAAGTCAAGATTTCCAAGACTTAGAAATTTTCTAAGTGTTTTTATACATGATAATTTCATCACTTCATGTCATTCTTTCACCAAGATGCAAGACGGTTCAAGGGAAACTTTCAACATGAAATTTGTAGATTTCCATGATATCTACAACATTACTTTACACAACTTCTTCTAAATATGCATGGATCTCAAGTTATAAATTCATGAAGTCATGACATTTTCATTTAACACTTAGAGAAATTTTCAGCAGTTTTGGTCAGGTTTTTATCCCAACTTCTTGGCCAATTTTCATCAAGTTCCAATTTGATTTAACAAAAGTGGTAAACATGAAAGTTATAGAGGGTGTTTCAAGCTTTCCAAAACATCCAAGAGCATGATTTTATCATACTTGAGCTAGGAGATTCAAGGGAATGAAGTTGGGCATCCACCCTTGATTTGCAAGTCATTCTATTGAAGAACACAATAAAACCCTTATGATATGCTGCATAATCTTATGTTGCAGGCCTTCTTTCTTGCAAATCTCTATATAATTTAATGTTTACACCCACTTCTGAGCTATTACCCAAGTGTTTAAGCCATTGTCCAAAGGATCTTTCCATTTATGGCATAAAGGCACCATTGCTATTCTTGAAAAGCAAGCTTTTTGTACAAAACTTGTCTTGAGCCCATACTTTGTTTATTTCTGATTTTACTCCACCATAAAACATGGAAATCAACCCCTCTAAACCAGCAACTTTGGTACTTCATCTTGGAACCATGGAGTACTTGACATAGTTTGATACTTACATCCCAACCAAACCATAACATGTTGTCTTGTAAACCTATTCAGCCTTTGTTCACAAGTCCTTTGCCTATAAATAGAAGAAGAATTTGAAAGACAAAGAGGTTAGAAAAAATAGAGAGAAGGGCCATAAAAATAGAAGGAGAAACTAACACTCAAAAAATCATTTTGCTGTCAAAAACCAGATTTGTACACAAAACCTCCATTTTTGAGCTTTGAAGTCCAAATCTTTGAATCTCATACCTTGCAAGTTTTCTCCAAAACAAACCATCCAAACACTTCATATAAACTATATAGAAGTTGTTCAAACATAAGAATAACTTCTGTAACATCACTATCACCATCTTCAAAACTCAAAAGCATACATTGCAACTTGACTTGGTTGGAGTGGTTCAACCATTTTCAGTATAAAAGGAAGGTTGGAGTTACTTCAACAAGGTTCAAAGGAGCTCGATCAATCACCACTTTGCGCCTGAATATCTTTGTACGTGTCCTAAAGCATCCGCTTCGAGAGGTAAACTTTCTTAAACCGTGATCTCATTGTTCATACATCATTTGCTTTTGTGCTCAAAAGATATAACAAGATAGATCAAAGAGAAAAAACTAACAAAAAGCCAGACCAGAGGTTGACACAGGTGCCCGTGTCACACGAAACGGCCCGTGTCAGCTTATTTGGGTTGAAAAACATAGTAAAATGCAGGTACATAGGCTGACACGAGTGCCCGTGTCAATCGACACGACCCGTGTCAGAGTTACTGGTTCAGAAACGACCAAAAAAAGATGAACAGGGGCTGACACGGGCGCCTGTGTCAGGTGACACGGCCGTGTCAGGATGGCTGGGACCAAAAAATATATAAAAGTCATGGACAGGTCCTGACACGGGTGCCCGTGTCAGCTCGGGCACCAATTTTCTTGATATTTGGAGATTTTTTAGGTTCTTTTGGACATATTGCATTGTTTGGAAGTGACCTAAATTTATAAAACCTTTTTATTCAAATGAAACCTCAAAAACACTTTTCTAAACAATTAACTTAGACTTAGGCTTTTCTTCAAAGAAATTAATTACAAAATCTTTTGCTATAAAAAAACCCTAAAAAATAATTTCTCTCACTTTACATCTTCTTGCATATTTTATTATTTTTGCATTATAAATTATGTAATTGTCAAAGCCTTGTAATAGTAATTAGGGTTTAATTTACTTGTCATCCCCATTTGTAAATCTATATCCCCCATCCCCAAGTGATGTAATAGCGTAGTAATTTTACTTCCCGCAATTTATCGCTTTCATATAATGTTAGTAATTAGGGTTTGTATGGAAAGATAAAACCAACAAGTAGATAACCCTAATTCAAGATAAACAAGCATGTAAATAAAACACATTTGCACACTTACACCCTTAGGGTAATTCCACTTGTTTCTTTACAAAAATGGCCATGTTATGCATGTGGGATGTCTTAGCACAAACAAATCAAAAATACAAGATCATAGTCCCTCGATGGCGCTATCAAAGTTGCCTTTCAAAATGATCTTAGTCCCTAAAGAAAAATGCTAAGTTATCTCATAACATTGCTATCATGATTATACGATGACCCACGCCCGTCCCTTTCACATCCAAAGATAGGGTTGCTTACCAAATCAATGGTAAGACTACAATGTCAAAGGAATAGAAAATGAACAAGAAAGACATTTAAGTAGGTAGATTACTTCTAATTACTTGCTCAATTTCAAACAAACATCCTTGCTATTTTCAAAACAAACACCTACACTTTCAAACATCTTACAAACTTGAAAACATTTTCAAAAGATCAACATTTTTGTATACATTCTTACGAACGAGAATCATTACAAAGATTGCCTAAACAATTGCCTCTTTACAAAATACTTTCAAAAACCACACAAAGCACAATTTCAAACAACAAAAGCAAGTGATCTAGAAAGTAAATAAGAGCCCATGGAAAACCATGGATGAAAAGGGTGCTAATACCTTCCCTTTTCATAATCTACCCCTCGAACTCAAGAAACAATCTCAAAGGTCTTTCTTGTGCTTTTTCACCTTTCCTTTTGGATAAAAGAAAATTCGGTGGCGACTCTTGCTAAACCGCAACATTTGCGAACAAAAAACGCAAAACAATCAGGTCAGTTCTCCCACCGTATCACAGAACTGGCGACTCTGCCGGGGAATCTTATAAAAGTAGGGTTACCTTAGGGTTAGATCACATTTATTTGCTTACATTGTTTGACTTATATGCTTTACATTATGGTTCTTTGTTTGGGTGTGAAATCCTCTATCTGGATTTGGGATACATTATAGGTAAATAGCAATAGATTGTAGAGACTGTACGACGTAGACCGATATGGTTGAAACAATGGCTATGTTAGTGTGACGCATTTGTGGGTACCGGTATCCCTCGTGGTGAATCGAGGAGAATACGGGGTCGCTGAGTGGCGTTATGAAGCACTAATTGACTTTAGAACCCTAATTGAACAAACTTGGCCATTAGGACGTAGTGAGATAGCCGGTTTCGGTGTAGAGCTGAAAATTGGTTGATACTCGATACTACACTCATTGAGGCTAGACTTTTGGGATATCTCGACTGCAAGAAAATATTGTTGTGCTGAGACAATGCCTAAGAGAAAGGTCGGTGATATTGATATCCTTTAGAATCCGATCACTATTGTTAGGACAGGTTGAGCCAACTAGACTTCAAGAGGGTACTTACCTACAAAACTCATGCAAGCCTAAAACATAAGGACTTGTTTGTGGTGTGTGTTTATATTTACTTGTACATAAACATCATAAACATCATGAACATCATATGCATTCTCACTAACCATTTCAAGGATTTAGAAATTTATCTTTGTTTTTGTTTTGTAGGACATGAATTCCCTCCGAAGAAACACCATCCGAATCAGCTTTGTAAAAGCAGATCCTCAACTTTAAGAGCTAGCCTCAAGAGTGCCCGTGGATTATCCTTTTACCAAGAAATATGGTCGACTCCTCAGTTTGGCTACATCCAACTTCCAAGAAGAGATGATGAGTGTACTATTCCAATTCTTTGATCTCGTACATCATTGTTTCACTTTCCCGGACTATCAATTGGTACCTACACTGGAAGAGTTCTCTCTACTCTTAGGGGTGCATGTGCTTGATCAAATATCGTTCACCGGTCTAGAAGGGATTCCAAAACCTGAAGTCATCGCCGAAGCTTTGCATATGAAGAGGGCCGACATCATAACCAATTGGGAGACAAGAAGAAGGGTTAAAGGCTTTCTAGCTAAGTTTTTATTAGAAAAGGCTTGTTCATTCTGGGACGACATGGATTTCCAAGCTTTCGAAGACGTCCTGGCTCTTCTCATTTATGGTTTGGTTCTGTTTCCCAATTCAGACCAATTCATAGACGTTAATGCCATCAAAGTCTTTCTCTCTCGCAATCCTATACCTACCTTACTAGGAGATATCTTGCATTGCCTTCATACCCGCACCATGAAGAAAAGAGGTACTCTTTTGTGTTGTATCCCCCTACTCGCTAAGTGGTTCACTTCACATCTGCCTCAGTCAGTATTGAAGAACGAGCAAAGACTGACTTGGTCTCAAAGGATGATGTCTCTCACCCACTCTGATATCCGTTGGTGTTCGAGATCCTTGGAAAATATCTCTATCATTGACCGCTGTGGGGAGTTCCCTAACGTACCTCTACTTGGTATTAGGGGAGGTATCACATATAACCCATGCTTAGCTCTTCGACAGTTTGGGTATGCCCGAAGAGACGGCCCTCATGAGATGCTCATCCAAGGTATGGTGTTCGACTACGACAAAGAAGACCAAGGTTACCACCAGAGGTTTACACGTGCTTGGGGAACGGTGAACATGGTGGACAGTAGAACTAGGGGACATAAAAACTCTATCCCTCTCGAGCCTTACCTTAAGTGGGTACGGTCTTGTTCCTGGAGTCTCTCGATGCCTTACCCTCCCATCCTTCCTGTCATCATTGAGCCTGTTATTGAAGGAGACGTCTCATACACCGTTCTTCATCCCGACATGCCTACCTCTCTCGAAGACCTGCAGAAAGCTTGGGTTCAGTTGAAGGAAGAGCGAGACACCTTTGAAACCCAGTATTACGCCAGTGAGAAGAAGGTTCTGGAGCTCACCAAACTGCTTCATGAAGAGAAAAACCTAAATGCCTACATTGCTCCAAAGAGGATGCGTTCAGTCTTTTTATCTTAGGAGTTCGGTTGTATTTTGTTTCTTTCATTATAAGCCCAAGGAGGCATGATGTATTCAAACTTGTATTTTTAATATGACGTGTGTTCCTTTTTGGTTTGAAAAAATTTAAATCTCTAATTTTCCTTGGAATCATTTGCATATTGCATCTTCATTCATCATAACATAAACAAGTCTTTTGCAACGAGTTTCCTCATCTCTCTACTGTTTATTTCAGTAAGATGGATCTCGAACAGACAGTCAAATATCTTCAATTTCAAAACACGCAATTTCAGCAGTTACTCATGACCCTAGCCAAGGGGCAGGAAGAGTTGAGGACTCTGTTAGCTGAAGAAAGAAAGAAGAAAGAAAAGAAGGTCACTGGGGTTTTGAACATGGGGAGAAGGTTTCAGGGACAAACTAGAAGAACCTTGAATTTTGCAACTACTTCCAGGGAAGGAGAAGGGAAAGGAAAAGAAACAGCGGTTCCGTCAGAATCTGAAGAGGAGGAAGAAGAGGAAGACTACTCTGAGGAACAGTATCCTCCAGCAGATGATAAGTACAGACATCTTGAAGAGCGTTTAAGCGCTATGGAAATACAAAAGGTGCCAGGTCTAGACTTTGAAGAATTGGGACTAGTGTCGGGAATTGTGATCCCACCAAAGTTCAAGGTGTTGTTGTTTGCAAAATATGATGGGGGTGTCATGTCCTAATATGCACCTCCGATCATATGTGAGAAAGATTCAGCCGCACTCCGTCGATAAAGACCTGTGGGTGCATTTTTTCCAAGATAGCTTATCTGGAACACAACTCGGTTGGTTTTACCAATTGGAAAGGGCCGACGTCCACAACTGGGAAGACCTTATCGCGGCTTTCTATAAGCAATACCAGTATAATGCAGATTTGGCGCCTACCCGTACTCAGCTTCAGAGTATGTTTATGGCTCCAAATGAGGGTTTCAAAGATTACGCACAGAAATGGAGAGATCTAGATGGGAGAGTACAACCCCCTCTGTCTGAAAGGGAGTTGGTAGATATGTTCTTAGGCACTCTATCGGGCCCTTTCTTCAACCATTTGATTAGGAGCTCATCTGCTGGATTTACTGAGTTAATACTAACCGGAGAGAGGGTGGAAGCTGGCATAAAAAGTGGAAAGATTCAGAAGGATTCATCTGCCTCTATAGCTGTGAGAAAGCCTTTTATTGGGAAGAAGGAGGTATCTGCTGTTTATACACGAAGGAACCAGGGGAGAGTTGAACGTCGACCAATGGTAGGAGCCGTTATGATCCTGAAGCCTACATCTGATCAACCAAGAAGTAACCAACCAAGGGTGGAAAGGCCAGTCCGACAATTCACCAGAATTAATATGACTCTAGCCCAGGTTTTACCACATCTTCTGAAATCTAATTTGACAACTCTGAAGGAGGCTCCAAAGAACCCCAACACTGTGTCCCCTCATTATCACCCAAATGCCAATGCGCATATCATTCTGAAAGTCCGGGTCACGACACTAACAACTGTTGGGCCCTAAAAAACAAAATTCAAGACCTTATAGATGAAAAAGAGATTGAGTTTGATGCACCTGAGAAGCCAAACGTCATTTCTTCTCCTATGCCTAGGCATGGTCACAGCACCAATGCTATCGAAGAAGATTTGTTCGCTACCACAGTTGATGAACTCTTGACTCCACTGCCAATCATTAAGATAAACTTGTTGAAAGCTGGTGTATTCCCGGGTTGTAATGAAGACTTCCATCTTTGCTTATCCTCACCAACTGTTTTCCCCTTGTTGAAGACAGGCATTTAACGCTTGATAGACAACCAAGAGATTATGTTTGAAAGTGCTCATGTTTCACCTATTCCTGTTGAAGACGTTTCAATCATAACCATCTCCGCCAATCCTTCTAGAGTCCCCAAAAGACCCGTTAGGATTACATCGGTTCCGAAAACTACTCCTCTCATAATCACAATGCCCGGGCCGGTCCCGTATGAATCAGACAAAACAGTATCGTGGAATTATGGTGGAGACATCTACTACCATGGTATCAAACAAGATGGGCTGGCCGCCGAAGAAATGAGCTCCGAAGAAGAAGACTCTGACATTAGCAATATTGCCGGAACCAGTAAGATTACCCGTAGTGGTAGAATCTTCTCTCCAGAAATTTCCCCTCCAAAGGCAGTTTTTGGACCTATGATTGCTCCAAAGGTTACCTCCGTACCAATAATCATATCTGCAAGTGCTCCTAATGACAAAGACAATATAACCCCTGTTGTTATCCCTACCAACACTCATACTGCTGAAATTCGAGGAAAAAGTATTCAAGAAGAGCCTGTCCGGACGAAGGCTCAACCACCGACTATCCCCGAAACCTCCAAGAAGGAAATGGAGGAGATCCTGAGAATAATAAAGAAGAGAGACTACGACGTGGTTGAATAGTTGGGGAAAACTCCCTCCAAGATCTCCATGCTGGCATTGTTACTGTGCTCAGAGGCACATGCGAAAGCTCTGGTAAAATTCCTAAAGACAACCCATGTGCCTCAAGAGACGTCTGCTGACCAATTTCATGATTGTGTGGCCAGCTTGACAGTTGATAACGGCCTAGGCTTCTCAGATGCTGATCTGACACCAAGGGGAAGAAATCACAATGAGGCATTACATGTCTCTGGAATGTAGAGGAATAACTATGGCCCATGTCTTGGTGGACACCGGCTCATCTTTGAATGTTTTACCAAAGAAAGCTCTCGACAGACTAGACTGCGAAGGATTGACGTTGAAACCCAGTAACATAGCCGTAAGAGCATTTGATGGCTCAAAGAGGATGGTTCACGGGGAGGTGGACATCCCCATAAAGGTCGGGACTCAAACTTTCAACTAAACTTTCTATGTAATGGACATCCTCCCCTCTTACTCCTGTCTGCTAGGACGACCCTGGATCCATAATGTCGGTGTTGTCACCTCCACACTGCACCAGATGCTGAAATACCCGGTCCATAGAAAGATTATCACTGTCCACGGAGAGGAAGAGTATATGATTAGCCACCTCAATTCTTTCCGGTATGTAGAATTGGACGGCGAGTTCATTGAAACTCCTTTTCAACATTTTGAAGAAGTCTCTCAAGAGGTAGCAGTAACCAAGACAGTGTCCCAAATCCCCAAGATCACAAGACCTTCGCTTCGGATGTTATCTCTGAAGGACTCCAAGGAAGTAGTAGAGGAAGGTGGATGCACCATCTGGGGGCAACTTTCGGATATTCCGTATAAATCTGACAAGTTTGGCTTAGGGTTTACTTTAAGTGCTCAGAAGGCTGTGCGTCGTTCCCGTGCTGGAGGGCCACCCCTGAAGATTAGCAACCGAGAGGTCAATGAAGTGGAAGATGGTGAAGAGGATTGCAGCTTGGAGGATTGGATCTTTCCTACTGTCAATAGAGGACTTCGCAATTGGGAAGCCAGAGACTTTGTCCCAATAACTTTCATCCCTCAGTAATTTATCTTTTGCATTTCTGTTGTACTTGTAATATTCACAAACAATTCGCACATTTAAAACCTTATGTCTTTCCCGAGGCACAATGGTCCATTTGTAAGGGTTTTTATTTCATCTTCATATGACATTCAATGAATCATGGACGTTTTTCATATACAAACTTTTTGTGCTCATTTTCTTTTTACATTTTATTCTTTAAAGGATGGATATACCCTTACACACACCCATACTCACAAATGCAGATACCCCTCCATTCTGGATCCCATGGGTAACAATACTGCTATGGCCTTTTGTGACTCTGAGGATCTAATCTACCAAGCTGAATACGAAGGTGAGGAAGATTGTGAAGTACCAGGGGAACTGGCCAGGCTACTACAACAAGAGGAAAGAGATATTTAACCTCACGAGGAACCAGTGGATATAATCAACTTGGGTACCAAGGAGGATATAAAGGAGGTCAAGGTGGGTGCCAATCTGGAGCCTAGTGTTAAGGAGAGTTTGATTCAACTGTTGCATGATTATGTTGAGATCTTTGTCTGGTCATATGAAGACATGCCAGGACTTGATGCAGACATCGTGGTACATTGTCTGCCAACAAGAGAAGACTGTCCACCAGTAAAACAAAAATTATGCCGCATGAGACCTGACATGTCAGATAAGATCAAAGCGGAAGTCATGAAACAATTCAATTCCGGATTCTTGGCTGTCACTTCCTATCCCTAATGGGTTGCCAACATTGTTCTCGTGCCTAAAAAGGACGGCAAAGTACGAATGTGCATGGACTATAGAGATTTGAATAGGGCCAGCCTTAAAGATGATTTTCCATTTCCCCATATAGACACCCTGGTTGACAATACGGCCCAGCACAAAGTGTTTTCCTTCATGGACAAATTCTCAGGTTACAACCAAATCAAAATGGCACCTGAGGACATGGAGAAAACTACATTTGTCACACAGTGGGGCACATTCTGCTACAAAGTGATGCCATTCGGACTGAAGAATGTTGGGGCAACCTATCAGCGCGCCATGGTAGCTTTGTTTCATGATACATCATGAAATAGAAGTCTACATAGATGACATGATAGCCCGATCACAAACAGAAGAAGAGCACCTTGATCACTTGCAAAAGTTGTTTGGGAGACTGAAGAAGTATAAGCTAAGGTTAAACCCAAACAAGTGCACATTCAGAGTCTGGTCCGGTAAACTCTTAGGTTTTGTCGTCAGTAACAAAGGCATCGAGGTCGATCCTGCCAAGGTTAAAGCGATACAAGAAATGCCTGCTCCTCATACTGAGAAGGAAGTCAGAGGATTCTTAGGACGCCTAAACTATATTGTCAGATTCATTTCTCACCTAACAGCTACTTCTGAGCCAATCTTCAAACTATTGAAGAAAGACCAAGTAGTCAGATAGAATGATGAGTGCCATATTGCTTTTGACAAGATCAAAGAGTATTTACAAGAGCCTCCTGTTTTAATGCCACCAGTCAAGGGAAGACCACTGATCATGTATCTGACCGTTTTAGAGAATTCAATGGGGTGTGTATTGGGGTAGCATGACGAGTTTGGCCGAAAAGAGCACGCTACTTATTACCTGAGCAAAAAGTTTACCGACTGTGAAACCAGATATTCGCTGCTCGAGAAAACTTGTTGCGCTCTGGCATGGGCTGCTTACCGGCTAAGACAGTATATGCTGACTCATACTACTTTGTTGATATCTAAAATGGATCCGATAAAGTACATCTTCGAAAAGCCTGCTCTGTCTGGGAGAATAGCTAGATGGCAGATGATCCTAACAGAATATGACATACAGTATACTACCCAGAAAGCTATAAAGGGAAGTGTCTTGGCTGATCATCTTGCTCATCAAGCTGTAGAAGATTATCAGTCCATGAAATTCGAATTCCCGGATGAAGACATCATGATATTAGACAGCTGTGAAGGAATCAGGCCATATGACGGACCTGAACAAGGATCCCGATGGACCCTGTTCTTTGATGGGGCATCCAATGCACTTGGTAATGGTATCAGCGATGTCCTCATATCTCCAGAAGGGTGTCATACTCCATTTACTGCCAGGCTTTGCTTCAATTGTACAAACAATATGGCAGAGTACGAAGCATGCATCTTTGGTCTCAAGGCTACCATAGATCTGGGAATCAAATCTTTAGATGTGTTTGTAGATTCAGCTTTGGTCATCAGTCAGATCAAAGGGGAATGGGACACTAAGCACCCAAATCTTATCCCTTACAAAGAACATGTTTTGACATTGCTACCATATTTTGAGAAGATTACCTTAGAGCATTTCCCGCGAGAAGAAAATCAGCTAGCAGACACTCTAGCTACAATGTCATCTATGTTTAAACTTAATTGGGATAACGAAGCTCCCCAGATCACCATTGAACGAATGGATGAACCAGCACATTGTCACGAGATTAAAACTGAAGAGGTAGTGGACCAGCCTTGGTTTCATGAAGTCAAAAGATATCTTGAGGCTCAAGAATATCCAGAAGGAGCTTTAATCAATAATAAAAAGTTCTTAAGGAGATTCTCTGCTAAGTTCTTCCTGAGTAATGGCATCCTGTACAAATGCAATCATGACTCTATTCTGCTTCGGTGTGTGGATAAGATTGAGGCGGAAAGGATCATGGCTGAATTACATGAAGGTACTTTTGGAACTCACTCTAGTGGGCATACTGTTGTACCCCAAAATTTGCCCTCTCATTCCATCAACATTTTCTCACCACAAGACTCTTGGAGCTCAAGATCAAGTTAGGGTTTGCTCTGCTCAAGACCCCTCCTTGCACTGTTGACCCAAATTAGGGTTTGAGTTTGCACAAAGATGTTTTGACCTAAAATTCCCAAAGTGACTTTCATGCTTCATGTTGGACTCACAAGTTTATCCATACCAAGTTTCAAGTCTTGATTCGAATCTTTGCCCAGTCAATTGGACAGTTGACCTAAAAATCAGCTGTATTGGGGAAAAGTCAATTGTGGCCAATTGACAGTCAAACTTCATGATTTTTGACCCACATCAACATTATGAACTCACATGAACCATTTGATCAAGTTTGGATCACAATTCCACAAGAAATTTGATCAAATCACCAAAAGGGAAAAATGGTCATTTTTAGGGTTTTGACTGCACAAAGGCAATTTTTGACTGTTTGACCTAACCAATGGCAAACCAAGCTCATATATGGACTCAAGGACTCAATGGCATTGTCTTGATCCATTCAACAAGTTCAAAATATCTCAAATGCACAGGATTGACAGATGAATTTTCCAGTCAACTGGTCAAAATTTGATTGTACACTGAAAAGTCAAACTTTGACTTTTTGGTCAAAATCAAGTGCCAAGGTTCATTTTTCATCAAGACATGTCAAATTACGAAACTTGTTCATCAATAAACCCAAATTTGCAAATTAGGGTTTAAAATGAGAAAATTTCATAACTTAGAATTTTTCTAAGTTATGAAACTTCCTTATTTTTTCCTAATTTTGTCCCATTTTTTTACCAAGATGCAAATGGATTCAAACAAAACTTGAAACATGAAAGTTGTAGTCCATTGCAAAATCTACAACTTTTATTCACAAAGTTTTCTCAAAGGAAGCTTGTAGCTCAAGTTATGATTTTTGGAACAAGGGTACAAAACATTTTTAACTTAGAGAAATTTTGACCTATTCTAGGCAGGATTTTTGTCCAACTTCTTGGCCATTTTTCACATGCTTCCACTTGGAGTTTCAATTTGCATTACGAATATGGATTGTATTACACATTCCAAGCTTTCCAAATTGTCCAAGAACTTCTCAAACACCCTTGTGGTTAGAGAGAATCGAATTTGCAAAGTTGGCCAAAACTCACTTTTGTTCATGGCCAAAGCTTGCTCATCACAACTTGCATTTTCAAATCAGCTTGTACAAAGCTAGCTTGCAGGCCTCAAAACCAGTTTTACACACCATAATTAAATGCCTAACCATTGTGTTAAGGTGTTATTTTGTTCATTTGGACAATACATGCTAAACTAATCCCTAGCTAGAAAAAGCAAAATTCCCATTTTTGGCTTAATGTCACTTTATGTCAAAAGTGAATCCTTGAGGCATGGGGCCAGATCTTTGAGGCCAGATAGAGTCCACAAATTTGTGTTACCAAGAGCAAGATATGCAGCATATATAGAGGGTGGTACAGGCCTGCACAATCCACTTACACTTTCTTGCTTACATTTGAAGAAACCTTGCAAACTGAAGCCAATCTCTCATTCCTGTAAACACCAGCCAAAACAAACTTTGCAAACATTTTCCATACATCAAACCAAGCTTGAAACACAACTCAATCATCCCTCATACCTCCCAAAACATAAAAACACTGTTTTGCTACAAAAACAGAGCATCCTTGCAGTTTGACTTGGCCAGCATTATCCACTCGTGCGTTTTTGCCCAAACAAGTTCCAATACATTCCATTCCATCCACACAAACTATCCCAAGCCCTAAACACAAGCTGTAACACCCCTAACCACGTTTTCCATTTTTAATTTCAAGCTGTGCAGGTGGACTTTCATAGCACGATACAGGCAGTTTCAAAGCAAGCTAGGTGTTGGAGAAGCTTCCTTGGACTTCAGGCAAGCTGTACAAAAGCTCAAACTCCATTGAAGTTGGCCACATTGCTCTGCACGATTCAAGCTAAGACACGTAATCCATGGACTTCTATCTCTCAATCTAGGAAGATTTAGGCTTAGGTTTATGAATGAAACATGTCCTACTCATAGCCCTGAAGCGATACATATGATTACTTTTCATTTATGTTAAGTGTGTTGTGAGAATTTTAGCCATGAACATTGAAGAAAAATTAGGTCAGAAATTGGGGGTGATGAAATTCTCCCTGGTTTCTTATAGTTAGGTCAAGTATTTTATATGGTTGAAATCGTTGCTTCAAGCTCTATAATTTTCATGTTTTAAGTTTTGTCAAAAGATCAAAGAATCAGGAGTTAGCAGGTGGAACAAGAGGCGCGCGTTTTTTGTTTCAAAACAGAAGCTGGAGGTTGAAGATGATGGCTTGGGCTGGGCCTAAGTCATCCTTACTTTTTGCACCCTTTTTTTAAGCTTTGCACCCCCTTGGCCCATTATGTGAAATAATTGTCATTTTGCATTTTTCTTTTTTGATTCTGACTCCATATTTTTTGTACAAATATTAAAAACTCCAAAAATATTTTTCCACATTTTTTTGCATTTATTTGGCATTTATTTACCTTTTAAGCATATATATGTAAATAATATAAATCTTTTCATTTACTAAAACCCTAAAAAATAATACAAAAATATTTATTTTTTTTAGTTATTATTTTTTATTTTACATTTTGAAAACATTTTCAAAAAAAATACATTTTTTTGTAAATAATTAATATTTTATTTTTTGTACATATTTAACATATTAAATATATATAAATATACATATATATATTTTATTAAATATTTAGGACAAAAATATAGAAATAATACATTTTTATTTTTATTTAATAGTTGACATCAAAAATACTTTTTTACAATATACTTCTTACTTTTGTATATAATTAACAAATATTGTATATAATTAATAAATAAATGCTATTTATTCAAAAACTAGGGTTTTGCCCTAAATGACAAAAATATTCAAAATTTGACCTTTTTATTTTTGTTTATATTTTACATTAAAAAATACTTTCACATATATAAAAAATCATTTTGTGCATAATACATTTTGCATATTTATTATATTTATTTAAATATTATACAATTAAATATTTGTATATTCGATATGGATGTAATAGCTTAGAATTTAATTTCTTGTCAAATATCCCCAAATTCAAACTTGTACCCTCATCCCTATAATCATTGTTGTAATAGCTTAACATTTAAATTTCCGCATTTAAAAGCTTTCAAATTATGCCATGATAGACCTAGGGTTTGTATGCAAATAAAATCAACAAATAGCTTGACCTAATTCAAGATAAACATACATGAAAAACAAACACCAATCACACTTGCACCCCTAGGATTACTCCACTTGTTGCCTTCAAAAATGGGCCATGGTTGCATGTTAAGTGTCTTTGGCAAAACAAAAAAACAAATCAAATGATCATAGTCCCTCGATGACGCTATCAAGTTGCCTAAAGTGATCAAGTTCCTTGAGAAAAAATGCCAAAGATACTTGACACTATTGCCTCTATGGTCTAAACGATGACCCGCGCCTGTCCCGTTAACATCCTAACACAAGGTTGTCCACCAAATACAATGGTGAAACAACACTGTTAAAAGGGTTAAAACATGAGAAATATCTTTGAGAAATTTAGGGTAGATAACTCTTGGTTACTTGACCAACTTGCAAAACAAATCCTTGCCATTTTTCAAAACACACATCACAACACAACTTCAAAACAAACTTTCAAAAACATTGAAACATCTTTTTAAAAAGACACACACCTTTGTAAAACATTCAAACAAGAATTGTTACAATGGTTGCCTAGACAAGGCATCTTTTTCAAAACATTTTCAAAATCACACACACAAAGCACCATTTCAAACAATTGAAAAGCAAAGGCAAGTGATCTAAGCAAGTAACTAAGAGCCCATGGATAACCATGGATAGAAAGGGTGCTAATACCTTCCCTTTCTATAATCTACTCCCCGAACCCACGAAAACATCTCAAAGGTTTTTCCTGTGCTTTTTAACCTTTCCTTAGGATAAAATAAAAAGTCGGTGGCGACTCTTGCTCAACCGAAACATTTGCGAAAACAAACGCAAAATCTCAAGTCAGTTCTCCCACCGTATCACAGAACTGGCGACTCTGCTGGGGAGAAAAATAAAAGTGGAGTAACCTTAGGGCCTAGATCACCCTTTTTGCATGACTAATTGTTTGCTTTGATTGCTTTACATTTTGGTTCTCTTGTTTGGGCTTGAAATCCTACACCCGGATTTGGGAAACATTCATAGATAGCAATACGTTGTGGAAACTGTGCGAGGTATACCGACACGGTTGAAGCAATAGCTATATTAGTGCGACATATTTGTGAGTACCGGTAACCCTTGAGTTCAATCAAGGAGAGTACAGGGCCGCTGAGTGATGTCACCAAGCACTAATGACCTAGAACCTTACTTGACCATCTTGGCCTTTTATTAGGGGTAGTGAGATGACCGGCTTTGGTGCAGTCCGAAGTTGGTAGATACTCGATACTACACTCATTAAGGGTTGTTTTCTTGGAATATTTTGGTCGCTAGTTAAGTGGCTAAACAAAAACAATGAACATAGAAAACAATTCAATAATATTGAGCTCCTTAGAACCCGGTTACTATTTATAGGACAGGTTTTTAAGCCAACTACACTCAAGAGGGTACTTACCTATGAAACCCCATGCAAGCCTGAAACTAGGGTTTTGTGTGACTTGCATGTACATATGTTTGTGCATACATCATGAACATCATAAAGCATCATATGCATCCACTAACCATTTCAAGGGTTTGGATCTTCATCTTTGTTCTTGTTTTGTAGGTCATGGAAATTCTTTGCAGGAAAACTATCCAAGTCAACCTTGTGAGAATCCCTCCTCAACTCAAGAAGCTTACATCCAGAATTCCAGAAAGCTCTCTCTTCAGTGAA
Organism: Vicia faba; assembly: GCA_948472305.1. Taxonomy (NCBI): domain Eukaryota; kingdom Viridiplantae; phylum Streptophyta; class Magnoliopsida; order Fabales; family Fabaceae; genus Vicia; species Vicia faba. The sequence continues at coordinate 1,359,752,746 of OX451737.1, forward strand.
AGACATGGTAGACTGCTCAGCCTAGTCAACACCAGCATTGAAGAAGACATGGTGAAAGTATTGTTCCAATTCTTTGACCCCCTTCACCACTGTTTCACATTCCCCGACTATCAATTGGTGCCTACTTTGGAGGAATTTTCTCAACTCCTGAGAATTCCTATTCTTAATCAACTACCCTACAATGGTACGGAAAAAGAACCAAAGCCTGAAGATGTTGCTCAAGCACTACACTTGCAACCATCTGACATCAAGGGGCATTGGGAGACTAGAAGTGGTGTCAAAGGCTTCTTGGCAAAATTCTTGTTTGAGAAGGCACAAGAGTGTTGGAATTCCCTGGATCTGCAATCTTTTGAAGAGATTGTGGCACTCCTTATTTATGGGTTGGTCTTGTTCCCAAATCCTGACCAACTTATAGATGTCAATGCCGTCAAGATTTTCCTATCCAGGAATCCCATACCTACATTGCTTGGGGACATCCTCCACTCATTTTACACACGAACAATGAGGAAGAGAGGTGTTCTCATGTGCTGTACTCCTCTCCTTGCAAGGTGGTTTATTTCTCACCTTCCACAATCTGTTTTGAAAAATGAACAAGGCTTAAGGTGGTCACAATAGTTGATGACCCTCACACATTCTGATGTACATTGGTGTTCTCGGTCCAGAGAAAATGTCATCATCGTCGATCGTTGTGGTGAGTTCCCTAATGTTCCATTACTTGGCATTAGGGGAGGCATTACCTACAACCCTTGTCTAGCTTTGAGACAATTTGGATATGCACGGAGGGATGGCCCTCATGACATGCTGATTCCTGACCTAGTTTTTGACTTCGACAACGATGCGCAAGGACTTCGCCAAAGATTCATCAGAGCTTGTAGGATGCCTAACAAGGTAGATAGCAAGACACTGGGGCACAAGAATTCCATCCCTCTTGAGCCCTACCTCAAGTGGGTACGAACCCGAGCCCAGAGTCTTATGATGCCTTACCCTCACATTCTCCCTTTGGTTAAAGAGCCTGTTAAGGAAGGAGAGGTTCCATACACCATCCTACATCCTGACATGCAAACATCATGGGAGGAAATGCAAAAGAGTTGGATCCAACTCAAGGAAGAACGGAATACTTTTGAAGCCAGCTTCTACGCCAGTGAGAAGAAGGTTTTGGAGCTTACCCGCCGACTTCACGAGGAGGAGACCCTCAACACTTACATCGCACCAAAGAGGATGCGCAACGTATTTTTACCTTAAGAAGTTTTTTGTAATATTTGGCCCATGGGGCATTTATGTACTAACAAAATTTCTTCTTATTAATATGACGTGTGTTCTTTTTGTTTGCAACAACTTTGAATTTCCAAATCCTTAAATGCATCACATGAATAAACATATCATTCATCATATGCATAAACAGGTCTTCACACCAGGTTTCCTTATCTTTCTGCTGTTTATTTCAGTAAGATGGATCTTGAACAGACGGTCAAAGATCTGCAGGCACAAAACTCGCAGTTTCAACAACTCCTTATGACCTTGGCAAAGGGTCAGGAGGATCTTAAAGCACTGTTAGGGAATAAAGAGCAAGGAAAAGGAAAAAAGAAGAAGAAAAGAGTTGGGGTAGCTACACTGGAAAGAAGATTTGAGAATGAAGCTAGGAGAGTTCTTAAATTCCCCTTCACATCTGATGAGGGGACCGGTAAGGGAAAAGGAGTTGCATTACCTTCTGAGTCCGAGGCTAAAGAAGAAGAGGTTGAGGAAGATGAAGACTACTCAGAGCAGCAATACCCGCCAGCGGACGACAAATACAAAAACCTGGAGGATAGGCTGGCAGCTATGGAGCTGCAAAGGGTTCCCGGGTTAGATTTTGAAGAATTGGGATTGATTGCTGGGATTGTGATCCCTCCAAAGTTTAAGGTGCCAACTTTTGCAAAATACGACGGTCTGTCTTGCCCGAAGATGCACCTAAGGTCGTATGTCAGAAAAATTCAACCTCACTCATCTGATAGAAATCTTTGGGTACACTTCTTCCAGGACAGCTTGTCTGGTACACAACTAGATTGGTTTTACCAGCTTGAGAGGTCAGAAGTGCATAGTTGGGAGGATTTGGCAGCTGCCTTTTATCGCCAGTATCAATATAACGCTGACTTGGCGCCAACCCGTACTCAGTTACAAAGTATGGGGATGGCCTCAAATGAGGGATTCAAAGAATACGCCCAGAAATGGCGCGACTTGGCCGGAAGAGTGCAGCCACCTCTTTCAGATAGGGAACTAGTTGATATGTTCTTGGGGACCCTATCTGGCCCGTTCTTCAACCATTTGATCGGGAGCTCTTCCGCAGGGTTTACTGAACTAATTCTGACTGGCGAACGGGTGGAAGCTGGTATTAAGAGTGGTAAGATTCAAAGGGATGCCTCTGCCTCCACAACTGTTAAAAAACCATTTCCGGCCAAGAAGGAAGCAGTTGTTGTATACTCTCAAAAAGGATCGGGAAGAACTGAGCATCGGCCGACTGTAGGGGCCGTGATGATTCAAAATTCGTCAAATGATCAGCCTCGTAACAATCAGTCTAGACCTAACCAGCAACGGGTAGAACGGCCACAATGGCAGTTCACCCGCATCAACATGACGCCTGCACAAGTTCTTCCCCATTTGTTGAAGTTGAATCTGACTGGTTTAAAGGAGGCACCGAAAAACCCTAACACCACATCTCCATACTATCATGCCAATGCTAAATGTGCCTATCATCCTGACAGCGCCAGGCATGACACCAACAATTGTTGGGCGTTAAAGAATAAAATTCAAGATTTGATAGATGCAAAAGAGGTTGAGTTCGACGCCCCTGAGAAACCGAATGTAATCTCTGCTCCAATGCCAAAGCATGGTCACAATGTCCATGTTGTTGAAGAGGATCTGTTTGTTTCTGCTGTTGATGATCTGATAACTCCACTGTTGACAATCAAGTTGAATCTGTTGAAGGCTGGGATTTTCCCAGGTTGTAAAGAAGATTGCTACTTTTGCTCCTCCCTACCAATCGACTGTCCATTGCTGAAAATAGGCATCTAACGCCTAATGGACAACCAACAAATTCTTTTCGAAAAGACTCCTGTTACTCCAACCCTTATCAATGAAGTTTCGACAATAACCATTTCCGCCAATCTTTCCAAGGTCCCCAAAAGGCCTGTTAAGATTACATCCGCTCCGAAGATTGTACCCTTGAAGATAACCATGTCTGGACCTGTCCCCTACAAATCTGACAAATCAATACCGTGGAATTATGGTGGAGAAATATACTACCACGGTGTTAAGCAATTTGAGATAACTGAAGAGAGCTCTGACGAAGAAACTGCCGACATTGGAAACATTGCCGGTACGAGCAAGATTACCCGAAGTGGAAGAATTTTCTCTCCAGAGATTGCCCCTCCAAAGGCAATCTTTGGACCCTCAGCTGCTGCCAAAGTTACTCCTGCACCGGTAAAACTATCCACAAGAACGCCAATGATTGAAGAAGCTGTTACTCCTGTGGTTGTCCCTCCTGCTGCTGCTGATAAGGGGAAAGGGATCCAAAAAGAGCTCGTCAGGACGAGGGCTCAGCCGTTGATCATCCCTGAAACCTCTAAGAAAGAAATGGAGGAGATTCTGAAAATAATTAAGAAAAGTGATTATGATGTGGTAGAACAACTGGGGCAAACCCCCTCGAAGATCTCCATGTTAGCTTTGCTGCTTTGTTCGGAAGCTCATGCCAAGGCCTTGATAAGGTTTTTGAAGACAGCCCATGTACCCCAAGAAACCTCAGCCGATCAATTCCAGGATTGTGTAGCCAGCCTTACCGCCGACAACGGCCTGGGTTTCTCTGATGTTGACCTGACTTCGAAAGGAAGAAAGCAAATGATGCATTGCATGTGTCAGTTGAATGCCGAGGAACTACTCTCGCCCATGTCTTGGTCGACACTGGTTCTTCTCTAAACGTGCTGCCTAAGAAGGCTCTGGACCGGTTGGATTATGAAGGCTTGGAGCTGAAACCAAGTAATATCATTGTCAGGGCCTTTGACGGGTCTAAAAGAATGGTGCATGGGGAGGTCGACATTCCCATCAAGGTGGGCACTGAAGTGTTCCCCTCAACATTCTATGTGATGGACATCCGCCCATCATACTCTTGCTTGTTAGGAAGACCTTGGATTCATAATGTTGGGGCAGTCACTTCTTCTCTACATCAGATGCTGAAATACCTTGTTAAGGGAAAAATCATAATCGTACACGGTGAGGAGGAGTACATGATCAGTCATTTGAACTCCTTTCGGTATGTGGAAGTGGATGGCGAATTCATTGAAACACCCTTTCAACACTTTGAGGAAGTTTCTCCCGAGGTGGCAGTAGCAAAGGCAGTAGCTGAGGTACCCAAGCAGGTGGCCAGGATGGCATCTCTGAAAGACGCAAAGGCTGCAATGAAGGAGGGAAAGAGCTCAACATGGGGTCAGTTGCCTGACTTTCCCCACAAGACAGACAGGTTTGGGTTGGGATTTACCGCTACGGGGCAAAAAGCTATGCGTCGCTCAAAAATTGAAAGAACACCCCTCAAGATTTCTCCTCATGGAATCAATGCTTTGGAAGACGAAGACGAAGAGGCCAACATTGAAGATTGGATCTTCCCAACCATCGAAGGGGGACTACACAACTGGGAGGCGAAAGACTTTGTTCCCATTACTTTTATCAATCAGTAATTTATCTTTCGAACATTTCCTGTTGGTCTGTAATAATTACTAAAACAATCTGCACACTACTTTTTCACCTCATGCCTTGCCCGGGGCATGTAGGTCCATTTGTAAGGGCTTGATTTTCCTTCATAATCATATGCCATGTTTAATGAATCATTGGACGTTTTTCATTTATAAACTGTTGTGTTCATTTTCTTTCCTTTTGCATTTTTGTTTGTTTAAGGATGGCTATCCCTTACACACACCCACACTCACAAATGCAGGTACCCATCCACTCTGGATTCTATGGGTGACTATTTTGTTGTATCCTTCAATAACTCTGAAGATTTGGTCAATCAGGCTGAATACGAAGATGACGAAGATTGTGAAGTACCAGGAGAGCTAGCCAGACTTCTACAACAAGAAGAGAGGGCCATCTTTCCTCATGAAGAGTTGTTGGAAACGGTCAACTTAGGAACAGAGGAAGACAGGAAAGAAGTGCAAGTGGGTGCCAACCTGGAACCAAGTGTCAAGGGGCGCTTAATATAGTTGTTAAATGAATACGTTGAAATCTTTGCCTGGTCTTATGAAGACATGCCAGGGTTAGACACAGACATCGTAGTTCACTGTCTCCCTACAAGAGAGGACTGTCCATCGATCAAGCAAAAAGTCCGTCGAATGAGGCCCGACATGTCTGAGAAGATTAAAGCTGAAGTAATGAAGCAATTCAACGCTGGCTTTCTGGCTGTTACATCCTATCCACAATGGGTTGCTAACATTGTGCCAGTACCTAAAAAAGATGGCAAGGTCAGAATGTGTGTGGACTACCGGGATTTGAACAGGGCTAGTCCTAAGGATGATTTTCCGCTACCGCATATCGACATTTTGATTGACAACACAGCTCAGCACAAGATGTTTTCCTTCATGGACGGATTCTCGGGCTACAACCATATCAAAATGGCCCCCGAGGACATGGAGAAAACAACCTTTGTTACACACTGGGGTACCTTCTGCTACAAGGTGATGTCGTTCGGACTGAAGAACACAGGGGCAACTTATCAGCGTGCCATGGTAGCTTTGTTTCATGATATGATACATCATGAGATCGAAGTTTACGTAGACGACATGATAGCTCAATCACAAACAGAGGAGGAACACCTTGAACATTTGCAGAAGCTGTTTTCCAGGTTGAAGGAATACAAACTCAGGCTGAATCCAAGTAAGTGTACTTTTGGAGTTAGGTCTGGTAAACTTCTAGGATTTATTGTCAGCAACAAAGGCATTGAGGTCGATCCAGCAAAAGTGAAAGCAATACAAGAAATGTCGGCCCCCCATACTGAAAAGGAGGTTAGAGGGTTCTTGGGACGCTTGAACTATATTGCCAGATTCATCTCTCATCTGACGTCTACCTGTGAGCCAATTTTCAAACTATTAAAGAAGGATCAGGTAGTCGAATGGAACGATGATTGTCAAATTGCTTTTGATAAGATCAAGGAGTATTTGATAGAACCTCCTATTCTGATGCCACACGTCGAAGGAAGGTCGCTGATCATGTATCTGACCGTTTTGGATAACTCAATGGGGTGCGTACTGGGCCAGCATGACGAGTCTGGTCGAAAAGAGCATGCCATTTATTACCTTAGCAAAAAGTTTACCGACTGTGAGACTCGTTACTCACTGCTCGAGAAAACTTGTTGCGCTTTGGTATGGGCTGCTCGCCGACTAAGGCAATATATGTTTACTCATACCACTTTGTTGATTTCCAAAATGGATCATATCAAGTATATCTTCGAGAAGCCTGCTTTATCTGGAAGAATCGCTAGATGGCAAATGATCCTGACTGAGTATGACATCCAGTATACTACCCAAAAAGCTATAAAAGGGAGTGTACTAGCTGACCATCTAGCTCATCAAGCTATCGAAGATTATCAACCCATGAGATTCGACTTCCCAGACGAGGACATCATGACATTGGACAACATTGAAGGTAACAGACCGTATGACGGACCTGAAAATGGATCCCGATGGACCCTGTACTTTGATGGTGCTTCAAATGCACTTGGAAACGGTATTGGTGCGGTACTCATTTCCCCGGAAGGTTGCCATATACCTTTCATGGCCCGACTTTGCTTCAGTTGTACCAACAACATGGCCGAATATGAAGCTTGCATCTTTGGCCTCAAGGCTGCTATAGACTTGGGGATCAAATCTTTGATCGTATTTGGGGACTCGGCTTTGGTTATCAGTCAAATCAAAGGAGAGTGGGATACCAAATATCCTAATCTTATCCCATACAAAGAACATGTCCTGACATTGTTGCCTCATTTCGAGCAGATCACCTTCGAGCATTTCCCGCGAGAAGAAAATCAGCTAGCAGATGCTCTGGCTACAATGTCCTCCATGTTTAAACTCAACTGGGATAACGAGGCTCCCTAAATCACCATCGAGCGAATGGATGAACCTGCGCATTGTCATGAGATTAATACCGAAGAAGTAGTGGAACAACCCTGGTTTCATGAAATCAAAAGGTATCTCCAGACTAGAGAGTATCCTGAAGGAGCTTCCGTAAATGACAAGAAGTTCTTAAGGAGATTTGCTGCCAAGTTCTTCCTAAGCAATGGCATCCTTTATAAGCGCAGCCATGATTGTGTTTTACTCCGATGTATAGACAAAGTTGAAGCAGAGTTAATCATGACTGAGATACACAGTGGCACATTTGGCACCCACTTGAGCGGGCATATGATGGCTAAGAAGATTCTAAGGGCATGCTATTACTGGTCTACCATGGAAGCCGATTGCCATCAACATTCCCGTACTTGCCACAAATGTCAAGTCTATGCCGACAAGATTCATATTCCTCTTGTTCCTCTCAACGTTCTAACAGCTCCTTGGCCATTCGCAATGTGGGGCATTGACATGATTGGAGAGATCAAGCCCACGGCATCCAACGGACATCGCTTCATCCTGGTCGATATTGACTATTTCACCAAGTGGGTTGAAGCAACTTCCTTTGCCTCTGTTACTAAAAATGTGGTTGCCCGATTCATCAAGCAGAACCTCATATGCCGGTATGGTGTCCCAGACAGGATCATCACAGACAACGGTACAAATCTGAACAATACTATGATCACCGCTCTATGCGAACAGTTCAAGATTTATCATCACAATTCATCTCCCTATCGGCCGAAGATGAACGGTGTTGTTGAAGCTGCGAACAAAAATATCAAGAAGATCATTCAGAAAATGACAGTCACCTACAAGGACTGGCATGAGATGTTACCATTTTCTCTGCATGGATACCGTACCACGGCACGTACTTCAACAGGGGCAACCCCATTTTCTTTGGTATATGGCATGGAAGTTGTCCTACCCATGGAAGTTCAGATTCCTTCTTTAAGGATTATGAAGGACGCTGGTTTGAATGAAGACGATTGGATTCAGACCCGACTTGATCAACTCTATTTGATCGATGAGAAGCGACTCACTGCTGTTTGCCATGGTCAGACGTACCAAAAACGGATGAACAAGGCTTTCAACAAGAAAGTCAGACGTCAAGTATATCAAGTCGGAGATCTTGTAATCAAGCGAATCATCTTGCCGCAAAGTGATCTCAGGGGCAAATGGACTCCTACTTACTAAGGACCATTTGTGATTAAGAGCATATTTTCTGGTGGTGCAATGATTCTGACCACCATGGACGGTGATGATTTGCCACACCCTGTGAATGCAGACATAGTCAAAAGATACTACGCATAAAACGACCCGACAAGTCGAAAACCCAAAAGGGCGGCTTGGGCAAAAATGGGCATCCCGGTGAACCGAAAACCCGAAAGGGCGGTTCAGGCAAAAATTAGGGATAAAACAAAAAATATGTACACCCGGCAAGTTGAAAACCCGAAAGGGCGACTTGGGAAAAAAAGGGTTTCCCGGTGGATTGAAAACCCGAAAGGGCGATCCAGGCAAAAGTTAGGGAATTAAAGCGTATGACTATGTCTCGTCGGATCACTTTAAAGAACAATCTCTTCATCAACAAGCTCCTAGCTTATGGTCAATCCAATCATCGGCGAACGAAGCATTGAATGGACAAGATATTCAGAGTTGTGAAGGCTATAACATAATGGAATCCCATGGAATTGTTACACATAGCCATCTTTCTTTTGTATAAAATTTTCAATTTTTTACGACAACATCCTCTTACTAGGATGCCTGTCTCCTTTGTACAAAGATAATCATAAAAAGTTAATACAAACACTTTTCCAGATACAGAAATTTGCTTTGTCTTCTTTTTCTTTTTCACACTTATGTTTTATTTGAGAAACGTCCAATGTTTTGTTAAATAGGCATATGCATTTGAACATAATCATTCTCTTACGAATCAAGAAAGATGATTGCTGATAGGTTGAAGGTACAAATAGATATCTTGATGCCCTTTCAGAAGAAATCCCCAGCGGAGTTAAAACTCCAAACTCCTCAACAAGATTAAAATCCAGAACTTAATTCCCCAAACAGAGTTAAACTTCAGGATCCTTAGCAGAGCAAAAGCTTTCTCAAAACTGACTTCCCCAGCTAAGAGAGCCTTCCAAGAACTTAATTCCCCTCAGAGCTAAGTTTCAGTATCCCCAGTGGAGCCCTAAAATCTGAAAATCCTATCCCCAGCAAAGTCAAAGCTGTTAAACCCCAACGGAGCTAAAACTTCTAACTATCAATCCCCAGCGGAACCAGATTAGTGAACATTCTCCCACAGAGATACTTCCTATCAGATTGAAGATTCTCAGTCTTACTCCTCCGGCATAAGGCTCCCAGGTTCTGGACTCCCCAGTAGAGATCATCAGAATTCTCATTTACCATAAGTCACCAAGGATTTTCAATCCCCAGCAGTGGTCCTAAGATCCCTCAACAACTGAAGATCTTACTCCCCAAGCAATCAGCAGTCAGCAAGGGTTTCTCACCCTCAGTAATCAAAGGATTTTCAAGCCCCAGCTTTGGTTATGGGTTTATTTCCCGAACATTTGTCAAGGATTTATTCTCCAAAGCAAAATTACATTTCAAGCTGAAAGGTCGTTCAAAATTTCCTTCATCACCTGCTGGAAGTTACAACCACCGACAGAATAACGGACAACTGAAGCTCCTAAAATCTGTTTCTCTCAAGAATGAAGACTCTCATCCTTGAAACCCCAGTAAATTGGCATACACCCAACCTCCTGATATTCCCAACAGAATGAAGATTCTCATTCTCAAAGGGGCAGATAACCTGATTTCCTGATATTCCCAACAGAATGAAGATTATCATTCTCAAAGTGGTATACAACCCAAACTCCTGATTCCCCCAACAGCGGTCCCAGGACTTCTCATTTTCAACGATCAAAGGATTTTCAATCCCCTGCAGTAGTCAAGGATTCACTTTCCCTGACAGCAGTCAAGATTCTATTATCTCTGGCTATCCAGGATTCATCTATCTTCAGCAAGACAGCTCATCAGCTTACATACGCACTCATTACATTCATATATCATAAACATTGATATAACATATATATTGCATCATACATATCATGCAACATAACTTTGTGCTTTTAGCTAACATTTCATCCTTTTCAGGATAAGATTAAAAGGCTATTGTTAACAATTATTCAAATACAGTATAGATACACCCCAGACACGGTGGTCATTCTATTACTCATTCAGACTACAACAATCAGATACAGACTAGATACGCTCCAGACACGGCGGCCATTCTATCTCTCAGATTCATTTATCAACCTCAAAGTTCAGATACACTCCAAACACGGATGCCATTCTGACCCTTACACCAGCAGTTTGATTCCCTCAGTGCAGTCGCCACGGAAGTCATTCTGTCATTTATTCAGATCCCAGTTACAGTACAGATACACTCCAGACACGGAAGTCATTCTGCTACTCATATAAATCTCAACTTCAGATACAGTCCAGATACGCTCCAGACACGGTTGCCATTTTATCACTCATTCAGAATTTATCCCCAGCACGCAGTTGCTTCATCACCCAGATATAATACAGATACACTCCAGACACGGCAGTCATTCTGATATTCATTCTACATTCAAATACAGTTATAGCTCAGATATGCTCCACCACGACGCCATTCTTTTGCTCATACAGACTCAGATACAGTTCAAAGGCATTCCAGACGCGGATATCATTTTGATCCTCATTCTTCTGACCTATCACATTACAGTTCAACAAACATTCCAGATGGCATCTTTAAGCCCATCCCCCGACAAGATTCTGTCACATCTGTAGATGGCATCTTTAAGCCCATCTCCAAATGGCATCTTTAAGCCCATTCCCGCATCCATGTTTTGACGAGTGCAAATTTAAGGGCACTCTAGTGTCCAATCTCCTTTTACCTTCGAGACGCGAAAGGCAAACTTGCCAATCTAACCCTTGTGGTTAGAGAGAATCGAATTTGCAAAGTTGGCCAAAACTCACTTTTGTTCATGGCCAAAGCTTGCTCATCACAACTTGCATTTTCAAAACAGCTTGTACAAAGCTAGCTTGCAGGCCTCAAAACCAGTTTTACACACCATAATTAAATGCCTAACCATTGTGTTAAGGTGTTATTTTGTTCATTTGGACAATACATGCTAAACTAATCCCTAACTAGAAAAAGCAAAATTCCCATTTTTGGCTTAATGTCACTTTATGTCAAAAGTGAATCCTTGAGGCATGGGGCCAGATCTTTGAGGCCAGATAGAGTCCACAAATTTGTGTTACCAAGAGCAAGATATGCAGCATACATAGAGGGTGGTACAGGCCTGCACAATCCACTTACACTTTCTTGCTTACATTTGAAGAAACCTTGCAAACTGAAGCCAATCTCTCATTCTTGTAAACACCAGCCAAAACAAACTTTGCAAACATTTTCCATACATCAAACCAAGCTTGAAACACAACTCAATCATCCCTCATACCTCCCAAAACATAAAAACATTGTTTTGCTGCAAAAACAGAGCATCCCTGCAGTTTGACTTGGCCAACATTATCCACTCGTGCGTTTTTGCCCAAACAAGTTCCAATACATTCCATTCCATCCACACAAACTATCCCAAGCCCTAAACACAAGCTGTAACACCCCTAACCACGTTTGCCATTTTTACTTTCAAGCTGTGCAGGTGGACTTCCATAGCACGATACACGCAGTTTCAAAGTAAGCTAGGTGTTGGAGAAGCTTCCTTGGACTTCAGGAAAGTTGTACAGAAGCTCAAACTCCATTGAAGTTGGCCACATTGATCTGCACGATTCAAGATGAGACAGGTAATCCATGGACTTCTATCTCTCAATCTAGGAAGAGTTAGGCTTAGGTTTATGAATGAAACATGTCCTAATCATAGCCCTGAAGGCATACATATGATTACTTTTCATTTATGTTAAGTGTGCTGTGAGAATTTTAGCCATGAACATTGAAGAAAAATTAGGTCAGAAATTGGGGGTGATGAAATTCTCCCTGGTTTCTTAGAGTTAGGTCAAGTATTTTATATGGTTGAAATCGTTGCTTCAAGCTCTATAATTTTCATGTTTTAAGTTTTGTCAAAAGATCAAAGAATCAGGAGTTAGCATGTGGAACAAGAGGCGCGCGTTTTTTGTTTCAAAACAGAAGCTGGAGGTTGAAGATGATGGCTTGGGCTGGGCCTGAGTCATCCTTACTTTTTGCACCCTTTTTTTAAGCTTTGCACCCCCTTGGCCCATTATGTGAAATAATTGTCATTTTGCATTTTTCTTTTTTGATTCTGACTCCATATTTTTTGTACAAATATAAAAAACTCCAAAAATATTTTTCCACATTTTTTTGCATTTTTTTGGAATTTATTTACCTTTTAAGAATATATATGTAAATAATATAAATCTTTTCATTTACTAAAACCCTAAAAAATAATACAAAAATATTTATTTTTTTTAGTTATTATTTTTTATTTTACATTTTGAAAACATTTTTAAAAAAAATACATTTTTTTTGTAAATAATTAATATTTTATTTTTTGTACATATTTAACATATTAAATATATATAAATATACATATACATATTTTATTAAATATTTAGGACAAAAATATAGAAATAATACATTTTTATTTTTATTTAATAGTTGACATCAAAAATACTTTTTTACAATATACTTCTTACTTTTGTATATAATTAACAAATATTATATATAATTAATAAATAAATGCTATTTATTCAAAAACTAGGGTTTTGCCCTAAATGACAAAAATATTCAAAATTTGACCTTTTTATTTCTGTTTATATTTTACGTTAAGAAATACTTTCACATATATAAAAAATCATTTTGTGCATAATACATTTTGCATATTTATTATATTTATTTAAATATTGTACAATTAAATATTTGTATATTCGATATGGATGTAATAGCTTAGAATTTAATTTCTTGTCAAATATCCCCAAATTCAAACTTGTACCCCCATCCCTATAATCATTGTTGTAATAGCTTAGCATTTAAATTTCCGCATTTAAAAGCTTTCAAATTATGCCATGATAGACCTAGGGTTTGTATGCAAATAAAATCAACAAATAGCTTGACCTAATTCAAGATAAACATGCATGAAAAACAAACACCAATCACACTTGCACCCCTAGGGTTACTCCACTTGTTGCCTTCAAAAATGGGCCATGGTTGCATGTTAAGTGTCTTTGGAAAAACAAAAAAACAAATCAAATGATCATAGTCCCTCGATGACGCTATCAAGTTGCCTAAAGTGATCAAGTCCCTTGAGAAAAAATACCAAAGATACTTGACACTATTGCCTCTATGGTCTAAACGATGACCTGCGCCTGTCCCGTTAACATCCTAACACAAGGTTGTCCACCAAATACAATGGTGAAACAACACTGTTAAAAGGGTTAAAACATGAGAAAGATCTTTGAGAAATTTAGGGTAGATAGCTCTTGGTTACTTGACCAACTTGCAAAACAAATCCTTGCCATTTTTCAAAACACACATCACAACACAACTTCAAAACAAACTTTCAAAAACATTGAAACATCTTTTTAAAAAGACACACACCTTTGTAAAACATTCAAACAAGAATTGTTACAATGGTTGCCTAGACAAGGCATCTTTTTCAAAACATTTTCAAAACCACACACACAAAGCACCATTTCAAACAATTGAAAAGCAAAGGCAAGTGATCTAAGCAAGTAACTAAGAGCCCATGGATAACCATGGATAGAAAGGGTGATAATACCTTCCCTTTCTATAATCTACTCCCCGAACCCACGAAAACATCTCAAAGGTTTTTCCTGTGCTTTTTAACCTTTCCTTAGGATAAAATAAAAATTCAGTGGCGACTCTTGCTCAACCGAAACATTTGCGAAAACAAACGCAAAATCTCAAGTCAGTTCTCCCACCGTATCACACATACGATGGCAAAGAAAATCCTACGGGCAGGCTATTATTGGTCTACCATGGAAGCAGATTGCTATCAGCACCCTCGGACCTGTCATTAGTGTCAAATTTATGCTGACAAGGTGCACGTACCTCCGGTTCCTCTGAATGTCTTGACAGCTCCTTGGCCCTTTGCTATGTGGGGAATTGACATGATTGGGGAGATCAAACCTACAGCCTCCAATGGACATCGTTTCATCCTAGTGGCCATTGACTATTTTACCAAGTGGGTTGAAGCAGCTTCCCTCGCATCCGTCACAAAGAATGTTGTTGCCCGCTTCATCAAGCAAAATCTTATTTGCCGGTACGGTATCCCAGAAAGGATCATCACTGACAATGGTACAAATCTTAACAATACTATGATCACCGCCTTGTGCGAGCAATTCAAGATTCAGCATCACAATTCTTCCCCCTATCGACCAAAGATGAATGGTGTTGTCGAGGCTGCAAATAAGAACATTAAAAAGATCATACAAAAAATGACAGTCACGTACAAAGACTAGCATGAGATGCTACCATTCGCTCTCCACAGGTATCGTACCATGGCTCGCACATCAACTGGGGAAACACCCTATTCTTTGGTTTACGGCATGGAAGTTGTCTTGCCTATTGAGGTTCAGATCTCCTCCCTAAGGATTATGAAGGACGCAGGTTTGAGTGAAGACGATTGGATTCAGACTCGACTTGATCAACTAAACTTAATTGATGAAAAGAGACTTACTGCGGTTTTCCATGGTCAAATGTATCAAAAATGGATGATCAAGGCTTTCAACAAGAAAGTTAGGCGCCAAGTATATCAAGTTGGGGATTTAGTGATAAAACGTATCATCTTACCACAAAGTGATCCCAATGGCAAATGGACTCCTACCTATGAAGGACTATTTGTAATCAAGAACATATTCTCTGGTGGGGCAATGATCTTGACCACCCTGGACGGCGAATACCTACCACACCCTACGAACGTGGACATAGTCAAAAGATACTATGCATAATAGACCCGTTAGGTTGACACACCTAGGCTAAACAAGGGCATCCCGGCGAACCAAAAAGGTTCGGGCAAAAATTAGGGATAAAAACAAAAAAAATTATACACCCGGTAAGTTGAAAACCCAAAAGGGCGACTTGGGCAAAAAGGGGTTTCCCGATGGACTGAAAACCCGAAAGGGCGGTCCAGGCAAAAGTTAGGGAATTAAAGCGTATGACTATGTCCCGTCGGATCACTTTATGGACAACCTTTGACTTCCACTGACAAACTCGTAGTTTTTGATCAATTCAATCATCTTCGGACAAAGCAACAAATAGACAAGATATCTGGAGATATGAAGGCTATAGCAGAATGGGAACCCCATGGGATCATTACACATAGCTATCTTTCTTTGTATAAATTCTTCTTGTTTTATGGCACCATTCTCTTACTAGAATGTTTGCCCCCTTTGTACAAAATACTTATTCAAAATCAATACAAAGATATCCCTTTGAAAGTATAGAAAACTATTTGTCTTTTTTACATTTGTGTTTTATTTGCAAAAATGTCCAATGATTCATTGATGAACATATGCATTTGAACATAATTACTGTTTACAAATAAACAAAATGAGAAAGACAATTACTGATAGGTTGAAAGGACAGGAAAACGTCTCTAGGCTATTCCATAAGTAATCCCCATAGTACGTCATTTAAATCCCCAGCGGAACAAATTTCAATTTATTAATCCCCGGTAGAAATCGTCAAATTCTCAGGATTCGCCAAGCAAATCTTACAAGCAGTACATGGCATTGCCCTTACAACGGAATTTACTTCTCTCAACAAGAGTTCGTCAGTACTTCAACTTCAAGACATGGAAATTCAACATATCCTCAACAGCATTCAAGGATTTATTTTCCTCAATCAAACAGCAAATATAGCAAATCAGCTTACATGCGCATACATTGCATCCACATATCATAAACACTAATAAAACAACTACATTGCATCTACATTTCATGCAATATAACTTTGTTTCAGCTAGCATTTTACCCTTTTCAGGATAAGATTAAACAGCTACCATTAATAATATGCAATCAGATACAGTTCAGATACGCTCCAGACACGGATGTCATTCTGATACTCATTCAAATTCAACCTTTTGATACAGTTCAGATACGCTCCAGATACAGATGCCATTCTAATACTAATTCATATTCAACCTTTTGATACCTTCAGATACGCACCAGATACGGATGCCATCCTGATACTCATTCAGATTCAGCTTTCAGATACAGTTCAGATACGCACTAGATACGGATGCCATCCCGATACTCATTCAGATTCAGCTTTCAGATACAGTTCAGATATGCACCAAATACGGATGCCATCCTGATACTCATTCAGATTCAGCTTTCAGATACAGTTCAGATACGCTCCAGATACGGATGTCATCCTGATACTCATTCAGATTCAGCTTTCAGATACAGTTCAGATATGCTCCAGATACGGATGCCGTCCTAATACTCATTCAGATTCAGCTTTCAGATACAGTTCAAATACGCTCCAGATATGGACGCCATCCTGATACTCATTCAGATTCAGCTTTCAGATACAGTTCAGATACGCTCTAGATACGGATGCCATCCTGATACTCATTCAGATTCAGCTTTCAGATACAGCTCAGATACACTCCAGACGTGGACGTAATTCTGATACTCATTCTTTCAACTTACAAATTACAATTCAACAAGCATTCTTGGATGGCATCTACAAGCCCATCTCCAACAAGATTCTATCACCTCTCCAAATGGAATCTTTAAGCCCATTCCTCCAATCATCACATTGTCGAGTGCAAATTTCTGGGCACTCTAGTGTCCAATCATCTTCCACCTTCGAGTCACGAATGGCAAAACTCGCCGATCTAACTCTTCAGGTTTAAGAAGATTGAACAAGGGCAGTTGTTGTACCCCAAAATTTTCCATCACATTTGTCAAGTATTTGCTCACAAGATCTTCTACGACATCAAGTTTGCAGCACTGATGCATCAATTTAGGCTTGAAATTGGAACAAGGGCAAAATGGTCAATTGCATACTGAAAAGTCAAACTTTGACTTTTTAATCAACATTACATTTCAAAGATCAAATTTCATCAAGACATTAAAGAATATCAAGCTTAATCATCAAGAAGTCAAGAAAGTCAAAAGTCAACTTGAAAAGTCAAGATTTCCAAGACTTAGAAATTTTCTAAGTGTTTTTATACATGATAATTTCATCACTTCATGCCATTCTTTCACCAAGATGCAAGAAGGTTCAAGGGAAACTTTCAACATGAAAGTTGTAGATTTCCATGATATCTACAACATTTCTTTACACAACTTCTGCTAAATATGCATGGATCTCAAGTTATAAATTCATGAAGTCATGACATTTTCATTTAACACTTAGAGAAATTTTCAGCAGTTTTGGTCAGGTTTTTATCCCAACTTCTTGGACAATTTTCATCAAGTTCTAATTTGATTTAACAAAAGTGGTCAACATGAAAGTTATAGAGGGTGTTTCAAGCTTTCCAAAACATCCAAGATCATGAATTTATCATACTTGAGCTAGGAGATTCAAGGGCATGAAATTGGGCATCCACCTTTGATTTGTAAGTCATTCTATTGAAGAACACAATAAAACCCTTATGATATGCTGCATAATCTTATGTTGCAGGACTTCTTGCTTGAAAATCTCTACATAATTTAATGTTTACACCCACTTCTGAGCTATTACCCAAGTGTTTAAGCCATTGTCCAAAGGATCTTTCCATTTATGGCATAAAGGCACCATTGCTATTCTTGAAAAGCAAGCTTTTTGTATAAAACTTGTCTTGAGCCCATACTTTGTTTGTTTATGATTTTACTCCACCATAAAACATGGAAATCAACCCCTCTAAACCAGTAAATTTGGTACTTCATCTTGGAACCATGGAGTACTTGACATAGTTTGATACTTACATCCCAACCAAACCATAACATGTTGTCTTGTAAACCTATTCAGCCTTTGTTCACAAGTCCTTTGCCTATAAATAGAAGAAGAATTTGCAAGACAAATAGGTTAGAAAAAATAGAGATAAGGGCCAGAAAAATAGAAGGAGAAACTAACACTCAAAAAATCATTTTGCTGTCAAAAACCAGATTTGTACACAAAACCTCCATTTTTGAGCTTTGAAGTCCAAATCTTTGAATCTCATACCTTGCAAGTTTTCTCCAAAACAAACCATCCAAACACTTCATATAAACCATATAGAAGTTGTTCAAACATAAGAATAACTTATGTAACATCATTATCACCATCTTCAAAACTCAAAAGCATACATTGCAACTTGACTTGGTTGGAGTGGTTCAACCATTTTCAGTATAAAAGGAAGGTTGGAGTTACTTCAAGAAGGTTCAAAGGAGCTCGATTAATCACCACTTTGAACAAGAGCTGACACGGCTGTGTCAGGATGGCTGGGACCAAAAATATGCATAAAACTCATGGACAGGTCCTGACACGGGTGCTTGTGTCCCCTAACACGGCCCGTGTTAGCTCGGGCACCAATTTTCTTGATTTTTGGAGATTTTTTAGGTTCTCTTGGACATATTGCATTGCTTGGAAGTGACCTAAATTTATAAAACCTTTTTGTTCAAATGAAACCTCAAAAACACTTTTCTAAACAATTAACTTGGACTTAGGCTTTTCTTCAAAGAAATTAATTACAAAATCTTTTGCTATAAAAAACCCTAAAAAACAATTTCTCTCACTTTACATCTTCTTGCATATTTTATTATTTTTGCATTATAAATTATGTAATTGTCAAAGCCTTGTAATAGTAATTAGGGTTTACTTTACTTGTCATCCCCATTTGTAAATCTATATCCCCCATCTCCAAGTGATGTAATAGCGTAGTAATTTTACTTCCCGCAATTTATCGCTTTCATATAATGTTAGTAATTAGGGTTTGTATGGAAAGATAAAACCAACAAGTAGATAACCCTAATTCAAGATAAACAAGCATGTAAATAAAACACATTTGCACACTTACACCCTTAGGGTAATTCCACTTGTTGCCTTACAAAAATGGCCATGTTATGCATGTGGGATATCTTAGCACAAACAAATCAAAAATACAAGATCATAGTCCCTCGATGACGCTATCAAAGTTGCCTTTCAAAATGATCTTAGTCCATAAATAAAAATGCTAAGTCATCTCATAACATTGCTATCATGGTTATACAATGACCTACGCCCGTCCCTTTCACATCCAAAGATAGGGTTTCTTACCAAATCAATGGTAAGACGACAATGTCAAAGGAATAGAAATGAACAAGAAAGACATTTGAGTAGGTAGATTACTTCTAATTACTTGCTCAATTTCAAACAAACATACTTGTTATTTTCAAAACAAACACCTACACTTTCAAACATCTTACAAACTTGAAAACATTTTCAAAAGATCAACATCTTTGTATACATTCTTACGAACGAGAATCATTACAAAGATTTCCTAAACAATGGCCTCTTTACAAAATACTTTCAAAAACCACACAAAGCACAATTTCAAACAACAAAAGCAAGTGATCTAGCAAGTAACTAAGAGCCCATGGAAAACCATGGATGAAAAGGGTGCTAATACCTTCACTTTTCATAATCTACCCCCCGAACTCAAGAAACAATCTCAAAGGTCTTTCCTGTGCTTTTTCACCTTTCCTTTTGGATAAAAGAAAAGTCGGTGGTGACTCTTGCTAAACCGCAACATTTGCAAACAAAAAACGCAAAACAATCAAGTCAGTTCTCCCACCGTATCACAGATATATAAGGATATATCCCTTAACTTATTTTATCAAGTATCATTACTAATATAACCGAAATTGTGAAAATATACCTGCAGTCTGATCCACGTAATGTTGTTGGCTCTACTCTTTGGTACTTAAATACCTCTTTGTGATCGAAAAGCTTGTAGAGTGCTATAATAAAATATAAACGACTATTTAGAATAATCCACATAGATAAATAAATATACACATGAATATTTAGAATAATTTCACTTACGTATCAATCATCTTCTTCAAATTTGGGTATGTTGTCCAATCATTGTATAACGAATCCAGATAGTATACAATTTCTGATACAGGATTAATCACAAGCAACAACCATTATTCACTATAAGATTAAATAAATGTTAGATGGAAAGTTTCTACACAACGTCAAAAAACGAAAAATTATAATAGATGAAGTTAGGATGAAAATCTAACCCGTGGCCAGTATTATATGGTAAAAAGAACAACTTTTCTGTATCTTTGTTAGACACAAATAAACCGAGTACATACGATATGACATCATCTGGTTTTGTTAGGATTAACCCTGCGTTGACGGTGTTGGGAGCTAAGAAAGAGAATCTTTCTTCCAATC
Source organism: Vicia faba (assembly GCA_948472305.1). Classification (NCBI taxonomy): domain Eukaryota; kingdom Viridiplantae; phylum Streptophyta; class Magnoliopsida; order Fabales; family Fabaceae; genus Vicia; species Vicia faba. Next base: position 1,359,773,260 of record OX451737.1, read on the forward strand.
CACGCGGGCGCATCACTTTGTCATACAGAAACCTTAAATAAAAACATCATTAAAATTAGAATATATTCGTTGAAATGAGTAAATAAATTGTTCGTTTAATTAAACAAAGTTGATCGTAGTATACCTGATGCATGTATTGATAACACCGGAGCCTAAAGTCAAATGTTGAAAAACTTGATCCATATCTTCTATACCAATTACTTCCATGTATTCATAACCAAAAATGCTCGTCGATATAGGTATAAGACGTGTACCACCAATTGGAATATTTTTTATTCCTATATATGTCCGAAGGCACAACCTATACTGAGAAGTAGGTTTTTTTCTAGCCGTGGTCTTCTTATCCCTACTGACTTGTTCAATCTCTTTAGCATGCATCTAAATATCATATAATTAGTTAGGTGAAGTATAAGATCATTATATGCATACATATCATATAATTGTGTTATACCTCTTTTTTTGATGCAACTGACTCGGTTTGTCGCATCATCCCCTTATCTTTTGATTTGGGTTTTGTAGGAGTCTAACATTACCATGTAAAAAAAGTGTATGTAAAATGCTTGTAAAAACTTTTAATACTCAAAGGTTCATAATGGTTTTTAAGTATACCTCATCATCTACGCGAATAAGGCTTGACGGCCATGCAACATATGCACCTACTGCCTCTCCCACCAATGTTGCATCCGAAACATCGTCTGGTATTGGTAGTAACGCACCCCCCCTCTAAAGCAATATCAATTGATACCTTCAAATATCCAGCAGGGAGCGATTTACGGTGAAGTACTTCTCCTTAAGTATTATGCACTTTCCCCTTGCCAATCATCTGATAAGTCGGTGACGATAAATAGAGTTGACAGGATGAAATGCCCTAAAACAAATAATAAATATGATATTGTTAATGTGTGTGTGTGTGTATATATATATATATATATATATATATATATATATATATATATATATATATATATATATATATATATATATGTCAATTAAATAAATTACACTAATTTAATTCCATAATGATATATATAATTACCTCGGGAATATTTGGTTGAACATTACAATTGACACTAGCTTTGTCACTAGTATCTTTAAAACCAGAAGCTTCCATTTTTGATTGATCTCTTTCTCTTTCCTTTCTCAACTCACGAACTTCAGCTTCTAATGCTAGCAACTTTGCCTGTAGTTCTTTATTTCTAGGAGATTTTGTCTTTGGATTTTTCTTTTTCAAGGATGTTGGAGTGACCCCATGTCCCATACCCCTCACCCGACCGGAATACTCACGAACATCTAATGCTCGACTGAGTATGCTCCTGCAATCAGTGTAGTCATCTGTAGATATAGACTGAGATAGATTCTCCTGAAATTTATATGAATATCGAAAAAGCATGAATATTATATGTTAATAAAAAATTTATTTAATTAAACTATTAATGTTATACTTACACATTTCTCAAAAATTTGTTGAACCTCTTCTTTAACAACTTCATCCTTACCCACATGGGCAGCCTTCCATAAAACATGTTCCAGAATAGATGTTTCGGAACTATTCTCCTATTTTAATTACACATTAAGACAAAAAATAAGATCAATTATAACTCATGATGAACAATTATCATTGCAATTTATAGATACTTACTATTTTTTGTTGTAAGTGTACATACCCCATATGCCCTTTTCTGTATGGATATACGGGACCTGATGCTCGTTGGCGATTTACGACACTTGTATTCTAAAATTTTTCGGTTCTTCATTTGTCTTTATAAGTGTCCCATTCTTTCAGTGAAATCAAGTCTGCATATATACTTGGAAGCTCGGCATCAACAAAAAAAATCGGTATCTCTTAGATACTTGTTTGATAAAAAAGATCTAAACCCTCTATGTCTTTTTCCGACCAATTGAAGACAATAAGCTCTTCTGGTATCATCAATATTGAAATACCTCTATGAAAAACATACAAAGAGTGCGTTAGTATAAGTAATTTAAAGATATAATCATAATAAAAAAAACAAATAACATCACATATGGTACCTGTATCTCACTCCAGATTTTGTCTTTAGCGGTATCCAACTGCTCGTTTCTCCAATTATCACAAGTAATTGGAACTTATCTCCTTACAAGTGAACCAATGTAACTTGTCAATTTAGAACTGTTAGGTTCAATTAGTTTCTCATTTGCATTCCAATGCATATCATACTTTATTACACTATTTCTATCATGAATGATTTTCTTCATAATAGTTATTCCTCTTCTAATTTCCCTTTCCTCTGCATTAACGACTTTCTTTCCATCATTAATAGAATCATCATGTGGGTGATCCTTGTTACTAGCCATCTAACCTGTAATAAATAAAAACATAACTATCTAATGACAAATATATAGTTATAAATGTATAATTCCAAATATCTAATTCCATAATCGATTGAGTATATAAAATGACAAATATATAAGTTTATTGAATGACAGAATATATAACATTTTACTATATTACCTCTTTCTCTAACATCTCTTTCTTTTCTTGGTTGGATTTTGAATTACTTGTCTCTTAAGAATGCAGACTGATGGATTGATCCAAATTCCCTCATTATGATCTTTTCTGATATATGATCCATCCGCTATAATATTCTTATCTCGGTCATTTCTAATATACGACTCATTCTCAACATCAATATCACCTTGATCTACACTTTTATCATCAATCACTTTGTTAGATAAAAGCACTCTAGACTATTTCGTACTCTTCGGGTCAGTGACGTAGAACACTTGTTTAGCTTGAGAGGATAGAATAAAAGGCTCATCTTTGTACCCCATCTGTGATCGGTGGATCTGGAACTGACTGTTTAACGCTGGTTCACGAAATGTCGCGGAAGCAAGAGTCGCCACCGTCTTTTATTTTCTCCAAATGGAAAGGACAAAATCACAGAAAAATTCCTTAAAGAGATTGCTCTCGGTTCGAGAGGTAGATTATAGAAAGGGAAGGTGTTAGCACCCTTTCTATCCATGGTTATCCATGGGATCTTAGATACTTGCTCATTTGTGTTTTCAAAAATGTTTGTTTGCTTTTCAATGTGGGTTTTAAAAAGTTTCTTTGAAAATTCCAGTTCGACTCTTGTATCGGTCCTCAAGAGTGTTTGAAAAATTGCTTTCGAAAGCTTTTTGAAAAGGTGTCGGTGTGAAAAGTATTTTTGAATTTGTTTTGAATTTAGAGCAAGTATCTAGAGTCGTCTACCTACCCTAAGGAATTCGTCTGTGTAAATGTCCTTTAAAGTAGTGCCATCCCACCATTGAGAGGTAGGTAGCACCACCATTGGAGGTGTTCGGGTCAATTCGAAGGTTCGGGACATGGTGATCACCAGAGCAATGGGAAGACACCTTAGAAGCTACCCTCATGCCAGGTTCCCGGATCATGAGGACTTACTAAGACATCCTCTACTCGACGATCGCCTTTCGAGGCAAGGCAACAGTGAGGCGTACCCTAGGGGTGGTGTGTGCAATTTGTGTGTCGTTTTCATTTGCATTTATCTTGTCATGTTATTGGTGTTCTAGCGCTTGTTTTTATTTTGTCCATACATTCTTTCATGCCTTGATTTAACAGTTTAAAAATGTGAGAAAAAATAAAATTCTAAGCTATTACAAAGGCGCGGGTCCACATCGCCAAAATTAAACCAGGACCCGATTTGACAGAAAATAAATAAATAAAGTAAATAAAGAATTAAAAGAAAATAAGGAATTAAAAATGCGAGAAATTAATTACAAGGCTTCGGGAGAGATACATAAATATTTAAACGAAATAAAATAAATATGCGAATAAGAATTAAATCGAAACGAGGGCGTTGGACCCTTTTTGCAAAATTAAAATTACATGGAATTAATTAATTAAAAAAAAGAAAGGGAGATGTTTTCGGTATTTTTTAGTATTTTAGGATCTTAATGAAATAAGAATTAATTAAAATAAATACTAACCCTAATTCTAATGGCTTTTAATTTATTAAGAAAACATTGAATTTTAACCTAAATTAACCCTAATTTTTATATACAAATTTAATTACAAAAATATTTAATTATTTAACCATTTACGAAAGAAAACTAAAAAGGATGAAAAATTATTAATTAAACCCTATTTCTATGTTTTTTATATTTTTATTAAAAGAATTAAAATTAAAACCTAATTTAAAACTAATTTTATTTATATACAATTTATTTATGAAAATACTTAAAATAAAATATTTATTATATTTTTCTCTTTTTCTGATTTTTTTATTGTTTTTTTTTTATGAAAATAATTAATTAAACAAATAATAGTTAAAAGAAAATAGAATTAAAAAATAACATGGCAAACCTAGGGGGGTTGTAGTCCCCAAAGTGGAGGTTAAGTCCAAGAATTATGGCCCATTTAGCATGGCCTTGTTGATTTTTTCTGGGAACATACACACGCGTTGACTTGGATCCATGATGTTCTTTAGCTCTCAGCCTTGTGATTGATCTTGGGATGGACGTGGCAAGCCTGATTTGGAGGTGTATGGTGCGTCTCAATATGGAATCTGCATGTGAACATTAATTGCAAAATAATATGGGAATACTGAAGACCTGGGGCTCGAACCCAGGTCATGCACTTTACCAACTACTATGCTTGCCACTGAATCAACCCATGCGCGTTTGATATATAATAACCTATGAATATTATAAAAGAAAATCAATCAATAACTAAAAAACGCACGCAGAATTTGAACGAACCACTCACGCCTTGACATTGCATCATCTCCTTCGTTGGTTTTCTTTTTCCTGAAATACACAAAACCTTGGCAACGGTTTTCACGCGTTGCCTAAGACCACATATTAGAAAATAGCGACTAGCCCTAGGGGCTTCATAAATTAGGCGCGAGGGTAGCCCTGTGGTCGTCTGAGCATGCTGGATTCAATGGTCCAAGTCTGAAAGGCCAATTTTTCCTTATTTGAAAAACCCTAATCCAAGGTCCTGTAAACCCTAGAAAACGATAATGGCATAATCGCGTACACAGCTCAAAAACACAATTAAGTTACATGGTTAGCATTAGAACAGGTCAATTAGTGTGAATGCATCAAAAAAACGCAAGGAAAATGCCTTAAATATGAAACACGATTATGTATTTTGTTTGAAACAGTTTGAATCCATGGTACCAATTTTGGGCGTATGAAGGTTGGAGAGTGATCCAGTTAGCTTCAGGGGGACACGAGGAAGCTTTTGCAATTGGTCTTGTGCCTTGAATCAACCTAAAACCTGATTTTCAGTTTTGAGTTTTTTTAACAAAAATTCAAGTTTTGTTTTCCAGGTTTCTGAGCAGCTGCGTGGGTAATGGCATTAGGGTTGTGTTCCTTGTATATGTAGTAATGATTTAGGTTAAAGAAATCACACAAAAAGCTTGGCATTCATGACTTTGAAAGATTTGATTTTCAAGATCTTTTTCAAATATTTTCCATGTGTTTTTACTCTCAATCATATCAATTCTCTCCAAATCTTTCCATATTGGATCATGCACGAGTTATTGAGTGGATTTCATGCAAAAAAAGATTGTAAAACTTAGGTTAAATATTTTCCATGTATTTAATTTGATTTAAATGAATTATTATAAATAAAAATTCAAATAAATAAATAAAAAATGAAGAAATACTTCCCTTTGGTCCAAGTGGTCGTGCACATGCCATGGATGATGAATTATGGAAGAAAAATGGGCCCATTAGCAATTTTAGGTCATTTGAATCAATGTTGACTTTTCAAAATATCCAAAAATTTCCCAACTTCTACAAGGCATAACTTGCTCAATTTTTAAGCTTTGCTCATGTTCTTGGACATTTTGAAAAGGTCTTTGAGTCCTATAACCAATGCCTTTGGTCCCATGTCATTTTGATTTACCAATCTCAAGTTATGGCCTTTGACTTAAAGTCCCTTTTTGTTGACTTTTGAAAATGACCTATAATGTTGAAATTGATAACTTTTTGTGAGAGTATTTCTTGGACTTGAAGTATGAAGATGAGTTGTAGGAAATGTCTTTCTCTTCAAAATGAGTTTTGGATGGAATTTTTCTGATAATCCATGTGAAAGTTATGCCCTGGTCAATTTACAGTTGACTTTATCAACTGTCCAAATAAGGAAACTTTTGCATCTTGATGATTTCTTGAGCCAAGCTTTGAGAATCATGATCAATCTTTGATCAAATGATGTTTATGGCTTCAAAATGATATGTTGACCAAAAATTTGAACTTTTGACTGTCAAATGACCATTTTGCCCCTGTAGTTGACTATAGTGCAATTAGGGTTTTGACTGTGCAATTTTGTGCTGAAAGCCTTGAAACTTGATATGAGGATACTTGACCATATTTGTAGGCATGTGAGACTTGATTGGACCTTTGGAAACTTCATTTTCTTGATCAAAACAAAAACCCTAATCTTGACTGCTTAGGAGACCCTTGTACTGTGCAACCCTTGGGGAATTTTGAAGCTTGACTTGGCATTTTCTTGAAGAATATGGGAGGGCAAATTTTGGGGTACAACAGTTGCCCCTGTTCAATCTTCTTAGACCTGAGGATGCAGATTGGCTGACGTGCCTTTCGTAATCCGAGGGTAGAAGATGATTGAACACTAGAGTGCCCAGAAATTTGCGCTCACATGGTAGCAGTGTGATGGTGGAAATGGGATTATAGATGCCATTTAGAGATTGGTGAATAGGATGATGGGCTTATAGATGCCATATGGATGTTGATCGCGTAAGAGATTCCTTAGCGAGAACCTACATACCTGCAAAAGAAAAATGAGTACCTGACACGTTGCAGGAGTTGATTTTCAGATGCTTGGTATAGATGTGTCCTGACTGATTATAGGAGCTGAGTCTGGAGCTTCACAAGATGATGAATGAACCAGGGATGGTTACTACCTTAGCATGAACGGTAAGAGAACCTTGGGTGACTTTAACCTCAACAATGCTCGTTAAGAAAATCTTGGTGGGAATTATCATCTTCGCAGTATCGGGAAGAGAACCAAAGGAAATTATAATCTGAAAGGGAATTACATCTCACGCACCATCGGGGAGAGAACCATAGGAAATTATAATCTGAAAGGGAATTACCTCTCACGCACCGTCGGGGAGAGAACCATAGGAAATTATAACCTGAAAGGGAATTACATCTCACGCACCGTCGGGGAGAGAACTATAGGAAATTATAACCTAAAAGGGAATTACATCTCACGCACCATCGGGGAGAGAACCATAGGAAATTATAACCTGAAATGGGATTATCACCTCACGCACCGTCGGGGAGGGAACCATAGGAAATTATAATCTCAAAAGGAATTATTACCTCACGCACCGTCGGGGAGGGAACCATAGGAAATTATAATCTCAAAAGGAATTATCACCTCACGCACCGTCGGGGAGGGAACCATAGGAAATTATAATCTCAAAAGGAATTATCACCTCACGCACCGTCGGGGAGGGAACCATAGGAAATTATAATCTCAAAAGGAATTATCACCTCACGCACCGTCGGGGAGGGAACCATAGGAAATTATAATCTCAAAAGGAATTATCACCTCACGCACCGTCGGGGAGGGAACCATAGGAAATTATAATCTCAAAAGGAATTATCACCTCACGCACCGTCGGGGAGGGAACCATAGGAAATTATAATCTCAAAAGGAATTATCACCTCACGCACCGTCGGGGAGGGAACCATAGGAAATTATAATCTCAAAAGCGGACGTTTGAGAAAAACCTGAGATAACTTCTACTGAGTCTTCATCAGAAAAATCTGTTTGGGGTCGATTTAGCTGGACTAGAGAAGGCCTTGGACTGGCTAAGAAATCTTTGGAATTGATTAACTGAACCGGTCTAGGTCTTGAAATATGATTGAGAATTTATCTGTATCTTTTCCTGAAAGGTAAAGGTCAGTCATATGCAATGCATGACATGGACCAAGCAATGATGTTCTCAACATAAATGAGATTTGTATGATGCGTCTATGCATGCTATAATGATGTATGTGATGTGTTTTTCGTCTAGGAAAGTAAATCCTTGACGGGTGCCAGGAAATCGCTCCTGGGCTGATGTTGAAGAATAGATTTCGCTTCCGCTGGGGATGATAGCTGCAAGAATACCGGCAGGAGAAGATGACTCCGTTAGGGAATAAACTTGGCGAATGGATAACTCTGCGGGGAGAAAAATACTCTAGCGACCTTGTTGGGGAGCCATACTCTGTGGGGAGAGGGATGCTTTGCTGAGTGGTTGATAATACCTTGTTGGGGATACCCTTGTTGCGTTGGAAGTGCTGATAGACTTCGCTGGGGGGTAAGAGAACTTCGTCGAGGACGCTCTTTCTATGGCTTTTGGCTGAGGATAACCCAGTTATATCCTGGTAAGGAAATAACTCTTTGAATAAAGCCGGGAGACGTGTTCGTGTTCTGCGAGGGATAAGCTTCCAGAATCTACTGGGGATAAGCTTATTGCTTGGGGGTATGAATTCCAACTTTCCTGGGGGAATTGGATTCGACTCTCTTAGGGAAGTTTTGAACTGCGGGGAAATGATTCCTTTGAATATTTGATATGCCGTCGGGGAATAATCTTTAGACCAAGACTGCCGGGGATGCTCGTTAAGAATATATGATGCTGGGGAATGTTGAGATCTACTGGAGGATACTCAACTTGAGATTTGATAACTCTGCTTGGAGAAGAATGCACTGGCTGCTGACTTACTCTCTGGGGAATCAAGATGTACTGGTCATGTTCTTTAGCTGAACCTACCTTGGTACCTTGGTGGACAGAACAATTAGATTGCTCAGACAACTCTTTATTGCCCCTGTTTCTAGTGTCGCCTGTAATTAATCCTTTGTTTCGTATGCAAATATTTATGAGTTAGCAAATTATTGTCAATGCATATATCACAAATTGAACCTTGGACGTTCTTCGCAAAACAAAACAGAAAAAGAAAACAGTTGGCACGTTTAACTGAAAAGTATATTTGCATTGATTTTTGAATGGCCTGAAAATAGGCGTTTTGTGTACAAGAGGCTGACGTCCTAGTAAGAGAACGCCGCCGAACAAAAGAGTTTATACAAAGTTTGTACAAAAGAAAATAAAACAGCTGTGTGAAATATGAATGATCCACTGGGTTTCAACTCTGCTATTGCCTTTATAACTCCGAGCGTCTCATCACTTGATGACCTTGGTTGAAGGTGAAGCTGACTGATCGATGCCGTCTGAACTTGATGTAGATACCGGATTCTGGATACAAAGTGATCCAATGAGACATAGTATTACGCTTTTATCCCTAATTTTTGCCTGGACCGCCCTTTCGGGTTTTCAGTCCATCGGGATACCCATTTTTGCCCAAGCCGCCTTTTCAGGTTTTCGACTCGCCGGGTGTACAGATTTTTTCATTTCATCCCTTCATTTTGCCCGAACCCTTTTGGTTCGCCGGGAAGCCCTAATTTTTTCCTAGGCATGTCAGCCTAGCGGGTCTTTTTTATGCGTAGTATCTTTTTACTATGTCTGCATTAGCTGGGTGAGGAAGGTCGTCACCATCCATATTGGTCAATATCATGGCTCCTCCTGAGAACACATGCTTAACCACAAATGGCCCTTCGTAAGTAGGGGTCCATTTGCCCCTTGGATCACTCTGAGGAATGATGATTCTCTTGATTACCAGATCCCCAACTTGATATTCTTGTGGTCTGACCTTTTTGTTAAATGCCCTGATCATCCGTTTCTGATACGTCTGACCGTGACAGATAGCAGCAAGTCTCTTTTCATCAATAAGATTGAGTTGATCAAGTCGTGTCTGGATCCAATCATCCTCGTTCAGATTTGCGTCCTTCATTATCCGGAGAGAGGGTATTTGCACTTCGATCGACAAGACTGCCTCCATACCATAAACCAGAGAGAAAGGAGTTGCCCCGGTTGACGTCCTAGCTGAGGTACGGTACCCATGTAGAGCAAACGGTAACATCTCGTGCCAATCTTTATAAGTCACTGTCATCTTCTGCACGATTTTCTTGATGTTCTTATTTGCTGCTTCTACAGCCCCATTCATCTTCGGTCTGTAAGGAGAAGAATTGTGGTGCTGTATTTTGAACTGCTCGCAGAGCTCAGCGATCATCTTGTTGTTCAGATTGGTACCGTTGTCTGTAATGATTCTCTCGGGGACGCCGTACCGACAGATCAGATTATGCCGAATGAACCGTGCCACAACAGTCTTGGTTACCGTAGCATAGGAAGCTTCTTCGACCCACTTCGTAAAATAATCAATCGCCACTAGGATGAAGCGATGCCCATTGGATGCCGTAGGTTTAATCTCGCCGATCATGTCTATGCCCCACATTGCAAACGGCCAAGGCGCAGTCAGAACATTTAATGGAACCGGAGGAACATGCACCTTGTCTGCATAAATCTGGCACTTATGGCATGTCCTGGAATGTTGGTAACAGTCAGCTTCCATTGTGGACCAGTAATATCCTGCCCGTAGGATTTTCTTAGCCATAGTGTGTCCACTGGAATGCGTACCAAAGGTCCCTTCGTGTAGCTCTTCCATGATTCTTTCTGCTTCCGTCTTATCCACACAACGCAGTAAGGTTGAATCATGGTTTCGCTTGTACAAGATGCCATTGCTGAGGAAGAACTTTGTTGCGAACCTCCTCAAGAACTTCTTATCATGGATAGAGGCACCTTCAGGGTATTCCTGAGCTTCCAGATATCTCTTCACCTCATGGTACCAAGGCTTCTCAGTCACCAATTCAGTCTCGAGATCACAACAGTATGCCGGTTCGTCTAGTTTCCAGATGATGATCCGGGGAGCCTCATTATCCCATTTGACCTTGAACATAGAAGACATTGTAGCTAACGCGTCTGCCAGCTGATTCTCTTCTCTCGGGAAGTGTTCAAAGGTTATCTCTGTGAAGTGGGGGATCAGGGTCAACACACATTCTTTGTAAGGGATAAGGTTCGGATGTTTCGTATCCCACTCCCCTTTGATTTGATTGATCACAAGAGCGGAATCTCCGAAGACACTCAGAAACTTGATCCTTAGGTCGATCGCAGCTTGAAGACCCATGATGCATGCCTCATACTCCACCATGTTGTTGGTACAGTTGAAACGTAGCCGGGCAGTGAGTGGAGTATGGGTACCTTGAGGTGACATGATTATGGCGCCGATACCGTTACCCAAAGCATTGGAGGCTCCATCAAAGTGCATAGACCATCGGGATCCTGGTTCAGGTCCTTCATCCGGTCCAGGTACTTCACAATCAGTCACTATCATGATGCTTTCATCTGGAAACTCGAAGTTCATTGACTGATAGTCATCTACGGCCTGATGTGCCAAGTGGTCTGCCAATACACTTCCCTTGATGGCTTTCTGGGTTGTGTACTGAATGTCGTATTCCGTCAAGATCATCTGCCATCTTGCAATTCTCCCAGACAGAGCAGGCTTTTCGAATATGTACTTTATAGGATCCATTTTTGAGATCAATAAGGTAGTGTGAGTCAGCATATACTGTCTTAGCCGGCGAGCAGCCCATACCAAAGCGCAGCAAGTTTTCTCGAGCAGTGAGTATCGGGTCTCACAGTCGGTAAACTTTTTGCTAAGGTAATAAATGGCATGCTCTTTTCGGCCAGACTCGTCATGCTGCCCCAGCACGCACCCCATTGAGTTGTCAAGCACTGTCAGGTATAGTATCAGAGGTCTCCCTTCAACCGGTGGCATAAGAATGGGTGGTTCTTGGAGATACTCTTTGATTCTGTCAAAAGCAGCCTGACATTCATCATTCCAACGTACTACCTGATCTTTCTTCAGCAGCTTGAAGATTGGCTCACAGGTAGCAGTTAGGTGTGAGATGAACCGAGCGATGTAATTCAGGCGTCCTAAAAAGCCTCTGACCTCTTTCTCTGTCCTGGGAACTGGCATCTCTTGAATAGCTTTGACCTTAGCAGGGTCCACTTGAATGCCCTTGTCACTTACGACGAAGCCTAGCAACTTTCCCGATCTTACCCCGAAGGTGCACTTGTTCGGGTTCAACCTCAGCTTGTACAGTTTCAACCGGTCAAACAACTTCTGCAGATGATCTAGGTGTTCTTCCTCAGTCTGGGACCTTGCGATCATGTCGTCAACATACACCTCTATCTCATGATGGATCATATCATGAAATAAAGCAACCATGGCACGCTGGTAGGTTGCCCCAGCGTTCTTTAATCCGAAAGGCATGACCTTGTAACAGAAGGTGCCCCATTGAGTAACAAATGTAGTCTTTTCCATGTCTTCAGGTGCCATCTTGATCTGATTGTAACTTGAGAAACCATCCATGAAAGAGAACACCTTATGCTGAGCTGTATTATCAACAAGGACATCAATGTGCGGTAAAGGGAAGTCATCTTTGGGGCTGGCCCTGTTCAGATCCCTGTAGTCGACACACATTCTGACCTTACCGTCCTTTTTGGGTACCGGCACCACATTAGCAACCCACTGAGGGTAAGAAGTTACTGCAAGGAACCCAGCGTCAAACTGTTTCATAACCTCGGCTTTGATCTTCTCAGACATCTCTGGACGCATCCGACGGACCTTTTGCTTGACTGGAGGGCAGTCTTCCTTAGTTGGCAAGTGATGGACCACAATATCGGTATCCAACCCGGGCATGTCTTCGTAGGACCAGGCAAAGATCTCCATATAATCATGCAGCATCTTGGTTAACCGTTGCTTCACGCTGAGCTCTAGGTTGGCACCAATCTTTACCTCTTTCCTGTTTTCTTCAGTACCCAAGTTTATTGTTTCCACCGGCTCTTCATGGGGTTGAATTACCCTCTCTTCCTGAAGCAACAGTCTTGCAAGCTCGCCAGGCACTTCGCAATCATCTTCACCTTCGTCTTCGGCTAAGTTGATCGGATCTTCGAAGTCATAACTGGCAGTAGCAGAGTCGTTATCAGTGAGATTCGGAGTGGATGGAAACCTGTATGAGTGAGTGTGTGTGTAAATACAGCTGTTTTGAAATATATGTAAAGGAAAGAAAGACAGAAAAGGAGCATAAAATTTGCAATGCGAAAATACGTCCAAGATTTTCATTCATGATATATGAAATGACAATTTATATGCCCTCACAAATGAAACCACGGTGCCTCGGGTAAGACACCGGGCCATAGAGTTTAATTTATTGTTTATTACAGATACCAAAAACATAGGAATTCATTACTTAGTAACAAGAGAAACAGATAGGTTGTCCTTTGCACTCCAATTATTAAGTCCACTGTCGGTTGCCGGGTAGATCCAGCTATCAAACTCAGCTTCATCCACTTCGTCTTCGTCCCTAATGGCATTCACTCCATGAGCAGGCAGGGGAGCTGTCACTACATTAGGCTTCTCAGATGCCTCAAACTGTACCTCCTTGGCGTCAATAAGGTCCTGCAGCTTGCTCCTTAACGCCCAACAGTCATCAGTAGAATGCCCCGGGCTATCTGAACGGTAAGCACAACGAGCATTCGGGTTGTACTTAGGAGATGCAGTATTTGGAAACTTCGGCGCCTCTCTGACAGTCACTAGGTTGGTTGAGAGAAACTGTGGCAAGATTTGCGATAAGGTCATGCTGAGCCGGGTGAATTCTCTCCGGGGTCTTTCGGCCCTTTGAGGATTGGTCGGCCGAGGAGCGGCAGCAGGCTTAGCAATCATTACCGCACTGATAGATTGGCGGCGCTCAGGTCTCTCTGATCTCTTGGAACCATACACGGCACTAGCCTCCTTCTTGAAGGGTTTCTTCTCAGCACTAGACGATGCACCCTTCGGAATCTTTCCAGACTTCAACCCAGCCTCAATTCTCTCTCCAGTAAGAATCAAATCAGTGAACCCTGCAGACGAATTCCCGATAAGATGGTTGAAAAACGGCCCAGATAGGGTCCCCAAGAACATGTCTACCAACTCCCGATCAGTCAACGGAGGCTGCACCCTGCCATCCAGGTCTCTCCACTTCTGAGCGTACTCCTTAAAACCTTCACTTGAACCTAACGACATACCCTGGAGTTGGGTACGTGTAGGGGCAAGGTCGGCATTATATTGATACTGCTTATAGAAAGCAGTAGCCAACTCCTCCCAGTTACGAACCTTGGTCCCATCCAGCTGATAGAACCATTCGAGATGAGTCCCTGAAAGACTCTCCTGGAAGAAGTGGATCCACAAATTCTTATCCGCAGAGTACGGTTGAATTTTCCGAACATAGGACCTGAGATGTAGCTTGGGACAAGACGCCCCGTCATACTTAGAGAAAGATGGTGCTTTGAACTTCCGAGGAATAATCACACCAGTTGAACAACCCAGATCTCCAAAATCCAGCCCAGGTACCTGTTGAATCTCCATAGCATTCAGCCTATCCTCCAGTTGCTTGTATCTGTCTTCTGCCGGAGGATACTGCTCTTTATCGAAATCAGTCTCGTTGTCGGAGACTACCGGACTTGGAACCCTTGCCTCTTGAGGAGGACTCTTGCCGACAGAAGAACCAGCCTCTTCATGCTGCAGAGTATTGCCCAACCTTCGGCCCGAGTTGAACAGAACAGTTCTTCTCTTCTTCTTCTTCTCCTTCTTCAGGAGCATAGCCTTCAGCTCTTCTTGGCCTTGAGCCAAACCCTTGATTAATTCCTGAAACTGCGCATTCTGCGCCTGAAGAGCCTTGATGGATGTCTCAGTTGATGACGAGTCGGGATTCATGATGCTGAAATAAACAGCGAAGAACTGTAAGCAACCTGAAAAGAGGAAAAACCTGTTATGCACATGATGAATGATATGTGTCTATGCAATGCATTCAAGGGTTCGAAAGTTCAAATTTGTTGTAGACAAAAAGGAACACACGTTATCATTAAGGAAATAACTGTTTAGTACATCAAAGCCTCATGGGCAAAATAATACAAAAATCAGATCAATCCCAAAATATGCTACGCATCCTCTTTGGAGCTATGTAAGTGTTGAGATTCCTCTCCTCATGCAACAGGCGGGTGAGCTCCAAGACCTTCTTTTCACTGGCATGTAGATTGGTCTCAAGAGAATTCCGTTCTTCCTTAAGCTGGATCCAGCTCTTCTGCATCTCTTCCCGGGATGTGGGCATATCAGGGTGCTGAATAGTGTAGGACACTTCTCCTTCCAAGACTGGTTCTTTGATTACTGGGAGCATGTGAGGATAAGGCATTACCAACTTTTGGGAGCGGGCGCGTACCCACTTGAGATAAGATTCCAACGGGATGGAGTTCCTGTGCCCCAGTGTCTTGCTGTCTATTCTACTGGGCACCCTCCAGGCTCTGATAAATCTCTGGCGAAGTCCTTGGGTATCGTTGTCGAAGTCAAAAACTATGTCAGGAATTAACATGTCATGAGGATCATCCCTCCGAGCATAACCAAACTGCCTCCAAGCTAGGCATGGGCTGTAAGTAATATCTCCTCTGATTCCTAGTAAAGGAACATTAGGGTACTCCCCGCAACGATCAATGATAGTGACATCTTCTCTGGACCTAGGGCACCAACGTATATCCGCATGTGTAAGAGTCATCAACCGTTGTGACCATCTCAAACCCTGCTCATTCTTCAAAACTGATTGTGGAAGATGCGAAATAAACCACCTTCCCAGGAGAGGAGTGCAACACATAAGGACACCTCTTTTTCTCATGGTTCGAGTGTAACATGAGTGAAGGATGTCCCCCAGCAACGTAGGTATAGGATTCCTGGACATAAAGATCTGGACAGCACTGATATCTATAAGCTGATCTGGATTAGGGAACAACACCAAACCATAGACAAGGAGGGCCACCACTTCTTCAAAAGCTTGCAAGTCAAGGGAATTCCAACATTCATGGGCCTTTTCAAACAGAAACCTGGCTAAGAACCCTTTGATACCACTTCTAACTTCCCAATGTCCCTTGAGGTCAGATGACTGTAGGTGCAAGGCTTTAGCAATCTCTTCAAGCTTAGGTTCCTTTTTCGTACCTTTGTAGGGTAGCTGATCAAGGATAGGGATCTTCAGGAGCCGGGAGAACTCCTCCAATGTAGGTACCAACTGATAGTCCAAGAAAGTGAAACAGTGATGCAGAGGGTCAAAGAATTGGAACAGGACCTTGATCATATCTTCCTCAATGTTGGTATTGACCAAGCTGATGAGGCTTCCATGTCTTTCACTGAATGAAGAGTTCTCGGGAATCCTGGATATAAGCTCCTTAAGCTGAGGAGGGATCCTTACAAGACTGACTTGAATTGTCTTTCTACGAACAGTTTCCATGTCCTACAAAACAAAGAACAAAGATGAAGATTTGAACCCCTGAAATGGTTAGTCAATGCATATGATGCTGGATGATGTCATGATGCTATGATTAAACACACCACAGATATTTACAAAGACAAACATGTAAGGCACATAAGGCACACAAGACAAGCCCTTAAGGTTTAAGGCCAGCATGGGGTCTGGGTAGTACCCTCTTGAAGTTGGTGGGTTCAACCTGTCCTATCAAAGTAATCGGGTTCTAAGGGTCCCAATATCACGGGATTGCTTTCATTGTTCATCGTTTCGATTTAGCCACTGAACTGGCGACCGAAATATTCCAAGAAAGCAACCCTCAATTGAGTGTAGTATCGAGTATCAACCAACCTCGGACTGCACCAAAGTCAGTTATCTCACTACCCTAAAGAGGCCAAGATTGTTCAATTAAGGTTCCTAAGGTCTGTTGATGCTTCATGACACCACGCGGAGGCCCCGTACTCTCCTTGACTGAACTCAAGGGTTACCGGTACACACCAAAGTGCCACATCAACGTAGCAGACTGTTTCAACCATGTCGGTATACCCCGCACAGTTCCCTCACAGCCTTGTTGCTACTTTCTAAGAAGGTATCCCCCAGATCCGGGTTAGGATCTATAGAACTCCCAAGCAACCCACAATTTAAAGCACACAAGGAAAACAATTGAAAACACAGTGATCTTAGTCCTAAGGTACACCTCACTTTAAGTTAAGTCCCCAGCAGAGTCGCCAGTTCTGTGATCGATGGATCTGGAACTGACTGTTTAACGCTGGTTCGCGAAATGTCGCGGAAGCAAGAGTCGCCACCATCTTTTATTTTCTCCAAATGGAAAGGACAAAAGCACAGAAAAATTCCTTAAAGAGATTGCTCTCGGTTCGGGAGGTAGATTATAGAAAGGGAAGGTGTTAGCACCCTTTCTATCCATGTTTATCCATGGGCTCTTAGATACTTGCTCATTTGTGTTTTTAAAAATGTTTGTTTGCTTTTCAATGTGGGTTTTAAAAAGTTTCTTTGAAAATTCCAGTTCGACTCTTGTATCGGTCCTCAAGAGTGTTTGAAAAATTGCTTTCGAAAGCTTTTTGAAAAGGTGTCGGTGTGAAAAGTATTTTTGAATTTGTTTTGAATTTAGAGCAAGTATCTAGAGTCGTCTACCTACCCTAAGGAATTCGTCTGTGTAAATGTCCTTTAAAGTAGTGCCATCCCACCATTGAGAGGTAGGTAGCACCACCATTGGAGGTGTTCGGGTCAATTCGAAGGTTCGGGACATGGTGATCACCAGAGCAATGGGAAGACACCTTAGAAGCTACCCTCATGCCAGGTTCCCGGATCATGAGGACTTACTAAGACATCCTCTACTCGACGATCGCCTTTCGAGGCAAGGCAACAGTGAGGCGTACCCTAGGGGTGGTGTGTGCGATTTGTGTGTCGTTTTCATTTGCATTTATCTTGTCATGTTATTGGTGTTCTAGCGCTTGTTTTTATTTTGTCCATACATTCTTTCATGCCTTGATTTAACAGTTTAAAAATGCGAGAAAAAATAAAATTCTAAGCTATTACAAAGGCGCGGGTCCACATCGCCAAAATTAAACCAGGACCCGATTTGACAGAAAATAAATAAATAAAGTAAATAAAGAATTAAAAGAAAATAAGGAATTAAAAATGCGAGAAATTAATTACAAGGCTTCGGGAGAGATACATAAATATTTAAACGAAATAAAATAAATATGCGAATAAGAATTAAATCGAAACGAGGGCGTTGGACCCTTTTTGCAAAATTAAAATTACATGGAATTAATTAATTAAAAAAAAGAAAGGGAGATGTTTTCGGTATTTTTTAGTATTTTAGGATCTTAATGAAATAAGAATTAATTAAAATAAATACTAACCCTAATTCTAATGGCTTTTAATTTATTAAGAAAACATTGAATTTTAACCTAAATTAACCCTAATTTTTATATACAAATTTAATTACAAAAATATTTAATTATTTAACCATTTACGAAAGAAAACTAAAAAGGATGAAAAATTATTAATTAAACCCTATTTCTATGTTTTTTATATTTTTATTAAAAGAATTAAAATTAAAACCTAATTTAAAACTAATTTTATTTATATACAATTTATTTATGAAAATACTTAAAATAAAATATTTATTATATTTTTCTCTTTTTCTGATTTTTTTATTGTTTTTTTTTTATGAAAATAATTAATTAAACAAATAATAGTTAAAAGAAAATAGAATTAAAAAATAACATGGCAAACCTAGGGGGTTGTAGTCCCCAAAGTGGAGGTTAAGTCCAAGAATTCTGGCCCATTTAGCATGGCCTTGTTGATTTTTTCTGGGAACATACACACGCGTTGACTTGGATCCATGATGTTCTTTAGCTCTCAGCCTTGTGATTGATCTTGGGATGGACGTGGCAAGCCTGATTTGGAGGTGTATGGTGCGTCTCAATATGGAATCTGCATGTGAACATTAATTGCAAAATAATATGGGAATACTGAAGACCTGGGGCTCGAACCCAGGTCATGCACTTTACCAACTACTATGCTTGCCACTGAATCAACCCATGCGCGTTTGATATATAATAACCTATGAATATTATAAAAGAAAATCAATCAATAACTAAAAAACGCACGCAGAATTTGAACGAACCACTCACGCCTTGACACTGCATCATCTCCTTCGTTGGTTTTCTTTTTCCTGAAATACACAAAACCTTGGCAACGGTTTTCACGCGTTGCCTAAGACCACATATCAGAAAATAGCGACTAGCCCTAGGGGCTTCATAAATTAGGCGCGAGGGTAGCCCTGTGGTCGTCTGAGCATGCTGGATTCAATGGTCCAAGTCTAAAAGGCCAATTTTTCCTTATTTGAAAAACCTTAATCCAAGGTCCTGTAAACCCTAGAAAACGATAATGGCATAATCGCGTACACAGCTCAAAAACACAATTAAGTTACATGGTTAGCATTAGAACAGGTCAATTAGTGTGAATGCATCAAAAAAACGCAAGGAAAATGCCTTAAATATGAAACACGATTATGTATTTTGTTTGAAACAGTTTGAATCCATGGTACCAATTATGGGCGTATGAAGGTTGGAGAGTGATCCAGTTAGCTTCAGGGGGACACGAGGAAGCTTTTGCAATTGGTCTTCTGCCTTGAATCAACCTAAAACCTGATTTTCAGTTTTGAGTTTTTTTAACAAAAATTCAAGTTTTGTTTTCCAGGTTTCTGAGCAGCTGCGTGGGTAATGGCATTAGGGTTATGTTCCTTGTATATGTAGTAATGATTTAGGTTAAAGAAATCACACAAAAAGCTTGGCATTCATGACTTTGAAAGATTTGATTTTCAAGATCTTTTTCAAATATTTTCCATGTGTTTTTACTCTCAATCATATCAATTCTCTCCAAATCTTTCCATATTGGATCATGCACGAGTTATTGAGTGGATTTCATGCAAAAAAAGATTGTAAAACTTAGGTTAAATATTTTCCATGTATTTAATTTGATTTAAATGAATTATTATAAATAAAAATTCAAATAAATAAATAAATAATGAAGAAATACTTCCCTTTGGGCCAAGTGGTCGTGCACATGCCATGGATGATGAATTATGGAAGAAAAATGGGCCCATTAGCAATTTTAGGTCATTTGAATCAATGTTGACTTTTCAAAATATCCAAAAATTTCCCAACTTCTACAAGGCATAACTTGCTCAATTTTTAAGCTTTGCTCATGTTCTTGGACATTTTGAAAAGGTCTTTGAGTCCTCTAACCAATGCCTTTGGTCCCATGTCATTTTGATTTACCAATCTCAAGTTATGGCCTTTGACTTAAAGTCCCTTTTTGTTGACTTTTGAAAATGACCTATAATGTTGAAATTGATAACTTTTTGTGAGAGTATTTCTTGGACTTGAAGTATGAAGATGAGTTGTAGGAAATGTCTTTCTATTCAAAATGAGCTTTGGATGGAATTTTTCTGATAATCCATGTGAAAGTTATGCCTTGGTCAATTTACAGTTGACTTTTTCAGCTGTCCAAATAAGGAAACTTTTGCATCTTGATGATTTCTTGAGCCAAGCTTTGAGAATCATGATCAATCTTTGATCAAATGATGTTTATGGCTTCAAAATGATATGTTGACCAAAAATTTGAACTTTTGACTGTCAAATGACCATTTTGCCCCTGCAGTTGACTGTAGTGCAATTAGGGTTTTGACTGTGCAATTTTGTGCTGAAAGCCTTGAAACTTGATATGAGGATACTTGACCATATTTGTAGGCATGTGAGACTTGATTGGACCTTTGGAAACTTCATTTTCTTGATCAAAACAAAAACCCTAATCTTGACTGCTTAGGAGACCCTTGTACTGTGCAACCCTTGGGGAATTTTGAAGCTTGACTTGGCATTTTCTTGAAGAATATGGGAGGGCAAATTTTGGGGTACAACACCATCCTATTAAGATCCACTTGTAAAAATCCTGACTTATCCATTCGTGTGCCACTATTATGTACCCACTTACAACCAAAGATAGGAATTTGAAACTTCTCGTAATTAAACACCCAAATGCGTTCGATAACCCCAAAATATGACATATTTTCATATTTGGGGTTTAAGTCCTTCATACTTGAAATATGCATTGCTTCGGCTGCCACGGTGACACCACTATTTTGCATAGTACTTTTATCATCTTGTTCTTTGGTATAAAATGTGTATCCATTAATTGTGTATGCGCTATACACATGCAAACTTGGACCATATACCAAACATCTCAACCTTTCTATTATCGAGAAAATGTCTCACATACAGAGACTTCCAATATGGAAATTCAAAAAAAATTGACCTCTTCTTCCACCCACCTTTGACAACCGTGTGTACAAAAGGCTTGCCAAACTGAGTACAGACATCTTTCACCTTTTCAAAAATTTGGTCACCTGACAATGCGGGTGGAACTTTACATTGTTTGGTGTCTCCATTGAATGATTTTCTCCATCCACGATAGTGATGTTTAGAATTTAAGAATCTACGATGACCGAGAAAGACATTCTTCTGACAAAGGTCCAATCGCGTCGTATCAGTTCCATCTTCACAAATAGGACACACTTTTTGATCTTTAATGCTATACCCTGATAGATTCCCCCATATGTTGGAAAATCATTAATTGTGCCAAACAACATCGCCCTCAAATTGAAACTTTGTTTCCTATATGCATCATAAACCTCCACACCATTCTCCCACAAAATCTTTAAATCTTCGATCAAAGGTGTCAAGTATACGTCTATGTCATTCTCTGGTTGTTAGGCCCAGAAATTAACAAAGATAACATCATGTACTTATGCTTCATAAATAGCCATGGAGGTAGGTTATAAATCATAATAATCACAGGCCATATGGTATGTGAGATACTTTGAAGACCATGTGGGTTCATTCCATCCGTAGATAATGTCAAGCGAAGGTTTCTTGCTTCTTCTCCAAAATTAGAAAAATCATTATCAATTTTTGACCATTGTGGTGAATCTTCTGGATGTCGATACTTTCCATCAATAATTCTTTCATCTTCATGTCAATTCAAGTGTCTTGCATCGGTTTCACTATGAAACATGCGTCTAAATCTTAGAATTATAGGAAAATACCATAAGACTTTTGCAGGAGACAATTTTTTCTTATATCGAGATAAATCCCATTTAGGGAACTCATTTAACGACGCATATTTGTTTTCGAAAAAAAATGCAATCATTTGGACAAGCATGTATCTTATCATAGCTCATGCCAATAGAGCACAACATTTTTTTGGCCTCATAGGTTCGATTAGGAAGAATATTATCCTCTAGAAGCATATCTCTTATAATGCCTAATAACTCTGAAACTTTTATCCGACCATCCATTGTCCGCCTTTAAGTTGTACAACTTTAATACCGCAGACAGTCTTGTGAATTTAGTGCAACCTTTATACAACGGTTTCTCTGCATCGCTTACCAACCTCTCAAACATTTTGGGACAATCCTGAAGATCTTCTTCAAGTGCTTCTGCAATCTCTTCGACTCGATCACAATCGTATGTATTTGTGCCATTATCGTCTGAAGCATATGTCGTACTATCTCTCAGTTCAACATTCTCGTTAATTTTCTCACCATGGAATATCCAACATGTGTAACTTCGATCAATACCACGCCTCAATAAATGTGATTGCAACCCAACTGCGTCAACCCGACCCACAAAACAACAACTTAAGCAAGGACATTTCATTCGATTGGCGTCTTCGGCATGTTCAACAATAATTAACGAATTCTAATACCTCATTCCCGTACTCTTTGGACAACCGATTGGAAGACATCCATTTTTTATCCATGGTCTTACTATTAAGTAAGCTAAACAAAAACAATACTTAAAAAAAGGACAGAGACTAAAAAGCTTAATACCAATTAGGCATATTCATAGAAAATCATAGAAAAAGCTTAATACTTGTAGAGAAGTCAGAAACTTCTGAAACTACACAGTATAATATTCTTGGAAACACTCAGAAACTCCACTCTTCACAAGTAACCTATATAAATGATCAATTAATTTCATTATAATAAATATATATATATATATATATATATATATATATATATATATATATATATATATATATATATATATATATATATATATATATATATATATATATATATATATATATATATATATATATATATATATATATATATATATAATAAAAATTACATTAGAATATAAATACTATAACTACCCTTTTTAATATATAATATAATAATAATAATAATAATAATAATAATAATAATAAATTATATTATTATTAATTATTTTAAAAAATCAAATTTTATTTTTCTAAAAATGTATATTAATTATTTAGCAATTAATATTTAGAACTAACTCTAAAATTTATCATATTTTTTAAAAACTATTTTTAAAAAAATGAAATCATAAAGTAATTTAGTTTAACGCATGTAAGAACCGGGGTATCTTGTATATTCTTGCTAACATATATTTTACTAATAAAACAATATTAAACTAATAAACAATTTCAATTATATGAGTTCTTTCAATTTCAATTTCAACTCTATGTGAAGTGCTTTCAATTTCAACACTATAAGTGTTATTACGACAACCTCACAAACCAAAATTTATAGCTTGATTAATTGTATAAGAACATATTTTCTCTCAATCAATACATGCGATACTCATTGTGACATTTACACAAACACCTTACATGAAAAACTCATTGTGACATTTTCACAAACACCTTACATGCAAAAACCACATGCCACACAAAACACAATATAATGCAACATTATCAACACTAAATCAACATTATCAATACTATTAACTAAACCAAATGCAATATTATATATCAACATTATCAAATATATCAAAAATCATACCTAGAGGAGAAGAGAACCTTGGTTGTGAATGAAAGAAATGATGAAACGGTCTTGAATGGAAGAAGGACGAGAACCTTGAATAATGTGGAACAAATAGAATCGATTTCGTTTAGAATCAAACACAAAAAATGGAACTTAAGCGTTGGTGAGCATTCTTACTGTGTTGGGCATGAAAATGGTATTCTGAAAATAATAAGCTTACTGTGTATACTGAGCGTGTTTTATTTTTTAATAACAGGAATTTAGATATCACTTTTTAAAAGTGTTGCTTAAGCCCACCCTTAGCCAGCGCTTCTAGTAGAAAGCGCTGCGTAATCCCCCCTTTAGGCAGCGCTTCTACAAAGTGCTGCGTAAGCCCACCCTTTAGGCAGCGCTTTTAAAAAGCGCTTTGTAAGCCCACCCTTTAGGCAGCGCTTTTCCAAAGCGCTACAGTACCTACCCCATTTAACAATGTTTATTACAAGCGCTTTCTAAAACCCCCTTTAGCGGTGCTTTATCAAACCACTTTCACCCCCTTAGGCAATGCTTTTTTAGAAAGCGTTGTCTAATGTATGCGACCAAATTAGCGTGTTTTTGAAGTGGACTTTTAGCAACGCTTTTAATAAGAAGTGTTGCCTAAGGCGTGTTGTCTAATCTTATTTTTGGTGTAGTGAGAGAATTCTTAAATATGTGAATGGGACAAGTGACTATGGCATGCTCTACTCTCATGGATCTAATTCTGCCTTAACTGGTTTTTGTGATGTTGATTAAGCAGGAAGTGTTGATGACAGAAAAAGTACATCAGGAGGATGCTTCTTTCTGGGAAATAATATCATATCTTGGTTCAGTAAGAAGCAAAATTGTGTGTCTCTGTCCACTGCAGAGGCTAAGTATATTGCTGCAGGAAGCAGTTGTTCTCAATTGGTTTGGATGAAACAAATGTTAACAAAATACAATGTCAAACAAGATGTCATGATATTATTATGTGACAATTTAAGTACTGTTAACATATCAAAGAATCCTATTAAACACAGTAGGACCAAACATATTGATATTCGTCATCACTTCATAAGAGAGCTTGTTGAAGAAAAGATTGTTGCCTTAGAACATGTAGCCACTGAATTGCAACTGGCTGACATTTTCACTAAGGCTTTGGATGCTAATCAGTTTGAGAACTTAACAGGAGAGTTAGGGATCTGCCTATATGAGGGCTTGTAACAATTAAAGGTGTGTGGGAATATCGTTAAAGTGATATTATATTATTTGTGTTTCCAACAAATAAAGTTTTGAAAGCAATCATTGCAGGACTGCCTCAAATTCCCACACGCTACCTAATAACATCCTTCTATTTTCATAAACTCTTCATTCTTATATACAAAAAAAGAACCCTTGCCATTCTTCATCCCTTTGTTAAAAAATTCTCAAACATGTCTCAACATCATACATCATCTTCCTCAAAATCTGTCAACCTCCCTGAAAATATTTCCCTTGATAGAGTACTTGATGTTACTCCTCTAACAACCATCCCACCTCTTGATAAAAAGGTCAAGAAACCCAAATCATCACCTGCAAAGAAATTCAAAAATGATAAAGGTAACTCTTCCACTACTACTTATAATAGGACAAAAGAAGAGATTGTTAATGTTGATAGAAGCATCAGAAGGCTAGTAGACAGAGTTTTAAATGAAGGCTTTGACGTGCCTGGTATTTCTACTCCCCTTGCTCGAATTCCTCCTCCGGATGACAAAGGAAGTAACCCTAAAAGCGTTGTTGTTGAATCATCCACCTTCAAGAAAGATGCTGCAGAAGGCAAACTTGAGAAGCTTGATATCTCTGCTCTGAAGGAAGTGGAAAAAGAAAATGTTGAACAAGATGTTGAAGAGAACTCTCCTACTAAGTAAGATTTTGCTGCCTCCATGGATGGAGAAGGTTACAATTCTAAGAATATAGTCCATGTAGAAGAGCTGTCTGACAATGAGCTCATTACTAATGTGGTACATGGTATTACAAGAAGGCTAAAATCCAGGAAAGTAAAGGATGCAAGTGTCACACCCCCTTCCAAGACAATCAAGAAGAAAACCATGTATGGACCACCAAAAGCAGGAAGTAAAGTGGTCCCTCCCTCTAGCAAAAGAAAAGTTAGATCTGTTAGCTCCACAGATGATGATGATGATGATGAGGATGCTGTAAAAGGATCCAAGAGTAAGAAGAAAGTTGTTCTAGTTGAAGAGATTGACTCTGAGTATGATGTCGAGCAAGTTGTCCAGGACGTCTCTCCTATCAAAAAGTATGCAAATAAGAAATTGTCTATTAGGGTTCCCGATGCCCCACTTGACAACATCTCCTTCCATTCTGTTGGGAATGCTGAAAAGTGGAAGTGTGTGTATCAAAGAAGGATTTCCCTGGAGAGAGAACTAGGAGTTGGTGCTTTGGAATGTATAGAAATCATAGAGTTGATATCTTATGCTGGATTGATGAAAACAGTTACCAGTTTTTCCAATTGCTATGAAACTCTTGTTAAGGAGTTTATTGTTAATGTTCCTATTGACTATGTTGGTCATAAAAGTAAGGAGTGTAGAAAGGTGTATGTTAGGGGTAGATGTGTAGAATTTTCCCCTGCTATCATAAATAGATTTCTGGATAAGACTGAAGATGATTGTTATGAGCTGGAAGTAACAGATAATCAAGTGTGCAGAGCCATCACTGCTAATCAAGTAAGTGAGTGGCCTATGAAAAATAAACTTCATGTCAGCAAGCTTAGTGTGAAATATGTTATTTTGCACAGGATTGGAGTTGCAAATTGGGTTCCCACTAATCACACTTCAACCATCTCCATTGGATTAGGAAAGTTTATTTATGTTGTTGGAAACCAATAATTTTTTTATTATGGTACCTACATCTTTGATCAGATTATTAAGCATGCAGGAACTTGTGCCATAAAGATTCCAATTGATTTTTCTTCCCTTATATACGGAATTATCCTAAATCAGCATCCTGGGATTCTAAGTGGTAATGATGCAGTGTGCAAGAGGGAGTCTGCTTTATCCCTTCATTTTAAGCTCATTTCAGGAAAACATGTCCCAGATATTGTTTTAACATCTTCTCCTGCTGAAAAGACCTCTACCAAGGATGACATGATCAAAGAATTAAGAGAAGCCTGCAAAGAATTGGATGATGTGATCAGAGTTAGCTGAGCAAGGAAGCTAACCTTAGAAAATATGATCAAGGACCTGCAAAAGGATAGCAACCTTGATGATACAGTGAACTCTGAAGGTGAAGACTCTAGTGAGGAAGGAAGTTCTGGCTCAGCCAAGTCAACTGGTCCTGATGACAGTTAGACTAATTTATGTTTCTTTATATGACCCTTTTGTTTCATTTTAGCACTTGCATGTGCTTGACATTTAATTTATATGGTCTGTACTTAAATTACTGATACACTCTTGAATGCATCCGTTTATTTGGCATATTATGACTAAAAAGGGGGAGAGAAAGTGAGTGACTGACTGACTGACCACTGACCATTGATTGAGGGGGAGCTCAATACTTGAGGGGGAGCCTCATGTCTCTAAATATGTTCTAACGTCTTCCTTTGCTAACAGCTAACTGCTAACTAAGTTTGTTTGCTTTGCTTATGCTGCTAATCTGATATTACTCTGGTAATATATTGCTCTGCTATGATAATATGCTTTGATAATGTTTTATTGAAAATTTGTCAAAGGGGGAGTTTGTAAGTGTTTGTTGGAAGCAATTTTGGTAAAACAATGTGTTGTTAATGTTTTGCTAAATGTCTTGACATTTGCAGCAAATTATTTTGAATGATGTCAAAGCTGATGTCTTGACATCTGCCTCTTGAACTGAACTCAGCCAACATCAGTTTTTGTTTTTATGTTTCCTGATTTCCTACGCTCCATAATTCAAGATTTGTGACTCACAGGCTGCGAAAAATATGGAGGAATATTTTTCAAAATACAGGATTTTATCTTGACCTATTTTTATGGAAATATTCAAAAGAATTGAATATTTGGTTTTAAATCCTAAGCCCACGGTTGTGCATATATAAAGACTTGCTTCCTTATTCAAACCACTACAACTTTTGAAGAAGAATACTTTCTTTCTATTTTAAAAAGTCTAAGTATTTTAATTTTCAAACACTCTAGTATTGAATTATTACTTGTGTTGTTATTTGGGTTATTAATTGTGTATCATTCATAAGCTTTTAAGCATTGAATGATTGAAGTTTTTAAACTTAGTATTTCTGTTGTTTCTTCACTGTAGGTGATTGAAGGGATTTGAGGAGGGCCTCATAGTTAGGTGAGTCTTAGGTAGAAGTATAGCACGGGTAGTGATTAAGTGATTAGATGGTAAACTGGTATTTACTGAGGGTCTATGAATTGATACTATTTAATGGACTTGTCCCTGGCTTGGTAGCCCCCAAAGTAGGTGTTGTTGTACACTAAACTGGGTGAACAATCTCTTGAGTTTTTACTGCTTTTGTTATTACTGCTCTTTACTTGTAAACATATATTTGTGTCGTGACATCTCATTCAACATTAGATATCTGATACCAGAAGTTCATATGTATTTCTCTTTTGTTGGATTTGTTTGTACTCTCACTCTGAACATACGTATACTTATCGCTCATGGCA
Organism: Vicia faba; assembly: GCA_948472305.1. Lineage (NCBI taxonomy): Eukaryota > Viridiplantae > Streptophyta > Magnoliopsida > Fabales > Fabaceae > Vicia > Vicia faba. The sequence continues at coordinate 1,359,801,566 of OX451737.1, forward strand.
TTGTATAAAACTTGTTTTACAATTCAACCTTGATTCTTTCCTTGACCTTTTTGCATTTATATTTGTATTTGTATTGTTGTAGAGATAGACCTTACAAATCTTGATTAGGGAAATAAATATGTTAGTTTCTAGATTCTAGATATGGATTTAGAGCTAATAATCACTTGGGTATCAAAGCTTAATGCTTTCATGTTTTTTGTTTCGTGCGAGACATCGCCAATGCGAGAATACAGTTGTTCTTGCAATTTGGGTTAGACATAACTTTAGTTGTGATACGTCTCGTAGGTGTTGCAGAAATGGACACTGATGTGAGAGATACATGATGATTTTGATTAATATTGTATGTTGACTACAACTGATCGATAGGCTTAAGTTTATGACGAGTAGTGTATATCCATGTCTGATAAATTTCTCCTCTTTGAAGAATGTATTTATTTTCTTGTTTATACCTTTTACTGTCAACCCAATTTAACCTAAGCTCATAATCGCGGAACTTGTTGAATGACATTCTTTCCCTCACACTGATCCCTGTGGATACGATAAAACCCGAAATACTTATAAATCTTTTGCTTGACACTTATTGCATTAACACCGGGTAGTTATTGCAAGAAAATATACCGTTTATGTTCGAGCCATCCCTCATGCCAAAATACTTCATATAACACAATTCATTGGTTTTAGAATTGGTACATTACCCTTCGTTTACCTTGGTAGTTTATCTTTAACGATATGCCAAAGTCTTCTTATCTACAACCAATTACTGACATAATATATTATAAGCTTGCATATTGGAAAACATCTTTATTGTCAATAGATAGGAGAATACAATTAGTTAATTTAGTTGTTCATATCATGCTTACCTACTCAATCTTAGTCCATTCTTGGCTTATCTTCCTCCCGAGAGACTTAGAGAGGTGGATAAAGAAATGTATATGGTTAAGGGAGATTTCTCAAAGGAAGATGGTAATTATTTCTTAGAAAAAATTGGTATGCCTTACTTTGAAGGAGGTATTGACCTTAGATCTTTGCTTACTCTTAATGATGCCTCAAACTCTTGCTCTGTGGGGACTTGCTTTAGCATAAAGAGTAGTGGGACACCTTGTTCAGAAACAAGATTATCAGATCATATTCCTACAGCAGGTACCACATATTCTTCTCCATTTATAGCAGTATTAAATATGAACTCACTGTGGTTTAGAAAAATAATTGCTTTACCACAACAGATGACCTCAATGTCAAATTTTGGTTAGAAAAATGGTGTGATTCTTAGTCATTACTGTAGGCCTTGCAAATACCCGCCACCCTTCATAATAATCTGAAGGAAATGTTGGTGATTTCATTATAAATCACCAATAACCCTTTCCTCCAGCTTTTTTCGTGCTTTTTCCTAAAATGAGAAACTCATTGACGAGTGTTGTACCCCAAAATTTTCCCTCTCATTTCTCAATATTTTTCTCACAAAATTCCTACTGGGTCAAGTTTGCACAAGTACAATAAGATCATATTGGATTTACAAGCACCGGGCCAAAGAGGAAACTATTGAAAGAGGAAAGCAGATAAATTTGATTTTTTTATCAAAATTGAAGAAAAGCAAGTTTGCTTCGATTCATACAAAGCTTCGACTAAACATTGCTTCATTTCATGCTCAGCTTCGACTGAATTCTCCTCTGCAAGATAACTTCTATTGGGAATTTGTTTCCCTTGAAACAACTTCCTTCGATTCAGAAGGCAAGGACCTTCTGAAAGCCTCCTTCGATTTAGAAGTTAGTGGTTTCATGCTGGTCCCTTTTCGATTCAGAGGGAAATGGCCTTCTGAAAGTTCCCTTCGATTCACAAGGCAATGGCCTCCTACAACTTTCCTTCGATTCAGAAGCCATTGGCCCCTTGCATGATTCCTTCGATTCACAAGGCCAGGACTTCCTTTAGGACAGCAGGCACAGGGCAATGGCCTCTTGCAGCTTTCCTTTGACTCAGAAGCCAATGGTCTTGCATGATTGCCAAATTCACAAGGCAGAAATTTCCCTTCATGATAAATCTCACAAAGCAAGGGACCTCCTGCATATAAGCTTCGATTCCATCTTAAAAACCTTCACCATGTATAGTCTCTACACTATGACATATCTAGGTGTCCCAATCGAAGGTTATACCTTGGTGGCCCATCTGAAGAATTGCAAGTTATGCACACAAGTGATGCATGTGGTCCCTTCAAAAGGACACATACATGTTTCAAATTAAAGAACACCCATTTGGACCCCTTCAAAAGATACACATATGATCCATTCAAAGGACACTGATTGGAAAGAAACGTTGTTGTCTGAAAAGGAGTTTGGTCGAAGGATAGGGCTAGTTGGTCAAAACAAAAGAGAAGTATTTCATATGCTAGTGGTATCAAGTACAAGCCTATTGCACTGGCCACAACACTTCTAAACTGCTACAAAGCAGTTCTGCCACGCTGCTCCCACACTTGCACCAAATTCGCATATAAAAACTACACCCCGAAGACTACAAGAACACCATACCCAATTTGTTCAAATTTCTTTTGTTTTCCCTCCCAAACCTCAGCCAAACTCATCTATAAATAAGAGCTTCCATCACACATCTTAGGGGCCTTTGGTAGCTAAAAAAACTCTTCTTGTGAGAAAATTATCAAATTCTTAAAACTCTCAAACACTCTCAAACATTCTCAAACATTCAAACTCTAAAACTCTCAGATCCCTTCATGCATTAGTGAATCCTTTGATTCACTCCCCAACTGCCAGATAACTAACCTTCGATTCATTCCCTAACTACAACATAATAGTCTTTTGATTCACTCCCTAGACTGTTATATAATAACCTTCGATTCACTCACCACTATCACACACCCTCCTTTGATTCAGTGACTGCCCAAACAAAGCAGCAACTGAACTAGCTTCAGGAAGGTTCCAACGAAGCTCTATCCACCACCAAGGAAGTCACGTACAGCTCCTTCGATTAGCACTTCAAGAGGTATGTTTCCTCTAAACTTGGAACTTTTAATTTAAATATCATTTGTACATATAAATAAAAGGAAAATGTAGATATCTCATCTAGGAAGTTGACCATGCCCTAACTTTCGATCCTCACTGCCTGTATGTTGAAAATCTCAACCCTGACTAGTTAGACTTTGGATTTTGATGCCCAATAATCTTGTGCTAACCTCTGGCTTGTAGCTTTCGAAAGTTACACTTGTTAGTTTCATTTTCAAGTTTTAGACAGTTTTTCTGTATCCTTCGATTGGCTAAACATTAAGCCTTTCGAATCTCAATTTGGGATCTTTGCATTCCTGCAATCGAAGGAGGCGGCAAGGAGGTTGAAATGAAGAGTGTACACTCACGCTGATTCCAGGCCAATCGAAAGAAGCAGAAAAAGGGTGAATCGAAGGGTGCATCTCATGCTGACTTCCAGGCCTAAATCGAAAGAAGTCGGGAAGAGTTGAATCGAAGGAGCCTACCGCCTGGATCGAAGGACTCACTTTTTTCTCTCTTTTTATGTTATTTATGCTTGTATTTATATTTTCTTGCTATTCAATATGGTTGTAATAGTGTAGGATATTTATTTTCTGCATTTTTATTGCTTTATACAAATGTTAGTAATTAGGATGTATGGCAAGATAAAACCAACAGGGAGACAACCTTAATCAAAGGTTAAATGCATGCAATTAAACATACTTTGCACACATGCACCTCTAGGGTAATCTCACTTGTTGCCTCGGAAAATAGTCATGTCCCTCAAATATGGGCGTTTTAGCAAAGACCCTCGATAAAAGATCGTAGTCCCTCGATGTCCCTCGATGTTGCCTTCGGTAAACGATCTAATCCCTAACAAAATTGCTAAAACGTCCCATAGGTTGCCTTCTATGACTATACAAATGACCCACGCCCTCCCCTTCACATCCAACGATGGGGCTTCTTATCAATCAATGGTAAGATAGCAACATATAAAAGAGGAGGAAAATAACATTAGACCTTTTGAGTAGGTAGGATTCTTATAGTTGCTCGGTTGCTCACAATAAAAACCATTTTCACACCAACACTTTCAATTGAAACATTTTTTTAAAGTTAAAACACTTTGTACGCATTATTATAGAGACGAGAATCATTACAAAGACACTTTTCAAAATCACTTTCAAAAACACCTTCCACAAACACCTCTTTGAACTATTTTCAAAACCTACACTTTGTACGCATTCTTATAGAGAAGAGAATCATTACAAAGACGTTTTTAAAATATTTTCAAACCCACACCACAAGCACATTTTTCAAACAAAAGCAAGTGATCTAGCAAGCAACTAAGAGCCCGTAGATAACTACTAATGAAAAGGGTGTTAATACCTTCCCTTTTCATAAAAGAAAAGTTGGTGGCGACTCTTGCTATCTGTAACAATTGCGATCAAACACAAAACAACCAAGTCAATTCTTCCACCGTATTATAGAACTGGTGACTCTGCTGGGGACTATCTTAAAAGTGGGGTTACCTTAGGGCTAGATCACCTTTAGTTGCTTTCTTTTTTTAACTTGCTTGCTTTACATTATGGTTCTTTGTTTGGGTTTGTTTTGATCCTCTACCCGGATCTGGGGCACCTTTTAGGTAAGTAGCAATAGATTGTGGAAACTGTGTGGGGTATACCGACATGGTCGAAGCAATAGCTACGTTAGTGTGACACATTTGTTGGTACTGGTAGCCCTTGAGTAGTCAAGGAGAATACGGGACCGTTGTGTGGTGTCATGAAGCACTAACTGGCCTTAGAACCTTAATTTAATAACTTGGCCATTAAGAAGTAGTGAGATAGCCGACTTTGGTGCAGTCCGAAGTTTGTTGATACTCGATACTATGCTCATTGAGATTGGACTTTTGGGATATTTCGGTCACCAATAAAGAGGCTTGCGTTGAAACAATGCCCGGTGAAGAAAGATCAGTGATATTGAGATTCCCTAGAACCCATTTACTTTCTAGGACAGGTTGAGCCAACTAAACTTCAAGAGGGTACTTACCTATGAACCTCATGCAAGCCTAAACCTAAGGACTTGTTTGATTTTCTTGTGTATATACTTGTACATAACATCATGACATCATACCATAGCATTTTACACTAACCATTTCAAGGATTTCGAGATTCATCTTTCTTCTGTTTTATAGGGCATGACTCTCACTCGTAGGAATATGATCCAAGTCAACCTCGTACGAGTACCTTTTCAACTTAAAAAATTAGCATCAAGGGTCCCTGAGAATTCTCCGTTCACCAAAAGACATGGACGACTTCTCAACCTGGTTACCTCAAGCTTTGATGAAGACATGATGAAAGTTCTTTTCTAGTTCTTCGACCCTTTGCACCATTGCTTTACCTTCCCCAATTACCAACTTGTGCCTACTATGGAAGAATTCTCTCAACTCTTTGGAATTCCTATTCTCAATCAATTACCTTTCAACTGTATGGAAAGAGACCTGAGCCCCTAGGAGATTGCTCGAGCTTTACATTTGCAACAATCCGACATCATAGCTAACTGGGAAACAAGAAGTGGTGTCAAAGGGTTTCTAGCCAAGTTCTTGTTGGAAAAGACTCAAGACTGTTGGAATACTCTGGATTTACAAGCCTTTGAAGAAGTCTTGGCCCTTCTCATCTATGGGATGGTACTATTTCCTAATCCTGACCAACTTATAGATGTGAATGCAGTCAAAAAATTTATATCTCGCAATCCGATGCCTACTTTGCTGTGAGACATCTTGCATTCTCTTCACTCTCGCACCATGAAAAGAAGGGGACCCTCATGTGTTGCACTCCTCTGTTGGTTAGGTGGTTTGTTTCGCACCTGCCCCGATCTGTTGTGAAGAACGAGCAAGGCTTGAGAAGGTCCAATAGGTTGATGTCACTCAGACATTCGGATATTCACTGGTGTTTTCGGTCCTTGGAGGACATTACTATTGTGATACGGCGGGAGAACTGACTCGGTTCATTTTGCATTTTGATCGCATTTGTGCAGATAGCAAGAGTCGCCACCGACTTTTCTTTTATCCAAAAAGGAAAGGTAAAAAAGCACAGGAAAGACCTTTCGAGATTATTTCTCGGGTTCGGGGGGTAGATTATGAAAAGGGAAGGTATTAGCACCCTTTTCATCCGTAATTATCTATGGGATCTTAGTTACTTGCTAGATCACTTGCTTTTGCTTGACAATATGCTTGTGGTGTAGGCTTTGAAAATATTTTGAAAATGTCTTTGTAATGGTTCTCGTTTCTATAAGAACGCGTATAGAGTTTTGTTTCGAAAAATAGTTCAAAGATGTGTTTGTGGAATGTGTTTTTGAAAGTGGTTTTGAAAATATGTTTTTTGCAATGGTTATCGTCTCTATAAGAACATATATAAAATGTTTCATCTTTTTGAAAATGTTTTGAGATGAAAGTGTCTGTGTAAAAATTTTTTTTTTTGTCGTGAGCAAGCGAGTAACTAGAAGCGAATCTACCTACTCGAAAGTTCTTAAGTGTTCTTTTCTTCCTCCTTTAGATGTTGCTATCTTACCATTAATTTGGTAAGAAGCCCCATCGTTTAGATGTGAAGGAACAGGCGCGGGTCAATCGTACAGTCATCGAAAGCAACTTATGAGACGCTTTAGCAATTTTTCGTAAGGGACTAGATTATTTTATCGAAGGCAACATCAAGGGACATTGAGGGACTACGATCTTTTATTGAGGGGTCTTTTCTAAAGCGTCCCATATTCGAGGGATGTGACTGCGTTTCCGAAGCAACGAGTGAGGTTACCCTAGAGGTGCGCATGTTAAAAAGTGTGTTCGTTTCAAGTTAATTTTGTCTTTGAAATTAGGTTATCTAGCGATTATTTTTTAATCTTGCCATACACGCCTAATTAATATACAGTATAAGGAAAACAGTAAATTGCGGAAATGGAAATTCTACGCTATTACAGAGCTTTCAGGAATGAGGGTACAATTTTTTTACAAATGGGGATGATTCGAATGCGATTAAAAGTCCAAATAGAAAACAATACAACCAAATCGAATTTGAGCGATTGATTAAAGATTATGAAATAAAATTAATTAACAAAGTATGGCAACAAAATTTTAAGTTATTTATTTGAAAAGTTTGGAAAGAAAAGAAAATAATTGATTAAAAGAAATTAAGTCAATTGTGTATTTATATTGCCTTTGGGTTTTTTTTATTATGAAAAAACAATTTAAGACTTAAACAGAAAAGTTAATTAAAAAAATTTTAATTAGAAATAAAACTAAACTAATTAAAAAAGATAATTTAGTTAAGAAAAACTATGTTATTGTTAATTGAATTAAAAAAAAGACTAAGTTAATTAGACTTACGAAAAATATTAAAACTAGAACAAAAAGGTGAAAACAACAAATAGGGGGTAAGCAAGTGAAATTCGAATGGGCCTGGGGTAATTGAAAGGCCCAAACATACTTTTTTGTTTAATTTCTTGCCTAACAAAAAAAATGGAGAAAGAAAAGAGGGAAAAAAGTGATAAGATGAACAAAATTGTCCTAGAGGGTCTTGAACCCGGGACCTCACACTTATAACTCACACGCTCTAGCCACTACACCATATTGTTCATTCGTGTACTTATATGCCTTCAATAATACAAAAGGCATGATTTGGGAAATGGGCTGGGCCAAAACAAACCTGGCCCAAACCCTGTTTTATGAATGAAATGAAAGGGGTTGAAACAAAAGATTGTTGTTGTTAGTTCCTGGACATGAAACCCTAACTCAGAAAGGAAAATTACCCCTCTTTATCTCTTAAATCCAACGCTTCCCTTCTCTCTGTTCTATCTCAAAATTGACTTACAATGGCAACAAATTCAGAATCTCCTATGGTTAGTCTCTCATCTGTTTCTCCATCCCACGATCTCTAGCTAACCTTATCTTAGAGAAACCCTAAAACCCCAATTTTAAATGGTACAGTAATCGAAAAAGGGTAAGAACAACGATGAGTTACCTTTTCTTTTCAGCTTCTGAGGTATGTTCCAAATCTTGTTTTTGTTTCTTCTTCTGATGTTATTGCTTCTGAAGGAAATCCTAACTGCTTGATTTGAGTAAGTTCACTTCTTGTTCTTTATGCTTTTGTGATGCTGAGTTGATGAAATGAATAGATGCAAGGTTTGTAGGTGGAGGTTAGGTTGTTAGTGGTTAAGTAGAAGAGTTAGGGTTGTGATTTTATGGTTTTTTCTAGTAGAGGTTAGAGGGAGTATATCGGATTTTCTCTTCTTTTTGTTTGTTGGCTATTGTCCTGTTGGTTTTGTATTTGCTGGTTCTGTTTTGTTTATGGTATTTTTGCTGGTTATGTTGAATGTTGGTTTGGTTTTCTGGTATCGTTTTTGTGCTGTCTCGTTTTGGATTTTTTTGTTGGTTTAAAATGAGGTTGTCACAATGGTTTGGTGGTGAAATGAGTGAAATTTTGGAGGAGAAGGTGCTTGAGGTTTTTGTTTCTGTTTGTTGTACCCCAAAATTTTCCCTCCCATATTTCTCAAAAAACATTTCAAGAAAGATCCTCAAGTTGCTCAAGGAAGTCTAAGGGTTGACCAAACAAACTCTCTCCTAAGGCAGTCTACCTCAAATTAGGGTTTCATGTTGCATCAAGATACTTGAGGTCAAGGGATCCCAAATGCTCACCATTTTCCTAATATGTTCTCAAGATCATCCATGTCAAGTTTCAAGCCTTGCAGAGAAAGTTTGCTCAATCAATTGCTCAAAGGCCTGAAAATCGACTGTGCTAGGGCGAAAGTCAATTGTGGTCCCCATACAGTCAAACTTCAAGATTTTTGGTCAACATACTCATTTTGAAGTATCATTCATCATTTGATCAAGGGTTGATCATGATTCATCAAGAATTGCTCACAATTCATCAAAACCTAAAAATTGCTAAATTAGGGTTTTGTAGGAAAAGTCAGCTCAACTTTGACCAAGCATAACTTGCTCATACTTTATGATAAATGACCCATCAAAAGCTCATTTTGAGGAGGATGCAATTCCCTACAATCCATCTTCAGCTCCCAAGTTCAAAATATGTACTCACAAGAAGTTACGAATTTAGACATTATAGGTCATTTTGAAAACTCAACAAAAACACCTTTTTTTCAAAGCTTCATACATGAACATGGAAGAATAAATTGAGATGATACCAAAAGGGTTGCTTAGAGAACATCTCAAGCTTTCTATAAAGTCCAAGAAAAAATTCAAAGAGTAAAAATTGAGGAAGTTATGCATTGGTGAAGTTGACCTTTTTTGCAAAATTGCCAAAAGTCAAAAGTGCCTCAAATTGAAATTTTTGTTAAATGGGCCTAACTTTTTGCACTTGTTTTGAGTTGGTAGAATGGTCCACGAGCCCTATCTCTTTCCACTTTTCTTTATCTTATTTTTACTATTTATTTTGATTTTTTATTTCAATTAAATCATTTTAAATCAAAATAAATCATGAAAATATCCAAACCATTGAAACCTTAAGATTTTGTGCACATTTCAGGTCCCATATACAGCTAGCAAGTGAATCAAATCGTGCAAGGCATAGGTGTGCATAAAAAGATTGATTTTGGCCTATTTTGGAAAGATTTTCAAGTGAATCAAATCAAGATCAAAAATAATAATGGACAAAGATTGAAGGCATGTTTGTAACCCTAATTCGTTCCTTGGTATATGTTGTACCCCAAAATTTGCCCTCCCATATCCTCAACATTTTCTCATCACAAGACCTTTGAAGATCAAGATCCAGTTAGGGTTTCCTCTGCTCAAGACTTCTCCTTGCACTGTGGACTCAAATTAGGGTTTGTGTTTGCCCAAGGATGTTTTGACCTAAAATGCCTAAGATGACTTTCATGCTTCATGTTGGACTCCAAAGTTTATCCATGCCAAGTTTCAAGTCTTGATTCCAAGTTTTGCCCAGTCAATTGGACAGTTGACCTAGAAATCAGCTGCATTGGGGAAAAAGTCAACTATGGCCAATTGACAGTCAAACCTCATGAAATTTGACCCACATCAACATTTTGAATTCATATGGACCATTTGATCAAGTTTGGATCACAATTCCACAAGAAATTTGATCAGATCACCAAAAGGGCAAAATGGTCATTTTTAGGGTTTTGACTGCACAAAGGCAATTTTTGACTGTTTGACCTAGCCAATGGCAAACCAAGCTCACATATGGACTCAAGGACCCCATGGAATTATCTTGACATGTTCATCAAGCTCAAAAGATCCCAAGTACACAAGATTGACAGTTGAATTTCCCAGTCAATTGATCAATTTTGACTGTATACTGAAAAGTCAAACTTTGACTTTTTGGTCAAAATCAAGAGTCAAGATTCATTTTTCACCAAAACTTGCCAAATCATGAAACTTGTTCACCAAGAAATCACAAAATGCAAATTAGGGTTAGAAAATGGAATTTTTCATAACTTAGAATTTTTCTAAGTTATGAAAAACCCTAATTTTTTCCCAACTTTGCCCCATCTTTTCACCAAGATCCATTTGGATTCAAACAAAAGTAAAAACATGAAAGTTGTAGCTTGTTGAATAATCTATAACTTTGATTCACAAAGTTTTCTCATTTGAAGCTTGTATCTCAAGTTACAATTTTTTGAATAAGGGCACTAAACCATTTTTAACTTAGTGAAATTTTAACCTATTTTGACAAGGTTTTCTACCCCACTTCAAGGCCACTTTTCATACCCTTCCACTTGGAATTTCAACTTGCATTTCAAAGATGGATTGTAGTACACATTCCAAGCTTTCCAAAATGTCCAAAAACTTCTCAAACAACCTCATAACTTGAGAGATTCGAATTTCACAAGTTGGCAAAAATTCACTTTTGTTCTTAACCAAGACATGTTCATAATCTTGCAAATTTGAACTCAGCTTACTTTATGCTTGATTACAGGTCCTTGAACCATTCCATACTCAATAATTTAATGCATATTCAATGTGTTAAAGTGTTGTTCTTTGAGTGCAAGCATTGTATGCAAGATTAATCCTAAACTAGATAAAGTGAACTTTCCATTTTTGAAAAGATTAGCTTTATGTCAATTTAGAAATCCAACAAGTACAAGCAAAATCCTTTTGGCACATGATTATGGACAAGTTGCTCTGATCAAGAGAGGATTATGCAGCACATTAGGAGGCCCCCTACTGACCTAAATCATCAAGTGGCATTTTGTTGCTTCACATAGAAGAAAAGTCCATAACTTGTACCAACTCTCTCTTCAGCTTAGAAACACAAGAAAGAAGTTATCAAACACCTTACACATAACATATCCAAGCTAACACACGAGTCCTTGACCTCTCAAGCACCCTCCATCTCAGAATCATCCTCAAACTGCAAAAACAGGGTTGCCTCTGCAGTTTGAGTGCCAACTCCCATTTCCCTCGAGCATTCTTACCAAAATCAATTCATACACATTCCCTAGCATGTATGCAAGCTAACCATGACCTAAAACCTGGCCTGTAATCCCCCTAACAGTTTCCACCATTTTCATTTTTTCCTCTTGCAGTTGAAGTTCCACAGCTCGATACAAGAAGTTTCAAGACAAAGTAAGCATTGAAACAGCATCCTTGGACCTCAAGGAAGCTTTTCCAATCACTACCTTGCACCAGAAGTTCCTCATTCTCCAGATAGAAGTTCAACTGCACAGGTAAAACTTTGAACTCGTATCTCTCTTATCATGCATCTTTAGTCTTAAGTTTGTGAAGAAGCAAGGTTCTACTCATAGCCCTGAACATGTACATATCTTTACATTTCATTTCTTTTGCCTGAGTAGAGAGAATTTGGAGTTTAAAAGTGGCAGAAAAATTAGGTTAGGATTTGGGGGAAGAGAAATTCTCCCTCATCTTAGAGAGTTAGTTCAAGTTCCATACATGGTTAGAATCGTCTCTTCATGCTGAACATTTGTTGTGTTATGAGTTTTTGCTAAAAAGCCAGGAATCAAGAGTTAGAAGAAGCTGAACATGGCGCGCGTTTTTTCAAATGTTTGTGCTGGAGGTTGAAGACAGTGGCATTGGGCTGGGCTTGTGTGTTTTTTCTTATTCACACCACATATTTGCTATTACACCCCCTGAGCCCATTTGCTTTATTTTTATTCTTTTTTGACTTTTTCTTTTTTGATTGACTTTGTTTATTTTTTCTCATGACATTAAAAAAATAAAAATATTTTTTCCATCATTTTTTGAATATATGGCATATTTATTTGATTTATTTCTTTTGTTTGTATATAAATATTATATATATACTATTATTAGAATAAATAGAAAAATAGTGTAAATACATTTTTATTTTTATTTACCTTCTGAAAATATTTCACATAAAAATACTCTTTTCATTTATTTTATTAAAATATTAAATAAATATTATTTTGTGTATAATACATATTTAAGACTTAATATATATATAAGTATATGTTTATCAATATATTTAAGTTAAAACATAAAAATACTTGAATTTTTCATTTTTTATTAATATTTGATACAAAAATACTTTTTTTTCACAATATACTTCATTTTATTTTATTTTTATAAATAATCAATAAATATTTGTATTAAATTAGATAATAATACATTTTCTTTAAAATTAGGGTTTTTGCCCTAAAAGTTACAAATACTCAAAATAATATTTTTTTTATTTTTCTTATTTTATTTTACATAAACCATACTTTTCTCATACATAAAAAACTTTCTTTTTGCATTTTTGCATATTTATTTAATTTCCATTTAATCATGCAATTTAGTTACTTTGCAAATATTCAAAAATGATGTAATAATTTAGATTTAAATTTTTGTCAATATCCCCATTTGAACATTTGTACCCCCCTTCCCATATTTGGTTTTGTAATAGCTTAGTAATTTAAATTTCGCACTTTATTGCTTTCTAATGATAACATGCTAGAATTAGGGTTTGTATGCGAAAAAACGATAAAAAATAGTTATGACCTAATCTCAAGATAAACAAGCATGAAAATGGACACACAAATCACACTTGCACCCTCTAGGGTATTCCACTTGTTGCCTTTCAAAATTGGGCCATATTGTATGTTGAACTTCTTTGGGCAAAGCAAACAAATTGAATGATCATAGTCCCTCGACACAACTTTTCAAAACAAACAAAAATAAATGATCAAGTCCCTTAAAGAAAATTGCCCAAAGACATTTAACGCCGTTGCAATTATGGTCTAAACGATGACCCGCGCCTGTCCCTTTCACATCCTAACATAAGGTTGTCCACCAAATTCAATGGTGGAACAAACTTGTTAAAAGGGTTAAAACATAGCAATAATCTTTTGAGAAATTTAGGAGTAGATAACCTCTTAGTTACTTGAATCAAACTTGCAAAACAAAACACTTGCCTAATTTCAAAACCACACCTCACTACACTTTCAAAAGAACTTTCAAAAACAAATGAAAACCTTTTCAAAAGACATACATCTTTGTATACATCCCCACATGGATCATTACAAAGGTTGCCACCACATTGGCCTCTTTTCAAAACATTTTCAAACCCACACACTCAAGCACCATTTCAAACAATTGAGAGCAAAAGGCAAGTGATCTAAGCAAGTAACTAAGAGCCCATGGATAACCATGGATAGAAAGGGTGCTAATACCTTCCCTTTCTATAATCTACTCCCCGAACCCAAGAAAACATCTCAAAAGGTTTTTGCTGTGCTTTTTAAACCTTTCCTTAGGATAAAATAAAAAGTCGGTGGCGACTCTTGCTAACCGCAACATTTGAAAATACAAACGCAAAACCCTAGTCAGTTCTCCCACCGTATCACAGAACTGGCGACTCTGCTGGGGAGTGAACTTAAAAGTGGAGTAACCTTAGGGCTTAGATCACCTTTGTCTTCAATTGTTTGCTTTGTTTGCTTTTATATTTGTGGGCTTTGCATCGGAGTTTCATAGATCCTAACCCGGATCTGGGAAATACCCTTTTAGGTAGCATAATCTGTGAGGGGCCTGTCCGGCGTAGACCGACATGGGTGAAGCAGTGGCTACGTTGGTGTGGCATCTTAGTCTGTACCTATATCCCTTGTGTTGCAACGGGGAGAATATAGGTCTTCTAAGGGGTCATTAAACACCAACCGACCTTAGAACCCTAAATTGACCAACTTGGCTATTAGGACAGTAGCAGTATGCTACACTCATTGAGGTTAAACTCTCGAGATGGTTCTGGCCGCGAGAAAAGATTGCGATGCTGGAGTTATGACCGATTGAGGGTAGCCAATGATTTGAGATCCTCTAGAACCCGGTTACTTTTGATAGGAGAGGTTTTAACCAACGAAACCAAAAGAGGGTAATACCTGAAACCCATGCTGGCCTGAAACCTAAGGGTGTCTTGTGTGACTTGTGTGCCTTATTTGCCTATGTGAATATTTGTGGTGTGCTTCATCATAGCATCATGCCATCATACCATTGCATGCATCCTGTATAAAGGGCTAACCCATTTCAAAGACAAAAAAGGTTTCATCTTTGCTCTGTTTTGCAGGACATCATGATGCCCGTGCGTAGGAATACTGTCCGACTCAACTTTGTTCAACCACCAGTGTTACTCAAGGATTTGGTTGGAAGGATTCCAAATACTTCTTCCTTCATCAACAGGCATGGCTCTCTCCTTGGCTTGGTCACTGCAAAATGGGACCAACAACTGATAAGTGTTCTGACCCAATTTTATGACCCTCTGTATCATTGTTTCACTTTTCAAGACTTCCAGCTGGTTCCTACCCTGGAAGAGTTCTCTTATCTGCTTGGGATCCCTGTCTTGGAACAAACTCCATTTACTGGTTTGGAAAAGACTCCTAGGCCTGAAGAGATTGCTGCAATTCTCCCCTTGACCAAAGAAGAGGTGTTGTCCAACTGGGAAACTAGAAATGGGATCAAGGGCTTTTTGGTCAAATTTCTGGTTGGCAAGGCTAATGATTTCTGGAATGACTTGGACTTCAAGGCATACGAGGATATTCTGGCTCTTTTGATCTATGGTCTGGTGTTGTTTCCCAATCCCGACACCTTTATCAGTATCCATGTCATAAGGATCTTCATGTCTCGGAATCCGGTACCCACTCTTTTGGGTGATATTCTACAACAACTCTATGCTCGTACTGCTCGAAAACGGGGAACTCCGTGGTGTTGTGCTCCTTTGCTAGTAAGGTGGTTTATTTCGCACCTTCCTAAGTTCGTGCTGAAGAATGAAGAAGGAAAAGGTTGGGCTCGGAGGTTAATGTCTCTCACTGATAATGACATCACCTGGACTCTCAGAGGTTTGGATGAGGTAGTTGTTATTGACCGTTGCGGAGAATACCCTAATGTTCCGTTGATTGGTATCCAAGGAGGAATCTCTTACAATCCGTGTTTAGCTCTCCGTCAGTTTGGGAGAGCCAGAGGAGATGGGCCTCATGAAATGTTGGTTCCTCACTTCCATTTTGAGTTTTAGGCAGACAGTGACAAACTACGCCAGGGATTCATTAGAGCCTGGGACAGAATCCACAAAGCCAACCCACATGAGTTGGGACCAAAGACTTCTCTGCCATTGAAGCCCTATTGCAAATGGGTCCGCATCCGTGCTCAAAGGTTAGGTATGCCCTACGAAGCTGTTAGACCTCTCATTCTTGAGTCTCCTGATGAAGATGGGGTTCCTCCAACTGTCCTCCCTCCTCAGATACCTACTGATTTTGACACCATGAAGAGATCTTGGGCACAGCTAAAGGAAGAACGGGATTTCTATCGGGAGAAGTTCAACGAGCAGGAACGGAAGATCCAGAGGCTGACTAAGCAATTGGAGGAAGAGCGGGTCCTGAACAACTACATCAGCACTGAAAAGAGGAGGCCATGGGAGCATTGATGAGCTTTGGATGTTTCCTTTTATAGTTTATTTCCTTTCAGTATTTTTCATTCCTGTAAAGCCTAAGGGCAGATTTGTTGAACAATTGAAAATTTTAATCTAATAAAGTGTGTTTCCCTTTCTTGTTTACAAAGTTGAATCTTGTTCGTCTTTGAAAACATAAAATATACGCATTCCATTGCACCATATGCATAGCAGGTACCCTATTTCACAGGTTGCTTAATCTCCTTCGCTGTTTATTTTGAACAGTCATCATGAATCCAGACTCATCCAGTGAGCAAGCAATCAAAGCCCTTCAGGCCCAAAATGCACAGTTTCAAGAGATGGTCCTAAGCCTAGCTCAAGGTCAGCAAGAGTTGAAGACTCTACTCCTGAAGAAGAAGAAGGAAAAGAGGACTGCGTTGTTCAACACCGGACGCAGATTTGGGAACACACTCCATAATGAAGCTGATCCAACTACTTCTTCTGCTGAGAAGAACAGTCCCCAAGGGGGAGGAGCTCCTAGTCCCGCAGTCTCCGACAACGAGACGGACTATAACGACGAACAATACCCACCTGCTGCTGACAGATACAAGCAATTGGAGGACCACTTGAGCGCCATGGAAATTCAGAACGTGCCGGGGCTAGATTTCGGAGATTTGGGGTTATCTTCTGGAGTAGTAATTCCACACAAGTTTAAGGCGCCTGCCTTCGCCAAGTATGATGGGGTCTCCTGCCCAAAGCTGCATCTGAGGTCGTACGTAAGGAAAATCCAACCTTACACGGCAGATAAGAACCTCTGGATTCACTTCTTCCAAGATAGCCTCTCAGGGTCACAGCTTGAATGGTTCTACCAATTAGATGGAACTAGCATCCGACACTGGGAAGATTTGGCAACCGCATTCTACAGACAATACCAATACAATTATGATCTCGCTCCTACGTGTACCCAACTTCAGGGTATGTCTCTAGGAACGAGTGAGGGGTTCAAAGAGTACGCTCAAAAATGGAGAGAATTGGCTGGCAGGGTGCAGCCTCCGTTGACTGATCGAGAGCTGGTTGATATGTTTCTAGGGACGTTGTCTGGTCCGTTTTTCAATCATTTGGTTGGTAACTCCTCCGCTGGGTTTACAGATTTGATATTGACGGGAGAAAGAATCGAAGCTGGCATCAGGTCAGGCAAGATACAAAAGGCTGCCTCCACAAGTGCTGAGAAGAGGCCGTTTAAGAAAGAAGCAAGTGCCGTCTATGGTACCAGAAGACAAGTCAAGCCCGAAAGTCGCCAAGCCATCAATGCTTTGGTCATCTCAAAACCTGTTGCTGCTCCTCAGCAGTACAATCAACAAAGAAGCGAAAGGCCCAAGAGGCAGTATACTCGACTGAGTATGACATTATCTCAAATTTTACCCCAACTGTTATCCACCAACCTGGTGACCCTCAAAGAAGCTCCTAAGGTCGTCAACACTGCGTCTCCTAAGTATAACCCAAATGCCCGGTGTGCTTATCATTCTGATAGTCCCGGGCACACTACTGATGATTGCTGGGCCTTGAGAAACAAAGTGCAAGATCTGATAGACGCAAAGGAAATCTAATTTGAAGCGCCGGAAAGACCAAATGTTGTAACTGCTCCTATGCCCCAGCATAGGGTAAATGCCATTGAGGAGGAATTGTATGCTGTTTCGGTAAATGAAGTTGTTACCCCTCTGAAGACCGTCAAGAAGAACCTACTGCGGGCCGGTTTATTTCCGGGTTGCAGTGAGGGTTGCCTGTTCTGTGTTGTTTCCCTATCTGGTTGCCCCTTGCTGAGGTTAGGCGTCCAAAGCCTAATGGATAGCAAGGAGATTCTATTCAAGAAGTCTGCTGTTCAGTTGGTTCCGGTAAAAGAAGTTTCTGTGGTTACCATCTTCAATAATCCAATCAAGGCTCTCCCGAAGAAGCCTGTTCAAATCATGACTGTTGCACCTGTGATTATTACTGTTCCGGGGCCTCTCCCCTACGTGTCTGGTAAAGCTGTCCCCTGGCATTATGGGGCAGACGTATATGTGAATGGAATCAAACAAGAATTCGACATTGGCGCCAGTATCTGCGATATCACTGGTCCAGCCAAAGTTACCCGCAGTGGCAGGCTCTTCTCACCTGACATTGCACCGCCCGCTATTCGAAAACCCCTCCTTATAACACCTACAAGTGTACCTGTTACTGTTGCTGATAAAGTTGTTTCCCCTGCCGCTGAGTCATCTAGTGCTCGGGGCAAAGGGATTGAAGAAGAGCCTGCCCGGATGGAGGCACCGATACCTATAAATGCTGAGGCCTCCCAACAAGAAGTGGAGGAGATCCTGAAAATAATAAAGAAAAGTGATTTCAATGTTGTCGAGCAGCTGGGGCATACACCCTCCAAGATCTCCATGCTCTCCTTATTGCTATGCTCTGAGGCCCATGCTAAGGCCTTAATCTCATTTCTCAAGACGGCCCATGTGCCGCAAGAAACGTCTGCAGTCCAGTTCACTGATTGCGTAGCAAATCTGACAGCAGACAATGGCTTGGGTTTTTCAGATGCTGACCTGACTGCGAAGGGAAGAGACCACAATGATGCCCTGCATGTCTCTATCGAATGCAGGGGCACTACTCTGGCGCATGTATTAGTGGATACTGGTTCCTCCTTGAATGTTCTACCGAAAAAGGCTTTAGACCGTTTGGATTATGAAGGCCTAGAACTGAAGCCCAGCAATATCATCGTCAGGGCCTTTGACGGTTCAAAAAGGATGGTTCATGGAGAGGTTGACATCCCTATTCGTGTGGGCTCTCAAGTGTTTGACTCTACTTTTTATGTAATGGATATACGTCCATCGTACTCATGTCTACTGGGTCGACCTTGGATCCATAAAGCTGGGGCAGTGACCTCCACCTTGCACCAGAAGCTGAAGTATCCCGTCAGGGGGAAGATCGTCACTGTGCAAGGAGAAGAGGAGTATATGGTGAGCCATTTGAATTCCTTCAGATACATTGAGATGGATGGGGAGTTTATTGAAACCCCCTTTCAGCATTTCGAGGAGGTACATCCAATTTCAGCAGCAGCAGAAACAATAGTCGAAGAGAATGTTTCCTTGAAGATGGCTTCCCTAAGGGATGCCCGGGCTGTGGTTCAGAAAGGCAATTGTGCAAACTGGGGTCAGCTTCCTGACTTCACTCAGAAGAACGACAAGTTTGGGCTGGGCTTTACTGCAGAGGCTCAGAGGGTTGTGCGCAAGGAGAAGATCAGAAAGGCTCCGGTGTTTATCTCCAGCTCAAGGGTGAATGCTATCGAGGAGGATGTAGAGGAAGCAGAGTTTGACAGTTGGATCTACCCGACTACCAGCGACAGACCAAGCAACTGGACGGCAAAGGATTTTACCCCTATCACATTTGTCACGCAGTAATTAATTTCTTTTGATTTCCAAATTTGTAACAAACAATATGTTAAAACTTTGTTGGCTCGGTGTCCTACCCGGGGCATCGTAGCTCCATTTGTGAGGGCTTTTTGTATGACATTTTCATATATCATCAATCAAAACATTGGACGTTTGTTGCATTTCAAATCTTGTGCTCTTTTCCTTTCTGTGTTATATATATTGCAAAACAGCTATATTTACACACACTCACTTATACAGGTTTCAATCCACTCTGGATCTCACTGGTAACGGCTCTGCTACCACCAGTTATGACTTCGAGAATCCGATCAACTTGGCCGAAGATGAAGGTGAAGATGATTGCGAAGTGCCTGGTGAACTCGCAAGACTGCTACTCCAGGAAGAGAGGGTTATTCAACCACATGAAGAGCCTGTGGAAACAATTAACCTGGGTACTGAGACAGATAAGAAAGAGGTCAAGATTGGTTCCAATCTAGAGCTCAGCGTGAAGCAACGATTGACCCAGATGCTACGAGACTACATGGAGATTTTTGCTTGGTCCTATGAAGATATGCCTGGTTTGGATGCCGACATTGTAGTTCACCATCTGCCAACCAAGGAAGATTGCCCTCCGGTAAAGCAAAAAGTCTGACGGATGCGTCCAGAGATGTCTGAAAAGATCAAGGCCGAGGTTATGAAACAGTTTGATGCTGGGTTCCTTGCAGTGACTTCTTACCCTCAGTGGGTTGCCAATGTGGTGCCAGTGCCGAAGAAGGACGGTAAAGTCAGGATGTGTGTTGACTACAGGGATCTGAACAGGGCCAGCCCCAAGGATGACTTCCCCCTACCTCACATTGATGTCCTTGTTGACAATACAGCTCAACACAAGGTGTTCTCCTTCATGGATGGTTTTTCAGGGTATAATCAGATCAAGATGGCTCCAGAAGATATGGAGAAGACTACCTTTGTGACTCAGTGGGGCACCTTCTGTTACAAGGTCATGCCACTCGGATTGAAAAATGCTGGGGCAACCTATCAACGTGCCATGGTTGCTTTATTTCATGATATGATCCATCATGAGATTGAGGTATACGTTGATGACATGATTGCAAGGTCTCAAACTGAGGAGGAGCACCTTGACCATCTGAGGAAGTTATTTGACCGACTCAAGTTGTACAAGCTGAGATTGAATCCCAACAAATGCACCTTTGGAGTGAGGTCCGGAAAATTGCTAGGTTTCATTGTGAGTGATAAAGGTATTCAGGTGGACCCTGCCAAGGTAAAAGCCATACAAGAGATGCCGACTCCAAAAACAGAGAAAGAAGTCAGAGGCTTCCTGGGACGACTAAATTACATTGCCCGATTCATCTCACATCTGACTGCTACTTGTGAGCCAATCTTCAAATTGCTGAAGAAAGATCAAGTAGTACGCTGGAATGATGAATGTCAGGCCGCCTTTGAAAGGATAAAGGAATATCTCCAAGAGCCACCCATTCTTATGCCACCGGTGGAAGGAAGACCTCTGATACTATACTTGACAGTACTTGACAATTCAATGGGGTGTGTGATGGGGCAGCATGACGAGTCTGACCGAAAAGAGCACGCTATTTATTACTTGAGCAAAAAGTTTACCAACTGTGAGTCTCGTTACTCACTGCTTGAGAAAACTTGCTGCGCTCTTGTATGGGCTGCTCGCCGTCTGAGACAGTATATGCTGACTCACACTACTTTATTGATTTCAAAGATGGATCCCATCAAGTACATATTTGAAAAGCCCGCTCTGTCTGGAAGAATAGCGAGATGGCAAATGATCTTAACAGAATATGACATCCAGTATACAACTCAGAAAGCAATTAAGGGAAGTGTACTGGC
This sequence comes from Vicia faba, assembly GCA_948472305.1. Classification (NCBI taxonomy): domain Eukaryota; kingdom Viridiplantae; phylum Streptophyta; class Magnoliopsida; order Fabales; family Fabaceae; genus Vicia; species Vicia faba. Next base: position 1,359,822,656 of record OX451737.1, read on the forward strand.
GGATCATTTGGCACACCAACCTGTGGACGATTATCAATCATTGAACTTTGATTTTCCGGACGAAGACATCATGGTGGTAACTGAATGTGAAGTACCTGGACCGGATGAAGGACCTGAGGAAGGATCCCGATGGTCCATGCATTTTGATGGAGCCTCCAATGCTTTGGGTAACGGCGTCGGCGCTGTAATCATATCTCCCAAAGGAACTCATACTCCCCTCACCGCCCGATTATGTTTCAGCTGCACCAACAACATGGCAGAATACGAGGCATGTATCATGGGTCTTCAAGCTGCAATCGATTTGAGGATCAAGTTTCTAAGTGTCTTCGGAGATTCCGCTCTTGTGATCAATCAGATCAAAGGCGAGTGGGATACGAAACACCCGAATCTTATTCCTTACAAGGAGTATGTGTCGACCTTGCTTCCCCACTTTGAAGAGATAACTTTTGAGCACTTCCCTAGAGAGGAGAATCAGCTAGCGGACGCCCTAGCTACGATGTCTTCAATGTTCAAAGTTAAATGGGACAATGAGGCTCCCCGGATCATTATCTGGAAGTTGGATGAATCGGCATACTGCTGTGAGCTGGAGGCTGAGAAGGTGATTGAAAAACCCTGGTATCATGAGGTGAAGAGGTACTTGGAAGCTCAGGAATACCCTGAAGGTGTGTCTGTCAATGATAAGAAGTTCATGAGGAGGTTTGCTGCAAAATTCTTCCTCAGCAACGACATTCTCTACAAACGGAATCATGATTCAACTCTGCTACGTTGTGTGGATAAGGCTGAAGCAGAGAAAATCATGATGGAATTGCATGAAGGCACATTTGGAACACATTCCATTGGACACACCATGGCTAAGAAAATCCTTCGGGCAGGATATTTCTGGTCCACAATGGAAGCCGATTGTTACCAACACTCCCGAACTTGTCATAAATGCCAGATCTATGCTGACAAGGTGCATATCCCTCTGGTTCCTTTGAATGTCCTGATGGCACCTTGGCCTTTTGCAATGTGGGGCATCGATATGATCGGTGAGATCCGACCGACGGCATCCAATGGGCATCGCTTCATCTTGGTGGCAATCGATTACTTCACGAAATGGGTTGAGGCAGCTTCCTACGCAACGGTAACCAAGAGCGTCGTGGCACGTTTCATCTGGCATAATCTGATCTGTCGATACGGCGTCCCGGAAAGAATCATTACGGACAATGATACAGATCTCAATAACAAAATGATCATTGAACTCTACGAACAATTCAAGATACAACACCACAATTCTTCTCCCTACCGGCCGAAGATGAATGGGGCTGTAGAGGCAGCCAATAAGAATATCAAGAAAATTGTGCAGAAGATGACAGTGACCTATAAAGATTGGCACGAGATGTTACCGTTCGCTCTTCATGGGTACCGCACCTCAGCAAGGACCTCAACCGGGGCAACTCCTTTCTCCTTGGTCTATGGCATGGAGGCAGTCTTGCCAATTGAAATCCAGATACCCTCTCTCCGAATTATGAAGGATGCAGATCTGAATGAAGATGACTGGATCCAGACTCGACTGGATCAATTAAACCTGATTGATGAAAAGAGACTCACCGCTATCTGTCATGGTCAAACGTATCAAAAGCGGATGATCAAGGCATTTAACAAGAAAGTCAGGCCGCAAGAGTATCAAGTTGGGGACCTGGTAATCAAATGCATCATCCTTCCTCAAAGTGATCCCCGGGGAAAATGGACCCCTACATACGAAGGGCCATTTGTGGTTAAACGCGTGTTCTCAGGAGGAGCCATGATCCTAACCACCATGGATGGTGACGACCTTCCTCACCCCGCCAATGCAGACATAGTGAAAAAATACTACGCGTAAATAAAAGACCCGCTAGGTTGACATGCCTAGGCAAAAATAAGGGCTTCCCGGCGAACCAAAAGGGTTCGGGCAAAAATAAGGGATGAAATGAATAAAAATCTGTATACCCGGCAAGTCGAAAACCTGAAAAGGCGGCTTGGGCAAAAATGGGTATCCCGGTGGACTGAAAACCCGAAAGGGCGGTCCAGGCAAAAGTTAGGGATAAAGCGTAACACTATGTCTCTTTGGATCACTTCGCATCCGGAATTCGGCATCAACTATCTGGCTCAGATTTCGGCATCGACCAATCAGCTTCATCTTCAACTAGACAGCAAAGCGATGAGACGTTCGAGGACATAAAGGCGATAGCAGAGTTGGAACCCAGTGGGATTGTTCACATAGCTGTTTTGTTTCCTTTTTCAAAATTGTAAACTCTGTGTTATTTGGCGGCGTCCTCTTACTAGGATGTCAGCCTCTTGTACAAAAACGCCTATTCACAGGCAAAGTTTAAATCAATACAAATTCACTTGTCCATACAAATTACCATTGTTTTCCTTTTTCTGTTTTGTCTTGCGAAGAACGTCCAATGTTCATTTTTGATATATGCATTTGACATTAAATTGCTGATTCGTAAATGTTTACACATAAAACAAGAGATTGATTACAGGTGACATCGGAGACAGGGGCAATGTGAAGTTGTCTAATGCAGTCTGGTTGTTTTGTCCGCCAAGGTACCAAGGCAGGTTCAACTGAAGAATGTGACCAAATCATCTCAACTCCCCGCAGAGTAAAACAAGGTTCAGTAGTACTTCCCTCAAGCAGAGTTGACTCCCCGTCAATCCTGAAAAGTCACAGCATTCCCCAGTAGGTTCTGGAAGCTTATCCCCTGCGGAGTACGGACGTCTCTCCCGAGTTTATTTAGAGTTATTTCCTCACAAGGACTTATAACTGGGTTATCCTCAGCTAAAAACCACGGAAGACCGCCCTCGGTAAAATTCCTTCAATCTCCAGCGGAGTTTATCATCGTTATCCCCAGCGGAATTCATCATTAAAGTCCTCAACAGGCCTCTCAGCAAAACTTCGGCCAAGTACCTCTTCCACGGAGCAACTCCCCGGCCGTTCGTCAAGGATTTATTTTCCTAGGACAAAATTACATTCATAAACATTTTACATTTTCACACCTCTTGCTTACATATATGATAAATTGCATACAACACCATCTCATGTTGAACATCATGACATCGTGCATATCATACATCATGTCATTGCATACAACTTATGTTTTTGCCTTTTCAGGAAAAAGCCAATCCCAGAAACAACTACCTTCAACTGTCACATTTCCAGATTCGATTCCTGTATCCAGCCAGGGCATATCTGTTGACCACGTTTCCGGACTCGATTCCTGTATCTAGCCAGGGCATGTCTGAAGAGTTCGAAGATTCGATTCCTGTATCCAGCCAGGGCATATCTAGCAACTACCACGTTTCCAGACCCAATTCCTGTATCTAGCCAGGGCACGTCTGAAGAGTTCGAAGATTCGATTCCTGTATCTAGCCAGGGCACGTCTGAAGAGTTTGAAGATTCGATTCCTGTATCCAGCCAGGGCACATCTGTCAACTACAACATTTCCAGATTCGATTCCTGTATCCAGCCAGGGCATATCTGTTGACCACGTTTTCGGACTCGATTCCTGTATCTAGCCAGGGCACGTTTGAAGAGTTCGAAGATTCGATTCCTGTATCCAGCCAGGGCATATCTGCATAAGGAGACTGAGGATCAAACACCTGTAACAAGCCAGGAAAACATCCGTCTTTCTCAAATACACAAGTTCTCGCTAAGGAATCTCTTATGCGATCGACACCTCCCAAATGGCATCTATAAGCCCATTCCCGACAAAGTTCTGTCACATCTCCAGATGGCATCTATAAGCCCATCTCCCTATCCACCACCTCTCCAAATGGCATCTATAAGCCCATTCCTGATATCACATTGCTGATATTTCAACATGCGAGTGCAAATTTCCGGGCACTCTAGTGTCCAATCTCCTTTTACCCTCGAGTCACGAAAGGCAAACTTGCCAATCTAACTCTTCAGGTTCAAGAAGATTGAACAGGGGCAACTGTTGTACCCCAAAATTTTCCCTCCCATATCCTCAACATTTTCTCATCACAAGACCTTTGAAGATAAAGATCCAGTTAGGGTTTCCTCTGCTCAAGACTTCTCCTTGCACTGTGGACTCAAATTAGGGTTTGTGTTTGCCCAAGGATGTTTTGACCTAAAATGCCTAAGATGACTTTCATGCTTCATGTTGGACTCCCAAGTTTATCCATGCCAAGTTTCAAGTCTTGATTCCAAGTTTTGCCCAGTCAATTGGACAGTTGACCTAGAAATCAGCTGCATTGGGGAAAAAGTCAACTATGGCCAATTGACAGTCAAACCTCATGAAATTTGACCCACATCAACATTTTGAATTCATATGGACCATTTGATCAAGTTTGGATCACAATTCCACAAGAAATTTGATCAGATCACCAAAAGGGCAAAATGGTCATTTTTAGGGTTTTGACTGCACAAAGGCAATTTTTGACTGTTTGACCTAGCCAATGGCAAACCAAGCTCACATATGGACTCAAGGACCCCATGGAATTATCTTGACATGTTCATCAAGCTCAAAAGATCCCAAGTACACAAGATTGACAGTTGAATTTCCCAGTCAATTGATCAATTTTGACTGTATACTGAAAAGTCAAACTTTGACTTTTTGGTCAAAATCAAGAGTCAAGATTCATTTTTCACCAAAACTTGCCAAATCATGAAACTTGTTCACCAAGAAATCACAAAATGCAAATTAGGGTTAGAAAATGGAATTTTTCATAACTTAGAATTTTTCTAAGTTATGAAAAACCCTAATTTTTTCCCAACTTTGCCCCATCTTTTCACCAAGATCCATTTGGATTCAAACAAAAGTAAAAACATGAAAGTTGTAGCTTGTTGAATAATCTATAACTTTGATTCACAAAGTTTTCTCATTTGAAGCTTGTATCTCAAGTTACAATTTTTTGAATAAGGGCACTAAACCATTTTTAACTTAGTGAAATTTTAACCTATTTTGACAAGGTTTTCTACCCCACTTCAAGGCCACTTTTCATACCCTTCCACTTGGAATTTCAACTTGCATTTCAAAGATGGATTGTATTACACATTCCAAGCTTTCCAAAATGTCCAAAAACTTCTCAAACAACCTCATAACTTGAGAGATTCGAATTTCACAAGTTGGCAAAAATTCACTTTTGTTCTTAACCAAGACATGTTCATAATCTTGCAAATTTGAACTCAGCTTACTTTATGCTTGATTACAGGTCCTTGAACCATTCCATACTCAATAATTTAATGCATATTCAATGTGTTAAAGTGTTGTTCTTTGAGTGCAAGCATTGTATGCAAGATTAATCCTAAACTAGATAAAGTGAACTTTCCATTTTTGAAAAGATTAGCTTTATGTCAATTTAGAAATCCAACAAGTACAAGCAAAATCCTTTTGGCACATGATTATGGACAAGTTGCTCTGATCAAGAGAGGATTATGCAGCACATTAGGAGGCCCCCTACTGACCTAAATCATCAAGTGGCATTTTGTCTTCACATAGAAGAAAAGTCCATAACTTGTACCAACTCTCTCTTCAGCTTAGAAACACAAGAAAGAAGTTATCAAACACCTTACACATAACATATCCAAGCTAACACACGAGTCCTTGACCTCTCAAGCACCCTCCATCTCAGAATCATCCTCAAACTGCAAAAACAGGGTTGCCTCTGCAGTTTGAGTGCCAACTCCCATTTCCCTCGAGCATTCTTACCAAAATCAATTCATACACATTCCCTAGCATGTATGCAAGCTAACCATGACCTAAAACCTGGCCTGTAATCCCCCTAAAAGTTTCCACCATTTTCATTTTTTCCTCTTGCAGTTGAAGTTCCACAGCTCGATACAAGAAGTTTCAAGACAAAGTAAGCATTGAAACAGCATCCTTGGACCTCAAGGAAGCTTTTCCAATCACTACCTTGCACCAGAAGTTCCTCATTCTCCAGATAGAAGTTCAACTGCACAGGTAAAACTTTGAACTCGTATCTCTCTTATCATGCATCTTTAGTCTTAAGTTTGTGAAGAAGCAAGGTTCTACTCATAGCCCTGAACATGTACATATCTTTACATTTCATTTCTTTTGCCTGAGTAGAGAGAATTTGGAGTTTAAAAGTGGCAGAAAAATTAGGTTAGGATTTGGGGGAGGAGAAATTCTCCCTCATCTTAGAAAGTTAGTTCAAGTTCCATACATGGTTAGAATCGTCTCTTCATGCTGAACATTTGTTGTGTTATGAGTTTTTGCTAAAAAGCCAGGAATCAAGAGTTAGAAGAAGTTGAACATGGCGCGCGTTTTTTCAAATGTTTGTGCTGGAGGTTGAAGACAGTGGCATTGGGCTGGGCTTGTGTGTTTTTTCTTATTCACACCACATATTTGCTATTACACCCCCTGAGCCCATTTGCTTTATTTTTATTCTTTTTTGACTTTTTCTTTTTTGATTGACTTTGTTTATTTTTTCTCATGACATTAAAAAAATAAAAATATTTTTTCCATCATTTTTTGAATATATGGCATATTTATTTGATTTATTTCTTTTGTTTGTATATAAATATTATATATATACTATTATTAGAATAAATAGAAAAATAGTGTAAATACATTTTTATTTTTATTTACCTTCTGAAAATATTTCACATAAAAATACTCTTTTCATTTATTTTATTAAAATATTAAATAAATATTATTTTGTGTATAATACATATTTAAGACTTAATATATATATAAGTATATGTTTATCAATATATTTAAGTTAAAATATAAAAATACTTGAATTTTTCATTTTTTATTAATATTTGATACAAAAATACTTTTTTTTCACAATATACTTCATTTTATTTTATTTTTATAAATAATCAATAAATATTTGTATTAAATTAGATAATAATACATTTTATTTAAAATTAGGGTTTTTGCCCTAAAAGTTACAAATACTCAAAATAATACTTTTTTTATTTTTCTTATTTTATTTTACATAAACCATACTTTTCTCATACATAAAAAACTTTCTTTTTGCATTTTTGCATATTTATTTAATTTCCATTTAATCATGCAATTTAGTTACTTTGCAAATATTCAAAAATGATGTAATAATTTAGATTTAAATTTTTGTCAATATCCCCATTTGAACATTTGTACCCCCCTTCCCATATTTGGTTTTGTAATAGCTTAGTAATTTAAATTTCGCACTTTATTGCTTTCTAATGATAACATGCTAGAATTAGGGTTTGTATGCGAAAAAACGATAAAAAATAGTTATGACCTAATCTCAAGATAAACAAGCATGAAAATGGACACACAAATCACACTTGCACCCTCTAGGGTATTCCACTTGTTGCCTTTCAAAATTGGGCCATATTGTATGTTGAACTTCTTTGGGCAAAGCAAACAAATTGAATGATCATAGTCCCTCGACAAAACTTTTCAAAACAAACAAAAATAAATGATCAAGTCCCTTAAAGAAAATTGCCCAAAGACATTTAACGCCGTTGCAATTATGGTCTAAACGATGACCCGCGCCTGTCCCTTTCACATCCTAACATAAGGTTGTCCACCAAATTCAATGGTGGAACAAACTTGTTAAAAGGGTTAAAACATAGCAATAATCTTTTGAGAAATTTAGGAGTAGATAACCTCTTAGTTACTTGAATCAAACTTGCAAAACAAAACACTTGCTAATTTCAAAACCACACCTCACTACACTTTCAAAAGAACTTTCAAAAACAAATGAAAACCTTTTCAAAAGACATACATCTTTGTATACATCCCCACATGGATCATTACAAAGGTTGCCACCACATTGGCCTCTTTTCAAAACATTTTCAAACCCACACACTCAAGCACCATTTCAAACAATTGAAAGCAAAAGGCAAGTGATCTAAGCAAGTAACTAAGAGCCCATGGATAACCATGGATAGAAAGGGTGCTAATACCTTCCCTTTCTATAATCTACTCCCCGAACCCAAGAAAACATCTCAAAAGGTTTTTGCTGTGCTTTTTAAACCTTTCCTTAGGATAAAATAAAAAGTCGGTGGCGACTCTTGCTAACCGCAACATTTGCGAATACAAACGCAAAACCCTAGTCAGTTCTCCCACCGTATCACAGTATATAGTGGACAAAAGCAGATCAAAAGAACAAGGTTTGGAGGCGCACAAAGGTAGAACCAAACTTGAAAAAATTCAAAGAAAGTGGTGATCTGATTTCACACTTCCAGACATTTTCAAGACTCATAAGCCATCCCATTCACTTCCTGGGAGTGCAAGGAACCTACACCAATCAGAAACAAGTGTGCTAGTGCCCATAATTCATCTCCACGACCCTCACGGTTTGCAAGCTAACGGCACCATTTAATTGCATTTTTGGAAGCTATATTGAAATTCACCATTGCTAGGGTTCTTGGTCTTGTTTTAGGGTCTTTCTATACAGGCAAAATTGGTCCACAAGAAGGGCACCATAATGCTCAGCAGGCCAAGGCGGTTTGATTCATGGCTTTAGATTCCATTTATCGTGCCTGTGGAGGATTTTGGAAAGTCGTTGGCATATAGCTACGAACATTTGTCCGTAGGTAAAAATCAGTGATCTTTTACCAACGGAGAGAGGTTGGGGACGAAGACGTGGCACCTTTCCATTTGATCACTTGAATTCTGGTGCTTTTTTTTATTTTTCCCCCAATAACTTGCATTATTATATATTATCAATTGTTGTTATTCTATGTACAACACGCGCACACAGCTCAGTTGGTAATAAGGCAGTGGAAAAGGCCATAGGACCTGGGTTCGAATCCCAGGTCCCCCCATGTTTCATATTATTTTGATTTGCTTAATCAGGCGTGCGCATAGGTGTGAAGACCACCATGGATCATCATCTCCTAACCATCAGATTACCCACCATCCAGATCTGAAGGCCATTATATGAGGGTCCACCAAAAGCCTTGGTCAATGCACAGCATGGGAACATGGAAGTCAAACGTGGGTCAGCATGTTTTGGGCCCAGAAGCTAATATTCACACCCCTCCAATTGCTGATTACAGGCCCATATTCTTTTCCTTTTCATTTATATTTTCTTTTACTTAATTCATTTAATTTATTTTTTTACTCACACAAAATTAATTCTTTTTTATCAAAAAAATCATCAAAATAATTTTTCATCAAATTAGATTTAGTTTATTTTTTATCAAAAAAATTAATTTAATTATTTTATTTAATTTACTAGATAACTTTAGTTCCTTTCATAAATAAATTAAAATCAATTAGAGGAATTAGGTTTTTTGTCTAATTTAATTTTTATTTCTCTTTTCTTAAAAAATCATAAAAACACAAAAATAGGTCAAATTCAATATTTTTCTTAATTTAATTTAAATTAGAAATTAGGTTCATATTTAAATTAAAATCTTATTTTCTTAAAATAATCAAAAACAATCAAAAATAATTTTTCTTTCAATTAGGTTAGACGGGGTCAAAACCCTAATTTCCTTTCGTTCTCTATTCGCGCGCGCTTTACTTATTTTTACCATATTGATGTAATTGCTCATGGGATGTAATAGATTAATTAGGACTTTTTCGTTCATTTATCATTTTTTACGGGTTGTTTTTGGCTATGTAATTAATACCCGAAGTCTTGTAATAGCGTAGCTTTACTTTCCGCATTTTAAATTCTTGCAAAATATTAAACTGTTAGATGTATGATATTAGGGTTGCATGACAAGAATGTATGTTAAATTTAAAATGGTTAGCAAACCCTAAATGTGCAAAGATAAATAACTTAAAATTGAATCACTCGCACATGCGCACTCTTAAGGTATACTCTCACTTCGGTTGCCTTCGGTAAACGATCATTAAGTATAGGGTCTTTTAGTGGTCGCTCTCTTGTCTAAACAAAGATCAAAGTCCCGTTCAGAAAAGTTGCCTCGGAAAGGTTTCCTCGGATATGTTGCCTCGAATATTGATCTTAAGACATTAGGGTTATTACTAAGGCGTCCTAACATTGCTTTAGTGATCGTACGTCCCTTTCGAATTGACCCTTAAAACTCCAACGAGGGCGCTACCTACTCACTAATAGTGGGATAGCGTTATCTAAAGGAAATAAGAACAGAGACATTCTCTTTTTCAAGTAGGTAGATGCTAGTAGGTACTTGCTCAAAAACAATCTTTTCACACTTACACTCTTTTCAAACAAAGTTTTCAAAACGACTTCGTAACACTCTTGAAGACAGAAGCAAGGGTTAAATCGAAGAAAAACAAAAAAACTTTTTTTTCAAATCAAACACACACAAGCAATTTTGAAAATGATGAGCAAGTACCTAAGAGCCCGTGGAAAACCAAGGATAGAAAGGGTGCTAATACCTTCCCTTTCTATAATCTACCCCCCGTACTCAAAATCTCGAAAAAGGAATTTTTCTGTGCTTTTTTCCTTTCTAGTTGGATAAAATAAAAGTCGGTGACGACTCTTGCTTACCGCAACATTTTGTGAACAAAAAACGCAAAACATAAACCAATATTAAACAGTCGATTCTGCCACCATATCACAGAACTAGCGACTCTGCTGAGGACTAAATAAGTGGGGTATACCTTAGGATTAGTTCATTATATTTTCTTCTATTGCTTGATTTGATTGCTTTATCTTTGAGGGCTTTGTATTGGGAGTTACTATAGATCCTAACCCGGATCTAGGGAACACCTTTTAGGTAAGTAGCAATAAACTGTGAGGGAACTGTACGGCGTAGACCGATACGGTTGAAGCAGTACCTACGTTGATGTGGCGCATTGGTTGGTACCAGTATCCCTTATGGAGAAACAAGGAGAATACGGGGCTGCTATGTGTGTCATTAAGCATCAACTGACCTTAGAACCTATAATTGACCAACTTGGCCATAGGAAGTAGTGAGATAGCCGGTCTTGGTGTAAAGCTGGGAACTGGTTGATACTCGATGCTACACTCATTGAGACCATACTCTCAAGATAGTTTCGGCCGCAAGAAAAGATTGCGTGAGCTGAAACCATGACCGATGGAGGATGGTCAGTGATATTGAGAACCTCTAGAACCCGGTTACTATTATTGGGATAGGTTGAAACCAACTGAACTTCAAGAGGGTAACACCTAGACCCCATGCAAGCCTGAAACTTAAGGGCTATTGTGTGACTTGTTTGCCTTTACCATGTATGTTATCTACTATGCATGTGGTGTGTTTTTATCATGACATCATGCATCATAACATAGCATGCATACTTCATTAGACTAACCATTTCAAAGACCAAGGGGATTTATCTTTGTTCTATTTTACAGATTATGGCTTCCATGCGCAGACACACTGTTGTACCCCAAAATTTGCCCTCCCATATTCTCCAAGAAATTGCCAAGTCCAGCTTCAAAATCTCCCCAAGGGTTGCACAGTGCAAGAGCCTCCTGAACAGTCAAAATTAGGGTTTTGGTTCTGATCAAGAAAATGAAGTTTCCAAAGGTCCAATCAAGTCTCACATGCCTACAAATATGGTCAAGTATCCTCATATCAAGTTTCAAGGCTTTCAGCACAAAATTGCACAGTCAAAACCCTAATTGCACTACAGTCAACTGCAGGGGCAAAATGGTCATTTGACAGTCAAAAGTTCAAATTTTTGGTCAACATATCATTTTGAAGCCATAAACATCATTTGATCAAAGATTGATCATGATTCTCAAAGCTTGGCTAAAAAAATCATCAAGATGCAAAAGTTTCCTTATTTGGACAGCTGAAAAAGTCAACTGTAAATTGACCAGGGCATAACTTTCACATGGATTATCAGAAAAATTCCATCCAAAGCTCAGTTTTAAGAGAAAGACATTTCCTACAACTCATCTTCATACTTCAAGTCCAAGAAATACTCTCACAAAAAGTTATCAATTTCAACATTATAGGTCATTTTCAAAAGTCAACAAAAAGGGACTTTAAGTCAAAGGCCATAACTTGAGATTGGTAAATCAAAATGACATGGGACCAAAGGCATTGGTTAGAGGACTCAAAGACCTTTTCAAAATGTCTAAGAACATGAGCAAAGCTTAAAAATTGAGCAAGTTATGCCTTGTAGAAGTTGGGAAATTTTTGGATATTTTGAAAAGTCAACATTGATTCAAATGACCTAAAATTGCTAATGGGCCCATTTTTCTTCCATAATTCATCATCCATGGCATGTGCACGACCACTTGGCCCAAAGGGAAGTATTTCTTCATTTTTTATTTATTTATTTGAATTTTTATTTATAATAATTCATTTAAATCAAATTAAATACATGGAAAATATTTAACCTAAGTTTTACAATTTTTTTTTGCATGAAATCCACTCAATAACTCGTGCATGATCCAATATGGAAAGATTTGGAGAGAATTGATATGATTGAGAGTAAAAACACATGGAAAATATTTGAAAAAGATCTTGAAAATCAAATCTTTCAAAGTCATGAATGCCAAGCTTTTTATGTGATTTCCTTAACCTAAATCATTACTACATATACAAGGAACACAACCCTAATGCCATTACCCACGCAGCTGCTCAGAAACCTGGAAAACAAAACTTGATTTTTTGTTTAAAAACTCAAAACTGGAAATCAGGTTTTAGGTTGATTCAAGGCACAAGACCAATTGCAAAAGCTTCCTCGTGTCCCCCTGGAGCTAACTGGATCACTCTCCAACCTTCATACGCCCAGAATTGGTACCATGGATTCAAACTGTTTCAAAAAAAATGCATAATCGTGTTTCATATTTAAGGCATTTTCATTGCGTTTTTTTGATGCATTCACATTAATTGACTTGTTCTAATGCTAACCATGTAACTTAATTGTGTTTTTGAGCTGTGTACGCGATTATGCCATTATCGTTTTCTAGGGTTTACAGGACCTTGGATTAGGGTTTTTCAAATAAGGAAAAATTGGCCTTTCAGACGTGGACCATTGAATCCAGCATGCTCAAACGATCATAAACCCACCATTGCGCCTAATTTATGGAGCCTCTGGGGCTATTCGCTATTTTCTTGTATCAGGCCTGTGGCAACGCGTGAAAACCGTTGCCTATGTTTTATTATATTTTCAGAAAAAAAAAACAAACAACGAGGAAGATGATTAGGTGGAGGGCGTTGATTGGAAGGTTCAAATGTTTCGCGCGTTTCCAAGCCATTGACAATTTTTATTTTTATAATATTTGTTAGGTATTCTATATTAAACGCGTTTGAAGTGGCTCAGTGGCAAGCATAGTTGTTGGTAAGGTATATGACCTGGGTTCGAGCCCCAGGTCTTCTCCCTCTTCATATTATTTTGCAATTAACAATCACATGCAGATGCAATATCAAGGACCGTCATACACCTTCATAATCTATCCGTCCACGCGCCAGTTGCATCAAATCAAAGGTCCAGATCCAAGGCACATGGTAGTCCCAGTCAACGCGCCAGCATACTCCCTGGAGAAGGTCAAACGGACCTGAAGGCCATTGGGCTCAAATGCTTGGGCTATACCTCCACATTGGGGACTGATACCCCCCTAGGTTTGCCATGTTATTTTATTTTATTAATTCTATTTTCTTTCAATTATTATTTTAATTAATTCTGTTAATTTAATTCCTTTTTTCATAAAATCACAAAATACCATAAAAATCAGAAAAGACCAAAAATTAAATATATTTAATTAGTTAATATTTTGTAAATAAATTGTATATAAATAAAATTAGTTTTAGATTAGGTTTTAATTTTAATTCTTTTAATAAAAAAAATATAAAAAACATAGAATTAGGGTTTAATTAATAATTTTTCATCCTTTTTGTTTTTCTTTCATAAATAATTAAATAGTTAAATATTTATTTTTGTAATCAATTTGTATATAAAAATTAGGGTTAATTTAGGTTAAAATTCAATGTTTTCATAAATTAAAAGCCATTAGAATTAGGGTTAGTATTTATTAATTCTTTTTTTCATGTTAAATCCTAAAATACTAAAAAAATACCAAAAAAAAAAAACAAGTTCTTTCTTTCTTTTAATTTTAATTAATTCCTCATTAGTTTAATTTGGCAAAAAGGGTCCAACGCCCTCGTTTCGATTTAATTTTTTATTCGCATATTTATTTTATGTCTTTATAATATTTATGTACCTCTCCCAAGGCCATGTAACCTTTTAATTTTCTCGCACTTTTCTTTTACTTTCTTTATTTTCCTGTCAAATCGGGTCCTGGTTTAATTTTGGCGATGTGGACCCGCGCCTTTGTAATAGCTTAGAATTTTATTTTTTCTCGCATTTTTAAACTGTAAATAATGGCATGAAAGAATGTATGCACAAAAATAAAAACAAGCATAGAACACCACAAATGCATGATCAAAGATAATTGCAAATGAAAACGACACACAAATCGCACACACCACCCCTAGGGTACGCCTCACTGTTGCCTTGCCTCGAAAGGTGATCGTCGAGTAGAGGATGTCTTAGTAAGTCCTCATGATCCAGGAACCTGGCATGAGGGTAGCTTCTAAGGTGTCTTCCCATTGCTCTGGTGATCACCATGTCCCGAACCTCGAATTGACCCGAACACCTCCAACGGTGGTGCTACCTACCTCTCAATGGTGGGATGGCACTACTTTAAAGGACATTTACACAGACGAATTCCTTAGGGTAGGTAGACGACTCGTGGATAGTTGCTCTAATTCAAAACAAAACAAATCAAAAATACTTTTCACACCAACACTTTTCAAAAAGCTTTCGAAAGCAACTTTTCAAACACTCTTGAGGATCGATACAAGAGTTGAACTGGAATTTTCAAAGAAACTTTTTTAAAACCCACAATTGAAAAGCAAACAAACATTTTTGAAAACATAAATGAGCAAGTATCTAAGAGCCCATGGATAACCATGGATAGAAAGGATGCTAACACCTTCCCTTTCTATAATCTACCTCCCGAACCGAGAGCAATCTCTTTAAGGAATTTTTCTGTGCTTTTGTCCTTTCCATTTGGAGAAAATAGAAGACGGTGGCGACTCTTGCTTCCGCGACATTTCGCGAACCAGCGTTAAACAGTCAGTTCCAGATCCACCGATCACACACACTATCCGAGTTAACTTTATGCAAATACCTGCTCAACTCAAAGATTTAGCCTCGTGAGTTTCTGATACTTCTTCATTCATTAAAAGGCATGGTCAGTTTCTTAGCTTGGTTACCTCAAAGGTTGATGAGCAGATGATGAGTGTGCTTTTCCAGTTCTTTGATCTTGTGCATCATTGTTTCACTTTCCCGGACTATCAGCTAGTTCCCACTATGGAAGAGTTTTCTCACTTATTGGGTATATCCATTCTCGAGCAGACGCCTTTCACAGGTTTAGAAGAGACTCCTAGACCAGAGGATATTGCTTCAGCCTTACATCTAAAAAGGGCTGATGTATTATCCAACTGGGAAACACGGAGCGGGGTTAAAGGTTTCTTAGCCAAGTTTCTGATGGATCAAGCTCAACTGTTCTGGGAGAGTTTGGACTTTCAGGCTTTTGAAGACATCTTGGCTCTCCTTATCTACGGTTTGGTTCTTTTCCCGAATCCAGATTCCTTCATTGATGTGAATGCGGTTAATATCTTCCTATCCCGCAATCCAGTGCCTACTCTTCTGGGTGATATCCTACATGCCCTCTATACTCGTACTGTGCGAAGAAGGGGAACCCTCATGTGTTGCATGCCGCTGTTTGCGAGGTGGTTTATTTCGCACCTCCCCAAGTCTGTATTGAAGAATGAGGAAGGGTTAGGATGGTCCTACAGAATCATGTCACTTGCCCACACGGACATTCTTTGGAGTTCTAAGGATATGAAAAGGGTAGCTATCATTGATCGATGTGGGGAATACCCTAATTTCCCATTGCTTGGAATTAGAGGGGGAATAACCTACAGTCCTTGTTTGGCTTTACGACAGTTTGGTCGCGCTCGGAGAGATGGTCCTCATGAGCTACTTCTTACAGATATTGTCTTTTACTATAAGGAGGACGTTAAAAAGCATCGCCACAGGTTTATACGAGCTTGGGGCATGGTGAACAAGTCCGACCCTCACGAGCTAGGACCAAATACTTCTCTCCATATGCAACCTTATCTCCAGTGGGTTCGAGCCCATGCTCAAAAGCTTGGGATGCCTTATGAAGCTGTGTTTCCAATGATTGTGGAGCATACCAATGAAGAGGGTGTTCCTTATACAGTCCTTTATCCCTACATGCCTACTGATCTTGAGGCATTGAAGAGATCTTGGATTCAGTTGAAGGAGGAGAGGGATACGTACCGGGAGAAGTATCATGAACAGGAAAGGAAGATCTTGAAGCTCACGAGGCAACTTGAGAATGAAAGTACAATCAATGACTACGTCAGCACGAAGGGGAAGCGTCCATGGGAAATCGTATTCCATTATTCATGCATCTTTATCATGTTTTAATAGCATATTTGTAATCCCTAGCATGTTTGCAAGCTAACGGCACCATTTAATTGCATTTTTGGAAGCTATATTGAAATTCACCATTGCTAGGGTTCTTGGTCTTGTTTTAGGGTCTTTCTATACAGGCAAAATTGGTCCACAAGAAGGGCACCATAATGCTCAGCAGGCCAAGGCGGTTTGATTCATGGCTTTAGATTCCATTTATCGTGCCTGTGGTGGATTTTGGAAAGTCGTTGGCATATAGCTACGGACATTTGTCCGTAGGTAAAAGTCAGTAATCTTTTACCAACAGAGAGAGGTTGGGGATGAAGACGTGGCACCTTCCCATTTGATCATTTAACTTCTGGCGCATTTTTTTTATTTTCCCCCACTAACTTGCATTATTATATATTATCAATTGTTATTATTCTATGTACAACACGTGCACACAGCTCAGTTGGTAATAAGGCAGTGGAAAAGGCCATAGGACCTGGGTTCGAATCCCAGGTCCCCCCATGTTTCATATTATTTTGATTTGCTTAATCAGGCGCGCGCATAGGTGTGAAGACCACCATGGATCATCATCTCCTAACCATCAGATTACCCACCATCCAGATCTGAAGGCCATTACATGAGGGTCCACCAAAAGCCTTGGTCAATGCACAACATGGGAACATGGAAGTCAAACGTGGGTCAGCTTGTTTTGGGCCCAGAAGCTAATATTCACACCCCTCCAATTGCTGATTACAGGACCATATTCTTTTCCTTTTCATTTATATTTTTTTTATTTAATTCATTTAATTTATTTTTTTACTCACACAAAATTAATTCTTTTTTATCAAAAAAATCATAAAAATAATTTTTCATCAAATTAGATTTAGTTTATTTTTTATCAAAAAAATTAATTTAATTAGTTTATTTAATTTATTAGATAACTTTAGTTCCTTTCATAAATAAATTAAAATCAATTAGAGGAATTAGGTTTTTTGTCTAATTTAATTTTTTGTCTAATTTAATTTTTATTTCTCTTTTCTAATTTAATTGTTGCAGTTTTGTTCTGTTGTGGCTTTTGTTTGGGCTGCTGTGTTATTTTGTTGCTTTGTTGCAGGTCTGTTGTTTGGCAGCTTTGGGCTACTGCATTAGCTTGTTTGGCTGTTTTGCTGCATTCATTTGTGCTCTTTTATATTTTTCCTATGCTGTCCTGTTTTTGTACTTGGCAGTTTGCTATTTTTGTACTTGGCAGTTTGTTGTTCTCATTTGTTTTGCAGTTTGACCTTGCCTTTGTAATGCTTGAAAATTTCTCTTTTCCTTTTTTTGTGAACCAAGAAGGGTAACTTTTTTTGTGATTTGCAATTGGGGCAAATGGATTGTGATAAAACAAACAAACATTCTGATTCCAATCTGTAAACCCTAATGATGAATTATTCTTTTCACATATTATTTCACTTGAATTTTTTTGCTAACTTTTCTTTTCTTGTTTCATGAACGGCAAGCGAGACTTGGATGCAAATGATGGTTGGATGGCTTACTTGAAGATGAAGCCACGAAGAAACAAAATTTCTTCTTTGAAAACAAGAAATTGTAACTCTTTGTAAATAAGACAAAATTTTGTAATTTACCTTTATTTGCGATGTAACAATACAAAGCCTTGAACAAACTTGTATGATGGGATTTTTGTACAGATCTTTGTATCTTAAATGAATTTTTGAAATTCCCAATTGGAATAGTTTGAAATGAAATACTTTAGTCTGGTAACTTAAATTCTAAGCAATCACAAATGATCTTGTGATTTGTATTTCAAACAAACATGCACCTTCTACTCTAATTCCTAAAAAAAATAAATGTTTAAGAATGTAATTCATTTGGTCAACTTGAATCTGAAATTCTGGCTGCAGATACTCAATGTCACGTTCAACGTTATGACACCGTATCTGACTTACTATATGACAGTAAATACAAAAGCAATAAAGAACACAGTCAATTGTTTACCCAGTTCAGTGTGCAACAACACCTACTCTGGGGGCTACCAAGCCAGGGAGGAAATCCACTATAAGAGATGTTAATTCAGGAATAAACCAACCAGTTTATCTCCTTCACTTAAGACCTACCCAATGCAATTCCAATCTAAGTACAACTTAAACCTGAGTTCCTACTCACTCCCCCTCAATCACAGCAGTGATACATAAACTAATTTGACTTAAGAATTGATGAAGACACTCTTCAAAAACAAACACTTGATTAAGCTTCACAGCTTTTTAATCAAGCAACGCAATCACTCGTGCTTCACAGCTTTGAGTGATGCACACACCTAACTTGACTCTGCTTCACAGCTTTAGTCAAGGAACATTCAAACACTCTTGCTTCAAAGCTTTGAGTGCTACACAGCCCTTACAATTCGAAACCTATTCCAAGTCACTTATCACAATGATAATTGCTTGGAGTACAAATCAAATCTATACAGATTACAAATGATCTTCTGATCAATAAAAGGGATGCCTTGAAAAACAGCAGCTCTGTTGAATATATAGCAGCTGCAACTTCAGTTAGGGTTTCCAAAAACCTAGGGTTAATTCCGTTTGACCTAAAGACCAGGTCACAGGACTTTATTAACCAGGTTAGGGTTGAGCTAGGTTACCCCTCAGAAAACGCAGGATTCTGTTCAGGAAAGACTGAGTTATTTTCCTGAAAAAACTCAGACTTATCCAACCTGCAAACCTGTTAGTTCAGAACAGGATGTCATAACATCTGTTATGACATCTGAGAAAACCTGTCTACTGATTTAGCAAAATGTGATCATTTTGCAAAATGCTCAGATACACACTTACAAACATCAGTACTTGAATTACAATATTTTTCTGCAAAGGTACCTAATGAGTCAGTACAAACTGAACTAGAATGTTATGACATCAGTCATGACATTCACACATACACTTGGGATTTACCAAAAATGCAAGCCAATACCTAAACACCTACAAACTCCCCCTTTGGCAGATTTTTGGCTAAAGACCCTAAGCAATCAGAGATAGATAGCAGCAGAAATAAGTGACAGCAGAAAAATAGAATGTCAAGTACTAATTAAGTAAGTACCAAAATATTCTCCGCCTCTTTAGCCATAAAAGGGCCAAAGATACATGTTCATAAAATTATACAGTTATCCAAAACAAAAATAATAAGAGCACCAGCAGAAAACAACTGAATACACTTCCAAACTCCACCAGATATCAGCACCAACCAAACAGCAACCAACCTTCAAGCACTGTCATCAGACTCAGAGGAGCTAGTTCTGAGATGACCTTCAGCTTCTACACCTTCTTCCCTTCTGTTTTCTTCAGCTTCCTCCTTTTCTAGCCTGGCAATTAGAGTTTCTAGGGTCCTTTTTCTAGCATCCAGCTCTTTGCAAGTTTCTTTTAAAACAGCTATGACATCTGATGTCTTGGACTGGGTCTTCACAGACGATGTCTCAGCTGATGTTATGACAATGTCTGGAGCATGAGATCCCTGAAACAGTTTGTAGTGCAGGCCAAGGGCAGGAGCTCTTTTGCAGACTGTATCTCTTGCCACAAGGATATCAGGGTATTGTGCAAGGATGATTCCACAAAGGAGGGAGGGAAAGGCAATTGGTCCTTTGACAGCATAACTGCCAGCATGCTTTAAAGTCTGTTCAAAGATGTACCTCCCATAGTCAAAAGCAGTCTTGGTTCCCACAGCATAGATAAATCTCCCCAATGGCATTTACCGAAACAGCATACAATTCCTCCTCAATGGCATTTACTCTATGCTGGGGCATAGGAGCAGTTACAACATTTGGTCTTTCCGGCGCTTCAAATTGGATTTCCTTTGCGTCTATCAGATCTTGCACTTTGTTTCTCAAGGCCCAGCAATCATCAGTAGTGTGCCCGGGACTATCAGAATGATAAGCACACCGGGCATTCGGGTTATACTTAGGAGACGCAGTGTTGACGACCTTAGGAGCTTCTTTGAGGGTCACCAGGTTGGTGGATAACAGTTGGGGTAAAATTTGAGATAAGGTCATACTCAGTCGAGTATACTGCCTCTTGGGCCTTTCGCTTCTTTGTTGATTGTACTGCTGAGGAGCAGCAACAGGTTTCGAGATGACCAAAGCATTGACGGCTTGGCGACTTTCGGGCTTGACTTGTCTTCTAGGACCATAGACGGCACTTGCTTCTTTCTTAAACGGCCTCTTCTCAGGACTTGTGGAGGCAGCCTTTTGTATCTTGCCTGACCTGATGCCAACTTCAATTCTTTCTCCTGTCAATATCAAGTCTGTAAACCCAGCGGAGGAGTTACCAACCAAATGATTGAAAAATGGACCAGACAACGTCCCTAGAAACATATCAACCAGCTCTCGATCAGTCAATGGAGGCTGCACCCTGCCAGCCAAATCTCTCCATTTTTGAGCGTACTCTTTGAACCCTTCACCCGTTCCTAGAGACATACCCTGAAGTTGGGTACGTGTAGGAGCGAGATCAGAATTGTATTGGTATTGTCTGTAGAATGCGGTTGCCAAATCTTCCCAGTGTCAGATGCTAGTTCCATCTAGTTGGTAGAACCATTCAAGCTGTGACCCTGAGAGGCTATCTTGGAAGAAGTGAATCCAAAGGTTCTTATCCGCCGTGTAAGGTTGGATTTTCCTCACGTACGACCTTAGATGCAGCTTTGGGCAGGAGACCCCATCATACTTGGCGAAGGCAGGCGCCTTAAACTTGTGTGGAATTACTACCCCATAAGATAACCCCAAATCTCCGAAATCCAGCCCCGGCACGTTCTGAATTTCCATGGCGCTCAAGCGGTCCTCCAATTGTTTGTATCTGTCAGCAGCAGGTGGGTATTGTTCGTCGTTATAGTCCGTCTCGTTGTCGGAGACTGCGGGACTAGGAGCTCCTCCCCCTTGGGGACTGTTTTTCTCAGCAGAAGAAGTAGTTGGATCAGCTTCGTTATGGAGTGTGTTTCCAAATCTGCGTCCGGCGTTGAACAACGCAGTCCTCTTTTTCTTCTTCTTCTTCAGGAGTAGAGTCTTCAACTCTTGCTGACCTTGAGCTAGGCTTAGGACCATCTCTTGAAACTGTGCATTTTGGGCCTAAAGAGCCTTGATTGCTTGCTCACTGGAGGAGTTTGGATTCATGATGACTGTTCACACAAACAACGAAGAAAATTAAGCAACCTGTGAAATAGGGTACCTGCTATGCATATGGTGCAATGGAATGCGTATGTTTTATGTTTTCAAAGACAAACAAGATTCAACTTTGTAGACAAAAAAGGGAAACACACTTCATTAGATTAAAATTTTCAATTGTTCAACAATTTGCCCTTAGGCATTACAGGAATGAAAAATACTGAAAGGAAATAAACTATAAAAGGAAACATCCAAAGCTCATCAATGCTCCCATGGCCTCCTCTTTTCAGTGCTGATGTAGTTGTTCAGGACCCGCTCTTCCTCCAATTGCTTAGTCAGCCTCTGGATCTTCCGTTCCTGCTCGTTGAACTTCTCCCGATAGAAATCCCGTTCTTCCTTTAGCTGTGCCCAAGATCTCTTCATGGTGTCAAAATCAGTAGGTATCTGAGGAGGGAGGAGAGTTGGAGGAACCACATCTTCATCAGGAGACTCAAGAATGAGAGGTCTAACAGCTTCGTAGGGCATACCTAACCTTTGAGCACGGATGCGGACCCATTTGCAATAGGGCTTCAATGGCAGAGAAGTCTTTGGTCCCAACTCAGGTGGGTTGGCTTTGTGGATTCTGTCCCAGGCTCTAATGAATCTCTGGCGTAGTTTGTCACTGTCTGCCTGAAACTCAAAATGGAAGTGAGGAACCAACATTTCATGAGGCCCATCTCCTCTGGCTCTTCCAAACTGACGGAGAGCTAAACACGGATTGTAAGAGATTCCTCCTTGGATACCAATCAACGGAACATTAGGGTATTATCCGCAACGGTCAATAACGGCTACCTCATCCAAACCTCTGAGAGTCCAGGTGATGTCATTATCAGTGAGAGACATTAACCTCCGAGCCCAACCTTTTCCTTCTTCATTCTTCAGCACGAACTTAGGAAGGTGCGAAATAAACCACCTTACTAGCAAAGGAGCACAACACCACGGAGTTCCCCGTTTTCGAGCAGTACGAGCATAGAGTTGTTGTAGAATATCACCCAAAAGAGTGGGTACCGGATTCCGAGACATGAAGATCCTTATGACATGGATACTGATGAAGGTGTCGGGATTGGGAAACAATACCAGACCATAGATCAAAAGAGCCAGAATATCCTCGTATGCCTTGAAGTCCAAGTCATTCCAGAAATCATTAGCCTTGCTAACCAAAAATTTGACCAAAAAGCCCTTGATCCCATTTCTAGTTTCCCAGTTGGACAATACCTCTTCTTTGGTCAAGGGGAGAATTGCAGCAATCTCTTCAGGCCTAGGAGTCTTTTCCAAACTAGTGAATGGAGTTTGTTCCAAGACAGGGATCCCAAGCAAATAAGAAAATTC
Source organism: Vicia faba (assembly GCA_948472305.1). Taxonomy (NCBI): domain Eukaryota; kingdom Viridiplantae; phylum Streptophyta; class Magnoliopsida; order Fabales; family Fabaceae; genus Vicia; species Vicia faba. The sequence continues at coordinate 1,359,845,519 of OX451737.1, forward strand.
TTCCAGGGTAGGAACCAGCTGGAAGTCTTGAAAGGTGAAACAATGGTACAGAGGGTCATAAAACTGGGTCAGAACACTTATCAGTTGTTGGTCCCATTTTGCAGTGACCAAGCCAAGGAGAGAACCATGTCTGTTGATGAAGGAAGAAGTGTTTGGAATCCTTCCAACCAAATCCTTGAGTAAAACTGGTGGTTGAACAAAGTTGAGCCGGACAGTATTCCTACGTACGGGCATCATGATATCCTACAAAACAGAGCAAAGATGAAACTTTTTGTCTTTGAAATGGGTTAGTCCTTTATACAGGATGCATGCAATGGTATGATGGCATGATGCTATGATGAAGCACACCACAAGTATTCACATAGGCAAATAAGGCACACAAGTCACACAAGACACCCTTAGGTTTCAGGCCAGCATGAGTTTCAGGTATTACCCTCTTTTGGTTTTGTTGGTTAAAACCTGTCCTATCAAAAGTAACCGGGTTCTAGAGGATCTCAAATCATTGGCTACCCTCAATCGGTCATAACTCCAGCATCGCAATCTTTTCTCGCGGCCAGAACCATCTCGAGAGTTTAGCCTCAATGAGTGTAGCATACTGCTACTGTCCTAATAGCCAAGTTGGTCAATTTAGGGTTCTAAGGTTGGTTGGTGTTTAATGACCCCTTAGAAGACCTATATTCTCCCCGTTGCAACACAAGGGATATAGGTACAGACTAAGATGCCACACCAACGTAGCCACTGTTTCACCCATGTCGGTCTACGCCGGACAGGTCCCTCACAGATTATGCTACCTAAAAGGGTATTTCCCAGATCCGGGTTAGAATCTATGAAACTCCGATGCAAAGCCCACAAATATAAAAGCAAACAAAGCAAACAATTGAAAACAAAGGTGATCTAAGCCCTAAGGTTACTCCACTTTTAAGGAGTTCCCCAGCAGAGTCGCCAGTTCTGTGATACGGTGGGAGAACTGACTTGAGGTTTTGCGTTTGTATTCGCAAATGTTGCGGTTAGCAAGAGTCGCCACCGACTTTTTATTTTATCCTAAGGAAAGGTTAAAAAGCACAGCAAAAAACCTTTTGAGATGTTTTCTTGGGTTCGGGGAGTAGATTATAGAAAGGGAAGGTATTAGCACCCTTTCTATCCATGGTTATCCATGGGCTCTTAGTTACTTGCTTAGATCACTTGCCTTTTGTTTTCAATTGTTTGAAATGGTGCTTTGTGTGTGGGTTTGAAAATATTTTGAAAAGAGGCCAATATGGTGGCAACCTTTGTAATGATCCATGTGGGGATGTATACAAAGATGTATGTCTTTTGAAAAGGTTTTCATTTGTTTTTTGAAAGTTTTGTTTTGAAAGTGTTGTGAGGTGTGGTTTTGAAATTAGGCAAGTGTTTTGTTTTGCAAGATTGGTTCAAGTAACTAAGAGGTTATCTACTCCTAAATTTCTCAAAAGATTATTGCTATGTTTTAACCCTTTTAACAAGTTTGTTCCACCATTGTATTTGGTGGACAATCTTGTGTTAGGATGTGAGAGGGACAAGCGCGGGTCATCGTTTAGACCATAATTGCAACGGCGTTAAATGTCTTTGGGCAATTTTTAAGGGACTTGATCATTTGTTTTTGTTTGTTTTGAAAAGTTTTGTCGAGGGACTATGATCATTCAAATTGCTTGCTTTCCCCAAAGAAGTTCAACATACAATATGGCCCATTTATTTGAAGGCAACAAGTGGAGTACCCTAGGGGTGCAAGTGTGATTTGTGTGTCCATTTTCATGCTTATTTATCTTGAGATTAGGTCATAACTATTTTTTTATCGTTTTTCGCATACAAACCCTAATTCTAACATGTTATCATTAGAAAGCAATAAAGTGCGAAATTAAATTTACTAAGCTATTACAAAACCAAATATGGGAAGGGGGGTACAAATGTTCAAATGGGGATATTGACAAGAATTTAAATCTAAATTATTACATCATTTTGAATATTTGCAATTTAATCAATGTACAAAAATTAAATAAGAATGCAAGATGCAAAAGAAATGTTTTGTATATGTATGAAAAAATATTATTTATGTAAAAGAGAAAAGAAAATAAAAATTATATTATTTTTTGGAGTATTTTGAATTTAGGGCAAAAACCCTAATTTTAAAGAAAATGTATTATTATCTAATTTAATACAACTATTTATTTATTATTTATAAAAATAAAATAAAATGAAGTATATTATGAAAAAGTATTTTTGTATCAAATATTAATAAAAATGAAAAATTCAAGTATTTTTATATTTTAACTTAAATATATTGATAAACATATATATATATATATATATATATATATATATATATATATATATATATATATATATATATATATATATATATATATATATATATATATATATATATATATATATATATATATATATATATATATATATATATATATATATATATATATATATATATATATATATATATATATATATATATATATATATATATATATATATATATATATATATATATATATATATATATATATATATATATATATATATATATATATATATATATATATATATATATATATATATATATATATATATATATATATATATATATATATATATATATATATATATATATATATATATATATATATATATATATATATATATATATATATATATATATATATATATATATATATATATATATATATATATATATATATATATATTAAGTCTAAAATATGTATTATACACAAAATAATATTTATTTAATATTTTAATAAAATAAATGAAAAGAGTATTTTTATGTGAAATATTTTCAGAAGGTAAATAAAAATAAAAATGTATTTACACTATTTTTCTATTTATTCTAATAATAGTATATATAATATTTATATACAAACAAAAGAAATAAATCAAATAAATATGCCATATATTCAAAAAATGATGGAAAAAATATTTTTATTTTTTTAATGTCATGAGAAAAAATAAACAAAGTCAATCAAAAAAGAAAAAGTCAAAAAGAGTCAAAAATGAAGCAAATGGGCTCAGGGGGTTCATGAGTAATGAAGTGGTGCAAATAAGAAAAAATTCCAGGCCCAGCCCAAAAGACCTATCTTCTTCAACCTCTGAACAATATCCTTCAAGCAAACACGCGTTTTTTATCTCTGGATTCCTGGACTTTCAAGCAAAACTCATAACATGAAAAGTGTAGAGCATTAAGAGACGGTTTCAACCATGTAAAGAACTTGACCTAACTCTCTAAGATGAGGGAGAATTTCTCCTCCCCTAATTTCTGACCTAACTTTTCATCAATGTTCAGACATAAAATTCTCTAAGCACACGAAATATAAATGAAATCTAATCATATGAGCATGTTCAGGGCTATGATTGTGACATGTTTTCTTCACAAACCTAAAGCTAACAATGCCTAATAATGGAGATAGAACTTCATGAATGTACCTGTTCAGTTGGAATCGAGCTTTGCAATGGAGGATGTTTCAGAGTGAAATGATGACTTGTATAGCTTCCTTGAAGTGTAAGGATGCTTTTCCAAGTCCTACTTTGTCTTGAAACTCCCTGAATCGAGCTAGTGAACTCCAACTGCAAAACAGAAATTTAAAAATGGTGAAGTGGCTTGGAGGTGTTACAGGTCAGGTTTCAAGTCATGGTTAGCTTGCATAGGTTGTAAGGAAGGTAGAGGAACAGGTTTGGGCAAGAATGCTTGAAGGGATTGAGAGATAGCACTCAATCTGCAGGGGTTGCCCTGTTTGAGCAGTTTCAAGGTGATTCTGAGATGGAGGGTGTTTTGGAGGTGCAAGGGTCGTGTCTTGGCTTGGTTAGGTTCTATGGAAGATGTTTGATAACTTTGTTCTTCTGTTTGTAAGCTGAGATGATAGATGATACAAGTTATGCAATGTTACTTGAATTTGAAGCAAGCAATGGTCACTTGGTGTTTTAGGTCAGTAGGGGCCTCTAATCCTGCTGCATAAGCCTCTCTTGATCAGAGCAATTTGTCCATAATCTTGTGCCAATGAGATCCTAACTGTACTTGCTTGGATTTCAATTTGACATAAAGCTAGCTTTTTACAAAAATGGATAAAGCACTTTATCTACTTTGAGATCAATCCATTATGCAATGTTAGAACACAAAGAACATGGCCTTGGCACAATGAATAAGCATTAAATTATTGAGTATGGAATGGTTCAAGGACCTGTAATCAAGCATAAAGCAAGCTGAGTTAAAATTTGCAAGATTATGAACATGTCTTGATGAAGAACAAAAGTGAATTTTTGCCAACTTGTGAAATTCGAATCTCTCAAGTTATGAGGTTGTTTGATGAGTTCTTGGACATTTTGGAAAGCTTGGAATGTGTATTACAATCCATCTTTGAAATTCAAATTGAAATTCCAAGTGGAAGGGTATGAAAAATGGCCTTGAAGTGGGGTAGAAAACCTTGTCAAAATAGGTTAAAATTTCACTAAGTTAAAAATGGTTTAGTGCCCTTATTCAAAAAATTGTAACTTGAGATACAAGCTTCAAATGAGAAAACTTTGTGAATCAAAGTTGTAGATTATGTAAAAAGCTACAACTTTCATGTTTTGACTTTTGTTTGAATCCAAATGGATCTTGGTGAAAAGATGGGGCAAAGTTGGGGAAAAATTAGGGTTTTTCATAACTTAGAAAAATTCTAAGTTATGAAAAATTCCATTTTCTAACCCTAATTTGCATTTTGTGATTTCTTGGTGAACAAGTTTCATGATTTGGCATGTTTTGATGAAAAATGAATCTTGACTCTTGATTTTGACCAAAAAGTCAAAGTTTGACTTTTCAGTGTACAGTCAAAATTGATCAATTGACTGGGAAATTCAACTGTCAATCTTGTATACTTGGGATCTTTTGAGTTTGATGAATGTGCCAAGATAATTCCATGGGGTCCTTGAGTCCATATGTGAGCTTGGTTTGCCATTGGCTAGGTCAAACAGTCAAAAATTACCCTTGTGCAGTCAAAACCCTAAAAATGACTATTTTGCCCTTTTGGTGATCTGATCAAATTTCTTGTGGAATTGTGATCCAAACTTGATCAAATGGTCCATATGAGTTCATAATGTTGATGTGGGTCAAATTTCATGAGGTTTGACTGTCAATTGACCACAGTTGACTTTTTCCCCAATACAGCTGATTTCTAGGTCAACTGTCCAATTGACTGGGCAAAACTTGGAATCAAGATTTGAAACTTGGTGAGGATAAACTTGGGAGTCCAACATGAAACATGAAAGTCATCCTAGGCATTTTAGGTCAAAACATCCTTGGGCAAACACAAACCCTAATTTGAGTCCACAGTGCAAGGAGAAGTCTTGAGCAGAGGAAACCCTAACTGGATCTTGATCTTCAAGGGTCTTGTGATGAGAAAATGTTGAGGAAATGGGAGGGCAAATTTTGGGGTACAACAGGCTGCCACAAGTAGCAGTTATCTTTGGATCTGATTCCTCTCATTACAACTTCTAGTTTTTCATTAATTACTAGACATTCAGATCTTGAGAAGTTGACCTTGAATCCTAGATCACATAATTGACTGATACTAATGAGATTAGCAGTCAACCCTTTTACCAGCAGTACTTTATTCAGACTTGGAACTCCAGGACAGTCCAAATTACCAACTCCTTTGACTTCACCTTTAGCACCATCTCCAAAGGTCACAAAACTGGTGGTGTGAGGCATAACATTATTGAGGAGATCTTTGAATCCAGTCATGTGTCTGGAACATCCACTGTCAAAGTACCAGCCTTCCTTTGCAGACACTCTCAGGGAAGTATGGGCTATCAGGGCAGTAGCCTTTTTCTTCCAATGAGGAGTATGTGGTACCCTTTTTGGCTTAGGTTTAGCACCAGAGTTTTGATTAGGGTATCCATGCAATTTGAAGCAGAAGGGCTTTATGTGTCCATACCTCCCACAATGATGACATCTCCATCTTTGGTATTTTTTCTTCATGTATTTCTGATGTTGAGATTTGTGTTGAGACATCTGCTTTGACAATTGTTTAACATGCCTGATCTTCTTGTCTGCACCAGGTTTCTTAGCTTCCACAAATCCTAGACCAGATTTGTTTCCCACATTTTGTCCCACTTGTAAGATCTCTTCCAATTTATCTGATCCATTGGTCAACATCTTGACAGATTTTGTCATTTGGTTCAGTTGTGAGTTCAGTAATTGAACTTCCCCTTCTAGGTGACTTATAGTTTCAAGATCTGCCCTTTTTTTCGCCTCCAGCTTTATAATGAGTTTTGATTGTTTCTCATTCTGCACACAGACTTCAGCACTTCTGATACACAATTTCTTGTAGGTATCAGCCAGTTCTTCAAATGTCACTTCTTCATCACTAGTGTCACTTTCAGAAGTACACACACTAGTTAGAGCAGTAACTAGTTTGGCAGATTCTTCTTCAGAATTACTTTCTGAATCATAGTCACACCAAGTAACAGTCATTCCTTTCTTTTGTTTCTTAAGAAAGGTAGGACATTCAGCTCGAATATGTCCATATCATTCACATCCATGGCATTGAATACCTCTGCCTTGGTTTCCCTTATCTTCTGACCTTGGTCTTCTGCTGGAACTGTCAATGTCAGAGGGAATGTTATGAACATTAGACCTTGACTTTGGATCCATTCTTTTGATGAGCTTGTTGAACTGTCTTCCAAGCATGGCAATAGCTTCTGATATATTTTCTTCTTCATCCTCCTTGTTTTCAACATCAGTGTTGGATACAAGTGCTATGCTTTTGTTCTTCTTGTCACCATTATCAGTGATCCCCATCTCAAAAGTCTGAAGAGACCCAATAAGTTCATCCACTTTCAACTTGCTGATGTCCTGGGCTTCCTCTATGGCAGTTACCTTCATTGCAAATCTTTTAGGCAAGGATCTGAGAATCTTCCTTACCAGTTTTTCTTCTGACATCTTTTCTCCCAGTGCTCCTGAAGTGTTGGCAATCTCCAAGATGTTCATGTGAAACTCATGAATGGTTTCATCTTCCATCATTTTTAGATTCTCAAACTTGGTGGTCAACATCTGAAGCCTTGACATTTTTACTTTGGAAGTGCCCTCATGAGTAGTTTTGAGAGTGTCCCAAACTTCCTTGGCCAGTTCATATTGATATACTAGTCTGAAAATGTTTCTATCAATTCCATTGAACAAGGCATTTAAAGCTTTTGAATTTCCCAGAGCTAACTCGTCTTCTTCTTTACTCCAATCTTCCTCAGGCTTCAGACTGATTGTCCCATCTTTCTCAGTTATGGTGGGATGAATCCATCCTTTGTCAGCAGCTCTCCAAGCCTTTTTGTCCAGAGATTTTAGGAAGGCAATCATACGAGGTTTCCAGTAGTCATAATTAGTTCCATCCAGAATGGGTGGTCTATTTCCAAAAACTCCTTCTTTGTCCATAGTGCCAGAAAGTGATATCCCTAGATCTCACCCAGTAATACAGGCAGGGTGCCTGCTCTGATACCAATTGAAATTCTGGCTGCAGATACTCAATGTCACGTTCAATGTTATGACACCGTATCTGACTTACTATATGACAGTAAATACAAAAGCAATAAAGAACACAGTCAATTGTTTACCCATTTCAGTGTGCAACAACACCTACTCTGGGGGCTACCAAGCCAGGGAGGAAATCCACTATAAGAGATATTAATTCAGGAATAAACCAACCAGTTTATCTCCTTCACTTAAGACCTACCCAATGCAATTCCAATCTAAGTACAACTTAAACCTGAGTTCCTACTCACTCCCCCTCAATCACAGCAGTGATACATAAACTAATTTGACTTAAGAATTGATGAAGACACTCTTCAAAAACAAACACTTGATTAAGCTTCACAGCTTTTTAATCAAGCAACACAATCACTCGTGCTTCACAGCTTTGAGTGATGCACACACCTAACTTGACTCTGCTTTACAGCTTTAGTCAAGGAACATTCAAACACTCTTGCTTCAAAGCTTTGAGTGCTACACAGCCCTTACAATTCGAAACCTATTCCAAGTCACTTATCACAATGATAATTTCTTGGAGTACAAATCAAATCTATACAAATTACAAATGATCTTCTGATCAATAAAAGGGATGCCTTGAAAAACAGCGGCTCTGTTGAATATATAGCAGCTGCAACTTCAGTTAGGGTTTCCAAAAACCTAGGGTTAATTCCGTTTGACCTAAAGACCAGGTCACTGGACTTTATTAACCAGGTTAGGGTTGAGCTAGGTTACCCCTCAGAAAACGCAGGATTCTGTTCAGGAAAGACTGAGTTATTTTCCTGAAAAAACTCAGACTTATCCAACCTGCAAACCTGTTAGTTCAGAACAGGATGTCATAACATCTGTTATGACATCTGAGAAAACCTGTCTACTGATTTAGCAAAATGTGATCATTTTGCAAAATGCTCAGATACACACTTACAAACATCAGTACTTGAATTACAATATTTTTCTGCAAAGGTACCTAATGAGTCAGTACAAACTGAACTAGAATGTTATGACATCAGTCATGACATTCACACATACACTTGGGATTTACCAAAAATGCAAGCCAATACCTAAACACCTACAGAATCCAAAATCATGATTGTTTTTAAATGATAGTCTTAATCTTCACATCTTGTCCAGACAAACATGCCCTGAGAACAATCGTCAATCTTTCAGTAAATTGTGGTTAAGAAAATTCAAAATCAACAAATGCCTTGTGACGATTCGATAATTTAAAAGTCTTCTAAACACAATTTTCTTTTGATTCTTTGAAAATAAACCCGTGAGCATCATCACATATGACCATGAATAGAAATAATCGTCTCAAAGCCCTGTAATTTGAAGAAATCACAATTCCTAGAAATCAAACGACTATTATTTGAAATTAGGTCAAAATTCATGATGTGACTTTCAACGCATTCGAATTTTGGTAATCTTCTATGCGTAATCAGTTCTTGATTTGTGAAGAGAAATTGGAGATGGCATCAAGGAGAATCACACGCAAGAAAAACTGCTCAAAAATATTGAATAATGAAGAAGTTACGATCGTTTGAATTTTTTCTCGCAAAAGGTCAATTTTTGGGTCGATGTAGTTGTTTTCAGTTATCTTAACCATTGATTGAGAACACTTGCAATGAGAGGTTTGAAAACTGACTTAAATAAATCTTGAGGAGACATGAAGACCTATGAAGACCATTTGAAACCTTGAAAACTCAATTTTATTTTGAGAAATGAAAAACCCTAATTGTTGATTTACTGCCTGGGAAAAGAATCTGTCTGGTCGATTTCTGAGCCAAATTGAATATTCGAGAAACCCTAGGATCGTATCTTCTATGAAAAATGGGTGGGAAAATTTTGGGGTACAACAACTATCATTGACCGTTGTGGGGAATTCCCTAATGTCCCTTTGCTTATCATTAGGGGAGGTATTACTTACAACCATTGCTTGGCTTTGTGACAGTTTGGGTATACACGAATAGATGGTCCTCATGATGCGCTCATCCAAGGTGTGGTATTCGACTACGAGATCGATGACCAAGGCTATTGTCAAAGGTTTATACGAGCTTGGAGAATGGTAAACAAAGTGGATAGTAAGACATTGGGACACAAAAATTACATTCCCCTTGATCCTTACCTTAAGTGGGTACGAACTCATGCTCAAAGTCTCGTAATGCCTTACCCCTCCATCCTACCTATCATCATGGAGCCTGTTGCTGAAGGAGATGTTCTGTATACTGTCCTTTATCGTAACATGCCTACTTCTCTTGAATATTTGCAAAAGGATTAGATTCAGCTAAAGGAAGTGCGAGACACCTTCGAAGCCCAGTTCCACGCGAGTGAGAAGAAATTTTTGGAGCTTGCGAGACAGCTTCATGAAGAGCGAAGTTTGAACGCCTACATCACGCTAAAAAGGATGCCCTCGACCTTTTTGTCTTAGGAGTTTATTTTGTGTTTATTTCCTCCATTGTAAGCCCCAAGAGGCATGATGTAATCAACTTGTATTTATTAATACAATGTGTGTTTCCTTTTGTCTAAGCAAATTTAAATCTTCTAGTTTCCTTGAAATAATTTGCATATGCATTTTCATTCATCATAACATAAACAGGTTTTCCACAACAGGTCTCCTTATCTTTCTACTGTTTATTTCAGTGAGATGGATATTGAGCATACAGTAAAGGATCTTTAAGCACATAATTCTCAATTCCAACATATGTTCTTGGCTCTAACTAAAGGACAAGAGGACCTAAAGGCCCTCATGATCAAAGACAAGAAGAAGAAGACAAAGAAAATGGTGGGTGTCCTAAACATAGGAAGGAGGCTCAGAGAACCAGCAAAGCAGGCTCTAGAATTCGCAACTCCGTCAAATGAGGGAGACAATCAAGAGGAGAAGGCAAAGGAAAGAGACCATAGTCTGGGGTCTGATGAAGAGAAGACTGACTATGCTGAAGAACAATATCCTCCTACTGATGACAAATTTAAAGAGCTATAGGATCGTATCAATGCCATGGAAATTCAGAAAGTACCTGGTCTGGATTTTGAAGAACTAGGTTTGGTTCCTGGGGTGGTCATTCCGCCAAAGTTCAAAGTTCCTACATTTGCTAAATATGACGGTGTATCCTGTCATAAGCTTCACTTAAGGTCGCACGTCCGAAAGATTTAACCCCATACTGCTGATAGGAGCATGTGGGTACATTTCTTCCAAGAAAGTTTGTCAGGGACGTAGTTGGATTGGTTCTATCAGTTGGAAGGAACCAACATTCGCAATTGGGAAGATCTGGCTGCTGCTTTTTACAAGCAATAGCAGTATAACGCTGACCTCGCTCCAACTCGTACATAACTGTAAAGTATGTCTATGGGTTCTAGAGAAGGTTTCAAAAATTATGCCCAGAAATGGAGGGATCTTGCAGAAAGAGTCCAGCCCCCTCTATTTGATAGAGAGCCGGTGGATATGTTCTTGGGCACATTGTCTGTTCCATTCTTTAACCATCTGATTGGAAGCTCTTTAGCTGGGTTTACTGAGCTGATCTTAACTGGTGAGCAGGTAGAAGCTGGTATTAAGAGTGGTAAGATTCAGACGGATGCATCCTCAAGCATGATGAAGAAACCCTTCACTGGAAATAAGAAGGTCAATGCTGCTTATGGCCAGAGAAATCAAAACAAAATTGAACGTCATCCGACGGTAGGGGCTGTTATGATCTCCAGTCATGTATCAAATTAACAACGAAACCATCAGCGCAGGCCGGATACGCCCATAAGACGATTCACCCATATCAACATGACCTTGTCCCAGGTTTTGCCGCATCTGTTGAAGTCCAATCTGGTGACTCTAAAGGAAGCTCCCAAGAATCCCAATACTGCTTCTCCCCACTACAACCCAAACGCTCGATGTGCCATCATTCCGAGAGTTCGGAGAATGATACAAACGATTGTTAGGCTCTGAAAAATAAGGTGCAAGACCTTATCGAGGTGAAAGAGATTGAGTTTGACCTTCCAGAGACACCTAATGTAATAACCGCGCCAATGCTCAAACATGGCCAGGGTGTCAATGCTGTTGAAGATGACCTGTTTGTTTCCTCTGTGGATGAATTAGTCACTCCTCTTCTGATTGTTAAAGAAAATATGTTGAGAGCCGGTTTATTTTCGGGTTGTGGTGAAGGTTGCCACTTGTGTATGTCTCTACCAGATGGATGTTTGTCGTTAAAAATGGGTGTCCAACACCTGGTGATTAATAAAGAAATTATGTTTGAGAAAGTTCCCCTTGCAAGAAATTTGTGTGAAGATGTCTCAATAATTACCATTTCCGACAATCCTCCCAGGGTCTCCACTAAAAGACCCATCAGGATTACACCCGTTCCCAAGTTTGCACCTCTGATTATCACTCTTCCTGGGCCAATACCATATTCCTCTGATAAAGTTGTTCCCTGGAATTATGGGGCCGACGTCTACTACCATGGCGTCAAGCAAGACCTGTTGGCTGTTGAGGATAAAGTTGCCAAAGACACTGATCCTGGCGTCAATAACATCGTTGGGACCAGTAAAATTACGAGAAGCTGAAGGGTTTTCTCTCCCAAAATCTCTCTGAAGATTGTTTCTACTCCTTTGATTATTACCGCTACTACTCCTGTTAGTATTCCCATTGCTACTCCTACTGCCATCCCTGATGTTATCCATGCTACTGAGTTATCTTAGACTCAGGGCAAAGAGGTACTGGTTGAGCCTGTCCAGACGGAGGCACACAAACAAGTCATTCTTGAGGCTTCTAAAAAGGAAATGGAAGAAATACTAAAGATCATAAGAAAAAGTGACTACAACATTGTGGAGCAGTTGGGGCAGACCCCTTCAAAAATCTCAATGTTGGCCTTACTCTTATGCTCCAAAGCCCATGCTAAGGCTTTGGTAAAATTCCTGAAATCTGCCCATGTACCTCAAGAGACCTCCGCTGATCAATTTGAGAGTTGCGTGGCCAGCCTGACTGCTGATAATGGACTGAGTTTTTCCGACGCTGATCTAACTCCCAAGGGAAGGAAACACAATGATGCCCTGCATGTCTCTATTGAGTGCAGAGGCACTACCCTAACTCATGTTCTGGTGGACACAGGTTCGTCGTTGAATGTCTTACCCAAGAATGCTCTGGACAAGTTAGATTGTGAAGAACTCACGTTAAAGCCCGGTAACATTGTGGTGAGGGCATTCAATGGTTCCAAAAGAATGGTTGTTGTACCCCAAAATTTTCCCTCCCATATTTCTCAACACATGGCAAGTGAGGTCCCCAAATGGCTAAAGGAAGTTCAAGAGTTGATCAGACAAACTCTCTCCTAAGGCAGTATAGATCAAATTAGGGTTTCCATCTTCATCAATATGTTTGAACCACAAAGGAATAAAATGCTCACCATTGTCCTAATATGTTCTCAAGAACATCCATGTCAAGTTTCAAGCCTTGCAGAAGAAGTTTACTCAGTCAATTGCTCAAATGCCTGAAAATCAACTATACTAGGTCAAAAGTCAATTGTGGCCCACATACAGTCAAACTTCAAGATTTTTGGTCAACATCCACATTTTGAAGTATTATTCATCATTTTATCAAGGGTTGATCATGATGCCTCAAGGATTGCTCACAATTCATCAAAACCCAAAAGTTGCTAAATTAGGGTTTTTTAGGAAAAGTCAACTCAACTTTGACCAAGCATAAATTTCTCATACTTTATCATAAATGACCCATACAAAGCTAATTTTGAAGAGGATGCAATTCCCTACTATTCATCTTCAGATCCAAAGTTCAGAATATGCACTCACAAACAGATATGAATTTTGACATTATAGGTCCTTTTGAAAAGTCAACAAAAACACCTTTTGGGTCAAAGCTTCATACATGAACATGGAAGACTCAATTGAGATGATACCAAAAGGGTTGTTTAGAGGAGATCCTAAGATTTCTAAAAAGTCCAATAACACCTCTCTAGGGTCAAAATTGAGAGAGTTATGCATTGGCCAAGTTGACCATTTTTGCAAAATTGCCAAAAGTCAAATGTGCTCAAATTTGCATTTTTTGCTAAATGGGACCAACTTTTTATGCTTGCACCTCAATTATAATGTGGTCCACGACCCAAATGATCACTCACTCATTATGTGCTTCATTTTTCAATTTATTTTGATTTTTTATTAATTAAAAAATGCATTAAATCAAATAAATGATGAAAATTATCAAAGATATGATTTTATTTGTTTTTTTTTACAGTTTGGCAATCAAGATATGCTGAGTAAACAAGATCAATTCGAGTTAAGGCCAATTGGTAGAAGAAAGGAATGATTTGACTCAAAATAGGAACATATCATACAACTTTAAAATCAAATCAAATCTTGGATAAATGCAAAGATCCATGCCAAGTTTGTTAACCTAATTTATTCTAGGTTATATAATGAAGCTTGCCAAATCAAAAAACAAGGGCCATAGGTCGTGTAAAGGACAGAACAAAACTGAAAAAATTCAAAGAAAAGTGGGAGTTGGTTTTCATTCCACGGGCTATCTTAAGCCATCCTAGCCATTCCAATCGCTTGCTAGACATCTCAGGAAGCTAACAGCATCCTTTGCAAGCTTCAACACGCCCAGAAACGCGCGCTACGCTTCACTCAGTTTGGTACATTTTTTCAATTCGATTATCACAATTTTTGCATCTTTAGCACCTTTGATTTATATATTCTTGTTCATTATCGTGTTTGCAAGCTAATCATGCCATTTAATTTCATTTTTGATGCATGTACGTGATTTTTCCATGGCTAGGGTTTTTGTGTTCGTTTTAGGGGTTTTCAGTACAAGTAAAATTAGGCCTTGATTCTGGTACCATGATACTCGTGAGGATGAGACGAGTTGATTGGTACCCTTACCTTTCATTTATATTGCTTGTACAGGATTTTTGAATGTTACAGGTTTGTAGTTACAGCAAGACGTCCGTAGGTAAAGGTGCCAGAGTCTAAAACGACAGAGAAAGGAGGAAGACGCTTGCGTGTCAGCCAGCCATTAGGACGTTTAAATCTCACGCGCTTTGGAATCAATTCTTTTGATTTTATTATATTATATTTTATTATTATTATAGTTACAACTAACCATCATAGCTCAGCTGGCAAGCAATCGTTGGAATTGAGTATAAGGACCTGGGTTCGATCCCCAGGTCCCAGCGTTTTCATTTGTATTATTTTCAGTTAGTTGATCCAGCGCGTTGCTCCTCTTGGTGACCATCATATGCCATCAACATCCATCCATTGGATGTCCAACTAGCCAGATCTAATTCCCAGATAGCAAGGGACCACCATACACCTAAAGTCAACACTGCATGGGATCAAGCGTGGTCAACCAGGCTTTGGGAGTATTTGGGCCCAAAAATTCAACTTCAAACCCCCTCTTCAGCAACACTATCAGGCCCGTTTCTTCTTTTTTTTTGTTTCTTCTTATTTTTCAATTCTTTTAATATTTTCCTTAATCATTTTAATTAACAAAATTAATCACTTTTTTTACAAAATCATAAAATCAAGAATTCACAAAAATTAGAATTAGGCTTTTTATCAAATTTAATTTAATTAATTTAATTTAATTTAGGGAAATCTTGACTTGTTTCTTACAATTAAAACCAATTAGAAAATTAGGTTTAAGTTCTTGATTTAATTCTTTTCTTTTTTCAAATAAAAAATGCAAAAAATAGGTTGTTTAAAATTAATTTATTTATTTTCAAAAATTAACATTAATTAGAACTTAGGATTTTCTTTTAATTCAATTATTTCATTATTTTCTCAAATAACAAAACATGACAAAAACATTTTTTCTTTAATCAATCGCAAGTAGGATTAGTCAAAGGGTCAAAACCCTAATCGTCTCGCATTTAATTCGTCGCACGCTTGTTAATTATTTTACCATTATTTTGTAACTGTTCATGGTTTGTAATAATTAACTTAGGGTTTTTATTTACTGTTTAAATCCCCGATTTTTTGGCTATATAATTAATCCCCCTCCCCGAAGCCTTGTAATAGCTAGGTTTATTTTCTCGCATTTTTAATTCCCGCAAATATTTAACTGTCTAGATGTATGCTAATAGGATTGTATGGCAAGAATGCATGACAAATTAATACAGTTAGAAAACCCTAATGTGGAAAGATTAAATAACTGAAATAAATCACTCGCACATATTCACTCTTAGGGTATACTCTCACTTCGGTTGCCTTCGGTAAACGATCATTAAGCATAGGGTGTCTTAGTGGTTGCCCTCCAGTCTAAAAAGATCAAAATGTCCCATTCAAATGTTGCCTCGGAAATGTTGCCTCGGAAATGTTGCCTCGAATACGATCTTAAGACTCTAGGGTTACTACTAAGGTGTCCTAATATTGCTTTAGTGATCGTACGTCCCTTTCAAATTGACCCTTACAAACTCCAACGACAATGCTACTTACTTCTCAATAGTAGGATAGCGTTGTCTAAAGGAAACAAGAATAGAAACGATCTTTTTTCGAGTAGGTAGATGCTAGTAGGTACTTGCTTAAATCAAAACTTTTCACACTTACACTTTTCAAACAAATTTTCAAAACAACTTCGTCACACCCTTGAGGACTGATACAAGGGTTATCACGAAGTAAAACAAAGCACATACACAAGCAATTTAAAAATGAGCAAGTACCTAAGAGCTCGTAGATAACTACGGATAGAAAGGGTGCTAACACCTTCCCTTTCTATAATCTACCCTCAGAATATCTCGAAAAAGGATTTTTTTTTCTGTACTTTTTTCCTTTCCGGTTGGATGAAATAAAATTCGGTGGCGACTCTTTCTTACCGCGACATTTTGCGAATAAAAAATGCAAAGCGCAAACCAGTATAACAGTCGGTTCTGCCACTGTATCACAATGGTGCACGGAGAGGTGGACATCCCTATTAAAGTTAGTACTCAGACTTTTGAATCAACTTTCTATGTGATGGACATTCGCCTGTCTTATTCATGTTTATTAGGTCGACCCAAATCCATGGGGCTGGTGCTGTTACTTCTACCCTACATCAGATGTTGAACTATCCAGTCAATGGGAAGATTATCACAGTCCATGGTGAGGAGGAATAGATGGTGAGCCACTTGAACTCTTTCAGGTATGTTGAGGTAGACGGCGAGTTCATTGAGACCCCCTGTCATAACTTTGAGGAGGTTCTGCAGACAGTTGCTGTAACCAAGACTGCTACTAAAGTTTCGAAGATTACCAAGCCTCCATTAAAGATGGCTTCTCTGAAGGATGCTAAAACAGTAGTTGAAGAAGGTGGATGTACCATTTGGGGTCAACTTCCAGATATTCCCTACAAATCTGACAAGTTTGGTTTGGGTTTTACTTCAGAGGCCCAAAGAGCTATTCGAAGTGCTCGCGCTGGGGGACCGCCACCATGCATCAACAACCATGGAGTCAATGCATTGAAGGACAGTGATATAGATTGTGACATGGACAAGTGGATTTTCCCAACTATCAGTGGTGGACTTCAACAATTGGAAGGACAAAGATTTTGTTCCTATTACTTTTATTCAAGAGTAATTGTCTTTTAATTTTTGGATATGTAATAAATTGAAACTCTACAACCTTGTGTCTTACCCGAGACACAATGGTCTATATGTGAGGGTTATTACTCCATCTTCATATGTCATTAATAAATCATTGGATGTTTTGCATGCAAATTTTACGCTCTTTGTTTTTCTTTTCTACTTTTTACTTTATTAAAATAGTTATGCTCTTACACACACTCACATATTAAAATGCAGATCCACATCCACTCGGGGTCCCATTGGTAACGGTTCTGCTATTGCCAATTATCACTTTGAAAATCCGATATACCAAGCCGAGGACGAAGGTGAGGAAGATTGTGAAGTACCAGGGGAACTTGCCAGACTATTACAACAGGAAGAAAGGGAAATACAGCCCCATGAAGAGCCAGTTGAGACAGTAAACTTGGGTACTGAAGAAGACAAGAAGGAAGTCAAGATAGGTGCCAATCTGGAGCATAGTGTAAAGGAGCGTTTAATTCGGATGCTACATAACTATGTTAAGGTCTTTTCCTGGTCATACGAAGACATGCCAGGACTCGACACAGATATCGTAGTCCATCGTCTGCCAACAAAAGCAGATACCCTCTAGTGAAACAGAAGGTTCGTCGTATGCGGCCAGAGATGTTAGAAAAGATCAAGGCTAAAGTCATGAAGCAGTTCAACACTGGTTTCTTAGTTGTTACTTCTTATCCATAATGGGTTGCTAATATTGTTCTGGTACCTAAGAAGGACGGTAAGGTATGTATGTGTGTGGATTAGAGACTTGAATAGGGTGAGCCCCAAGGATGACTTTCTGCTTCCCCATATTGATGTTCTGGTTGACAACACCGCACAACACAAGGTATTCTCCTTCATGGATGGTTTCTCCGGGTACAATCAGATCAAATGTCACCTGAGGACATGGAGAAGACGACCTTCGTCACGCAATGGGGCACTTTCTGCTACAAAGTTATGCTATTTGATTTAAAGAACGTCGGGGCAACCTATCAGCGTGTTGTAACACCCCTTCTAATAAACCCCGAATTAACGATATAAATAAAATCAGAGAAAATAAAATTTGCACGAAAGGAGTGTCACAGCATCAATTCACATATTCAAGAAAAACGGACATGACATATTCGTCACTTTAATCATTTAAACACATAATACATTCCTGGCATATACTTTCGTTTTCGTGCAAACGCAACGGAATCATAATAATATTATCTTCTCCAAAGGAGGAATCAAAATATAAAATTCAAGGCATTAAGCCAAATGGTTCATACACCATTCATGTTATCAAGTCATAATATACATACATCATCATATAAGCAAAAAAAAGGATTATATACAAGTATAATCCATATACAAAAATATGAGTTCGAATGCGGACACTAAACCCCCATTGTTACAATCAGAGCATCGACTCAATAACTAAAAAGTAACGGACTACACGCCTAAATGCATCCGCTAAGTCCTAGTGTCGCGCACTACCATCATCGATACCTGAACAATGTTGTTGCAAGCATTTTCCAATAGAAGGATAAGAATTCCAATAAATATAAAGTATGTAATTAAAGCAATTGAAAGGCATTAAATAAAGGAATCTTACTCTTTTTTCCAACTCTTGCATAAACCACATAATATATTCATTTAATCCAATTCCCATATTCAACAACTCAAAGAAATTAAACACAATCAATTTCATTTACCAATTAGCACATAATGCATAATATTCAACAACACATAAACTCAACAAAACATGTACGTGCGACCCGACACAACGACACGACTTATGTATGTGGTACCAATCATCTATTATCCTTCGGATTTACCGATGTCTATCCCCCAGACGGATAATCACAAAAGCCCGTTCCCTAAGCTTTCAGACCCCCACTCTGAGTCTGGGACGAGCCACTAGCCTCCACGAGACTAACAGACATCGCCTCTTGACACGACTAATGATGTTGTGTGCAAACTCAACAACAATACATGCAATTAAGACCCCCACTCTGAGCCTAATATACATGCATACCCAACAAATTCAACTCTATGAATTTTCATCAACAATTGCATACAGTGCATCAAATAATCATCTCATCACATCACATATAACATTTAGCACTCAAGCATAAAATGTTAAGCAAATCATCAACAATTCACAACATACACATAGTATAAAACCATTCATCATCATCAAAACATAATCACATAAACATACATCATTCTTACCAGTTTCCATTTAACAAATAAATTCTGGAAATTCGATTAACACTAGTATGCATTACTATCTCATATTAATTCAACACTTTTTCACATAATAATACTCTCACAATTCATCAATTAAATATTAGGTTTTACGCCGATTCGGCTACCTATCTAAGTACTCGCAAAACAATACAATCGGTATTGAAATATTTTCTTAAAATATAAATATTCAAGCTTAAACACCATTTTCGGTCACTCTCGTAAAATACCGCATTTTCGACAACCGACATCACCACATTAATCTACACATCCAACTTAGCTACCATCTAAATTTTCATCCAATTCCGGGTAACTAATTATACCGCTTAATTCGGCTAATCGGACCGAACGGTACTATTTTAACTTAATCCTAAGTTAAGCAACTCATCGCCGATTCAAAGTTACCGGATTAATCTTTAATTATTTATTAATCCACTAATACGTCTCTGGTATTAACCTACTTTGATTCCTAATTGAACACAATTTCGGTCGGCTAGCGAAAAAGTCACAAACTCGACAAACCAAACACATTATTTCCGGAATCGGAAATTAACCAAATATCTCAAAAATACAACACACCTACAATTTAATTCATCTCCGGTCGAAACCAAAATATCAAATTTTATCAATTAACTGTAACCGGTTATATAATTAATCACACTATTAATTATAATATATATTAATATATTAATAAAATTATTAGAATTCAACATGACAGTTATAACATACATACATACATACAGACAGACAGACAGACATATATATATATATATATATATATATATATATATATATATATATATATATATATATATATATATATATATATATATATATATATATATATATATATATATATATATATATATATATATATATATATATATATATATATATATATATATATATATATATATATATATATATATATATATATATATAATTTATTCTATTTTATAAAACTAATTTATCTTATTTAATTAAACTAACTTAATATAATTAAATAAATACTAATATAATTCAATCATCACCAATTAATTAATTAACACACACTAAAATACAATATTATCATATAAAAATAATTATTTTCCGATAAATCGAATAAACCAAAATAATTAACTATCGGACCAAATAACCGACTAAATAAATATTGATTGACCAAAATAAATATCAACCGGTCATTTTTAGAAAATAATAATATAAATAATATTATCATACCAAAATAATCATTTCTAATAAACCGGATAAATTCGATTAATCACATACCGAACCGAGTAGTATACTACCGATTAAGTAAATATAATTTATCAAGATAAATATTATTATATCGAATACTATTTCCCGGTCAAACCGATTAAATCCGACTTTATTTCAAACCGTCAAAATCCAATAATAATATTATTTCTAATATTATTGTTCCGGTAACTGACTCGCATTAAATCTCTGGTTAACCGAATAAAATTCAACTATACTAGATAATCCGATAGCACTTCTCAAACGATACCGACGATTTGATTAATTACCAAACTTCATCTAAATTAAATAATTAATCCTTATTTAATTCAATTAACTAATTAATTAAATTCGGGTTGTTACAACTCTCCCCCACTTACAGATTTTCGTCCTCGAAAATACGACTGAGACAAACCACACTGAACCTGCTCATGTATCCGTCCACCCAACTCTCACTTCCACCAAGTAACATACAATGGACACCAAAAGACGCCAACATCTTCATAACATCAAGATTTCAACAAAAATACAATGCCGAGGTGCAAGGCCCATACCATGCACTCGTCAATAAACTGACGACACCAAGAATAACCAAGTCGAGAAGACACTAGTTCACCCGAGATTCCAGACACAACAAGGTCGTTATCATCACCACGGTAGCACCCCCTCGATTCCTCATCCAGTGTAATTAATCAAAACCTCAAATCGTCCAATCACTCGTGCATAACTGATTTGTGATACCTCACGCTTCCACTGCGCACTCTGATAGCCTGCAACTATCTAACTTACGATCCTCACATCCAATTTACGTCCGCTTAATACTTACTCCAATCTCATCGTCCAAATAAACACATCTGAAACATACAACTATCATGATACATCACAACCTCTGATCCATCAATTCCAAAATCTTCTCTTCGATTTCGATTGATCAACATCCATTGGTCCCTAAAGATACGACAGTATCCTACTTTCTCAAATCTTGTCCACAATCACTTAGGACTTCCAACCTCAAAAGCTTAACTCTGGAGAAACCTCTTTGTTATGTCCCACTCAATTCTCACACCACCGTATCGACAACTGCACAAACTTTCCATTCAAGACGTCAACTGTCACCTTCAACTTTACCAAACAGGAACCCAATCCAAAAATCACTTTCTCGAAAATCTTAACCATCGTCGCAGTCTCATACCCTATTCCTTTGAAATTAACGGTAACTCATACTCTTGCAATAACTAAACAGTTCAAATCCAGAACCACGGTGTCATACTTCTCGAGTCCAACACGAATGCTATCGCAACCGGCTCCGAACGTAAGTACAATACTCGTCCTCGTAAACCATAGATCATCTTAAAGTACTTGAGGCTACCAAGCCGTCCCAAGATACTTCACCGCCAAAACTTATCTTAAACACAATCCAGTAATCCACCATGGTTATCAATAATCGAGAAAATCCATATTGTAGAAGTACATGATTTCAATTTGTTGTACCCCAAAATTTGCCCTCCCATATTTCTCGAAACATTGCAAGAAAGATCTCAAGGTTGCTCAAGGACTGGTCAGACAAGCTCTCTCCTAAGGCAGTCTATCCCAAATTAGGGTTTTGTGTTGCATTAAGATCCTTGAGTCTAAATGACCTCAAGTTCTCCCCAATGTCCTAACATGTTGTCAAGATCATCCATGTCAAATTTCAAGCCTTGCAGAGGAAGTTTGCTCAGTCAATTACTCAAAGGTCCAAAAATCGACTATGCTAGGGCAAAAGTCAATTGTGACCCAAATAAAGTCAAACTTCAAGATTTTTTGTCAACATTCTCATTTTGAAGTATATTTCATCATTTTATCAAGGGTTGATCATGATTCATCAAGGATTGCTCAAAATTCATCAAGATTCAAAAAGTTGCTAAATTAGGGTTTTGTAGGAAAAGTTAACTCAACTTTGACCAAGCATAACTTTCTCATACTTTATGATAAATGACCCATCCAAAGCTCATTTTGAAGAGGATACAATTCCATACAACCCATCTTCATACCCCAAGATCAAAAAATACACTCACAAGAAGTTATAAATTTGGACATTATAGGTCATTTTTGAAAGTCAACAAAAACACCTTTTTTGTCAAAGCTTATAACTTGAGCATGGAATATAAAAACGATATGAGACCAAAAGAGTTGATTATAGGACATCTCAAGCTTTCTAAAAAAACCAATAACACCTCCAAAAGTTCAAAATTGAAGAAGTTATGCATTGTTGAAGTTGGACTTTTTTACAAAATTGCCAAAAGACAACTATCCCCAAAACTTCAAATTTTGCCAAATGGGCCCATTCTTTTCCACTTGATTTGAGTTTGCATTATTGTCCACGTGCCCTAGCTCCAGCCATGTGTCCATATCATTTTTACTATTTAATTTTATTTTTATTTGAATTAATTTATTTTAAATCAAATAAAATCATGTAAAATCTAAAGCATTGATAACACATGATTTTTTTGGCTATTTCAGGCTCCAAATACAGCTATTATGTGAATCAAATTCGTATCAAAGGCATTAGTTACAAGAATATATGATTTGGATCAAATTTGGAAAGGTTTTCATGGAGAATCAAATCAAATATGCAATCATCATTGGAGCAAGATTTGAACCAAATTTGTTACCCTAATCCAATGTGCATTACATAAGCAAGCAAGGCATACGAAAATAAGGGTTGGAAATCGTTGGAAGAGGCAGAAAAACTTTGCGAAAATTCACAAAAAAGTGAGAGACCAAAATCAGGGTTAAAGGCATTTTCAAGGCTGGAGACATATCCCAATAGATTCCTGGCCATTCACACAAGCTAACTCGATCCAAATCACGCACCCTCAGGCCTCCATTCGCACTGTAAGTCTCACGCTACTTGCCCCTGTTCTTGATTTTGTATCTCTGAAATTAGGCATCTTTTTCATGAAATAATTGCATATCCTTGACCCTCACATCATTTGCAAACTATTGGAAATAACCAATTTGATTTATATGCACTGTAACTATGAAACGCCATGGCTAGGGTTTTGTTTCTGTTTTTAGGGACTTTCGTTTCAGGTAAAATTGAGGAACATGATGGACATGGTTGTGTCCAGGAGGTTGAGGCGAGCACGACCATGCCCTTGAAAATCATTTTTATGGCCTGAGGGAGATTTTAGGACGAACCTGTGTTTTTAGCTGCGGATAGAAATCCGCAGGTAAAGTTACAGGGGTTTGAGGACGGGGACGAAGAGTTGGCGTCCATCTATTGGCCAGTTCAAACGTTACGCGCCTTTTTTATTTTTTTCTGGCATTGGAATTGTTTTCTATATATTATATTGAGTTATTATTATGATAACAAATAAAGCAATATGATGCAGTGGTAGCCACTCAAGGTCTTAAGGCGCTCCAAGGCTGGAGGTCAGAGGTTTGACCCCTGCCTCCAACAATTTTTGTTTTCTCACTTATTTTCAGGTAATTGAATGCATACGCTCATCTGCAATCCACCATGCGCCCTCATCCATCCAAGCGCCAGATTGCCAATGGCCAGATCTGGTGGCCAAGCGTTGAAGGTCCACCAAAGCGCTGGTCAATGCGTGTGTACCAGATCCAAAAAGTCAAAAGGGCCAGCTTCTAATGGGCCTACAGAATTGCTATTAACACCTCAAAATAGGTCCAATCCTTCTACTCTTTTATTTACTTTTGTTTATTTACTTTAATTGTTTTATTTAATTTTTTAACCAATCACAAAATTCTTTTTTTTTATCAAATAAAATCACAAAAATATTTTTTATTCAATCAAATTTTAAACCTTTATTTTTCTTAATTAATTTATTAATTAATTAGATTTTTAATTAGAAAACTTTAATTCATTTTGGTAAATAATTAAAATTAATTAGATCTAATTAGGTTTTAACTACTAATTTAATTAATTTTATTTTCTTTCTTAAAATAACAAAAACCCAAAAATATGTCATAATTTATTTTTCATTAATTAATTAATTAATTTAATTTAGTTTTTTAACTCAGGATTAATTTCTTTCTTAAAATAAAAATAACAAAAACCAAAAAGATGGCATTTTCTTTCAAAAGGGTCAAAACCCTAAATTTCGCACTCGATTTAATTTCCCGCGCGCTTTATTTATTTTTATCCAATTATGTATCTGCTCACGGAATGTAATAGATAATTAGGACATTTTTAATTATTTTACCGCTTTATTTTATTTTTCAAAGGGTTTGTCTTTGGCGATGTAAATACCCGACGCCTCGTAATTTAATTTCCGCACCTTTAAATTCTGCTAATTATAACTGCTAGATGTTTGATAATAGGGTTTGCATGACAAGATTGAATGTTAATCTTAAAATCAAATTAGATCACCTTAAACATGTGCAAAGATAAGAATAACTGAAAACGATACACTCGCACATGCGCACTCCTAGGGTACACCCCAGTTGGTTGCCTTCGTACACGGTCATTGAGTATAGGTCGTTTTAGAGGTCGTCCTCTTGTCTAAAAGATCATAGTTACCTCGAAACGGTTGCCTCGGATATTGTTGCCTCAAACAAATGATCTAAGACATTAGGATTACCGCTAAGGCATCCTAACATTGCTTTGGTGACCGTATGTCCCTAATTCGAATTGACCCTTAAACTCCAATGACGGTGCTACCTACTCATTAATAGTGGGATAGCATTGTCTAAAGGAAAATAGCATAGAACGATTCCTTTTTTCGAGTAGGTAGATGGTTCTTAGATACTTACTCTTTCAAAAAACAAAATAAATTTTTCACACTTACACTCCTTTTCGAACAAAGTTTTCAAAAACACTTCATTACACTCTTGAGGATAGAAGCAAGAGTTAAATCGAAGTTTTCAAACAAAAACTTTTTCAAACCCACAAGCACAAAGAAAACAATTTTGAAAACAATTGAGCAAGTACCTAAGAGCCCGTAGATAACTACGGATAAAAAGGGTGCTAATACCTTCCCTTTCTATAACCTACTCCCTAAACCCGAGAAATATCTCGAAAAAGGAATTTTTCTGTGCTTTTTTCCTTTCCTTGTTGGATGAAATAAAAGTCGATGGCGACTCTTGCTTACCGCGATATTTTGCAAAAACAAACGCAAAACACAAACCAGCATTCCAAAAAAACAAGTCAGTTCTTCCACCGTATCACAGAACTGGCGACTCTGCTGGGGATAACCTTTAAAAGTGGGGTTTACCTTAGGAATAGTTCATATTGTTTTCAATTGCTTGACTTGTATGCTTTATATTTGTGGGCTTGTATCGGAGTTACTATAGATCCTAACTCGGATCTGGGGATACCCTTTAGGTAAGTAGCAATAGACTGTGAGGAAACTA
Source organism: Vicia faba (assembly GCA_948472305.1). Taxonomy (NCBI): domain Eukaryota; kingdom Viridiplantae; phylum Streptophyta; class Magnoliopsida; order Fabales; family Fabaceae; genus Vicia; species Vicia faba. Next base: position 1,359,871,415 of record OX451737.1, read on the forward strand.
TACGGCGTAGACGGATACGGTTGAAGCAGTAGCTACGTTGGTGTGGCACTTTAGTTTGTACTGATATCCCTTGTGGTGGAACAAGGAGAATATGGGTCTTCTAAGGGGTCATTAAGCACCAACTGACCTTAGAACCTATAATTGACCAACTTGGCCATAGAACAGTAGCAGTATGCTACACTCATTGAGACCAAACTCTCGCGATGACTCCGGCTGCAAGAAAAGGTTGTCAAACTGGAATTATGACCGATCGAGGGTGGTCAGTGATATTGAGATCCTCTAGAACCCGGTTACTATTTCTAGGATAGGTTTGAACCAACTAAACTGAAAGAGGGTAATACCTAAACTCCTTGCCAGCCTAAAATCTAAGGGCTATATGTGTTACTTGTTTGCCTTTACCATGTTTGTTATTTGTGATACCTGTTGTATGTTTTATCTGACCACTTGAGTTCCTTGTAGGTTTTCTTTAGAGTCCTTATCCAATACCTTGGATTTCTTGTCGGATTTACTTGTTTACATTACCTCGTACTTTTGCTTAAACGCATAACATACACATCATAACATCATGCCTTAACATTTCCTTAACCATTTCAAGGATCTCAAGGATTTGTGATGCAGGTTATGGTAAATCAAATGTCTAGCAAGGGGCAAAGGGGATTTATTTTCCTCTAGCCAATGTCATCTAGAGATCAAAACACGATAACTTGAGTCAGTGGCTATGACCCACTCGATATGGTGAGCTTGACTCTTGAAGAAGGACTTTTGACGACACGAAGTTCCTTCAATCAAAGCTACAAAATTCAAATTCTAACAGTTTCTTATTTACCCCGCGAGATCCTTGAAAACATTACTTACATATATCATACAGGTCTTCTAGTACAGGTCTCTCATGTTCTCGCTGTTTATTTCAGCAAATGGCTCTCGAACAAGACAATAGAGATCTTCATACTCAAGAAACTCAATTCAGGGAAATATTCCTAAACCTATCCAAGGGGCAGGAAGAGTTGAAAGCACTCCTCGCTATGAACCTGGCCAAGAAAAGTCCTGAAGACAATAAGGACGGACGATTGGAACAACTACAAGCTGAGGTAGTTGCGATAAGAGCCCAAATGTTGGGGCAGATGGCTCTTATCCAAGGCTTAGCCCGGGAACAAGAAGAGCTGAGAACCGTTATCAACCAGCTTCATCAAGATAGATACAAAAGTATGAAGCAAACAGTCGAGGCCGGGGACCAAGTCAGTTATCAGCCTCCAAGAAGACAAGGGTCTGGTATGGTGAATAATGGACCTCTCCAAATTGCTACTACCTCACGGGTCCAACAACAACCTTGCCATAAACAACGAGTTAATCAGAGTCCTTTTACCAAGCTCAACATGCCACTGTCTCAAGCTTTGCAACACCTGCTGAGGTTGAATCTGGTGACGTTGGTAGGACCTCATCCGAATCCTAAGACTTCTTCACCTAACTATAATCATGATGAACAGCCGGGGGCATGATACTGACGACTGTTGGAAGTTGAAGTACAAAATTCAAAACCTGATTGATGAAGGGGAATTGGAATTCACACAAGATGGTCAGGCTGAGTTCTTCTACCATCCCTCTAATGCTCACCATTTGAAGTGACAAGACCAGACGAGAAGACTTTTTGTTCATTAGAAATTTCAATGTGTAATTTTCTTTGGATTGTTCAAACATTTATTCATGTCAAATTTTGTTACTTCATCAATGCATTGCATATGTCTGTTTTGAATCAATCCATTCGTATTCACTATATTCAAATTGCTTTCATTTTTTGTAATGTTTAACTCTCGATTAAAAAATTCTAAGCCTTTAGAGGGAGGATGACGAAAATGATACCACAATCTCTACAGTATGCTTTTGAACAGACCCCACTAACGATGTACAGGCGTTGTTTCAAATCCTAAACAGTGGAGTTATAAGGAAGATAATCCCTAGTCAACCCCTTTGAGCCAAAGAAGTTGGACTTTTTCTTTTCACACAAATTAAAACCCTTAATCACAACCTAGGGCATGGTAGTTTCTCAGTTAATTCGGGTGCACAATGAATGGAATCAAAGAGGTCCTTCCAAAATAAAAGATGGCGATGGTTCCTTATAATCGTCAGGACAGTCAGTCATTATCTCTCAGAAATAAAAGCCCATTAAGTCAAAACCTATGAAGGAGACTTACAAAACTAGGGCATCCCGCTGACTGTAATCACAAAAGAAACAGTTCAGGCAAAAGATAGGGATAATAAAATAAAAAAAGAAAGAGATCCTACAAACTCTCAACCAAAATGACTGCCTGTTCAAAATAAACTGTCAATATCCGAACCATCACTGGAATATTAGAGCAAAGACTCAAACGGATCTAATGCACGATTAGCTGAGTTTAGGATCGAAGAACATCACGAAGAACGGGTGGGTACAAATAAATTTGAGCCTTTATCCTTTGTTTCTTAAACCGTGAAGTAGGCCACGTTATAACCCTTAAAAGTCCTAGCTGAAGCATGGGTTAGTTCGAAAGCATACTGTTACAAAAGGTATTCTGACTCCTGTAGGGCTTGCTGTAAATCTTGAGTTGACGTCACATTTTACAAAATTTTCCTATCTTACTGAAAAAATGCATTTTCAAAAACTTCAAGACAGACATAAGCTTTGCATTCTTAAAATAACATTGTTTGCATATGACTATTTGTTCAACAGCAGAGAAATTCGCACGACGAATATCTAGTGAACAAAAACCTTTTTAATAAAAAGGGTCACCTCAAGTGGAAAAAACACTTCCAACCAAGGGGTACGGCATGAGCATTATCCATCATCTGGGGCAGTCAAGTCAAGATTCAGAGAATCTCTCAAAGATGCCAAATAGCCAGGGGAAAATCTCCATCTGAGTCACTTGGGGCATTGGACATGAATTCTAGCAACGAATCTTGCATGGTCAAACAAACATCTTCTGGTAGTATGGTAATACAACACTACCGACAGCAACAACTCCCTACACTCGGAGAGCACGGACATAGTCAGAAAATATTGCGCATGAATAAAGACCCGCTAGGTTGACTGGCCTAGGAAAAAATAAGGGCCTCCCGGCGAACCAAAAGGGTATGGGCAAAAATAAGGGATGAAAATGAAAAATCTGTACACCCGACAAGTCGAAAACCTGAAAAGGAGGCTTGGGCAAAAAAGGGTATCTCGGTGGATTGAAAATCTGAAAAGACAGTCCAGGAAAAAGTTAGGGATTAAAGCGTACGACTATGTCCCGTCATCTCGTCACTTGCCTACCAGAAGAAGATTTGTCATTTCAATCGGCAGTTACCAAGCACCTCATGGGATGGGATAATACTCGATCCACAAGGCCTCCACAGGCACCTTCTCCCGCAGATACAGGGGCAGAAAAGTCTCGATGCGAAGCCATCATCATATCCTTAGCACGCGTCCCAATAACATACATTCCCTACAGAGTAAGAAAAGACAGTAATGTTAGCTCTCCCCAGCTGAGACTCACAACCGCGAATGAATCGGTAATATTCTCCCCAAGCAGAGTTTATCTACCATAAGCACTAAAAAAGTCTTAATATTCCCCAGCGGAGTATAAGAATATTGCCCAGCAAAATACAAAATATCCCCAGTGGAGTTTGAATTTTTTCCCAGCGCAGTCTGAAAAAGCTTCCCCAGTAAAGTTTGGAGAATCATCCCCAGTAGACTTTGGAAGGATTGTCCTCAGTAGAGATCAAAAGATTATCCCCAGTGAAGTCGCAACTGAAGATCATCTCCAGCGGAGTTCATTCCTTTCATAAACAGAAATTCAAATCCCCAACAGGATTCAGTATCACCAGCAACGATAATTCATCCCCAGCAGAATTTATCGGTAGAATCCTCAGCAGAACATCTCTTCCCCATAGAGTAATCTCCTCATCAGTTTATTCCCCAACAAAGTTATCCTCTCCTGCAGGTTTATTCTCACAATCATCTTCGTGCGCCATCCCCAGCGGAAACGAAGAATTCAGCTCTTTTCTCCAGCAGCTATCCGGGATTTATTTTCCACAGCTAAAAACATTACATTTCCATATATCATGACACATACACATACGCATCATACAACACAATCTCATTTATTTTGAGAACATCATTTCCTGATACATATCATGCATTACATACAACTAACCTTTACCTTTCAGGAAGGATGCGATTAAATTCTCAGTTATGAAGCTTTTATCTCAGTCGAATTACTGACCAGTTCTTAAATCTCAACAGAATTATCCTCAGTTGAATTACATATAAGGTTCTAAATCTCGACAAGTTCCTCCGTCAAATTACAGATGAGTTCCTAAATCTCAGCAGAGTTTTCTCAGTTGAATTATGGGCGAGTTCTTAAATCTTGATGAAGATGTTTCCCTCAGTCGAACTACTGACCAGTTCTTAAATCTCAACCGAATTATCCTCAGTTGAATTACAGACAAGGTCCTAAATCTCGACAAATCTCCTCCGTCGAATTACAGACGAGTTCCTAAATCTCAGCAGAGTTTTCTCAGTTGAATTACGGGTAAGTTCTTAAATCTCGATGAAGATGTTTCCCTCAGTCGAACTACTGACCAGTTCTTAAATCTCAACTGAATTATCCTCAGTTGAATTACAAACAAGGTCCTAAATCTCGACAAAGCTCCTCCATAGAATTACAGACGAGTTCCTAAATCTCAGCAGAGTTTTCTCAGTTGAATTACGGGCGAGTTCTTAAATCTCAATGAAGATATTTCCCTCAGTCGAACGACTGACCAATTCTTAAATCTCAACGGAATTATCCTCAGTTGAATTACAGATAAGGTCCTAAATCTCGACAAGTTCCTCCATCGAATTACAGACAGTTCCTAAATCTCAGCAGAGTTTTCTCAGTTGAATTACGGGCAAGTTCTTAAATCTCAATGAAGATGTTTCCCTCCAGTCGAACTACTGACCAGTTCTTAAATCTCAACAGAATTATCCTCAGTTGAATTACAGATAAGGTCCTAAATCTCGACAAGTTCCTCCGTCGAATTACAGACGAGTTCCTAAATCTCAGCAGAGTTCTCTCAGTTGAATTACGGGCAAGTTCTTAAATCTTGATGAAGATGTCTCTCTCCAGTCGAATTACTGACCAGTTCTTAAATCTCAACCGAATTATACTCAGTTGAATTACAGACAAGTTCCTAAATCTCGACAATTTTCTTCTGTCGAATTACAGAAGAGTTCCTAAATCTCAGCATAGCTTTCTCAGTTGAATTACGGGCGAGTTCTTAAATCTTGATGAAGATGTTTCCCAAAGTCGAATTACTGAATAGTTCTTAAATCTCAATAGAATTATCCTCGGTTAAATTATAGACAAGGTCCTAAATCTCGACAAAGTTCCTCCGTTGAATTACAGACAGTTCCTAAATCTCATCAGAGTCCTCTCAGTTGAATTACGGGCAAGTTCTTAAATCTCGATGAAGATGTTTCCCCCCAGTTGAATTACGGACAAGTTCTTAAAACTCAGCAGAGATGTTCTCTCGGTTGAAGTACAGGCAAGTTCCTAAATCTCAACAAAGATCAGACTTCCCCAGCAGAATCTTCCACAACAACAGGTATACAAGCTCTCGCTAAGGAATCTCTTATGCGATCGACCCTCCTTCACATGGAATCTTTAAGCCCATCCTCCCGTCAGCGATCTCCAAATGGCATCTGTAAGCCCATTCCCGACATCACCAGGCTTATACCACTTCATGCGAGTGCAAATTTCTGGGCACTCTAGTGTTCAATCATCTTCCACCTTCGGATCACGAAAGGCTTAAAAGCCAATCTACATCCTCTGGTTTAAGAAGATTGAACAGGAGAAGTTGTTGTACCCCAAAATTTTCCCTCCCATATTTCTTGAAACATTGCAAGAAAGATCTCCAAGTTACTCAAGGTTGCTCAAGGACTGGTCAGACAAGCTCTCTCCTAAGGCAGTCTATCTCAAATTAGGGTTTTGTGTTGAATCAAGATCCTTGAGTCCAAATGACCTCAAGTGCTCCCTAATGTCCTAATATGTTGTCAAGATCATCCATGTCAAATTTCAAGCCTTGCAGAGGAAGTTTGCTCAGTCAATTGCTCAAAGGTCCAAAAATCGACGGTGCTAGGGCAAAAGTCAACTGTGACCCAAATACAGTCAAACTTCAAGATTTTTTGTCAAAATTATCATTTTGAAGGATATTTCATCATTTTATCAAGGTTTGATCATGATTCATCAAGGATTGCTCAAAATTCATCAAGATTCAAAAAGTTGCTAAATTAGGGTTTTGCAGGAAAAGTCAACTCAACTTTGACCAAGCATAACTTTCTCATACTTTATGTGAAGTGACCCATCCAAAGCTCATTTTGAAGAGGATGCAATTACCTACAATCCATCTTCATACCCCAAGATCAAAACATACACTCACAAGAAGTTATAAATTTGGACATTATAGGTCATTTTTGAAAGTCAACAAAAACACCTTTTTTGTCAAAGTTTATAACTTGATCATGGAATATCAAAATGAGATGAGACCAAACGGGTTGATTAGAGGACATCTCAAGATTTCTAGAAAGTCCAAGAACACTTCCAAAAGTTCAAAATTGAAGAAGTTATGCATTGTTGAAGTTGGACTTTCTTGCAAAATTGCCAAAAGTAAACTATCCCCAAAACTTCAAATTTTGCCAAATGGGCCCATTCTTTTTCACTTGTTTTGAGTTTGCATTGTATTCCACGTGCCCTAGCTCCATCCATGTGTCCATATCTCATTTTTACTATTTAATTTGATTTTTATTTGAATTAATTTATTTTAAATCAAATAAAATCATGTAAAATCTAAAGGATTGATAACACATGATTTTTTTGGCTATTTCAGGCTCCAAATACCCGTATTATGTGAATCAAATTCGTATCAAAGGCACTGGTTACAAGAATATATGATTTGGATCAAATTTGGAAAGGTTTTCATGAAGAATCAAATCAAATATGCAATCATCATTGGAGCAAGATTTGAACCAAATTTGTTACCCTAATCCAATGTGCATTACATAAGCAAGCAAGGCATATGAAAATAAGGGTTGGAAATCGTTGGAAGAGGCAGAAAAACTTTGCGAAAATTCACAAAAAAGTGAGAGACCAAAATAAGGGTTAAAGGCATTTTCAAGGCTGGAGACATATCCCAATAGATTCCTGGCCATTCACACAAGCTAACTCGATCCAAATCACGCACCCTCAGGCCTCCATTCGCACAGTAAGTCTCACGCTACTTGCCCCTGTTCTTGATTTTGTATCTCTGAAATTAGGCATCTTTTTCATGAAATAATTGCATATCCTTGACCCTCACATCATTTGCAAACTATTGGCAATAACCAATTTGATTTATATGCACTGTAACTATGAAACGCCATGGCTAGGGTTTTGTTTCTGTTTTTAGGGACTTTCGTTTCAGGTAAAATTGAGGAACATGATGGACATGGTTGTGTCCAGGAGGTTGAGGCGAGCACGACCATGCCCTTGAAAATCATTTTTATGGCCTGAGGGAGATTTTAGGATGAACCTGCATTTTTAGCTGCGGATAGAAATCCGCAGGTAAAGTTACAGGGGTTTGAGGAAGGGGACGAAGAGCTGGCGTCCATCTATTGGCCAGTTCAAATGTTACGCGCCTTTTTTATTTTTTTCTGGCATTGGAATTGTTTTCTATATATTATATTGAGTTATTATTATGATAACAAACAAAGCAATGTGATGCAGTGGTAGCCACTCAAGGTCTTAAGGCGCTCCAAGGCTGGAGGTCAGGGGTTCGACCCCTGCCTCCAGCAATTTGTGTTTTCTCACTTATTTTTAGGTAATTGCATGCATACGCTCATCTGCAATCCACCATGCGCCCTCATCCATCCAAGTGCCAGATGGCCAATGGCCAGATCTGGTGGCCAAGCGTTGAAGGTTCACCAAAGCACTGGTCAATGTGTGTGTACCAGATCCAAAAAGTCAAAAGAGCCAGCTTCTAATGGGCCTACAGAATTGCTATTAACACCTAAAACAGGCCCAATCCTTCTACTCTTTTATTTATTTTTGTTTATTTACTTTAATTGTTTTATTTAATTTTTTAACCAATCACAAAATTCTTTTTTTTTATTAAATAAAATCACAAAAATATTTTTTATTCAATCAAATTTTAAACCTTTATTTTTCTTAATAAATTTATTAATTAATTAGATTTTTAATTAGATAACTTTAATTCATTTTGGTAAATAATTAAAATTAATTAGATCTAATTAGGTTTTAACTACTAATTTAATTAATTTTATTTTCTTTCTTAAAATAACAAGAACCCAAAAATATGTCATAATTTATTTTTCATTAATTAATTTATTAATTTAATTTAGTTATTTAACTCAGGATTAATTTCTTTCTTAAAATAAAAATAACAAAAACCAAAAAGATGGCATTTTCTTTCAAAAGGGTCAAAACCTTAAATTTCGCACTCGATTTAATTTCCCGCGCGCTTTATTTATTTTTATCCAATTATGTATCTGCTCACGGAATGTAATAGATAATTAGGACATTTTTAATTATTTTACCGCTTTATTTTATTTTTCAAAGGGTTTGTCTTTGGCGATGTAAATACCCGACGCCTTGTAATTTAATTTCCGCACCTTTAATTTCTGCAAATTATAACTATTAGATGTTTGATAATAGGGATGCATGACAAGACTGGATGTTAATTTTAAAATCAAATTAGATCACCCTTAACATGTACAAAGATAAAAATAACTGAAAACGACACACTCGCACATGCGCACTCCTAGGATACACCCCACTTGGTTGCCTTTGTAAACGGTCATTGAGTATAGGTCGTTTTAGAGGTCGCCCTCTTGTCTAAAAGATCATAGTCGCCTCGAAATGGTTGCCTCGGATATTGTTGCCTCAAACAAATGATCTAAGACATTAGGGTTACCGCTAAGGTGTCCTAACATTGCTTTAGTGACCGTATGTCCCGCATTCAAATTGACCCTTAAACTCCAACGACGGTGCTACCTACTCATTAATAGTGGGATAGCACTGTCTAAAGGAAAATAGCATAGAACGATTCCTTTTTCGAGTAGGTAGATGGTTCTTAGATACTTGCTCTTTCAAAAACAAAATTTTCACACTTACACTCCTTTTCGAACAAAGTTTTCAAAACACTTCATTACACTCTTGAGGATAGAAGCAAGAGTTAAATCAAAGTTTTAAAACAACAACTTTTTCAAACCCACAAGCACAAAGAAAGCGATTTTGAAAACAATTGAGCGAGTACCTAAGAGCCCGTAGATAACTACGGATAGAAAGGGTGTTAATACCTTCCCTTTCTATAATCTACCCCCCGAACCCGAGAAATATCTCGAAAAAAGGAATTTTTCTGTGCTTTTTTCCTTTCCTTGTTGGATAAAATAAAAGTCGGTGGCGACTCTTGCTTACCGCGACATTTTGCGAATACAAACGCAAAACGCAAACCAGTATTCCAAAAAATAGTCAGTTCTTCCCACTGTATCACACACTTCGACTCTCTAAACTTACATCTCAGTAATTACTTCCAAAACGACTCTGAATTCACCTTCTTAAATCCATTGATTCCTCAAACCAGTTTTTTTTCCCGACTATCTTTAGTATCATCTACGATACTCTTAATGATCCCCACAATTAGATGCAGTCTCTTCATAAACCGTACTCAACTTCGAATCGTTTCCAACAATTCAAATCTCAATCTCTCATAGTCCCTACATACATACAACTAAACTCTTCATGTTTCCAAACGAATGCAACCACATCAAACTTTAACTCAAACGTCCGAAAAAATCTTCTCATGAAAGCCCTGCTATTCCAAGTCACAATTTACACTTATCAGCTCTACGCCAAAACACTCCTTAAGTCCAAAATGAAACATCTCGGTACACTGCACCGAACTAAACACCACCAAAATGAATGCGTTCTTTAATCTCTTCATAACTCATAATAATCCACTTCACACTGCGAAGTCCAAATAACAACTCAACCTCTCTAGTCCACAATATTCATAACAAAACTAACTTATGAAAGGTCTTCAATCGAATTCAATATAAAAACCATCCAAAACAAGGAAACTTCTATTTCTCAGAAATAACCTCTCGGAGCTTCCACAAGGGTCAAATCAAATCTTCACGGCTACTCAGAATATCGCCAATCCATAATGCTTATTCCAAAATCAACCATCCATAGACACAATTGTAACTCTTACAGCTACTCATGAGAGCACTGTTTATATATTCCACAATCATGCACGATGTATTAGTCATCCAACCGATATAACTGAATACTCGTCATAACTATACCCTATCCCAAACATCCTTCTGAATATTCTCCAGCCTTCATACGAACTATCGATAAACAACCTTCAAATGAAACTCAATAAATACAACAGCTCTCAATGACTTATTCCTCCAAATATCACTCCCCACGAGTAGATTCTTATCCTCAACATTCATTTCGATCCTTCATTTGAAGTGACCCACAACCTCGGTAATTTTGTTCTCCACGAACAACATAACAGGCACATTCCACGGCGACTCATCCGAACGAAGAAACCTCTCCTCAAACAAATCCTCAAGTTGACTCTTCAACTTTCTCAATCTAGAAGCAGACCTCTTATAGGCATTCCTCAAATTCAAACTAGTTCTAGTAACAAAACCCATTAAGACTTCACCTTGCACTCTCACACCGTTCCACTTACTTCATCACGAAACACTTCATATAAAAAAAATTACATCCAATAGGTCACATGCCTTTATCTTGCTCTCTCTCGTTACGCAAACCATAACGCTTCTCTTCTTGCCGACTCAACTAATTTCACACACTGTCAAGCTGGCACAATAAGTCCATCCCATCCAACACGATCCCGACTACTATCAACAAGAGATTAAGGATGATCAGTTCCTTAATTTGTCAATAGATAGTCAACAATCATGACGGTGGCATCAACCATTGTAACCAAACCACAACAGCGTCTTCAATCTTACCCTTCAAGCTACTTAAACATAACCATGCTTGAAGTATCAACTGCTCGGCAATACTTACATCTTACAATCCGCGGTATACTGAACCAACCTCTTGCACAACACTTCGGAGAAGCAACTTCTCCCCCACTTATTTCACACGTACCTCTGCAGACAACGAAAAGAAAACAAGCAAGTACCGACAGTGTTTCACACACATATCGCATACCAAAAGGGAGTAAACACATAAACAACCTGGCCGATAGACCGAACTGCTCTGATACCACTATTGTAATACCTCTTCTAATAAACCCCGAATTAATGATATAAATAAAATCAGAGAAAATAAAATTTGCACGGAAGGAGTGTCACAACATCAATTCACATATTTAAGAAAAACGGACATGCCATATTCGTCACTTTAATCATTTAAACACATAATACATTCCTGACATATACTTTCTTTTTCGTGCAAATGCAACGGAATCATAATAATATTATCTTCTCCAAAGGAGGAATCAAAATATAAAATTCAAGGCATTAAGCCAAATGGTTCATACACCATTCATGTTATCAAGTTATAATATACATACATCATCATATAAGCAAAACAAAGGATTATATACAAGTATAATCTATATACAAAAATATGAGTTTGAATGCAGACACTAAACCCCCAGTGTTACAATCAGAGCATCAACTCGATAACTAAAAAGTAATGGACTACACACCTAAATGCATTCGCTAAGTCCTAGTGTCGCGCACTACCATCATCGGTACCTGAACAATGTTGTAGCAAGCATTTTCAAACAGAAGGGTAAGAATTCCAATAAATATAAAGTATGTAATTAAAGAAATTGAAAGGCATTAAATAAAGGAATCTTACTCTTTTTCCAACTCTTGCATAAACCACATAATATATTCATTTAATCCAATTCCCATATTCAACAACTCAAAAAAATTAAACACAATCAATTTCATTTACCAATTAGCACATAATGTATAACATTCAACAACACATAAACTCAACAAAATGTGTACGTGTGACCCGACACAACGACACGACTTATGCATGTGGTACTAATCATTTATTATCCTTCGGATTTACCGATGTCTATCCCTCAGATGGATAATCACAAAAGCCCGTTCCCTAAGCTTTCAGACCCCCACTATGAGTCTGGGACGAGCCACTAGCCTCCACGAGACTAATAGACATCGCCTCTTGACACGACTAATGATGCTGTGTGCAAACTCAACAACAATACATGCAATTAAGACCCCCACTCTGAGCCTAATATACATGCATACCCAACAAATTCAACTCTATGAATTTTCATCAACAATTGCACACAATGCATCAAATAATCATCTCATTACATCACATATAACATTTAGCACTCAAGCATAAAATGTTAAGCACATCATCAACAATTCACAACATACACATAGTATAAAACCATTCATCATCATCAAAACATAATCACATAAACATACATCATTCTTACCAGTTTCCATTTAACAAATAAATTCTGGAAATTTGATTAACACTAGTATGCATTACTATCTCATGTTAATTCAACACTTTTTCACATAATAATACTCTCACAATTCATCAATTAAATATTAGGTTTTACGCCGATTCGGCTACCTATCTAAGTACTCGCAAAACAATACAATCGGTATTGAAATATTTTCTTAAAATATAAATATTCAAGCCTAAACACCATTTTCGGTCACTCTCGTAAAATGTCGCATTTTTTATAACTGACATCACCACATTAATCTACACATCCAACTTAGCTACCATCTAAATTTTCATCCAATTCCGGATAACTAATTATACTGCTTAATTCGGCTAATCGGACTGAACGGTACTATTTTCACTTACTCCTAAGTTAAGCAACTCATCGCCGATTCAAAGTTACCAGATTAATCTTTAATTATTTATTAATCCACTAATACGTCTTCGGTATTAACCTACTTCAATTCCTAATTGAACACAATTCCGGTCGGCTAGCAAAAAAGTCGCAAACTCGACAAACCAAACACATTATTTCCAAAATCGAAAATTAACCAAATATCTTGAAAATACAACACACCTACAATTTAATTCATCTCCGGTCGAAACCAAAATATCAAGTTTTACCGATTAACCGTAACCGGTTATATAATTAATCACACTATTAATTATAATATATATTAATATATTAATAAAATTATTAGAATTCAACGTACCGATTAACCGTAACCGATTATATAATTAATCAACCTATTAATTATAATATATATTAATATATTAATAAAATTATTAGAATTCAACGTAACAGTTATAACATACATACATACATACATACATACATACATACATACATACATATATATACATATATATATATATATATATATATATATATATATATATATATATATATATATATATATATATATATATATATATATATATATATATATATATATATATATATATATATATATATATATATATATATATATATATATATATATATATATATATATATATATATATATATATATATATATATATATATATATATATATATATATATATATATATATATATATATATATATATATATATATATATATATATATATATATATATATATATATATATATATATATATATATAATTTATTCTATTTTATAAAACTAATTTATCTTATTTAATTAAACTAACTTAATATAATTAAATAAATACTAATATAATTCAATCATCACCAATTAATTAATTAACACATACTAAAATACAATATTATCATATAAAAATAATTATTTTCTGATAAACTGAATAAACCAAAATAATCAACTATCGGACCGAATAACTGACTAAATAAATATCGATTGACCAAAATAAATATCAACTGGTCATTTTTAGAAAATAATAATATAAATAATATTATCATACCAAAATAATCATTTCTAATAAACCTGATAAATTCGATTAATCACATACCGGACCGAGTAGTATACTACCGATTAAGTAAATATAATTTATCAAGATAAATATTACTATATCAAATACTATTTCCCGGTCAAACCGATTAAATCCAACTTTATTTCAAACGGTCAAATTCCAATAATAATATTATTTCTAATATTATTGTTCCGGTAACTAACTCGCATTAAATCTCGGGTTAACCGAATAAAATTCAACTATACTAGATAATCCAATAACACTTCTCAAACGATACCAACGATCTGATTAATTACCAAACTTCATCTAAATTAAATAATTAATCCTTATTTAATTTAATTAACTAATTAATTAAATTCGGGTTGTTACACGTGCCATGGTAGATTTGTTTCACGATAAGATCCGTCAGGAGATAGAGGTCTACATGGATGATATGATAGCCAGATCTCAAGCTGAAGAGGAACACCTTGACCACCTCCAGAAGCTGTTTGAAAGACTGAAGAAATACAAACTAAGGCTGAACCCAAATAAGTGCACCTTTGGAGTAAGATCCGGTAATCTCTTAGGCTTCGTTGTCAGCAGCAAATGTATTGAAGTAGACCCTGCAAAGGTAAAATCTATACAAGAAATGCCAACTCCTTGCATTGAGAAGGAGGTTCGGGGATTCTTAGGACGTCTAAACTACATTTGCAAATTCATGTCTCATCTAACCGCTACTTGTGAGCCAATCTTCAAATTATTGAAGAAAGATCAAGCAGCGAAATGGAATGACGATTGTCAGATTGCCTTTGACAAAATCAAAGAATATTTTCAAGAGCCTCCAATTTTAATGCCGCCGGTTGAAGGGAGACCTCTGATCATGTACTTAACAGTATTAGAGAATTCAATGGGGTGTGTGTTAGGTCAGCATGACGAGTCTGACCAAAAAGAGCATACAATTTACTACTTGAGCAAAAAGTTTACCGACTGTGAAACCAGATATTCACTGCTTGAGAAAACTTGTTGCGCTCTGGCATGGGTTGCTCGCCGGCTAAGACAGTATATGCTGACTCACACTACCTTGTTGATATCTAAGATGGATCCTATCAAATACATATTCGAGAAGTCCGCTCTCTCTGGAAGAATAGCAAGATGGAAAATGGTCCTAATAAAATACGACATTCAATACACTACCTAAAAAGCAATAAAAGGAAGTTTACTAGTTGATCATTTGGCTCATCAGGCTGTGGATGACTATCACTCCATGAATTTTGAATTCCCAGACGAGGACATCATGTTAGTGAACGATTATGAAGAACTTAGACCGTATGACGGACCTGAATAAGGATCCCGATGGATTATGGTTTTTTACGGAGCTTCTAACGCACTCGAAAATGGCATTGGTGATGTGATCATATCTCCTGAAGGTTATCATACTCCTTTTACTGCCAGGCTGTGTTTCAATTATACTAATAATATGGTTGCATATGAAGCATGTATTATGGGTCTCAAGGCTGCTATTGACTTGAGGATCAAATTCTTGAGTGTATTCGGGGACTCGGCCCTAGTAATCAGTCAAATCAAAGGAGAATGGGACACGAAGCATCCTAATCTCATCCCTTACAAAGAGCATGTGTTGACACCGATTCCACATTTTGAAGAAGTTACCTTTGAGCATTATCTACGAGAAGAAAATCAACTAGCGTACGCGCTAGCTACTATGTCATCCATGTTCAAAGTCAGGTGGGATAATGAGGCTCCTCAGATCACTATTGAGAAGATGTACGAACCAACACACGGTCATGAGATTGATACTGAAAAAGTAGTGGACAAACCTTGGTTCCATGAAGTTAAAAGATATCTCGAAGCCCAAGAATATCCTGAGGGAGCTTCAGTCAATGAAAAGAAGTTCCTAAGAAGGTTCTCTGCCAAGTTCTTCCTCAGTAATAGAATCCTCTATAAGCGCAACTGTGATACGGTGGCAGGACCGACTGTTAATACTGGTTTGCATTTTTTGTTCGCAAATGTCGCGGTAAGCAAGAGTCGCCACTGACTTTTATTTTATCCAACAAAGGAAAGGGTGAGAAGAACAAAAAAAGACCTTTTTCGAGATTTTCTGAGTAAGGGGGTAGATTATGAAAAGGGAAGGTGTTAGCACCCTTTCCATCTGTAGTTATCTACAGGCTCTTAGGTACTTGCTCATTTTTTAAAATTGTTTGTGTTTGTGTGTTTTGAAAGATTTTTGTTTGCTTTATGGTAACTCTCGTATTAGTCCTCGAGAGTGTGATAAAGCGTTTTTGAAAAGATTTTTTGAAAATGTGTAAGTGTGAAAATTTCAGATTTGAGCAAGCACTTAAGAGTTATCTACCTACTCAAAAGAAGGGTGTTCTTTTCCTCCTACCCTTTAGATAGTGCTATCCTACTATTAGTGAGTAGGTATCCCTATCGTCGGATGTTGAGAGACTATCGAAAGGGACATTATGGTCATCGAAGGCAACATGTAAGGATATCTTAGCATTCGAAGGGATTGTCATCATATAGGTAACCTCGAGGGACAAGATCATTTCTTGTAGGCAACTCGAGGGATGTTAGGGACCATGATCTTTTTGATGACTTGAGAATTAAGGGTCTTTGCTAAGATATCCCTACATTCGAGGGACATGACCATTATTTTCCGAGGCAACCAAGTGAGGTATACCTTAAGGGTGCAAGTGTGCAACAGTGCGTTTTTTCAATTATGTTTATCTTGTAATTAGTGATCTACTGATTAATTGATTGTTTTCATGCATGCCTAAGTTACTAACAATTATATACGAGCATGTACAGAAAAAAGCGAGAAATAAAGTTTTACGCTATTACAGGGCTTTGGTGTAGATACATAAGTAATGGACTAAAAAGTAAAATGTGGAAATAAAAGCCTTAGTTAAGCTATTACAATCCGGGTGCATTTACATAAATGGTAAAAATGAATCGTATGAAAAAATAAGAGCGCACAAAATTAAAACGGGAAAAAGTTTTAAACCATAAAAAATCTAATTGTTTATTAAAAATAATTTTTTTTTGTTTTTTATGAAAAAATATTTGAATTTTAACCTAATTCTCTAACTAATTTTAAATTAAGGAAAAAGGTTAAAATTTAATTTAATTAATTAATTTGCAAAAAATTATTTTTTAAAAAAAAAACTCTAAATCCAAATTTTTATGATTTTATGATTTTTATGATTAGATAGAAAAAAATGATTTTTTTGAAATAATTAAAAAATAACAAAGAAATTAAATAAAAATAATAAAAAGAAAAGAAGAATGGGCCTGAAGGGGGTGTGAAACCCAATTGCATGGGTGGGCTGTTGAATTTCAGCTAAGCCCAGAAACTGGTTGCCCCACAGCCTCGCGTGTGATTCAGTATTACTGTGGCAGGAAGGTCCACCATGGGCCTGCAAGTTTGATGCACTGGATTTGGACACCTGGGATCTCATGGCTGGAGAATTGATGGTGTATGGTGTACGCCTGGAGGTGAGACCTATTGGATCTGCAAGAGACAAGTTAGAAAACATAAAATGTTGGACCTGGGACTCCAACCCAAGTCTCTCCCTTTGCCAAGCGCTTCCTCTACCATCACACCAGCCTGTTCATTCATACATACAATAACAACATAATATTATAAAGGAAAAACAATGTTATGGCTGAGTTGTCAAATACGCGCCAGCAAGGGGTCCCACTGATTTTTAAATGAACCAATCAAAACGCGTCAACACGCCACGCAAGGCCTTTGGCCGGTCAAACCACCCAGCACGGTGGTTCCGATCGTCTTCTCCGACCGGCCAAAAAACCTATCTTGAAAAATAGGGCAAGTTGAATCCTGAGATTTTGCCTACCCCGCTATTTTGAGGGTTGCGATCACACTGGTGGCCTTCTTTTTGGCTGAAACGGCATGTAAATGGAGATGTAAAGAAAAAGAGATCTCGTGCCCTAACAATCGCACTTCCTTATTCTGGCATGCAAGCTTGCATGTAATGGTTCAAAACATGTGCAAATATGATATTAAATTCAAATAGATGCAAAGATGTTATTTATATATCCTGAATTGAAAGTTTTGAGTTTGAAATTTTTTTCAAACCGTGAGTTTTTGTAGGGAGTAATTCTGGATGCTTTGGCCTTCAAAGAAAGGTTGGTTCTACCTTTGGGATCCTCAAAAGGATGGTGACACGCCTGGTTTTGATTGAGGTTGGCTGGAATGCGAGTTTTTTGATTGCACCACACTTGAATGTTTTTTGCAAATTTGTTCTTGGTTTGGAAGAAGCTTTTTCGTGTCCTTTTGACCTATGGCTCTTGTGCTTTGTATAGTGAATCTCATTAGGGTTGTAATTGTAGCACAATATCCATGCCTTGATGCCTCTTTAAAAGATAAAGATTTTGGTTCAAAACTTCCCAAAAGAAGATATTCACTCCCTTATTTAGTCCACACGATTTTTGATAGTTGGCCAAAACCTGTTTGGTTTAAAAAGATTTGCATCTTCTATATCTTGCACATTCTTACATTTATTTATTATTTATTTGATTTATTTTGAATTTATTTGAATAAAATCAAGATCAATAAAATAAAAAAACAAAATAATGCATGGATATGTTTAGTGGTCCCTAGATGCATCATGAACACGTTTGGACTCTAAAAATTGGACCCAATAACTCAAAAATACAATTTTGCCCAATTAATATTTCATGCATTTCTTGAAAATTGCCCAACTTGTGCATTCCTTATCTCTCTCAATTTTAACCCTAAGAGGGGGTTCTTGGACTTTTTAGAAATCTTAGGATGTCCTCTAAACAACCTTTTTGGTTTCATCTCAATTGGATCTTCCATGTTCATGTAAGGAGTTTTGACCCAAAAGGTGTTTTTGTTGACTTTTTGAAAGGACCTATAATGTATGAACTTGTATCTTTTGATTGAGGCATTTATTGAAATTGAGGGATGAAGAGAAGTTGTAGGGAACTGTATTCTCTTACAAATGAGCCTTGGAGGAAAATTTTCTGATAAAGTATGAGAAAGTTATTCCTGGTCAAAGTTTGGTTGACTTTTCCTATATAAACCCTAATTTGCCATTTTTCACGTTTGATGAGTTGGGAGCATTTCTTGAGGAATCATGATCAACCCTTTATCAAATGATGGATATTACTTCAAAATGTTGATTTTAACCAAAAATCTTGAAGTTGACCAAAAATCTTGAAGTTTGACTGTATTTGGGCCACAGTTGACTTTTGACCTAGTACAATTGATTTCCAGGCATTTGAGCAGTTGACTGAGCAAACTTGTTGTGCAAGGCATGAAATTAGGCATGAATGATCTTGAGGACATATTAGGACAATGGATAACATTTTGGATCCTTGGGACTCACACATCTTGCTTAAAATTGAAACCCTAGTTGAGGTTTGTTGCCTTAGGAAGAGAATTTGTATGGTCAATTCTTAGTCATCCTTGAGCAATTGAGGACCTCTAGAGGCATGCCTTGAGTGAAAATGGGAGGGAAAATTTTGGGGTACAACAGCTGCCCCTGTTCAATCTTCTTAAACCTGAGGATGTAGATTGGCTGTCTGCCTTTCGTGATCTGAAGGTGGAAGATGATTGAACACTAGAGTGCCCAGAAATTTGCACTCGTCCGAAACGATATCTGACTGTGTAGGTAATATCGAGAATGGGCTTATAGATGCCATTTGGAGAGGATGACGGAAGATCGTCAGATATGGGCTTAAGGATGCCATCCAGAGAAGGTGACGGAAGATCGTCGAAGATGGACTTAAAGATGCCATCCAAAACAATGTTGATGAGATACTCTTTTGTGGGAATCCTTATTCCTGGTATTGAGGAGGACTCTGCTGAGGAATGCTGGTCTATGCTTGGGAAATGGAGTTTAGGATCTTCAGTTGTTAATTACTCTATTGGGGAGTCATCTCTTGATTGAAGAGACGGAAGTGAACTGCAATCTAGTCAGGATCCAGGCTTCACTGTGACTTGCTGAGGATAATAAGGCTGACTACTATCTAGTCATATTCCAAGATTCACAACGACTTACTTGGATAATGAGATTAAACTGTTATCTGGTCGTGCTCAAGGATTTGCAGTTTCTTTAACTGGAATAGAAATCACAAAAATCTTAGGGTCGATTCAACTGAACCAGAGAAAGGTCTTTAATTAACTTTGACTGGAATGGAAATCAGAAAAATCTTAGGGTCGATTCAAATGAACCAGACAAAAGTCTAGGGTCATCTTCGAATATAATAGAAATCAGAGAGATCTTAGTGGCGATCTGACTGAACCAGAGAAGGTCTTTAATTAACTTTGACTGGAATGGAAATCAGAAGTATCTTAGGGTCGATTCAACTGAACCAGACAAAAGTCTTGGGTTATATTCAACTGGAATAGGAATCAGAGAGATCTTAGTGGCGATCTGACTGAGCCAGAGAAGTTCTTTAATTAACTTTGACTGGAATGGAAATCCGAAGAATCTTAGGGTCGATTCAACTGAACCAGACAAAAGTATTGGGTTATCTTCAACTAGAATAGGAATTAGAGAGATCTTAGTGGCGATATGACTGAACCAGAGAAGGGTCTTTAATTAAATTTGACTGGAATGGAAGTCAGAAGAATCTTAGGGTCGATTCAACTGGACCAGACAAAAGTCTTGGGTCATCTTCAACTTGAATAGGAATCAGGGAGATCTTAGTGGCGATCTGAGTGAACCAGAGAAGGGTCTTTAATTAACTTTGACTGGAATGGAAATCAAAATGATCTTAGGGCCAATTCAACTGAACAGGACAAAATTCTTGGAATATCTTCAACTGGAATATGAATCAGAGAGATCTTAGCGGTGATCTGACTGAACCAGAGAAGGTCTTCTGAGAATGTCGTTCTGAGGAAGATGATGAAATAGCCTTTCATCAGGTGTAGCTTTTGAGGAAACTACCAGGTCACATAATTAGCCAACAGTGTTTATTGATTTGATCTTTTCCCTGAAAAAGGAAAAGAGTTAGTCATATGCAATGTCAAGGTGTATTAAATGCATTGTGGTGATGTTCTCAAAATAAATGAGATTATGATGTATGTGATGTGCATGTGCATGCCATGGTGTATGGATATGGAATGCTATTGTGATGTTTCTTAGTCTGGGAAAGTAAATCCCGAACTGCTGCTGAAGAGTATAAAGAGGCTGAATCCTTGGTTTTCGCTGGGGATGATGAATGTATATGATTTTCCGGGGATTTCCTCTTTCTGTTTGAGGATGTTCTGTCGGGGCTTGACTCTGCTTGAGAATAACTCTATGGAGGGAGATGCTTTGTTGGAAGATTTTTCCGTTGTAGATAAATAAACTCTGTTGGGGGATGAATTTCCGTAGTTAGAGAAATAAACTTTACTCGGGATGAGGTTTTATAACTGTTTGAAATTATAAAACTCGGCTGGGGAATACAAATTGCAACTGGAGAAGAAATTTTTCTGAAGGAGATAATTCCCGCTTGGGGAAGGAGAGATTAAAACTTTGGTTGTTTCTACTTTGCAGGGAACATAGACGTCACATGGTCATATGTAATGGTGACTTCGTCTCAAAACTGTCTCTGCCCCTGTACTTATTGGAAGGAGTAACTGTCGGGACTAAAATGGTTTTGTAGACTTTGCCCCATTCCTTAAAGTCATGAGCAACTGTCTTTCTGTTTCTTATGCAAATATTTGTGAATAGTAATCATATTCAAATCAATATGTCAAGAATAAGTCATTGGACGTTTTTGCAAAACAAAACAGAAAAAGGAAAACAAACAGTTTTATACTTTCAAAGAAATGATTTGTATTGATTTTTTTTGAAGTTCGCCTATATGAGGCATTTTGTACAAAGAGACTGACGTTCTAGTAGGAGAACGCCATCGTAAAGAATGAACTATACAAAATAGTGTACAAAGAGAAGAAAACAGCTATGTGTGATAATCCCATTGAGTTTCAATTCTGCTATTACCCTTATGTCTTCGAGCATCTCATCACTTTGCTACTTGTCTGAAACTGACTGGATTGATCGATACCGTTTGAGCTTGATAGTTGATACTGAAGTTTGATCGTAAGGTGATCCAATAGGACATAGTGATACTCTTTAAAATACCTAACTTTTGCCTGGACTGCTTTCTCGGGTTTTCAATCCACCGGGATACCCTTTTTTGCCCAAGCCGCCCTTTCAGGTTTTTGACTTGTCGGGTGTACATATTTTTTTCGTATTCATCCTTAATTTTTACCCGAACCCTTTTGGTTCACCGGGATGCCCTTATTTTTTCCTAGGCCAGTCAACCTAGTGGGTCTTTATTTATGCGTAGTATCTTTTTACTATGTTCGCATTAACAGGGTGGGAAGGTCGTCACCATCCACGGTGGTCAGAATCATGGCTCCACTGAAGAATATGCTTTTTATCACAAATGTCCCTTTGTACGCGGGAGTCCATTTTCCCCTGGGATCATCCTGCGGCAGTATGATGCGCTTTATCACTAGATCACACACTTGATATACTTGACGTCTGACCATTTTGTTGAAAACCTTGATTATCCATTTTTGATACATCTGACCATGACAGACAGCAGTAAGCCTCTTCTCATCAATCAGATTTAGTTGATCAAGTTGGGTCTGAATCCAATCATCTTTGTTCAAACCTGCATCCTTCACGACCCTCAAAGAAGGGATCTGGACCTCAATGACAGGACAACCTCCATACCATATACCAGAGAATATGGTGTTGCCCTTGTCGATGTTCGTGCTGAGGTGCGGTAACCATGAAGAGCAAATGGTAACATCTCATGCCAGTCTTTGTATGTCACTGTTATCTTCTGTATGATTTTCTTGATATTCTTGTTAGCAGCCTCCACAGTGCCATTCATCTTCGGCCGGTAAGGGGAAGAATTATGATGCTGGATCTTGAATTGTTTACAGAGTTCGGTGATCATCGTATTTTGAGATTTGTACCATTGTTTGTAATGATTCTCTCTGGCACACCATACCGACAAATTAGGTTATGTTTGATAAATCGCGCCACCATGTTCTTGGTAACATTAGCAAAAGAGGCAGCCTCGACCCACTTCGTGAAGTAATCAATGGCCACTAGGATGAAGCAATGCCCATTGGAAGCGGTAGGTCTAATCTCTCCAATCATGTTAATGCCCCATATTGCAAAGGGTCAGGGAGCCGTCAAGACATTCAAGGGAACCAGAGGTACATGTACTTTATCAACATAGATCTGGAATTTGTGACAAGTTCGAGAATGCTGATAACAATCTGCTTCCATAGTGGACCAATAGTATCCTGCCCGTAGGATCTTTTCAGCCATGGTGTGTCCACTAGAGTGGGTGCCAAAGGTACCTTCATGTAAATCTTCCATAATCCTCTCTGCTTTGCTCTTATCTATGCACCGAAGTAAGGTAGAGTCATGGTTGCGCTTATAGAGGATTCCATTACTGAGGAAGAACTTTGCGGCGAACCTTCTCAAAAACTTCCTATCATTGACAGATGCCCCCTCGGGATATTCTTGAGCCTCGAGATACCTCTTTACTTCATTAAACCAAGGTTTGTCTGCTACTTCTTTAGTGTCAATCTCGTAGCAGTATGCTGGTTCATCCAACCTCTCAATAGTGATCCTAGGAGCCTCGTTGTCCCACTTGACCTTGAACATAGATGACATAGTAGCTAGCGCGTTCGCTAACTGATTATCTTCTCGTGGAAAATGTTCAAAGGTGACCTCTTCAAAGTGTGGAAGCAGTGTCAGCATATGTTCTTTGTACGGGATGAGATTAGGGTGCTTCGTGTACCATTCTCTTTTGATTTGACTTATTACCAAGGCTGAATCTCCGAAAACACTCAAGAACTTGATCCTCGGGTCAATAGCATCTTTGAGACCCATGATGTATGCTTCATACTCCTCCATATTGTTGGTACAATTGAAACATAATCTGGAAGTAAAAGGAGTATGACAGCCCTCGGGAGATATGACTACAACACCAATGCCATTACCGAGTGCGTTCGAGGCTCCATCAAAAACCATAGCCCATCGAGATCCTTCTTCAGGTCTTTCATCCGGTCCAGGTTCTTCATAGTCAGTCACTAGCATAATATTCTCGTCCGGGAACCGGAAAATTCATGGACTGGTAGTCATCCACAGCCTGATGAGCCAAATAATCAGCTAGTACACTTCCCTTGACTGCTTTTTGGGTCATGTATTGGATATCGTATTCGGTCAAGATCATTTTCCATCTTGCTATTCTTCCGGAGAGAGCGGGCTTCTCAAAGATGTACTTGATCAGATCCATCTTAGATATCAACAAAGTAGTGTAGGTCAACATATATTGTCTCAGTCGGCGAGCAGTCCATGCCAAAGCGCGGCAAGTTTTCTCGAGCAGTGAGTATCTTGTTTCACAGTCGGTAAACTTTTTGCTAAGGTAGTATATTGCATGCTCTTTTCGACCGGACTCGTCATGCTGCCCCAGCACACACCTCATTGAATTATCTAATATTGTTAAGTATATTATCAAAGGTCTTCCTTCAATTGGAGGCATCAGAATTGGTGGTTCTTGAAGGTATTTCTTGATTCTCTGGAAGGCAATATGGCACTCCTCATTCCACTTTACCACTTGATCTTTCTTCAGGAGTTTGAAGATCGGCTCACAAGTAGCTGTTAAATGGGAAATAAACCTGGCAATGTAATTTAGTCGTCCCAAGAAGCCTCTAACTTCCTTCTCAGTGCGTGGAGCCGGCATCTCTTGTATAGCCTTCACCTTGGCAGGGTTAACCTGAATACCCTTGTCATTGACAATGAAACCTAGCAATT
This sequence comes from Vicia faba, assembly GCA_948472305.1. Lineage (NCBI taxonomy): Eukaryota > Viridiplantae > Streptophyta > Magnoliopsida > Fabales > Fabaceae > Vicia > Vicia faba. The sequence continues at coordinate 1,359,896,205 of OX451737.1, forward strand.
TACCAGACCTTACTCTGAAGGTGCACTTGTTCGGATTTAATCGTAGCTTGTATGTCTTCAACCTATCAAACAACTTTTGTAGATGATCAAGGTGTTCTTCCTTGGTTTGAGACCTGACTATCATGTCATCCACATAGACCTCTATCTCATGGTGAATCATGTCATGAAACAAAGCTACCATGGCTCGCTGATAGGTTTCCCCAACATTCTTTAATCCAAACGGCATCACTTTGTAGCAGAAAGTGCCCCATTGCGTAACGAAGGTTGTCTTCTCCATGTCTTCGGGTGCCATATTGATCTGGTTGTAACCAGAGAAACCATCCATGAAGGAAAATATCTTGTGTTGCACGGTGTTGTCAACCAAAACGTCGATGTAGGGGAGTGGAAAGTCATCCTTGGGGCTTGCCTTATTTAAATCTCGGTAGTCCACACACATTTGTACCTTGACGTCCTTTTTAGGCACCGAGACTACGTTAGCAACCCATTGGGGATAAGAGGTGACAGCTAAGAACCCAGCATTGATATGTTTCATAACTTCTGCTTTGATCTTCTCCGACATTTCAGGGCACATACGAAGGACCTTCTACTTTATCGGAGGGCAATCTTCTTTAGTTGGCAGACGGTGAACCACAATATTTGTATCCAGTCCTGGCATGTCTTCATATGACCAGGAAAACATCTCGACATAATCATGCAACATCTGTATTAATCGTTGTTTGATATTAAGCCCCAGATTTGCACCGATCTTGACTTATCTTCTGTCTTCCTCTGTGCCCAAGTTTATTGTCTCAACAAGCTCTTCATGAGGTTGTATAGCCCTCTCTTCCTGTTGTAACAGCCTAGCAAGTTCTCCAGGTACCTCATAATCTTCCTCACCTTCGTCCTCGACTTGGTTGATCAGATTTTCAAAGTCATAACTGGCGATAACATAATTGTTATCAATGGGATCCAGAATGGATACAGATCTGCAGTTTGATACATGAGTGTGTGTAAGAACATAGTTGTATAGACAAGGTAAAAGCATAAAAGAAAAACAAAGAGATCAAAATTTGTATGCATAAACTTCCAATGCTTTATTAATGCCATATGAAAATGAAACATGATAACCCTCACAAATAAACCAATGTTCCTCGTCTAAGACACATGGCCATAAAGTTTACATTGTTTATTACATATCCAAAACAAGAAAGATAGTTACTTCTGATCAAAATTAAACAGTACAAGGTCTCTAGTCATCCAGTTACTGGGTCCACCATTGGTAGTAGGGAAAATCCAGATATCCACGTGATACTCATTATCAGCATCTTCTATGGCGGAGACAACATCAATAGCATTGATTACTGAGCCGTGCTTGGGCATGGGTGCAGTTATGACGTTGGGAGTCTTAGGGGGGTCGAATTCAATCTCCTTTGCTTCGATCAGATCCTGCACCTTGTTCTTCAAAGCCCAGTTGTCGTTCGTGTCATGCCCCAGAGTCTCAGAATGGTAGGCGCATTGAGCATTTGGATTGTAGTGGGGAGAGGCAATATTAGGATTCTTCAGGGCTTCCTTCAAAGTTACCAGATTGGACTTCAATAATTATGGTAAGACTTGAGACAGAGTCATATTTATCCGGGTAAACTGTCTTACCGGCCTTTCTGCCCTAGGCTGATTGTTCATTTGTTGAGTAGGTGCAGGCTTAGAGATCATAACAGCCCCTACTGCTGGACGACACTCGGTTCTATCCTGATTCCTTTGATTGTACACAGCACTAACCTCTTTCTTTCCAGTGAATGGCTTCCTTACTGTACTAGAGGATGCATCCTTCTGAATCTTACCACTCCTAATTTCAGCTTCCACTCTTTCTCCTGTAAAGATCAATTTAGTAAAGCCGACTGAGGAGCTTCCAATCAGGTGATTGAAAAATGGACCAGACAGGGTACCCAGAAACATATCCACTAGCTCCCTATCATACAGGGGAGGCTGGACTCTTCCTGCTAAATCCCTCCACTTATGAGCATAGTCTTTAAAGCCCTCGCTCGAACCCATAGACATACTTTGGAGTTGAGTACGGGTGGGAGCAAGGTCTGCATTGTACTGATACTGCTTGTAGAAAGCAACAACCAAGTCTTCCTAATTATGAAGGCCCTTTCCAGCTGGTAGAACCATTCTAGTTGAGTTCCAGACAGACTATCTTGAAAGAAGTGGACCCATAAGTCCTTGTCAGTAGTGTGAGGCTGGATCTTCCTCACATAAGATCAGAGGTGCATTTTGGGACATGAAATCCCATCATATTTGGCAAACACTAGCACCTTGAACTTTTGTGGGATGATAACCCCATACACCAAACCCAGCTCTTCAAAGTCCAGCTCTGGCACCTTCTGGATTTTCATAGCACTCAGACGTTCTTCCAGTTGTTTGTACTTTTCGTCGGCCGGAGGATACTGCTCTTCATTGTAATCAGTCTCATTGTCAGATTCCCTCGGACTAGGGTCTTCCTATCTTGTCTTCCCCTCTTGATTATCTCCTTCTTTTGATGAAGATGTCAGCTCAACCACTTGCCTTAGCGGTCCTTTGAATCTCCTTCCCATATTTACCACGCCAGCTGTCTTTCTTTGCTTCTTAGTCTTTTCTTTGACGATCAGGGCTTTCAGTTCCTCTTACCCCTTGGCCAGAGCCATGATCATCTGTTGAAACTGCACATCCTGGGTCTGTAGATCCTTTACTGTTTGTTCTAGAGCCATTGCTGAAATAAACAGCGAAGAGGATGAGAAACCTGCTATGAAACCTTCTTATGCAATGATATGTATGATATATGTATGCAATGTTTTCAAGGATTTCTTAGACTCAAATTTTCTTAAATAGAAAGAGAACAAACTTTAATTGTATTAAAATGTTTTATTGATCATAATAACGCCTTTTGGGTTCACAAGGGAACAAAGCAAAATAAAACTCTCCAAGCTAAGGAAAAATCAAGCTTCCCACAGACACATCCTCTTTGGTGCAATGTAGGCGTTTATACTCTTCTCCTCATGAAGTAACCTGGTGTGCTCTAAAACCTTCTTCTCGCTGGCGTAGAATTGGGTTTCGAAAGTGTCTGTTCTTCTTTGAGTTAGATCCAGGACTTCTGTAGCTCCTCAAGATCAATTGGCATATCAGGATGGAGAACAACATAAAGAGTGTCTCCCTCTGCAACTGGCTCCATAATCATAGGTAAGATGGCGGGGTAAGGCATCATAAGACATTGAGCACGAGCTCGCACCCATTTGAGGTAAGCATCAAGAGGGATGGAATTCTTGTGCCTCAGTGTCTTGCTATCAACTCGGTTTATCATGCCCCAAGCTCGAATGAACCTCTTGCGATAACCCTGAACATCATTCTCATAGTCAAATATGATTCCTTAAACGAGTGTGTCGTGAGGACCATCTCTTTTAGCATAACCAAACTGTCGTAACACCAAACAAGGGTTATAAGTGATTCCTCCCCTAATTCCTAAGAGAGGGAAATTATGGAATTTTCCACAGTGATCAATGATTGCAACATTCTCTGAGGATCGCGAACACCAATGAGTATCTGAATGTGTAAGAGACATTAACCTACGAGACCATCTCATACCCTACTCATTCTTCAAGACAGACCAGGGTAGGTGCGAAATAAATGACCTATCCAATAGAGGAGTGCAACACAGAAGGGCCCCTCTTCTCTTTAGAGTGTGAGTATGCAGAGAGTGCAGAATATCCTTGAGCAAAGTAGGCACCAGATTATGCGACAGAAAAACCTTAACCACATTCACATCTATGAGTTGGTCCGTGTTAGGGAATAGTACCATCCCATAGATGAGAAGGGCCAGCACTTCTTCAAAAGCTTGTAAATCCAGATTATCCCAAAAATAGTGATCTTTCTTAAATAAGAACTTATCTAGGAATCCTTGGACACCTCCTCTGGTTTCCCAATTTTCCACTACATCAGACCGTTATAAAGATAGAGCTTGGGTAATCTCTTCAGGCTTTGGGTCTTTTTCCGTACCATTGAATGGTAGCTGATTAAGGATAGGTACCCCCAATAACTAAGAAAACTCCTCCATAGTGGGCACTAACTAGTAATCAGGAAAAGTGAAGCAGTGGTGCAACGAGTCAAAGAACTGAAAGAGCACCTTTAACATTTCTTTGTCTGGGGTTGACGTGACCAAGTTGAGAAGTCGACCATGTTTTTCAGTGAAGGGAGAGCTTTCAGGAATCCTTGATGCTAATTTCTTGAGCCGAGGAGGTACTTTCACAAGGTTGATTTGGATAGTGTTCCTGCGAGCGGATGTCATGTCCTACAAAACAAAACAAAACAAAACAAAGATAAGCCCTAGAAAATTCTTGAAATAGTTAGTATGATATGCCATGTTATAATGTCATGATTATGCTAAGAAATCACATATACATCAAGCACAAGCAAATCACACAAAGACCTTAGGTTTAAGGCTTGCATGGTTTTTAAGGTAATACCTTCTTGAAGTTTGGATTGGTTCAACCTGTCCTATAAATAGTAACTGGGTTCTAAGGGATCTCAATATCACTGATCTTTCCCACAAGTTTTGTTCGATAGGCAACTGACTTGCAACCAAATAAAACTCGGGAGTCAAATCCCAATGAGTGTAGCATCGAGTATCTGCCAACTTTGGGAATACATCAAAGATGACCATCTCACTACGTCCTAATGGCCAAGTTGTTCAATTAAAGGTTCTAAGGTCATTTGACGCTTCATGACACCACTTAGCGGACCCGTATTCTCCTTGATTAACTCAAGGGCTACCGGTACCAACCAAAGTGTCGCATCAATGTAGCCATCGCTTCAACCGTGTCGGTATACCCCGCACAGTTTCCACGATCTATTGCTACTTACCTAAAAGGTTTCCCCAGATCCGGGTGTAGGATCTATAGTAACCCAAACAATCCCTTAAAAGCAAAGCAAACAAACAAGCAAATAATTTAGAAATGATCTAGACCCTAAGGTAAACCCCACTTTATTATGAATCCCCGACAGAGTCGCCAATTCTGTGATACGGTGGCAGAATTGACTGTTAATACTGGTTTGCATTTTTTGTTTGCAAATGTCGCGGTAAGCAAGAGTCGCCATCGGCTTTTCTTTTATCCAACAAAGGAAAGGGTGAAAAGAACAGAAAAATACCTTTTTCGAGATTTTCTGAGTAAGGGGGGTAGATTATGAAAAAGGAAGGTGTTATCACCCTTTCCATCCGTAGTTATCTACGGGCTCTTAGGTACTTGCTCATTTTTTAAAACTATTTGTGTTTGTGTGTTTTGAAATATTTTTGTTTGCATTATGGTAACTTCGTATCAGTCCTCGAGAGTGTGATAAAGCATTTTTGAAAAGATTTTTTGAAAATGTGTAAGGGTGAAAATTTCAGATTTGAGCAAGCACTTAAGAGCCATCTACATACTCGAGAAAAAAAGGGTGTTCTTTTCCTCCTACCCTTTAAATAGTGTTATCCTACTATTAGTGAGTAGGTAACCATATCGTCGGATGTTGAGGGACTATCGAAAGGGACATTATGGTCATCGAAGAACACATGTAAGGATATCTTAGCATTCGAAGGGACTGTCATCATATAGGTAACATCGAGGGACAAGATCATTTCTTGTAGGCAACTCGAGGGACGTTAGGGACCATGATCTTTTTGATGACTTGAGAATTGAGGTTCTTTGCTAAGATATCCCTACATTCGAGGGACATGACCATTATTTTCCGAGGCAACCAAGTGAGGTATACCCTAAGGGTGCAAGTGTGCAACAATGCATTTTTTCAATTATGTTTATCTTGTAATTAGTGATCTACTGATTAATTGATTCTTTTCATGCACGCCTAAGTTATTAACAATTATATACGAGCATGTACAGAAAAAAGCGAGAAATAAAGTTTTACGCTATTACAGGGCTTTAGTGTAGATACATAAGTAATGGACTGAAAAGTAAAATGTGGAAATAAAAGCCCTAGTTAAGCTATTACAATCCGGGCGCAGTTACATAAATGGTAAAAATAAATCGTATGAAAAAATAAGAGCACGCAAAATTAAGATGGGAAAAAGTTTTAAACCCTAAAAAATCTAATTGTTTATTAAAAATATTTTTTTGTTTTTTATGAAAAAATATTTGAATTTTAACCTAATTCTCTAACTAATTTTAAATTAAGGAAAAAGGTTAAAATTTAATTAAATTAATTAATTTGCAAAAATTTAATTTTATAAAAAAAACTCTAAATCCTAATTTTTATGATTTCCTGATTTTTTATGATTAGATAGAAAAAATGATTTTTTTGAAATAATTAATAAAATAACAAAGAAATTAAATAAAAATAATAAAAAGAAAAGAAGAATGGGCCTGAAGGGATTGTGAAACCCAATTGCAGGGGTGGGCTGTTGAATTTCAGCTAAGCCCAGAAATTGGTTGGCCCATAGCCTCACGTGTGATTCAGTATTGTTGTGGCAGGAAGGTCCACCATGGGCCTACAAGTTTGATGTGCTGGATCTGGACACCTGGGATCTCATGGCTGGAGAATTGATGGTGCATGGTGTACGCCTAGGGTGAGACCTATTGGATCTGCAAGAGACAAGTTAGAAAACATAAAATGTTGGACCTAGGACTCGAACCCAGGTCTCTCCGTTTTCCAAGCGCTTCCTCTACCATCAAACCAACCTGTTCATTCATACATACAACAACAACGTAATATTATAAAGGAAAAACAATGTTATGGCTGAGTTGTCAAACACGCGCCAGTAAGGGGTCCCACTGATTTTTAAACGAACCAATCAAAATGTGTCAACACGCCACGCAAGGCCTTTGGCTGGTCAAACCACCCAGGATGGTGGTTTCGGTCGTCTTCTCCGACCGGCCAAAAAACCTATCTTGCAAAATAGGGCAAGTTGAATCCTGAGATTTTTCCTACCACCCTATTTTGAGGGCTGCGATCACACGGGTGGCCTTCTTGTTGGCTGAAACGGCCTGTAAATAGAGATGCAAAGAAAAAGAGATCTCGTGCCCTAATAATGGCACTTCCTTATTCTGGCGTGCAAGCTTGCATGAAATGGTTCAAAACATGTGCAAATATGATATTAAATTCAAATAGATGCAAAGGTGCTATTTATATACTCTGGATTGAAAGTTTTGAGTTTGAGAATTTTTGCAAACCATGAGTTTTTGTAGGGAGTGATTATGGATGCTTTGGCCTTCAAATAAAGGTTGGTTCTACCCCTGGGATCCTCAGAAGGATGATGGCACGCCTGGTTTTGATTGAGGTTGGCTGGAATGCGAGTTTTTTTATTGCACCCCACTTGAATATTTTTTGTAAATTTGTTCTTGGTTTGGAGGCAGCTTTTTCATGTCCTTTTGACCTAGGGCTCTTGTGCTTTTTATAGTGAATCTCATTAGAGTTGTAATTATAGCACAATATCCATGCCTTGATGCCCCTTTAAAAGATAAAGATTTTGGTTCAAAACTTCCCAAAATAAGAGATTCACTCCCTTATTTAGTCCATACAGTTTTTGATAGCTGGCCAAAACCTTTTTGGTTTAAAAAGATTTGCATCTTCTATATCTTGCACATTCTTACATTTATTTATTATTTATTTAATTTATTTTGAATTTATTTGAATAAAATCAAGATAAATAAAATAAAAAAACAAAAGAATGCATGGATATGTTTAGTGGTCCCTAGATGCATCATGAACACGTTTGGACTCTAAAAATTGGGCCCAATAACTCAAAAATACAATTTTGCCCAATTAATATTTCATGCATTTCTTGAAAATTTCCCAACTTGTGAAATTCTTATCTCTCTCAATTTTAACCCTAAGAGGGTGTTCTTGGACTTTTTAGAAAGCTTAGGATGTCCTCTAAATAACTTTTTTAGTTTCATCTTAATTGGATCTTCCATGTTCATGTAAGGAGTTTTGACCCAAAAGGTGTTTTTGTTGACTTTTTGAAAGGACCTATAATGTATGAACTTGTATATTTTGATTGAGGCATTTCTTGAACTTGAGGGATGAATAGAAGTTGTAGGGAATTGGATTCTCTTCAAAATGAGCCTTTGAGGAAAAATTTCTGATAAAGTGTGAGAAACTTATGCCTGGTCAAAGTTTGGTTGACTTTTCCTATAGAAACCCTAATTTGCCATTTTTTACTTTTGATGAGTTGGGAGCATTTCTTGAAGAATCATGATAAACCCTTGATCAAATGATGGATATTACTTCAGAATTTTGATGTTGACCAAAAATCTTGAAGTTTGACTGTATTTGGGCCACTGTTGACTTTTGACCTAATATAGTTGATTTCCAGGCATTTAAGCAGTTAACTGAGAAAACTTGTTGTGCAAGGAATGGAATTGGGCATGAATGATCTTGAGGACATATTAGGACAATGGAGAACACATGGGATCCTTGGGACTCACACATCTTGCTTAAAATTGAAACCCTAGTTGAGGTTTGTTGCCTTAGGAGGAGAATTTGTCTGTTCAATTCTTAGTCATCCTTGAGCAATTGAGGACCTCTAGAGGCATACCTTGAGTGAAAATGGGAGGGAATATTTTGGGGTACAACAACAACCACGACTCTACTTTTCTTCGGTGCGCAGACAAGAGTGAGGCAAAAAAGATTATGGCTGATTTGCACGAAGGTACCTTTGGCACCCATTCTAGTGGATACACGATGGCTAAAAAGATCCTGCGAACAGGATACTATTGGTCCACTATGGAAGCGGATTGCCATTAGCATTTGTGATCTTGTCACAAATTCCATATCTATGCTGATAAAGTACATGTGCCTCTGGTTCCTCTAAACGTCTTCACTATTCCCTAGCCATTCGCAATGTGGGGCATCGATATGATTGGGGAGATGAGACCTACAACTTCTAATGGACACAGTTTCATCCTCGTCGCCATCGATTACTTCACAAAATGGGTCAAGGTGACTTCATTTGCTTCTGTTACAAAGAATGTTGTGGCCTAATTCATCAGACATAACCTTATCCGCCGGTATGGTATTCCAGAAAGAATCATTACATGGTACCAATCTCAATAATACTATGATCACCAGACTATGTGCGTAATTCAAAATCCAACATCATAACTCTTCTCCTTATCGACTGAAGATGAATGGCGATGTGGAGGTTGCTATTAAAAACATAAAAAAGATCATACAGAAGATGACAATAACCTACAAAGTCTGGCATGAGATGTTACCATTTTCTCTTCACAGTTACCGTACCACGACGCGCACGTCGATAGGGGAAACTTCTTTCTCTTTGGTATATGATATGGAAGTTGTCCTACTTATTAAAGTCCAAATACCTTCATTGAGAATCATGAAAGATTCAAGGTTGAATGAAGATGAATGGATTCAGACTCAACTGGACCAATTGAACCTGATTGACGAGAAGAGACTCGCGTTTGTCTGCCATGGTCAGATGTACCAAAACATATGATTAAAGCTTTTGACAAGAAGGTCTGACGTCATGTATATCAGGCCGGTGACCTAGTAATCAAGCGCATCATACTGCCGCAAGGTGATCCCAGGGGCAAATGGACTCCCACATACAAAGGGTCATTTGTGATCAAGAACATATTTTCTGGTGGAGCCATGATCTTAACCATTATGGACGACGACGACCTTGTGCACCCTATAAATGCGGACATAGTTAAAAGATACTACGCATGAACAAAGACCCGCTAGTTCGACTAGCCTAAGAAAAAATTAGGGCATCCTGGCAAACTAAAAGGGTTCGGGCAAAAATTAGGGATATACGCGGAAAAAAATTATACACCCGACAAGTCGAAAACCTAAAAAGGCGGCTTGGGCAAAAAAGGGTATCCCGGTGGACTGAAAACCCGAAAGGGCGGTCCAGGCAAAAGTTAGGGATTTAAAGCATATAACTATGTCCCGTTGGATCACCTTACAACCGATCTTCAGTATCAACTATCAAGCTCAAACGGTACTAATCAACCCAATCAGCTTCGGACAAGCAGCAAAGGGATGAGACGCTGGAAAACATAAAAGCAATAGCAGAATGGGAAACCAACGGGATTATTTTACATAGATGTTTTCTTTGTATGCTATTTTGTAAAGGTTTATTCTTACGACGACATTCTCTTATTGGGATGTTTGTCTCCTTGTACAAAAATGCTTATTCAAGTTAATACAAAGCTATTCCTTTGAAAGTGCAAAACTATTTGTTTTTATTTTCCTGTTTTATTTGTGAAAGCGTCCAGTGATTATTTTTGAACATATGCATTTGAATGTGATTACTGCTTACAAATATACGCACAAAAAAAAAACAGAAAGACAATTACTAATGGCTTTAAGAAACAAGATAATGTCTAAAGGCCATCTGCAAAACCCTGCAGATATTTCCTCTAGCAGGTACCTTCTCCAGCAGGTACAGAGGCAGAGGCATCCTGCTACAAGGTCACTGCCATATTCTTAGTATGCAGCCTAATGGTGTTGGGTATTCTCATATCTCAGGTAGAGCAAAATTTCCAATTACTGCTCCAAAAATTCCCCAGTAAAGTCACCAAGCTTCTCAAGATTCCCCGACAGGAATTCATAAAAATCCCCAAGCAAGTTCATGAAGTTTCTCTTCTTCAACATAGTTCATTTCTCTAAACAATGGAGATCCGTCTCTCAGCATTTCAACTTCAACAAAATATGAAGACTTACGCTCTTCGTCCCCAGCAGTAGTCAAGGATTCATTTTCCCCAGTCCAGCAACACCTCAGTAGAACAACTAATACATTCATACATTGCATTCATACATCATTTTACAAACATCATAGCATCGAAAGAAAAAATGCATATATCGCAATCTCATTTATTTTGAGAACATCATTACTCGATACATCTCATTCATCATGACACTGCACATAGCTGACTTGTTACCTTTTTCAGGAAAGTTAGCAAGCAAACAAATGTCATTACCAATTTTCAACAAAGTTTCAGATTAATACCTGAAACGAGACAGGACAACCATCTGTGAAAAAATTGATTGTAGATCAATTCCTGAAACAGGATGGGGTGACTACTTATATGACAAACACTTCCTTCAGACCTCTGCTGGTTCAGTTTAAATTGATCAATAGTTTATCCTGATTCCATTCTGGCAGACACTTGCTCTGGTTCAAATAAATCGCTCCAAATATTTATTCTGATTCTTTTCTAGTTAAATATTATTTAAGACCTCTGTTGGTTCAGTTTAAATTGATCAATGGTTTATCCTGATTCTGTTCTGATAGACACTTTCTCTAGTTTAAATAAATCGCTCTAAAGATTTATTCTGATTCTTTTCCAGTTAAAGATTATTCGAGATCTCTGCTGGTTCAGTTTAAATCGATCAATGGTTTATCCTGATTCCGTTCCGGTAGACACCTTATATGGTTCAGTTAAATAGCTCCAAAGATTTATTCTGATTATTTTCCAGTTAAAGATTATTCGAGACCTCTGCTAGTTCAGTTTAAATCGATCAATGGTTTATCCTGATTCCATTCCGGTAGACACCTTCTCTGGTTCAGTTAAATCGCTCCAAAGATTTATTTTGATTCTTTTCTAGTTAAAGATTATTCAAGACCTCTGCTGGTTCAGTTTAAATTGATCAATGGTTTATCCTGATTCTGTTCCGGTAGACACTTTCTCTGGTTCAAATAAATTGCTCCAAAGATTTACTCTGATTCTTTTCCAGTTGAAATCAAGCTCAGACTTAGTATAATTTCTATCAACAATTGCCTTGGGATGGCATCTATAAGTCCACCTCCGATAATTCTTCATCACTTCTCCAAATGACATCTTTAAGTCCACTCCCTGTGCAATCAACGAACACATCATCAAGCATAAATTTTTGGGCACTCTAGTGTCCAATCATATTCTACCTTCAAGTCACAAATGACAGACTCGCCAATCTAACTCTCCAGGTTTAAGAAGATTGAACAGGGGCAGTTGTTGTACCCTAAAATTTGCCCTCTCATTTCTCAAGATTTTTCTCACAAAATTCCTACTGGGTCAAGTTTGCACAAGTACAATTAGATCATATTGGATTTCCAAGCACCGTGTCAAAGAGGAAACTATTGAAAGAGGCAAGCAGATAAATTTGATTTTTTGACAAAATTGAAGAAAAGCAAGTTTGCTTCGATTTATACAAATCTTTGACTGAACATTGCTTCGTTTCATGCTCAACTTCGATTGAATTCTCCTCTGCAAGCTAACTTCGACTGGGAATTTGTTTCCCTTGAAATAACTTCCTTCGATTCAGAAGGCAATGGTCTTCTGAAAGCCTCCTTCGATTCAGAAGTTAGTGGTTTCATGCTGGTCCCTTTTTGATTCAGAGGTGAATGGCCTTCTGAAAGTGCCCTTCGATTCACAAGGCAATGGCATCCTACATATTTCCTTCGATTCAAAAACCATTGGCCCCTTGCATGATTCCTTTTTGATTCACAAAGCCATGAATTCGTTCAGGCCAGTAGGCACAAGGAAATGGTCTCTTGCAGCTTTCCTTCGACTCAGAAGCCAATGGTCTTGCATGATTGCCAAATTCACAAGGCAAAAATTTCCCTTCATGCTAGCGCTCACAAAGCAAGGGACCTTCTGCATATAAGCTTCGATTCCCTCTTGAAAACCTTCAACACGCATAGTATCTACACTATAACATATATGGGTGTCCCAATCGAAGGTTATACCTTGGTGGCCCATCTGAAGAATTGCAAGTGATGCACACAAGTGATGCATGTGGTCCCTTCAAAAGGACACGCACATGTTTCAAATCGTAGAACACCCATTTGAACCCATTCAAAAGACACACATATGATCCATTCGAAGGACACTGATTAGAAAGAAACATTGTTGTCTAAAAAGGAGTATGGTCGAAGGATAGGGCTAGTTGGTCAAAACAAAATAGAAGTATTCCAGATGCTAGTGGTATCAAGTACAAGCCTGCTGCACTGGCCACAATACTCCAAAACTGCTACAAAGCAGTCCTGCCACGCTGCTCCCACACTTGCACCAAATTGGCATGTAAAAACTGTACCTCGAAGACTACAAGAACAACATACATAATTTGTTCAAATTTCTTTTGTTTTTCCTCCCAAACCTCAGCCAAACTCATCTATAAATAAGAGCTTCCATCACACATCTTAGGGGCCTTTGGTAGCTGAAAAAACTCTTGTTGTGAGAAAATTATCAAATTCTCAAAACTCTCAAATACTCTCAAACATTCTCAAACATTCTCAAACATTCAAACTCTAAAACTCTCAGATCCCTTCATGCATTAGTGAATCCTTTGATTCACTCCCCAACTTCCAGATAACTAACCTTCGATTCATTCCCTAACTAAAACATAATAGTATTTTGATTCACTCCCTAGACTGTTATATAATAACCTTCGATTCATTCACCACTATCATACACCCTCCTTCGATTTAGTGACTTCCCAAACAAAGCAGCAACTAAACTAGCTTCAGAAAGGTTCCAGCGAAGCTCCATCCATCACCAAGGAAGTCACCTACAGCTCCTTCGATTAGCACTCCAAGAGGTAAGTTTCCTCTAAACTTGTAACTTTTCATTTAAATATTATTTGTAGATATAAATAAAAGGAAAATATAGATATCCCATCTACGAAGTTGACCATGCCCTAACTTTCGATTCTCACTGCCTGTATGTTGAAAATATCAACCTTGACTAGTTAGACTTTGGATTTTAGTGCCCAATAATCTCGTGCTAACCCCTGGCTTGTAGCTTTCAAAAGTTACACTTGTTAGTTTCATTTTCAAGTTTTAGACAGGTTTTCTGTATCCTTCGATTGGCTAAACATTGAAGCCTTTGGAATCTTAACATGGGAGCTTTGCATTCCTGCAATCGAAGGAGGCAGCAAGGAGGTTGAAATGAAGAGTGTACACTCACGCTGACTTCTAGGCTAATTGAAAGAAGCAGAAAAAGGGTGAATCGAATGGTGCATCTCACGCTGACTTCCAGGCCCAAATCGAAAGAAGCCAGGAAGAGTTTAATCGAAGGAGCCTACCGCCTGGATCGAAGGACTCACTTTTTTTCTCTCTTTTTATGTTATTTATGCTTGTCTTTATATTTTATTGCTATACAATATGCTTGTAATAGTGTAGGATATTTATTTTCTGCATTTTTATTGCTTTATACAAATGTTAGTAATCAGGATGTATGGTAAGATAAAACCAGCAAGTAGACAATCATATTCAAAGGTTAAATGCATGCAATCAAACACACTTTGCACACATGCACCTCTAGGATAATCTCACTTGTTGCCTCGGAAAATAGTCATGTCCCTCGAATATAGGCGTTTTAGCAAAGACCCTCGATAAAAGCTCGTAGTCCCTCGATGTTGCCTTGGGTAAACGATCTAGTCCCTAATGAAATTGCTAAAACGTTCCATAAGTTGCCTTCTATGACTATACAAACGACCCACGCCCACCCCTTCACGTCCAACGATGGGGCTTCTTATCAATCAATGGTAAGATAACAACATCTAAAAGAGGAGGAAAAGAACATTAGACCTTTTGAGTAGGTAGGATGCTCATAGTTGCTCGCTTTCTCACAATAAAAAATCATTTTCACACCAACACTTTCAATTGAAATATTTCATTTAAAGTTAAAACACTTTGTACGCATTCTTATAGAGACGAGAATCATTACAAAGACACTTTTCAAAATCACTTTCAAAAACACCTTCCACAAACACCTCTTTAAACTATTTTCAAAACCGACACTTTGTACGCATTCTTATAGAGACGAGAATCATTACAAAGACGTTTTCAAAATATTTTCAAACCCACACCACAAGCACATTTTCAAACAAAAGCAAGTGATCTAGCAAGCAACTAAGATCCCGTAGATAACTACGGATGAAAAGGATGCTGATACCTTCCCTTTTCATAATCTACCCCCCCGAACTCAAGAAATAATCTCAAAGGTCTTTCATGTTCTTTTCACTCCTTCCTTATTGGATAAAAGAAAATTCGGTGGTGACTCTTGCTATCCGTAAAAATTGCGATCAAACGCAAAATAACCAAATCAGTTCTCCCACCGTATTACAACGAGATTGTTATAACTGTTGAGACTAAGTCAGATTATATGCTTTGGAACAAAGTTGGCATTGGGTGCTTGACTCTCGAGGAATTTTATAACTTTAAAATACATAGGTAAAACCAATTACATTGAGCTAAAACTATTTGGTGCAAGGACATTTCCTCTTCAAAGTCCATGATAGCTAAGAGACTTATGCACGATAAACTCCCAACTGATGAGAATCTGAAGTTGAGAGATTAACTTATTCGTGCTTAATGAAGAAACTTCCACTCATTTGTTTTTTGTTAGCCTTTACACCCTTAATGTTTGGTCTTGATTCTCCCAAATCATGCAATACATTTCGAAGGCTAAAATAATTATCACTACTGCTCTCAAAATTGATGAGTTTTTTTTTGTTTCTCGTTGTAATTGTGCAAAAATAAATGTATGAAGGTATAATCGAAGTAAAAAGAGATTAGAATGAACACATTGACCCATGAGTATGAATTGTTTAGAATGAAACCTGGAAAATATCCAAGATAAGAAAACACAATTTATTCACATCGTTAATATCACTTAAGAACTATGAGAATTTTTTTTAAATGGATGTTTAATTAAAAAAGTGCTTAGATGCCTAAACAACAGTTGACAACCTAAGGTCACTACAAGTATGAATCTAAAGACTTGCCTTCTATGAATTTGGCACCCTTGTTTGGAAAATTGCAAGAACACGAGATGAAGCTAAAAAGATTGTCTGAGAAAGAGAATGGCAAGAAGAAGAAGAAAAGTATTGCACTTAAAGTCAACGAGGCCATAGATTGAGACAATGAAGAAGATATGAATCTATTAGTTCGAAAGTTTAATAAGTTCATGAGACATGATAAACAATTACAAAACATTCAACACAAAAAAGAAAAATCTTAGCTCGTACCAACTTGCTTCTAATGCAAAAAGAAAACCACGCAGTCATTTTTCTTTCAAAACCAAAAGAGATCTCATTGAATCAAATTCTAAATAATTCAATATTCTTTTCGTTTATTTTTCTATTTTTTGGGCTCAACCATGTTCCTCAATAATATAAGATTCATTAGACCACCTGTAATTTGTAAATTATATTCATTCATCAACCCCAATATCATTGGGCGTAAAGTGATATGTTAAGAATCTTACATTAGGTAATATATGATATGAACATATGTTTATAAGTTAAGACAATCATTACATTATACATGATTAGTTTTATTAAGGTAAAAATTTCAACACGATAAGAAATTATTATACTTTTGATCTCTCATTTAATGATTCATTAATCTGAATCAAGTGAAAAACTAAGTTGATTAATATTATCATAACATTGGATGATTACCACTTAAGAAAGTCACTTATTACATGAGAAAGAAACTAATCCATTTCTTTCAAAAAGGCCTATCAAACTCTTAATCTCATCAATAAATATTAATAAAACCCCAAACACATCTATAAAATTTAAGATTTCTTACTAAACCTAACCAAAACACATTCAACAAAAGAGTAACAAAATATGTCTTGAAAAGGAATGAAAAACGAGGTAGGGATAAAATAGTAATTTGAAAGACAAGAAATGATACAGAGAGAGAGAGAGAGAGACAGAACATATCACTGAAGTTGCAGCTGATTCAAGCTTCCCTTTTAAACCGCCGTTTGTCAATTCGTCGCATATCTATGTGACGAAATTCGTCGCGTTTTCATTCTGATGAAAATGACGAATGCTTATGAATCATGAAACCTTACGCGATTCATTGTTACAATACTAGCAACATTAGTAGTAGTATATAGTTAAAATTCTCAACGCGAGTCTTCATTGTTTCATTTTTATTAATTTTTCATCTTTCTCTTCAATTCGCATTGTAAATCCCCAAACTAAACCCTACATTTTCTTCATTCTTCAATAAGGTGCATACTGTGTTTCTCTTTCTGTTTTTAACTTCAATGGAACCTGTTTATTTGTTTGTGATTGTGAATGATGATAGTCCACTAACAAAACCCTAATGAGAGATGCTAGATACATCTATGGAGGGTGGTGAGAGAGTTCGAGACGATATGGATCTCGTTCATTCGGAAAATGCTGCTGTTGGTGCCGTTGGTGCTGTTGCTGGTTCGCTTTCTCGGGATCAAGAAATGGTTGATCAAGGTGATGCTGATGCAGCAATTACAAATGTCCATTCTACCCCTGCTACTCAGGCTAAAGTTAAGAATGTGACTGAAATGAATAATCATAGTGTGATAAACAGTGCTAGTGAGGTAGTTTTTGTTGTTGTTTGATTATTGTAGAAACTGTATAAAGGAGAAGATAGTGAGAATGGTTTTGTGGATTTTAGTTATTGTGTTTGGTTTTGGTATGCAGATGAGTGGTTATGATGAGACTGGTACTGCTATGGAACGAGAAGCGTTTATGAAAGAGCTTGAGAGTTTTTACAGATCGAGGTCGTTGGAGTTTAAGCCTCCTAAGTTTTACGGAGTGCCACTGAATTTGGTCAAGTATGTATGATATAATATCTCTTCGAATGTATTATTAGAGTAACCTGTTTTTAGTCCCAAGCATTTTCAAATGGCTACTTTGAGCTAGTATTTTGCTTGGGATCCTTTACTTTGATACTAGTTTTTTAATGCATTTATCAATTAACTGTTCTGATAGCAGATTCTGTACTTACCTATCCGCTGCAGGTTATGGAGAGCTGTTATCAAACTGGGTGGCTATGAATTGGTAGGATCCCAATCTTTGCATGCTTATAGCCCGTCACCCTAGCTCTTGTGATTGATACTTTTAACAATGCTGTCTGTGATATACATTTTCCATCTAGTGAGATAAGACTTGATTGTTGTTGTTGTTAGAGAACATATCATTACATTCTAGTTTGCTTGATATTCTTAGTTTATATTTCATATAGTGCTAATCCGTTTTGGGATCTTTGTTAGTTATAAGTTGTCGATTGGTCGTACTCGTAGCTGATCTTATTAATATGCTCTGGGTTCTTCATTTAGTTCTCATATGTTTTTGGATCCTTTTGTTATTAATAATACTTTGTTTTTGCCTGTTAAAAAAAAGCTGATTTTATTGACTGATTTATATAGGTAACTGGATCGAAGTTGTGGCGGCAAGTAGGAGAGTCTTTCCACCCTCCTAAGTAAGGCCTGTAAATATTATTTATTCGGTAGTGTTCGTACTAAGCATATCACAACATCTCGCATTTCTGCTGTTTACTTTGATATAGTTTTGTAGTTGTCTGAGTTGCTGCTCATTGTCTTACTGAATACATTCTCTACCACAGGACTTGCACTACAGTCTCATGGACGTTTAGAATCTTTTATGAGAAGGTAACATTTATGTTTCATTGGCTTTATGCTTAGTAAGTAGATACAGAAGTTGTGCATCAGTTTCAGTGTGAATTGGGAAAGTGCCTCTTCTTCCTTTATATTACTGTCCCATAGCATGAGTAGTCCTTGTCATAGAACTTCTGGATACCAACAAAAAATGAAACCAAGATTTTCTGTTGTTATATGCTTTTCTGTCCTGTACTATTTCAAGTGTGACTTTTGTTGCCTTTTTCTAGCCACTTGCTTAATTTTGCTGTTTCCTTTGTCTGTGGTTTCTGAAAAATCTCAATCTGTACAGGCGCTTTTAGAGTATGAAAAGCATAAGAGAGAGACCGGGGAGCTGCAGCTCCCTGTTGGTACCCTCCATCAACCTTCAAGTGTGGAAAAAGAGGTTTGTATATTGTTCTTTATTAATAAAAAACAAGATCCTCTGTTTTCCTTTGTTGTGGGATGGGTCTGATTCTTCAATTATACACATTTTGCAATTGAAACAGAAGTTGAGGTGTGAATATTACTGGATTTGAACATACTGCTAGAAAAACAGCAAACTTTAAGTTTATGTGATAGAGTAAAAAAAGAAACATAGCAGAATCATATTTTTGTTTTGTTTAGCACACAATTAAGCGGAAAGAATAAAGAACTAAATGGTTTTTTTGTTTTAAGTCAGGGCAGTGAAAGATAACTTGAATATGTAATTAAATACTGTGAGTTTTCGTGTGTACTAAAAGGGCTTACATTTTGCAAACACCCATGAATACCTAACAATGGAAGAAAACCAGATAAATTGAGAGAGAACTTATGCACGGTATCTGTATGTGCTGACCAAGTTCAAAAACTACTGCAAATCCTAAATTGCCACCTTCTTAATCTTTTATGGTCGATACCTTAAAGGACTGTAGATTTTCCTATGAATTTTGGTTCCTTTATTTCCTTCCTTTTATAACCAAATGGTAAATTAAGGGATACTATTACATTAAAGCAAATAATTATCTTAATTTTAAATAATTTCACAAAATTATAATGTGCTTGGGTAGCATCTGTCATTATCATCTAAAGAATTCAGAGAATTTTGGAACGAACGGAATATTCTTGTGTGATTAATATTTCACACTCAGATTTTCTAAAGAGATATCAGTGTTTTCAGTTCATGGTCTAGATGTAACAGAAAGTTAGGTGTCAGTAACTAACTGCTGAGCTGTCATGCAACTGTTAATTAATCTGTATCCTTTTAGTAATGACTGTTTAAATACATATGGTGCATATGGGAACAGGTTATAGCGTATGTACTCCATCATTATCTATGTTAAAAATCTACAATTTTTGTCTCCCACTGCTTTCAATATTTAAAGGTGAAAGTTTTTTGAAAAGTTACACAAAAGTTTGAAAACTTGATACGTCGAGAGGTAAATGAATGACAGCTTACCTTGGATGTTTATCACCTTAAAAACTTTAGGCACCAGAGTGATTCCTTAAAGTATATATATAGAATGTTGCTATATGTTATGTACAATATTCAGTTATATATTCACATATGTTAACTAACATCATACAGTTGCCATATTATAAAAAATAAACCGAAGAGGTACTCCTGAAAAAAAAGTCCATAGAGGAATAGGGTCTCAGAAAAATCAAAATCATATTGCTATAAACTTAAACAAGTAAAATGAAAATAAAATTATGATACAGCTAAAGAATTTCTGCAAATTGACAATTGATGACAACATCCTAATTGGAGATAAGCCAATGGTCTGTGTCTCTTAAATTATATATATCAATGATAATAATACTGATTTTAAGAAGAAAAAAAGGAAACAAGACTAATAGACAATTAAACAAACAAAAGACTAATAGAGTAGCTAACGATGCTGGATATCACATCCATTACTGGCCATGCTGATATATGCAGATGGGTGTGGGCTGTGTCACCAAAACCCTCAAACTGTAAAGCCTCTAGTCTAGGAAAATCAAAATCATATTGCTATGAACTTAAACAAGTAAAGCGAAAATAAAATTATGATACAGCTAAAGAATTTCTGCAAATTGACAATTGATGACAACATCCTAATTGGAGATAAGTCAATGGTCTGTGTCTCTTAAATTATATGTATCAATGATAATAATACTGATTTTAAGAAAAAAAAGGAAACAAGACTAATAGACATTTAAACTAAATAGAGACTAATAGAGTAGCTAATAACAATGCTGGATATCACATCCATTACTGGCCATGCTGATATATGCAGATGGGTGTGGGCTGTGTCACCAAAACCCTCAAACTGTAAAGCCTCTAGTCTAGGGTTCGTTGAATCTGCTGCTAGTTATCTCCAGTAAATCAAAAGCAAGGAGAGCGGTGAAATAATGAATTTCTTTTGCAGACCATTGTTTATCAGGCTCCAGGCTCTGGTAGGGCACGTAGGGATGCAGCAGCACGCGCAATGCAAGGTTGGCATGCTCAGCGCCTTCTTGGATACGGTGAGGTTGCTGAGTCAGCTATTAAGGTCTGTTGGGATCCTTGAATTTCACACCTCCATTCTTGTAATTTTATCGTGTTTATACGAATGTTTCTACCACATGATCAATTTGTATTTTTTTGCATAGGACAAGAACTTCAGTCCCACGCCAAAACGCGAAAAGAACCTCAAAAGTATTGGTATGCTCATTACAACCAATATTAACTATCCTATAACTAACTTGCATCCTGATTTCTTTATGATTCAATGAATTAGGTGTGATCAACAAACAGAGGACACCATCTGGTATGGACCATGCTGACAAAGCTGCAAATATAGATGGAGACAGGCAGTAAGTTACTGGTCTTTTGTACTAATTGACTTACAGTCCTGTGTATACATTTAGCCTAATTTATATCTGTATCACTGTTGGTTTTTCCATCCACTGTTTTTTATTTCATGGTATCGACCTCCTTGTGAGTTCTCTTCATTATAATGTCAGAATTGTTCAAAATTAATCAATTATGCTTTTTTTTTTCTATTACATTTATTGTTTTACCGCAAAATAAAATAAATAATTAACCTGAGCGATTTGGTGCATCACCCCACTCAGTGGTACTACCCTGTCCATAAGTTATTCAAGTCCTTGGAGACTTTTCCATAAGGTTTCTGTAACTTTGTTTTTCCTTCCCTACGGTTTTTTAAATCAATACAAGACAAAGCAAATGTATGATTGGGACCCTGGTATTTTCCTAATGTTAGTGTTGGTACCATCTCTATTACTGTCTCCTTAATCCATTTAACCATTTATAATTACTACTTAAAATCTGAAATAAGTTAGCGGCATCTGTTAAGAGTCATATTGGATAAATTTTGGCCTGAAAGTGCGTTTATAGGTAGGAGACATCCCTCACTCTAAATTGGTTTTGTGGATTCAACTCAAATTCTAATTGCATCATTCAAGTTTTTGTATTTCTGGTAAACCATGACTAAATGATTATGGTTTTTATTTGGTAGATTGGTCACTGCAGTAGTGGACATTGGACCCCCAGCTGACTGGGTCAAGATCAATGTGCGGGAAACGGTCAGTCAGTATGGTGTCTTATTCTTTACTTGATTCATGTCCTTTCTATGTACCATAATGGCAGAAATGTACCCTTTAAATTGATCTTTTCTAAGACTGTTTGCTATATCCATGTCCAGAAGGATTGTTTTGAAGTGTATGCACTGGTTCCTGGGCTCCTTCGCGAGGAGGTAACTTCTTTAGTTCCTTTATCTTTATCCGTTGTTATATTTGTGTGGCGACAACTTAATTGATATTAAGGTACCTAATTCTCTAGAATGGAAAATATGTAGGTTTCACTTGACGAGCTTAATTACCTAAAAATGACTGGCAGAGTTTGAATTATTGCAAAGTATTATAGATTTTAGACAGTGCATTTATTTATTCCTTCGTGAATTTGACTTGGTTTCTATTTTGTCTGAATGAATTCAGGTGCGAGTTCAATCCGATCCAGTTGGACGACTTGTTATAACTGGTACGCCTGAACATGTTGATAATCCATGGGGTATCACCCCCTTCAAAAAGGCAATTCTCTATCTTCTCTCAACAAATACCTTGATATATTACTATTTTGTATTTTCATCAGGATATCATAATGTTGACCGTACTCAGTAGCAGTATATCACATTATTGCGGGAATATTAACTGTTGGGAAACATTAGCTTGGCATCTGATTTGAAAATGGGTGAATGAGATTAGCTGTTTTGTTTTTCAGGTTGTGAACTTACCTGCAAGAATTGATCCACTTCAGACATCTGCTATTGTTAGTTTGCATGGTCGACTATTTGTACGCGTTCCTTTTGAGCAGGGAGCTGTATGATTTTTATTTTCCTCCCTTAAATGGTTGGTTTCTCATATATCCTCAAAATGAGGAAATTTTTTTATAAACAATCAAGGCATGGTTATGGTAGGAAGTAATCTATGGCTCTGTTGGATTAGTTCAAATTAATGTCCAACTTTACTATCAATAATTTATTTTCTCTACGGTAAAATACCCCAATGCACTGAGCAATAAGCTTGATTTTCAAAATATTACAGATCCAATTTTGCCTTGATAAAAGTATAAAAACAAAAAAATTTATTTACTTTGTTGAAATTCTGGTGTGCACATTATTAGGAAAAGTCCAATGAGTTAGATGACTGTTTAGCAGGAAACCACTCCTAAATTTATTAGGAACTAGTGTGTATACCCGTGCTCACACGGGATTTTTTATGCTACGGTAAATATTATAAGTGTCTTTGTTATTTTTGTTATTAGTAGTATATAGGAAAAATATCCTTGATTACTTAGAGCGCACACAATCCAACTTAAATTAATGAATCTAAATATTAAAAATTGGAGAATTGATGATATGAAATACAATAAAAATAAAACTAACATAAAAATCTTTCATCTATAACCTATAAAACAATTTTTTATATAGATAAGACCAAAAAAAATAGATATCGGATTAAAATTTATTTTGTTTTCTATAATAAGTTATCGAAAAAGTCATTCAGTAATTTAAAAATATAATTATAAAATAATTGAGTTATTTTATTATAAATTAAACAAATAAAAAAAAGTATAAAAATAATAAAACTAATATTTATTAACTAATATAAACACATTTAAAAGAAATAAATATTACATGTATATCCTAACTCTAATGGTATACTATAGGACATTACATTATTTCCTCCTTATTCAATAAATATATAATCTTAATAATTAATTATAGTATTGAAATAATATAATTAATATTTTTAATTAGTAGTGTTAGCATTAATAATAATGATGATTCATAAGAAAGAAATATGAATTTTAAACCTTGTGATTGCAAGTACTAATTTATTGAAATTCTAAAGGGCAAGTTTGTGAACTACCAATTTATTGAAATTGTAAAGAAATAATTTGACGGCTGATTTGAGAAGTTTAAACAATAATATGTGTTATATTATTGTAAATTTATAATAGGATAATAATTTTATTTATTAAGTCATTTTATTAATAAAAAAATAATTTTACTAATTAATTCTTGTATCATAATATTCAATAATTTTAGAATAATCGTATATATAAAAGTATTAAAAGTTATATATAAAAAGTTAAATCCTTTAATACTGTCTTTAAATCTTAAATCCTTTAATACTCCAATTTAATATTAAACCCCGATTAAAAATATGAAACATGAAAAATAAAATAATTGACATAAATATTAAAAAGTTAAAATTTATCGACCATATTTTAAAAAAATGTAAAAATAACTTATAATAAGTTACAATAAGAGAGTGAGTAGATATTTTAATATTATATTTACTATTATAAAAATTAAAAGACTAAATTAATAATTTATTTATAAAACATTAAATAAATTTTAATTTTAATTATTCTAATCATTTGTATTTATTTAACTTCAATGAATGATGTTTCATTATATATTACTTCTTCCGTTCCTTTTTAAGTGTCGTTTTAGAATAATTTTTTTGTTCTTATTTAACTGTCATTTTATAGCTGAGAAAAATCCAAGGTCTAATATATTTAAATAAGGAGAATTGGCAGGTTGACACATTAAACGTATATCAAATTCATCTTTGGTGGCTGCTTCAATAAAGGTAGGATCATTATGGTTAATATGCGTCCCTGCGTTATCCTGTTGGATAAATATTGTTGACTCTAAGTCCTTTCTTGGCCATTTTTCTCTTATAGTCGATAAGACTTTGTCAATAAGGAATGATCTTACCACGTCTCTCTTTACGGAAGTTATTGCTTTTGTCTCCATTGTACCCGCAACTCTGTTAATACTTGACCTTTTAGCTGGTTCATGGGTAACAAACGGAAAAACCCCAATTTTACCTGAGAAAATTTCATTTTCTTCTGAGTCAAATCGTGGTCGAGTTTGAGCAACCAAGAACATAATTTTTGCAATGAAATTTTTGCTCTTACATGTACGATATGGGAGCAAATAATACTTATCAGATTTTTTAGTCATGTAAAACCACTTTTATTGTGCATACTTTTAAACATTGGGTCAAGCATTGATAAACAAAATTCTAACCTAGATCTTTTGTTCTCTTCTTTCAATAGTGGCTTTATGGCATTTGAGTTACGCCGTATAGCCCCTAGTTTTATAAGCCTGAATATCGATGTTGGATTTGTTTTCAGCGTAAAAGCTAAAGATCGAATGTTTGTTCTTTGACTTAAAGGAACTTCACGGATTTGATTCTCATCTATTGAAATTCTCTTACGTACACAATTTTTTGTCTTCCCCGTTCTCAGAGGAACCAAATATAATAAAGCCACATCATTTGTAGCTCCTTTATGTAATTTACCATCAACACTTTTTTGTAGCAGCTCATGATAAATATATATATATGCGCTCTTTATTGCTTAAGATTCTTAATTTTTTTTTCTCTTGGCTCTGCTTCAATATTTTCTGTAAAGGTACATATTTTCTTAAATATTAACGCTACTGTTTAAATAATTGAGCTGCTTTAATAAATAATTGAAGGACAAAATACGCTACTGTGTAACAATAGAAATTATACTGTGTAATTTAGAGAAAAACAATAGAATATGAAAATAATCATATTGTGTAAATTTAAAAAAACAATAGAAATCTGCTAAAAGCAATCACTTCTAGTAATTTAAAAAATAAACTTTCCAAAAGACTACTTGACACATACATAAAAGTAAAAGTAATTAACTATACTTAAAAAGGATAAACGTACCAATGTCATGGTTGACTTCAACCTCTTCTTCTAAGTTATCTTCATCAAACTCATCAAACTCACCGATATTTAAAGCCATATTTAATGACTTCTATATGCTGTGAACATCTAACATGAAGCCCTATTATATGTACTACTGGTTTCAATTATTTTGGTGGGAAGCTTAAGCTTTGATTAAAAAAATTGGTGGAAAATTGATTAATCTTGCTACTAGATTTATTTTTCACTTAGCCTTGAAACAAGTGGAGTACGTGTAGCAAATTTCCAAAATTTAGAGTAATTGAAAACATAAATGGTTTAATGAGATATGAGAGAGTTTTGTAAAAAAATTAAAAAATTAATTATTGGAGAGAGAAATTATATGACTGATTTTTATTTCTTTAAAATCAATATGAGGTAGATTGTGAATTTTTTTTTAGTAATTCACTTTCTTGGTTTAAGAGTTTAATGCTAAAACGACACTTAAAAAGGAACGAATAGAGTAATACAGTTTTTAAATTGAGGATAATATGTTGTCTTTGACATTCACTTTTTTATCATTCAATATTATAATAATTATTTTATTGATTTTGATAATAAATAATTTTAATGCAAATAAATTTTGTGCGAGAACAAATTCAGTCAATGTTTTGATTTTAATGCTAATAGTTTTTATTAATGAAAAAAATAATTTGTTTACATGAAAAAATATGCGTGGTTTATTGAAATTTTCATAATTAAAATCATAATGGAATAAATGTGTTTATAACACGGAAAAAATAATTATTATCTGTTGTACCTTAAAATTTTCCCTCTCACTTATCAAGAATTTTCTCACAAGATCTCTTTGACTCAAGACTGGATTAGAGTTTGACCAACTCAAGACACCTCATCATGCACTGATGATCAAGATTAGGGTTTGAGTTTGCACAAGGATTTTTGAACTTCCAATACCCCATATGACTTTCAAGGATCATTAGGGACCCCCAATATTACTCATGTCAAGTTTCAAGCCTTGAATCACATTTTTGATCAGTCAATTGGATAATTGACCTAAAAATCAGCTGTATTGGGGAAAAAGTCAACCATGGCCAATTTACAGTCAAACTTCATAATTTTTTATCCATATCAACATCTTAGACTCATATGTATCATTTGATCAAGTTTGGACTACAATTACTCAAGAAATTTGATCAAATCTCCAAAAGGGCAAAATGGTCAAAATTAGGGTTTTAACTGGGAAAGGGAAATTTCTGATTTTTTGACCTAACAAATGATCAATTGTTTTGAAGCATGATTTCAAGAGTTCAATTGCATCATTTTTACCTAATATCATGATTCAAATTATTACAAATCCATTGGATGGTCAGATGAATTTTTCAGTCAACTGATCAAAAGTCAACTGTATACTGAAAAGTCAAACTTTGACTTTTTTGGTCAAAATCAAATGCCAAAGATCATAATTCATCAAAACATGTCAAAATGTGAAAATTTTTCATCACGAAATCAAGGATTTAAGATTTTGTTTTGAAAAGTTGAAATTTTTTAACTTAGAAATTTTTCTTAGTATAGAAAATTCTTATTTTTTCTCAACTTTGAGCCAAATTTTCACCATGATGCAAGATGATTAAAAGGAAATTTCCAACATGAAAGTTGTAGATCTCCATGAAATATACAACTTTTCTTCATACAATTTCTCCTAAAAATGCTTGGATCTCAAGATATAATTTTGTGAATACATGCTTATGAACTAAAGTAACTTAGTGAAATTTTGCCCTAATTAGGCAGATTTTTTACCTAACTTCATGCCATTTTTTCACATAGTTCCAAAGGTAATTTTAAAAATCAATTCAAATATGAGTTGTAGAGAACATTGCAAGATTTCCAAAATATCCAAGAACTCCTTGAGATCATTCCTGAGCAGAGAGAATCGAAGAGATGAAGTTGGTGATTTATCACTTTAATTTCAAGCCATTTCATGATGAACAAAAATTCAAATCCAAGCCTAGGCTGCATAATCTTTGCTTTGCAGGCCTCAAACTTGTTTATCACTCCATAATTAAATGTTTACAAAACTGATAGAGCTTTAATCCAAGCACTTGAGCTTTTATCCAAGTTACAATTCCATTTTTGGCACAAAGTTGTCATTTCCATTTTGATAAATCACTACTTTTGCCTTTGTCAACTTCTTGAGCCTCTCAATTGTTTTCTCTACACACAAGAAAAGTAAAAAACAAAAGCAACTTATCTAAGGTCTCTACCAACTCAGATTACGCTTGTACAAACTTAGAGACTTGTCCCCTCGCTTTTCTTCAAAAGCAAGTTATAGAGCCAAAAGGCTATAACTCAGAAACCTGGAGTGGAGTTGATATCTAACCTTTTTCATACATATACACAAATGTGTTGCAACATAACACACGAATGCTAAGACTCCAAAACACGCCCAAACACTCTACAACTCAGAATCTGCCATAGCTTGACATTTTTGAATCTTACACATCCATCTCCAAAACCACTAGTGCGTTTTGAGTTTTAACCACCTAAACACTTAATATACCTCATATACAGGTGATCCAGACCCCTGTTCTCTCACTGTAACTCCTCCTCCACCATCCACCATTTTCAAATATTGAGCTTGCAGGTTGACTTGAGTAGGGAGATTCAGGGACTTTCAAGACAAAGTAAGGATTGGAATACACTCAGGGAAGTCCAGGAAAGCTAAACAGATCCTCAGGCCTTCTCAAAACTTGCTCAAACTCCATTCACGATCCCAGCTGAAAGAGGTAAAAACTCAAACTTTTATCTCTTCATACAAGCATCATTTGGTCCTGATTTGTGAAAGCAAAATGTAGATATCCTTGCCCTAAAGCTAACCATGTTCATAGTTTTCATTTATATTAACTGTGTATAGAGAATTTTGGATTTGAAATTTCTGTAAAAATTAGGTTTCAAATTAGGGCAAGTAAAATTAGATTTGATCTTTGAATTTTAATTTACATAAATTATATGGTTGAACTCGTGGGAAGAAACACCATAACTTTCATGTTTGAGCTTTCCATTTTTATGGCTCAAGGTTTAAGATGAAGTTGCCTTTAGGGGAAATTTTCTAATATATATTTATGATTGTATTTATATAAACGG
This sequence comes from Vicia faba, assembly GCA_948472305.1. Taxonomy (NCBI): domain Eukaryota; kingdom Viridiplantae; phylum Streptophyta; class Magnoliopsida; order Fabales; family Fabaceae; genus Vicia; species Vicia faba. Next base: position 1,359,924,950 of record OX451737.1, read on the forward strand.
ATGTACAGCCACCCCAGTGGTAAGGCAGCGCGCGTAAATGCTATAGGTCACAGGTTCGAGGAAATCCCAAAGCTGTTGGAATTCCTTAGACTTGCAAGCCTTTGAAGAAATTGTGGCTCTCCTCATCTATGGGATGGTTTTATTTCCAAATCCTGACCAACTCATAGATGTGAACGCCGTCAAAATCTTCATATCACGCAACCCAGTGCCTACATTGCTAGGGGATATCCTACACTCTTTTCACACTCGCACAATGAGGAAAAGAGGTGTCCTTATATGTTGCACTCCTCTCTTGGAAAGATGGTTTATTTCTAATCTTCCCCAATCAGCATTAAAGAATGAGCAAGGTTCAAGGTGGTCACAAAGTTTGATGACGCTCAAGCATTCAGACATTCATTGGTGCTCCCGATCCAAGGAGAATGTTATCATTGTTGACCGTTATGGAGAATTTCCTAATGTCCCTTTACTTGGAATTAGGGGAGGAATCACCTACAACCCTTGCTTAGCCTTAAGATAGTTTGGTTATGCCCGAAGGGATGGCCTGCACAAGATGCTGATTCAAGGTTTGGTATTTGACTACGACAACGATAATCAAGGTCTTCGCCAAATATTTATCTGAACTTGGAGGATGTTGAACAAGGTGGATAGAAAGACTTTGGGGCACAAGAATTCCATCCATCTTGAGCCTACCTCAAATGGGTACGAACTCGTGCTTATAGTCTTATGATGTCTTACCCCTCCATTCTCCCGGTAATCATTGAGCCTGTTAAGGAAGGAGATGTTCCATACATCATCCTACATCCTGACATGCCCATATCTCTTGAAGACCTCCAAAGGGATTGGATACAACTCAAAGGAGAGCGAGATACTTTCGAAGCCCAATTCTACGCAAGCGAGAAGAAGGTTTTGGAACTCACTAGGCTACTTCATGAGGAGCAGACTTTGAATGCCTACAATGCACCAAAGAGGATGCGTACTTGTGATACGGTGGCCAGAACCGGGACTGTTTTAGGAATGCTGGTTTGTGTTTTGTGTTTGTGTTTGCAAAATGTCGCGGTAAGCAAGAGTCACCACCAACTTTTATTTTATCCAACTGGAAAGGAAAAAAGCACAGAAAAATTCCCTTTTTCGAGATTTTGAGTACGGGGGTAGATTATAGAAAGGGAAGGTATTAGCACCCTTTCTATCCGTGGTTTTCCACAGGCTCTTAGGTACTTGCTCATTATTTTAAAAATTGCTTATGTGTTTGTGATTTGAAAAGTTTTTGTTTTACTTCGATTTAACTCGTGCTTCTGTCTTCAAGGGTGTTACGAAGTGTTTTGAAAGCTTTCTTGAAAAGAGTGTAAGTGTGAAAAATGAGTTGGTTTGTTTGAGCAAGTACTTAAGAACTAATCTACCTACTCGAAAAAGAGAATTGTTCTATTCTTGTTTCCTTTAGACAATGTTATCCCACTATTAGTGAGTAGGTAGCACCGTCGTTGGAATTTTAAGGGTCAATTCGAAAGGAACGTACGATCACTGAAGCAATGTTAGGACGTCTTTGTAGTAACCCTAATGTCTTAGATCAATTATTCGAGGAAACAATATCCGAGGCAACCATTCCGAGGCAACTTTTCTGAACGGGACTTTGATCTTTGTTTAGACAAGAGAGCGACCACTAAAGCATCCTATACTTAATGACCATTTACCTAAGGCAACCTAAGTGGGAGTATACCATAGGAGTGCGCATGTGCGAGTGATTCAATTTCAAGTCATTATCTTTGTACATTTAGGGTTTGCTAACTGTTTTAAAGTTAATCATACATCTAACAGTTTAATATTTTGCAGAAATTAAAGTGCGGGAAATAAAACTACGCTATTACAAGGCTTCAGGTATTTACATTGCCAAAAACAAACCCGTAAAAAAACGATAAATGAAAGTAAAAGGTCCTAATTAATCTATTATAACTTGTGAGCAATTACATTAATGTGGTAAAAATAAATAATAAAGCGCACGCGAGGAAGTTAAGAACGATAAGAAATTAGGGTTTTGACCCCTTCTAACCTAATTGAAAGAAAAAATTGTTTTTGTTGTTTTTAATCATTTTTTAAGAAAAAGAATAAAGGTTTTTTAAAATTAAATACAAAATTAATTAGTAATTAAATTAATTAAAGAAAATGAATAAATTTAACCTATTTTTGTGTTTTTTGGTTATTTTAAGAAAAAAAGAAAATATAATTAAGTTAGAGACAAAAAAACCTAATTGTTCTAATTGTTTTTTTAAAAATTTATTTACAAAAGAATTTAAGTTACCCTAGAAAATAATCTAATTAAATTAATTAATTTTTTGACAAAAAATAAACCTAAATCTAATTGGATGAAAATATTATTTTTGTGATTTTTTTGATAAAAAAAATTAAATTGTGTTAGTAAATATAAATAAATAAATAAATTAAGAAAATATAAAAAGAAAAGAGAAAGAGATATGGGCCTGAGAAAGCAATTTTGGAGGGTGTGAATATCAAATTCTGGGCCCAAAACAGGTTGGTCCATGTTGACTTGCTGGATCCAGTACTACGTGTTGACCAACGCCTTTGATGGATCATCACCTAATAGCCATCAGATCTGGCTTCCTGACACCTGGCTGTTGGATTATGATGGACCATGGTGGTCTTCATGCCTTGTATGCTTGCCTGATTATTGAAAGAAAAATGATATGAAATAATTGGGGGGACGTGGGATTCGAACCCAGGTCCTGTAACCTTTTCCAACTGCTCCACTACCAACTGCGTTGCATGTTCTCTTTGTATATAGAATAATAATAAAAGATAATATATAATATATGCAAGTTAATGGAAAAAAGCGCCAGAATTCAAATCAGCGAATGAGATGGTGCCACGCCAGTCATCCCTGACCTCGCTTCGTTGGTAAAAGTCATAAACTTTTACTTATGCACGTGTGTCCGCCACTACAACTCTGGCTTATCTCAAAATCTCCCATGGGCATGATAAATAACATCTAATGCCATGGACCAACTGGCCTTGGCCTACTGAACATGATGATGCCCCTTTTATGGCCCAATTATACATGTGTGAAAATATCCCAAATCGAAGTAAAAAACCCTAACAATGGTAAACTCTGATACAGTCCACAAAAACACAATTAAATGTTATAGAAAGCTTGCAAATGTGTTAAGGAACAAGAATATATGATTATTTCATGCTATAAGTGCCAGAATTATGCAATTCGATTTCAAAAATAAACCAAAGTCGTGGCTGACTTACAGTGGGTTTTGGCACTGGAAACTCCTTGTTCTTGATTGGTACAACCTCCTTACAATCCCAGGAATTGAATGAGATGGTTAGGGGACCTTGAAAGTGTCTGGAAGTACAAAATCGAATCACCACTATTCTTTGATTTTTTCAAGTTTGCTCTGACTTTGTGCGCCTCTCCAGCCTCTTGTTTTAGGTCTGCAATTGTATACTATATACTGAGGAATGAATTAGGGTTGCAAACATGATCTCAATCTTTGCCAATTATTGCTTTTGATTTGGATTTGATTCACTTGAAAACCTTTCTAAAAATAGGTCAAAACCAATCTTTTTGTGCACACCAAGGCCTTGCACGAATTCAATCTTTTGCTAGCTGGATATAGAACCTGAAACATGCACAATATCTTGAGATTTCAATGTTTTGGATTTTTTCATGATTTGTTTTGATTTAAATTGATTTAATTCAAATAAAAATAAAAATAAATAATAAAAATAATATAATGACAAGTGGAAAGAGCTAGGGCTCGTGGACCATGCTACCAATTCAAAACAAGTGCAAAAGATTGGGCCCATTTAGCAAAAATTGCAATTTGAGGCATAGTTGACTTTTGACAATTTTGCTAAAAAGGTCAACTTCACCAATGCATAACTTCCTCAATTTTGAATCTTTGAAGGTGTTATTGGACTTTTTAGAAAGCTTGAGATGTCCTATAAGCAACAATTTTGGCCTCATCTCAATTTTATATTCCATGTTCATGTATGAAGCTTTGACAAAAAAGTTGTTTTTGTTGACTTTTCAAAATGACCTATAATGTCCAAATTCATAACTTCTTGTGAGTGCATATTTTGAACTTGGGAGATGAATATGGATTGTATAGCATTGCATCCTATTCAAAATTAGCTTTGGATTGGTCATTTCTCATAAAGTATGAGAAAGTTATGCTTGGTCAAAGTTGAGTTGACTTTTCTTACAAAACCCTAATTTAGCAACTTTTGGTTCTTGATGAATTATGAGAAATCCTTGATGAATCATGATCAAACCTTGATAAAATGATGAATGATACTTCAAAATGAGGATGTTGACCAAAAATCTTGAAGTTTGACTGTATGTGGGCCACAGTTGACCTTTGCCCTGGCACAGTCAATTTTCAGGCCTTTGAGCAATTGATTGAGCAAAATTACTCTACAAGGCTTGAAACTTGTCATGGATAATCTTGAGAACATATTAGGGAATTGGTGAGAATTTGGGATCCCTTGGACTCAAATATCTTGGTGCATTATGAAACCCTAATTTGAGGTAGACTGCCTTAGGAGAGAGTTTATTTGGTTAACCCTTGGACTTCCTTGAGCAACTTGAGGATCTTTCTTGAAATGTTTTAAGATATATGGGAGGGAAAATTTTGGGGTACAACAGCTGCCCCTGTTCAATCTTCTTAAACCTGAGGATGTAGATTGGCTTTTTTGCCTTTCGTGATCCGAAGGTGGAAGATGATTGAACACTAGAGTGCCCTGAAATTTGCACTCGCATGAAGTGGTATCTGTCTTGTGATGTCAGGAATGGGCTTATAGATGCCATTTAGAAATTGATGACGGAAGATGGGCTTAAAGATTCCATCCGAAGGAGTGTCGATCGCATAAGAGATTCCTTAGTGAGAGTCTGTATACCTGTTATTGAGGAAGATTATGCTGGGGAATGTTGATCTCTGTCTTGAGAGGAATAGAATTTTAGGAGCTTCGGTCGTCCGTTATTCTACTGGGAAATTGTCTCTTAGTCGAAGAGGTGAAAATGAACTACTATCTGGTCATGACCCATGCTTCATAGTGATAAGACTGACTGCTATCTGGTTGTAATCCAGGCTTTACAGTGACTTACTGGGGAGATGAGATTAATCTTGCTATCTGGTCGTAATCCAGGCTTCACAATTTCTCAATTCTTATCTGGTCGTAATCCAGGATTCAGAAGGAATTAAGTTGTTATCCGATTGCATCCGAGCTTCAACTTGAACTTAGGGCATACTAATATCCAGTCGACTCCAGGCTTCTTAGTATTTGTCCAGGTAAACTGCTATTTTGTCGTAATCCAAGCTTCGCAGTGTCTTGTACTGGTATCTGGTCGTAATCCAGGCTTCACAATACCTTACTTCTTATTTGGTCGTAATCTAGGCTTCAGAAGAGATCAAATGGTTATCCGGTCGTAATCCAAGCTTCCCTTTGAATTTGGGCCTACTAATATCCGATCGAATCCGGGCTTCATAGTAATTGGCCGGGTAAACTTCTATTTGATCGTAATCCAAGCTTCACAGTGTCCCTCACTAATCTGGTCGTAATCTAGGCTTCAGTGTTTCTTACCGCTATCTGGTCGTAATCCAGGCTTCGTGATGTCTCATACCACTATCTGGTCGAATCCAGGCTTCATGGTGTTCAGAGAAAATCAAGATACTATCTGGTTGTAATCCGGGCTTCATAACTTGTATTAAAGATATACCACTATCTGGTCGTAATCCAGGCTTCGCGGTCTTGTATTGCTATCTGGTCGTAATCCAGGCTTCACAATAACTGGCTGAACTGTTATCCGGTTGTAATCCGGGCTTCACGGCTTGTGTTTATGACATACCACTATTTGGTTGAATCCAGGCTTCATGGTGTCTCGTACTGCTATCTGGTCGTGATCCAGGCTTCACAGTAACTGGCTGAGCTGTTATCCGATCGTAATCTAGGCTTCACGGCTTGCTGGGGATACAACTATTATCCGGTCGTTCTCCGGGCTTCATAGCTTAAAGATAAACCACTATCTGGTCGAATCCAGGCTTCGCGGTGTTTGACACTGTTATCCGGTCGTTCTCCGGGCTTCACAATATGCTGTAGAAATCAAGATACTATCCGGTCAGATCCAGGTTTCATAGCTTGTACTTTGTGAGAATTTGATTGTATCTTTCCTGAAAGGTAAAGGGTTAGTCGTATGTAATGCATGATATGTATCAAGTAATGATGTTCTCAAAATAAATGAGATTTTGTTGTATGATGCGTATGCATATGTCATGATGTATGGATATGTAATGTTTTTATGATGTTCTCTAGCTGGGGAAAATAAATCCCGGATTGCTGCTGGAGAGTGCAAGAAGTTGAATTCTCCGTCTCGACTGGGGATAGTGAATGAAGATGATTGTGAGAATACTCCTGCTGGAGAATAAACTGACGAGAAAATGATTCTGTGGGGAAGAGATACTATGCTAGAGGACCTGTTGATTTGGAGGAATAACCTTGGCTGGGGATGAACTACCGCTGCTGGCGATAATGAAACCTATCGGGGATCGAGTTTCTGCTTGTGGAAGAAATAAACTCTACTTAGGATAATCTTCTAGTGCTGGTGCTAGATAAACTCTGCTTGGGGAGAATCACCGTTTCTAGATACCTTTTGCTCTTTGGGGAGTGAATGTACCTTTAGTCGTATTCTCCAGCTAGGTCTATCCTTATACCTGATGGACAGAGCAACTGTAAGGTTTGGACATTTCTTGTTTTCCCCTGTTCCTGATATTACGAGTAATCGTCTTTTGTTTCACATGTAAATGTTTTATGAGCAACAATTATTTTCAAATGCATATATCAAAAATGAACATTGGATGTTCTTGCAAAACAAAACAGAAAAAGGAGAACAATTTGAAATTTCTTTGTGAACATGAATTATATTGATTTTGAAGTTGGCCTGTAAATAGGCGTTTTTGTACAAGAGGCCGACGTCCTAGTAAGAGAACGCCGCCGAATGATAGAAATTATACAATTTGTGTAAAACAAAGAAAAACAGCTATGTGAACAATCCCACTGGGTTCCAACTCTGCTATTGCCTTTATGTCTTTCGAGCATCTCATCACTTTGCTATTTGGTTGAAGGTAGATCAAATTGATTAGTGTCGTCCGAGCTTGATAGTTGATATCGAAGTCTGGTTTCAAGATAATCCAATGAGACATAATGTTACGCTTTAATCCCTAATTTTTGCCTGGACCGCCCTTTCGGGTTTTCAGTCCACCGGGATACACTTTTTTGCCTTTTCAGGTTTTCGACTTACCGGGTGTACAGTTTTTTTTATTTTCATCCCTTATTTTTTCCCGAACCCTTTTGGTTCGCTGGGAAGCCCTTATTTTTTCCTAGGCCAGTCAACCTAGCGGGTCTTTGATTAGGCGTAGTATTTTTTCACTATGTCTGCATTGACGGGGTGAGGAAGGTCGTCACCATCCATGGTAGTTAGAATCTAGCTCCTCCCAAGAAAATGTTCTTAACCACAAATGGCCCTTCATACGTAGGGGTCCATTTGCCCCTGGGATCACCTTGCGGCAATATGATGCGTTTGATCACCAGATCCCCAACTTGATACTCTTATCGTCTGACTTTCTTGTTAAATTCCTTGATCATCCGCTTTTGATATGTCTGACCATGACAAATAGCAGTAAGTCTTTTTTCGTCGATTAAGTTCAGTTGATCAAGTCGGGTCTGGATCCAGTCGTCTTCGCTTAAACCCGCATCCTTCATAATCCAGAGAGAGGGTATCTAGACCTCAATGGGTAAGACCTCCTCCATGCCATACACCAAAGAGTAGGGTGTTGCCCCTGTTGAAGTCCGCACTGAGGTTTGGTACCCATGAAGAGCGAATGGTAACATCTCGTGCCAATCTTTGTATGTCACCGTCATCTTCTGCACAATCTTCTTGATGTTCTTATTAGCCGCTTCAACAACCCCATTCATCTTCGGCCGGTAATGAGAAGAGTTATGATACTGTATCTTAAACTGCTTGCAGAGCTCAGTGATCATCGTGTTGTTGAGATTTGTACCATTGCCCGTAATGATCCTCTCGGGTACACCATATCGACAGATCAAATTGTGCCGAATAAACTGTGCCATGACGTTCTTGGTTACTGTAGCAAAGGAAGCTACCTCAACCCACTTTGTAAAGTAATCAATCGCCACCAGAATGAAATGATGCTCGTTGGACGCAGTAGGTCTGATTTCGACAATCATATCGATGCCCCACATTGCAAAAGGCCAAGGAGCTGTCAAGATGTTCAGAGGAACTAGAGGTACATGCACCTTATCAGCATAGACTTGACACTTATGACAGGTTCGAGAATGCTGATAACAATCGGCTTCCATGGTAGACCAATAATATCCTTCCCGTAGGATCTTCTTTGCCATGGTATGTCCACTGGAATGAGTTCCGAAAGTACCTTCATGTAATTCCGCCATGATCCTTTCTGCCTCGTTTTTATCCATACACCGCAGTAAGGTTGAATCATGGTTACGCTTGTAAAGGATACCATTACTGATGAAGAACTTCGCCGCGAATCTCCTCAGAAACTTCTTATCATTAACAGATGCACCCTCGGGATACTCTTGAGTCTCAAGATACCTCTTTACCTCGTGAAACCAGGGTTTATTTGTTACCTCTTCAGTCTCAATGTCACAACAATGTGCGGGTTCGTCCAACCTCTCGATGGTAATCTGGGAAGCCTCATTATCCCACCTGACCTTGAACATAGAAGACATGGTAGCTAGCGCGTCCGCTAACTGATTCTCCTCTCTGGGGAAATGTTCAAAGGTTATCTCCTCAAAATATGGGAGCAACTTCAATACATACTCTTTGTAAGGAATAAGATTTGGGTGCTTCGTATCCCACTCGCCTTTAATCTGACTGATCACGAGAGCGGAATCTTCGAATACACTCAAGAACTTAATCCTCAAGTCAATAGCTGCTCGAAGGCCCATGATGCATGCTTCATACTCCGCCATGTTGTTGGTGCAGTTAAAACATAATCGAGCGGTGAACGGAGTATGACAACCTTCAGGAGATATGATCATTGCGCCAATACCATTACCCAACGCGTTTGAAGCTCCGTTAAAATACATAGACCATCGGGATCCCTCCTCAGGTCCTTCATCCGGTCCAGGTTTTTCACAGTCGGTCACCAACATAATGTTCTCATCCGGGAACTCGAAATTCATAGATTGGTAATCATCCATGCCCTGATGTGCCAAATGATTTGCCAACACACTTCCCTTGATTGCCTTTTGGGTTGTGAATTGGATGTCATACTCAGTCAAGATCATCTGCCATCTTGCTATTCTTTCGTACAAGGCAGGCTTTTCGAAGATATACTTGATTGGATCCATCTTTGATATCAATAGAGTAGTGTGAGTCAGCATATACTGTCTCAGCCGGTGAGCAGCCCATGCCAAAGTGCAACAAGTTTTCTCAAGCAGTGAGTATCGGGTCTCACAGTCGGTAAACTTTTTGCTAAGGTAATAAATAGCATGTTCTTTTCGGCCAGACTCATCATACTACCCCATCACACACCCCATTGAATTATCGAGTACTATCAAGTATAAGATCAAAGGTCTTCCCTCAATTGGAGGCATCAGAATTGGCAGTTCTTGGAGGTATTCCTTGATCCGTTCGAAAGCGACTTGACATTCATCATTCCATCTTACCACTTGATCTTTCTTCAGTAGCTTGAAGATTGGCTCACAAGTAGCAGTCAGGTGTGAAATGAATCAGGCAATGTAATTCAGACGTCCCCAAAAGCCTCTGACTTCTTTTTCTGTTCGGGGAGCTGGCATTTCCTGTATAGCCTTTACCTTTGCAGGATCCACTTGAATACCTTTATCACTAACGACGAAACCCAGCAGCTTACCAAACCTTACCCCGAAGGTGCACTTGTTCGGGTTTAACCTCAGCTTGTACATCTTCAACTTGTCAAATAGCTTCTGGAGATGGTCAAGATGTTCCTCTTCAGTATGGGATCTTGCAATCATGTCATCAACGTATACCTTAATCTCATGATGAATCATGTCATGGAACAAAGCAACCATGGCGCGCTGATACGTTGCCTCAACATTCTTCAGTCCGAACGGCATGACTTTGTAATAAAAGGTACCCCACTGCGTAACGAACGTTGTCTTCTCCATGTCTTCGGGAGCCATCTTAATCTTATTGTAACCGTAAAAACCATCCATAAAGGAGAAGATCTTATACTGCGCGGTGTCGTCGACCAGAACATTGATGTGAGGGAGTGGGAAATTATCCTTGGGGCTTGCCCTGTTCAGATCCCTATAGTCCACACACATTCGTACCTTACCACCTTTCTTCGGCACCGGAACCACATTGGCAACCCACTGTGGGTAAGAAGTAACTGCTAGAAAACCGATATTAAATTGTTTCATGACCTCAGTGTGATCGGTGGAAATAGAACTGACTGTTTAAAGCTGGTTCGCGAAATGTCGCGGTAAGCAAGAGTCGCCACCGTCTTTTATGTTCTCCAACATGGAAAGGACAAAAGCATAGAAAAATTCCTTATTCGAGATGTCTCTCGGTTCGGGAGGTAGATTTATAGAAAGGGAAGGTGTTAGCACCCTTTCTATCCGTGGTTATCCACGGGCTCTTAGGTACTTGCTCTTATGTTTTCAAAATTTTGTTTGCTTTTCAAATGTGTGTGGGTTTTGAAAAAGTTTCGTTTTGAAAAATTTCTAAGTAACTCTTGTATCTGTCCTCAAGAGTGTATGAAAAATTTGTTTGAAAACTTTTTGAAAGTGTATGTGCGAAAAGTTGTTTTTTTTTTTGTTTTTGAGAGAGAGCAAGTACCCATGAGATCTACCTACCATAAGGAATTAGGCTGTGTAAGAGTCCTTTAAACAGTACTATCCCACTATTGAGAAGTAGGTAGCACCGTCGTTGGAGTTATTCGGGTCAATTCGATTATAGGGACAATGTGGTCATCAAAGCAATAGTAGGACACCTTAGAAGTAACCCTAATGTCCTAGATCCTTTTTTATCCGAGGCAACCGTTTCGAGGCAACTTGGATCTTTAGACAAGAGGGTGACCTCTAAAACACCCTATACTTGACGACCACGTTTGAGGCAACCAGTGAGGCGTACCCTAGGAGTGGCATGTGCTTGTGTGTTGTTTCAGTTTATATTTATCTTTGAACATGCATTTGTGAGCTACGGATTAATTTTATTTGGCATACAGTCTTGCAGGCATAATTAACAGTTAAGAGTGCGGAAAATAAAGTACGGAAAAGTAAATCTACGCTATTACAAGGCGCGGGTCTATACATCGCCAAAAAACATAACCCGTTTTGAAAATAAATGCGGAAAGTAAAGAAAGCAATAAAATCCTAATTAACTATTACATTCCGGAAACAGTTACATAAATAATCAAAATAAGAATAATGTGCAAAGAGAAATAGAATCGGGACGTCCTTAGGATTTTGACCCTTTTTGAGAAATAAAGAAATTTTGGTCCTTTCTTGCAATTTAATTAAAATATTAAACCTAGTAACTAATTAATTAATTAATTAAAGGAAAAAATGTTTTTTTTGTGTTTTTTTTAAGTTTTTAATGAAAATAAAATAAAAGAAATTAAAAGTAAAAAGGAAAAACCTAATTCTAAGTTTATTTTATTTATTATGAAAAAAGATTAAAATAACCTAATTTAACTAATTCAATTTGGTTAATATTTATTTACAAAAATAATATTTAATAGTAAAAATAATAAATAATAAAAATATTTACAATTTTTTGATCTCTGAATTTATTATAAAAAATCAGTTTGTTGGTTAATAATAATAATGATTATAATTAAAAGAATTAAAAGGAAAAAGAAAATAAAATAAATAAGAAAAATAGTAAAACCAGGGGGGGTTTGATGGACCCAATGGAGGTGAATCTGGGATTTTAGGCCCATGAACATTCAAGCCTTGTTGACCTTCCTGGTTGTCCACACCTGCATTGACTCATGAGCACCATGGTCTTCAGTTTTTGACCATTGGATTGAGGGTTGTGGACACTTGGCGCTTGGACCATTGGAGGTTTATGGTGGAATGCATTGAATGGCCTGCATAGAATTATATAAGAAAAAATACGAAACAAATATTGGGGGACCTGGGAATCGAACCCAGGTCCCAATGATGAACGTCCAGCGCACCAACCACTACTCCACTCGCCTGCATTTGTTAATATGATGGATAGTGAAAATAATATACAAAAACATCAATTATGCTTGGAAAGAGAAAAAGCGCGCATTATATTGGAATCAGCCAATCGTGCATCCACACGTAATCATCTTCTTCCCCTTTCCCCTGTAAAACAGAAGCAATTAGCGGGGGTTTTAAACCCCCACAAAGTACAAATGCCAAAAATAGCGATTAGGTCTGTGCATTATATAAATAGGGCGCGAGGGTTGGTTCAAGTTCGTCTTGTCCTTCTGAGTTCAACCATGGGTATCATTGGTTCTAATTTTGCTTGGTCAAGAAAGCCCTAAAATCAAAGCTTCAAAACCCTAGATTTCTTTAATGGCAGTTTTCGTTTCAGGGCACCATAATACGATTAATCTGTACCATTAGCTTCATAATGATGTTAGCAATGCAAAGCAATAATCATAACATGTTAATGATGCATAAAACTTGAGTTTCGATTATGGAAAAGAGTGGGCAAACCGTACGACTGTTCTTGGGATTCTTTGGGTGTTAACACTTGATTTTGATTGCAAAAGGTTCCTTACACCTCCAGCAATGTATTGGAATCACTCTAAGGCTTTGAATTGATCTGAAATATGAAAAACAGTTTTTGGTTTTCTTTGAATTTTTGGAATTTGGCTATGGTTCTTGCAGCAGTTTTGCACGTCCAAGGCTTTAGGGTTTGCTTCAGTACATATAGTGGAATGAAACTAGGGTAAATCTTGCACATGAAATCCATTGTATTGAAGATTGTATATTTGATTTTCAATCAAATCTTTTACATCTTTTTGATGCCAATTTTGGAGTTTTTGATGTCCTTGATATGTACACGAATTGCCAGCTTGCCCTGAGTGTATTTGCATCACAAAAAGATTTGAAAACCATATCTTTTGAATTTTCCTACAATTAAATGAATTAAATGAATTAATATTAATAAAAATTCAATTAATTAATTAAAAATAAGAAAATAAATCAATTTAAGTTCAATGGGTCGTGCATATGCTTTGGGAAATGTTTCAAGAAATAATTTGAGGCCCATTAGCAAAAATGAAGTGTTTTGGGCAAAGTTGACTTTTGCAAATTCCCAAAAATTTCCCAACTTCTCCAATGCATATCTTGCTCAATTTTGATCATATGAACATGTTCTTGGACATTTTGGAAAGGTCCTGAAGTCCTCTAACCAATGCCTTTGGTCCCATGTCATTTTTATTTACCAATCTCAAGTTATGGTCTTTGACTTAAAGTGCCTTTTTGTTGACTTTTGAAAATGACCTATAATGTAGAAATTGATAACTTTTTATGAGAGCATTTCTTGGACTTGGAATGTGAAGATGAGTTGTAGGAAATGTCATCCCCTTCAAAATGAGCATTGGATGGGATTTTATGATGAACCATGAAAAAGTTATGCCCTGGTCAAGTTACAGTTGACTTTTCAGCTGTCCAAAAATAGAAACTTTTGCATCTTTGATGATTTTTGAGCCATTCTTGTGGAATCAAGATCAAGTTTTGATCAAATGATGATTGTGGCTTCAAAATAAGATGTTAACCCAAATTTTTGACTCTTGACTGCCAAATGACCATTTTGCCCCTACAGTTGATTGTGAACCAAATGAAGCTTTTGACTGTGCAACTTGACCCTGTGAGTCTTGAAACTTGCCATGTAGATGCTTGAGGATATGTGTAGGCCTATGGGACTTGATTGGACCATTGAAAACCTCAAATTCACTGAAGGAACCAAAACCCTAATTTGACTGGCTTAGGAGGATGTTTAGACTGGGCAATCCCTTGATCCATTTGAAGATTGATCTTGACAAATCTTAAAGAATATGGGAGGGAAATTTTTGGGGTACAACAGTTGCCCCTGTTCAATCTTCTTAGACCTGAGGATGTAGATTGGCTTGCGTGCCTTTCGTGATCCGAAGGTGGAAGATGATTGAACACTAGAGTGCCTAGAAATTTGCACTCACATAGTAGAATATCAGCAACGTGATGTCGGGAATGGGCTTACATATGCCATTTGGAAAGGTGGTGGATAGGAGGATGGGCTTATAGATGCCATCTGGAAATGTAATGGATAGTTGTGGAGATGTCGATCGCGTAAGAGATTCCTTAGCGAGAACTTGCGTACCTAAGAAAGAAAGATAATTACCTGGCTTGTTACAGGGGTTGATCTTCAAACTCTTCATGCAGATGTGCCCTGGCTAGATACAGGAATCGAATCCACAATCAATCACTCACAGATATGCCCTAGCTAGATACAGGAATCAAATCTGGAATTGGTCGTCTACAGACATGCCCTGGCTGGATACAGGTGTCGAATCTCTAAACTCTTCATGCAGACATGCCCTGGCTAGATACAGGTATCGAATCTACAATCAGTCACTCACAGATATGCCCTGGCTAGATACAGGTATCGAATCTCTAAACTCGTCATGCAGATATGCCCTGGCTAGATACAGGTATCGAATCTACAATCAATTACTCACAGATATGCCCTGGCTAGATACAGGAATCGAATATGGAATTCTTCGTCTACAGATATGCGCTGGCTGGATACAGGAATCGAATCTCTAAACTCGTCATGCAGATATGCCCTGGCTGGATATAGGTATCGAATCTACAATCAATTACTCACAGATATGCCCTGGCTAGATACAGGAATCGAATATGGAATTCTTCGTCTATAGATATACCCTGGCTGGATACAAGAATCGAATCTCTAAACTCGTCATGCAGATATGCCCTGGCTGGATACAGGTATCGAATCTACAATCAATTACTCACAGATATGCCCTGGCTAGATACAGGAATCGAATCTAGAATTCTTCGTCTATAGACATGCCCTGGCTAGATACAGGTATCGAATCTCTAAACTCTTCATGCAGATATGCCCTGGATGGATACAGGAATCGAATCTACAATCAGTCACTCACAGATATGCCCTGGCTAGATACAGGTATCGAATCTGGAACTGCGAAAGTTGATGGTAATCATCTTTTGATTGACCTTTTCCTGAAAAGGCAAAACATTAGTTGTATGCAATGTATGAAATGCATGATGTCATGATGTTCTCAAAAATAGATGAAATCGTGTGTTATGATGCGTATATGCATGCGTCATGGTGTATGATAATGTGATGAATGTATTTTCGTCTAGGAAAATAAATCCTTGACGGCTGCCGGGAGCTTGTGGGATCCTGGGCTGATGTTTGAAGAGTAGAGTTCTTCGTTTCCGCTGGGGATGATGGTTGCAAGAATACACCGGTAGGAGAAGATGACTCCGTTGGGGAATAAACTTGCTGGAGATTTCTCTGTGGGGAATTGCTCTGTGGGAAGAGATGCTTCGTTGAGGTTTTGATGAGAACTCCGCTGGGGATTCCGTTGATATGTTTTGTTGGGGAATCTGGTGAACTCCGCTGGGGGGTAGGAAGAACTTCGCCGAGGACGATCTTTCTGTGGCAATTAGCTGAGGATAACCTAGTTATAAGCTCTGGTGGGGAATAACCTTTGAATAAAGCCGGGGAGAGCGTTCGTACTCTGCAGGGGATAAGCTTCCAGAATCTACTGGGGATAAGCTTCCAGAATCTACTGGGGATAATGATTCAACTCTCCTGGGGAAACTTTAAACTGTACTGGGAAGTGGCTCCACTGGGGTGTCTGGTATTCCGCCGGGGAACAATCTTAGATCAAGACTGCCGGGGATGCTTGCTTAGGAACATCTGTATACTCCGCTGGGGAATATTGAGATTTTCTGGGGATACCCAACTTCCATAAGGCTGTCTGTAGGCTAACTCTGCTTGGGGAGAGCGTTGACTTGTTGGAGATATTGTGCCTTTTCAGGGCTGATTGGGAGACCAACTCTGCTCGGGGGAGAGTATTGCTGAGTCTTGTCTTACTCTGCGGGGAGTGGAGGTATCTGGGTTACATTCTTCAGCCGAACTTACCTTGGTACCTTGGTGGACAGAGCAACTAGATCGCTTAGACAACTCATTATTGCCCCTGTTTCTAATGCCACCTGTAATTAATCCTTTGTTTCGCATGCAAGTATTTATGAGCTAGTAATTAGTGTCAAATGCATATATCAAAAATGAACATTGGACGTTCTTCGCAAGACAAAACAGAAAAAGGAAAAATAATTGGCAATTTGTC
This sequence comes from Vicia faba, assembly GCA_948472305.1. Taxonomy (NCBI): domain Eukaryota; kingdom Viridiplantae; phylum Streptophyta; class Magnoliopsida; order Fabales; family Fabaceae; genus Vicia; species Vicia faba. Next base: position 1,359,941,353 of record OX451737.1, read on the forward strand.
TGGAAAAGTGAATTTGTATTGATTTTTGGATTTTCCTGTAAATAGGAGTTTTGTGTACAAGAGGCTGACGTCCTAGTAAGAGAACGCCGCCGAACAACAAAGTTTATACATTTTGTGAAAAGGAAAACAAAACAGCTATGTGAAAAATAATCCCACTGGGTTCCAACTCTGCTATCGCCTTTATGTCTTCAAGCGTCTCATCACTTGGCTGCTTAGTTGAAGATGAAGCTGATTGATCGATGCCGTCTAAGCCTGATAGTTGATACCGAATTCTGGATGCAAGGTGATCCAATGAGACATAGTATTACGCTTTATCCCTAACTTTTGCCTGGACCGCCCTTTCGAGTTTTCAGTCCACCGGGATACCCATTTTTGCCCAAGCCGCCTTTTCAGGTTTTCGACTTGCCGGGTGTACAGATTTTTTTTCATTTCATCCCTTAGTTTTGCCCGAACCCTTTTGGTTCGCCGGGAAGCCCTTATTTTTGCCTAGGTGTGTCAAACTAGCGGGTCTTTTATTCATGCGTAGTATCTTTTTACTATGTCTGCATTGGTGGGGTGAGGAAGGTCGTCACCATCCATGGTAGTTAGAATCATAGCTCCTCCTGAGAAGATATTCTTAACCACAAATGGCCCTTCGTACGTAGGGGTCCATTTGCCCCTGGGATCACTTTGAGGAAGAATGATGCGCTTGATTACCAAGTCTCCGACTTGATACTCCTGGCGTCTGACTTTCTTGTTAAATGCCCTGATCATCCGTTTTTGGTACGTTTGACCATGACAAATAGCGGTGAGTCTCTTTTCATCGATTAAGTTAATTGATCAAGCCGATTCTGGATCCAGTCATCTTCGCTCAAACCTGCATCCTTCATTATCCGGAGAGAGGGTATCTGGACTTCGATAGGCAAGACTGCCTCCATGCCATAGACCAAGGAAAATGGGGTTGCCCCTGTTGACGTCCGTGCTGAGGTATGGTACCCGTGAAGAGTGAACGGTAACATCTCGTGCCAATCTTTGTACGCCACTGTCATCTTCTGCACAATCTTCTTGATATTCTTATTAGCTGCTTCTACAGCCCCATTCATCTTCGGCCGGTAAGGAGAAGAGTTGTGGTGCTGTATCTTGAATTGCTCGCAGAGCTCAGTGATCATCTTATTGTTAAGATTGGTACCATTGTCCGTAATGATCCTCTCTGGTACACCGTATCGACAGATCAGGTTATGCCAAATGAACCGTGCCACGACATTATTGGTTACGGTAGCATAGGAAGCTGCTTCAACCCATTTTATGAAGTAATCAATTGCTACTAGGATGAAGCGATGCCCGTTGGATGCTGTAGGTCTGATCTCGCCGATCATATCAATGCCCCACATTGCAAAAGGCCAAGGTGCTGTCAAGACGTTCAGAGGAACTGGAGGAATATGCACCTTATCAGCATAAATCTGGCATTTGTGACATGTCCGAGAATGTTGGTAACAGTCAGCTTCCATTGTGGACCATAAATATCCTTCCCGAAGGATTTTCTTTGCCATGGTATGTCCACTGGAATGTGTTCCGAAGGTACCTTCATGTAGCTCTGACATGATCCTTTCTGCTTCAGTCTTATCCACACAACGCAGTAAGGTCGAATCATGGTTTCACTTGTAGAGAATGCCATTGTTGAGGAAGAACTTTGCCGCAAACCTTCTCAGGAACTTCTTGTCATTAACGGATGCACCCTCGGGGTATTCTTGAGCTTCCAAGTACCTCTTCACTTCGTGATACCAGGGTTTTTCAGTTACCTCTTCAGCCTCAAGATCACAGCAATATGCAGGTTCGTCCAATTTCCAGATAATGATCCGGGGAGCCTCGTTGTCCCATTTGACTTTGAACATAGAAGACATCGTAGCCAGCGCGTCCGCCAACTGATTCTCCTCTCTTGGGAAGTGTTCAAAAGTTATCTCCTCGAAGTGGGGAATCAACGTCAACACACTCTTTGTAAGGGATAAGATTTGGGTGTTTTGTATCCCACTCGCCTTTGATCTGACTGATCACGAGAGCGGAATCTCCGAAGACACTCAGAAACTTGATCCTTAAGTCAATTGCAGCTTGAAGACCCATGATGCATGCCTCATACTCCGCCATGTTGTTGGTGCAGTTGAAACATAGCCGGGCGGTAAGTGGAGTATGAGTGCCTTTAGGGGATATGATCACAGCGCCAATACCATTACCCAAAGCGTTTGAGGCTCCGTCAAAGTGCATAGACCATCGGGATCCTTCCTCAGGTCCTTCATCCGGTCCAGGTACTTCACAATTAGTCACTACCATGATGTTCTCGTCTGGAAATTCAAAGTTCATCGACTGGTAATCGTCCACTGCCTGGTGTGCCAAATGGTCTGCCAATACACTTCCCTTGATTGCTTTTTGAGTTGTGTACTGGATGTCGTATTCAGTCAGGATCATCTGCCATCTTGCTATTCTTCCGGATAAGGCAGGCTTTTCGAATATGTACTTGATTGGATCCATTTTTGAAATCAATAGAGTAGTGTGAGTCAACATATACTGTCTCAGCCGGCGAGCAGCCCATACCAAAGCGCAACAAGTTTTCTCGAGCAATGAGTATCGGGTCTCACAGTCGGTAAACTTTTTGCTAAGGTAATAAATAACATGCTCTTTTCGGCCAGACTCGTCATGCTGCCTCAGCACACACCCCATTGAGTTGTCCAGTACTGTCAAGTATAAGATTAGAGGTCTCCCTTCAACCGATGGCATACGAATGGGTGGTTTTTGGAGATACTCTTTGATTCTGTCGAAAGCGGCCTGACATTCATCGTTCCAACGTACCACTTGATCTTTCTTCAGCAGCTTGAAGATTGGCTCACAAGTAGCAGTTAGATGTGAGATGAATCGGGCAATGTAGTTCAGCCGTCCTAGAAAGCCTCTGAATTCTTTCTCTATCTTGGGAACTGGCATCTCTTGTATGGCTTTCACCTTGGCAGGGTCCACTTGAATACCTTTGTCGCTCACGACGAAACCTAGTAGTTTTCCAGATCTCACCCCGAAGGTGCACTTGTTCGGGTTCAGCCTCAGCTTGTACAACTTTAGACGGTCAAACAACTTCTGTAGATGGTCAAGGTGTTCCTCTTCAGTTTGGGACCTTGCAATCATATCGTCGACATATACTTCAATCTCATGATGGATCATGTCGTGAAATAAAGCAACCATGGCACGTTGGTAGGTTTCCCCAGCATTTTTCAACCCAAAAGGCATGACCTTGTAACAGAAGGTGCCCCACTGAGTAACAAAGGTAGTCTTTTCCATATCTTCAGGAGCCATCTTGATCTGATTATAACCTGAAAATCCGTCCATGAAGGAGAATACTTTATGCTGAGCAGTATTGTTAACCAGAACGTCGATATGCGGTAGAGGGAAATCAACCTTGGGGCTCGCCCTGTTCAAATCCCTATAATCAACACACATTCGAACCTTACCATCTTTCTTCGGCACTGGCACCACGTTGGCAACCCACTGAGGGTAAGAAGTCACTGCTAGAAAACCGGCATCAAATTGTTTCATAACCTCAGCTTTGATTTTCTCGGACATCTCCGAACGCATACGGCGGACCTTCTGTTTTACCGGAGGGCAGTCTTCCTTGGTCGGCAGGTGATAAACCACAATGTCAGTATCTAACCCAGGCATGTCTTCGTAAGACCAGGCAAAGATTTCCACATAATTATGTAACATCTGAATCAACCGTTGTTTCACACTGAGCTCTAGATTGGCACCAATCTTGACTTCCTTTCTGTCTGTCTCAGTACCCAGATTTACCGTTTCCACTGGCTCTTCATGTGGCTGAATGGCCCTCTCTTCCTGGAGTAGCAGTCTTGCAAGCTCACCAGGCACTTCACAATCATCTTCACCTTTGTCTTCGGCTAAGTTGATCGGATTTTCGAAGTCATAACTGCCAGTAGCAGAGTCGTTACCAGTGAGATCCAGAGTGGATTGGAACATGTATAGGTGAGTGTGTGTAAATATAGTTGTTTTGCAATATATAAATAAAGAAAGAAAGGGAGCGCAAGATTTGAAATGCGAAAAACGTCCAATGCTTTTATTCATGATATATGAAAATGACAAATAATAAGCCCTCACAAATGAAGCCACGGTGCCCCGGGTAAGACACCGGGCCATAAAGTTTCAAATTATTATTCGTTACAAATTTAAAACAAAAGAGTTCATTACTGAGTGACAAAAGTAATAGGTATGTAGTCTTTGGCAGTCCAGTTGCTTAGTCCGCCGTTGGTCGTTGGGTAGATCCAGCTGTCGAATTCAGATTCTTCCGCCTCGTCTTCAATAGCATTTACTTCCGGGTTGGTGATGAATACAGGAGGTCTTCCAATCCTTGCCTTACGCACAGCCCTCTGAGCTTCTGCAGTGAAACCCAAACCAAACTTGTCAGTCTTCAGAGTAAAATCAGGGAGTCGGCCCCAGTTTGCACACTCACCCTTCTCAACCACAGCCCAGGCATCCTTCAAGGAAGCCATCTTCAACGGAGAACCCTCTTCAGTCACAGTCTCTGCTGACGCCAATGTTTGAGGCACCTCTTCAAAATGTTGAAAGGGGGTCTCAATGAATTCCCCATCCATCTCTATGTACCAGAACGAGTTGAGGTGACTGACCATGTATTCTTCCTCCCCCTGTACTGTCACAATTTTCCCTCTGACCGGGTACTTAAGCTTCTGATGTAATGTGGAGGTCACAGCTCCAGCCTTGTGGATCCAAGGACGACCTAGCAAACAAGAATAGGATGGTTGGATGTCCATCACATAGAAAGTAGAATCAAAAACTTGAGAACCAACCCTGATTGGAATGTCAACTTCACCATGTACCATCCTCTTCGACCCGTCAAAGGCCTGGACAACAATGTTACTAGGCTTGAGCTTTAAACCCTCACAATCCAGCCTGTCTAGAGCTTTCTTGGGCAATACATTTAATGAAGAACCGGTGTCTACCAACACATGGGCAAGAGTAGTGCCCCTGCATTCAATGGAGACATGCAGGGCGTCGTTATGGTTCTTTCCCTTGGCAGTCAGATCGGCGTCAGAGAAACCCAACCCATTATCAGCAGTCAAGTTGGCCACACAATCGGTAAATTGATCAGCAGACGTCTCTTGTGGCACGTGGGCCGTCTTCAGGAAGGAAATCAGGGCCTTGGCATGGGCCTCTGAACACAACAACAGTGATGGCATAGAAATTTTAGAGGGGGTGTGCCCCAGCTGCTCAACTACATTGAAATCACTCTTCTTGATAATCTTGAGAATTTCTTCCATATCTTGCTTGGAAGCTTCAACAGTGGTTGTCTTCGGTGCCTCTGTCTGGGCAGGCACATCAGTAGCAATCCCTTTGCCCCAAGCGTCAGATGACTCGACAGCAGGGGTAGAAACTTGATCTTGTTCAGGAAGGGAAGCAGGCACACTGGCAGGTGTGATGACAAGAGGTCTCTGAATAGCTAGAGGTGGAATATCTGGTGAGAACAACCTACCACTACGAGTAACCTTGGCAGGCCCGGTGATGTTACTGACGCTGGTACTAGTATCAAACTCTTGTTTTACTCCGAGCACATAAACATCTGCCCCATAGTGCCACGGGACAACCTTGTCAGATGTATAGGGGAGAGGCCCCGGAACAGTGATGATGATAGAAGCAATCTTCGAAGTAGACATGATTTTGACAGGCTTCTTTGAGGGAGCCTTAGGAGAATTGTTGAAAATAGTAACGATGGACACTTCTTCAGTAGGGATAACAGGAACGACAATCTTCTCGAACAAGATCTCTTTATTATCCATCAGGCTTTGGATACCTGACTTCAACAAAGGACAACCAGCAGGGGAAACAACACATAGATGGCAACCTTTACTACATCCCAGAAATAAACCGGCTAGCAACAGGTTCCTTTTGACAGTCAACAACGGAGTAACAATATCTTCCACAGAGGCTACATACCGGTCTTCTTCCACAGCACTCACTCCATGCTGGGGCATGGGAGCAGTCACAACATTGGGCCTCTCGGGCGCCTCAAACTGTATTTCCTTAGCATCAATAAGGTCCTGAACCTTATTCCTTAGAGCCCAACAATCATCCGTAGAATGCCCCAGGCTATCAGAGTGATAAGCGCAGCGGGCATTGGGGTTGTATTTTGGAGAGGTTGTATTCACTACCTTCAGAGCTTCCTTGATAGTTACCAGATTGGTTGACAACAGTTGCGGCAAGATCTGAGACAAGGTCATACTAAGCCGAGTGTACTCTCTACTGGGTCTCTCACCCCTTGGTTGGTTATATTTCCGAGGAGCGGCAGCAGGCTTTGAAATTACCACCGCGTTGACAGCTTGGCGGCGTTCCGGTTTATTCTGTTTCCTTAACCCATAAACAACACTAGCCTCCTTCTTGAAGGGTTTCTTTTCAATACTCGAGGAGCCACCTTTCTGTATCTTTCCGGACTTAATACCAGCTTCTATCCTTTCACCAGTCAGAATGAGGTCTGTAAACCCTGCAGAATAATTACCAATCAGGTGGTTGAAGAACGGACCAGACAGGGTCCCCAAGAACATGTCCACGAGTTCACGGTCAGTCAACGGTGGTTGCACCCTGCCAGCCAGGTCTCCACTTTTGCGCGTACTCCTTAAAACCTTCGCCCGTCCCTAGCGACATACCCTGGAGTTGGGTACGTGTAGGAGCGAGGTCAGCATTGTACTGATACTCCTTATAAAATGCAGTAGCCAAGTCCTCCCAGTTTCGAATACTGGCTCCATCCAGCTGATAGAACCACTCGAGTTGAGCCCCTGAAAGGCTATCCTGGAAGAAATGGATCCATAAGTTCTTGTCTGCAGTGTAAGGTTGGATCTTCCTTACATATGATCTGAGATGCAGCTTAGGGCAGGACGCCCCGTCATACTTCGCAAAAGAAGGTGCCTTGAACTTGTGTGGGATCACCACCCCAGATGATAGACCTAGATCTCCAAAATCCAACCCAGGCACCTGTTGAATTTCCATAGCACTCAGACGGTCCTCTAATTGCTTGTACCCGTCCTCAGCAGGAGGGTACTGTTCATCATTGAAATCCATCTCGTTGTCGGAGACCACAGGACTAGGAACCCTTCCCTCTTGGGGACTGTCTTTCCCTACAGAGGAAGTAGCTTGATCAGCCTCATTTTGCAGTGTATTCCCAAACCTCCGTCCAGTGTTGAACAGCACAGTCCTCTTCTTCTTCTTCTTCTTCTTCACCAGCAAAGCCTTTAATTCCTCTTGACCTTGGGCTAAGCTCATGACCAGCTCTTGAAACTGGGCGTTCTGGGCCTGGAGGGCCTTGATAGCTTGTTCATTGGATGATTCAGGATTCATGATGATTGCTGAAATAAAAAGCGAAGAAGATTAAGCAACCTGTAGAAAAGAGTACCTGTTATGCCCATGATGCATGAGATGCTATTTATGCAATGCATTCAAGGGTTCAAAAGTTCAAATTCGTTGTAGATAAAACAGGAACACACGTTATATTAAGAAATAATCTGTTCAGTACATCAAGGCCTCATGGGCAAAACATTACAAAATAATTAATCCCAAAAGATACTGCGCATCCTCTTTGGAGTGATGTAGGTGTTGAGAGTCTTTTCCTCGTGAAGTAGCCGGGTGAGCTCCAAGACCTTCTTCTCGCTGGCATGTAAACTGGCTTCAAGAGAATTCCGCTCTTCCTTGAGTTGGATCCAGCTCTTTTGCATTTCCTCCCAAGATGTTGGCATGTCAAGATGTTGAATGGTGTAGGGCACCTCTCCTTCCAAAACTGGCTCTTTGATCACGGGGAGAACATGAGGATATGGCATCACCAACTTCTGGGAGCGGGCTCGTACCCACTTGAGATAAGGCTCCAAGGGGATGGAATTCTTGTGCCCCAGTGTCCTGCTATCCACCTTGTTAGGCATCCTCCAAGCTCTGATGAATCTCTGGCGAAGTCCTTGTGCATCATTGTCGAAGTCAAAAACTATGTCAGGAATAAACATGTCATGAGGGCCATCCCTCCGAGCATATCCAAACTGTCTCAAAGCCAGACATGGGTTGTAAGTAATGCCCCCTCTGATTCCAAGTAAAGGAACATTAGGAAACTCTCCGCAACGATCAATGATAGTGACATTTTCTCTGGACCGAGAACACCAATATATGTCAGCATGTGTGAGAGTCATTAATCGTTGTGACCATCTCAAACCCTGCTCGTTCTTCAAAACTGATTGTGGAAGGTGCGAAATAAACCACCTTTCCAGGAGAGGAGTGCAGCACATGAGAACACCTCTTTTTCTCATGGTTCGAGTGTAACATAAGTGGAGGATGTCCCCAAGCAATGTAGGTATGGGATTCCTGGACATGAAGATCTTAACAGCATTGATATCTATAAGCTGATCTGGATTCGGGAACAACACCAACCCATAGACAAGGAGTGCCACAACTTCTTCAAAGGCTTGTAGGTCAAGGGAATTCCAACATTCTTGGGCCTTCTCAAACAGGAACTTTGCCAAGAATCCTTTGATACCACTTCTAACTTCCCAATGTCCCTTGATGTCAGATGGTTGTAGACGTAATGCTTTAGCAACCTCTTCAAGTTTTGGTTCCCTTTCCGTACCGTTGTAGGGTAGTTGACTGAGAATGGGAACCTTTAGAAGCTGAGAAAACTCTTCCAAAGTGGGCACTAGTTGATAATCTGGGAAAGTAAAACAGTGGTGCAAAGGGTCAAAGAACTGGAAGAGAACTTTTATCATATCTTCTTCAATATTGGTGTTGACCAAGCTGACGAGTCTACCATGTCTCTCACTGAAAGAAGAGTTCTCGGGAATCCTGGATGTAAGCTCCTTAAGTTGAGGAGGTATCCTTACAAGGTTGATCTGAATTGTCTTTCTGCGGATAGTTTCCATGTCCTACAAAACAAGAACAAAGATGAAGATTCGAACCCTTCAAGTGGTTAGTAAATGCATATGATGCTGTATGATGCTATGATGTTATGATAAAAACACACCACAAGTATTCACAAAAGGCAAACATGATAAGGCACACAAGTCACACCAGACAGCCCTTAGAGTTTAGGCCAGCATGAAGTTTAGGGTACTACCCTCTTGAAGTTGGTGGGCTCAAAAACCTGTCCTATCAAAAGTAACCGGGTTCTAAGGAGCTCAATATCATTGGGTTGTTTTTTGTGTTCATTGTTTTGATTTAGCCACTGAACTGGCGATCAAAATATTCCAAGAAAACAACCCTCAATGAGTGTAGTATCGAGTATCTACCAACTTCAGACTGCACCAAAGTCAGTCATCTCACTACCCCAAAAGAGGCCAGGATGGTCAAGTAAGGTTCCTAAGGTCAGTTGATGCTTCACGACACCACGCGGCGGCCCCGTACTCTCCTTGACTTGACTCAAGGGTTACCGGTACTCGCCAAAGTGCCACATCAACGTAGCAACTGCTTCAACCGTGTCGGTATACCCCGCACAGTTCCCTCACAGTTTGTTGCTACCTAAAAGGTTTCCCCCAGATCCGGGTTAGGATCTATGAAACTCCCAAAACAGGCCCATAATATTAAAGCAATCAAAACAGGCAATTGAAAACATAAGTATGATCTAATCCTAAGGTACACCTCACTTTTATAAATATCCCCAGCAGAGTCGCCAGTTCTGTGATCGGTGGAAACAGAACTGACTGTTTAAAGCTGGTTCGCAAAATGTCGCGGTAAGCAAGAGTCGCCACCGTCTTTTATGTTCTCCAACATGGAAAGGACAAAAGCACAGCAAAATTCCTTATTCGAGATGTCTCTCGGTTCGGGAGGTAGATTTATAGAAAGGGAAGGTGTTAGCACCCTTTCTATCCGTGGTTATCCACGGGCTCTTAGGTACTTGCTCTTATGTTTTCAAAATTTTGTTTGCTTTTCAAATGTGTGTGGGTTTTGAAAAAGTTTCGTTTGAAAAATTTCTAAGTAACTCTTGTATCTGTCCTCAAGAGTGTATGAAAAATTTGTTTGAAAACTTTTTGAAAGTGTATGTGCGAAAAGTTGTTTTTTTTTTGTTTTTGAGAGAGAGCAAGTACCCATGAGATCTACCTACCCTAAGGAATTAGGCTGTGTAAGAGTCCTTTAAACAGTACTATCCCACTATTGAGAAGTAGGTAGAACCGTCGTTGGAGTTATTCGGGTCAATTCGATTATAGGGACAATGTGGTCACCAAAGCAATAGTAGGACACCTTAGAAGTAACCCTAATGTCCTAGATCCTTTTTTATCCGAGGCAACCGTTTCGAGGCAACTTGGATCTTTAGACAAGAGGACGACCTCTAAAACACCCTATACTTGACGACCACGTTTGAGGCAACCAGTGAGGCGTACCCTAGGAGTGGCATGTGCTTGTGTGTTGTTTCAGTTTATATTTATCTTTGAACTTGCATTTGTGAGCTACAGATTAATTTTATTTGGCATACAGTCTTGCAGGCATAATTAACAGTTAAGAGTGCGGAAAATAAAGTACGGAAAAGTAAATCTACGCTATTACAAGGCGCGGGTCTATACATCGCCAAAAAACATAACCCGTTTTGAAAATAAATGCGGAAAGTAAAGAAAGCAATAAAATCCTAATTAACTATTACATTCCGAAAACAGTTACATAAATAATCAAAATAAGAATAATGTGCAAAGAGAAATAGAATCGGGACGTCCTTAGGGTTTTGACCCTTTTTGAGAAATAAAGAAATTTTGGCCCTTTCTTGCAATTTAATTAAAATATTAAACCTAGTAACTAATTAATTAATTAATTAAAGGAAAAAATGTTTTTTTTGTGTTTTTTAAGTTTTTAATGAAAATAAAATAAAAGAAATTAAAAGTAAAAAGGAAAAACCTAATTCTAATTTTATTTTATTTATTATGAAAAAAGATTAAAATAACCTAATTTAACTAATTCAATTTGGTTAATATTTATTTACAAAAATAATAGTTAATAGTAAAAATAATAAATAATAAAAATATTTACAATTTTTTGATCTCTGAATTTATTATAAAAGATTAGTTTGTTGGTTAATAATAATAATGATTATAATTAAAAGAATTAAAAGGAAAAAAAAATAAAATAAAAAAGAAAAATAGTAAAACCAGGGGGGTTTGATGGACCCAATGGAGGTGAATCTGGAATTTTAGGCCCATGAACATTCAAGCCTTGTTGACCTTCCTGGTTGTCCACACCTGCATTGACTCATGAGCACCATGGTCTTCAGTCTTTGACCATTGGATTGAGGGTTATGGACACTTGGCGCTTGGACCATTGGAGGTTTATGGTGGAATGCATTGAATGGCCTGCATAGAATTATATAAGAAAAAATACGAAACAAATATTGGGGGAGCTGGGAATCGAACCCAGGTCCCAATGATGAACGTCCAGCGCACCAACCACTACTCCACTCGCCTGCATTTGTTAATATGATGGATAGTGAAAATAATATACAAAAACATCAATTATGCTTGGAAAGAGAAAAAGTGTGCATTATATTTGAATCAGCCAATCGTGCATCCACACGTAATCATCTTCTTCCCTTTTCCCCTGTAAAACAGAAGCAATTAGCGGGGGTTTTAAACCCCCATGTGATCGGTGGATTTAGAACTGACTGTTTAACGCTGGATCGCGAAATGTCGCGGAAGCAAGAGTCGCCACCGTCTTTTGTTTTCTCCAACATGGACAGGACAAAAGCACAGCTGTGATCGGTGGATCTGGAACTGACTGTTTAACGCTGGTTCGCGAAATGTCGCGGAAGCAAGAGTCGCCACCGTCTTTTATTTTCTCCAAATGGAAAGGACAAAAGCACAGAAAAATTCCTTATAGAGATTGCTCTCGGTTCGGGAGGTAGATTATAGAAAGGGAAGGTGTTAGCACCCTTTCTATCCATGGTTATCCATGGGCTCTTAGATACTTGCTCACTTGTGTTTTCAAAAATGGTTTGTTTGCTTTTCAACTGTGGGTTTTAAAAAGTTTCTTTGAAAATTCCAGTTCGACTCTTGTATCGGTCCTCAAGAGTGTTTGAAAAATTGCTTTTGAAAGCTTTTGAAAATGTGTCGGTGTGAAAAGAGTTTTTTAGTTTGTTTTGATATTAGAGCAAGTATCCACGAGTCGTCTACCTACCCTAAGGAATTCGTCTGTGTAAATGTCCTTTAAAGTAGTGCCATCCCACCATTGAGAGGTAGGTAGCACCACCGTTGGAGGTGTTCGGGTCAATTCGAGGTTCGGGACATGGTGATCACCAGAGCAATGGGAAGACACCTTAGAAGCTACCCTCATGCCAGGTTCCCGGATCATGAGGACTTACTAAGACATCCTCTACTCGACGATCACCTTTCGAGGCAAGGCAACAGTGAGGCGTACCCTAGGGGTGGTGTGTGACTTGTGTGTCGTTTTCAGATATTTTGCCTTGTTCATGGTATAGGTGATCTACGCGTTTGTTTTTATTTATTGTCATTCATTCTTGCATGTCATTATTAACAGTTAAAAAAAATGCGAGAAAGGTAAAGTTCCTAAACTATTACAAAGGCGCGGGTCCACATCGCCAAATTAAAATCCAGGACCCGATTTGACAGAAAGTAAATAAAGTGCGAGAAATAAAATGTCCGAGTTTACAAGGCTTTGGGAGAATTACATTAATATTTACAAGAAATAAATAAAATGCACGAATTGAATAAAAAATCGCAAGCGAGGGCGTTGGACCCTTTTTAAGGAAATTAAATTATGATAATTAAATTAATGAAATAAGAATGAAAAAAGAAATTATTTTGAGATTTTTGTATTTATGGTTTTTTATGAGAGAATTAAATGAAATCTAACCCTATTTCTAGTTGTTTTTTTTTAATTTATTAAGAAAACATATTAAAATTAAACCTAAGATTAATCTAATTATTTACATGGTAATTTAATTACAAAAATAATATTTAATAATTAATTATTGTGAAAGAAAAGAAAAAAAAGGATAAAAATTGATTAAAACCT